>OX371223.1:368987026-370426464 GCA_947310385.1 Nephrotoma appendiculata | reverse complement strand
ATTTATAAACAAAATAAATTTACTACTTACCGTAAAATTTTCCATTTGGCGTCATGTCCATTTTGAATGTCGAGTTCACGTATGCGATCAAAAAATGATTCGCGAATCAAGCCAATCTTTGAGCGTAATTATTTCGCATTATTACTCATAATTTGTAATTTTTTTTAATATGTTGGATGCTTCCGATCGAAATTTTCCCAAAGTTAAAATTATTTCATCACGGATGGGGAAATTTGTATATGTTTTCAATGATTTAACTTTCCTTTGATTCGCGAATCATTTTTTGATCGCATACGTGAACTCGACAGAAAACAATAAAATGTTTCCACACGTCACAAATAACACAAGAATAACATATTACACTAATTATACTACACACAACACATTTCTAACGAGATATTATAATTTTGCATATAAAACACTTCACTAAAAAATACTAAACACTATGCGCACTAACTCTTTAAAAATAAAATTTTCAAATCAAACAAATTTTAAACAAATACGACACAATTGAAATACTAAACACGACTAAACAAGAAAATTATTGATATCACAAAATACTAAATTTATCCCGTTATCATGTCTGGGTTTTAATGATTATAACGTAAACGTATTGGTATTTGCTAAACTGGAAAATTTATTTTAATTTGCATCTAGATTGCTTTTAAATGATGCACCAATATTAATACAAAAAGTGATGATCAATTCTGTCATGATAGTAAAAAATATCACGACACTCCTAAACGGAATTCACGCCAAATTAAACAGGTTTTATTAACTAGCTTTTTAATGCGAATTTATATCTCATTGTGGAACTAAACATTTTCAAAATTGATTAATTTTATTACCACGCCAATCACAACAAAAACTAAATTTGTTCATTATTTCACCTGTACAAAATATAAAAATGTCTAAAATACTACGTTTTGAAGTGTCTGACTAGAAAGTGGTTCAAATGGAGGATGCATTATGAATATTATAAATTTGTTTTCGAAAGCTTCTTCCGTACACACACAGAATGTTGCAAAAACAATGTTGCATCAAAGCTTGCTTGGATGTGATTCTTGTCATTTTGTTTGTATAGCAGATACAAAAATTTTGTTTTTATATGACTTTATTGACACACAGAACAAAATCATTTAAAGTAATATTTTATTTGGTAAAAATGAAACTAAAATCATTTCTGAATTAATTCTAGAATTAGCGCAGCTCGGACATAATATTTTCCTACACATCTCAGCTTTCTCATGTCAAGAAAATATAAAAATTATTTAAGGCATTTAATTAAAAGGTTGCCAATTTCTCTCAGAAAAAGGTTGAAATTTGTTTCTGTTTAAAGCTACTCCTAAACATCGAAATAATTCTGGTTCCTTCTAAATACTACGTTAACAACAACTTAATAATGACCATAAAAAATATTTAAAAATGCATTACACAAAATGCGTGAAACAATTACATCAAATTCTTCTCAAAATTTGATTTTAATTTAATTTGCGTTTCAAGCAATTCCTAATTAAATTTTAAAACTATGGAATTTATTTCACCAAAACTATAATTGAAGACGTTTATAATACCTGGACTACCAATTTGCATATTTTTTGGTTTTGTAATAAGAGAGACTTAATAAACGCGGCATTTCATGATTTAATATTTTTACAGGTCTAATGTTTGTGCCGCTGTAAATAAAATATGTGAAACCCCTATGTGAAATCGATAAATTTTAATTCTGCCATTTAAACAGTTAATGTAAATTTTTTCAAAAACAAAATTAAATTGGGAATATTTTCCTATCCAATTTTGATACGGAAAAAATATTCCTTAAATTATAAAAATTTTGATCAAACATGATTCTCAGTAGGCCAGAAAATGATATTTTTTGCAAAAACGCTTATAAATATTTTTCCTAATTCCTTATTCCTATATAGGAAAGCCGGAATCAACTTGCATAGGTAAGGAAAATTATTTCACACTGATTTTCAAAAAAATTTCATGCGGTGGGAATTACTATAATACCACAGCTGTGATTCAAAATTGTTCACGATACCGAAGTATAACAAACCTAAACTCGTTTGATATTTTTATTTGTTTAATGGAAGTTATGGAAACTACAAAATACGCGTGAAATATTTTACATACACGGTCAAGTCGTATTCATACGACGGATGAAAATCCGGGATTTTTCCCATCTCAAGCGTGAAGTTAGTAACTTATTTGAGTTTTACCATTGTGTTTATAATAAATAGTGGAATTATGGAGAAAGTACAATATTACCTCAATAGATACCGCTCCATATAACAAAAATTTCCTTCGAATTTTTTTCCTCATTTTCGTTGTTTCGCAACGCAATATTATAGAATTATACATTTATATTGAGTATCGCGCGCCTGGTGAGGTGATATTGTAATATTTTTTTAAGCTCATGATTTCTCTATACATATAATTATAAACACAATGGTTTTACTCTATTTTGGTCCATTTTACTTTTGACGTACCGATCACAAATGTTCATTTTATTTTACTTGTGCTTGGCTATTTCACAGTGATTTTCATCGACTTTGATGTACAATGCTCTTTTGTGATGGTAAAACTATGTCTATAAAAATGTGGTATGGAATATAATCTAACTTTTTTTTTTTATTGACTGTGGCTTAAGATACGAACAATTTGTAAAATTGCAAGGTACTTTAACCGATGGAACGGAATTTGATTCTAGTTTACCAAGAAATCAACCTCTTTTGTTTACATTAGGCTCGGATCAAGTTATTAATTAAAGGATGGGATCAAGGTTAACTCGGTACCGTGTGTTGGTGAAACACGTAAATTGCTAATTTTACCGGAATTGGGATATAGAAAAATGGGAGCGGAGGTCAAAATTCCACCCGATTCGACATTAATATTTGAAGTTAAACTCGTAAAGATTCAAAAGCGCAGTGAATTATAATAAAGTGTTTTTGTCACTTAAAATCGCTTTTATTGAAAATCTTTCCGAGGAACACATTACATTTTGTCAATTTTTTGGGATGAAAGAGGGGGGATGAAACAGGCGTTTTTGTTATTCTTGTCATTTGATGGGATGAAATATCTCGGATATTCATCCGACGTATATGAATATGACTTCACTGAAGTTGTCTGATTTTATTTTTAATTCCTACGTTTAGTGTATTTCTGAAAGTATGGATATTTTTATGTTACCTTTTAGCAATATCAAATTTTGATAGGAACCAAGTTATTAATTTAATTAATCAAAAATATCATTGAAACGATCTCCCAAGATCGGAAGACTTAAGTAAAATTATTGAGAAAACAAAAATTAGTCGAAATTTACGATCGCTACTTTTCCGTCAAATTTTATATTTTTATGTTAAAATTATGTCAGTGCCAACTTTTAATTTTTAATTAAATTTATTTTACGTATACAAATTTTAAAAGTTAATTACTATTAATGTAATATATTTGCAGAAGTGCGATGTCTCGATCTACAAGAAGCCGAAGACTGAAGCAAGAAGCTTAGTCTCATAACTATAAAATAATATCCGAAAAATTGAATACTTATATTTCCGAAACAGACTCTAAACCTAATTATGCTAACATAAATCTATACCCTATACTAGCAAGACGGAAGGGTGTATGACCATGATCTACCATACCATGTCAACAAAACAACCATCATATTTAACGGTTTACAACTTAGCAACTCTAGAAAATAGGCGAGAATTTCTAAAAGGTACTTTATTGGTAAACACCTATAGGCATAATCGACTCATCGGACGTACTAATTTCAATTAAACTAATAGTTTAATATTAAACATATAGTTTAATTTGAAACAGTCAAAATTTCTACGAGATATATATGAAACGTTTCCCCGGAATTTCACCACACTCGCCACTGATCGAAAAACCCAGCATCTATGAATTTCAAGACGACCATTTTGCTAAATAGGTAAAAGGTACACTATTAATGCAATCCTGGTTTGCTAGGATTGGTTCCAGCTAACTTGAGTTTAGTAATGTTATGGTGCGCATTTTTAGAGTGTGCTCATAAATTTCACATTGTGGAACAGAAATCCGGTCCAGCATCTCATTAAAGCCAAATGAGTCATAATACAACAAAATAATGTAGAAAAGTGGAAACAAACAATTAATTAGAACTGGTTAACGATATCCCAATATTCTTTTACATTATTTATGAATTTATTATAAAACAAAAAGTTAAATTTATTTTAATTAATTATGTTTATTGTTTATATAAATAAATTTGATTGGTTAGAATTCTTTGAACATAAAAATGTAAAACCATAAATGGAACAACTTTTATCTAGACCACTATTATAGAGACAAGTTGATTTTGTACGTTTTATTATATTTTAAAATTAACAACGCAAACTAAAATTCCTTATTTCATGTAAATAAATTAAGCAAATAAAGGTAAATTTATATAATAAAATAGAAATTAATTAAAATATCCATTTGTGCTAATATATAAAAAAAAATAAAATAAAAGCAATTTGAATTTTTTTGACAGGTTTGGTTTCGTGCAATTTTCTTAATTTGCGTGCCTTTAGTTGTTTTGCTTATTTTATTACAAGAACAGAAACAAGTATTAACATTATCAACGAAGTAATTTAACTAAGCTGTGTACGTGATGGATTTATTCAATTACCATACCGAATTCACATTGTTCAAAAATATTTATTATGCGATGCCGAATTTTAATGCATCGCGGATACGTTCAAACCATATAACCGTCAAAATTTATCCATACGTTTGCATAATTTGATTTATTTCAGTTTGCAATTCGATTCACTTCATCTTATTGTATTTTTAAATTTTTGGTGGCAGGCGCAACAATAACAATAAGATATGTTTAAATAATTGTTTTTAAATTGGTTATTTTGCGGGTGAGTTGTTATCGCTAGATTTGGGTATTCGATTTGAGAACTTCAGAAGTCAGATTGATTTTTTTATTATTAATTTATTTATTTATTCAATATTACAACTGATTCAGAAATCATCTAGTATATTTTTTTCTTCTTAAATTAGTTTCTCGGATTAAGATGAGTAACCTATTGCTTACTCGTTTTACAATAATTTCTCGTTCTAATTAGAACTGCCCAGCTCCAGCGGGCTCCATCATTTGTACATTGGTCTTCTTGGCACAACCAAGAAATTTTAGCATTTACCTGTATAGAGGCAATTGATTGCTCAGAATTTGATATTTAGTTCTCCTTTTCTCTTCTTGATATGTCCTTTTCATTTATAAGCTTAGCATCGAGGGCATGCTAAGGTATTCGACAGTATTTGCATATGAAATTTGGTTTTAATACAGAAACACGGGAATACAGTTTACATTTTGGTTTGTAGTTGCTCACAGTCTTAACTGCATTTTGAAGTTTGCTTCTTGCTTCCGAAATATCTTTTCCAAATGCTAGGATAGCTGAATCGTCTGCAAATGTTACTACTGTTGCACCTTGTATATTTGGTAATTTTTAAATTTGACTCTAAAGTGTTGATCTGCTATGTAGGATTTAAGAATTTGATATAATTGCTTAGGCAGGTCTCGATGCATTTTAAACTCTAGCCATTGGTGCCAAACTTTATCAAAAGCTTGAGCTACATGTAAGAAAATGCTGAAGCATATCTTCTGATTCTCAAGTGCATCCTCTATGACATCGGTTATTCTGTGAACTTGTTCAACTGTAGAGTGGTTTTCTCTAAAACCAATTTTGGTGTGGTGGAATTAAATATTTCTGTTCTATAATTTTTTTGCCACAGTTTTTCAAATATTATTGATGATTTCACAATGAATTTTTATCATTTGCTGGTTTACCTGCGGGTTAGGAATCAGAATTACTCCAGCCACCTTCCATTGACGTGGAACATACTTCAATCGGAAAGCTGCATTAAATATTTGAATTAATTTACGTTAACCTATCTCTAGAATGGCTTTCACAGTTTGCCCACTAATTAAGTCATAACCTGGAGCTTTTCTGACACTTGAATTATTACTGATTTCAATTTTAAGTTCCAATAAGGTCACATGTCTTATGTTAAGATCATCTACTTTGTTTACGACCGTTGTATTTTCATTTGCTGTTTATCTCGGCAAGGGTTGAAAAGTTTATTTTAAATCAGCAGCAATTAGAGGGACTTTCTGTTTATCACTTTTAGCCAAGGATACGTCATCATTTTTGATAGGTGGCACATGCATTTTGGATGTTTTAGCCCCTTCGTAGCTTTTCAAAGCGAGTAATCATAGCTGTTTTAATTTGATGCACAGAAAATTGAGGAAATTTTTGTGTTGCGGAGCAGGAGTCTGCTGCAGATTCTACGAGCGGCGTTAGAAAGAGAAATCGGTGAATTTTGTCAAGCTGCTTGTTGAATATTATTTTTTAAATGCTTCTAGTTCATCTTGTGGCTGCACCTGCGTTCTAATTGGTTCACCAAGATTTGTTCGCCCTTCCACTAGTTCCTTGAATAAATCCTTGATTTTATTGTTTGTTAATTTAGGCAAGTTATCTTTTTTTATTATCACTGTACAGATTGATGGCATTTTAACTGTGGCCAAAATTTTGACCAAAACCCATTTTTTGATGAAAATCAAATGAGCGGATGTTGCGGAATCAACATAATATTTCGAAGCTACCAGTGAATAGTGTGATTTTGCCGTTTAAAGTTCACTATTCAAATCGGAGAAAAACTGCTGGTATTATTGGCTCACCCGATTGTGCCTTGAATCTAAAATTAAAAATTGCGAGAAGTAGTATTAAAATTCCTATAGTCAAGTAGGAAATGACTAATGTTGAACGCCATATGATGATTCATTTCTGTTAACATTCGTTGATTTTTCTATTTTGCTTCTATCCAATGGTTAGTGGAATTTGTTGTCTCAACACGCCTCGCGTTGATAATTGGTGATATTACAGCCTACGCATAAAAATTGTGTGGGTCCTTATCGATGGATGCAATAGTAAACAACACTGAGTAAACCGTGTTGCGTATCCTTTAGGTTCTGTAGTATCTTAATATATAAAAACGTTGGTGCACCTGGTCGATACTGCTAATCTCTGGAACTACATGTCCAGTTGACTCCAGATTTTGAATATATATGTTTGTCCTGGCTGTTGGCGGGTTTCTGTACATTTTCGACTTTTTTGGAGCATATATAGCGCGATCACAACAATAATAATCAAACGAAAACAAAAACCGAAAAAATAGTGGTGATCTGAATGCCTTCGATGACAGCCTGGGTCATTGCTATAATAATTCTCCCTGTCAGAAAATATATGCCGGACCTAAAAATCCGTCTTAATCTGTGTCGTTTGGAATAGGAGCTAATGGTCTGAAGTTCAAACATGCCACTTTTGTGGTAGAAGTATTGCAAGTCTCGCGCAGGTTAAGGTATGAATTCCTACTACTGTTCGCATCTGTGCGGTTGTGTTCTTAATTTCAGCTTTCAGTTACTTAACTAGCTTCTTTGATGAGCAATCTTAATACCATTTCCATCGATGAATGCATATAATGTTATGATTTTACTGACTTTTGGTAAATTTTGATTTGATTTTAATTTCTTCAGTCTTATTACAAAGGCTTCCTTCTGTGCGACTCTGATTATTACCAGTAGTGATTTCTTGAGTTCCTGTGAGTGTAACTGGGATGTGTTTTGAGTCATTGAAATGGCGAAAATCGATTGAATCCAATCACTGGGTTTTTCACTGTTTTCATTAATACACCAATTGACTTCAGTCACTGTGGCCCGTCCCAAAAATACATGGTTTAATAACTGGACAGGGTTTAATCCTCGGGAACCAGGTAATACCATTGGCTTAGATTAGTGTTGGATTGTATCTCTTTTATTCTGTTGGCCACATCGGTTTTATGATGCGATGTAGCTTTCCTTTGACCAATCTAGAATTGCTGTAGATTAAATCCAGAAAAAACTTGATAAGTTGTTCTTGATATCCAAAGACAGTTTGTTCAGTTTTGAGAGAAGCAAAGCGGTAGTTGTAATCTTGGTAGTAATATGTTTTGATTTATTGGTACAACCTTTGTTTTGGCAGCATTTATTGGGAAACGCGGTCAATGTCATATTTTAAAAATGGTCAAAGACAAACTTTTGGAAGAGGCCAATGCATTATTACTAAAAGTGGCCGATTATGAACCTTTAAAATTAGCTGGAGCTATTTATTAAAAGCGGTCGTGATGATAAAAGTTTAAAATCAGAATCGAACGTCAGATCACATACGTTGATGGTGAATGAACGGTTTTCTGGAACTCGGAGTCAATACGGCCTGAAGAGAAATTTTGGTTTGTTGCCTCTGATAAACATGATATTTTACAGAATTTGCAGAATTTTAGGGTACTTAAAAGAATTTTTGGGTAATTAAAACCAAGATGATACCATCATTTGATGGTGCTAAACAAATTTGTCAGCCTTCTTAGTATCTTTAAGTTATAGCTTTTGTGTTATAATCACTTATATATCTTTTGTATTTTTCCTCACCGAAGTGAAAAAATCTATAATAATGACAACAACAATTTTATTTGTACCTCACCGGAGGTAATCCAGATTATCATAATCGTTAATCAAAAAATTCAGACCAGATGCCTTCCATTTTGAGGGCCAACTAAGCCAATAAATTGATGTTGCGATAAACAAAAGCTGCTTCGATCTACCAGCAGTTCAAAAATATGACCAATCACTCGATAACGCTGCTCATTGCAGTACATATTCCGTTTATCGGTCATAAACGCCGCATTTGCCTGTATGCATCACACTCGCTGCCGTTTAAAAATATTTTCCATAACAAAAACCGACAAGTCGCAGCAAAAAAACTTAATAAGTCTTGCGAAACTATTATTGAATTAAGTCCGTAAAACGAAAAATACTCAGCATTTGGCGAATCGCTAGACCCGCTGAATGCCGTTGAAATTGAAGATGTAGAGGATGATGTATTTGAGACAGAGTTCGCTTATATTCCAATTTGGATAAACCGATTTTCGATTGTCTCTCGACTAGAAAAAGCTATAATAACAGTCGGAACGTCCTACGAAAGCAGTGTCAATGAGAATCTTTTCTCCTCTTGGATAACTGAAGCAGGGAAACTTAATTAGTGTTCACGGGAAAAATTAGTGCTAGTCCAGGAACAGAAAAATGGGAAAAGAAAATTTCACCTGAAAGACGAAACAAATAAAACCCAGTTTCTAGAAAAAACTAGAAATAATTTAAGCCTATTTTTAAAACTTTCCAAAGACGGCTACACTGACGAAATTTGTGTTTATCATAGAAATATGATTTTCATAAATTTTCATTCATAGTTTGAGGAAAAACACTCTAGCCCCTAAAAGATACTATATAAACATGCAAAATACAGAGGTATACCGTTCAATAATATCTTTCTTAGAATAAGCATTTCAGATAGCATATTCCTGCCACGCATGTTTATTCCGCCATCCGAAAAATATAGTGGCTCAATTTGTGGTAATCCAGAATTTTCCCAATTCCATTGAACAACAAACACCATTGAATTAACGATTTTCTGAAAAACAAAGTGTTCTAGAAACCAATGAAGTTGGCACTTCTGCTTACATATTCCTATCAGGTATGTTCATTGCCATCAGGAATATGCAATCGGAAGTGCCAACTTCATTCGTTTCTAGAAAACTTTATGTTAGAAAATTGTTCATTCAATGGATTTTATTGCTCAATGGAATTGGGCCAATCCTGGATTAGCACAAATTCAGCCACTATATTTTTCAGATGGCAATGAACAAGGCCACAGAAATAGCAATCTGAATTGCTTATTCTTGGATTTTAGAACATTGTACTTCTTTTGTTTAATTTGTTGTTCAACACAAATATTATTGAACGGTATACCTCTGTATTTTTTATGTTTAATATAGTATCTTTTAGGGGCAAGTTTGTTTTCCTCAATTTATGAATGAAAAAATATGAAAATTATATTTCTATGATAAGCACAAATTTTGTCAGATGAGCCGCCTCTGGTAAGTGTTAAAATTAGGCTTAAACTATTTCTGTTTTTCTAGAAATCAAGTTTTATTTGTTTCCTCTTTCAAGCGAAATTTGAAATTTTATTTTCCCATGTTCTCGGCTCCCGCACTAGCACTAGTCTTTCCCCGTGATTACTAATAAACAAATTGAGCTTAATCGTCATGCAAAGTTTCATTTTGATATACGAAAGTTTCCTTGTTGCAGTTACCCACACCATATCAGTCAATCAATTTATTAATAAACGGGTAAATACTTAGATTTGAAAGTTTTGACAGCAATGTTGCCAATTTATACCTCCTATATGCTTGATGAAACTAAACTATACCTTAACATTTTTTAAGAATAGTTATTTGGTGTTGGTCGTGCTTTGTAATCGAATACATATGTAAATCGTGCCCCCCTCACAGCTTTTATGATTTTTATGAAACCATTTAACCGTTTAATTAGCGAAATAAATTATTGAAATTATAAAACATTCGATTATTGGATATCGTATCATAAATTAACCATTAATCGATTTAATTAGAATTACTCGAATTTATTACTTGAATACGTTTTATAAATGTTCCTGTTTTAAAATTTGCATATAAATTATCCGTTTTAAATTGTTTTTTTTATTATATTTAACAAAATATAAAAATAATTTTATTTTCTGTAAAATCAATGTCTTTTCCTGTGAAACAAGCCATTCGTTATACAAATTAAATATAAAGATAACGTTACAGAAGGTATTTAAGAAAATTGTATGTCGGTAAAGTAGTCGGTAATGTAATCGATGCCTCAAATCACTTTCTTATCACCTATAGATCGAAACTTCCCGTCGTTATGTCGCACACATTTCGGAAACATTCAATTGACAGTAATGCATCTCATCACATTTAGAAAAAAATAAATGTTTATCTCACGATGCGCCCCATTTGAATTAGATACATCCAATAAATCCATAAGACGGTGTCTTTTCTTAATTCATTTAAAGAAATGTTATTTAATAAATTTTAAAAAATCGTATACATATTCTTACACACATACTCGTTTATAAAAAATAATATACAAATTATATTTATGCATGTAAATTTATAAAAATGAAAAAAATTTGACTACCTATGGTGAGGAGACGTCAAAACATATGGGAAGGTCTTTCATTCCATTATTTTAGATTATTTTCTTGTAAAATTTTTTTTTTTTTTTTGTTTAATTTAAGACTGAAATAAAAAATACGTATATGTGCTTTTCAGGTAAGACTCTGGGTACTTTATAGATGTTAAGTATGTTTGGTGCGTTTTACTTTTTTTTGTGTTAGGTGTGCCCCTTTAAAAATTTTATTTAAATTATGGTAATTATGGTTGGTGTTAATGCTAGTTTCGTAAATCTATTTAATTATAAGGATTTAATACACAAAACTCGTACTTTCAAAATTAAATAATTCGTCTTTCTAATTATAATAAAATGTACAATACTTTGAGGGTACAATTCAGGTACAGTGATTCGTATTTTATGTTATGCTTCTATTGATTTTTCATGTGCCATTGTGCATTCACCGCAGATTTAATTTTGCATTGTAGCTATATGAAGTTGGCCCAAAATTCTATCCCAAAAAATGGTGGTTTTAAAATCTGGCAACACTAATGCAAGTGTCGTGAAAAAATGAAACTATCGTGATAGAAAATATTAAGATGCAAAAATGATAGATCTTTAAAAAAGTTGTTGTGGTTCCTTATGTATATGAATTTGGGCCAAAAATGTTAACCCCAAAACTATTAAGGTTCTGTAAAATATACGAACCATTACTGCATCAAGTATCTGCCAAATATTTTAGATTTTCGATATGTTAAATCAAAATTTATTCTGTTACCACAGCAAAACCGCCATGTTTTAATTTCAGCCCAAAAATAAATATGTCATAAAACTATCAAACCTGCATGCTATATAAATTAATTCTATCAAATCAAAAATTAAAAATTAACGAAAAAAATAATACGTTTTAGTTCCGTGGCAGTTTATTTTGAGACTTAACTTTTGACTATAATTAGAATTTATGTTAAAATATGCATTGGCGCATTAAACGAACTAATCATTTATTGGGGGAGGAGCAGGATCGTAAGTTTAATGGGCTCCCCTGTCACTATTAAGATGATAGTACCATTCAATGATATATGTAATCCGAAAACAAAGGAAACCGCAGGTGTGAAGGTTTTGGACGATGTAATTGGTATCTCATGGCGAGAATGGCCCATATATAGCCACTTTGAGAACACACTGTATATCTTAATGGAAGTTGAGATTTTGGGTATTGGTCATGGGTCTCACTATGATTTTCGAGTAGTTCTGGTCTCAACCTTTGCCGGTGTAAAGTTTTAGGACGATGTAATTGGTATCTCATGGCGAAAATGGCCCACATATAGCCACTTGAAGAACACACTGTATATCTTAATGGAAGTTGAGATTTTGGGTATTGGTCATCAGGCTCACTATGATTTTCGAGTAGTTCTGGTCTCAACCTTTGCCGGTGTAAAGTTTTAGGACGATGTAATTGGTATCTCATGGCGAAAATGGCCCACATATAGCCACTTGAAGAACACACTGTATATCTCAATGGAAGTTGAGATTTTGGGTATTGGTCATCAGGCTCACTATGATTTTCGAGTAGTTCTGGTCTCAACCTTTGCCGGTGTAAAGTTTTAGGACGATGTAATTGGTATCTCATGGCGAAAATGGCCCACATATAGCCACTTTAAGAACACACTGTATATCTTAATGGAAGTTGAGATTTTGGGTATTGGTCTCACTATGATTTTCGAGTAGTTTGTAATTCAAATTTTTTTGTTTTTTTATTTTTTATATTTTTTTTTTTCGTGACATTCGTCACCGGTCATTCGTTTTTAAGATAGTCGAGTGTTGGCGACGATGAGGGGTGAACCCTACAATGTTTTATACATTCGTAAATATGTTTGGTAATTCAAGTTTTTTTATGTTTTATTTTTTTATGTTTTTGTAGATCTTTTAGATTTTTTTATTTTTTTGTATTTTTTAATTTTTTTTAATTGAATATAATATTAAATGTGGTTCAACATTGTGAGTCTCACTTCTAATTTTAATGACGGTGTTTTTTAAATAGTCAAACAATTCCCAGTAGTTTTCCATTTTTACAGTAGGCAGTGTAATGTTTTTGTTCCGCACTATAGTTAACAAGAGAATTTATTTCAAATGACGAGTTATTGAGAAACAACGTTGATGGAATATCTTTCAAGGCAACCAATGGTTGGTTATGGCAATTCAAATATTCGGTGTTTAATACTATATATGCTTTAATCTCAAATGTCCGTGCAAACAAAGTTTGGTTGCAAAATTTCTTTGGTGGAATCGTTGTAATGCAATTCTATAAATTTTTTATGACAAACTCCTCCAATAATGGCATGTTAAGCTGAACATACGGCCGATATTCTTTTGTTTCTTTGTTTCTTTCGAGCGTTCCTTTCGATTGTACATTGAAATTCTGCTATGATACTTGGTTCTGTCTTTAAAATGTGATCTGACACCAGGGTTATATTCGATTCACAGTTAATAGCAAATCCGAAGTCATATCTTATACTTTTCTTGATGTCGTACAAAGAATGGTAACGCAAGTTTTCTATGTCACTGAAATTGTTACCTGAACACATAGCGCTTATTAATTTGTGAACCGGGAGTGTTTCATTTTTGTAAATACTTTCATCTTTAAGTTTAATGTTGCAAAGACACTGTACAAAGGAGTCAAACGCACACGTATTTATATATGTGGAACTATCACTTAAAGACCCATTTTTTTACCCACGTATTTCATCATTTTTCTCTTTCTTTGCAGTAGGCACGTTGGATTCCGTATTCATAATTAACGTGCACGACTCTGTCAATGGCTCCTCGTTAGTTTTTCTAAAAAAATTTTTATCTTTTTAAAGTTGAAATTAGATTTTTTCCAGTTATTAAGGGTTTTCTTTTTCCAAACTTCGAGAGTTTGTTCTCAAAGTGGCTGTATATGGGCCATTCTCGCCATGAGATACCAATTACATCATCCTAAAACTTTGCACCTGCAAAGGTTGAGACCAAAACTTCTCAAAAATCATAGTGAGACCGATGACCAATACCCAAAATCTCAACTTCCATTAAGATATACAGGGTGTTCTTAAAGTGGCTATATGTGGGCCATTTTCGCCATGAGATACCAATTACATCGTCCTAAAACTTTACACCGGCAAAGGTTGAGACCAGAACTACTCGAAAATTATAGTGAGACCGATGACCAATACCCAAAATCTCCACTTCCATTAAGATATACAGTGTGTTCTCCAAGTGGCTATATGTGGGCCATTCTCGCCATGAGATACCAATTACATCGTCCTAAAACTTTACATCTACAAAGTTTGAGACCAGAACTTCTCGAAAATCATAGTGAGACCGGTGACCAATACCCAAAATCTCAACTTCCATTGAGATATACAGTGTGTTCTCCAAGTGGATATATATGGGCCATTCTCGCCTTGAGATACCAATTACATCCCCCTTAAACTTTGCACAGGTAAAGGTTGAGACCAGAACTACTCGAAAATTATAGTGAGACCAATGACAAATACCCTAAATCTCAACTTCCATTAAGATATACAGTGCGTTCTCAAAATGGCTATATGTGGGCCATTCTCGCCATGAGATACCAATTACATCATCTTAAAACTTTGCACCGGCAAAGGTTGAGACCAGAACTACTCGAAAATTATAGTGAGACCGATGACAAATACCCAAAATCTCAATTTACATTAATTATTGTAATTTCGGCTTACATCAAAAATCTATAACGAAAAATATTTTTGTTTTTTGGGCTTACGTCAATAAAATGTCGTGAAATACGATTTTTTTGGGCTGACAGTTCTTACGTGACAGAAATTATAGTTTTCGTGTTGCCGCTGCGTTTTTTTGGGTTAACATTTGGGCCAACTTCACATACGTTTGCATTGTTGCAATACTTTGGCCATTCATGATGTTTTTGATATGTTACATGTTGGTTTTCAATTATTTGCATATTTAATGGGGGGATTCAGTGCGGAATGAGCTATTCTGCAGCCATCTAATAATGTTACTGTTATACCTGAAGACGCAATTGCCAATTCTATGTTTAATTGAGATTTTATATTGGCCAAAAGTAATAATATCAACAAAAAAAAATTCTAGTTACCCTGGAGGATCTAAAAAATGTAATCCACCTCTTTGATCATTAACAGCTGATAGAATTGGATTATAAACAAGGTTTTGTTGTTGATTCACTTTTTGCAAATGTTCTTGTAAATATTCATTTAATAAAACTTAAAGTCCAAAACGTCAAATCGAAAATTTTTTGAAGTGAACATTTTTTTAGCGACATATTTCTTTGATTTCTGTTTACACAAAAGAGGAAATGGTTACACTTAAGGGAAATAATAGAAAATTAAATTACAGAAGTAGAACATCGAAAATGATACACATATCGGCTTTCTACCTATAATTATCATCGTGCCAAAAACGACCACATCTTCATTTTCGAAAAACAAAAGCTAAGTTATCAGTACGCCGAAAATGACCCCCATATCTGCGTTATAGGTAGATAGTAGTAGGTAACAAAAAACTCTATCTCGACTTGCGAAAAATGAAAGTTAGTAACGTAATCACCCCGAGAATGACATCCATTACCGAATTATAGGCTGAATTAGTATAATTAAGTATCGAAAAACAAAAATCAGTAACGTATTCAGTCATCATACCTTGCGAAAAACAAAAGTGAGTAATGTAATCAGAATCTCCGAAATTAACACTCAAATGGGCATGAATAGTATAGGTGGGTACCAAAAAGAACACCACTCCCATGTCGAATTCAGAAAAACAAAAGTGGGTAACGTATAATAGGTACCGCGAAAACCCTGAAACCCTGAAAAGATGCCCTCTAAATTCCTCGTGACTTGCTAAAAACTAAAGTCAGTAACGTAATCAGTACCCCGGATTCCGGAAACCACGAAAATGATACACAAATCGGCATTAGGCGTTGAATCTTAAAACAGACGCTATATTCCTAATTAGCAATCCTGAAAACCAGGAAAAGGACATCATTGGAGAAAGCCAAAACCTTGGGCCGAATTTTTGTTGAAAAACAGTTTCTTGTCAAAAATCGTCATTTCCGTTTAAATTTTAAAAACCCTGTCTGGACAGATATCGTTGCACAATTAGTTTAGAATCTTTTCGTACTTAGTATTTTCTCATCACGACAATAAAACACGTGCCGAAATTTTTTTTTTTGAGCACGGGACCCTTCATGGGACACGTATCGGATAGTCTGGTAAGTAAGACGTTTTCAAAGCTTAGAACTGGTCTCACGACCCATTTTGAGGCGAAAAACTATGTGATATCGATAAGGTATGTGTTTCACAAAACAGGTATGAAATCCGACTAAACTTATTCTGAGTGGAAGACTGATTTGCGTGGTATTGCAAAAAAATGTAAATTTGTTTGCACAAAAACCGGTTGCGCTCAATCATATCGTTGGTTTGGTGCAACAGTGACACAACTCAAAATTTTTAATTTTACTGATTAGTAAAGTAATTTTTTTTCTGTTCCTTCATCCGCTATCGGATCTTAATTTTTATAATTCTTTAATATTTTGGAAATTTTCTTGGAATAGGTTCCAATATCGTAAAATGCTAATATCTTTCGCGAATTGAGTGATTTTTTATATGGAATTTTACCTAAATTGCTAGAAAAAACTATTTTTTTTGTCGCCCCGGTGGCAAAGTGGTCAGCATGCTTGCTCCAGCGACCGGAAGTCCCGGGTTCGATTCTCAGTGGTGACAAGGAAAAAATTTCACAATTTTAGGATCAATAAATCAATCACTCATTATTCGAAATGAAAATATGATTATGAAACCTGAAACCTCATCTGAGGCGGCCAAATCCCTTGATGGGATATAGTGCCAGAGAGAGAGAGAACTAGAAAAAACTACATAAGATAGTATGTTTTGATACAAAATAATAAAAATATGAATTATTGGGTACCGTTTGATTCGAATATCTTAAAAATGAGTGAAATTTGAGTTGTGTCACTATTGCATCAAACCGACGATATGTAGATTCTCTAATGCCCGACGTTATCGTTATTTTAACTCCTCACGAACAGGTACGAAACATGTGTCTACAAAAAACAAATCCAACGCTTGAGGATGTACTAGAAATGGCAAAAGCATATGAAACAACGGTGAGAACAAATGCAACGTTTATGGGTGAAAGTTCATCGGCATCGCAAGTATTCAAGGTGGATAATCATCATCCAAAAAGAGAACAGCGTTCTCATAGATCGTTGAAGTCATGTCTGCAATGAGAAATTGATCGCTACGTGTGATCGATGTAAAAAATTCGGTCATATTGCCACCGTATGTATGTCACAGCAACGAGGTCAATCATCAAGTCGACAAGGTGGTAACAATAGAGGTCATCGTCGAGGTCGTTCAAATTTTCAAAAACGCTCTAAGCCTCGCAACAGCGCGTACTCACCACAACGTAACAATCGCAAGCCTCAAACAACGCATATGGTGAATGAAGTTGATGTTTCAACAAATTTTTCAAATCAACTGTGGTGCTATGAAAAAGAAAATGTGGATTGTGATCCGCATTAATTCGGGACCGGTTCAAGTTAAACTGGACACCGGTGCATCGTCATCAATGATCTGTTTAAATACGTATAAGGCAATCAATTCTCCCGCATGTCAACCATCAACGACTCGATTTGAAGCATATGTGGGTCAACACATTCATATAAAAAGAACCGTCGATGTTGAAGTATCATATCATAATAAAACGCTCCTCTTACCTGTGGTCATCGTTAGCTCAAGCAATGCTACGGATATTCTTGGCATGAACCGGTCTCAAGCAATGAGTTTCCAGGTTGTCCATGACAACGAGCAAATAGAGATGTCACCTATCAGCGTGAATTCAATCTCCTCTCACGAAAATCTAGAGAATCGAGTGCATGCAATTTGTTACCGTCATCCAAAATTTTTTGATTCGTCAACCCTGGGTCATTGTACAACGTATAATGCAGACATTTGTTTGAGAGAAAACGCAAAGCCTAAATTTTTCAAGCCACGAGTTTTACCGTTCGCCATAAGAAAAGCGGTAAAATATGAATTGAACGATTGGTCTCGCAAAACGTTTTAAAACCAATCCAAACCTGCTTATGGGCTACTCGACGTTGTTACGACTGTATGGTCGCAACGACGATTTTTTTTGTTATTTTATTCACCCCAGTTGTTGTCTTCTTTTCGCCCATCTTCTCTTATGTTTTTATTCACCTATGTGTTTGTCTGTGAACGCACCCGCGACGTTTTGTTTTGTTCCCCATCGTGTGGTGGCGCAGAGGTGAAGAGAAGACGAGAAAGAGAGAACAATGCGCGTCGAGTGTGTGCAAAGTAAAACGTTTTGGAAAAAATGTTTTTTTCTTATATGTCTCTCTTTTGTACCAACGAAAATTTGGTATAAAGGAGAGACAGAGAAGAGAGATTCATTTCTTCTAAAACGTTTTACGAGTTGTGCGGGGCTCGAATTTTTTCATGATCACATTCGAGTTTTGGAATTTTGTTCGATAAGTCGAGTTCCGTTTTGAAATTAAAAATTAAATTAGAGTTGAGTTTATTTTGTAAAAAAAATTTAAGTTGATAATCTGTGGAAAAATAAGAAAAGGAGATTAAACGAGTGGCGATAAAAGAAAAACGTACGCTTGTAAAAATTGTTTTGTAAATAAAGAGTAATTGAAAAATAAATTTGAATATTCGAGTTTGACCAAGTTCAATTTTTTTTGTTATAATAACGTGATTTCGTTGCGGTGTTATTTTTGGTTGTTAAATCCCGTATTGTTGATTATAAAAAGTGAAAACGTTCAATGGATAATTTTGATTGTCTGGTGTGATCATCTTTATAATTTACGCTGCAAAATACCAAACCTTTTTGCATTTGCGATAAGTTTGGATAATTAACATAATCAACTGGTGCCCCGTTTTTTCAATGGTACCATACTATCTACGAGTGTCGTCAATATCGAGTGTATTACCTAAGGCGATTAATGCGAAAGGACGCACAACGGTGTATTTTCGGTTAAGGCGAGCCAACGCCCAACGGATTTTGGCGGCCAGTTGAGGCCACGTCATTTGTATTGTGGGTATTTACACATCGAACGGTTATTGTTATAAACGAGAAGTTCAAGCAAAAATATTACGAGGCGCAGTGTCATCAGTTTTATATTTGTGCTGCAGCTAACCAAGTATTTACGGGTGGCCGGTTGAGGCCACTCTTTTGCGACGGATCCGGCGGCCAGTTGAGGCCAGCCGTGATAGTTTTATACATTGGTATCGGGGAGAGGCCCCGCAACGACACGGGTGGCCAGCCGGCCATTTGTGTGTTTTTGGTTATCGGTGGTCTGCCGCAACGTTCGGGTAGCCAACCGGCTATTCAATTTATTTTATATCGGCGGCCAGTTGTGGCCAGTATATTTTACCGGCGGTTGGGCCGCACCGGTGGAGCACGCGGTAAACGGCACCAAGGCCGCAACGGTCCGGGTGGGGCAAGGCCACCTGTGGCATGACGGCCGCGCAAGGCCGCAACAGAATTTTTTTTATTTAAAAATAAGGTACAATTTTTATTTTATTTTAATTTTTTGATTTTTTTTATATATATTTAAATTTTTTTATTTAACATAATTTTCAAATTTTTGTTGTGATCGAGCGCCGCACAGCGGGTGCACGCTCGATGCATATTGTTCTCGCTTCTCTCTATCGTTTGTTCCCCTTTTCTTGTTTTCCTCGTGGGAAGTTGTGTTTTCTTTTGTTTTCCTTTTTAAAAGAAAAAAAAATAAAATGAATTACTAAGTTTTCGGTCGGTATGATGGGAGCGGAGACTCCCTCTATGTCGATTTAGTGTTTTATTTATTATTTGCGGTTTATTTAAATTTTCTGTTTTAATCACGGTGTAAGCTAGGAGCCCTGCAAGCCTCAAACCCCACGACCTTAGCACTTCTCCCTGAGAACGTAGCCGGCAAAAATCACCGTGGAGGCCTCTGCAGGTGCTTAGTGAAAATCTGCAGGTTGGCAGTAGCCAGCCTGTAACAACGTATATAAAATAACGGTCAATCCACAAGTCAATATGGATCGTCACTCAATCCCTCGAATCGAAGAGTTATTTTACAAGTTACAAGGTGGTCAATTTTTCACAAAATTGGATTTGAAAGATGCCTATCTACAATTTGAACTTACTGATGAATCCGAAAAATCCCTTGTAATAAACACTCCGTTCGGATTATACGAATAGACAGACATTTTTCAAAGACTGATGGAGCAAATCACAGCTGATTTAGAATTTGGTGCAGTATATTTAGACAATCTCGTTATACCTGGCTCTAACAATGAAGAACATTCCAAAAATATTGAACAAATATTATCACGATTAGAATTCAACGGGTCGTACCATGGACCGAAACGGAATTTGTCCAACGTCGACAAAAATGAACTATTGTTTTATCAATATTTTTTCTTAGGTAGCTACACCGCTTAGCAACTACGTAGACAAGACGCACATTTCCGCAACGAGTATTCAATCATTTTAGCAACGGATACTAGTTCGTGGTATTCATGGTATAGGGGCCGAAATTTCTCATCGTTACCCTGACGGGACTGAACATCCAATTGCGTTTCCTTCGAAAACACTCAACAACGTACAAGAAGGGTATTCGCAAATCGAAAAAAGCATTTCCGATTATCGGCGGCGTTAAAAAATTCGATCAATACCTGCAACCTAGTGGATGAAAATTTTGACAAACACGAAGAGAACCTGTGTTCAAGTTAATAAAATTTACAACGATCGCATTCTAGATTATCCAATCGATTAGCATCGTCATACTACATGATGGACATTGGGGTGTCATCCGTATGACGAAATTGGCTCGTCGACATTGCTGGTGACCAAACATCGGCTGTGACATCGAAATAATCGTCAGCGAATGTGACAACTGTCAACTCAACGCATCGCCATCGAACAACGAATTTTTCGAATGACCTATACCAGATGAACAATGGCGTAGAGTTCATATCTACTATACGCGGGGTCATTTATGAACAAAATGTTTCTTTTGTGTGTGAACGCATACAGCAAGTTTCCATTCATCGTACCAATGACGAAAACAACATTATCGCTCACAATTCGGGCGTTACAACAAATTTTCGCAATGGACGGCTTACCATCAACCATCGGAAGTAATAATGGTACTCAATTTATGTCTGCAGGATTCGCTAATTTTTGTCATATGCACAACATCGAACATTTGACATCAGCACCTTTTCACCCATAATCGAATGGCGAGGCAGAACGAATGGTCCGAACTTTCAAAACAGCAATGAAGAAATATTGTCATGACGGCGCCAATGGTGACAACGCCCTGATTGTAGTTTTTATCGTCTTATCATTCTACACCGTTAACAATTGTAGACAATTCACCCGCGGAACTGTTACACGGTCGACAGCCTCGCACTGTACTGTCATCAATGAATGCACCATATCGACCAAATACAACGTCGATGACAATGTTTACGCTAACCCATTTAAATTGCATAACCCATGCATTTTATGATGAAAATGTTTCTTTTGTTTCGTTACTCTATAACGTTAGATACTCTTTGGTAGAATGAAAGTTGAATAATCCCAGTAGCGAAAACTTGTTTCTTTTGACATTATTTGGCACACTTTTTTGGTACTGGTCAATATTTTGGATTTACAGCGAATGAGCTTAGCTACCGCCAGCGTACCTTCAGAATCTGCGTGTTACCTGTGTTTAACAGTGAAAAAACTAACAATTACACTTTTCTGGAATACTTTTATTAAATAATTTGTTGCAAATCGCGAGTCGAAAATGCATGATTGACCTTATGCCGTGATGCGTCTTTCTGTCCACCTACCGAATCAACAAATAATTACATTCGAAGCAGGTAATAAAGATGAAGCGTTTGTTTGCAGCACAAACTGGCCGAACGAAGCTTGGTGGAAGGTTGGAAGTCATGATTTCAGCTCAACTTCAATGATCAAAACGCACGTCATTTCCTATGTACTGACATTCTTCACCATTACGTTTACATACGCGGTAAATGGCAAGAGATGGAGAGAATGTTGTTGCACGAATGTATGCAATAAGCTTAACAGATGAGGAGCATTTCTTCCTGTGGTTGCTTTTGCTACATATTCGAGGTGCCACTAAATTTGAAATTGTATACGAACATTCAATGGTGTTATTGATGCTTACAGGGCCTTCTGCTAAACGATGATGAATGGGATCACTGCTTAATAGAAGCAACAGTCTTTCAAATGCCAAGATAGCTTCGAGAGTCTTTCGCTTATATTGTGTTAGACTTCGATGCAGTTCGAGAAGCCAAAGAAGCTGAATTACGAATTCAACTACTAAACGAAAAGCATTTGGATGAATTTCATAAAATAACTACTGCAGTGGATAATGAAAATGTCTCCATCCGAAGTTTTTATCTTGATGGACCAGAAGGATCTGGCAAAACGTTTATATACGCAACACTAATGGCTTCATACGGTGAAAAGGAAAAACTGTGCTTCTATTTGCAACAACGGGAATCGCAGCTACTTTGCTGAATGGTGGTCGAACAGTCACAGTAAATTTAAATTACCATTACTGCTGATTGACACTTCTGACTCTGCAATGCAATTGGCATCACCCGAAGCAAACATTTTGCGAGCAGCTTCACTTATTATTGTCGATGATATTTCACTGCTGGTGGAGACTTTCGAGTGATCGACAGATACTTCCAGTTGCTGTGAGAGGAACGAAAGCTGACATCATCGAGTGCTATATAAAATCGAGCAATACTGCACAGTTCAAATTCCTCAGCAAATGATCGAAACTAGAGATCTGGTTAAAAGTATTTTTCGCACAAATATTTCTGAACTATCTGTGCGGGAGTTGACAAAACGCGTCATTGTTGCACCAACAAATCAACAGACTCTTAGGATGAATCGTAAGATCATCAACATGATGCTAGGACAAGTTGCAACTTATTACAGTGCTGATTCGGTGATCTCAGAGGATCCAAATGATGTACAAAATTATCCAGCAAAGTTTCTCAATGATCAAACGCCATCAGGAATGCCACCTCATGTTTTACTTCTGCAGCCTGATTGTTAGGAAGCTGCACCGAAACTTTATAACAGCTGAAATTGTATCAGAGTGTAATCATGGAGATATTGTCTTTATTCCGCGAATTGATTTGGCGCCAACAGACAACATTGCCGTTCATACTGAACCGACGACAATTTCCGATCACTCCTGCATACGCCACCACAATCAACAAATCGCAAGGTCAATCTTTCGATCATGTCGGGTTTGATCTACAGACAGCAGTTTTCTTGCATGGACAGCTGTACGTTGCAGTGTCACGCTGCAGAAATTTTGCACAAATGAAAGTCCGCATAATGGAAAATCCTCAACAAGGGAAGTTACTGCGAGATGAACGTCATTTCACTAGAAACATCGTTTTCCGCGAAGTCTTCCAAATGTAAAAATCAAGCGCTAAAATTTGATTTTAAATTTAATCGAATAGTAGTTATTTAACTTTTTGTATTATTTTGTAATATTTCAAACTCACTAAATTAAAACTATCTACTCTCCACTATTCACTATTATTATTTTTTTCCAAGAGTACTTTAATTTTGACGGGCGGCTTAGCCGCTCCCGCAACAGCTAGTATACGTATAATTAAATCAATTTATGAGAGAAACGTTGGTATAACTTGGCCAGGTACTGTGCGCCTGTCAGCAAATATCACATATAATATTATCAGAGCACAACTAAGTGTTCTAATTGCAAAAATATAAAAATAAAACAATTTATTATATCGCAATAAAAAACAATTAAAAAAATTCCTTAACAATAACATATTTCAAATTTCACTTATAGAAATCTTAAGGTAAACTTTTGTAACAATTACCTTTATAGAAATTCTTATTACTTTGTTTATGTTTTATTTTGTCTTTTAATTGAATTGATTTTTCTTGTATATATCTTGCTACATATATTATACTTATACTTATAATTCAGAAAATTTTAATAAAAAAAAAAAATCTTAAATAAAATAAAAAATTGTATATGAAAATTGAAATAACAATTGACCAATAAAGACAAGAAGTCTTAAAGAAATGTCATAAAGAAATATGCGTTATGTTTATTTTTACGAGAGTATAAAAGCGGTAAAACGTAACCTACAAGAGAGGCATACAACTAATTCTATAAAGTTTTGCGCGCTTTGATTCAATTTTATAAATTTATCATTGCGCTGTACTCGTACGCTTATCTGCTGTTATTATTATTCCTATATTACCTATGGTGACTTTTCCAATGCTTCGACGTCGCATTCAATGCGGTGTGGTATCATTTATATATTTTGACTTGATTGCAAACTATATACGAATATATATTTTAAAAAAATAATTGAACTGTTAAGATATAAAATTCAGAAAGCTTACAGTGACAGCAGATCTAGTTCTGTGCAATCAGTTCATCCTCGTCGTCGTGCATTCTAACAAATTAAAATTACGATATGAATTTTGTGTTTGCACAACCGTTGTTGTACGCGACAAAATCAAGTTTATTTGCAAAATTAATAAATTAACGGAAAATTAAGATAAATTCAAGATAAACGAGACTAAAATTAAAATAAAATGCAAATTAAACAATTTTCACTTTCGACGATTACACATTTAGATTAATTTAACTTTATTAACGCCATGTCTTAGGTGAAATACAAGAATTTGATAAACTGGGGCAAAATTGCTATTAAAATATATTCAGTCGGGGATTTGACAGCGCTTATAAGTGGATACATAATTATATCAGTTTGCCAATGCCACCCATAAAATTACGTAACTCATAATTTATATGATTAATATTTACGAAACCATATAAGATTTATCTTAAATTTTATCTATCGCACTTTATTTGCTTAAAAGGTTTCCGATATGCCTATACCGCATATCATATTGGTAATTGCTGTTGGATTTACATTCGATTGCATCATACCATTACCAGACAGCGCAGTGAAAATTTCCCGTAAAAATTGCAAAGTGGCAAAAACGATGAATATTTTAATAATAATTCTTGTGTTTTATGTTAATTTTTCGAATGTCGCTATATACCGAGAGTCTAAAAGGTGAAAAGGTGCAGTATTATTGTCATGATTCGAAAAAATTTAGTTTTATATTTTGAAGTGAGAGTGATTAATTGTAAATTCAAGGGTATACAATTTGTTTCGATTTGTAACTTGTAATAAAATTCTGGTTGACAAAAAAGGTTTTCTATTCATAAATAATTTAGCATAACCTCAAATGGTGTTAAAGCGCGAGTAATATAATTTTCTTTGAAATAAAAATAGCAAAACTATTTAACTTTTATCGGAAGTCCAATGTCGTGATCCAAATAGCGTATTAAAATATTTACTACTCTGTGATGATGACATAATTTTAGTTTTCATATAAATGTTTTATGTTTTAAAATGATTTGCGGTTTTCTCTTATGATGATCATCTAAAAATGTATAAATATAAATAATTTAAATTTAATTTAAAATAATGAAAATAATGATTAATGGTATGTGGTGAAGTAATACATATTATTATTTGTAAGAGTTTGATAAGAAAATTTTAAATCACCGCATACGATTTGCTTATCTTAAAAATACTTTGTCGTCCAACCGATATTTTGAGGTTTATGAATTGTCATGCCAATTCTGATGTACTGCTCTAGATTCGCGCAATTTCATCTGATTTTATTGTGCAGATTTTCCGAAGGCCCTACAGAATTATTAGTAAATTTGTGTTATTTAGGTCACGCGACTCTCCACTTTGTATAAATTTACTCAATGCTTCTGTAGGGCTGGGAAACAATATTTTATTTTCTTGTTTTATCAAAAATATTCTACACCAGTAAAATAGATAAAGTTATTCAAAGTCAGTCTAAAATTGTTTTTCATACATTACCTCTGGGAAGTTATACCGAAAAATCATTATAGTTGAATATGGCAACACTATCACAGCTGATTCAGAATTTTGTGCAGTATATTTTGTTATATCTGGTGCTAACAATGAAGAACATTTGAAGAATGTTGAACAATTATTATCACGATTAGAATCCAATGGATTCAAACTACATCTAAACAAATGCGAATTTGTGAGAAATCGAATACGTGGGAAATATCATGGATCGAAACTGAATTCGTCCAACGTCGACCAACGTCGAAGTGATAAAAAATTTACGACGACCGAGAAAAGTGAAGGAGGTGAAATCTTTTATTGGTAAAATGAACTATTATAATCGTTTTATCGTCATAATTTTTCTCAGGCAGCTGCACCGCTGCACTGGGGTGAAGCGGAAGAAAAATCGTTCAAAGAACTGAAGTCATCATTAATGCATTCTGCTCAATTGGTACATTTCCGCAACGATTATACACAATCGGCCAGTTATTATCTGACAACATACCGATTATACCAACAACTGGCAAATTCAACCATCTGGCCCTCCTGGAACATTACCCAAATGTTACAATCGTGGGGCAGCCCCACACCCATGAGAACGTCTCTTTAAGCCGGGCATTTACAATTCTATTTTAAACACGCAAAATTAACCTGAAACTATTTCCAGCCGAGTTTACACGGTTTACCACATAAGACTAATAATATATTTTGGGCTATCGATAACCGGTCCACTGGAGAAAAGATTTCCACTTGACTGTCGTTTAATGAATTTAACTTGCGTAGCAGCTGGTACATTGATCCATGGACAATTTTGTGACTACCGAATAATAAATAATGTGGTGAGAATCCGGTTGAAGTATGTACGACATTTCTTAAAGCACCCGCAATTTCATCAATATGTCGGTCCCAATCCTTGTGGATGATCATCCTTGATGTAAGACCGAATAGCCGACAGAATCGATCGGTTGACTCGCTCTGAGGCGTTTGCTTGGGGTGAATATACAGCAGTAAACTCATGTTGTATCCCATATTTCTGAAGTAATTCAGCTAGACAAAGGGCTTTAAACTGTGGGCCATTGTCAGAAAATAACACTTCTGGCACGCCGAACATCTGAAAAATTTTTGTTTCTAAATATTGGCACACTTTTGCGGCCGAAGCAGATCGCATCGGCTCAAGTAATGGAAATCGAGTGTAGTGATCGAGGATAATCATTACATGGGTGAAACCATTTGACGTGCGTGGGTACGGACCCAAAAAATCTATGTAGAGCCTTTGAAAGGGCCGGACGGACTCTACAAATCTACCCATCTGCGGTCTGGTCGTAAAATTCACAGGTTTGCTGGATTTGCATATTTCGCATTTATTTATGAAATTTTTCACGTCAACTGCCATTGTAGACCAATAAAATTGTCGTCTTAGCAACTCTAGTGTTTTAGCGACGCCTTGATGAGCAGCGGAGGGTGGGTTGTGGGCTTGCTCAATAAGATTTTGTGTAAGACTGTCCGGAACCACTAATTTCCACTGCGAAATGTCGGTTTCCACTTGATTTGGGGTTGACAGTTTGACATACATTTTTCCTTCACTAACTTTAATGTTGATGCATTGCTCTGGGTTATCCAGCAAAGCACTAATCTTAGCTAGATACTCATCATCCTGGAAAGCAGGAGAATCTAATGATAGGTGTAGATGAGGACCCACTGCTACCTTTACCTCTTCAACGTTAACTTGTGATAAGCTATATGGTACAATGTTCTGCGTGCCCTTCCGATACTCAATGTTGAACTGGTGTGACTGAAGTTTTAGGGCCCACCTGGCCAGACGTCCTGAGAGTTCTATCTGGTCCATCAGCCATTTTAAACTGGAGAGATCTGTGGTAATTGTGAACGGATATCCTTCAATATAAGGGCTAAATTTTTTTACGCTCATCACAGCAGCCAAACACTCCAATTCAGTGATAGAGTAGTTCCTCTGTGCCTTATTTAGTTTTGATGACGTAAATGCGATCGGGTGTTCATCCTCTCCATCCTTCTGAAATAGCACACTGCCAATGCCAGTTGTGCTTGCATCGCATTGGACGTAGAAATGCTTACTAAAATCGGGATTAGTTAATATTGGGGCTGTCACCAGCAACTGTTTAAGTTCGTCGAAGGCGTGTTGGACTTTTGGATTCCATCTTGGTTTCACTCCCTTTCTTAAAAGATCGGTAATTGGTGCCGCCAGCGTTGAATAATTAGTTATAAACCTCCTGTGCCAACCTGTCTCACCAGGAACCGCCTAATTTGTTGGGTTGTCTGAGGCAGGGGGTACTCGGCAACTGCCTGGACTTTGGACGGATTCACCCTGACGCACCCATCACCAATCACATAACCAAGGTATTTTGTCTCCTTGAGCATGAAGTTACTCTTTTCTACATTTATAGTGAGATTTGCCTCCCGCAACAATCTCGCTACTTCAGATAGTAACATAATGTGATCCTCGAATGTCGCCGAAACGACAAGGAGATCATCAAGGTAAACAAAAACCCGGTCATGCAACTGGTGTGGGATTACTGCATTGCACAGCCCAAACGGCATGACGACAAATTGGTAGAGTGGCCGTCCTGGAACGGTGAAAGCTGTCTTATCCTTTGACTCTGGGTCGAGGGGTATTTGCCAGAAGGCATTCTTGAGATCAACTGAACTAATAAAACGAGTTTGATCCAGTCGACTGAGTAACCCATCAATCAGGGGCAAAGGATAAGCATCAGTCACCGTCACAGCGTTCACCTTGCGCGCATCCAGGCAGAGCCGAACCTTACCGTTGGCCTTATTTACAATGCTCACTGGGGATGACCAAGAACTTTGGCTCTCCTCAATTACACCAAGCGCAATCGTTCGGTCAAGTTCACGATACAATTCCTGCTGTTTAATAGGCGATATGGCGTAGTAGCGCTGTTTAATGGGTTGGGCCAGACCAACATCTATCTTATGCACGACCAGATGTGTACGACCTAATCCCAACCTCTCGCTCGATGGAAATTGGCTGACTATATTTGCTAAAATAGCTTGTTGCCGGTTATCTAAATTGTGTCTGTGGATGTCAGGTGGTAAAGGCTGGTTACCGAGGTTCAGACCAAAGACTTCCCAAAAATCAATGTCAAGATAAAGTGGCTGGCTTAAACTTGGAGCGATATGGAGCCGAAGAGATCTCGTTTTGCCACCGTATGAGACTTTAGCAATGAAATGACCCAACACCCATTGTTGCTGGCCACTAGCTGTGGACAGAGTCGATGGAAGACTAAATATTTTTAAATTATTGCTTTTTAAAAATTCTTCTGAATTGCATCCCAACACAGACACAATAGCACCACTATCTAGTAGTCCTCTACATGGTATCCCATTGATTAGAACATTAGCATACGGTCTGGAATCAGCAACGGGGTCTATGACTGATTCACATACCATTTTCTGCAAGGTTCTCCTCAACTTGAAATAATGCAGAGAACGAGCCATTTTACTTTTTCGACTGTGAGCTGTCTGTGTGGATTGTGAAGTGGTATTCGTTACGGATCTTTCTATAAGTGTGTCTCCCGCCGTAGGATCTGGTAAAATTCTGGGTCAGTGTTTGTCGCCGCCTCTGCTAAGGTCTGTCTGGGAGGTACGTTCTTGGTTGTTGGGGAATTCAAACTCCCAGTATTCATGAAATCCCTTTTCCCGTTTCCCTGTCTATTATTTTTACAACGATTACACTGGGACTTTAATATATTTGGTGTTCCACAACCAAAACAAAACCTGTGCCTAATTGGCTGCACACAATCTTTAAAGAAGTGACCAAGTGAAAAGCAGTTCCAACAGTTATTCGGGGATAATGATTTATTGAAAGCGACTTTTTGTTGACTAAATGTTGAGTTACTTACATTTGGAGTAGCTACTGCGCACACAGAATTAGGAGGCTGAAACTGCTCAGAATACCTATCATTGAAGGCACCACACTGTCCACAGTTGTCGATCACTTCCAGCTCGCTGACTTTCCGTGGGTGTGCCTGATGGTACATTTCAGGAATCCAACCTAACCTCGTCCAGGTATCTTCTACCGTGACACACCGGTTGACCATCTCTGCTATTTGGAAGAATTTATGACTGGCAAATTGTGCTTGCAGACCCGCCCTCATATTTCTAGTCAGAAGATGTACTAGTTCTATATCTGGCAAAGGTGTCATTAGAGAAAGCGTCATGCTCCGGATAGCGTGGTAAAAATCCAAGAAGGGTTCATTTGACCTTTGCTTACGCCTTTCCATTGCTGCTCTAATATCGTGATCCGTTCTTCTGATTTTAAACCTCTGGATCATGGCATCACTAAGAGTTTTCCAATCCACAGTTCCATAGGTCTCCTGGAACTCCCAGTACCAATTCAAAGCTCTATCCTTCAGAAGGACACTAAAGTTAGCAGCCAGCCTTTGTTCACTTAAACCATTTTCAATTGCCATCCGCTGCACTCGATATAGGAACCTTTCTACCGGAAGTTCGTCTCGTTCGTCCCCATTGTAAACCATCTTCCAATTATAAACTTCCAAGTACTCCTTGACCCTACGATCGTTTGAGCTTGTTGCGGTCGGATTTGCATTTAGATTAGCTTCAGACTGCTTTTGATTACTGTGTGGTGGAGGCAGAGTGGGATCGAAATTCGCCGGAATCCTCGTGCTGTTATTGTCGTTGTATTCAAAAGTGGGGCGGTTGGTTGAGCTTGATGGTACAGGTCCTCTGCTGCTAAGATATTGTGGAACTTGCTCAAAGTTTAATTTTTTAATTATTCTGTCAACGATTACGTCTAATTTTACGTCAAAATTAGTTTCGGAGTAATTATTATCGGTCGTTCCTGTAATCTGGATCCCGATCCTTTTCTTGACGGTTGTGGTTTACTTCCTGCTCTCTTTCGTCTTCGTCGGTTTGGTCTTCAACATTTTCTACTATTATTATATTATCCTTATGTATACTCCAGTAAATTCATCAAAAACTAGTTTTAATGAATTTTCCATTTCCTCTGATACTTCCTTTGCTGTTTGAATGTCTTGCAAACAAGTTAACAATTTGTGACAGCTATTTATCATTTTTGTTGAAATCTCATTGACTGATTTTGAGCTATTGATTCTACTTAGTCTGTCACCCACATGTAAAGTACCCGTAATTAACTCATCGATTTTTGTTTCTGGAACTTCAGTCTTATATATCTCTTGTAACTGACTGTCAATATTCTTCAGTTTGGTATTGCAAAGCTGTATCTCACGTTTTGGAGATTTGAGTGTAGCTTGGTGTGCTCGTACTGGCCGCTCAATTTCGTGTGCCATTTCCTTTTCCAGAACTTCTTGCAACATAGCCATCTTCTTCGAGACGGTACCCGTGATATTTCTCACCGCACATTCTATTGCGAGTTCATCACAATCTAGATATTCTACTTTCATTTTGATGTTCAGTAAGGACGTATTTCTAAGATTATGGACAAGCCACACTGTGATTTCAGGTAATTTTCGTTATAGAAATTTGAAATTATATTCAACAAAAAAAAAAAATTTAAGATAACAATTCAATAATTATCACTTAACGAAAGTATATAAATTTGTTTTTGGATATTAATAGTGATCGGATCAGTAGTTATGGGCTAACACATCAATGACTAAAATTGGCTGTAACAAATATATAACACAAAAATAAATATATAAAGGCACGTGTTGTTCCATAATTGCCTTAAAAAAAATAGAACCACAGTTCATACGAGTGAAGTCAAGCTAAATGCAAACATTTAGAAACGCTTCTATGCGGAATTCACACTCTGAAAGGGTTCGCAAAAAAAATAAAATAAAAAAAAATCATTTACTCGGTAAAAATATGTAACGTAATCTAAACATACTGGATGACATTACCTACCGTAATAAATAAATTTAATTAACTGAACCTAATATTAAACGTGATATACAAAATAAATGCTAATAATCTTGATTACTAGGATAACCAACATTTCTCATAAATGGAAATTAGCAAAATATATCAACAGTGATGAGATGTCTAATGAACCGGATCATTGACAAACATTGCAGTCAAAACACGTAACGTGAAAAACAACGCGACGACTCGGAACACGTAACAGAATAAATACAATAATATAATTTAACTATTATGATACTAAATTAAAATAAAGTCAATTGGGGTCTTATAATTTTCCATTTTGTGAGAATAATAGGTTAAGGTCTAAATAACTGTAAAACTTCCGAACGTTTGGGCGCCACTGTAACGAAATTCAAATTAATGGTGTGTGTTGAATTTGCATTCCGTCAACAGAATCTCCCTATGTTCTTTTATAGTAGCGACTGCAGCATTTTTGCCAGCTAGGTTTCGGCGGTGGGTCAGGTTCTTGTCGCTAAACATAGGGAGCTTGAGATGCTGCTTATAATAAAAGAAAACTCTAACCCCAAATTGACAGTAATGAAGGGCAAATTATGGAACATTCGCAACGTTATTTTACACAAACAATAAAAAAAACTATTGCATTTAATTATTTTTGTCACAGCCATCTTTAAAGTGGCTAAGATTTACCACCACTAATGCACGCCTCCCTCCCCGATGGCAGTATCTGATGGATAATATGTACGATACGCCCCTGTATCACAATGTGTTAACCCGCACTACACTGGTTCACTGTATTATTACCTCTTGTGTCCGCCTCACGTACAAAAATTAAGTGACTGATCAAAATTTGTTATTGATTTTTTTCTTTTTCCTTTTTTTCTTTTTTTGTTGGCAATTCGAAAAGAGATTACAAAAACCAATGTTAACTAGATGATCACCACCATCTATCAAATTTTAGGACTAATTATAATTATACGTTATCAACAATCAAACAGTCATGAGCACATCATTAGCCACGCACCACCAAAATGCGACGGCCAGTTATTATCTGACAACATACCGATTATACCAACAACTGGCAAATTCAACCATCTGGCCCTCCTGGAACATTACCCAAATATTACATTGAAAAGGGATATGAAGAATAAAAATGCGGATAGAAAAATTTGAAAAACTCTTTAAGGAGTCAATAATTATCAATTCGAGTATTTTTTGTACCAACCGAAAACATTTAATAACGATGGCTGTGGACCAATTCTAAGGTAAATCTAGGGTAAATGCCATTTTTAACAGTGTATGCGGTAAATTGAAATACCGTACTAAAAAGGTGGGTAAAGCAAAGACACATAAGTAAATGATAATTTGTGACTTTGCTAACATAATAACTCAATAATATGGCGGATTTTCTATATGATTTTTTTCTATATGAACAATGCAATCTCCATTTTTTTTTTTTGAAATAGAAACATCTTTATAATGAAATTATTGCATTACAATAAATTTTATTTTAATTTTTTTCATTAATAAAAAAATACACATATTGGCAACCATTAATTGTTTTGAAAATATTCAATTTCATAAAAAAATTTAATATCCGAATATGTATTTTTCGTGAAATTTTTCGCTTCAACTACGTGTTTTATCTACACATCAAACAAGAAAGTGGTAAAAAGCAGCGACATCCACTACACAAATAATACCAAACCTATTTAATTTCATTCATATCGTCTTATTTAAATGAAAATTTTCCCTACATTTCATTAAATGATTTTTGTTTATAACAAATGTCAAATTTTGACATTATTTTATGTACCTACGAACCAGATATTGTATAATCCAATAAACCATTATTGGATAATGGGCCTTGAAGCCGTAATTACTTAATTTTATTTACTAATGAATTGGTACGGTTTGTTAAGTAAACTGTACTAAAATTTTAATTTACCGTACTAAACGATTTACTCGAGAATTGGTCCGCAGCCGATATATGTAAATTATAACTGTGTAAAAATTCATTCGATCTATTTTTTTATTTTTTTTATTTTATTGGTCCTTCATATAACTTAGATTTTAATTACATAGGTAAAAAATAAAAATAAAAAAATTGTCCTGAGTTCAGCTACTGGAAAGCTTTACAACAGATATTCTTAACTTTATGAGAAAAATAGATTTATTTACAATTTTCTAATTTTGCTTTATATTTATACAATACTCTTGATCACTTAACCTAAGTCCTAACTCTAATATAAATATTTTTATAGCAACAAAGTTGTTTACTTGCAGATTTATACAGCTAAGTTGGTTAACAATTGATTATCTATGAAACTTATCGGGGTAACCCCCCGATTCTAACGTACAGTCACAGACGTATTTTCAGGCGATGCCACATTACATTTTTTACGTACGTTTTCTGAAAATGTTTTTTTCATTTACGAATAAATTATTGCATATATTTTATTTAAATCAATGAGATATAATGTAAAATAACTTTATTTATTAGCCAAAATAATAAATTTATAATTATTGAACAATTTTATTTGAAAAATGTTCCTGAATGAAAAAAAAACGTTTCTAGGATCGGCAAAATAGAAAAATTACTATTTTTCAATTAAAATTGTTCAATAATTATAAATTTATTATTTTGGCTAATAAATAAAGTTATTTTACATTATATCTCATTGATTTAAATAAAATATATGCAATAATTTATTCGTAAATGAAAAAAACATTTTCAGAAAACGTACGTAAAAAATGTAATGTGGCATCGCCTTTAGCAAAAACTTTTGTCTTAGCGAATACTATAAACTTTCAATTCTTATTCTGCGCTTGGTCTTATCTGTCAGTAGTCTTAAAAAATTGTCTTCGTTAATATCAGCGGAATAGGTGGTCTTAGGAGTCATTATTTTGACATTAAACAGAAACAATAATTATATGTATTTCGAATTGAACTGTCGCTTTTCATTCATATATTTGAAACAATAAGCGTATTTCATTTGCCAAATTACAACAACAATGCTATGTATTCAATACCAATTTGGAATTCGTTAAATTCCTACAGATTTGATGGTACTGAAATTCCAATTCTATTTTTAGTTACTGTGCTTGTCACTAGAGTTTTCTCTGTAGAAAAAGATGAAATAAAAGAAATAAAACACGGGAATTCATTTGTTATTTCTTTTGACCAAGAATTGAATTCCAATTCCAAATCCAATTCCTTGGCAATTGAACTACGCTTAATATGGTGTAAATTTGGTTTGGCAGCTCTACAAAAGTGTTCGGAGAGTTTGTAATATATTATTTAAGACTACTGCCTTCAGAATTTCAATGAAGACTTTAGTCTTAAAAAAAAGTCTTCACATTAAAGTTTTAGCTAAGATGGTCTTAGTAGTCTTATCGCCAGGATCGGGAGGTTAGTTTGTAAAAGTATTTATTATTGACATCTATTGCATAGTCGACTATTCGCTTCATATTTAAAACTTGGTGTAAAAGTGTCGTGCTGTATCGGCGAGGAATTTTAAGTATTAACTTAAGGTATGTATTTTGTATAATTTGGATTTTTTTTCTTATTTGTAAGAGCCACATTCCACCAAATAGGTACTCCATACAACATAGAGCCATTGTTTTGTAAAGCAAAAGCTTATTATTAAGATTAAATTTATTTTTTCTGTTTAATATACATAGGATAATATATTCTAAGGAGCTTTTTACATTTTTCAACCGTGTTCCCAACAAATTTATGGTTGTTTGTGGAATTTTATCTGCAGATCTACATCTTGTGAAGTAGATAGCTTCGCATTTCAGCGTGTTTATTTTAAGTTTCCAATCATTAAAAAACGCTAATAGCAAATCTAAATAGTTCAGCATATAAAGCTAATTGGCTAGAATCAATTTTTGGGATATCGTTGATAAATATATTAAACAATAATGGACTTAAAACTCCACCTTGAGGAACACCAGCAAGAATATCATGGTGAAACGAATTGGCCCCAGATACAGTAACATAAAATTGCCGATTGCTGAGGTATGATTTTACTATTTTTGTTAAATAGAATGGAAATTTTAGTGTGACCATTTTAGATAGCAGACCATCTATCCAGACCATGTCAAAAGCGTGTTCAAGATCAAGCAGTACCATTCCAGTTGATTTCCGTTGCAACAGGTTGCGTTTCACATGAGAGAATTCTATGTACCTGGTGTGTCGTAGAGTGCTGTTCACGAAATCCAAATTGCTCGTCAATAAGAATTCGATGATCATCAACGTAACTTTTTAGCCGTAGTTTGATTAGAATTTCAAATATTTTACCCAAACAAGGTAATAGACTGATTGGGCGGTAACTAGACGCTAAATAAGGTAGTTTAACTATTGGAAGTGTTTTGGCAACTTTCCATGAACATGGAAAATAACTAAGCTTTAAACAGGCATTAAATATTTTTGTGAGGATATTTATACCTTGAGATGGTATATTTTTATCAATATATTGACCATTAAGCCTGGTCGTGGAGCTTTAATTGGTAGAATGGATTTTAAGACTTCTGTCAATTGATGTTCAGTAACAAATTGGATTTCATCATTCTCAGTTGGTATAGTGTTTAGCATATCGTTAACATGAGCCAGCGTGATGCTAATGGGGCAACGTAAATTAGAAGTATGCGCCGCAAAGAATGTTTGTGCTAATTTGTCCGCCTTTTCAATATTTAGTCATAAACTAGGGTAGCTAGCACTATCATTTCGTTTTAGTGCAGGAATAGCAAAGTTGGTTTTTTTCAACGTGGATATTACTCTCCAATAAGGCTTGGAACGTTTTTCGAGTTTTTCTAGTTTGATTTGCCATTTGTAATTAACAATCTAAGTATTTTGTGCTTGATTATACTATTTAATTCATTACCTATTCTTTTTAGATAAGGATTTCTGGTGATGGATTTCATCCGTTATAATTATTTTATCAGATGTGCACACTGATACTAGCGGTGTTGCTTTTTCTCGAACGTCCAAAACTGAATTGGTAAATAAGTCAATCGCTTTATCTACTGAATCTGTGGATGAGTATTCACTACCGCCAATTTCTGTTAGCTTATTAGACAGAATATGTTGATAGTTTAACCAGTCAGTAGCTCTATAATTAAATATTTTACTAAAATTACTAGAAGGTTCAATCACAGTATCAACAGAACATAGTACTGGTAAATGATCTGAATTTAGTTGTTCTATTGTTTCAACCTTCCTAACCAAAATAAGGTTATGAACAATATATAAGTCCAGAACACTTGGACTACCTCTAGCACTGTAATGAGTAGATTTTTGCGGGAGCTAAAATTGAACACAGCCCATTTTCATTTACTGTATCGTAAAGTGTTTTACCACCTTTGTTACTTCTTAGACAATTTAAGATGAGTGTGTCCACTATTTAAATCTCCACCAATAGTTTAAGTAAATCGATTTTATAAGAAGATAAATTAGATTTTGGAGAGTAGCAACAAAAAATTTTAATTGTACAATTGCTCGATGTAGTAACAACAATACCTATTGATTCAATGGAGGTCAAGTTTAAATTGGAGATCAGATTATGTTTAATATCAGATTTAATCAATTAATGGCCACACCTCCACCTCCTTGATCAATACGGTTTATTGCGATAAATCTTATAGTTGGGTAAATGGAAACGTAAATTAGGTTTGAGGTATGTTTCTGTAGCTAGAACTATATCTATATTTAAGTCATTTAACAATATGCTTAGTTCAAATTTCTTTTGTTTAATGCTGTGCGCATTCAGGATGCAAGTCAGGATGTTAAGATTACTATTCATTTATTACATATTTGAAAGCAATTTGAACCAATGCGTTGAACTGTTCCTCCCGAGTGGAACAACTTTTTAATATAGCAATAATATCTATGAATACTGTAAAAAGCTCCATTGAATTAATTAAGGAATTATTCGAAGTTTAATTAGAATCAAAAATAAAATCAGAATTATGATTAGCTTGGTTAGTATCATTCGCATATGAGATATGCTTAGAACTATAAGGCATACTTTAATTATGTTCAATTCCCAGTTGATTGAAAGCTGCAGGAAACTCCCTTTGCTTAAATGTGAAATTGTTTGTCCTAGCGCTTGTTTTTGCTGGTTGTTTTGCTGCAACAAGTTCTTCATTTGTATATATTTATCTCTATGAGGACATTTTATAGAGTTGGCTGGATGATCACCTTCGCAATTAGCGCATTTGTGATTTACAGGCTTCTCTTTAATTGGGCATTCTGCTCCATCCAGATGTGTTAATGAACAATATTGACATTTAGCACGCATGTTGCAATTTCTGCTTGCATGTCCGTACATAAAGCATCTAAAGCATTGTGTGGGTCCCCAAGTAGAATGTAATCCAGTTTCCCAACGGCATATCGGCTGAAATAATTTATTATTTAGCTTGCGGGTACTATAGGTTATAGTACCTTTTTTTAAATACACAGAAAATAATAATTCTTTCCGCTTATTGGCTTGTTTTGGTGTGATCAATTTAACTTGTATTGGTGCTATCCCAACTCCTATAAGCTCTTCAAATAATTCAGTTTCAGTTACATCTGACAGGTCAAATAAACAAATCTAGTTGTTTTATTTTCCTCTAGTGTGAATGTAAAAAATTCATTATTGACACTCTTCAACGCCGCCGAAGTTTTATAGTAATCCGCTATGTTATAACAAAAAAAAATTATTCCAATTGAGATTCTTTGAATTATGTTGTATTGCACAACTTTTAGTTGTTTCATTAAATCATGTACTAGTTTAGCATTACCATTAGTTACAATGGGTTGATCTCGAAGTTTTTTTGTGTGTGCAGCTTCTACATCTCAAATTAACGTTTGTTGTGAACGATTGAAATTTATTTTGCAACGGGATATAAAACTTGTTGTTACTGTTACGTTTAATATTATTAGGCATTTCAGATTTTTTCGATATCACGAAATCACTTCTAGCTCTTTTGTAACTTTTTATACTATAACTACATGATGGCAATTCGACCAACATGATTTGAAAGTATATAGTTCACTATAATATTCACAAATTAGCTTTTTATTATTGGAATTATATTTAGTAAATTAATTTTATTTTGGCAAAAATAACAAAAAATACACAATAGAGTGTATATTATTGAGTAATTTGCTTTTAGAAATACTATTGGTGTGAATCTACAATATGCCTATTAACTGTTCCAAGTGTAGAAAGTCGATTTCATCTAATAAAACTCAGCATCGGTGCGTAAGTTGCTACCAACATTTCCATCCTAACTGCGACTGTGAGCTGAAAAACAACTTAGCTGATATTGAATCTAACAAAACCGTTTTCAAATGTTCAAATTGTGTTGATGATCGCCATACGGTTACCAGTGATAACGATGATGCCGCCTGCTCCAACTGGGAATCTCTGAAAAACGACATGGTGCTGATGCAGACGTCTTTAGCCAAAATGATAAAGCAGTGCGATAATTTTCTTCGACTTGAAAATGAAATTAAATCAAACACAGATAAAATAACGGCCATTCAGTTAGATAATGCTAACTTAAAATCTCAATTATCTGCTGTTTCTAATCAATGTTGTTTTCTTGAGCAAGAAATAAACCGGACTAAACTGTTAATATATGGATTGCCTGGCGATGACAGTTTAAATTTAATAGATTTGCTAAACAACTTGTGTACCGTATTGGATTTTCATTTTACTGCTAGCGATATACGTAATATTTATCGTGCCAAATCAAAACTCAAGCTGAAACCTGTGGTTGTTGAATGGAGTACTCGTTCGCTTCACACGAGATTCTTGACCGTCGCTAAACAATTGAAATCAACTTTAAGCTTAATGTAATGGCAAATAATTTTGATATAATCTGTTTGACTGAAACGTGGCTGAACGAATCCATTAATAGTAGAGAGCTTATTGATGATCGCTATTACGTTATCCGCAAAGATCGGGATTTGGCACTTACCGGCTTATTAGACTTGGTGGGGGTTCTTTAATCGCTATAAAAAAATCTTTTGTATTTAGCGACATATCCAGTCTTAATATGGTCTACGATGACGTTTGGCTAAAAATTAATTTGCATAACGGGAAGGTACTAATTCTCTGTGTAGTTTACTTCAGGTCAAATAATACAACTTTTGATAATTACAAACAATTTTTCGATCATATATCTGATTATATAATAAACTCACCTACCAATTATAATTACTTAATTGTTGGTGATTTTAATTTGCCTTGTATAACCTGGAGTTATAATCATGATGGCCTATGGTGTTTGTAAAGTTGATGATGATGGTGATGTTGATGTTCCCAAATGTTGAGGTATTTTTCCAATCAAGAACGGTGATGAAAAATGGTGAAGAAAAGATGTAACGATGGAGTCGTAATTTTAGATGAACAGGAAAGAAATAAAAAGCCACACTATTGTTGATTTTATTAACGGAAGCCAAAAATAATTTATTTTTTAATTAAACGAACTACACACTGTATATTTAGGTTTTTTTTAATCTTAATTTGCCACTGGTTTGTAATCGAATGACTGAGATTTAATTTTACAATATATTTTTCATATTATACGTTAACTCCCAACTGTCATGTTTGAATTCTAATTAATGTAGATTGTAAGTTTGAATATAAAAATATACTACTAATAATTATAAATAAAGTACTAGTACGATATACTGCATAACTAATGATATTATAAAACGCACCCATCGTGCTACTACTCTAGTACTACAACATGACATAATAAAAATAATGACAGTAGCTGACATGTTGTGTTTACAAAATAAATTTACAAGAATTTTAAAAGAGATAAGTATAAATTATATAAAATTAATGTTTTGACTATATAAATTAATAATTACTTTCTTAATTTTAGATATGTACATATTATTTGGTTTAGTTTAACAAAGTTGGTAAGTATGTGAATATAAAATAATTTTCTTCTTTTGGTTTTAATTTTAGTTACAGCTGATGACGATACCGTAGCACTTGGAATGGAAAATAACTGTGAGTTGGTTTGTTTACAAACATTTAATAAATCTTTGAGTACACCAGCTCTTATTTGTTTGTTTTATTTTAGATTTTCGCTAACATATGGCCTTCGCTATACGAAGGAGGCACTGCTCAATATATGGTAGAAACATTAATGCTTGCCAACTTAACTCAACATAACAGTACGCTTAACTGCACTAATAAAGTGTTGGATTTAGTACTCTCGAATCTAAGAACTGGTTCTATTGAAATCAAGCCCTGCTTAGATCCCCTTTCTAAGGTTGATAGGTATCACCCACCTATGCTTATTGATTTAAAAAGCGTTGTTCATAAAAATTTATCACAAATAAGCTTTCAATCTATCAATGTAAGACAACTTAACTATGACCATATTACAAGTCAACTAGCTGGTATTGATTGGAACCACGAATTCATTAACGCCAATATGGATGTTGATAGTGTGACCAATATACTTTATTCAAAGTTGAATAATTTTTTAAAACCGCAGCTACTTAAGAATAACCCCTCATCTAAATTCCCCATCTGGTACTAAAATAAACTGAGATACCTAATTACTCGAAAACATAAGTTTCATAAACTGTATAAGTTATATAGGAACGAGCATGATTATAAGATTTTTTCCCAGTTTCGTAGGCAGGTTAAATCTGAAATTCGAACCTGCTATAATAATTATTTAAGAAGTATTGAGCAACAGCTTAAGGATAATCCTAAGTTACTTTGGAGCTTTTCTCATTCTCTAACATCCAGAACGGGTTTCCCTGCCACTATGAAATATGGGACCATAGTTTCCCATAATAGCGATGTTATTTGTAACCTCTTTGCTAAATATTTTGATTCGGTATATACGCCTAATAGTATCTCAGGTAGTATTTCATCAGTGATAAATACAAATCTAGATTATTATAGTAAGGTGGCATACTTTACATATGATGATGTTAATTCTGTTCTTAATTCGCTTGACACTTGTAAAAGCCCTGGCCCAGATCAAATTCCAAATTATTCTATTTTTCACTTGAAGGAGCAATTAGCGTTACCATTGTCAATAATTTTCAACTTATCGTTAAATTCTGGAGTTTTTCCGACCACATGGAAATCGGCATTTCTCATTCCCGTATTCAAAAAAGGTGACAAAAGCGACATTGTAAATTATAGGCCGATATCAATTCTAAATGCGTTTAGCAAAATATTTGAAAAGTTAGTGCATAAAATTATTTTCAATTTAGTTAGTAACAGGATAACAAATGTACAACACGGATTTTTTGCAAAGCGATCGGTACTCCTGTTAGAATTTTCAAATTACATTTTCAGCAAAGTTGACATGGGTCTTCAAGTTGATTGTATTTACACTGATTATGAGAAAGCTTTTGACTCTGTGTCGCAGGACATTTTAATTAATAAATGTTATAAAATTGGATTGTCGTCACAAATATGTAAGTGGTTATCTTCCTATCTACGAAATAGAGTTTTGAGTGTTAAATTTAATGGTTCTTTTTCTGTGCCAATTTCACCTACTTCCGGCGTTCCACAAGGATCAACTTTAGGACCATTGCTATTTATCATTTTCATTAATGATATTTCTAATTTGTTACAGTGCCCTCACCTATTTTATGCTGATGATTTAAAAATTTATAAACTAATTACTAGCCACTCCGATGCTTTTTGTTGCAATCTGATGTTTATAAACTGCTCTCATGGTGTATAGTAAATGAACTTAATTTAAACATAAAGAAATGCAATGTTATTTCCTTTACGAAAAAAATTTCTCCTTTGCAGTATTCTTATGATATATCTGACACAATATTATGTAGGGTAAATCAGATTAACGACTTAGGTGTTATCTTTGATTCTAAATTATCTTTCGATACGCATATTGACAAGTTATGCTGCAAAGCAAATAAAATACTTGGTTTTATTTTCCGTAGAGGAAAGGAATTTCGTGACCCTAATCTACTAATAAGTCTCTTTAACTGTTTGGTAAGAAGCTTACTTGAATACGCATCACAAATCTGGAACCCTTTCTATGACAAACACTCAGACCAAATTGAGCGCATACAAAGAAAATTTACTCGTTACCTAGTTTATAAGTCTATGCCGCACGTTGGGCACATTTCCTATGGTATAAGATTGAAGATTTTCAATTTGTTAACCTTGGATATTAGAAGATTAATTCTAGATGAAATGTTACTATATAAAATCTTAAATTTTAAAATTGAAACAACTGTTTTATCCGAGATTATGTTCTATATCCCTGCCTATAATATTCGTAGTAACCAACTTTTCCTGCCTAGAAGATCTAGAACTAATTTAGGTCTAGCTATAACCAGATTTCAGCTATTTCACAATGAGTTCTTCAGTTCTTTGGATTTGTTCTTACTGTCACTTCGTCAATACAGACTGCATCTCCGCGGCATGTCGATTTGAATTAGTGCCTTATTTTACAGTTAGCTTAAGTAACTCAATGTTTAATTGCTGGGTACCTTGACAGTTTCCGCTAGTTTTTGTTTCCTAAGTTGATACTTCAGTCTGTTTTTTTTGTTTTTTTGTATTTTGCTAGGTAGTAAATATTTTATTTTTTATATTTTTGAATATTTCTGCTATGTATAAAAATATATTAAAACTTGTTATTTTTTTCTGTAATATTGTGGGACACATAAATGGATTTTTTCTGTGTGTCTCCCTATGATAGAATAAATAAATAAATAAATAGATGTTATCGCTTCGAATGCTAATACTCGACTCTCATTCGATCTATAAAATTTTAGAACTAACCGCTTCGTTCTAATCAAAATCCATACTTTTATGGTGTAAATGTAGGCTTATCCTAAACATATGAGAAATGGCTTAGTTTAATTTAATTTACTTATTTTTCAGAACCACACTCGGAAGTCGTTGAAAAACTCTTTTATGGCGTTTAAGTACTGCAGATTAAATTTTGTAGCATGGATAGTATCAGAGGATCCAACATGGCTGGGAGGCTTCGGCTAGGCATCGATTAGATTTGGCTTACATTCACTTGTCTGCTTTAAAACTCGGTGTCTTTTTAGTTATCCTCAACAAATAAATAGTTTATTATATGAAGCATTTTATCAATTTATCAGTAATAGTTAATAAATACAAACCCCCGCTCTTGCATAATGGAAATTTGTGAATTTATAAGACGACACAGGATCAGATCCGAAAAAATAGGAAAGGAGTTTTCTTGCTAAGGTAGTATTATACCGTCTTTCTTGTGAAGTTAATAACTATAGACGGTCCTGGCTGCTAAGAGGCCCAACCCCGGGGCTGTTTCATAGTTTTTCTAATCCTGTTTCGCAGCTGCTATTACTATTTTAAATTTAATAATTTAGATTCGATGTAATTGATGATCATTTCAAAATCAATCGTAGTTTGTTTACAAAAAACTAATTGTGCCCTACTTCACGTATCATGAATTCGGCCGGATTTTTGTATCCTAAAATCATAGTGTGAAGGAGTCTGAAGTGTAGATTGAAAAAAAAAATTGTTTGTACTCTATGTTGCGTGCGAATTGTCGATCATCGAAAAGTAAATGTCTTTTGAGTGCCTTTTCGAGATCGATGAGAACGCTGTCGATTGTCTGACCCTGCGCTTTATTAATGGTTAGTGCGTAATATAGGATTATTGGAAATTGGCTGTTGTAGAAGTTTTCTACAGAGATGAAATTTTGCTGAAGAATTTTCACCATCATTCGAGTTCAATTACGCAATCCTTTATTCGGATCCAGCTCCTTCGGCATCATTAAGATGGCGCCAGTCTTCAACTGCAAAACAAGTGACGGCTTACCGGACAGTGCCAAATTGTTCAAGTACTCAACCAGATAGTTTTTTGCGAAGAGGAATGTGTTTCCACAAACATCAGGACCGTCAAGATAAAACCAATGACTGCTAATTGTAAGATTAAGCTTTGTTAGACCAGCGCTGTGATCTAATTAAATTACCACGGGTGAGGTTTAATTAGATGTGAGAATATATCAGCTCCAACAAGAAAACAGCTACAAAAAATAATAATCTACATTTTCTATACGAATTGTCTACATACTCTATGAATTATCGACATTGTCTACGCAAAAAATAATTGTCTACAAATTTTTGACACCGACATGTAGATAATGTCTACCACTAATGTCTACCACCAATAGCGACATTAAGCACAAAACCAATCAATCATTATACGTAAAGTTTAATAACACCGTGCACATTTTTCACCAAAATCATGTAATCAAATCTAACGCTTCTGTAAATTACAAGTGAGTATACTACAGAAGAGAAAAGTTAAAATACCTTATTATGATAAGAATCATCCCGTCTATCCTTTTAATTTATAATAATAATTTTCAAAAAAAAAATTTATTCTTATAACAAATTTAAATTCCAGCAGCAACCACCTTGAGATTCATCTTTCATTGTTCATATATAATGATGATGATCATCATCATTGTAAAAGTAATAATAAAAATAATATTAATTTTTTCCCATTTTATTATTTATTTAAGTTTTTCTTATCAAATCACAAAATCTCGAACAAATAAAATAAAAATTATGAATAAATAAATAAATAATATGTAAAGTGGATTTTTGTATTCAATTTTAAATTGTATATACATATTCGATATGACTGTTTTATATATATTGAGTATATTATGTGACATTGATCGTGCGGCAAAAAAAATAATAAACAGCATCCACAAAAAAACTATCCTGTATCATCTCATCTTTCAAAAGCGACACATATAAACACAGACAGATATTTAATTATTTGGTGTTTTTAATTTTTTTTTTCTCTTTTATCTCAGATATTAATCAGCTACTGATTTTTTTCGTTCTTGCGTCTTTTAATAAATTTGATAGATTTATTATAATTTATAGTGTTGTTTTTATCAATATGTAAACGTCCCGTCCAATATACGTGTACGTAGCATCGGTGTAAAGAATCGATGTTTTAGATGCTGCCAAAAGTTTTTGTTTAGTTTAGCAGAAAGAATTTCTTAGATTACCACTGATACATGCAAACACCAATTTGATTTTATTATTCAACATTATCTCCTTTTATATAACTAGTTTTATTCTTAAATTGTAAATTTGTCACATTTTAAATCTTATTTTAGCACTGTAACATTCTTTTAACACAGCATTTACCTTTTTCGTATATCATACAACAATAATTTGTCCGCATTTATTATCCAAAGTGTTAAACTTTATTACGTTGCCATTATTTTTTGTTATCCTTGTGTTTATTTATTTACTTATCTGTCCAAACAACATATTAATATACAAACATTAAAGCTAAAGAAATGAGACTAAAAATCGCGTCTAAATATGCAAATTACATACGTATGCATATGCATATGCATACTTATTTAGTGTAAAATGTAGCTTACAATCCACCATAATAGTAATAATAGTGACGGTAATAAAAATAACCACAAGAAAGACATTAAAATATTTTATTATGGTTGCCTTAAATCGTTGATGTATTTATGGCCGTTTTATATTGGGTCTATACTCGTATTTCATAAGATGTCCTTTGTAAATCATTTTGTGTATTTTAAAATATAAAGATCTATAGAAATGCCAGAGTTTTGCAAATATTTTGTTAGAAAATAGGGGCTCCGCCCCCTGTATGATTTGAGGCTTTTGTTATTCAAAAAATCTGCTTTCTACCTACTATTTGTAAATTTAGAAACCTTCCTCCTTTTTTATCTTCGCAAAAATCTGTTATCCAACAAACATTTTACCTGGGCCCCTATTCTTGAAATCGGTAGAAATCTCCGCATTCGGAATACTTTAATCATTTTTTCCAATTTTTGCAAGTTTTCAATTATTTATTTCGATACTAAAACTTAGTACTCAGTTCGATTTCACGTGAAAGCTTCATACGATTTTACTAAAGTGAAATTAGAAATGAAAAATTCCACTTTTGTTTTCATTTTGTAGTACTCAGTTCTCCAACGAAAAAGTTATGTGTGTTCAATACGTCAAAGGTGGAGCGCATAAACTCTCCAGATTATTTTCATTCGAAAATAATGTCTCGATACATTATTTTCAAGTGAAATTTTGACAGATGATTTTGTTAGGACACATTTTTTCTTGTGTTTTGCTTTTAGTGTGGCAAAAACAAATTAGCTGAACTTAAAATTGTGAACATAAATATGGAAGAAATATTTGAAACTCCGTATTTATATGAGGAATATTTGCAGGACAGTGTCTGCGAGGAAATCTCAGTAATAAAGGAACCGGCAACCAAAAGAAGACGAATCCAAAAAATTGTGTTTACATGTAGTGAAAAACGAAAATTAGCTCGCATAATTGAAAATAGTGAAGCAATTTGGAAACTTGATAAGATACATAATACGTTTGTGATACATATATATTTATATTTTATATATTCAATAATGTGTACGTTTTTTGAATACCAACAGTGCACGATAGTTTGCCATATCGCACATAAAATCAAAAAAAAAATCAGGTAATCAAGCTGATGACTTGGATGACGACCAATCGGAAAGGGTCAACGACGACTGGGAGCTGTCCGACGTGATGGGTTTTTTAAGCCCATTGTCATCGCAACAAAAACAAATGTAAATATTTTCATTTGTAGAGAAAATGTGCGATAAAAATTTGGTTGAAGTAATCTTTTTATATGTATTTTGCTTCGTAATGAATCGTGATGTACATGATAGTTTTCAGGTGTTTTTTAGTAAATTCAAAAAATAAAGTGTTTGTGTCTTTTATAATTTATAGAACGTTTTCGGGGTCGAGTTGCAGCACCACTGTAACTCCCAGTCCCAATTTTGATGACGAGAATGTTGCTACGTTCGTAATACCACCTGATGATAATACTCAAACATCCAACTATTCTTATGTACGTTATTAAACTTCAATGATATTAATATCTAGAAATTCATATAATAAACATTTTTCTAATTTCAGGCAAGTACAAAATATAAAAACAAAACTTCCGATGAAGCTATTGAAAATTTAACGTCTACTATACAAGAAAAAGACCAGAGGAATATGGAGTAAAAAAGTTCGCAAAAAAAGACCAGAGGAATATGGAGAGGACGGCCGCGAGAGCATCAACTAAATAATACTCATGCCTCTAAAAAAACAATTCTCCTTTACCATTTCAAACTTGCAGCAGGCGAATTAACATATTCCTTTAATAGGTCACGGATATTTTTGGCAAAATAGTTCTGGCGCCAGGGATATGTTGCTAATACATTGGAGTAGAACGATCCCTGCGGTAAATTTTGCCTCCATGCATCTTCAACTAGCACTCCCTCTTCACTATATTTATCTGTGAGGTTTGGTGGACAGTAGGTTGAACTGTTTTGTTCGAATAAGTTGTAAAGCAGGCAGCAACTGCTTACAATCTTTTGTTCTCTGTTTGGCCCCCAAAACATTGTTCGACCTAAACAGAGCCATTTAGAGCACAATATCCCAAATGCATTTTCGACGTATCTTCTAGTTCGACTAAGTCTATTATTGAATACCCTTTCTTCGTCGGTTAACTTGGTCGGTTTTTTTTGGGGCATAATGCTTCATTTTTCTGTGGTTTAATGGGAATGTGTCATCACCAACAAAACAAAAATCGTAATGATTCATTCCCAATCGAAACATTCTCAGGAAATTGCATTGAATTTTGGATAATACCTTGGCCAAATTTACTACTTGTAAAGACTTCAGAATCGCCCTCACTGCCATATGCTTCAATGTCGAGACAAATGAGTTCGTAGTTCGCGTCAACTGCTGCCATTAGCACATGGCATGGCTCCCTGAAGTAAAAAAGGCTGAAATTAAAAAGGTTGACTTAAAAACGGTGTTTTTATATGAAAAAATGGGACGTTTTTTATGTCATGTCAATTTGCAAATTTAAGTTTGTTTTATATTTTCATTAATGAAAGCATTAGTTGCAATAATTGAATAGTTTGGACTTACATGTCCAATAGAGAATACCATTAGTTAGTTTTAAAATTAAAAAAACAATTTAATAAAAACGCCATTTTTAAGTCAGCCTTTTTTAATTCGGGGAGCCTAGATGCCTCACTGCAGAGAACCACTTGCTAAATATCTATAATTTAAATTTTCAAGAACACACCAAATTATAAACAAATATTTCGGTACAATTAACAATACTTACTCTAAATCGACAACTAATTTTTCCTTCGGACTAATATTATCATTAGACCGTGTACTCCGCTCGGTTCCAACAATACTAAAATTTCATCATCATCAAATTCAATAGGCGTCATGTGAAAATTTTCTTTGAACACTGACAAATTTGACCTCAAATCATTGAACTGAAATTTGTTTAGAAAAATAAAAGGAATATTATAATTCGACGGCAAAACGCCCTTTTGCTGGTCGCTGCATTAGGTATGGGTTAACAAAAAAATGACGTTCTCGTTATTGCCTTTTTTTCGCCAGTGCCATGAGCAAAACAGCAGAACTAATAATAATATCATCTAAATTCACTTCCTCAAGTTTCTATAATTTAATTAACAATAATTAACAATTAATCAAATTAATCAGATGTGATGTTTTTATTGAAAAATCAAATTCATGTTTGTTGTTAAATCTATACGTCAAAAATCAAATTTCTAAAAAAAAAATTCAATTTCTATTTCACATGAAAATAAATAGATTTTTGGAGACCGCGTTAAAATTTCATTTCCCTTTGAACTGAGTACTAAGCTAAAGGGAATAATTCCGCATTGATTTACCCACAGTCGGAATTTTTCCCTTAGTAGGGAAATAAATTAATAGAAAACTTGCAAACAAATTCGAAAAAATGATCAAATTAGTCGGCGAAAAATTCGAATTATATAAAGAATCTTAAAGTAAATTATATTCCGAATGCGGAAATTTCCACCGATTTCACGAATAGGGGCTCTGGAACTCCATTCTTCTTCTCTTCAGAAATACAGTAATGTTTCTACGGAGAGAAACATGAAAAGAATACGGAATATCGTGAACAAAATCTAATATTTTCTAATGGCTGGTATAGAATTGTTAATTCCTTATGGGCTTTCAGCCAACGAATATATTGACGACGATTCTGAAAATATATTTCCATCTTCAGATTAATGTACAGTAATAAAAATATCAGCAAAAATGGAGGGTTGTATATTGTTACGAATTTTGGTCGTTTGATATGGATTCGTACACGACTGCAATTTGGCACGCACGAACAGTTGTAACGTGAGAAAAGTAGTGACGAATAAAAGTGAACAGTAAAATTGAATTATAGTGAGCAGTAATCGAATGAAATTAGTAAGTTGCTATAGAAGCACCTGGTTTATAAAAGCCTGGTTGCGTAAATTTTTAAAAGACTGGTTTTCCAATAGCCTGGTTTTAAAATGCCTAGTTTTCTAAAATTGATATTTATTGTTCATAGAATTTTTCTTCTTTTATTTACATTTTTTTCGGGCGGCCCAAATTAATAAAAATAAACCGATTTTCAAAAAACAGAATTTTGAAATTATGAAAAATTACTTATTGTTTTTTCTATTACCACGGAGTTTTGTTTGCTGGGATTTACCGAACGTGCAACGGACAAGATTTGCATTTTTTACTTACCCATTTCGGGAAATCACAAAATGTTATTAGCGGGGAATAACCGAATTGTAGGTGTTGTTTTTATAATTATTTCTCGCTTATAATCCTACTTACTTACAAGTATTTTCTGAAACCTGGGATTTAGAATAAAAGTGTGGTAAGCAGTGTATTTAAATAATTTTAAAATGAAGAGGAAAAAACCACGCTTTTGTAAACCAGGATTTAAAGTGGAATCCCGTTTAATTTATTCAGCAATTTACTAATTTCACTCGTGTACTGCTCACTAATTCACTTTTACTGTTCACTTTTGCTGATCACTACTTTTCTTACTGGATACTTTGACCTTAATTTCTACCTTGATCCGAGTATAGTTCTTGCGGTACTCTGAATCTGCCAGGCCAATTCTTTACAAATGTGTTGGCTACTGCCTGGGCTTTCTGATCGGAGATAGACTTCCACCCACTTGCTGCGGTAGTCAAAACACATCAGTATGTAACGATTGCCATATTTTGTTTATGGAAATGGGCCAACGATGTCAATTTCTATTCGTAAGCATGGTGCTCCAACATTGTATTGCTGTATTCTTGCTTTCGGCCAAATTTATTATCTTATCCAAGATTTTATTAATTCTCAAACCTGCTCCAGACCTTCCACCGTGTGTTTCTTTTAACACTTCTCGCCGTTAACTATTATCAACGAGTGCCACTGCGTCCAATAATTTTTAACCGTGGTGCTTTGAGATGAAATTTCGTGCCAACTCGGTCGCCTACCTTCTACCAGCCATTTCCTTGCTGTTCTTCTTTTAAATGTTATTTATCCCAACCATGCTCCAATTCAAACTGGAGTCGTGCAATAACTAACATCTGCATTATTGTGCAACATACCTCGTCGGTGCTTAGTCTTGCCACTCGATCTTTGCTCTCTTGCTTCTGTGACAACACTGCACCTGTCTTCGTGTTGCTATATAGCATCTGTATCCAATATGAATATCCAACCAGCCTGCGAATCAAAAATAGGAGTGCTGCATAATTTCTTCTTTAATTCTTCAAATGCTTTTCGATGCTCTGTGATGCGACGCAGACTTCGTACAATATCTGCGAAGTTTGTCACAAATCGTCGGTAATATGAGCATTATCGTAGGAAATTTGCTAGTTGGCTGATATTCTTTAGCGCAGGCCAATCCATTTTAGATACTAATTTCTTTGGATCTGTTCGCTCACCGTCGTTGCTTAAAACAATATGACCTAAATAGTTCTTTCCTGAACAGTCTGCATTTCATTGCACATTGAAATTAACTCTAATCCTCCTCCTTTAATCCTGCCACTTGCTTTGAAGTTGAATCTTGCATAATTCTCTGAATTGTGCCGTATCTTAGCTGCAACTCAATCATGACCCGCTCAAAGCACGTTTCTTACAGGCGGATACAGTTTGCAAGACATCAGCTTTCCCACGAAGAGCAATCTCGCCATCAAAATGTCGGAGGCTCTAAAATTCCTCTTGAGTTTCCAGTAGTTGGTTCGGTTAAAAACGTTTTATTTAGCTGGCCATCTGCAATAGCTTGCGATGTATGTGTTACGAGGCGGGCCCTCCACTTGCTTTAATTTTATTCTCAAACTATTGCCTTATTTGTCTTTCAAATTCCTAGAGCTGGCCGGTCCACTTTCTCGTCTATAGACTTTTTCTCTCCTGTTAGCTCGTTTATTTGGGATCTTGGGCACGCTAAATTTCATCGGATTTCTCATTATGCATACTCTGCTGTTTTCTTAGATCTACAAGATGTGCATCGTGATCCACTCTAGTTCTGCCAATTGTGCACAATGTACCTTACATAGTTCAGTAAATTTCACGCCTTGGTCCAAGTTTGCGCCTTGCTCTGAGCTGATCAAATTTAATATCCATTCAGGAGTAGGCGTCTGTACTGATAGAGTTGTTTGTTTTTGCTCCATCGCTCCGGTTGTCTCATTTTAAGCTTTCTATTGCAAGATAGTCGAATAATAGTTTCCAGACACAGAGAATAATCGGCTCTATCCATATATTTAATTAATTTGGAATGCAGAAAACTAATATTTGTGCAGCGATTTAAAAGCAGGAATTTGAGGATTAATATCTTATAAGAGCTGATACTCCATAGCGATAGAGCTGATTTATGAGTACGTCACTAAATTAATCACTCCAAACTAAACCGCTTAAATGGGTCTATCGGGGGTTGCGCCATCTCTTATCAAATAGACTTATTTATCACGATGGCAGATTTTTGTTGACCACCATTGACAAGTGGATCTGACGGCAAAAAAATTAAGCTTATTGGGAATATTTTTGTGTGTTAATTTTTATTTTCACAAAGTATGCCGTGCTAAAATTTCATGGAAAAAAAGACTCAATGAGCTTATTTTTAATGCGCTAGATGTCACATTCCAACTTTAATAGTTGTCGATAGGGCATAATTTTGATATTTTCTATAAATATCTTGCCAATGGAAGTTTAAATATGATGAATATCATGTTAAAATGTGCAAACTGGGAATATCGTGCTAAGTGCAATAACAACATCACATCATCCCGACCAATTTGAAAACACTTCAAATCACTAACAGTTTGATTTCCTGCTTTCTCAAAATATCCGTTTTTTAATATTTGCCTTACCTAAAATTAATACGATTTCACTACAAATAAGAATAAGGCAGTATTACGGACCAGACAGCTAAGTATTTAATTCCATAGAATACAGTAGTTCGGAGTACATCGATATTGAAGTATTAAGAACTCACACCTTGTTTTTTCATGTGAGCGATTATGATGAGATTAGCAAGCAGCTTGTAGCTTTTTTTTATTTTTTTTTTTTTTTTTTTATTTATTTTGCACTAGCCCCAAAATATGGTGCCATTTGGCCCACAGCTTGTATGCTGTAGATGTAGATGTTGTTCGTGTTAATCGTTTTTCTGAAGTTGACCACCTCCGTAAGCTGACTAAGAAAATATTTGTTCAATCACTACTGACGTCAATATGACAATTCAAAAGCTTATTCACATTCTCTAATGTTATGAACTTTGTTTGACAAATCAAATTTGTAACATATCGTATAGAAATATGCCACACAAACGGCTACTCGTCAAAATTAATTTATAGTTCCGTATAACTTACGTGAATCAAAAATCTAAACATGTATCCATTTATACATCGATAAAATATATTTTGTACAGCTCTAACATACATATATTATTTTTCAAAATTAATATTCATTAATTTGAATTTTAAAAGAAAATGTATAAAACTACAAAAATAAACATAAAAGTTTTCAACAATACCGAAACGAAACAAACTTTAAGATTAATCAAATCAAAATGGTACATGACAGTATATGAACTACCACCATCCCAAAATACCTTAACTAAATAAAAACATAACAACAACAAAACTCGGCTATAAATAAATTTAATTTTGTCTCAATCTTAATTCAAATTATAATAAATTTTAATTAAACTAACATTTAAAATTACATTATAACAAAAAAAAAATTCTATTCTTTCAACAACTTCTTGAAGATGATTTTGACCAAAACTATATAAGAAAAGATATTTTTTTTGACAAAGTCGAATGACTATAAAAAATTTTATTTTTGTGTATATTTTGGTTGTATTTTAATTTAAAGGCAATTAATTTAATTTAATTTACAAAAAAGTATATGTTGTATAAATACAAAAAATGTATGTTAACACAAAGTAAATTGAATACAGTAGAATCCATTGTTACTGAATATGATATAAAGGTGGTTTTAACAATACTCGTATGTTTATTTATTGGTCCGGCTTGTTGTGGTCAGCAAGAAAATTATTTGACATGCGAATCGCAAATTTTAATCAATACTAGCGAACCCAACAAACGTTGCCCTAACCCAACGTTGGCTTGCCTGCTATTAGCGGGTTCAGCAAACGTTTTCTCGATACTCGAATTTTCAATAAACAATATTTTAAGTGACATTTGACATCGAGGTTGACATTTCAATGTTTGCGTTTTGTCATTGTGAGATTTGTTGTTGCCCAAAACAAAATCACAAAAATATGTGGAATTTCTCATTATCGTGCGTCGGTAAATTCTCGTGTCATGGCCAGATGATATTTGGTGCTTGTCTTTGGCACATTTGGTGAAAGATGCGGTTCGTGAGATTGGTGATAAGTATAATGATGAGATTGCAAAAACGATATTGATGTGTTGTTGTATGTGTGTAAATGCCTGACAGTTGTGTTTTTTCATATCGTCGGTTTGGTGCAATATTGACACAACTCAGATTTCACTCATTTCTAAGATATTCGAATCAAACTATACCCAATAATTCATATTCTTATTATTTTGTATCAAAAGATACTGTGTTATGTAGTTTTTTCTAGCAAATTAGGTGAAACTCCATATAAAAAATCACTCAATTCACGAAAGAAATTAACATTTTACGATATTGGAACCTATCCTAAGAAAAATTGCAAAATATTAAAGAATTATAAAAATTAAGATCCGATAGAGGATGTAGGAACAGAAAAAAATTATTTTACTGATAAGAATGTATTTTTATTTACTTTTGAAAACGCCATTTTTACAAACAATTTTGAGTGATTTTTTCAAATCTACTGTAAAATTAAAAAATTTGAGTTGTGTCACTGTTGCACCAAACCGACGATATGTATTAGCTGTGCGGAGAAGACTGTGTGGAACTCAGTTGGTTCGTGAGCTCATAATAGATCTAGGGCGACTGAAGATGTGGAACGCTTCTACGCTGTGGATCCACTGAACCATATGTACACCGACGAAGTACTGCGAGTAGCGGAGGAATGCGACGCCTTACCAATTAAATGTGATTCAAATTTGGACGATTTTCATTTTAATTAGTTAATTCTTAATCGCAAGTTATGTAGAGGCATTCCCGGTGAATTCAACAGGGTTTTTGACTGCTTCGTCAGAATCGACAACAGTGTTGATAGATTTGAACGACATTTCATTGTCAAGCAATGACTGTTGTATTTAAAAATTAATAGCGTTATTAATAAGCTCACGCAGCCACAAATTCATATAGTTATGTTGTGTACCATATGTGGCGCTGATATCAAATTCTGTGGAATTTGATGTACGCATCAATACATGTGCAGGTCAGTTGCAGCTTAGCGTTGTTGTGCCAGTCGTATCTATTCTATCATTATATCAATAGCGCATGTCAAATGGTGGAACGGTTGACATTGACAACCGCTGGGTGGTTGCGTGTTCGCCATTGCTGTGCAAAACCGACATACGAAATACATTTGAATACGTTCATAAAGGCAGCGAGATGGTTGTATTTGCTGCTCAAAATTTAATTGATAACGACAAAATAACGCACATTATCAAATGGGCCGATTCGTTAGCAGCAATGAAGTTGTTTGGCGCATTTTGAATTTTCCGCCAACGACAGAGACTCTGCTGTTATACATTTGGCCGTGCACTTTGAAAATGGACAGCGTGTTGATTTCACTGAAGAGGCTGTTCTACAATAAGCTATAACTGCCCCAAAAACCACACTAACTGAGTTTTTTGAAATATGCAACCGACCAGGTATTTACGGTCAATTCGCAGACACATTAATGTATACTGATGTGCCACGATTTTTCACATGGAACAAACAGTCAAAAATGTGAGCCCCACCTATACGAGAGCGAAGCATTCCTGTCTAAGAATACGACGGAATATTCATGGAAAATACATGAGGGCGAGTATACCACGAGGCGTTAATAAAGATTGATAATATTTGCATTCTCATTTCGAATATGCCACTCATTCATTTCGGTATGCCATTGCCTAACCGCCCAGCAACAGGCATCATTAACAGCGGTGTTCAATTCCGGCATGGCTAAAATTTTGCAAAAAAGCAAAATTATTATCTGAGATGAATGCACTATAGCTCACAAACATTCACTTGAAGCTCTCAATAGAACGATGAAAGTTTTTGCAATGACAATTATTGCAACATGGCACCCACGAAAGATGCTTTGAACTTCAACTATTCAAGAACTACTCAGAAGGTATATGCGGTTAATTATTCTTGAACTTATGATTTTTTCCCTTTTATAAAATATTTGGGGGTGGTAGGGGGTGAAATTTTGGGGTTATATGTTCTGATATGTGAAAAATACAATAAAAAAATAAAAAAAAATGTTTCGTCAAAAAACAAAAATCGCTACCCGCTCGCTGCCGGCTCCAATTGTGAATTTAAACCATCCAGGGGCCCCCTCAAATACACACAAAATTTCATCAAAATGGGTCCAGCCCTTTAGGAGGAGTTCAGTGACATAGACACGTTTAGAAGAATTATATATAAAGATTGGGGGGTGGGGTGGTGGGTATGCTGAAATGTTGGGGTTATATTTATATGTTCTGATATGCGGAAAATCTTAAAAAATAACAAATAAAATTTTGCCAAAAAATAAAAAAAATTCTAGAACCCGAGCGAAGTGTCACCTACCGGGTCCAATTGTGAATCTATACCATCCAGGAACCTACTCAAACACACGTGGTACAAAACGTAGTATGTAGTAAAACTAAAGGGTGTTCCAATTTCAGGTTATTTTTAAATTTGCCTGTAGCAGAATTCCCTGTTATTTGACAGATGACTTACAAAATCATTTCGGTTATTAAAAATGGAGGGAAAGGCGATTGAACCACCCTATTTAAAATTTTAATTGTGCATATCAACTTAGTTCCAAATATTTTTCAATTATAGATTTATTCTGCTGATATGTAATAGGTCCGTAAGATAAGAAAAGTAGGATAGAGGTGGTATATACGAGATTTCTGTTGAATGTTGAATCAATACAAATCATTACCTAGAGTTGCAAGAAGCCTGTTCGCTCCGCCTTTTTAGCACTCCATCTAAAGGTTCTGACAAAAGTGATGATAGAATTCGCTTGGTCGTCGTTTGGTCAGGATTGGTTACTAGTCCTTATCATTTGGTCACTTACGTTTAAACGGTAAATAAATAATGAAAATTAAAAAAAATACCCGGGTAGCACCTCATTGCAAGAAAATTATACCATTTTTATCAAATTTCGTTGGGTAATTGTTAGGTCAGGATTGGTCACCACATTTTGGTGTTTGGCCACCAATGGGGCAGTTTTTATTGCGAAAAAACAAAATCAAAATTGAGTTAGTTCAATAAAATCAGGTTCGTCGCTTATTTGGGAAATTCATTTTACATAATTAATCAAAAATCCAATTGGAATATACCATTTAGATAAAATACATATTTCTTTTTTCAAAGAATTGTTACTAAACTGGAAGACATAAGATATAATCAATTCAATTTTTAGGTTTTTCATAACTCGTTGGGGATTGATCACTAGTTGATTTCGTTTGGTCATCCCTACATAATGATTTATTGCGAAAATTCATTAATAACGCAGCTTTTCTGCAAGATTCGAAGTGTTCGGGTCTGGAAACTTGACCAATTATAATAATTGTATAGGTCAAGCGATCAGAATTCGAATCCGAACACTTCGAATTTATCTAAATTGCATACATATTCCAATTGGATTTTTTACTAATTTTGAAAAATGAAATTCCCAAATAAGCGACGAACCTGATTTTATTGAACTAATTCAATTTCGATATTGTTTTTTCGCAATTAAAACTGACCCATTGGTGACCAAACGCCAAAATGTGGTAACCAATCCTGACCTAACGATTACCTAATGAAATTTGATAAAAACTGTATAATTTTCTTGCAATGAGGTGCTGCCCGGGAATTTTTTTTTTTCAATTTTTCATTATTTATTTACCGTTTAATCGTAAGTGACCAAACGGTAAAAACTAATGACCAATCCTAACCTGAAGGTTTCTCAAGGTCAGCTGACCAAAACTGTGAATGTAAAATGATCTTGTACATTAATGAGGTCCAGGCCATCTCAAGATAGGACTCGACCCATAATGCAACTTGCTAATTGGATTTTTCTGTGCTTTATTATAGTGCAACACAACACGATTAAAGGTATAGATTTTCACTGGCCCATCGTCTCGTGCGAATATAGATTAAAGAGACTAAGTTGTTGCTTCATATTAGCTGCAGATGTTAAAGGTTGGTTTCGGGTCCCTAACTGACCTTATAATGAAGTCCATCCAACTCGGCGACATTCATTTTGTGAAGCTTCTTTTTCAGTCGTTAACGGCCATGCTATTTTAATTGGATCAGATTACGTGAGACCCGGTAAACGCAGTGTCTCATTTTCTCTGGAATAGAAAGTCGCCATAAATCAAACCAGCTCTCTGTTGTGGTTATTGTCGGTTTTGTAAGATCTATAGTGTGTACTTGTATTATGCAACAATTCATCTTTCGAAACGTAATTAGTTGTATATCTAAGGTGACAATCCTTTTATTGTTTCAGCTTGTTCGTACAGACGCTACTCGTAATATTGAGTAGCGTTAAGTATATTTTGCCTTCAGTGACTTCAACGACTGCAGAAACCATAGACGATCACAAACGATACACATGGCCAAATAGATTGTTTACAAACGCTTGTGCGAAATGCTCACTATCTACTCTCTAATGTCTCTCGTATGTCGTTGACACACACAGTAGCTGCCCTAGAGGCTTACTTTTGTAATCGAGAATATTTAAATCTATTATAAAGGGTTCGAAGGGCATCACGACTTTGTTGTTAAGATGTTCTGTTCAACGGAATACGATTTTTGGTATATGCGATGCGAACATAGACGCCATTTTTTAACTGCGTTTGGCTGTATTCTTGAATCTTTCCCATCTTGGAAAATTCACAAGGCGTTTTCAAATCTTAGTTTGTGTTACGTATGTACCAAGGTATGTTTGCCATCCTTCGTATTAATTACCACACATAAGTATAGATGGGTTTGAGTACCATTTTACACAACAAGACTTCAGTCAAGAGTTAATTCAGAATGTTTTCCGATCAGCAAATTTATTTTTGAGCTTCATTTGTTGGCGATTTGTTTCGATATGTTATTTCCATGACACTTTTGTACCTAGAGTAGACCTAGGTATTTAAAGGTCTCGCTTTAGGGTAGATTGACGTTATTTAGCTTCTGCGGAGGACAGGTTTGTTTACAGAGAGGGAATGTAATGTGTGGCGATTTCACCTCGTTTGTCTTTATTCTCCATTTGGAAAGCTATTTCATCTAAGTGTATTATCTGCAAATGTTAAAGTTGCTATATAATTTGAAGATGCTAGATGCCAGTATATACTTCTCGTGATATTTTTCCAGTTCATGGTGTCTTAGTTTTTCTCTCTAATAATAATTGCCGATCCTGCACGAGATTTCACCCAACAGGGTGTTGTAAATTTTGTAACCACCAACTCTTTCGCTCATTTGTATAAAATGTGTCTCAGAGGCCATCATGATTTCAATGTTAATGTTTAGTATGAAAATTTTGTACTTGTAATTTTTTTTGCGCTAGGACCATAAGGCTAATTTAAGTACAACCTTTTTATATTTTCATTGTTCATTAACAGCTGCATTGATTCGTTGACAATACTTATCATTTTGTGGGAATTTCCTCCTATATGTCATCAATCTGCCTGGACATGATGTTTCTGAGTTAATGGTTGCATAAATAATTGTCTCATGGTGAGTGTTTATATATTTGATTGATAGCTCGTTGCTCAATTCGTTGCCTTGGTGTCATTTTTTTCCTTACTCCTTATATATACAATGCATCCTCTGTAATTGACGGTACAATTATCCCCACAATTACTGCCCTTCTTTATTTCAGGTTTGTCTAAACCACACTGCCTTGTTTTATGCATTTGGTGCATATCAACTGGCACATTAAAAGATTAACTTGCGTTTGTGTGGCCCTTCCACTACCACTCTGTATCATGAAATATGGTTCACATCCAAATAAGATCTTTCCAATAAAAAAAATTAAAGCTTGCTAACAACGAGCAACAGAGTTGATGTGCCTATAATAAAAAGCACTACAGTACAACACAATTTATTTACCATTCGTCCTATAATAATTACGTTTTAACAAGTAAACAACAATTTCTTATCGATTTTTAACGACATTGATAATTATTTCGATAAAATCTTTGCAAAACACTTTTAATGCTTTTTTTTGTATATTTTATTTTTATTCTGCATACATACGGAGTACGTCTTTAGGTTTAAATAAAATTAAAATAAGATATTATTATAAAGGCACAGTCTTATGTGCTCGTATAACAGATTCTGTATGATTGGAAACGGATAGAAAGAAGATATACTGGCAATAAAACAGGCTTGATGGAAATGTAATTTCATTTGAAGGTTTCCTTCTTTTTATTGGTTGGCATTATGAATAAAAGTCGGTAATGTATTATGTAATTTTATTTAAACAGTGCGACAATAAAGACATAAATTGAAATTTGGATGAAATTTCGCGAGCGTTATTTAATTTATATGAATATTTAAAACGTTGGATCTGTGCGATACACTCAGCAGTGGCGAATATTATTTTAAGATGATCTTTAAAATGTTCATGTGCGAAATGAGAATTCCGTAAAAAGCCACTTATTCCGTAAAAACTGAATACAATTTTTATTGTAGAACTAGCTGTACCCAGCACGCGTTGCTGTGGCTCAGTCTGGTTTAATGGCAAAGAATGAAAAGAGAAAGTACACGTTTCCAATAAGTTTAATTTCACAATGCTTGTGGTATACAATATTTTTTGTTGTTCTATTATCTGTGTGGATATAGAGTATGCTTGGTTTGCCGAATCTAGAACACCCGACTTATAATTATCCATGTGAGAAGCAATTCGTGTCTAGATCTAAACCGCACAATTCTAAAGATTGACTGAGCTTTGTTGATGGTGATTGCAAACGCCAATCGAATTGGGATATCCGTTGGGATCATAGGAGAGCGAGGGATGATGACATCTTCACCTTTGAATGGTTCTGTCAAGGTTGTTGCTTCTACGATGTGCGGTGGCATCCCTGACAGATCGAGTGACTTCAAAAATTATATTGGATATACCGCTTCATCTGTTTCCACAACAGTATCGACGGACTCGTATGTGACTGCCACGCTTTGAATGTTAGACTGAATGATATTATTATGTTCGTAGATGTCTTTGTTCTTGGCGGCAAGAATAGATCATTCACTTAGCTTATCGCGATTCTTATAATTGGTTTGAATAATGGGAAATACTTTTTCAACCAAATGTTCTTTTGACGTCACTAAATTGCAGAAGTTGGCCTCTTGGCAATGAAATTCGTCCTGAAGTCAGATCAACCGGCACCTTTCCGTTCCCAATTTTCAGCAAATCACGTGAGAATATCTCAGCTGATCGATTGCTTTGCAGCTGGACACGTACATTTGTCGTTAATTTGCACACTTGTTTCTTTAATTACAGGTAATGTTTGTCTGAAATCTCCTGCAAGCAATATTAATTCGTTCCCAAATGGTCTGATGTCTCCACGCAAATCGTTTAATGATCGATCAAGAGCTTCGACCGATTTTTTTTTTTGTGCCATTGTGCATTCATCCCAAACACTAAGTTTGCATTTCTGCAATACTTTTCGCATACCGGATGCTTTGGAAATGTTGCACGTAGGAGTTTCCATGAATTGCATGTTCAATAGCAATTTCAAAGCGGAATGAGCAATTCTTCCACCTTGGGATTGAATTGCTGCCAGAATCAATCTAATTAGGAACGTTTTACCAGTTGCTCTCGGAGCATCTAAGAAGAAGATTTCTCCAAATCCATTATTTGCAGTTTGCCTTATTTGATCGTAAATGCCTTTTTGCTAAATGCGTTAGCTTAGGAGTATTTGATTGCCACATACGACAAAAGATCACCTGTGTTGTAATTCGATGGCACTGGATCGATTCGGTGAAGGCATTCCCAATTGATTGAGAACTTTGTTCGCGATTTCTAAGCACAAATCTTCAACCTTTATCAACGCTTTATTGTAGATTTTAAATCCATGTTCATACTTAAATTTTCCTCTCGTATTCGATGGAAAATATCTTCAGCCATGTACAATTTATATTTCTCCCATAACTCTGTTGGAGATAAAGGAGAGCAGGCAGTCAATTTGATTGCAAACAATGCTCGAATTTGATTTCGATTTTAAATAAATATTTATATAGAATTTCATTTATTTTGATTGTGTCGATTAAACATACAATAAAAGATTAATAATCAAATCCGCATCAAAATGAAACTTTTGTTCTCAGTATCACTTTTAAATTGAAATAAGTTGTTATGGTAAAAAAATTTGTAGGCTCGTGTTAACTCTATAATTTTTTTAATTCCAAGCAATGCCACATGAAATAATTAAATCAAAATGAATATAAATATGGGTTTACCTGTCACAGGTGTGAAATAGGTATATAACAACACGCGCGTATTCGAATCGGACGTGGCGTGGTGAACTTCCAAGCAATAGGTGAAGAAGTTTCGAAGTTTCAAAATCTTAAAAGATTTAAGATTTTGAACAAACGAACATTTACATTTTTATTTATATAGAAGAGAACGAACGAAGAAGATCAATTGAAGAAGAGATAATCACTTCGTTTTTTATTTGGCCTTAACAAATGACGGGTTATTAGATTGTTTATTAACTTTCCGGATATCATTATTCTCCTGGCCACTGTTCCGATGTGTAAAGTTTGGATGAATGAAAGTTGTGTTGCACAACGTTTTGCAAAAGATTTTATCCCCATTATCAAGTACGTCAAAGTACAAGTATTTATAAACAAATTATGTAATATAATTGTGGGAAATGGAGGTTAAAAACTATAAGTACCATATCCTGTGTTCCTGTCTTCCATATTGTAATGTGAACACTACCGTTTCGGATCCAAACGGACGAGAAGTTCTTATTACAAGTTCGTTCTAACTTCGACTGTTCTGAATTTTTCATTCCTGAACTTACCGCACCGATGTTCCAGAACTAAAAACACTGAGCTGCTATGTGTAAAAATTGATAATAAAAAAGACACGGAAAAAAACTTTTTCATTCTACCTGCTTACCTGCATCCGAATAGTCCGATTGAGACTTACCAGCTTCTCGTGGATGCTGATGACTTTTTATTAGATAATAAGAACAGCCAAGATGATCTTCTGTGGACAAATTCGAACACAACTTCATCCAAGGCAGTTTTATTTACGGATAATATGTTGGTTATACTCCGGTTTATTCCAAATCAGTAATATCAAGAACAGCTATATAGAACAGGCAACTCGATCTAGTATTTTCATCTGAAGCTAATAATTGCACTGTACAGAAACTTACCTAATACTTACAAATATTGCGGCTCTTACCACTACCGATATCAATCGCTTCTTCCTATCAGAATAGCCACGCTCATTTAGAGTCAGAAATGTTGTAAAATTTTAACTCCCGCAAGGCTGACTTTACCAAACTGAACGATGTACTGGACCCTATCCATTTTATCATCCTCTTAAATATTAGCAGCGATATTGAGATACAAACAAAACGCTTTTATAACTTTGCCATTTTTGAGTGTTTGTGAGAATGAATTCAGCAAACCAGTACGATTTTGGCAATTTGTTAATCAAAAGAAGAAATGATATAACTACCCGTCAAATTTAAAATAAGAGGATTGTCGTTCTAACGCCCAAAAAATTATTACGAGTATAGGTTTGCACAATTTTTCACTAGCAGTGGTTTTGAGCCTGACGTGAATTATAAAATAAATAGGAAATATTTGGAAGGTTGCCGCAGGCATCCCTAGTATCCATTGACGGCAATTCAAACACAGTTATTAGGAAAATGATCAGTCTAATTTTTCGTTCGGTCCAGACCATTTGCCGGCAGTTTTTGAAGAAAGAAGTGGTGGTCAGGTGGCTCAACTGCTCACAAAAGTTTTCAAAAAATCACTACATATTGGAATTTTTCTTAACACATGAAAAGATTCATTTACAATCCCCATTCATAAGGAAGGATGCAAGTTTGGTATTACTAACTATAGTCCGATTGCCAAGTTGTCCTGCATTCCCAAGCTGGTCAGAGTATAGTATATGATACAATATGATTTCACGCAGACCTCTGTTCTCTGATATTCAGCACGGCTTTTTAAGAGGTCGATCGACCACAACAAACCTAGTTGGATTCACATCGTTCGCTCTTAACACCAGGGCGGCGCGGAAAGAGCTCTATATCGGTAGTTTTCCGGTGCATCATTATGGTCAAACTTAAAGCCATTGACTTTCCAGTACAGTCCCTGCTCTGGGTGGAGTCTTACACAAAAAACGATATCAAGTAACATTCAGATCATGCACATCCACTCCTTTTATCGCGCCCTCAAAACACCCCAGGGTAGTTATTTGTTGCCAAAGTTATTTATTATATCCATAAATGACGTTGACTGCGTTGAACGCTGACGCCAATATTTTACAAGCCAACCTAAACCGCTTTGCAATAAGGTGCTCAAAGCATAATCTTGAACTGAACGTCAGTAAATGCCAGCCCTTTACATATTCTCAGAAGTGCTTACTCTCTCAACTTAGAAATTATTCCATCAACACGAACGGTATTGTAAGAGTTCGTCTATTCGGGACCTGGGTATTATCTATGAATTAAACTTTAGAGAGCATATTCGTAATATGATTAACACATCAAACTCCGGGCTGGCTTCTTTAAGCGGTGGAAAAAAAATTCTTAATAATCTTTATTCATCAAATTGCTGTTGGGTAACATTGAGTTCAGAGGCTTAGTCGAACGTGTAAAATTCAATTAAAACCCGCGTGCGATAAGAAGGTTTCTTGAATTTAGAACTGCACCTCACAGAACTCTTTACGACCAGAACGACCTCATTACTTGAATGTTGGATGAAACACACTCTACGAATTTTTCGATTACAACAGTGGCCAGTTTACACTAAAGAGGCTCCTCTATTCAAATATTGACTAATAAAATTTCTATTTTTGTTCTTTTTAATTTAACTTTAATTTTTTTTTTTATTCTATTTCACGTTTTCCTAGCTTAAATCTGTTTGTATTTAAACAGACCAACGGTCGGTTGCCCCTTTTTCGTGGCAGGGTATCATTCTTCCAAACTTGATACATAACGATGAGTGTATGTAAAAAATCAGCAATCGCTTTAAGGAAGGATTTGTCCGCCTCAAAAATGTTCTTCAAGATAACTCGCTCCGTAACAAAAGGGCGGCAGACACGACAACCAAGAGTTTGAAGGTCCGGTTTTCATCGGTACTGACCAAAGGGCTTATTTTAAGGTACAAATATGGGGACGTAGGACGTGTTCGAGCCATCTAAGCCTCGATGATTGGATTGTTCCGATTCCACGCTGTTAGGAAGTTGTTTCTGTCCATTTGTAGCTCTCCAGATTCGTTGCGAATAGCAAATTAGCATTGCGTGGATGGAAGTCGGTAAAGCGATTTCTTTTACAGAACGGTGTTTGTCCCTTAAACTGGCAATTTTGATTTTAAGCACTTGTTTTTGTGCCGTTCGCATTTCGTCCGTCTACACAGTCGGTTGGAGTATTTTCTCGCGATCATCTAGTGGTTGTGTGACTGACATGTTGATTGAGAGAGCACGATGAATATCACCTGTGGCACTATTCTAGTAATTCCCCGGGAATAGAGAACTGCGGGGAGAGAATTTATATGTAATTTTTATTATGTTTCTGGCATACTGAGTTACTTAGTTTTTAAGTGTTAATTTTTTTTAAAACTTAATTTAGTTAGGAATAATTTTCCCTGACAATTTGCCTACATATGAATTCGTTCCTCTGCTCCCTATTCGCAGATAATTACCAGAATAGTGCCACTGCATTGCCAATTTATGAGTTGACGTTTCCCAATAAACCTTTACATCGTGTTGTCTAAAGAATTTTGTTTAAAAAACTTTTGAGATTATCGTAGAAACTGTATTTCACCTTATGGGGCATATACGTTCACAAATAGGATATTGATGTGACGCGCCTGCAATCTGAGTACGTACGCAGATCCGATTGTCAATAGATCTAAAATCTGTTGCGAATTGGTAAAAACGATTATTGATAAGAAAACCAACTCGGACCTCGTGCCTATCGAAGTTGATGCTTTGAAAGAGAGTAAATCAGTGGCGACTGAGATCGACCGTATGTTGTTACCGATTAGTTTAGTTGTTTGTAGTGCAATTAGATTGGGCGGTTTACATCGAGGCCGAATACATTCCATGTTCCAAATTCTAAATCTTTGTCCCCCTGTAGAAGGACCAACTCTTCTAGAACGACCATAGCCATCACTAGGAGGTGTTGTGAGCACTTACTAAAGTTAAAAACAGAAATGTTTTTGGAAGATCTTTATGTTCAGAATTTTACTATCGATTTGTTTCTTAATATTGCGACTAATCAAAAGTGATTATGCACCTTTATTTACGTAATGAGGATGTGAGAACCATGGAATCGATTAGCCTACCCTTACTCGTACGAATAAGAAATAGACTCTACGTCATCCTTGTCAGAAATTATGAAAATGTCGACAACATATTTGACAATAAGAGTGACTTATAAGAACCACGGTAAATAGAAATCTGCACAGCAAAGTGAACAGAAGAAGAACGCACAGTCCTAATAAGTCGGTGCTATATCACGTGACGATGCGTTTCCTCAAGGACCATCGAAATATCATTACCACTCCACGCGGACAAGGCGAACATAACGGTCCTAAATAATACCACGGGCTACCACAGGAAGATGGTCGACCTACTTAGTACTTCGGACTATACTCACTACATCATTCTTTTCCATAGCTTGAGAAGAGAGGCTAAATTCGCTAAACTAACGAGGAAGAATTTAATCACTGGGAAACATAAAAGGACAATCCCAATCTTCCAACGTCTTGCCAAGGATATATGACCTACCAAAGATCCACAAACCGAAGATCTTCATATTAAGTTTCCTCATTTTGCGCTTACATCCTGAACTGTATATGAAACGAATACAACTACAACATTAAGAATACCACTGGCTTCGTTCAATGAGTTACACCGATTAAAATTACTCTTGACCACTGCATGTTCTCGTTAGGCATTAAATCACTATACTCACAGTAAGTAAGTAGGAAAAAATCGCACCACACACAACCCTAACCTCACCACTTTCTTCAAAGTGATCAGTTTCTGTATTGACACGTCTGCTATCGTACAAAACAACAACAAGGTTAATAAACAATGGATAAGGGCTCGGAAATGAGAAGCCCGCTCTCAAACGTCATCGCCGATTTATTTCTGGCGTATGTTACTCAGTCAAATATGCCGGTGACATTTTTATCATTTCTCACAAGGTGTTCAGTTTCATCAAAATCCATCACTTCCGAGTGAACTACTCAAACGATCTTCATAAACGTTCTATTCTATCGAAACACAGAAAAAAAATCAATTGAGAACTATAAATGTCCGGGGTAGTGACATCTGGCGCATTAAAAATAAGCTGAATGGGTCTTTTTCTACATGAAATTTTAGCACGGCATACTTAATGAAAATAAAAATTAACATACAAAAAAAGACCCAATCCGGTTATTTTTTTTGCCGTCAGATCTACAAACAGTTCTCCATAACATTGCCAGTCGGATCGAAATGTCAAAATTAAGTTGATGGATTCTAACATTTTAGTACCAGATGGAACAGCAACGATCGCCGCACGACCTAGCGTAAACGATGAAAACCACTTTTAGTACATCATTACTGCTGTGGAGAAATTATTTTTAATTGGTGCTTTGCGACAGGGCAGAGTGAATGTCAAATTCTGTTTTCGTTCAATAAACCGGAATAAAAAAACAAATTAAACAAAATCCAAGATGTTTTTATTGTTAATTGCAATCAACACTTTCAATGGTCCTTCGAGCCGGATACCGAAGCAAACCGGCAATACCATATACACATGGTGCAGGACTGGCTTACGATGATCTCAAAACTCGATGTGACAATACGGACAAATTATATTCGGAATTCATTGCAACCGAAGACGCCATATTTCAAATTGATGCAACCGCACCATCTGAAATGGATACCGTCGATGATCATTACTATACGATCATCCCAAAATTGCAGGCGCTAATTCGGATGAAATCTGGAAGTCATCAGTCATCAAATCATGAGCAGTCATTCGATGCGACCGCTAGTTTCAACCCCACGTCAGACTTTAAGCTGCCGTCTCTAACAATGCCAACATTTGATGGAGATCTGAAAAACTGGCAATCATTTTACGATATATTTTCATCCACCGTTCATGAAAATATATCATTGTCACCAGCACAAAAGTTTAAATACCTAAAGAGGCTCTTAAACGGCAACGCCTACAGCTTGATCAGTCATTTACGCGTAGACGATGCTAGCTACATTGAAGCAATCCAGTGGCTAACCAAACGCTACGACAGGAAGAAACCGATAGTGGACGCTCACATCAAATCATTATTGGACCAACCAAGAGTAATCAAGGCAACCGCTATCCACCTTACGGCATTTCATGAAATTTGGACGAAGTAGTAAGAGGACTAAAGGCATTGGGCAAGGATGCAGAATCACGCGATCCGTGGCTCATCTTCATGGCGATGGAGCGACTTGATGACGAGACAAGAAAGGCTTGGAGATACAAATCTGCTGAAGAGGATTTCCCGACGCTACAGAGCTTCCTAGATTTCCTGTTAATTCGCGTCGATGCCCTAACAGAAGTAAAATCAACGATAAAGAAACCTGAGACCAAAGTTCAACCAGTTGCTAAGATGTTACACACTGAAATATCACAAATACCCTGCAAACTATGTAATGGAGATTGTCATCGTCTGTTTGAATGCACACGGTTTAAATCCATGGCATTACTTGAGCGCAGAAAATTTCTAAACGAACACCAAAGATGCTTCAACTGTCTTGGAGACAATCATTCCGTCTATACCAATGCCGCTCAAGAAGGTCATGCCAAATTTGCAGAAAGATACATCACACTCTTGTTCATGCAGATCCAGATGACAGTAAAACGTGCAATCAAATGAGCTCAATCGAGACCAGTTCCAGCAGCGAACCCAAAGCGTCAACGAGCGAAACCTACACTGCGACTACAGAAGAAATCTACACATCATCTGTCGTCAAGCATGCAAATATCGCCAGTGAAAATGCAATGTTGCCAACCGTGTTGGTCGAAATTAAGGATAGGTTCAACAACTGGCATATTGTACGAGGATTGTTGGATTCTGGTTCAACTCGATCATTCCTCAACGAATCGTGTGCTAATAAATTGAACCTAATCAAAACAAATGCAAGAGTTTTTGTCAGTGGTATCGGTGGGACCAAAGCAGGATTATCAAAGGGACGCACACAACTCATGATAAGATCGAGAGTCAATTGTGATGTCACATACCAAATTGCAGCTCTAATCGCGCCCAAACTCACCTCATACCTACCATCGAACCCGGTAGAAGTTGACGTACCAACGAGCGATGTGGTTAGATTAGCTGACCCTACATTTAATAAGCCGGGCCCAGTAGATCTATTAATAGGTAGCGATTACTTCTTCGAATTACTGGACGATGGCAAAATACCACTAGGCAATCCATCGTTAATGGCACAAAACACCACACTGGGATGGATAGTAGGAGGCCGATTCTTGTCACGGCTCAAGACGTTAAATGAGACGGTACACATATCGGAAAATCAAGAGGTGAATATCGACAAAACTCTACGATCATTTTGGGAGGTTGAAGATATACCAGGGGTGTCGCAGTATACGTCAGAAGAATCAGCATGTGTCGAACACTTTGAAGCCACAGTTACAATTAGCAGTAATGGAAAAATAATAGTTGGCTTACCATTTAAAAGGATCCGGCCTCTATTAGGTCATTCATACACGTCAGCCTTACGTCAGTTTTACAGTCTGGAGAAAAGGTTATCTACCAACGAAAGGCTGCACTTGGAATACATCAAGTTTATGAAGGATTATGAACGGTTGGGTCACATGGCTGAAATTCCGCAAGACGAAATAGCAAGACCAAATCATCAAACATTTTATCTGCCTCACCATGGCATATTTAAAAAGGCAGATACATCAAAATTACGGGTGGTGTTCAATGGATCGCAAGACGTCAACCGGACAGTCACTGAATGACGAGTTGCTGGTTGGGCCAACCGTTCAACAAGGGTTGTTTCAAATTCTGTTGCGATACCGAAAGTATGCATTCATATTCAGCGCCGACATCAAGAAAATGTATCGGCAGGTGATGATCCGTCCCGAAGACACCGATTACCAGCGTATAGTATGGAGAGAAACACCGGATCTACCATTGAAGCATTACCGATTGCTGACCGTAACATACGGAACATCATCTGCTCCCTTTTTGGCAACGAATTCGTTGAATTATATCGCCAACCAATTGCAGGACAAATACCCAATCGCGGCTGAAAGGTTAAGATCCGATGTGTACGTCGATGATGTGCTCACAGGGTGTCACTCGCTATCCGACGCGTCGCAGTTACGCGACGAACTGCTACAAATAATGAACTCGGCAGGCTTCACACTCAAGAAGTGGTCAGCAAATCATCCCAAGCCATTGGATAATATTGAAGCAGCGGACTCTCATATCACCGAACGAGAATTTGCAACCATCGATTCAATAACGTCCGTGCTAGGATTGTGTTATCAACCATCGCGAGATGTTTTCAAATTTCGTGTGCGTCTACCGCCACACAGCACAACCACGAAGTGGGGACTACTCTCTGAATCCTCAAGGTTATTTGACCCGATGGGGTGGCTGGCTCCTATCATGATAAGTGTCAAAGTACTCTTTCAATCATTATGGCTGGAAAAACTTGGATGGGACGACGAATTACCGGAGGCATGTCGAACAAGGTGGTTAAACCTTCGAAACGATTTTGGATTACTTGATAAGATAGAAACCAAGAGATGGTTATACACAACTGATGATACTTTCGAAATACACGGATTTGCCAATGCATCGAAGGATGCTTACGCTGCGGTCCTATACTCGCGTGTAACAACACCATCTCAAGAGGTTCATATCAATATCATCGCCGCGAAAACAAAGGTAGCGCCCATAAAAACGCTATCTATACCGAAACTAGAGCTTTGTGCCGCCACATTAGTGGTAAGGCTGACGAAGAAGGTTACCTCTGCACTAAACTGCACTAAGTCAACCGAGCCAGTTTTTTTATAGCGACTCCTCAATAGTGTTGGATTGGCTATCCAAACCACCCAAAGTATGGCCAACCTATATTGCCAATCGAACTGGGCTAATCCTCTCGTACTCAAACAGAAACCAATGGCACCATGTTCAATCAAAACTGAATCCAGCTGATCGAGCCACTCGAGAAACAACACCAGGCGAATTCAAAAATGATATCCTTTGGTGGAAAGGACCCTATTTGTTATCGAGCAATCCACTAATCATACCAGAAACGAAACACGGCCTTTCACATGAATCCGAAGCAGAACCGCAGGCGTATATCGTTCAAAATTCCAATGAGTTTGAGCACCACTTGAACGAGATGATGTCTAGGGTCTCCAGTTATCCGATGTTAGTGAGAATTGTGGCCCGAATGCAAAGACTGTTGCATAATGCGAAATGATCAAATTCACCCAGAATTGGAAGTATTACTGTGGATGAATTTAACAATGCTGAGACCTACGTTATTAAACACATTCAACGCCAATCATCATGTAAAAATAACCTATTAAAATTATATCCATTTCTTGACAGCCGTGGCATATTGTACGAGTCAGCGGAAGATTATCAAATTCGGCACTAAACTACGATACGCAGCACCCGATTATATACTCCCACCAACACATATAGTAGTGAAGAGAATGGTCCACTACGTTCACAGGAAGTTGTGTCATGCCGGCACGCCTCACATGGTTTCGCACATCAAACTGAGGTACCATATTGTGCGCGGAAAGCATCTCATCAAAGGAACAATCAACCAATGTGAGAAGTGCCACCGATATAAAATGAAGGTCTATTAGCAGTTGATGGGGCAACTACCCTCAGCACGGGTTAATCTTATCCGACCGTTTATGCAAACTGGCATTGACTGTGCCGGACCATACTTAATCAAAGCCCATCAAATGCGAAGATCGAAACTTATAAAGGAGTACATTTGCATATTCACCTGTATGGCGACAAAGGCAGTCCACATGGAATTGGTGACCAATCTAACCACTGATTCTTTTATCTCTGCATTAAGGAGGTTCCAATCATCTAGAGGAATCTGTTCAGATTTATTCTCGGATAATGCTACCAACTTCATAGGGGCTATCAATCAATTGCAGGAGATGAAGGATTTACTTCATTCGGAAAGTTTCTCGGGCAAGGTAGTCGATTGGACAGTCGACCAGGACACTAAGTGGCACCTTATTCCACCAGCAGCTCCAAACTTCGGCGGCTTGTAGGAAGCTGCCGTGAAGTCTACAAAATTCCACATTAAACGGGTCATCGGAGAGACTATATTAAATTATGAAGAATTCCTTACGTTCTTAAAGCAGATGGAAGCGATACTAAATTCACGACCATTGTGTCGGAACGACGAAGGTGATGACCCATTGACGCCAGCCCATTTTATATTGAGCATCCCCTCACACTTGCTCCGGAAGCAACACTGGCCCAGTGTAAGTTAAATACATTATCGAGATGGCAGATGCTTCAAAAATTCATCCAGCAATTCTGGCGTCGTTGGAATGATGAATACCTCACCACCTTAAAGGTGGATTTACATATCCGACGATTTTTCTGCGCCGAACATCACGTGGCACATTCAACCAATCAGAAAGGATTTCTTCGCCGAATTTTCGGCACGGCGAAGACATGAACAAAATTTATCTTTTCGGCGCAACGACACAGCATACATAGAATAATTTTTTTTTAACTTCATCTGTTTTTTTTATATTATGTGTCATTCTATTGTTTATGTATGGATGTGTGAAAAAACTGTGCCGAAAAATCGTTGAATATGTAAATCATCGATAATACGCGTTCGCCGAATTTCCTGCGGCAAGCAGTCGCGCCGAAAAATCGTCAGATATGTAAATCCACCTTAAACCAGTTAAACAAACTACGTCATCCAGCTAGCCAAATAAAAATTGACGACGTTGTCATCTTAAAGGAAGACAACATTTCACCAGCGAGATGGCCACTAGCAAAAGTGGTTGAAGTACATCCAGGGCGAGATAATTTAATTCGGGTAGTCACCGTGAAAACAGCTACGAGCACCTTCAAAAGACCGATCACCAAAATCTGTCTGATCCCAACGATTGACTCATACGAGTCAAGGGCGGGGGAATGTTCAGTTTCATCAAAATCCATCACTGCAGAGTGAACTACTCAAACGATCTTCATAAACGTTCTATTGTATCAAAACACAGAAAAAAAATCAATAACATTGCCAGTCGGATCGAAATGTCAAAATTAAGTTGATGGATTCTAATATTTTAGTACCAGATGGAACAGCAACGATCGCCGCACGACCTAGCGTAAACGATGAAAACCACTTTTAGTACATCATTACTGCTGTGGAGAAATTATTTTTAGTTGGTACTTTGCGACAGGGCAGAGTGAATGTCAAATTCTGTTTTCGTTCAATAAACCGGAATAAAAAAACAAATTAAACAAAATCAAAGTTTTTTTTTATTGTTAATTGCAATCAACACTTTCACAAGGATAACGGCGCTTCTTGTATGATTGCGTTAATGGGGTTTATATTGATTTGTTGCATTTGCTATCTAATTAATGGTTTGTGGTTGATCATACCTTTTTCACATTTTCTTCCGAGAGGATGTTTTCAGGACCCATACTTGTTCCGATTGTGACTCCAGTAACTTGAGGCCAATACTATATACTCCACCCCAAACTGGACAGCAATACTCTATACTATACTCTCTAATAAATGTTTTATATATCTGGAGAACCTAATGCGATTTAAAGAACGCAGCGTCGGTGGCGTCATCATCAAAGCTATGGATAAGGTTAACAGTGCTATCCAGCAAATATTTGGTGTGTCGTTTAGCATAACGTTTATCTTTAGTCCTTTCAGAAAGCTTTTCATCCACTGGTGATGATGCTCTCATGCCAAACTTTGTCTAAAGCCTTGTATATCTCCAAAGCTATTACTTATTATTAGCTGTCTGAATATAATTTCTTTCTAGATGTCGATGGAGTCCATTTTGGAACCACAATATGGGACTGATGGAGGAATAACTCCATCGGGGTCAATTAAGGTCGATATGAAGACGTTTGCCCGTAATCCGGCACTGAACCGATACGACCATCTGGTAGAAGTTGCAATCGGAGCAACTGTTATCCGCTCCTTTCACTTCCTTAGCTCAGTTGTTTTTACAAGAGTTTCGTGTGGTCTTATATTCTACAAAACTAATTTATTTGCGCTTATACTTCTTGCGAGTAGTTTTATTTTGTTTGACAGCTTTTGCGACTTGTTTTGAAAACATTTTAAAATTTTGAAATTGGGAAAGGTGTCATATATTTCCAAACTAACTCCTAGATCCAAATGTGAAATTGCTAACAATCGGTGTAAGGCCATGCTAAGCAACAAACCACTCCGCTTGTCACCCGCAGGGACTTTATATAAAAACACACGTTAATTAGAATGAAATATTATGGGGTTTATTACACTACACTCTAACTCAGCTTCTCTGCAATTCAACATTAACCCTACAGTAATGTACGGAAACTTCTTTACTCGACTTCTTGACCTCGTTACTTTCGTTTTACATTTAAAATTATGCTTCTTCACAACAAAAACGCAACAACGACGCGTGTGCCTAAAAGTAAGCTTTCAAAACGCAACTAGGTGGTCAAAAGCCGAATATAAAATGAAAAATTATCATTTCAGATCTTATCATGATTGAATAACCGATTTTTGTTTAGTTTATTGAATGGGCCATTATATAATTGATAAAATTTGTAATCGTAGAAAATTAATAATTTCCAAACACTGAGAACAGGTTCGATCATGCCAAAAATCGAGAATCCACCACATCAGCCCATATATTTTTAACGTTATAGACAGATTTTATCAAAACGATCGATTGATTGCTTTATAACTTTTAAAACAAGAATTTGATGTTCTCTCGTCTTTTATCGATTTCAGAGGTTAACCAGATACACGTATAATGTATCTTATTATATGTAAAAAATCAAATATTGAAACCATCATAATCATCAATCGAAATTAGATATTTTAAACATTATCACCGTTAATTTATAGTTTACATTCAGAAACTACAAAAATAACATTAAATCATTTTCTTGTCGGTCTCTTATCTTTTCAATTTTCTGTACCATAAACTAAAATAAGAAACGACTACAAACAAACAAACAAATAACAACAATAAGTGTGATTGAAAATAATTTTTCATAAAATATTCTTTAAAGATCCGATCCGAGATCTCAACTGAATCAAATCGTAATACCAAAAAAGGAATGCAACAATAAATTTATCGGTTTCTGTTTTTCTTGCTTACGACCGAATGATGCATTTGACAGTTTTATGGTCAAATTAATGCAACGACATAAAAAGTATATTTAAAAAAAAATGTCCCGAAATTTATAAAACATTTCAATTATTGTATATTTGGACCTAGAGAAGATTGTGGCCGTAATTTCCCCCAATTATATAGATTCTTGAAGATCATGTTGTGTGTTTAACTGACGTCACATTGTCTGTGTAGTAATATATGAACCTGGACATAAATAATTCGTGACAGAAGAAAAGGATAAAATTTACATAAGTTTAACATTTAAAAACTCATAAAGTCGGATTTTCGAAAATTTATTGTTCGTTGCCCTTTATGTTGTGAGGTATAATTATTTTACATTTTTTATAAAAATTGTTGATACAACACACACACTGATTTGGTTTTATTGATAAAAATCCTGATACCGTGTCTTCAATATATAAATACAATAAGACATAACAATATGGGACAATTTTAAATAAAGTGGACAAACTGATTTATATTAATTTTAATTAATTAATATTAATATTTGTTATGTACGATAATATGGGACTCCACAGTTGCGGCGTTCACAGTTTCTTTGAAAAGCACTGTACAGGTAAACCTCCAACTGCGCAATAGATAGGATGAGATATGAGACATGAACTCCATACATAAATTGTTGTGCTCAAATAACAAAACAAGGATTTTTTCAAACTGATGACGCATCCAGCCTTCGCTGCCACCATCATGGTTGGACATTTCACGACGCAGTCAGAATTTACCTCTAAAATTCCATTGTCCATTATCTCTCTTATAATTTCCAAATATGACGTCTAACCTCATTTTGTCCATAAGCCTATAAACCCTCATGTTTGTGGGTGATAGTAATGGGTGATAGTGGGTGAAGCTTTGTTGCAGATCATTTTTAACTTGTCGACCGAGTGCTTGGACTCCAATAACTCTTCCCAAAGAATTTCAAATCATAATGGATTATAAGTTTCCACTCGGATAGAATAAACTGTGCCTTCCTGGTGGAAAATTTCTGTGCTGTCTCCTAATGGGGTCACCTTCACTAATTCTGGCGCCTTACTATATTTGTCAATATTATTATGATAAATACACTTGAGTGCAAAAAAATTCGCATATTGATCAATTTTTAACAAAAGTTCAAAAATATCAAAAAATCCAATCTTGAATGCAGATTTAAAGTTTATTTCAACACCCATCCAGTGACACCTTTTTTGTACTTATACCGTGCTAACAAAGTTATTTTAGGGGCCAACATCTGAAGTACACGTTTTCAAATCGAATTAAAACATGGATATCAGTAAAAAAAACATTTTTTATTAATAAGAAGTATTACCCCCCCCCCCCCCCCCCCCGCCACCCCTAGCCCGAATAACAGCTTCTATTTGATGTTTCATTGATTTCACAATAGTTTTCACATATCTCTGGCTCGAACTCTTTTTTATTCAGCTCGACCCATATATGTTCAATGAGGTCCAATGTCCGGGTTTCGAGCTGGCCACTCAATATAGGTACATCCACCTCTTGTCTCCCCAGAACATGCAAGATCCACCGCCATACAAGACATGCTCTTCAATGGAACATTGTGCAAATCGCTCTCCTGATCTTCTGTACAATCTTGCCCGCCCATCGTTGCGATGTAAACACATCCTGCACTTGTTAGAAAACGAGTTCTCCATTGTTCTTCTGTCCAACCCAAATGCTATCAAGTGATCAATTTCGGCACGTTGGCTAGTCTGTATGCAGTCAAATCCCCTTCTCGAAGTCGTCTTGTAACTGTCCAGTGGTTGACTTCGACTTAACGAACTTGTTGAAGCCGCTGTTCCAGTTGAACCACATTCAAGCGGCGATTTCGCAACGAAGTCGTCACAAGAAAGCAATCATCACGCTGTGTTGTAACACGAGGTCGACCAGATCCTTGTTGCCGTCTGTAGCGGCCAGTTTCTTAATATTTGTGCCACATTCAACGATCGGTGAATCGGCTCAAATTTAGTTGTCGAGTCACTTCACTTTGATTTTGTCCAGCATCAATTAGTGCAACCACTTGAGCGGCTACCTCTGCTACCTCTGGTGTGGTATAAACTTTCTTGTTCAGAATGAAGACGTAATCGATAGAAGACCATTCAACCTAACCGTTAAGTTGCGAATGATGACAATTCTCTTAAAACGTGCCCTTTTATACCTGCCACAAGTTCCACAACGGGTGCTACCTTTAACGACCGTTTTCGTGTTGTTGTTTTCTATTAGTGTTATTGTCCTGGTTTTGAACAGATAATACACATACGTGGTATCATTGTATAGGTGATGAAACCGTCTTTAAATTGACATACTTTGGTTTTAAAAAACATTTCGATTCGCGAGAAGATTAAACAAAAAGAAAAAATGCAACTGTGCGATTTTTTCTACTCTCAAATGTAATATCGCCCTAAATACGGAACTGATGCGATAGCGTCGTGAACACCTTTTCGAGGTTTGTTGTTCTGGTGATCCCGTACCAGCTCCCTCATATACCTTAGCATGGTTGCACATAACAGTTGTGTTTGATCCGAAAGTATCTGTTACCATTAGGCAGGGATGCTCATTGCGTAGGTGGGAGATTCGTTTTTTTTATCAACACTAACTCTCCCTTATTAATGTTGAGCTGAGCACCGTTATTTTACTTCTAGTCTGCAAAATGGGAAGGTAATCCCGTAACTACTTTCTCTAAATTTCTTCGCTCAGTCTTGCTACTAACATCCATCTTTCAAGTAGGGTAATCTTTCTATCGATTAGCGACGCCTTTGAATGAAAGACCATGCTTTATCCAATTAGGCAATTTCCTGGTGTTAGAGCTTCAAAATCGTCTATGTCATCAGTAAGAGAGCATATGGCCTGGAATAGGTTTCAATATCGATAAGCAGCATTGACAGTTCTTTAAAGGTTAATTTAGAATCACTGACCGTTGTGCAAATCGCTCTCCTGATCCAAATTGTTTCCTTGATGTTTATAACTCGGTTGGCTATAAATGTCCTACATATTTGCGGTTTGCCTTGAATTCACGCTAAGACTATCATAGAGTGAGCGACCCTAGATTTCGCAGTTATAGATGCTTACTGACACGACCGCTATGGTCAATCATTCTATACCATATACCACTGCTCTATATGCTTTCTCAGAGGCATCACAGAATCCATGGAACTCACATTTCATATATTTGTTTAGAATTCTAATAAATTCTAAATTAGGAAGCCGCTCCCTCATATTGTTCCATCGTTCTACGATATTGCTCGCCTATCTTTCATTTCAAGCAAATCCGCTTAACCACACATCCTATAAAGTAGTATCGTTGGGCATATTGTTACTAGTGCATACCATCCTAATGGGTCACCCACCTTCACCATTTCTAATAGAATCACCTTTTTGGTAACCTTATCGTCAGATATGGCAAGTTTGATCTTTATCCCACAATAATCCGTTTGTTGTTGCTGATATACTCTTACTGCTTTAATCATAAGATCTTCATAGCCTCCGATTTGCATTGCTTGCATACTTACGTTATCCACTGATATTCCTTTTAAGACTTCTTTAACGTTTCATGACCATTTAACTGAAACCCTCCTGATTGAAGCACTAGGCGAAGTGGAGTTTCTAAGGTTGTAGCTTCATCTAACGTGTCTGTTCCCTACTATTTTTTCTCCCTGAGCAAAATAGATGTCAAGTTTTTCTGTAGCACGGACCCCATTAGTATATTGACACATTCAAGGATACTGTGCAACTTGGTTTAGCAGACGCATCAAAAATTACCAGCAACTTGGTAATTTCGCGGAACAACTTTCAAGTGACCCAATCTTTCATATTCTGCAAAAAAGTCTCAACATAACAGCTAATCACTTATTATTTTAAAACTCCTTATTTAAGGCAAGCGAGCGGTTGCAATTACCAGTGAATCAGCCTCAGAAGTTTCATTAATTAATAACAAAATCAATTGCAATCGCTCGCTTGCCTTAAATATGGAGAAGGAGTTTTAAAAGAATAAGTATCAATAGAATGTGGACTACTGGGGATGGGATCTGCCGAAGTTTTGTTGAACTATAGTTTTTGCAAAATGTTCCTCTTACATCTTCTATTGTTCTGTATGTACGCGGCTGGTTGAAATTCGCTCTATTTCCCACAATCGTTTCAGCATATTTTCGAATTGTAACAAATAAACGAAACAATTGATTGAATTTGGTCTTTTAGGAGCTTGGTGTGCCATCTTGGATTTCTTCTATACCATCCTTGATTATTACTCCATATTTTTCAGCCCATAAGATGATATCTATCGGCCCCTGGAGTCCCATACGTTGGATCAGCTAATAAGAGGCCCTCTAGATGTCTCAGATGAACGTCATCGATTTTGACTTCGGGAATAGTATTTGTTAATTTGTGTAGCACTAACGCATCGATATTCATCGTAAACAACGATGGGTGCCTAGGTCTTACTTCCATCACATCCTAGCTTATCGAAGTTCCTGCCTCGCTTAATCCTAATCCTACTATTTTCTTCTGAATTCTCTCCCTTTTCAAGTTTTGCCGTTGTACACCTGGATCGATGAGAAACCTATGCGTCGATGAGAACCCTAACTCTTGGCGTCCATTTGCTAGAATTGCATCGCATTGTAGGAAAACTTGGGACATTTTATAACCGTGTTGTATGGCGAAATCGGGTTGTAAAAGTACCGCGTTGAAGCAGGTGTACCTGTACATATTTCTAAACAATCAATTCTTTTTAATTGTTCCGCGTTTGAACCTCGAGTCTTACATACCATTAATTACCACTTGGTTAGTAAAACAAAATATTTTGTTAAAAATCGGAAAATTTCTTTTCAAAATAAAAATAAAAAATGTGTTTTAATAATTATGCTTACCTTCTACCGTGTCAAATAATTTCTAAGAAAAATTAAAACATATCCTAACCAAAAAAATTATTACATTTATGTAAAACGACCACGATCATATAAGAAGAAGAACTTATGTGTAGCTTAAGACTATGACAAATAATAAACAATAATAAAGAAGCCAATAAACAAAACACAGTGACAATCATTTATGTTAATGAAGTAAAACAATCTTTCACTCAAACTCGTTACTACTAAATAAATAAATAAATGAAGAACATATTCTAATATGGGACATTCCGGGCGATGAAGGGTTAAACCTCGCGAGATCGAACCATATAGAATGAAGAAGCGATTCTACATTGGAAAAATTCTGTAATTTATCAATTTTGTTATGTTTTCAAACTAAATAAATTTAATATTGAGAGTTGTATGGTATTTTATTTTACATAAAACATAAAACATAATATCATATATACCAAAAAATACCATAAACATATTCTATTCGTGTTATTTTTTAAAGATTTGTGATTGAAAATTAAATAAAAGTAAAGTATTTTTTGTTATAGTTAACGTTGGTAATTTATAGGATTGTTAAATGAAATGGAGTGATATGTTTGTTAGTGGACCAAATTAAATATATTTGATGATAGGAATGTTTTGAATACGGTCAAGCAGTAAGCGAATAAATTATATAGAAGCGCCCATTTAGAGTGATTTGCATATATGGTACATAAAATATGTTATTCTATTACCTGTGAATTCTTAATATGTTTGTTCTTAAATTATAAATACGAAGGTCTTGGATTTGAAAATTGTTTTAAAATAGTGCAAATTATATTACACTGCAATATTTTATATACAAGAAATTTCCGTCTTGTACAAACAGTTTTCGTTTTGTGCAATGATTCAATACATATTTAAAAATTAACTTTATAATATTTTGTAATGATTAAATTGGTATGCATAATTTTCCGTTAATAATTATTTTCTTTGGTGTATCTATAAGGGTTTTTAGTGCCCCAATGTTCTGTTTATTAACAGCCAAGTCGAAATATGCTTTGTCGCTCATAATGATTTTTTGTCAAAAAATATTTGTTGCCAAAAATAAAATGTTTTAATAATATTCAACACGTTGTTGCGGCGTTAGATATCCGTAATAAATTGTTATCGAGCTCTCCCTAGGACTGTCAAATTCGAACAAAAATTTCACTCCAATGACAAATGACAAAGTTCATTCAAAACAAAATGGCGGTCAAACAAAATCACTCTGGAACATAAAAAGCACCATGTATTTGCATTCAAATTGGGTGCATGTGTGTCAGAATCCTTACATGCCACATTCCCCAAAACTGCAGTCTAATTTGCTTTAAGTAATTCGAATCTATTATATTTTTTTATTATTTCATCCACTCACTTCACCGGACAAGTGGTGCAGTGGTTAAAGCTTCGGCACTTGGACCGGGAGGTACTGGGTTCGAATCCCATCAGAGGCTAGATGCAAATCGAATTTTCATCATCGATTACAATCGGTGATGTTAATAAACACAACTAAGACCCTCTGATGGAGTGCAGAATTCAGCGCCGACCCACCGGCCATGTCAATGTACAGGTTGACATGGAGCTTGCAATGTGCAGGTGGTATACTGTAGTTGTGTGAGTAGGTGAATAGGTGAATGGATTAATGATGTGGCGTGAATGCGTGGTACCACAATGGGCTGAAAATGGCCAAAGTGTCAACCACTGAAACCTAAACCTAGAGTGTTTCAATTGCTTTAAATGCCGCATAAAAAGTTAAAAATTTATTCGTGGTAGATTTTTTTAACTTTTTATCTGTTTTAATTGGTTACAAATTTTGACAATTCTATGGTTGCTATTTAACGTAATTATACGAACGTATAAAAGATACAAAATGGAAAATTAATAAAATTAATACTATTTCAAAATATATCTTTCAATTATGGTCAGTTTATAATTAAAAATTACGATTTTTATAAAATTCAAACTTCTATTTACAAACAACTATTTTGTGTCAGCCAAATGTTTCGCATGTAAAAATTATATCAGGGGTGGGATGTTGCAACATCATACTTTTCGAAATTCGAAAAATCATCAATTTTTTCGATAAGTTAGTATGTTGTAATTCGACGAGCGATTATTACGATAAATCATCACCCGTTCAATTTAAACTAAAATTTCAATAAAAAAAAATATATATTTTTGATTTTTTTAAAATACAAATTTAAAATGTGTGTGTAGGTAATTCTTATATTGTTTTTGTAAAATACATTTCGCCATTTTTAAGGAAGAGATTATAAATTAAGAAAACAATATTGTTCGTTTGATAACAAAAGCTATAAAATAACAAATAAAATAATGCAAAGTTGTTGATATAAAATTAACCATTATTTTTAATTAATTAGTCAAAAAAATAACAACGCAACAGCAATTTGTAAACAATGGTTTCTTATTTCACAGGAGCATTTAATATCTCGACAACAAAAACATCCCTTCAAGCAAGTTGACACGAGCTCACAGAACGAGTCCTGGAAAAAGGTAAGTATTCATTTAACCAACGAATTATTTAATTATGAAACGATGACATTTTTTCCACAGGTTTTGGCTGACTTAAAAAACAAAACTAGGAAAAAATTGCGGAAAGCGCACTAAGATATTAATAGAACAGGGGATCTAGGACTGTCTTTTTAAGAACTTTTGAGGATCAAGTGGTTCAGCTGACAGGGATGAGGGAAGCAGCCGTAGGCGTTGTTGGTGTTGGTCCAGGCCACCAGCCTGTGGAAGAGGAAGAAATTACGCTTGAAACCCCACAGACTGACACCAATACGCAGAACAATCCTCATAATCATGAAACATCTGTGCGTGTCGTGTTCCAAAATCGAACACCACGTCGAAGAATTAATAATACTACTAAATTGTTCGAGGAACTAAAAAACAAGGGAAGCAGCAAGCAGAGTTCCAGGAAAATGTTCTAAAACTGTTAAAAGAATCCAACGACATTAACAAAAAACTATTACAAGTGGAAGAAGAGCTGCTACGGTTGAAACTAAGATGAATCTAAGTAAAATACATAATAGCAATACTAGTTTAGTGTGATATTTTTACTATTTCTCTGAGCTGAAATGAAAACTTTGAATTAAAAGTGCTGAATTTGGTAATTTTTGAATTTTTTTAATCTATTAACACATTGAAGACGGTATGTGATAAAAAGTATATAGCCTGAATTCCCGCATATTTTGTTGAACTTAAATAAATATAAAGTGATAATTTTTTATAACACTGAATTGAATATAACGGTTCTCTATTATTCAACTATATAATGCACACACCTTCAACACATATTTGTTTATCACAACGATTCTTCAAACAACGATGTTTTATTTACTTATATAATTGGAGTTTTTTATACGATGTTGCTTCAAATTCCAAATGACGTGAATTAACGTCATCCGTCTTCAATGTGTTAAAAGTGGAAGAAGTTGGTAGAAGTTTCTTACAAAATAAATTTTTTATGAAATATATTCTAAAACAGTTCAAAATATCATCCCGAACATGTATAGCAGTTTCGTGCACGTTTAAATAGTTAGTGGCAGTTCAATCATTTGTAACTTATTTTCTAAACATATGTTATATAAAACAGCACACAAACGTTAACTATTTTTACCACTTTAGATGGTTCGAAACGAAGGACTCGTTCGCCTAGCAAACACCGAAACGTGTTTTTCAGAATTGTGGATTTGGGTAACGGTAATGCGTCATCAAATACGGTTCCAGTGGGTAGCTTGAATCTCCAAGTAAAGGCGTGTTTCTTCCTCTGGCATCAACATCAAATGAAGATCGAAGTGCTTCACGATCTCTTCCCGCGCCGATCTGCATAAATGTACTCAGTCCCTTAAGGCGCAATTATGTCAATATGAGGGCAGTCGATACACCCAATAAGGAAAGTTTATATGCTGCCAACAAATATTATTTTCAAGCACAGTTGTGACTTCCATAATGGACCTTCACAAAACCGATTGGTCAACATTATGAAATATTATGTCACCTACGGATCATTGATAGGAGCCGGTTGCAAAAAAGTTAGGCACAGCAGAAAGTTTGACTTCTAAAGGAATTTTTGTAACTAGTACTCCCTGTTGCAAACGTGGACGAATGATCGACAACAAACAGATAAATGTCTTTCGACACACGAAAAGATTCTGTAAATCTAAAATAATAAAATTAAAACACCTTTCTATGCAAAATTCATTATAAAATATACTTTAGAGAAGACATATCCAAAACATTGCACCGATCCCGCAGAAAACGACGCTCTATATAATTAATATTTGAATCGTTTTCACGCGAATCAGTAACAACAGAATTGTTAAAAATCACAACGATTCCTATATTATTCATTATAATAAATAAAGGAAGTTAAAATTACGCGTATTTAAATAAACTTTTTATTATTATTAACCACTTTTTAATTAACTTTTCACTTTTCTTACAAAAATTGTTGACAGATTTTTTTTGGGATCCGCTCGAAACGCGATATGGTACAAAAAGCGATATAACCCGGTCCTATATAACCCGGTCGTATACTCCCGCTCCTATCGATTTTTAAATTCCTATAAACTGAAAATAAATTTCGCTTCACCCGCCTGATATAACCCGATCACACCCAATCCTATCGATTTTTAAATTTTAAATTTTTAAAACATTGCGTTTTGTACCACATCGCACTTCGAAATATCGCGTTTTAAAATACCCCGTTTTAATAATTCGCGTTTTAAAATATCGCGTTTCAAATGGGACCCATTTTTCATGTATATGTCATTTGATGTTCGAAAATGGGTTGCCACATGAAAATATTGGTCGTGTGTCAATAATGTTACAACATCCCGACTATCACTTTTTTCGACAAATATGACAGTGATGTTACAGCATCCCACCCCAGCTCTTGAAGCAGATAAAAAATTCGACATTTTTATTCACCTCAATTTTTGACTTTTCAACTTTTATGTAGTATTTAAACCAATTGAAACACACCCTTAGTGTGCAAAGAGCAAAGGGTCAAGGTGGGTTTACCAATGATATATAACTCATGGATACGGCATACATAAAAAACTGTGATATAAAAAAAACTAAAAATCGTACCTACTGTGCAATCTGAAAGCAAAAATGTATCTTCCTTGTCTAGAATTTCGAATTTTCGGAAATTCAATTCAAATTAGTGTCATGGATGCAATGCGAGATTTCCCACTTTGTTTATTTTTATTTACGTTTGACGAATTTTATATTTGTTTTTGGCTTTTGTATGTTGTTCATTACAGATATGTACTTCATATTTCAAGGGAAAAATACGGAAAAGTTATTTAAATATTTTTTTAAATAAAGCAGCAGTGTTTTATTTATTAAATTATAATTTAAAAAATTAACAATTTTGAATAGTTTACTGTCTATCCTATGTTTATTAGGAAAAAGAAAACGGTTTCAAATAATTTTCGGAATTGTCTTGGTTCCAATGCGGCTCTTACTTTACATTTTCGGTAATCCGATTTTCGAGTAAGCGGTATATAATACAAGCGAGTGGAATGTAAAAAAAGTTGTACCAAATTTTTTTGTTGTTTTCTATGGTAATTTAGTTTTGTGCCGTATCTATGAGTTATATAAATCGGTGCAGGATTTACTTATCCAACGATTTTTTGCGAGGCTGCTTGCCGCAGGAAATTCGGCGAAAGCTGTATTATCGATGATTTACATATTCAACGATTTTTCGGTGCATTTTTTTCACATAAAATCAAATAAACAATATTTTGACACATAATTTAAAACGAAACAGATGATGTAAAAAAAATATTCTATGTATGCTGTGTCGTCGCGCCGAAAAGATAAATTTTGTTCAAGTCTTCGCCGCGCCGAAAATTCGTAAAGAGGTCCTGCCTGATTGGTTGAATGCCGTGACGTTCGACGCAGAAAAATCGTCGGATATGTAAATCCACCTTAAATTTGATAGAAATTAAACTGTGATATAACGTTAACAGCAACTGAAAGACAAATTTAATCGGTTGATCCTTTAAATTGTTATTATAATCTGTAGGGATGTGATATTGTTGAATGTGTTTGTCTGTTTGTTTTTAATATTTGCGATTTGTTCTGGGGCCCAAGCACCCGAACTCTCGCGTGGTTCGCTTTTTACGTCCTGCCTTACGCGGTAGCCAAAACGAGGACGTACAGGTTACAGGTCCGAATTAGTTACAGCCAGTTTAGACAAGGTTTCTTGAAATTGATTTCTTGTAGTAGATTTAGAAAAAATCTGGTATATTGATCTATAGTCCACGTTGAGCCACAACTTGAACGCCAAAAGAAAATACCAGATGGTAGACACATTAATTGGTTTAATCCCTACCGTGTTTGGAATACACGAGGAATTGCCCAGCAATTGTGATAGATTAAATGTTTTTACTTTCGATCATTTGGATAGCTTACTCTCCATTGGTTATCCAGTACCTAGCCGTAGCATTCACAATACCGACAGTAGACCAGCACTAAGATAACGTTGATGACATTCCTCGATAATTGATATGGTGCTAATAAAAGATGCCGGTAGAACTATCGGATGTCTCATTGAATAAAATATACCAAGGACATCCGTACACCGAATCGCAATATACTGGAGATAGCCTAAAAAGATCTTCAACTCTTTAAAGACGCCTTTGATGAACAGTGCTAGTTCAATACTTATTAGTTCTACCCCATGCACTGCAGTTGAATTAATTTGCCGCCCAACTTGACAGCAGCGTCAAGTTAAACTTATGTTATAGCTTCCTCTTACGTTTACTAGTAATAACCAATTATGCGCAAACCGTGTTACTAAGGTTGCTGAAAAATATTCTAATAGTTGACTTGGGAATTCTTCTGATGCACATTTGGATACCAAATAGTAGCTACCTTTCCACTAGATTATAACGTTATTGTCTTTTCTAGGACGATCAATTGGTACCTTCCCCACTCTAGAGCCTTCAATAACTGGCAACTAATGAATTCCTCTGACACTAGAAGCACATTCTGCTGGAGACTGTTAACTTCCACGCTAAACCAACGACCTTCACCATCGTCGCTACCTTTGCAAATTCTTTATTAGCAAGATTTTATTATCAATTTGCGTATTTTGAAGAAGTAAGTAACTTTCAGTTTCGTTTAGCTCGCCTGTTATTAGATATGGAGCTGTTGATATTCTATATCTAAGCGTTATTGGCTAAATAAAACATCTCAGCGTAATAAAATATTAAAAGTGATCCTTAAAATGACAAATTGATTTATTTCCGAAGTAAAGGAACTCGGTAAATGAAATCTTGAAATTTAACAATATTCCGTCTTTCCGAAATTTCTTAACGAATTACGATGAAAGTTGGATAGTAGTATTGATCAGTGATTTTAAAGTAAGTTTTGGACAAAATTCTAGGATCTTTTCGTGCTGGACTAAACTTGACCATGATATCTGTACATTCTACACGATATAAATAAATTTTAAACTGGAGGGAATTTGGCTATTTTTTAATTAATAATTGTAAAATTTGTATCGCATACAGCGACAATTCGGGAAAAATTTATGGATTAGAATTTTCACTATAATTCTTTAAACTAACTATAATCTTTTGGGATTTCATCGTAATTCGTTAAAAAACGGCGGAAAAACGCAATATTGTTAAATTTCAAGATTTCATTTATCGAGTTCCTTTTCTTCGGAGATCAATCAATTTGTCATTTTAAGGATCACTTTTAATATTTTATTATGCTGAGATGTTTTATTTAGTGAAAAAAGAGGATACAAAATGAATAAAAAAATTCCGCTGGTGTAATTACATAACAAAAAAATGTATCTTTAGTGGTAGTGCTGCCACTTGTGGCGAGTAGCGTAATCTCTTATTTTTCGCTGTTAAATGTCCGCTATCTTATAAAACGATCCATTAATCTATTGCGATTTATTAAATGTTAGTCAGCTAAAATAAATTACGATTATATTAACACTCACATCCAAAGATTTTGATGGTAACTTCGAACACAATTTTGATATTTTTGAAGCTTCTGTATTTATGGGAGATTTCGATTCTCTCCTAATGTCACATTGATGACCTTCCCTATAGACGCCTGAGATCCAGACCCACCAACACCATAAAAAAGTGCCCGGTTATTCCTTATTGGGAGTTCCAGATTATTGAAATGCCTTTCCGTTATGAACATGGAAGCTGATCCTGAATGCAATAGAATTCTGCTAATGTGTTCTTCACCATAGAACTCTAACAGCTTTACTACAACTGTAGGAAGAATTTAACTAATTTTCATGCCAATATGGAGAACTGTTTGTGGCTTGTTCGGTTTTGACGCGGGTTGTGTGCGATTAAATAAATCTATGTCGTTTCTTGAAATCTGTTGTTCCTGGGATGTTCTAAATGTAATGCAAGGTGTGGTGTTTAAATTTCTAAAAATCCGTTCTTAAATGTTGAGTGGGTCAGTAAGTGCAGTTGCTTTTGTATATATATATAGGTATAGACGGTCACCAGATAACTAAAATATTACGAATACGTTAGATTGAATGAATAAACGATAATATTGGTAATTCTAAAACTTAACTTTAAGCATTCGAGTAGCATAACATTAGAAAAATGTATTCATATGTATAAATCGAATAGCCAATCACAACAAAAGATCTATATGGGTTTAATTCAACTCAAATGAATCCTAATTTGATTTTCCAGCAAAATAATAAACAATTCGTTTATTTCCATAATCATAATATTTACGGCGGTGCTATATTTAGACCACATACGTAATTTCTTAGATCGTGACATATTTTACATACTTCCACACAATATAATATTCGTGCATGACCTTTGCTTGTCAATAACAATAGCTTTCACATAATACATAAATAATTAGTTAAATCACAAAAGCAAACTATCATCATAATCGACGTCATTCTAAATAAACACTAAACCAAAATTTTCCAACCTTTCCACCAAAAACAAGCTTGATAAAGCAGCTCAAACCAAAAACGAAAAAATATTTTTTTGTTTTCCAGGTAACAGCAACAACAAAACCTTTACACTCCATATTTTATACATGTGTTTATACGCATACAGCTACGTACCATATTCAACGAAAGTGTTATTGGGGTATCCGCACCCGCTTTTCACCGCCGTATACAGTTGCTCTTTTTATGAACCGTCATTTTCATTCATTATTTCTTTTATAGCTCGCTAGCATTTATTTTACTTCTTTCTTCGTATACGTTAAGTATTTTTCACACCCCCTAGCCAGCCGCATCCTCCCTCCCAGTTCTCATTTTTCCATGTTTCTCATTTACTGTATAAAAATATATTTGTATGCGTGTAATATTGTTTTGTATACGATACGAGTACCAAACAATGAAAATTTTAGCCGGGCGTGACGTCATTCCAAGAAAATTTGAAAATGACGCTGAAAATAAACAAAAATACGAACGATTCGATTTTCATTTTTCTTTTTTATTTTTTTTTTTTCAATTCAGGAAAATTCAACAAGTGCTATGGTAACCATTATATGATTGTGTATAGCTGTAGGTTGGAATTTTCAGGATATACGATAGCATTGTACTAAGATAGTTGTTGTTGTTGGTGTTATTATTCTCGATTTTTCTTATTTTACCCAATTTAATGTGTTGTTGTTGTTGTCGTGTTATGAATTGATAAGAAAATGTAGTGGTGAATTTTGTTGTTGCACATATACGTGCTTGATGATTTTTAAAGCTCTGATTTTTCTGTGCGGGGAAACGTACCGATACATGAATGAATGATTGAGATTAAAATACTGGGAAAATGTGAAATAGGATCAAAATGGTATACAAAATTAATAAACAGAAATTATTGAAATGAAATAAGATTTGTTTTGCCCTTTATACATCCATATTTTGTTTTTGTTTGTTGCGGGTTGGATCTTGGAGGTTTGGGGTGGATTAATTTTGTAATATTGAACAATATGATGCATAATCAATAATTTTATTTGATTTCGATTAGTCTTCAGTCGAAATGAGGTGCAGCACGTTTTCAACAATAATTTTATGTGCGAACGTGTTATAAACGGACGAATGCAAACGAAAAAACAAAAATTAGTTCAAGATTTTTTTTTTTTGTTTTTACGTGATTAATATGAAATTGAATTTTGACAAGGAATTTACGCCATAGCAAATTTTGTGGAATTTTACATTGTACTTCAATACCTGCACCAGGATAAGAACCAAGCACACAATTGATCGATAAAAAATATCAACATAAAAAATATATATTTTTTAGGAGAAACTGGAGAAGGCAAAGGCTGCTAGACTTATTTAAACCATTTCCATCAAAAAATATTATTTATAGAGGACTGTTTGTAGATCTGACGGCAAAAAAATTAAGCTGATTGGGTCTATTTTTGTATGTTAATTTTAATTTTCATAAAGTATGCCATGCTAAAATTTCATGTAAAAAAGACTCAATCAGCTGATTTTTAATGCGCTAAATGTCACTACCCCGGACATTTGTAGTTCTCAATATTGATAACTATAGATGTCCGGGGTAGTGACATCTAGCGCATTAAAAATCAGCTGATTGAGTCTTTTTTTACATGCAATTTTAACACGGCATACTTTATGAAAATAGAAATTAACATACAAAAATAGACCCAATAAGGTTAGTTTATTTGCCGTCAGATCTACAAACAGTTCTCTATAGTTTTTTTTTTTGATCACCCAGTAAAATCAAGAGATACATACTTGAGATTGGTGAGGCAGTGCCGCTTCAGTTTCGTTTGAAAAGGAAGAAGTGTGTGATCTGGCTAATTGAGGCAATTATTGAGTACTTTAATTGATGTTACCGTGGCACTATTCTGGTAATTCCCCGGGAATAGGGAATTGGGGAAAGAATGTGTATGTAATTTCCGTTTAGACATTTTTTTCTGGTCTACTGAGGTAAAAAGTTAGTATGTATTAATTATTTTCAAAACAAAATTAAATTGGGAATATTTTTCCCTGAAAATTTAGATATGGAAAAATTATTCCCAATTTATAAACATTTACATCAAACTTTAATCGTCAGTAGGCCGGAAAAAAAATATTTAAACAGAAATTACATATAAATTCTTTCCCAATTTACCTATTCTAGGAGAATTCCAGAATAGGGCCACAGGTACAACCGAGCAGTAAATTTCCACAGGAGTTTATTTAGGGCCAAATCGACAGACGACAATTCATTCGCGAATACGACTAAATTGTCTCTTTTGGTATTTTTAAACCACAATAAATTGACACTTTAAAGTGGTGATTAAAGTTGTAGTCGCGGATATTGACGTTTATTTGCGAATTTAAACTTCGAATTTCGAAAGTTTTTATTTTTTTATTATTTTAATCATCAAATTATTATTTATTTGTGTTGTATAATATTCATCTGGATATATTGAAATAAAAAAAACTAATTTTCTAAGTTTTTTCTAATTCGAGTCTAATTTTGTATTACGTGCACCATTGGTAGACATATTATGTACTGTACATATTGTTAACAAGTCTCAAAAATTTGTGTGTAATTTTGTGTTGAGTGCTTTATTGTTATATACATATTGTTAAAGAGTGACTAAAATCAACATAAATTAACAATCTATTGTATTGAGTGCGCGCTGTCTACTATACTATATAGGCATATAAGAAATACATTGCTTTGCTACTATGAACGACTTTGCTGATACAGTTTCATCAAATGACTCTAACTATTTCTTGGAAACTGTTAAATATAAATCTGAGTGCAGTTTTCAAGAAAGAACTGATGAAAATTATAATAACGATATTGAATTTAAAATGCGATTTCGTTTTTCAAGAAAAACTATGAGTTACTTGGAAACACTAGTGGAGAAGGATTTAACATATGCCGACAACCGAGGATTTCCATTAACAGTGCGACAAAAAGTAATGATTGCATTGCGCTACTATGCGACAGGATGTATTCAAACTGTTTCTGGGGATCTACTTGGTGTTACACAATCAACTGCATGTGTTACAATTCATGAAGTATCGAGAGCATTTGCAAGTCTCTCAAGACAGTTCATTAAAATGCCTGCGTCTCAGGAAGAAATAATTAAATTACAAACAGAATTTTATAATTTAAAAAGAATTCCTCTGCATTGGATGTATTGACGGATGTCATATTCCGATAAAATCACCGGGAGGAGAAAATGCAGAGATTTTCCGCAATCGGAAAGGGTATTTCTCAGTAAACGTGAAAGCTGTACGTGACACAAAATGTAAATTTTTAAACGTAGTTGCTAGGTATGTTATAACAATATCATAAAATTTAAAATAATCTCAATTACCATAAACATATACTTTAGATGGCACGGATCAGAGAATTTTTTTGAAAAAATCTGAGATTTATGCCTAATGGAAGTATTTTTTTTATTTTTTTTTTTTTGTGGTTGTTGTTCTTCATTTATATTGCTTCCATATGTGCTTTTCCTTTACCAGAATTGTAATGTCAATGAATTAATATTTAAATAAATAAATAGATCAGCGCACGACCAGACAATTTTTAATTTTTCAAAATTGAAGGGACGCTTTGAAGACGGGGAATTTTGTAATGCGTTTTTAATCGGAGATGGAGGGTACAGATGTATTAATTATCTAATTACACCATATCGAAATCCGGAATCTCGTCAGCAAATGACGTACAACAAAGCATTATGCTCTACGCGTGCGTGCGAAACCAATGTTCTAAATTCAATAAATATTTATTTTATATTCAAAATAAAACGTTTTAATTTTCGTCATCCTCGCTACTTTCAAAGTTTGTTGGGCACTTTTGTTTGTAGTACCTACACATAGCTCTAGCTGCCTTTTGCTATATTTTGCTGTTTAATTTTTTCATTTAAGGCATCTAGTTGTCTTTGTTTTATTACATTATCTAATGATTTACCAGACCCTCGATTTCTAGGCCTTGGTAAATTTGGTCGATTAATGGTATCAGATTGGCTGGAATAGTATTTTTGGTATGGGAAGGAATAATTTGGGATAAAGATATATTGTTGGATGTGGTAGGTATATTTTGGGATGGTATATTATTAATTGCCGTGTTCAGAATGTCAACATCGTCCAAATATTCTGCTTCCATTTCAATGCTTTCGTCTATTTCCTGAAGTATATAAATATAATACATGTTATATTTATAATTATTTACTTACATCGTCGCTACCGTCATCATCGTATCGGTTAGGATGAGACTTAATTGTTGGCTCCAATAAGCTAAACAAAAGACCGTTTGCCTCATCTAAAGGAGTTGAAGGGGGACCACCACCGGTACTTGTGACATTCCGCTTATTATTGGCTCCGCTTTTTCTCAACTTTCCTTTCATATTCATGTAGGCTATTCTAAGCTGCTTCCAATTTCGCCATTTACACTGCGCACAATAAATTCTCCCGTTATATTTACCCAACATTCTCTTTTTTGCTTTATTAGATACGGCGCCGGTTTTTTTATTTTCGACTATAAATTTATATTTCGTTACAACTTTTAGTAACAGTTCTTTATCTTCGTCATTTAGGCGGATCATTTTGATTTTTGAATTTCCACCAATTATGAACTCTTAAAAGCACACATAAAAATCCACTACTCGTATAATAATACATTTTTTTTTTTGTTGGTCGCTTGTTTTCGAAAAATTGATAATTTTAGTTCCGTTTAAAAATTACAATAAATTCATGAATTAATTTGCAATTATAGTGTGGTTTAAAAATACGGAATTCAAACATCAATTTCGAAAAATTACCGACTACAACTACAAGTTGTAGTTGCGTCTGTCGATTTGGCCCTTAAAGGTATAAACAGAACCAGAGATACAGCGACAAGATACATCGACAAAATACATTTTTCCGCCGGTGAAGTCGCTTTGGTCAACAACAAGCGCGTCAGCGTTGAAGCGACAAAACAAGAAAAATAATAATAAATTAACTCTAAAATATTTCATTTATCTTTTTATCGACTCTATTTAAATTTTTTTCACATAAAACATTTGTACAATATTCAAAGTTGATTTCAATTCATTAAAAAACAGTTGTAAAAAATGTTTACCAACATGATCTGACACTTATATTGGTGGTATTGCAGCGCCAGCGACAAAATTAAAATAGATTCTAAAAAAAATTCGGCGACAATGTCGTCGTCGCCAGCGACATTGGTTGTGTTAGCATTCTATGGTTAATGTGGATTTTCATTTGACAGGCGTTGTATCTTGTCGCTGTATCTTTGGTTCTGTTTATACCTTTAGTACATGAAAATATTTTGCTTTCAATCAAACAATTTCGAATTTTAGTAGGCCTATGCTAGCACATTCGAAAATGTTTTCGATTTTGTTTTATGTATTTAATTATAACATTTCTGTATGACGAGAATCATATCTGGATGAATTCATGGTATTAGAATTTTATGCTATACATACTCTATAATATTTTTACCTGCCTTAATTAAGTTTACTTATCATATTTGATTAAATTAAATTAAATTTTTATTTTCTATTTAGATCCGGCATGTACAATGGCGGATAGCTTATGTGTGGTATAGGTGGCGATTGATGTACTGCTTATGCAGTGCGTTGCAAGCGTAGCTATAGTATGTAGTGATTTATAGTTGTGCCATTTCGTTGAGATGGCGAGATGTTACATTTGTGATATGTACGATTAGAATATTTAGTTGCAATATTCTAACCGCTACATCACCTCCCCCAGATGAATTACAGTGAAGATGTCTTTATACAGATCGTTTGACTAATTAGGCGTCTTACCGAAAGGTAACCGTTCTTTAAGCCGTGTGTTTCGATAGTGATTATTTTTAGAGATATGCATTTCTCGACCTTTTTTTGCTCTCGAGAAATCGAGAATTTTTTATTCCTTTCTCGAGAATTCTCGAGAAAACTAAATATGTATAAAAAAAACCTATTGTTTTATTTCGGAAACAAAAAAAAATAATTCAATATTATCGTTTATTCCATTCACTTTTATATATACGAGAAATATCATTCAAGAAATTTATTTATTTATTTTTTATCTTACAAACAGCCAAAATATTAATAAATTCATAATATTTATATATAGATATTTAAATTAACAGCCTAGAGTCCAGGGCTGGGATGTTATACCATCACTATTTTCGACTTTCGACTTTTTTTATATCTCGTTTTTTACGAATAAAATGGCAGCCTATTTCACTTCTAAAACTACGCATTTTCTAATGTGTTCTCAGCTGGCTCGAGTAAAACATCACTCTATTTCTTTTCTACAATATCTAAGACTACTAGATTAATCGACTAATTAAAGTTGGAATTTATATTTCTCGATTTTCTCGACAAATGCTCATTTTAGTTCTCGAAAATCGGGAAATGCTTATTGGCCGAGAATTCTCGAGAAATCTAGAAAAGGATTCTCGAGAACAATCTCTAATTATCTTGCTGGCAGTTCAGATGTCGCTCGACACATGTGATAGCCATGATTCCTATGGCCATGTTAATCGCTCGGAACCCGAAATTGAATAGAATGATTCGTAGAAGTTCTCTTTGTCTTGTAACCACAATCTGGATTTATTTTCATAAACAAAATCAAGTTTAAAATTGCCAAAGGGGGTTTTATCCTCTGGTGAGGCTCGGGTTCTTTTCGTATTTTTTTCAGCTCAAACGACTTTGATGGAAATTGCTGATGGGTTTTTTGAGTACCAGGACTCGGTAGCTATTTTGTTGGAATTGGAATAGGGAGTCATCAGAGGGTCGAACGATGGACCGCGGTCCGTTTCTTTATTTTTCTTTTTTTAAGATCGCTCGATTTTTAAAAATTGTTGAGGGAGGATTTTCGAGTCCAGAGAGTGGTCTGGAGAGGCCCGGATCCGTCTCTTTAAGGATTGTCATGGGTCCGGATTTCGGAAAAAAACTGGGGACTACGATTACTGATTTTCTGGATAAATTTAGTACATTGTAGTTGATTCCAAATCGAATACGCCGTCGTATGTTGCATGATATTGCACCATGTTGCATGATGTTGCACCATGTTGCATAATGTTGGACCATGTTGCACCACGTTTCTTGGTGTTGCATGATGCTGCGTTATGTTTCACCATGTTGTGTGAGGTTACACTACGTCGTGGAATGTTGCATCATGTTTGGTCAAATTGCACCTTGTTGTTATTGAGGGATGTTGTGTGATGTTCCACTATGTTGCGTTTACGTGGGTTGGAACCTTATTTTAACATTTAATTTGGCTTAAACGATTTTAATCAAATTTGGTGGGACAGAGTTTTCGATTTCAAGATAAAGATTATAAGGAGTTCCGATCTCTGGATAATTTATTCTTATAGTGTTTTTTGCGTAATGTTTCATCATGTTGTACAATGTTGCATGATGTTGCACCATGTTGCATGATATTGCGTGTTGATGCGTTGCACCATGTTGCGTTATATGGCGCCATGTTGCGTGATGTCGCATCATGTTGCTCAATATTCATGTTCTGGAAAGTTGTTAGAGATTGCAACATGTTGCGTCATGTATAGCATGTTATCCCACTTTGTTTTCGCGATGTTGAACTATGTTGCGCCATGTTGCTTCGTGTTCGGTCTCGTGTTTTTTGTTAATTAGACATCTGGCGTTATATTCCAACATATTGCGGAATGTTGCACCATGTTATGTTGGCTGCACTACAGTTGCATTATATGCTTGCACTAATAGCGTCTTTGTGAAAATATGAGTAACAATAATATTTTGTAGCATTTGCTATCTAATTAAAGTTTTAAGCCGGATCCTTTTGCATATTTTTTCCGCCTTAAAAGTGCGGCCTGGGTCTTTTTATTTAAATTTTTTTTTTCTGCTAGCATGAGTTTAATAAAAATAGGTGCAAGAAATGCCAAGGAATCAAACGCCAGCAATTTATTTCGATGGATGCTAATTTCGAGAAAATTTGTTGAGGGGTTTTTCTTTTTTAAATTGTTTTTGGCTTGAACGATTTAGATAAAAATTGCAGAGAAAACGGTTTCCAAATTGTCAGGAATGGATTGCTATGAGTCCTAGTTTTAGAAAATTTTATTTTTCGGACTTATCATTTCCAACTTAAAACATAAAGAACCGTTTCCGCCCTAAGAAGTTCTTAAGATATACAAATTGTTTTTTAACTTCATTTGAGAGTTTGGAAGTTGGTCATTTACTCAAATTTGAATATTTGAGTAAACGGCCGATGCTGACCAGTTGGTCAGCATTCACCCTATTACATACCATCTTAAAAAATCCATCGCCATTTCTGGCCAGGAAGTTCTTCGAAGATATAGACAATTTTCATATAAATTTATATGAGGCATGAGGTAAAATGTGCCAATCCTAACATATGGCTGGCATTGAGGAGCTCACCACAGTTTGGCCCTATCATTACCAACTAAAAACATAAAAAAACCATTTCCGGCTTACGAAGTTCTTAAGAGATACGATTTTTTTCAACTCGGCCATTTACTCAAATTTCAATATACGGCTGGTGCTGGCCATTGTGTACCAATAATATGTTGTACTTGATAGAACTATAACCCTTGGAACCTTTGTTACTCTAATTCGGAACTTTTTTTTCCTCTCACGTTCGTCCAAGTTGTAAAATTTCTCATTTTAAGTGTGTTCTAACAAAATTTAGAGTTTTTACTACGACTGAAACATACCAAAATAGACGTCTAAAAGTGCAAAAGGCACTCAGTTACCTCTTTACTCACATTAGAAATGAGGGAATTTGTTAATTTGAAATGTCGGTTAGAAACGTTACATTTTGGTACACCAAAGTAAATAGTTAATAACGGTGGAATCTCAAATTTAAAACATATACTTTATAGAATACACCACATAAATTATCATTAATCGATTAAACGTGTACTTATAATACTTTACAACTACATAATATGATGTAATTTCAACGTTAGTGGTATAATCGCGAAAATATACGCGCACCCACCTGCAATGACCTACTGCAAGCCATAAGTGATAAGCATAACACCAAATAAAATTTTATTAATTATCAATTAAACACCTATATCAATCAATTAATGACCATATGTGAAAATATTTGCGAATAGTAATACGTGTCACGGATATTATTATGATGATGAACTAAAAGAAGGTGTGAAGCGAGCCCTTTTCAATCGTAATCAAATTAAAATTATTCAAATATTTTTATGTGCGATTAGATAAGATTGCACAGAACGTGACTAGCATAATTTTTTTGTACGTAATTCTGGTAATCGATTTCACTGTTCTCTGCTATAAAAACCACCGTTTGATGACGTATTAAATGAAAAAGTGGGCCAAAAACTGGGTGGGTGCTACAAACAATGTACCTGTTGCACAACATAACAACTTTAGATTTGCCCAACCTTCAACGAACTACGAAACAAATGACGAAAAGAAAACCCGAAAAAATATGTAAAATATAAAAAAAACGATTTTCCAAAACAAATAATAAATTCATTAAAGAAATTTTCATCTTACAACATTTTATACTTCATCACATTTATTATGATTTTACATCTTGTTTACTATCATCATTTTATTGAATTTTCCGTTTTCGGAGTTTTCTGTGTATGTGTATTGTGCTGTGCATATGTACTTTACAGTAGTAATCATATGACCACGCCCAATATGATGCGATATTTTAAGATAATGTTGTTGATAACCATGATAAAGAAAATGTGTATATGGAAACGTCCTTGAAAATTGTTTTAAATAAACGAATCCTTATAGCATTACATTTATAACGCATAAGCAACGTCAACATATTAAATGGATGCTAATCACGGGAATAATTGTTTGTGCAATGTTTTAACTAGCATGCCCATTCTGTGAAAAACAATTATTTACCATACCTAGACAATCTATAAATATATATTATACCTATATAAAAATGATCATTCAGGTTCTTTTGTTTCCACGTAAAGAGGCCGCAATATTTTAACACTAAACATTTTTCTTACCATTTTTGTCATTTTCAATAGCCGCATGCAGAAAATTATTTTATACCCATTTAAAGTGTATTTTGTTTCCAAATCCGCGAAACCCAAAGATTCGTTCCAACAAAATGCAACTCGAAACACACTGTAATATTCTCCAGGGTGGTTACCATAGGCAAAGAAGAAAAATTATTTCAATTGAATGGTATTAAATTATCATTGCTCCGTCTCTATCAATAAATGTAAACAACACTATTGCACAATATAAACAATAATGAAAAATAAAAAATGTATACGTTTAATACATTTTTTATACATATTTATTTCTTAAATCAAATTTAGTCTAAGAAGGAATCTGTAAGGTAGTAAAATATGTATACACGAAAAAAAATATCTACATGACAACGCGGCTTTTTGGAACTTAATAATAATAATAATAATAATAATACAAATTCTTAATCTTTAAGCTTCGCGTCATTGTTACGCAGAATGAATGGCAAAAGGAAATACAACAGCAACAACAAAAATTAATTGTTCTTGCTTATGTATACTGTTTGTGCTATATATACCGAAAGATCAAAAACCCCAGCAGCAGCGGACAAAATCTCAGTACCAACTTTACGTTTTACATTTTAACCTTTCATGCTCTATACAAGTTACGTATTTACGTAGTAAATGGTAAAAGATATCTCATATTATACGTATAAATCTGGACCATAAAATGGGCTTTAAGAATGCAAAAGAAACTGACAATGTAATTTATCATTTCGTTTTTCTCAATGAAACGCTTTTTGGCGTATGGTATTTGTAAAAGAAAGAATAAAACTAATTTTTATATTTTCTGTATACCTTAGTAGTTCGTTGTAATATTAAACTCTGTGCTCAGTTGTGTCAATGAGAACGATAAGGCTTACTAGAATCCTGTAAGTTAACTCCAGGTCATGCGTATTTTAGAAAAAATCCCTTCAAAAGTAAATAAATTGTGGCGCACTTATATTCCAAGCTAAATAATATTTTGATTTTATTGCAGAAGTTAAACCCGTTTCCTACATTTGAGCCGTTTATTTTGAAAGTGGTTTAAGCCCATTTATTTTTATATTGAGATATTTAAGGGTTTGTGTTTGAATTGATTTAACATTTTTGGTAACTGGTATTATGTCGCTTTTGTCTTTTTGTGACCTTAAACATGTTAGATTACTTAGTGTAATACATTTTATAAATATTCACGTCGATTATAGAACTCGACGGATTTTAATTTCAATCAATGTTGCGTTGAAAATGGATTTATCTTATTAATAATGCACAAAAGTCCGTAGCTTTTTTCAACTCGAGAAGGATAATAGGTAGAAAGTTGATATTTGGCATGCTTCTAGGGTTCGGTGAGAAAAGTTCATAGCCGTTAGAATTACACCGATACGTTCTTTCTGGACTAAGCTGTGGCGGATCAAAGTTTCAGAAACTTGCCATTGAAAATACAAAGGATTCAAAAATTGATATTTTTAAATCATAAATTCTAACCAATGCTTGCATGGGTCTCACGGGCCGCTAGTTTTCATATAATTCAGTTTTTACGATTCTCAAACCATTCGTAATGTTTGAATGGCGGATTTCGAACGAATATTTTTCTTTGATTTGTGTAAAAATAAAACCAGTTTTACATGCAACCTTGATCGAAATTAATGATTTTATTATTTTTATAAGGAGTTTGCACTCCCGCCGCAAAACATCCGGCGAGTTCTATAATCGACGTGATTACTTGTAAGAGAAGCTGTTTTTGAGTATCTGCAATGGACTTAAACCACTTTCAAAAACAATAAAAATACATTTAGTTTTTAAAATTCATTTTGCGTATTTGTTTAAGATTGTTATAAATTAATTTTTTCACTTCGATTTACTCAATTATATTTATATAACTCCAATATAATTGTTTAGTGATCTAATTGTTGAATAGTTATTTTTTACTGTAATTTCTTGGAATTATTATTTTATAGAACTTAAGCAGTAGAAATTATAAATTTTTTATTTTTGATATATAGGTTTTTCAGGTTAAATGAAACCTTTTGCAAACAAATTGAAACCCTTCCTGCATCATGATAAGAAAATACCTCCTGTTTTAATTTTATTATGGTACATTCACATATTATTCATTTATCACGTATTCATTGGACCACGTATTCATTACGCATAGTAAAATTCAAGAATTTCATTTTGCCGTTTGTTTCATGGTCATCAGTCATAATTAAAACTTATTAAAATGAGTTCATCCGAATCCAATAGTTCGTCAGGTAATGTAACATTATGCATAATTTAAATATCATTTACTATAATATGTAAAACTATTTTATTACAATTCAAACCTCTTTTAAGAACCTCAACCAAGGAACAACCGACAAACCGTAAATTCCCGAAAGATATCTCTTGAAAAAAAAAATCTTTTAATAAAACTCTTAGAAAAAGGGGAAACAGTCCAAAATGCGGCAAATTTCGTTGGACTAAATCTTAACTCTGCTAAAACAGATCTTCGTCGTTACAGACAAAATGAGTTGCGAATTATTATTAAAAAAGAAAGAAGAAAATCGACCGACAAAACTAATCGCAGAAGTATTAACCAAAACGGATAGTTGAAACTAACCCTGGTTTTACCTTGGCTATTATCCAACTCCAACAAAAGCTTGCAAAACAAAACTTACCACTGAGCTTCTCAAGCATTCAAAACGGTTTAAGTAAACCTCGTATTACATTGAAATTGGCTAGTCTGGAAATGGAGTCTATGAATTCACCGAAAACAATAGCCTTGCGGAAAATTGAAATTCATCGATGAATCCGGTTAAAACCTGCATTTGCGCCGAAGGCATGCGAAGTCTACAAAACTACAACGATTCGTATAAATCTCCCTTCAGTTAGAGGTAGAAATGTCACGCTTACAGCGAGTTTAACTGATCAGGGTACTATCCATCATAAAATAAAATAAAATTCGATATGCAATGGAAATAAGTTTTGTGGTCTACACTCAGAGTTAATTTCAAAATTGGATGGTACCATTTATTATTTTATAATGGATAATGCCCAGATTCATAAAACGTCAGAAATAAAGGAGCTGATTGAAACATCCCAAAACCACATCCAGTTTCTTCCGCCTTACTCCCCGATGTTTAATCCAATAGAAAAGGCGTTCTCAAAAATTAAATCCAATGCTCGAGATTTGTTAGTTTCCATAATAGACCAAAATCTGGTCGATGTGATTACAAAAAGCCTAGAACCTATTACAGCCACAGACTGCTCCAACTTTATTTTGGATATGATGATGAAACTCTCATCAACAGCAGCAGCAGGAGAACCGCTGACTTAGAAATTGTATTTAATTTATAGATAAAATTTTATGGGTCTCACTAAATTTGCAAATAGTTTCGTTTAATTTCCAAAAGGTTGCCGTTTAACTTGCAAAAGGTTTCATTTAATCTGAAAAACCTATATATGAATGTATTAGATTCAAAGTTTAAAATAAAAAGAACAGTTTTATAACTTGAGACAAATTTTTAATAGAAAAAAAAAATATATTTAATAGTAAAATTTATTCATTTATTACAAAATTAAAATAACATTGCCTCAGGTCGGAATTACACTATAAAAGATCTTTGACAAAGGTGTTTCATAAAATATTTGTATCAATTTTTTTAAAACACTTTTGATCAAATAATTTGTGAAAATTATACTATACATAAAAGATTTTATCAAAATTTTTCACAAACTTTAGTAAAAATGGAACAACACCGAGCTTTTATTATTATATCGTTAATATAAATAAAAAAGAGACAGAAAAAAGAATCTGGGTGAAACCCTGGGTTTCGAGACAGGATTTAAAAGGTGTCCATCAAAATTTATTGCAGGAACTGCGGACTTGAGGACATAAAATACATAAAATATTTAAAGATGGATGGCAATTCATTTAATTTGTGGTTTTTGCCGTCTAATTGTATTTGGTCGCCATTTTGAATAAGCAATATGCCAAAAATAATTTATAAAATTTACCTGCATGAGGCTAAATTTGATAAAAACATTTTATAAAAGTGATAGTTTTATAAAATATGCATATTACACTATCAACGAGAATTGATAAAAATGTTTTATATTTGTCACCTTTGTCAAAGATCTTTTACAGTGTAATTCCAGCCTTAGGCTGTGTCCCAAACACCGACTTAATTGTGGACACCGACTTATTCAAATAAGCATCGAGCAATAAATATATAAGAGAAATCAAGTAGTGCAAATTTTATAAGCAGGTTTTTCCGAGGTTAATCTTATTTTATAGTTTTAATATATTTATATATACAAATTTAATTTTTTTCTATATTTAATCCATACATACGTATCTTATAAACATATCGGCATAGTTATGATATAGTTTATTGTTCTTGTTAGGCTTATACAGGTTGTGTAAAGTAAGATAGATTAACCTCGGAAACTCTACATGAGTCCTCTTATGTATATTTTGCTTTATGAAATAAGTCACCTCGCGAGCAGACTTATTTGAATAAGTATGTCTACACAGAAATGTCTCCAAAAATGTGCCTTGACTAAATGTAATCATGCAATTTTTTTTTCAAATCTAGTGGCAACGACCAACATGTCAAGGAAATTTTTTCTTGAATATAACAAAAATTGCATTTTGTTTTTTTTTATTTGATATTTCGTCACAAATAAGTCGGTATAATGAGTTGGAACGACTTGACCGAATTATTCAAGATGGCGTCAAATAAGCAAATAAGTCTGTAATAAGTCGGTGTTTGGGACACAGCCTTAGAATACTAAAAATTTAAAAAAATGAAATTATCTTATATTATTCCTTCTCCTCACATGGATTATGTGTGAAATTTGTAAAATATTTGTGATGCACAGATCAGAGAGTAAAACTATTACTTTTATTTTTTGACGAGCCAGGGTGTTAGAAAATTTTACAATTTATTTTATTTGACATTTGAAAGAGTGATAAAGTTGTATATGGTTTTATAACACTTGTAAGCCCGATACGATTCAAAATTGTAATCGATACACGGGGTCCATTGTAGAGATTATAGTGTATATCTAAAACCATTGAAAACTTGTGGAACCTGGGAACTATATAAATGTGATCGATTCGGCAACAATGTAACTGTAAGTAAGGCGTACAATTATCAAATGTGTATAAAGCTGTTTTAATTTTCAGTACATCGGTCATCGGTGACTGCGAATGTGAACATGGATTTGGTGGCCGCCAATGTAATAAATGCTAGAAATATTACCGGGGCTATCTAAACGAACAGTGTCATCACTATGAATGTAATGGGTACGGATCGACTCATCAGTTATGTGACCAACAAACAGGAAAATGTGCTGAGCCGCCCTGGTCTGCGTGGTTATAAATGTGATACTTGCGCTAGAGAATATTACTGACATGCGCCGCACTGTGAATGTTAATTTCCATGGTTTGACGCAATAATACATTTGTGATCTTGAAGAGATCCAATAAATAAGCAACCTACAAACCCAGCTAATAAAATTATGCAGCAGTGTTCTTCCAAGATTCCTAATAATTAAAACAAAAGTTTGTGTGAATCTGATTTGGATCTACGTTAATTAGGTGTTCATCGTATTTATTCATGACGAGTGATTCAAAAGCATCCAGTTTTCAGTTGTCTCGTACTGTTTTGATTATTTTGGATCGGCTATAGATGATTTGTGAATCTCATTGTTTCTTGCAGCACTAGCAGTTGATGTATTTGCTTTCGCAGTGTGCAATATGCATAGAATCTGCATTATGCCAGATTTAAGGATAGGTTGAATCACATCCTTATAGTTGCAGAGTTGTATTGCTACTTTTGGTAATTAAGCCTATGTTGATTTTTTTTTAAATATTTTCCAGTTTGTTCGTCATAGCTGAGTAAACTGTCACACCTATTCTTCTGTTGTTGCTCGGTTTCACAGTGCTTGGCCAAGTTGTTATAATGAACCGATTATCATAGCCATTTACCCATGCAGCGTCTTTGATGTAAGTCAATTCCTTCTAAAACTAATTCTGGGGTATGAGAGCATTAAATGGACGGTGTGCCAATGAATGAAAGGCAGCCTTTCTATGTGCTCCGTTATGGTGTGAGTCTCCTCGTGTTGGTAGGTTTCCGATAGATCTCAAATTCAAAATTACCTTCGTTACGTATTACTTTAATATCCAAAAATGGCAAAACGCCGTTTACTTCTTACTCACAGGTGAATTTTAGCGCCCGGGACTTTTCTACCAAAGATAACCATTGATTAGGTAAATTCGGTTTGACTTTAATTCCATCTACGACCCAGATGTTTTTATTCTGGGTCCACGTCGTATCCTACAAATTGAGGCATATTTTCAAATCGATACCAATGGTATTTTACAAATACCCGCCGTATAGATATAAGGGAACTGAAAACCGACAAAATATTGTCAATACTAACGAGGAAAATCATTTGACTCCAGAAGATATCGAATGGATAATCAGGTTGCTGAGAAATTCGCCTATGAAGATAAAAACTATGTTGTTGATAATAGTTAACTGAATGATTGTATTAGATAATAATAAATTACAATAAAATCTTTCCATCTGCAAATCCTGCTTTTTTAATATTTTGTGTACCGCGCAATATTAGGATGTTTTTTGTTAGCGAAGGAACTATTTTGGCTTAGTTACCTGGGTGAAAGCAACGATGTGAAAATAGAAAAATGAAGGCGGACAGGCAATGTGAGCAGTTGGTATTATTTTTAAATTTTGAATTGAGGTTTTTAACAGAAGTTTTTATTTATAATTATGACAACCAACTTAAACCTATAGATGACACTTATCTCACAAAAAATGTTATGAATTTTCTAAACCTTAAATATTAATTTTCATTGAAGAAATGTCTCGCCCAAGTTGAATTAATTGCCCATCAAACAAAAAGGCGAGATCGTAACAATATTTTTACAATCTCGCCTATTGGTTTGATAAGCAATTCGGCATTGATATGCTGTATCAGGGATGAAATTGCCGGTACCATAGTACTTCTTTCGATACTATAGCTGTATAAAAAGTACTTAGATACTTTTTGCCATTTTCAGTACTTTTGAGAAAATTCAAAAATTTTCACTCGTAATCCGTTTATGGGATTTGTAGAAGAAAAGAATAACAAAATACTAATAATCCTCTGCATTTCGTATAATACCAGGTGGCTCATCTAGCGTTTGCAATTCCAAATACCGGTTATTTCGAGTGGGGCAACACTTACTTAATGTTTGACATTTACGATATGGGTCGTTTTACGCTTGAACAAAATTGGGAAATATTTAAAACTTACTTTACTTACTTACTTTACTACAACGGCAATTTGTATGGATTAATTTGTGAAGCGAGTTCGTGAAACTGGATTTTTATTGGATAAACCAACACGTTCACGTGCATTTACAGCGCGTACAGCCGAGAACATTGCAGCTTTTTCTCAGAATTTGTGTGAGCATCCATCAACATCAATTCGCCATTGAGCTCAACCTCGGACCAAAAGACCTCGGTGCAAAGGCGTACAAAGTTCAAATAGGGCAGGAGCTGAAGCAAAATGACCATCCGGTTCGCAAACTGGGCTGTGGAATGCTTGAAAGAAAATAAGAATTTTTACAACTCAGAAAGACCACACGTATTGAGAATGCCGATGCATACACAACGAGTGACTTTTTGGTGTGGATTTTGGACCAGCTGCATCATTGGTCTATTTTTTTGAAAATGAGCAAGAAGCCAAATGAGCCAGAGCTCCCACTCTAGAAAGTCTGCTCTATCTAGTTTTTCACAGCTAAGCGTTTAATTGTGTTGGTTCCTAGGGTGGCGTTTCTACTTTTTTAGTTATCGCTAAAGTCAAAATTTGTCGAAACACACATATGTTAATTCAAAGGGGAACAAAGGAAATATGAAGGGGAAGTTTGATTCCAAACAAAACATTTTGGTTAGCTAGCTTCACTCCTTCAATGGGATGAGAAAATCATAAACGTATCGGATGAGAAAAAAAATCGTGGAATGAGAAATTCGTATTATATTGTATAAAAGTGAAAAATCTGGGATGAGCTTTTTAACACTTACGATGCTAGTAGTGGTAGTCTTTTCCAAATCGAGGGATGAAAGCCTGTGATAACCTCAAGATGGAGTGTTTTGGTTGGCTGTTTTACTTTCTTTCAAAACTCTCAGTCAAATTTGTCCGGACAAATTTGACACAATATGTTAACATAAAGTTGCCTTAATGGTGATCACCATTAAGGCAACTTTATGTTGCTGATTATAAAATCGATTTTATATTAACCTACGTCAAATTTAAAAAAAAACTTGATGGAGAATATTGAAGGGGAGTAGAACCAACCAACCAAATCGTTCGATCGATCCTCTTTTTCATTTTTGGCTGAAATTTTATTTCGAAAGAATTATAGAAATTACAGTTTAATGTGTTCAAAGTAATCAAAAGTAATAGTTACGTGGAACTTAATCTTTCCAGTCCGAAGATCCAGGTTTAGAAATATTAATGATGCTAATGGTATAGATCCTTGACGTGAAGCAACCTGCTAAATTTTAATTACTATCTAATAAACAGATGCAATTCAATTTCTCAAATAAAATCGAGTGTTAGGATTGGTACAGTTTGAATGCTCTTGTTGAAACTAACTCAGACCACGAGGGGCACTCAGCCAATAATATCCCACTATCCCACTAAGGATATGCTGGTTAATAACTACTTTTCATAATAGGTTACTCTTAATAAATAAATAAATACATAGTCTTCTTTCAAAATGAACCATTTTAAACTTTCTGTACATAAAAACTTGATGAGCTTGAGACTTGACTGAAATAAGCCAGTAGCAATCAAATTACCCACAAATACGAAAGAATTTCAAAAAAAAATTCTTTCAACTCTTGCAAAATGGAATTGAATTTGCTTGTTTAGTTAGCCAATTATTGGTGAAGTAGGTGAATGTGCGGAAAGTACTTTCAAATTAGATTCAGTACTCTCTTCCTGAAAAATTCAGTACTTTTTAAATCTTAGCGATATCATCCCTGTGCTGTATATGTATAAGATAGCAAAAATTTCCAGCAGAAAAATTAGCTTTGCTATTCATCGCTAGAGGCAGCACATCATGAAAAAAAAAATTCTGCTGATATTTTTACAAACCAGCAGAAAATTTTTGAAAGTTTTAAGCAAATCAGCAATTCTTAGCAAAAAGTTTATGAAAAATCGAGAATCTATGAAACAACAGAGAAAATACAAGACATGTTTAAACGATTTGAAACGAACAAAGTTAATTTTTCTTTAAAAAACGATTTGCGAGTATTGCTTTTAAAATAAACTGAAATTTATATCATCAAATAAAAATACGTGGAAAAACAAAAAAAGTCGCCTTCGTCGGTAGAACCACATGAGTTTTTAAAGTGTTATGTGAAGTGTTTTGAGTTCTTAACCAAAAGTGTTAGAAAATCTCCCCTGTAACTATACAGGGACTCCCAGGATTGGACGATCAAATGAAAAAAGGTGATAGAGGAAAACATTTCCAATAAAAACAGCCTAGTAAAGTTGTTTCGAATTGGTGATGGTGCAAAAGTTATTCCATTTTTAGAGTTTTTTAGTGAAATCGCATGCGCACCCACCAAAAAACTAATTTAAAAAAATCCAAGCGTTCTTTTGTTTAATTTTCTTTTTTAATGCGACCTCGAAGAGTGTGCCTTTCCAATAAAATCATTTTTATAAGCCGTATTATCTTCTGTCAAATAAGAACTTTGGTTTTGTAAAGTCTAATTGTTTCTCAAAATTTTTTGTTGATGTTTAAGTGACGTCATCGGGAAAACAATGTACTACAGAAAGTTGACCCATTATCAGAAAAATGTTGATGCCAAGAAATTCCCAAATTTTTAACAACAGTTTTTTTCATTAAACATGTTTTAAAAAGAAGGCATAATCTGCACTATTGGGCCAGCGTAAACCTAAAAGTAGTGCAGCGTAGTCGATTTCAACCCCATTTAAACTACCACATCGGATCAACGGGAAAGCCTATCTAACTTTTCGACAAAACGACTTGAATGAATTACTTGATGTTGGCGTGCCTCTACAAATAAGTTGAAATATGTGGCTGCAGAATGATAGAGTTCCCCCTAACTATGCACATGTAGAGAGCCAACACTTCAACGTAGCCAAGCCACAGATTGGAAGCGGAGGGTCCATTGCATGGCCACCGTGGTCTCCTGATTTATCTAAATAGTTTTTCATTTTTAAGGTTTTCATTCAAAATTTCCCACTTTTCGGTATATGTAGAGCAAAGATTGTGTTTATGCATGAAGCGTAGACGAAATAGAATAGAGCAGATTAAGAAAGTTCCGTAAGCATCTGAAGTAGGATGTTAAATTGCTCATCCAGCAAGCCTAATTGGAACTTCCTAACCAGAACAACAAATTTATTACGAGTTTTTGTGTTTCAATTTTAAGTTTGAGTCAAAATGGTAAAAGGCCATTACCACGCCTTCTAAGAGATTTGAACCCAAGTTCCGATAACATTTGAAATAAGTTGTTAAATTGATCATCTAGCCAGCCTTGTTATATAACTCAATAATCAGGGCAGCACATTCCTAACGAATTTTTGTATTTCAGTTTTGAATTAGAGTGAAAATGGTAAACGGCCATCCCAGAGACACGTGTCTTCATAAATTCGGAGTCAGGTTCCGACAGAATCTGAAATAGGATGTTAAATTGCTCATTCAATCAGCAGGAATTTACTTTCCTAAACGGAAGTAAGCACCCCTTACCTGGTAAATTTCTCATTCACCCAGTCTAATAAGAACTTCCTACTCAGGACAGCGAATTTTGATATTGCAATTTTGAGTTTGAGCGAAAATGGTAAACCACCATTATCACGCCTTCTCAGAGATTTAGACTCAGATCCCTCTAGCGCCTGAAATTCATGTTAAATTGCTCATCGAGCCAATCTAATTGAGGCTTCTTAACCAGGACAGCAAATTTGTTACGAATTTAAATATTTCAATTTTGATTTTAAATGAAAATAGTAAACGACCATTAACACGCCTTCACAGAGAAGTGGGCTTAAGTTTTGTTAGAAACTGAAATGGATGTGAAATTCGTCATCCGACCAGCTTATTTGAAACTTCCTAACCAGAACAGCAACCTTTTTACGAATTTTTGTATTTTAATTTTAAGTTTGAGCGAAATGATAAACGGCCATTAACACGTCTTCCCAGAGATTTGAATGGAATAAAAAAATGTCCATCCAACCAGCCCAAATGGAACTTCCTAACAAAGATAATAATCATAAAATGAATTTTTGTAAATCACATATGAGTGCTGTCTCCCATTTCTCGGGAACGAGTACTTCCTCCTCCGGTGGGGCAATAGCTCGTCGTTCCAATTTAGTAGAGGTTCCCTAAGGGACTTCTAAATGTTTCCCTAAGGGACTTCTAGAAGATGTCGCCTTATCCAGATGTGTAATAAATTATTTTTGTGCCAGATTAAACGGAATTAATTTCAGATGATATGGACTTCAGCAAAAATAATTAGCCCTACATCAGGCGCAATAAAAACCCACGGTATCACCGCGCGCTATGTAACAGTGATAAGCTGAATAAAAAGTTTTTACTTAGATTTCGCGAAGTTTCTAAGCTGAAGGTGCTTTTCAAGTGCTATTTATAAGATAATAAAATCTCTTGGAAAAAATTTCATAAATAAATTGAAAATATACAAATTGTTAAATGGAAATTGAGTTTTCATTATTTTCCGACAAACTAAATTGAATATGTAGCGCAAGTATGTGCGAAGATAATTGGAATTGGATACAAAAAATTCAATTTATAAATGTTGTTACGCAAATTACTAATTAGGTTGGTATATTCGATTCAGTACTAAAGATAATTTCTTATTAATCAAATCTAGTATAAATATACTTAAATTGCTATAATTTTTAAAATCTACTTTCTTATAGATTTTTAGGGTGTGTCACTAAACCAAATATCATATCAAACAACATCGCTTGAGACTTGATAAAAATTACCGTATTATAAAATTTGAAAATTTTCATCACGATATATTTAGAATTTGCGTATCACGTAGCCAATAAAAAATAAAATTGTTTAATTTGCCTAAGTTTTCATCGCAAGACTTAACCGAAGCAACAACAATATGGAATTATCGCTCACAATCATCAACGTCCTTGAAAAAAAGCAACAATTTCGCTTGCCGGCCGGTAACATGCGCAACAAATACCGGTCGATAATAATTTTCCCATCTCCATTTTTCTATACACTTGTACGAGCACATATACGAGTACCGTGTAAACACATTTATATATGCTTGTTGTTTATGATTTTCCCCATTTTTGTTTTGTAATATTTTCCCGAAAACCAAATACAATACAAATTAATAAAGCACGACCAAATGTCATGAAATAAATTTAAAATTCTTTTGAAAATTTACAGAAGATTATTGTAAGTAAAGCTACTCTCGTCAAGAAAAAGCCAAAACTCTATTATTATCACAATGAAAAACAGTGAAAACCTGTTCGCCCGTAACCATGGAAACGACACAAAATGTACACCATACGATGAATGCTTTTTCTTTACGATTGTGCCTATTTTCTTGTATTTTTCGTTTCGTCGTTTGCCTCTCTTGTTTGACGGTTGACGTCAGAGCATGGAAAATACAATAAAAATTGAAAACTTATTTTTTTTTATTTATACTTTGTATAACGTTTTACGTCAGTAAGGGATTATTTTGACGTCACATCAACTAAAATGAAATATGTATAAACCAGCATGCAAGTATTTTGCCACATACACATACACAAAAAGTTCCGTCTGTTTATGTTCGACACAGCAAAATCTTTGTCATTTATGTAGAGCAGACCAACAAAAAATTAACCTTAACAAAACTAAACAAGCGTTTATTAGAAAGTAGTCGTGAAAATGAGAAAGTAGAGAAAAAAAGTTCGCAGCGATGGGAAACCTAAATCGTTTTTCTTCGTTATTTAACAAGTTATCAAATTATTATTAGGAAAAATCTTATAATCAATCGGAAATTTGATGTTTATTTTTCCAATTTTTTTCTGAGGTACCTCCCTCCCCTACTGCTCTTTATTCGTCGTTCTAATAAAACTTGTTGAGCATAGATGATATAATGTGCAAGAGTATATGGGACACCTATTGAACGCGTATATTGAATTTTGCACGTAACATAACCATGCTTCAAAACTTGAAATTGTCTGTTGAGTCGCCGGTTTTGTTCTGATGACATCTAATTTGATAAGCATTGTATGATATGTATGTGAAGTTGGCCCAACATCCAACCCCAAAAATACTATGGCAACACCAAAATATAAGAATTATTAAATCGCGAGAAAAGTTTCCGCTCTGACACATAGGTGGTGCCATAAATTTAAAACCCATACTACATTTCATGACATTTCGTTCATAAACAATATAAATTACAGTTGTTTTATAGTGACGCTACTTTTGCTAATTTCAAAACAATGGAAAAAAGAATGTCGTGTGTTGATAAACACTATTTTTTGATGAGAAAAAATACCGTTTAAGCAAAGCAGTGGCTTGATAAATCTTATCCGGACTCTGCACCAGGAACATCAACCATCATTGACTGATGTGCTGAATTTAAACGTGATTGTACAACCACCGATGATGCGCCACGCTCTGGACGGAATCATGAGGCTGTAACTCTAGAAAACATAAGAAAAATCTATGAAATTGTTTTCAAAGACGGTAAAATGAAGTAGCGTGAGATAGCTGACATTGAAAAGATATCAATGGAACGAGTTGGTTATATTTTTTAAGAACATTTGTCCACGGGAAAGCTGTGTTCGAAGTGGGTACCGCGTTTGCTCACTGCACATTGAATTGCTTCAGCATCCACCGTATTCGCCAGATTTGGTCCTTGCGACTAGAGAGCGATTATAGAGAAAGAGATTTGGCTCCAACGAAGAAGTGATTGCCGAAACTGAAGCTTATTTTGAAGACAAAGATAAATCGTTCTACGAAAAGGCATCGAAATGTTAGAGTGGCGTTGGACTAATTGTATCGCTCTAGAAGAAAATTATGTATGTTGATGAATACATTGTACCCCCCAAAAAAAATGTGTTTCCTTTGTTAGACCATGGTTATACATAATAAGTAAGTGTGAGCCCAGAAATATTAAACGGGGTTTACTATTGGGGATTCGAATCCCATCAAAGGCTAGATGCAAATCGAATTTTCATCATCGGTTACAATCGGTGATGTTAATAAAACACAACTAAGACCCTCTGGTGGAGTGCAGAATTCAGCGCCGACCCACCGTTTATGTCAATGTACAGGTGGACATGGAGCTTGCAATGTGCAGGTGGTATACTGTAGTTGTGTGAATAGGTGAATAGGTGAATAGGTGAATGGGTTAATGATGTGAATGCGTGGTATCACAATGGGCCAAAAATGGCCTAAGTGTCAACCACTGAAACCTAACCTGAAACGTACTATTGGGGATGCGCTGGTTATACAAGCTCCTCGCGCTGCACCCTGGGTAACGCTAAAAGTGCATCCTCGCGAGTATGGGCGCGGTAAAACCCGAGCTACTTGCCTTGAGGGGGATATACCCAGGTCAAATCAAGAAGCATCTGTTCTCTATGTTAAGGGCGCCTTTTTCAGTGTCTATTCTCCATGTTAGGGGCGCCTGTAAAAAACTTGGCAGTAGCTATAACATGCTAAGGGAAGGAACCCAGAATCTATATATTCAATGGAGTCAACCAACCAACACAAAGATACGGTGCAGGGAATCGGATGTCCAGTACCGGCGACTCCCGGAGTGAGCAAGCGGGCTCCCAGTCGTCGAGATCTAGCAACCTCAATGATGTAGTGATTCAAACCTTTGTTACTACACCATATACAGCTACAAGCAATACCACTGAAGTTGTCAGTCTGGTGGGTGGTTCATCCAGTAGGCTGGCGGTAGTAAAAACACTTTTATGGAATTGAACAATCCTTTCTTAAAAAGAGGTATGGTGACAAAATCACCTATAAAACCGTCGACTCTGTTAAACGATCATTTTCAACTTCAATATGTTGAATATGGAACCAGAAGTGGTAGACAACCCGATAAATAAACTCCCAGAAATACACAGAGCGACACAAGTCTAACACTAAACGCAATGTTCAATTAACACAAACTGGCATCGATCGCTATGGATGCGAAAAAGAGCCAAACTTTAACTGCAAATACTCAAGAACAGGCAAATCGAAACTACAAGTCACCTCCAATCTACTTACGCGAAATTGATACGCACAAGGTGGTACAAGAACTCAAATCAAGCGTGCTAACAAATGGAAAAACATTTCACGTAACAAATTAACTTCGAGGCAAAAGACACGAAGTAAAAATGCAAACACATGAGGTCAACGACTATAGAGAAGTCATTAATTTTTACGATGCTCACAACAGAAACTATTATACCGATGGAAGTCTTCAAAGTGTCTTTCTGTCGTTATTAAAGGCATCGATGTCCATGTTGAAACAACCGAAATCCAGGCTGCGCTTGTTGGATTTAAGATACAGAATGTATATAGGATCATGAACCGCTTGAAGCAACCACAACCAATGGTCAAAGTTGAACTGGATCCATCCGAAAGAATTTTGAAAAAGGACGAATTTCATCCAATATATAAACTAAAGTACCTCATACACAGACGCATAACTGTTGAAGAACCAAAGAAAAGGACCGTACCAGTACAGTGTTTAAACTGCCAAGAATATTGTCACTCAAGGACATATTGCAAGCTGATATCAGTGTGTGTCGATGAATGCGGGGAACTACACCACACCAAAAGTTGTCCAAAACTGTATGTGTGGACCTCGACAAAGAAAGCTTAATCATCGCTTCAATATATTGCCCTCTAAATAATAACGTTTCGGCAGATATCTACAAAAGATTTTTTGCAACCCTGAGTCAACGTTTTATGGTGGCGAATTTAATGCCAAACATACCTACTGAGGTTCAATATTGACTACTCCAAGGGGGCGTCAATTAATGAATGTTATTCAAGAAAACCACTAAAATGTTGCGTCGTGTGGCCATCCAACTTATCGGCCAACTGATCGTAAAAAAATCTCTGGCGTCCTTGATTTTGCAGTCGCAAGTAAAATAAACTTACTACATTACTGGACCGACCAAAAGCCATATTCTACAAACTCAAACAAACACTTTCTGGTTGAAATTCAAAATGTACATCACTTCACATATCGATCTAACGTCTACACTGCAGACGGCTAACGATATAAACATTGTTATGGAAAACTTTAATTATCTACTAGTCAACGCAGCTATTTCAGCCTCCCCTAAACCAAAGATTAAACATACAAGACACACCATAACATCCGCTGAGATAGAAAAAATGTTAACAGAGAAACGTCGCTTAAGACGCATCTGGCAAATTAATCAATCGCCAGATGCTAAACATAACTTTTATCAGCCAAAAAGAAAACTCTAAAGCCTTCTACAAAAAAAACAAGATGGATATGCAATGGGATATGCAAAATTATCTTAAAGAATTATATCCTCATTCGGACACAAACTATTCATTATGGAAGGCCACTAAATACCTTAAACGGCCTCAGCAACCGAATCAAATTAGTCTTTCTAACGAGGAATGGGCTAGAAGTAATGAGGAAAAAGCTAAAGCCTTTGCTGATCACCTTGAAAGTGTTTCACTCCAAACCTTAGATAATCGGTGGTCCAAACAGAAAATATAACAATCAAACATGTGAAGAAGTTTAAGATATAGAAACCACTGGTAAAGTTAATTATTGCACATCAAATTCAATTAAAGAAAGCCCCTGGGTATGATCAAATTACAGGTGAAATGCTTAAACAACTGCCTGAGTGTGCCTTTGGACAACTGGCTCAAATATTCAATTCAATTTACGGATCAGGATATATATATCCCTGAGTGCTGAAAATTATCAACTATAAAAATGATCCCGAAGCGCAAGGATCCTACAAAAGTCTCGTCATATAGACCAATCGTCTCGAAAGTATTTGACAAAACTATTATCGAAAATATTAAACCGGAACTAGGAAATATCATCCATAGTCATCAATTTGGTTTCAGAGCCGAGCACGGAACTATTGAGCAAGTGCACCGAGTAGCTACAGAAATAGGGTCAGCATACGAAGAGAAAAAGTACTGCTCCGTCGTCTTCTTGGATGTTGCCCAAGCATTCGATAAAGTTTGACACGAGAGTCTGCTCCATAAAATTAATCTTAAAATGCCAGAAATTTACCAACTTATGGAATCGTATTTGTCAAATTGCAGATATTATGTCAAATACAACAGCTCTAAATCGAACGAGAAAAACATTCTTGCCGGAGTACCACAAGGTATAGTGTGCTTAGCCCAACGTTATATTATATTTAATTTTCACTTCAGATCTACCAATGTCTTCGCCGTGGCCTTTCACTGAGGTAGAAAATAATGGTAGCATTACGTTATTATGCGCGTTGTATTCAAATAGTTTCTGGCGATGTCTAAAATACAGCATGAATTTTACAATTTAAAAAAAAATCTTCGGTGTATTGGATGCATCGTCATATACCAATTAAATCGCCAGGAGGGGAAAATGCCGTGATTTACAGCAATAAGAAGGGATATTTCTCGGTGAATGTACAAGAAGTGTGTGACGCAAACTGTAAAATTTTAAACGTTGTTACTAGGTTAGTTTATCCCTGTCTTAATAATTTAAAATCAAAATTACCTAAAATTATTATTAAATTTCAGATGGCATGGATCAGACGATATATAATTTCTGAAAACATCGAAGGCAATTTGAGGGAGAATTTGGAAATGCTTTATTGGTTGGTGATGTGAATTCATAATTACACCGTACCGGAATCCAAAAACAAGTCAAGAGATAGCTTACAATAAAGCTGTATGTTCTACTCAATCTTGTGCCGAGCGAATGTTTAGAATGTGGAAGCGACGGTTCGCTGTTTTAGCCAAAGGTATAAGAAAAAAAGTAAAATATAAAGAAATATTTTTGAATAAATTAAATATTTGTATAATTATAGCATCACAAATTCGATTTGAAAATTTTCTAACGTCAATCATAGCCACAGCAGTGTTACACAACATTGCCATTAATCTTGGGAATCAAATTTTACATGACGAGGATTATCAGGATAATGATAGTAATAATCTGCCAACAATAGCATCTAATCCATTGGCATGCAATTTAAATAATGATGTTCGCAGAAGAATGACCCAAAATTTTTAAAATAGAAAAAATCAATTTGCGTTTTCAATGTCAAGTTATTTTTAATTTATTTTCATTTAACATTTCAATTTCACTAAACAATCAATTTCATTAAACTAATCTTGAATGCTGTTCAATGTTTGTTTTATGCATTTGTTTATAACGCCGATAGATCGCTTTTGTTGCCTTCTGCTTCATTTTTAAAAGTTAAACTTTTTCGTTCAATGCCATGTGCTTCTTTTATTAAATTATCTATTTTTTTTCTTTCTTATATATCTAAAAATGGTACTTCCCCCAAAATGGTCCTTGTATTTCTATAGAAAATTTAATTAAATCAATTATTGGTTTTGTTCTGACAGATAATAGAATTTTTTTTATTATGTTGATTCTTGTTTTCGAAAAGTTGTACTTTTAGTTACGTTTAAAAATAACAATAAATTCGCGAATTAATTCGCGTTTTTAGCCACGTTTAAAAATAGTTTCTGAACATCATTTTCGAAAAAATCACGACTATGGCTAAAAGTTGTCGTCACGTCTGTCGATACGACCCTTAGTATCGCCAATAGTTATACAAAAACCGAGTTGACTCTGAATGTCTCACATGGAATGTTAGTTATCTGGACAACGTTTTCAACTCATTACAAACTTAAAGTCTAGTAATGTGAATAGGATATTAAATATCCTTTTTTAAAAATCAGTTAAATACGCGCGTTATATACCTGCATCTTCTGTAACGAGTCCCACGGAATCATCAAACGCCGTTGCTCCTCCAGCATTTCCAAATTGATACTCAAAGGCAGAACCCAATAGATACTACCAGAACTCAATGACTCAAATCCTTCACTTTATGAAGTTTTCATGTCCATTTCAAGTGCCTATATTGTTGACGAGTTGTCCAAGTATTCCCCTGTCCAGGAGCTATCGAATTGGCTGGGAAACCGCGGAAAAGTAAGGACGGGAAAAGCAAACCGCGAAAGAGTTGGGAGTGGCTAGACCTCAGAACAGATTAAAGATAAATAAATATACAAAAGTTTTAAAGAGGCTAAATTTTCGTTAAAAACAGGTTTTGCCAAAAATCGGCATTTCCACTTAAAACTTAGGAAAAGTGAATTGAACCGTTATTGCTAGGATCTAACAATTTATGAAAATACCTTTAGTATGAAGTTTCACCCAGTTAATCAATCCCTCTGGGCTGTAGAGAACCAACAACATTTAATTTGCGCGACATGCACCATGGAACTATTTCTTTTTTTGTAAAAACATTTTGAAAAATGTATAGCAGTTACGAAAAAACGATTAAAACCAAATTGTAAATTAAACTTCATACAAAATTCGTTCATATCATTTTTCTTTAATTTTATCGGAAATGGCTAGTTTTAATAAAAAAAAAGTTTTCCGCCAAAGTTCGGCACCTCTATCGGCCAGACGGATTGACTTTTCGGAATCAAACTTTATATATAAACTTTTTCATTAATTAGGAGACCCTTGCGTGATTTGGTAGGAATCTGTAAACCGCGAAATAGCCACTTCCAAGAGAAGTTTTGAAAGTCTGGTAAGTTTTATTTTTCGTTTCAAGTGTGATTTATATGGTTGCCGGACGTACATAATTTATAATCGAATTTATGATATGTATACGTAATTTCTGGATTTGGAGAATATTTTCCAAAATTTCCTACTTTCAGCAACTAAAAATAGAGATAGAAAAAAAATGGAAGATTTTGATCCTTGCCAATGAAGAATAATATCCGATCTATTTATCTTTTACGAGCCGCGAGGAGCGATAAAAATGGTCAAAATGTGTTTCAATTTGAAATTGCCTCCAAAATATTGATTTAATTATGAAGTTAGCACCCTTTTGTTAGTACAAAAAAAACACTAGATATTAGATTCGTTGCGTCTGGTATTATAGCTGCTGAACTCATGTCCATTTTAATTCAAACTATCACAATTTTTAGGTTTTATACATATTAAAGCATGACAAATGTTACCACAAATCATCAAATGTAATCAAGCAACAACATTTTATAAAGATTAGTTAAAGCCGATGTTCTTCGACCTAACAATATATTTAAAAAAAAGCCATTAGAATGAAATTTAAATTATGATTTCGGAAATAGTTTTAAACCAAAGTTACTGGCCAGAGCCAAGTTGATGTAAAGGTTTCGAAACTATAGACTACTACCCATTTCTGGTTTGGGGCCAAATCATGATGTTACTGCACGACAATTTTAGCCGGTAGTGAAATTTGTATGGGAAAACAACAACAATTTTCGTGATTCAGATCAAACTACAATTTATAGGAATGGAATATAGCATTACATAATTTTTAAAGGCCCTTCACACCATGCGATTTGCCATGCAATATCTGCTTGAACCATGCAGAAATCTTTGAATTTGAACGACCTTTACAATATGCAACTTGAATACAACTTGTGTGCAACATTTTTTTCTCATTGGAAAACATGGCCTACTTGACCTCCGTGATGCTAGCCCGAATCTTCAGCCCGAAATTTTAATTTTTTACTTATGGCCATACAACTTCTGTCATGACATAAAATATAAACAAATTATAAGTATAAAGCAAATTTGTGTCACACGCAAATTATAACTACAATTAATTGTGTATTAAATAAATATCGAACTTATTAGGTCAAGTTTTCAAAAAAAAAAATTCTAAAAATGTTTTCAGCGGAATTATGGGCTTGATTATGGCTTCTATCTTGAAACTAAATTCAGCTTGAGAAAAAATTTATCGGATATTAAATGGAGTATATTCTATTATATCTTGCCTCATAAACGATTCACGAGCACTTGACCTATGTATATCACCGGAATTGCTAAAGACCAGAAACCGACAGAATTTCAGAAAAATTCTACCTGGAATTATCTGATTCACGGTCACTTGGCATATACACCGTGGCATATACCACCGGATTCGTTGAAGGTTCACTACAAATTGAGAAATTTGAAGAAAAATCCTATTTGGAATTATTTAGATATAGTCGCCTGAATCTCGACTCGCAGGCGAATCACGACCATTTGGCATAAACCAACAGATTCGTTGAAGTTTTGACTACAAACTAAGAAATTTGTATAAAAATTCTATCTGGAATTATCTAAATAAAGTCGTTTAAATCTTGTCTCACATGCGATTTACGAGCACTTGGCATACACCGCCGGGTTCGTTGAAGTTTTAGCTATACAAACTAAATGATTAGCAGAGAAACTCGCCTGAGAGTTGAGATTCAAACGACTCTATCTAGATAATTCCAGATAGAAATTTTCTACAAATTTTTCTAACTTCAACGAATCCGCCGGTATACTCGTGAAATGCTCGTGAATCGGCTCTGAGACGAGATTCAAACGTCTTTATCCCGGTTATTCCCAATAAATAAATTTTTTTTTGAAATCTCTCAGTTTGTAGGCAAAACTTCAAACGACTTTCTCTATGAACAACAAATTAAAATTTCGGGCTGAAAGTTCTTGGTTCATAGTTCTTAGCTCTTCATTCATAGTGTTCAATCTCGTAATGCTAATTAAGTTTCCGTAATGTCTTTTTCAGGTTAGGTTTGGGCTTTCTAGGTTTCCAAACAATTGAAAGGATAATTTAAAAATACGTAAAAGTTATATTTATAATTTCGGGCGGAATGCTCTAAATGTCATAATCATAACAAATTACCATGATACATTTTAGTATCGCAACAGTGATATTTTTTCGGGCTGGAATATAAAACTTTCTCGATAGTTATAGTTTATTATGGCTAACGGGCTTTTTGAACTGAATATCGGGCTAGGTTCATATAAATGAAGAGTTTAGATCTGACTAGGCTAACAAGCAATAGTAATATATCTTTAAAATACATAAAAGTAATTTTAAAATTTCGGGGTGAATGTTATAAATATCATGACACTGTTTACTGTCGTGATAGTGACATTTTTTCGGGCTGGGATACTAAACTGGCACGATAGTGATAGTTTAGTGTTGCCATCGCGTTTTTTCGGGCTGAGTATCGGGCTTGCTTCATATATGTACATGCCTACTTGGGCCTGTGGATTTCTACAATAAAATTCAGTTGTTTTACAAAATATGTTCATGCAAAGTGTGATGCGTACCAAGAATTCTGCGGAATCAGTTAAAAATATAGTACAACACCAGTAGAAGCGCTGAGACTGTCGAACGAATATTTAAAACTTGCTTTACGAATTAAAAAGTAAAATGTCCAAAAAACCCTTGAATTTAATCAGAAAAAACTTTGTAAAGCAATTAATACGACCCAATGGTAGGAGCCTAATGATATTTTTAAAACAACACAATGAAATCTGTTGAGATGTTCTAACATCACATTTTGCGATATTTTATCGAAGTCTACGTCTCTTTCAGCTACAATTAATTCGACTTCTGTTTCAATTACCAATTATTTCTTCTTTATTGCTATCACAGCCTGCTAGAATATATTTAAACAATATATCTATTTCACTTATTTTCGTTCTACAATCGAAAAAAAAATATTTGGTGATAGAAACACAGTAGAAACATCACAATGTTGCAATCTAGTAGGTTGGTAAATGATATACAAATTGAAACAGAGATGTATTTTATTCTACAGAAACGAGAAACAAACTTCGATAAATTATTGAAACATAGTGATGTTATAACATCCCAGTCCAGTCAAATTGTTTTTGTTTCTCCAAATACATTTTAAATTCTATTTGAAAACTCTGATAGATTCATGGTGGTCAATCAGGTACTAATTAAGTTTCCGCATAGTCGTTTTCAGCTAAAGTTAAGGTTGTCTATAGGCTTCACAGCAATTAAAGGGATAACTTCAAAATACGTAGAAGACATATTTCGGTGTGAATATTATAAATGCCATCATGCTAGGTTATCATGACGGTAGCTGCATATAAATGAAGAATTTAAAAATACATAAAAATAAATTAAATTTCAGGCTGAATGTTGCCATGACAATGTATCATGACACTCTTTACTATCACGATAGTGTCATTTCACTGAGTATCGGGCTAGCTTCATATACACCCCGCGGGGTGCACATATTTTAAACAAGTTTTATCTGGCACAACACAATCACCCCTCCATTTTTTTTTTTTTTTTATTATAGATGCTCATTTTGAAAATCAACAATTTTAATAATAAATTAAATTACAGTTGGTTCAAAAGACTCCTTTGAAATGAAAAAGAATAACTCGTTTGAGTGCAAATGTATCCTTTTCGGTTTATAAAGATTGAGATGTAGGCGTCTCTATAAAATTTGTTCATGTATTTTATTTAATTTGAACTCTTTATTTATCCATTAATATTAAAATTACAACAATGCGTATGTATTGCTCCCAAGACACAGAATTATAAATTACTTAAATATCTTAAGAAAATTTATATTCAAAACCCTGAGTGTGTATAGTTTGTATACTCGTATATCCCTCTTTAGCATATAAAGGTCGTGAAAGTAGCAAAATAATACAATTTCGTTTAATGAAATTTTCATTCTTAAAAAAAAATATGAATGAAAATTTTTTGTATTATTGAGTTTCGGTTGTAGAATATAAATAAAGTAAAATGTTGGGCGGTTTTGTTGTTGTTGCGTTTGGTCGTGTATATTTGTATTATATTATGTAGTTAGTATATAGGGTGATTCCTTTTAGCGCTTCACTTCCACGACAGCTTATAGACTTTGCCAAAAAACCATTAACAAAAAATTTAAATTAATTTTTAATTGAATTTTAATATCCCAAAAATGTGGGTGAAATAATTGGCGTTATGTACTACAAAATGATACACATAAAATACCAACGATATACCAACAAATTTAGGATCTATCTACTATATGGAGCATCATGATTAAATTATACACCCAAATTTTTATTTTTTCAACGAGTGATTAATGAATGTATGATTAGTAAAAAATCTGTTCTCATCCTTTCATGTGTATTGTAAAATTTGTATTATTTATCCGTAATACATTTTAAATGATTACCGCGTGGGATAACGATGAATATTGATATGTTTGAGTGACTCTTTTCTCAATATGTGCAGTTAAATCGATTAGCCGGTGTCTACGTGAACACACCGAAAGATTTGAATACATCTTTAATTGGATATAAAAGTCATGCAAAATTGATTCCTTTCAATACAAACCAAAAATAATTTTCCATTCCCATTGCTCCTACTTGTATGTGTGTCGGCACAAAAAATTATGAATGAAAAGTTACTGCGTTTGCGCATTTTTTTCAAGCGATACATGATGATATAGAAACAGAATCATGAATTCGAGAAAAATCTGTCTTTTGAAGGACAAATGTAGGATATTTTAAAGTTAACAAAGTAAAAATTAAAAATCTAATACTTTTACAATTAAATTAGAGTATAATAATGGTGAAAAATAATATATTTTAGGGCGAAACTCGGATTCGATATAGAGCTTCCGAATTTATATGTGAGCGTAAATTTCCCGATATAAGGAGTATAAATAAAACCCGGTGAAACTGTTGGAAAATGTATGGCACGTGTTGTTAACCTACAACAACAAAAAAGCGCAAAATAATAACCGAATTAAATTTTTTTTACCGAGAAGATGAAATGGTTCAGGGAAAATAAGAGAAAAATTAAAAGGTCAGGGACGAATAATATCAAAAAACAGAAAATAAATAAAATGAAGAAATTATTTGTTTTTCTTTTCGAATTTCTCTTGAATTTTGTTTTATTTATTTTATTTTTTTGTGGAAACGAGAAACTGAATGAAAATTTATTTATTTTTTTGTTTTTCCCATTAAATTTTAGTTTTGTTCAGAATATAGCATTACATTTCAGGGAATGTGGGGTTGTTTTAAATAAAAAAAAAACTGTATTTGTTTTCAAATTTTCAAATTTATTTGGGCGTATCCGGCGGTTTTGTTTTGTAAAGTGAACTGACATTACAATACGAGTACCGATTTATCCTTTTTATAGAATATTCCTGTTAAATTATTTTTATAATAATTCTTAACTATACCATATGGAATGGATTTGGATTTCATTTAATTGTCGATATAAAGTCATTTTATAATTCGGTGTAGTTGTTACAGTGAAAGTACGAAATCGGCAAATGTGCACATTTGCCAGAAAATGGGTAAATTGCACAAAAAGCTTGCTAAATGTGAAAATATGAAACTAAAAATATTTTTGAATTTTTGACTCATATATGAAAAATTTGTAAGAATCACAACAGTCAGTTTCGAACGGATGAGTTTATTGATTTGAAAAAATCAGTCTTCTCATCAGAGGAATATTGTCTACATATATAGAACAATACCATGTAGTTGTAGTACTAGCGAATTACTGTTTAGCCTACAAAATTCGATTCTTCCAAATTGTTTATCTATGTTTCATTCTCACAATTAACTTTTCGGGTTTACGAATTTTTATATTTTACATTGTTATTTCGTTTGTAATTTATCCGGTCCCAGCGTTAATGGAAAGAAAAAGTATCGGGTGGTTGGGCTTGGAAAGTTGATTGTGTATCAGTAAATGTCGATTATCATAGTCGTTGTCACGATGGTTGACGCTAAATGGAAGAATTTCCTACGATTGTGTATTTAATTCATGAGTACTGCAAATAGACCAATGTACGGAACAATCACAATAAAACCATTGGTAGATATCCGCATTTTTAAACATTTTTATTTTATTAAATTGGATTTATGCCTGTGTGCATTCTAAAAATAATGCTCACTTAGATGGTACAATTTATAGTTGCGAATATGGTATTTAATTTGAATAGCCAAACTGGCAATTTTAGGTTTCAAACAATCAATTCTGAAACCATTGAAAGCTAAAACTATATAAATATTGGTGATAAGACGTGGAAAAAAATATTTCATGTTGACTCATGAGTAAACGTCGATTATTGCTTTTGTTCAGTAACTAACCTTTGTCGATTGGCTTTGGGTGATAATTCCTTCTCCCCAATAATCTTCTATTTTACGAATACGATGTTTAATAATCTTAACTGTATTTTCTACATTTTATAGTTTTTTTTTTACTTAAAAATCGAGTTATCTATCAGTTAATAAATTTATTGCCGCCATTAATGTGTAACATATTTAAGGAAAATAACGAACCATAGATTGAGGGTTCATTTCCCGGTCATGCCACATCTCAAAACTTCAAAAGCCGTGCCATTGCCAATATAGTCTTGTCACATAAAAATTGCTATAAAGATGCTGTATAAAGTGGGAACTATAGATAGAATAAAAAAAATAAAAAAAATAACGTAAGAGAGCGAGAGATAGGATTTATATGTATTCGACCATACTCAGAATAAGAAAAATAAAAACTATAAGAAAAATTGCGTTTTATTTTGCTGTCATTTAAAAAGAATAACCGAGCGAAAATTTTCGTCCAAGAATAAAAAACTTAACAAATACAACAACAAAACTAGAACAAATTTTTGTGCGTTGAATGTAATATGCATGTTTATTATTTTATGTATGGGAATTTTGAATTGTCCGTGTATATTATCTTTTCTATTTATAAAATATTCATGTACACATATACAAATATGAATATGAAATCACAAATAATTTTCACTACACCGTAGAATTGTATTTTTCTAAACCTAACCTAAAAAAATAATTTATCGAATTGCGGTAATTCAAACCGCATATAAATATTTTTTATAATTTTAAACTCATATATTTGTTGATATGTAATACGTTTATACTCAAAGCTATTGTAGTTTCACTCAAGATTTTAGGAAATACATCAAAAAAATATTACATGAAAAATATGAATGAACTTAATATTTTAAGTAATCTATAGCCGAAAAGTCAAATTGGAAAAATAATTTTTTGTCTTCGTTTCTTACGTTATTTCTGTTATTTTTTTTATTCTACCTATAGTTGGCCCATAAGATAGCGGAAAATAAGAGATTACGCTACTCGCCGCAAGTGGCAGCACTATCACTAAAGAGAAACTCTTTTATTATGTAATTACCAGCGGAAATTTTTTATTCATTATGTATCACTTTTTTCACTAAATAAAACATCTCAGCGGAATAAAATATTAAAAGTGATCCTTAACAGGGCCAATTGATTGATCTCCGAAGTTAAGGAACTCGGTATATGAAATCTTGAAATTTAACAATATTCCGTCTTTCCGCCATTTCCGAACGAATTACGATGAAATTTGAATAATAATATTGATCAGGGATTTTAAAGTAAGTATTGGCTAAAATTCTAGGATATGTTCGTGCTGGACTAAACTGGCCATTTCTTAACCAGTTCTTATGAAAAATGGTATCTGTCGATATAAATAAATTTTAAACTGGAGGGAACTCGCTATTTGCTTAATTAAATTTTATAAAATTTGCATCGCATACAGGGGGACAATTCGGAAAAAATTTATTATTTATAATTTTTGATTTTCTGCGGCCATATCCCTTTTCCGGCCAGAAATTTTTTTTCTTAAATTTAAGTCTACCGTACACAACTGTGTATGTAAATAACCATAGTTTGTAATGGTTTTTGTTTTATTATGTTCCTCTTTTGTAACGTATAGACAATTGTGATCGCAGGCCGGAAAAGGGATATAAGTTATTATTTCAGTTTTTGGCCAATATCTCAAAAACTTGATGGTTTATCTAAGAGTTGTTCCATGTAGTCTCAGTACGACCTAAGCTATTAGAAAAATGACCGAAAGTATTGATTACTAGTGGAAGTTTTTGAGATATTGGCCAAGAACTGAAAATAACTTATATGGCCGCAGAAAATCAAAAAATTAAGTGAAAATCGTAATTCATAAATTTTTTCCGAATTGTCCCCCTGTATGCGGTGCAAATTTTACAAAATTTAATTAAGAAATAAGCGAGTTCCCTCTAGTTTAAAATTTATTTATATCGTGTAGAATGTACAAATACTATTTTTCATAAGGATTGGTTATGAAATGGCCAGCTTAGTCCAGCACGAACAGATCCTAGAATTTTATCAAAAACTTACTTTAAAATCCCTGATCAATACTACTATCCAAATTTCATCGCAATTCGTTAAGAAATAACGCAAAGACGGAATATTGTTAAATTTCAAGATTGCATTTACCGAGTTCCTTTACTTCTGGGATCAATCAATTTATTTATTTATTTATGAATTTAATGGTTGAAGTTATTACCAACTTATTTCACAAGAATACAATTGATTTTTCATAATAATTATTTAAATTTAAATTTAATTTATATCACAAAAACGGATAGCCTAAATTAATAATATATTTATAATAATAATAATAATTATAATAATAAGAACAATACTATAATAGATCTCTACTTGGCATTTGGCATTACTCAAAGTATTTTTTCCAAAATGAGGCTGTTGTTTTACAGTTCTTGCAGTCAACCGACAGAGAATTCTACAAACTGATTCCCCTCACAAAAAAGGAAGAATTCATTTACTTAGTACTATTATTGACGATCTTTAATGTCTGAAGCCGATTAGATCTTAATTTTTCTAATTTATTAACAATGTACTCAGGCTGTTTTTTCTTCAAAAACTTGAACACCGCTAAGCATACCCGAAACTGGAGCCTTACCACCGGCGTTCGTTACTGGTTCGCTTTTACATTTTTTGTACCACAAAAACCGCAAAGTGAAAATTTGATCGCTTCAGGCGTAAATTTGAACAATTTGGTTACTATTAGAAACGAATGACGTCATTTTCGTTGACAAGCGATGTTTTCAACGCGTAGTATTTTATGGCGAACAAAAGAGCGAATTTTTTTTTGTGATGTAAAGATGTAAGTACATATTTTAAATCGTTTAATATCGTGTAATTTCATATTTTATTAAATAAATAAATTGAATTGTAAATTAGAGAAAAAATAGTTTGTAGAAGGAAATAGAATTTTAAAATATTGGAAATTTTAGTTAATTACATATGAAATACCTAGATATAAGTTATGTTCATAATTGAATACACAAATGTTTGGCCCAATAATGAATTGTATGTGGTAATTTATTAATATTTTGATTATTTTCTAACATTTTAGGGCAGCGAAGAAATAAAAAAATTCCAACACGAATCAACACCAATATCGGGAACTAGTTGAGTTCCTGGAACAAAATATTGATTTGGCTAGAGGGATACTAAATTCATCAGATGCAAAAAAGCAAATGGAAGTGCTTTGGAGTGAAGCAATTAAAAAGTTCAACCTATTTGGGCCGCCATTATATGACGTGATGGGTTGGAAACGAGTAAGATGTTTACAGTTTTATTATATAAATACGAAATGTAAAAATATAGTTCAAATTTCAGGTCTGGAAAGATTGGAAGTATAAGATTCGTCAAAATTATTCTAAAAACAAGACTGAGCGGACTGCCACGGGTGGTGGACCGTGTAAATTATTTCATTTTAGCGAATTAGAGGAAAGGGTGATTGATATATTAGAACTATCAAAATGTGTAAACGGATCGGGCCACGAATATGGACCACCAGTTAATAGTTCAGAAACAAATAATGCGACAAACCAAGTTAAACAAGCTGAAATTATTTGCCAGTCTAATAGATGTTTCACCGTACAAGAAGATACCGAGCGGAACACATCTATAAAACCACGAGCGAAAGCCGTGAAAACTAAAAATCTTTTAGAAAGCCAAATATCCACACAAAAAAATCTTTCTAAAGAGTTATCGATAGATTTAAAGGCAATAAAAACCGAATTAAAAGAAATCTCAAGATTTCAAAGAAAAAGTTTTTTGCAGCGAGAAGAAAAATTGAAATTACAAAAGGAAGCCTTAGAATTTAATAAGAAGTACCGCTTAGAAAAGCTTAAATTACGGAAAGAAAATTTAAAACTAAAAAAATATAAAATTAATTTGCAGTTGGGGAAGGATTGTATATCTTCATCGGACGAGTCTGACAAAGAAAGTTATGTGAATTAAAAGACCTAATGAAAATTACTTTTAATTGAACTGTGATGAATTAAAATAAATGAATTAAAAATGTGATAAAATGAATTGGTTTTATTAATAAAAAAAATGTGTATTGTACTCGTATTATAAAATTGAATTTTTAATTCGTTCGCGTATTTTAGCTGTGTCTAGAATTATTTGTTCGTCCCAATCAATACCGTAGTGAATGCATATGTTATGCAACATACAACATACGTTTACTATTTGGCAGGCCTTTCATGGAGTATAGTGTAGCTGCCTTGCTGAAAGTAGAGCTCTAAACCTTGCTTTTAGCACACCAATTGCTCGCTCCACTGGATTTCGAGCTTTAGAATGCAAAGAATTAAATCTAGCTTCATGTGAACCTTCAGGAGCTGCTCGGTATGGAGTAATCACCCAGGGCTCAAGTGGATATCCACAATCCGCTATAATAATATGTTTTAGATATATTATATATTTATCTATAATAAAATGTAATTATGTTTAAAATGCTTACCTATCAACCAAGAAATTGTATCGCCAGCTCTCCATTGACGTTGTAAATAGTCTCGGGTACTGCTAAGGCTCCAAACCATTGAATCGTGGCAAGAACCACCATAACGTGCATTAACTGCCTTGATCCTAAGTTTATGGTACAAATCTTGTAATAAAGAAAATATGTTACAAAAATATATTGTTACGAGTGTTACGGTGTTTCCATGACAGAGTTAACCGGGATTATCTCGGATTATCTCATCATGGAAACGAGTCGGATTTAGAGTTTTCGTTAAACTTCTTAATCCTCCTTAACTCGACGAAAGTAGTTGGGTTAAATGAGATTCTATCTGTCAAAAGAAAAATTATACTATTCAGAAAATATATGTTTTATTATAAAAAATGAAACAATATAGTTAAAATAAACACGGGTTGAAATATTCACGAAACAGATTAAAATATAAAAATACTGACAAAAACATAATACCGCCTGAACTGTCAAAACAAAAGCTGTATTTTGTTAAGACAATTACAACAACACCACCATGGCTAAAGCAAAAACTAAAGCATTTTAGAATTTTGCATTGGCTGAATGATAATGCAGATTTGCATTAGTTGAAATAGCTGAATAGCGCTGATTCAGCTAAAGCAAAAATGTTTTATTTCTCAACAAAATACAGCTAAATTTAGCATGGAAACGATAGGGATTAGTTCGCCATGTTATTAACTCGACGAAACTCAACGAAACCCTTAACTCGGTCCATGGAAACGTAATATGTGTCGTCGTCAACAATAACAAATTTTTTGTAGAATGAATATCCCTTTTATTGAGTATACCCCCACCTGTGGTAAATGTTTGCGTATTCTTTTTGGTGTGTGTCTTTGCCCATTAATGATAATGTGCGCGGCCTTGTTAAGTTTTGTTTATTTTTATAAAAACGGCGTTGTTATGAGAAGAATGACGAGGGAGCGAGAGCAATGCGCATCGAGTGTGTGCAAAGTAAAAGGTTTTAGAAAAATGTTTTTCTTATATGCTTCTCGTTTATATCAATGCAAATTGATATAAACGAGAAACAGAGAAGAAAGACATTCTTCTGGAACGTTTTGCGCGTCGTTTGTGCGTCGCGAGAATTTTTTTTTGTTCATCATTCGAGTTGTGATTTTTGAAAGAATCAAGTCGAGTTTGGATTTCCATAAAAATAAGTTTTTTTTTTTATTTTTATGAGTCGAGTTGAAGATTGTTAAGTAGTCTTATATATTTTATACAGTCCAGTTTGTAAAAATTAAATTTAATTGGCTAAGTAAGCCATTTCTGAATTAAAAAAAAAATAATAATTTGAGTGGTAAATTAAGATGGATGCATGTAAAATATAAAATCACAGAAATAAAAAAAAAATAAATAAAAATCTTGATAGTTTATATAATAATTTTGGTTAAACAAATAAAAAAAAAATATAAGAACATACTTTAAATTTTATTTGAGTTGAAATAATATATCTTTTCTTGAGTGTTCGCCAAATCATAAATAACAAGTAATTTAGTAATGAAGTAAGGAAAATTTTTTTTTTTTTGAAATGTAGTGTTACAAAAATCAACTGTGTGATTTTGAACTTTCTAATATGATGCCGTGAATCACGTTTTTCCTCAAAGTATATAAGTGTATTTAAATTTTGACCATAGAAGATATAATTCGAAGTTATTGGTGGTGTGTCATTGTAACGGCAAGTCTAGAAAGCCGCAAGCAGTTTATAGAACGGTCTATACGCGATTAGCTCATTTTGTTTACGGGCGGCCGGCTCGTGGCTTCCCAACGGAATTTATTTTTACCGGTGGATGCTGTCACCACATTTTATCATCGGGTACCGTATCTTCAAAAAGTATCACAATTATCAACGGGTGCTGTGTATCAGTTGCCAAACTTATTAACGGGTGTTTTCGGCGGATAAAGCATTTTCGACGGGTACCGGTATCATCGAAGGAAAAACACCGCAAACAGCAAATACCAACCAGTATTAGCACCTGTGTCGGGCGGGCACAGCGGCAGCGAGGTTATCGATGAAATTCGCCGAAACATACAAGGCCATTCATTCTACGGGTTTAAGGCGAGACAACGCCCAACATATTTTGGCGGCCAGTCAAGGCCAAAATATTTATCGGCACCAAGCCGCAAATACGGGTGGCCAACCGGCTATTCGTTGGATTTTATTTGGTATCGGGGAGAGGCCCCGCAACGAACGAGTGGACAACACCTTTTAGTATTAAGGTACTGTTTTTTTATTTCTTTGTTTTGATTATTACCCCGGTTACATTTTATTATTTTTTTTTTAATTTATATTAAATTTTCAATTTTGTAATCGAGCGCCGCACAGCGGGTGCACGCTCGGTTCGCGTTGTTCTCGCTCCCTCGTATTTTGTTTCTGGTGGGAAGTGTGTGTCCTTTTATGGGAAGTTGCCTTTCCCTTTCTTTTATGTGTCCTTTATAAAAGAAAATAAAATGAATTATTAAATTTTCGGATATGGTGTGATGGGAGCGGGGACTCCCTCTGTGTCGGTGTAGTGTTGATTGCGGTCCCTTGGTGCCCGCATCCAATTTCGTAACCAGGGCTTAGCCCTGTTTGAATTCGAATGGATGCGCGCACCAAGGCACCTCTCTCTCTCTCTCTTATGATTATTGTGTTGTTCGTTCCTCAAGTTCCGGCCGACGAATTTCGGCGGAACTCCGGGTACTATTATTATTTGCGCCCCCCCCCCCAACTTTCTGTATCATCACGGTGTAAGCCAGGAGCGTCATGCAAGCCTCAAACCCCACGACCTTAGCACTACTCCCTGAGAACGTAGCCGGCAAAAATCACCGTGGAGGTGATTTTGCATGCGCTTAGTGATATCTGCAGAATGGCAGTAGCCATTCTGTAACAATATTACAATATAAATCCTCATTTTAAATCTTACCGACATAACATTTAAACTGTGATATCCCTTTCGATTACAGTAAATATGTTCAGAAATGGAGAGTTTCACAATACTAATGTGACTTTCATCTATGCATCCAATAACACCCGGGTACCCTGTTTTCTCGTAAAATGCTTTTTTAATTTCCAACTTTTCCTCCTCTGTTGTATCAAGAGAAATCCATTTCGAACAAAGCTTTTTTTCTAATATATTGAGTATTTCTCCGAACACTTTACTAACCGTTTGCTGGGCCAATCCAACATTAAAATCTTGGCCAACGTTGATACGAACCTTCTGCAAGAAGTCGCAATGTTGCCGCAAGTTTCGTAATTGGCTGAATGGAATTACTATTCTGTGTATTAAATTCTCCCGATATTTCCTCCAACAAATATTTAAACGCTTCTTTTGAAACCCGAAATAATTGTCTGAAACTAATATAATTATGCATTTGCACTAAAAATGTAAAATATATGTATGTTAAACGTTATTTTACTAACGCTGTTTCTGGAAGATTAAGAGGAGAAGCATTAGCTCTAATATTTCTGCGATCAATTTCTTCTTCGCTGGAGTTTTCCAAAAAATAATGAGCGAGCGAATCCATAAATAATGTTTATTTATACCTTTTGTGTTTTACTAACACAATTGTGCGGGTAGGGCAAAAGTACCATGTCAAAAATTTAGTTTTGTATGTTTTTTGAACCAAAAAAAACACAACCGAAAAAAACACTATATCTATACACGCAATTGTGTGGGTTTTACTTCAAATCAAGCGAAATTTTTTATCAACAACGCCATTTTTTACTCGCACATTTGTGTGGGTTGGACTAAAATTGAGCCAATTTTTATATTTTCTTGCTTGAAAAAGGGTTATATAACTTTCCTAACCACAAACACTACGTACTTGACAGATAAATTATAAGTTCAGTGCAAGATAGCGTTGCGTTTTTCGTGGTATGATTTCACTAGGCGAAGCGAAAATAAAAAAGCGAAAACCAACGAACGCTAGCGGAGTCGGTGGTAAGGCTCCTGATAATATTCATAGAGCGAGCACCCAAGCAAGATGTTTGTATACTGAGAGATATGGTCATATTTTCTTAGTCCCATGACGTATCTTATGCAAGAGTTAAATAATAATTGCAAGTGATTGAAATATTCCTTCTGAAGTTCGAATGTGACTATGTCTCCATACAGAAAATGCGGTCTTAACTAGTTGAAGGCGAACTGTGAAATTTAGATGTTTAGTAGTAGTCCATAGTAATCTTAGAAGGAAGGTTATTCTTTTGCAAACAGTTTCAACGTGATGCCTCCAACATATGGTTTTATCAAAATACACACCCAGGTTATTCACAGTATCAGAAAAACTAATCGCTGTACCATTCACAACAATATTGGGAAGATTGTCGGTACTGCGATCTGGTGAAGCGATCAATATACTTTGTAGACCATTGAACAATGCTCTCAATGTCTTGATTTACCATCTCAACGGAATTCGGGATATCGTTTATACCGCAATATTTATATATTTGCAGGTCGTCAGCGAACAACTGATATTTACATTTCTCGATTACATTTGTTATGTCGTTAATAAACATCATAAACAAGAATGGTCCAAGAACAGAGCCTGTGGGACCCTTTGTAGTTGTCCTGCATGTACTAGATGTAGATGAGTGAAGAAAAACTGTGTGTCGACGATCGTACAGATACGAAACGATCAGACGTGATGCAGGCAATGAAAATAAAAAATAATCGCTCAGCTTTTTTATTAGCAATTCATGATCAATCTTATCGAATGCCTTGCTAAAATCCAAGAGCACCAGTACACATACCCGTTTGTCATCGATAGCCCTACGAATATCATCACTAATATTTATAGTAAAGCAGTTATAGAACTGTAATTAGATCTGTAGGCTGATAACATTTTATAAAATTCTGCGAAATTTGCGTTTGAAGAATTTTTTCTAGAACCTTAGAAAGAACCGGTAGCAAACTAATAGGTCGAAAATCAGAAGGAGAAGAGTTATTTTGCTTTTTAGGAATCGGTATAACTTTACAGTGCTTCCATTCATAAGGGAAACTAGAGAAAGTGATAATGCTATTAAACACATCGCTGCTCCCATTCAAGACTATTGTAAGTAAAAAAAGTCGATTTTCAGGAGAGCATTTTGAAGTTTTACTTACAATAATTCCCCTTAAAAAGATTAATATAAATGTTTCTGAAAATATTTTTGAACTAAAATATTAGGTTGTTGGTCCTTGTTTTATTGTACATTTACCTTTTCCAGAATAACGTTAATTAACGATAATTTTTAATTTTCAAATATTTACGATAGTTTAGCTTGGAGCTTATACTGTACATCCAGCCCGTATGTATTACATACAATGTTTTACAATAGATGATCATGCAATTATCATTTACATTTCGTTACAGTATGTCGACTTATCAGTGTTTCGTTCGGAACAAACTCAAGTAATGTGTTACGTAGATATACAAACAATAATTTAACATGTCTAAGGAAACATACTTCATTAATAAGTTAAAAACAACACAACACCCAACAATTTAAAAAAACATTTTTTATTTCAAATCAGTTTATTTCAGCAATATTTAGTTTAGTAAGTATATTATATATACATACTTATATAATAGGTGCAACAAAAAAAAATTAACTTTAGAAATAAGTTCAGATTTTAAATTATTAATCTGAGTCAATTTGGTTCTCAGGTAAATGATTATCACAAGTAAGTTTATCATAGAAGGTGTGATAAAGCCTTGGAATATAGTTACGATCACGTAAAAATCTCAGGTCATTCAATTTTTCCTTTGAAATTGGTAATTGTTCAGTGTAGCAAATCGGAATATTATCTGGAAATTTGAATTTTTTCCTTGCTCTGGGATGGGTGTTTTCATTTTTATACAACATAATTTGTTTTGGTTCCTCGTCAAAACTATATTTATATTGAAGCATATTTGAAGAGTCTTTTAGAACATCCACCTGCCGAATTTGAGTCCAGCATACTTTTTCATTTACTGTATTTTTCACCGTATTAAGCTGAGAAGAAAAACTTCTAAAATTAAAAAAATCGGATTGTGTCATTTCCATGACATCATAGTGAGATGATTCTTCTGTTCGACAGTTTCTAATCAGTGAGTACCACTGTTCAGGAGTATAAATGGTTTTCCGTTTCTTTTCTCGCTCGATAATGGAATGAACATTGTCGCCCTCATTTTGCGTATGGCCCTTTTCGAGGAATTTGTGCGAAATATTGACATCTAGAATTTTGCATAACCAGGCATACCCTCCAAAGACAATTCTGTTTTTATTTTGGCCGTAGCAGTTGTCAGACCAAAAGTTAAACTGTGAAATATTATTTGTGATTTCCGATTTAATGTAATGATACAAACAGCTTATTACTTCATTGGCTCCTTTTTTGGCGATTGTTTCATCCCAAACGAAACATTTAGCTTTTCTGGTTGCCATATTGTAAATAGTAAAATTGCACACTGATAACTTTCGTTTATAATAAAAAACGCTTATGTCCGCCGTAGGAACAGACAATACTTTTTGAAAGTCAAAGCAAGCAGCAATAGTTGATTCGCTTTCTATGGCATTTTGCTTTTCGAAATATTTTAGATTTCTAGCCTTTTGCTTATGATGGAGATGCATTTCATGTTTTAACTGTACACTGGCTCGTTCTGATTCGCTTAAGTTATTAAATTGGTGGCATTCCTCACACTGATCTTTTTTTGGCAAGTGAAATCCAATATTGAATTCCGAGTTAAAAATATCACGGTATTGTCGTAATGTGGCTGATTTGTGTTTAATCGCACAAGAAGTTGCAGGTATATCTTTTAGCCATTCTAGATATAATCGGTGCATTTTGGCTATGGAAAGATCTCCATCGATATATTTTTTTGTAGTTTGTTGCCGAAGATAGTGGGACTCAATTGCAGGAATAGAGTTAATGTGACCAAAGTTCTTATTTCTTCAGTCTCAGGATTCATTTTCCGGATAAATGTACCTCGTTTGTCTGGCGATAAGTGTAAATTACTTGCTCTAAATCGTTTATAAGCAGTTTCAATCCATTGGCTGTTAATGGCCAGTGTATCTGTAAATGTTTTGAAGCATACTCTAATAGATTCTTTTTTGCAGTCAATAATGCGGTATAAAAAGTATTGTCGGGAGCATGAACGACGGCTATTTCCAGACAATACTTTTGTGAGTTTTTTATTGACTTCTTTTGAGTTTTCTAAAATAAAACTCCATTGCCGTGTTTTATCTGCAAGCTTATAGAAAGACTCGAATATTTTTGATCGATCTTCAAAGGTAAGCGTATCTCTACATTTCAACATACAATTTGTACACCCGTCCCTCATCTGTTTAGCAGAATTAACTTTTCCGGTTTTTGAAATAAACGCCTTTCCAGAATTGCGTAATTGTTTCAATTTATTTCTTTCCCAATTATTTGGATTTCGCTTCCGTTTACGAGTTAGTGGAGTATCGTTTATTGCATCAATTGATACACATTGATTAAGTAATACTGTTCTCGTAGGTGTAATTGGGCTGTGCGCTGGAGCCGAAACTTCTTCATCTACCTCTGAATTTTGGTAACGGGAAGAAGTCGAGTCATCTTCTGACGAATAATCGGAGTTTGGAATGTAATCCTCACTGCTATATGCAAATGGGTCTGAATTATTAAATATAGCATTAATATCTAATTAAATGTTGTAAGCTTAATTAATTGTTTACCTGATTCAGATTCTGATACATTTCTAATTGAATCTGATTTATGAACATCAGTAAAACTGGTACTTTTTAAATTGCCTTCGCCTACTTCTTCGCTGGTCGATTTTTGATTGATTTTTGGCTGTAATTCTATTGATTCAGATTCAGATATATTTCCGCATGAATCAAATTTCCGAGCATCGGTGAAACTGGTATTAGTTATTTTGCATACGCCTGTTTCTTCTTTGATCGAATTTTGAACAATTTCCGGCTGTAATTGTACAGAATCAGATACTGATATGTTTCTGAATAAATTAGATTTAGGAACATCGGTGAAACTAATATTGTCTGATTCGTATATGACTGTTTCCTCGCTGACCGATTTTTCAACGATTTCCGGCTGTAATTCTATAAATTGATGAACCAATATCAACATTTAAATTTAACGTTAAAGCTTGTTTTATACATACGTATTTTCGATGTCGGATTTTCGCATGATTCTGAATCATTTTTCTTTAGACTTCCATGCTGTAAATCATTGCCAATTGAATTCGAGGAGTTATGAGTACATTCTAATTCACAACCAGGGAAATCTAACCGTTTTGAACATTTTTGCGGTACTGTAAATTACATTTTTTTTTAAATTTCGATGGTAAAATGCTAAAACAAAAAACTATACTAATTTATACCTTTAATAATATTTAATGCCATTTCCACCATAACTCTTGAGCGATTCATCATACGGCAAAGTATTTCCTTGTTGCCAATAGTTAGTAGTTAACTTTAAACTAAATTTTATTATTTAATTTTTTGCAACACTAAACTGTGTCATTCAATTAAAAAATAAAGTACTTTACTTAAATCACTTAATGTTATATGGTTTCTATTACTTGTTAGCGAATAAGAACATTAACTAGCTACGAGTAATTAAACATTTAAATTATTTATAAGAAATAATACCCAAATATTGTATAATAATCAGTAAGAACAACGTGACACTTACTAATAGTACGAATTTCATTAATATACTAAACAATACCGTTAATTTCCGAACAAAAATTCATCATACAACAACAATTACGAAGTATTTTAGAGGCCGACTTACAATATGCAACTATATTTATGTTTTATTTTTTACATCTATATTGACGGTTTTGCTTATTTTTCTTCAAACTTATTCAAAGCAATATCCATTATAAGTACAGTAAGCTTTAAACCGGTTGGCCATTTATGATTATTAAGAAAAAATTATAGCAGAAAAATATTGGCCATTTTACAGTTACTAAAAATATCCAAGTAACTTTATTATAAGTGTACATTAAGCAGAGGCGTATGCAAAATAATTTAGGCAAAACTATGGTAAGTATTACTTACGAACTATATACAGACTGAAAAAATACTAGTATAAACATGGTAAATAGTACATTCAATTTTAAAATAATAGTCAAGTTCCATGCATAAATATAGTAAGTAATACATATCGTTTTAATTTTTAGTTTATACTCCAAGTAAAAACATTGTAGATTCACATACGATGTTCTCGTTTGGAGAATTTTTCAAATTGAGAAACGCCCGTTATTACATTTTAGTTCATAACTTTTCAGGGAGATGTCGGAATTTAAAGATTTTTGGAGAGTACATAAAGTTCATAATAACAAATACACCACGATAAAAGTGCAAAACTAGTATAAATCGACTTACAATAGTCTTGAATGTGTAGTGCGACATGTAGTATAAAACAATTTATGTAGGGTAACAACATTTTGTTAAATTTTAATGGCAGTCCATCAATACCAGCAGAATTAGATTTAACTGAGCTAAAGGCTTCAGTTAAGTCTATAATATCAATGTTTCGAAAATTGAAACCATTATCAGTTGCCCTATTTAATTCGAAATCGTTTATGTTAGGTGAAGAATGTTGATTACAAAAATAGTTATTCAAATCATCTGCTGATAAATCGATGTTTGAGTTATTTGGTTTGTTGGATAGTCCAGTTATCGAGTTAAGGTGTTTCCAAAATGTTTTAGATGGTAAGGTAGGATCGAGACGCTTAGCTAAATACTGAGCATTGTTGGTTTTATTTCTAATTGATTTATATTCCAAATAAAGCTCTTCATTTTTTGTACGCTTCCAACGATTGTAAATAAAATTTCGTAATTTAATCAAACATAAAATGTTGAACCAAGGTGGGCTAGTAGATTTTAGACGAAATGATTTGATAGGAACATACTTTTCTTACAGATGACACAACCATTTTGTTAAAAGGGACACTTTTTCATTTGGTTCATAAATAGTATATATTTTAGCCCAGGATATGTTTGAACATTCGCGTATTAAACCAGTAATGTCAATACTTTTGTAATCTCGGAAACTAATCGAGGATATGAAAAAAAGATAAAGTCATAATCAGAAAACCCCACCGATGTTTGATTTAGAAAAATTACTTTTTGAGTATTTGTAATGATCAGATCAAGCAAGCTAGACGAAGTTCTTGTGAAGTGAGTTGGCTCACTGTTTTGACATAAAAAACCAAACCTCCCCAATAGTCTACCAAACTTATTAGTGGTAGGTTGTATACCATTAGGATCACAGTTGAAGTCACCACAAATTATAATATCATTGTACTTTAATGAATATTCGGCTAAAATTGTTTCTAGATCACCACAAAATTCAATTTGACCAATTTGTCATTTTAAAGGTCACTTTTAATATTTTATTCCGCTGAGATGTTTTATTTAGTGAAAAAAGTGATACATAATGAATAAAAAAAATTCGCTAGTAATTACATAATAAAAGAAATTCTCGTTAGTGGTAGTGCTGCCACTTGCGGCGAGTAGCGTCATATTTGTTTTTAAATTTTAATATTTCGCTATAGTAAGAAGTGAAGTGGCGGTTAGATAGTCCAGGAGACCAAATAACTTTATTTCATATACCGTTAAGTGTAGACATTTCTACTATTGATCCTTCCAACACATGATTATTGTAGGTCACATTTAATTAGAATATTTACGACTTTTCAGGTTTTTTTCAATTTGCTGACAACTTTACGCCACCTATTATTTTTATAAATTAATTTATTATTTTATATTTTATTATGAAAATCTTAATTTTTATTAAATTATCATTATTATTAATTTATTTAATCATTATTGCCCCTCAGCCTAGGGTACCAGGCAGTTGCAAAAACCTACCCATGACTAAATACCAGTGGTATAACTTGGCAAAAACAAGCAATGAGCACAACATATACGGAATGTAACACCCCAGGGGGTACAGCAGTAAAGATGATGCCAAATCCACACTCTTCAGATGCTGATCCAACGGATTCTGGAGTGGACCAATCATTGTTTAGCCCATTTGGACGAAGCTCTGAATTGTCAAGATCACCAAGATCTTCGACTGGAAATATCTTTCAGTATGAGAAGGAAGCCGAACTCCGTGAACAATTTAAAGAATTAAAGGAATTTACAACTACTTGGAACGATATCTAGGTAACCTTGCAATAGATGATAACATGGTGTTGAACCGGAATAACAAGTACGATGAGGAAAGCTCAAAACTAACCAGAAATGGCAGAAACTTTACCATCAACTTTTTTTTTTTTTTTTAATCCCTGCAATCTGTTCTGGGGGCCTGTTCAGCTCTCCCTGCTCTTTCGCGGTTTGCTTATTTCCGTCCTTACTTTACGCTAGTCAGCCAATTCGAGGACGTATGGCTATAGGACGGATTTTTTAAGACCATCTGCACATTGCAAGCTCCATGCCAGCCTATACTGACATGGAAGATGGGTCGGCCCATAAGTTTTGCACTCCGAATCCGGTACCTCCCGATCTAAATGCCAAAGCTTTAACCACTGTGCCATTTGGTCCATTACCATCAACTTTAAAAGAGGTTTCTAGAAATCAGTTGATCATCAAGATGAATGGTTGGAATATCAAATTTTTCCACTATACACTCGATTATGAAATCGGTTACGGTAGCCAAGTACAAACTATAGTATCTCTAAACAATGGCGTCTGAAACCTACAGAGCTTTGACTACAAAGCTTGATTCTGAGGGGCCGCAACGATTTATAGCTAAACTCACTTAATAAACACATTTCACTTAACACTTGTTTTTCTATTTCGCAAAATCTTATTTTTGAATATTTTATTTAAAAAATTTGTTCAAAATGTTTAAAAAGTCACTAGATTGATTTCGACTTCTTAGGTCATCATCAGGAGTATCTTCTGATTTGTAAAAGTAAAAATTTTGTTATAAAGGGTTTTTCAAAAAGAGGTTTCATTTTGAATAGCCTGCTATTTGGGCAGCAGTCAATTTTGAAGCTGTCATTTTTTGATATATGACAAGTAAAAACTACGCCATTATTAAAAATGGTACGATACACGCTTCACGCTTCTAGACCGGTAATAATGAAACTGGTGGAAAAATTTGAGCTGTTGGAACAGGTTAGTGATGTGAAGAATCGAAACCGTGTGCGTCGCTCAAGAACACCTGCAAATATTACTGCTTTATCCCGTAGTATTGACGAAAACCAAGGTTTGTCGATTCCTCGTCGATCTTTTGAATTAGACATTCCGGTGGACTTGATATGGACGATATTCATATGGATGGCAACGAAACAATCGCAATTTTGCAAGAAAAGTTTCCTGACCATGTTATTTCTCGAAGAAGTGATCACAATTTATTGGCCACCGATATTTTGTAATTTAACACCTTTAGACTTTTTTCTTTGGGGCCACGTGAAATATAAGGTCTATGCCAATATTCTACAATTGATTCAAGCCCTTAAAGATGGAACTCGTGAATGCTAATGGCATACCTTCCTCTTTACAATGGAATAAACATTCATTGATTTCTCTTAAAAAATACTCGTTTTTTAATATCAAAATGAAACCTCTTATTGGCAAACCCTTTGTATAGAAAAAGTTATAATAAAAAGGGGAAGAGGATAACAAAGAAGTGATTAGCCATCGGCTGAGTAACAAAACTCAAGGTATGTTGAAGTACATTTAATTACCCAACGTATTAGTCAAATTATTACGAACGTGAGAATAGAAAAGGGCGGGATCTGTAATTACATGAACTTAGAGGTTTTGTTTTGTGAAAGAAACAAAATGGACAATTTATGTCGAAATATTTAGAAAAATAATAATTTTTTTCATGTTGCATTGCTATTCGATAAAATTTCGATATATTCATAAATATTATCGTTGTCCCTAGATAGATTTCCAAACTTCGAGAACCAACCTAAACATCCATAGATCAGAAACTCAAAACTACTACTTACAAATATTACAGAAGCTTTTTATGCAAACCATCAAACCATTGCTTATTTTCGGACGTCACTCCCGCGTCGGCATTACATTCGTTAAAAAAAACCTTTACGTTGGCATCGTTTCTTTTACGTAAATTGTTATTATTATTTTGAGAAAATTTTGGTCGCCTTGACTCCAACATTCCCCGATAATGCGGACTAAATAATAAAAGGTTTTTTTTTTTTACTATCAATTTTAATTTGTCTTGTCGTTATTCTATTTTAAGACGTATACTACGTCTATTTCTTCTTATTTTTATATCTTAGAAGCTTTCATCAACCAACCAAACACACATAAAGTTAAAAATAGAGATAAAACTTTTGTGTATTTTTCTGCTTCTGTTGTTTTATTTTTATGATGATAAATGACACAATCATTGCGTGAAATAAAAATGTTTCGCTATTTTTAGACTTGTGATCCTTAGAAAATATATCCAACATACACGCGGATATATTTAGATATGCACATTAATATAGAAAAGGATGTTTTAAAAGTTTTCTTCATTGCCATGTGGAGAGCGAGACGGAGAGAATCGGAGAGAGTTATTTTAAGTTTTTCTATTTTTAAACAAATGATATGGTCTTTGATTAATGAATAATATATCTTAGATGTACAGTTAACATTTTGTAAGGCAGTAGATTACCATTACACTCTAGCAGAATGTATCCCATCACCAAAGACTTTGCTGTAATAAGCCGATTAATTTACTTTCACATATTCAATGAAAAAAAAATACTTCAACCTAAATTTTCATTATCACCAGCACACACACAGACTCAACAGAATTTTCAATGTTGTGGAGAAATCGCTTCGTCTCTTTAGTGTTTTATTGTTAGAAAATCAATATCCCCAAGGTCGAACTTCATTCATAAAATTTCCCGGTTTTCCACCATTTTTAAAAGCAAATCTGTATGTGCGGTATATTATTGGGTGTATGTATAGGTTTTGTATGTAATATGCATGAAAATACTCTTGAAATAAAATTTTATGTATGCGTCTTTTGTATATGTATTTATAGAAGGGGAAAGTTCAACAAAACAACAACAGCAATACCAATTAAAACTAAGTTTTGTTATTGTGCTTTACCAGTACTGCAACTCGTATAGTCATTCCCAGGGAGCCTTTTGCTCAGCTCAGTAAAATTATTTGTCGCTTTATTTGGTATCTGTAGATTGCGGTATCAATTCCACGAATTCTATCAAATAGAGGAAAAACAGGCAAATGTTCTTAACCTTTGGCATTTCGAAATATTCTATGGATTTCAGTATATCATATTATACTTATGTAGAGCATCTTCAAGCTCTATTTAAAAGTCATTGATATGCTAAACTAAGGTATTACTTGTTTACAAGATGGCCCCTCAATAAACAATTGCTGTAATTAAATAAAAATTATGTACTTGGTCCATTCAAGTACATAATTTTTATTTATCGTATCATACTTTTTACAAATTTTAATTTTATTTTTATTCTTTTTTGTTTTGCAAATTGTTAATAAATTCATGTAACAATAATTCTTGGGAAAAGCATCTTGAAAACATAAATTTCTTAGAGCAATCATGTTTCAAATTATTTTTATATTTTTTTTTCTAATGTACATGTGCATGAAAATATGCATACGGCTGCTTAACCCCTAAAAGTCTTGAAGTTTTTCATGAATGAAATTAAGGAAACGAGAAATACTACTACGTAATAAAAACTGGAGCAATTATAAACAATTTTATGTCCCAGAAAGGTCAAATATCTCACTGGGGGGTGAAAATGATTTACTGCCTCCACGAAGTATTCTCGTACACGGGCGCACCCTGGGCAATGTATTGTAACACGAACGGTTGTGGTGTGGTATGGTAACCAATCCATTCGTATTAGTGGATCAATATAGCGAATAGTCGATCCATCACAATGCAATGGACCAAAATACAAAAGGATTTACCCAAGGTGGTACAGAATTTATCAAATTGGCTAATCCACACACTTCGGAGACCGGTTCCATAGATTCTGGGAGGAATCACTTATTGCATGTTAATGAAATCAGTTTTGAAACAGCGAATCCGTTTTAACAGCAGTCGAATACAGTAAGAACGTATGCCAAAAGTAGAAGCAAAAACAGTTTTGCAACCGATATCTTCAATCTAAAAGAGACGGGTCGCAGAAGACTGAATACTCAACGGACGACGAAGAGTTAGAAACTAACTGGATGTTGAAGAAGGGAAAAGCTAAACAAGACAAGCAAATTAAAAAACGAAAAGCTGAGGCCTCACCAGAGGTAGAAAAATCACCCGACCAGCTCAACAAAATGAAGCACAGCCAAAGGTAAAACAACCACCACCGATCTTTATAGTAGGAGTAACCAACTACTCAGAAATCCAAAGTGTAATGAGTACTGTTACTGAACAAGAGTTTAAAATTACTGCTTTGAACCATAATGTATGAAAGATTAATTGTCAATGAAGCTGAATTCCGAAAAATATTTGTGGTACACGCGCGAAAATAAAAACGATCGTCCCATCAAGGTCAGAGGTCTGCATCCAACCTGTGAAAGTGATTCAATATTGAAGGATCTAGAAAATAAAGGATTTAAAATCCTTGATGCCGCGAACATTAATAAAACAAGGAGACGTATCGGAGAGAACCGACTAGAAGCCGTTTCAAAAAGAGGGTTCCCCTGATCATGTCAACGTTTGATAAATCCGAGCAACCAGCTTAAGTGGCAGTACAAGAATAGTACAATGTAAAAAATGCCAAGGTTAATAACCATACGCAACCAAGATATGTCAAATGTGCTGGAAAACACCCAACACAAACTTGCAAACTATCTAAAGAAGAACAAGCAAAATGTATCAATTGTAACGGGTAGCTTCCAGCCATCTACCGAAGATGTGAGGTTACGAAGCAGTTACAGAAAATGGGGGATCAGACATGCAAGAATCGAGCAAGAAATGGAGCATCTATGCGTAGGGAGAATTATACATATGCACAGGCCTCTTCATATTCGAAAGAAAATGAGACCAACGGTACCGAAAATTTCAAACACACTGTCCAAGCAATTTTAAAGAGCCTTGAGGAACAGAATAAACTAAATAAGTTAATTCTGGATCGACTTAATCTGCTGGGAATACCAAGTTACAAACCAATACTCAAACTGTGAATTTTATTCAAGAGAGAAACCAACGTATACCAACGTATACTGGAAAACTTTCAAGTGCCAATCAAAAGTGACAATGAAATAGAAGAGGAACTAGACAGGCTGCTTGATGTCATACAATGGTCGGCTTAGGAATGCACCCCCAAATTATCATCCAGGAAAGAAAACTCCGGTATTTACCCAAGTTCGCTGAAATGGAACCTATAAAAGAGAAGAAAATTGGAACGACCAGCTCTAACATGAAAACGAACGATGCTATCAGAAACGAAACAACTCGGAAAGTCGTGAGTAGAAATTAAACCAATAGAAACAGAACAGAGTTTGATGATCCAGATCAGTAGACTCTCTGTGCTCCTAAATTGAAGAAAAAAGGGGGAAAAAATACTGCTTAAAATATAAAGTGAGCCTTCGGTCAAATTTTGTCATGTATTAGAATTATGAACCCAATAAACTTGTACTAATTATTTGCCTCAAAATTTTTTATGCTTTACCATTAAATTAGATGTTGCCAAATCTATGGGGTAAATAACTCTAAAAAAACTAATGCAGGAAAAACGAAAAGCCCAAAAGAAATGGCAAACTACGCGTGTGCCGCAAGGTAAAACTACCTTAAACAACTTGGAAAATACCTTTGTTCTCTAGCTCCAACTAAAGATACCGACTATTCCCTCTGGAAATCAACAAAAGGGATAAAACGACCAAAAACGCAGATCGTCCCAATCAAAACAAACGATGGAAAATGGGCTAGAAGTGCGAAACATAAAGCTGACCTGTTTACTGAATATCTTGAAGAAACATTTCAACTTTTAAATCGGCAGATCAGTTACGAAAACACTGCTGATACGCCCAGAATATCTGATTTTGAAGATATCAGGCCCGTAACATTGAAAGAACTAAAAGCTGAAATTAAGAACATAAAAGCAAAGAAAACTCCTGGTTAAGATCTGATGACAGCGCAAATAATAAAGGAGCTGCCTGAAAAAAGCACCCGTAAATTACTGCACATAATCAACGCGATCCCTAGGAAAAAAACATGTGCCAATGCAGTGGAAAGTAGCAGAAGTAATAATGATTCCGAAACCGGGTAAGCCACCGAATGATAGAAAATCCTACCGGCCAATTTCACTTCTACCAACACTAACGAAATTGTTTGAGAGACTGTTGCTCAAAAAATTGAAAAGAACCATAGAACAAAGAAACCTTATCCCAGAATACCAGTTTGGCTTCAGAGAGAAACACTCAACTATTGAGCAGGGTCATATGGTTACAGATACATTAGAGAGAAAAAGGTTTGTTCTAGCATCTTTTTAGATGTGGTGCAGGGCTTCGATAAGGTGTGGTACAGAGGGTTACTCTTCAAACTACATAGAGATTTACCAAAACAATATTATATGATTTTAAAATCATACATAGAGAATCGCCCCTTTCGGGTGAAATATGAAGATGAATATTCCGAGCTAAAAAAAAATTCTGCAGGAGTCCCGCAGGGTAGTGATTTGGGACCAATTCTTTACCTGCTATACACCAGAGATTTACCTCAATTAAACGATGCTACCGTTGCAACATTTGCTGATGACACTGCAGTTCTCTCAGTAGGAGACACTATCGAGGAATCGACAACGAAACATCAAGAAGCATGTAACAAAATCATAAAATGGACAAAAATGTGGCGTATCGGGCTCAATGAATCGAAATTCACGCATGTGAATTTTACTAATCTAAAAGTCAGCTACAAAAATGTAATTATCATCACGGTCAGCAGATTCCGTATGCAAATAAGGCTAGATGGAAAAACCACGATAAAAAGAAAAACGATGAACTTAATATCAAATATCGAAAAATGTATTAGCTGCTCGTAAAAAATTCAGAATTGCCAACCGAAAATAAATTGCTATTATATCAACAGTTTAGCACCTGTTTTAGAATCGACTTACGGAATATAGTTTTGGGGCTGTACAAAGAAAACCAACACCAAAATAATACAAACTTTTCAAAACAAAGTGCTACGTGGTATAGTTATAACGCTCCCTGGTACATTAGGAATGCGGACCTTCATAGGGACCTAAATACTCCGACGGTTCAAAAAGAAATAAAAAAAACTTGCAGTAATTCATATAGACAACGTATTTATCAACATGAAAATGAAGAACTTCGTGGTATGTTGGACACTTCACATGCAGCAAGAGTACATCAGTAACCTATAAATGAAGCTGGCCAATGGGCAAAGTGAATTCTTTGAATTGTATAAGTCATTTATGAATGAATATATCGATTTAGCACACATGACTTATATACCACTAGATCGAATTCCAGAACAAGACGAAAACAGGTATTATTTACCACATCACGCAGTAGTAAAACCAAGCAGCAGTACCACTAAACTAAGAATGGTATTTGACGCATCATGCAAATCTAGTACGGGAGTATCACTTAATGATGTTTTGCAAATTGGTCCAAATATACAAACTGATCTGTCTACAATCCTATTAAGATTTCGCAAACACGCAATTGCATTCGTAGCAGATATAGAAAAAATGTATCGGCTAATTCTAATAAACACTGATGACGCCAATTTTCAGCTAACACTCTGGCGTGAAAACTCAATGGAACGAATCAAAACTTACAAATTAAATACGGTGACTTACGAAACTGCTTGTGCAGCATATTTAGCAGTAAAGACGTTGAAAAAATGCACCGAACGCTCTACTAAACTTTATCCGAAGGCTGCATATACAATTAAGAAGTTGATAATTTGTACTATAAGGCACGGGAATTGTTAACTCGAGCGAGTGGTACACAAGGACGAAGTGGCCTTGATACGAAATCTGATTTTAATAACACTCTCGAGCAATTCGTTGGTCAGCAGAAAACCTTCTACAAAAGTGTAAATACGTCACAACACATGCGCCTACCTAAGATTCATATTGAACCTTTTTCGGGTGATTATACAAATATTGGGCGTCTTTTCATGATTTGTTTAAAACTATGGTGCACAACAACCACAGCATATCTGATGTTCACAAGTTACAAATGCTTAATGGTTTACTAAAAGGTGAAGCAGCCGCGTTAATCCGGCATATATCGATTACCGAAAATAATTATTCGCAAGCGTGGGTGACTTAGTCCTCATGCCACCGTTTCCAAAATCCTTAGAGTCGCTGCTGAATATTTTGCCATCTCGATAGTTTATTTTTTGGTATCTTGTTTAACATTGGCTCAGGAATACATGTCAGAGGTTCTCCAACCAAGAAATGTGCGGGTATTAATGCTTGTATATCAGCTGGATCGTCGTTAAGTCTGCATAATGGTCTCGAATTCAACGGGTAGCTAGTGTGCCTCAATTTGAATTATGTAGTGCCTCAATTTGAATTATGAGCGTAGTCATTTCCTCAAATGTCAGGTTTATGTTGGCTCTCAAATGATACTTAAATGACTTAACTGTAGCTTCCCATAATTCTCCAAAATGTGGAGCGCTAGGATTATTGAAGAGAAAAGTGATTCCTTTCTGCAAGAAAAATCATAAATTAATTGGTTGTTTGACTGATTTATTATCTGAAGTTTAAGTTTCTGGAGTTCTTTGATAGCCCCAACAAAGTTAGATCCATTGTCACACCAAATTTTTGTAGACTTCTACGTCTTGAAATAAACCGTTTCAGGGCAGCTAAAAACGATTCGGTATCTAGGCTACCCACTACCTCTAAGTGTACAGCTTTCACTGCCAAGCACACGAAAACTGCCACATACACCTTTTCCACCGGAGAATTATTACGTTTGCTCCTTTTGATACCTAGTGGTCCAGCATAGTCCAATCCAGTGTGTAAAAACGTCCGACTTTGATTACATCGTGCTACTGGTAGATCAGCCGATTTTTGTTCATTCTTGTAAAAGTGGTAACGAATAGACACCGTGCAGGATTTTATGCAGCGTTTAATGATGTTTCGTGCTCCAATCATCAAATACTTGTTTCTCACAATACTTAAAACTAATGAATTTCAAGCATGCATGTGCTTGAAGTGAATATCTCGAACAATTTTATCGCACACTATATTATCCTTCGGCAAAATGATAGGATGCATTGTTGAATAAGGTAAGGAGGATTTTCTTAGGCGGCCACCCACTCCTAGTAACCCATTAGAATCTATGAATGGGTCAAGTGACGCTAATTGGTGTCTCGATGATAATATACATTGTTTTTTGAGAATCGTGAATTCGCTATTGAATGCAATTTGCTGTACGTTCCGAAGTATTACGTTCTCAGCGTCATTTAACTTGGCTACAGTAATTGTATTATATTGTTGCTTCGCCAATTGTCTTCTTCGATTTGGACTTCCAAATCTCAACATATACACTAATACTTTGCTTATTTTGAGCCAAGATTAGATCCTTGATATTATGTTTGTAACGATGTTATCTTCGGTGGTCACTTCAGTAAAAACGTTTGCATATTTTGACATTTTTTCGAATGGAAAGTTACCCGCTTCTGTTGGTATCGAAATTGCTTTTGCCCAACAAGATTTTGGTTGACTCAACCAATGAGGTCCGTGCCACCACAGGGATAATTTGGGCAACTCTTGAGGTTTTATTCCCCTAGTTATTGTATCGGCCGGGTTTTGTTTTGAATCGATATGATGCCAATTATGTCGAGGAATAATCTCCAGAATTGCTCCCGTTCGGTTGCCAATGAAACTTTTCCAACATCAAGGAACATCGGATAGCCAGTGCAGTACTATCGTGGAATCTGTCCAGGCGCGTCCCTGTAAGATGAACGAAATTTGCTTTAGCGGAGCTACTTTACTCTTTGCAGTTATAATATTCACGCTAATTGTGCCAGACTCGTCAACGCTTCGTAAATACACCACACTGCCATAAGCGGCTTCGGGGGCATCACAAAATGCATGTATTTGAAGATGGGATTTAGTTGTTGATTGTGTGAGACACCGAGGAATTTTAATTTTCATCTAAATCGGGTAAAATTTCGTATAGACTCTTCCATGAATTGAGGATATTTCTAGGTAACTCAGTATCCCATTCTAACTTCAGCAGCCACCACTTCTGTAGCAACATTTTGAATAAAATTACTGTCGGTGCAAGCCAGCCCAACGGGTCATATACCTTAGATGCCGTTGACAGTATTTTTCGCTTAGTCCACTTTATGTGCTCAACAGTTTCCTGTACCTTAAAGGAAAATGTATCTTCTTCTGCATTCCAGATAATGCCGAGTGTTTTGATTTATGAATCGTCTTGAATGAGTTTCGGAATGTTTTGAAATTCGTGCTAGGAAAATGATTTTAAAAACTCCTGCTAGTTGGATTTCCATTTCCTTAGGTTGAAGCTGCTCTCTTTTAAAATTGTATTTATTTGCTTTCAATTCTTTTGTATCGATCCCAGAAAAACCATTTCACTAAATATTCATTCATTATAAAATAATCAAAATAATTATTTCGGAAAACAAAATTTTAAAAAACAAGATTTGGTCCAAAAAATTTGGTTAACTATATTTTTTACGGTAAGAATTCAAAAAAACAAGATAGAATGCAAACAAGATTTTGTCTTGCAGACAAATAACCCGATCCCGAATTTTTCAATTTAAAATCTCGATGAAATAGCTATTCGATATTTTCGGGATGGCCATATTTCAGAACTTTATCATAAAAATCATTTTATCATCCCATTTCCACAGCACGTATCGAATTTCAACAAAATCAGTTTAGAAATAGCCAAATTCCATCCCTATTAGCCATTTCTAGAACTCTATCGCAAACTGATTTTTGAATTTTGTCAAAAAATCATTTATGGGTGCCATTTTTCAACATGTCTAATTTTAAAAATTCAAACCGGGATTTCATAGAAATTGGGATTTCTTTTATACAAACCCGGGATTATGGAAACCGGGATTTTGACAAACCGGGATTTAGAAAACCAGTAGAATACTAATTTAACCGAGGTATGAACGCGGTCTCGTTTTGGTTGAGTTGTTTCCTAACATAGAGCGCGTTGTATAAAACAAAAAACGCTTTCTTGTGTTACTAACCGTTTTTTGTTTGTTAGTTTTTGTATTACTCTCTCTGTGAATGCTAACCTTTGAGCATCTGAATAAAAGCTATATTATAAAGGTCCAATCTTTTAATTATTTGTATTTCAATTATTATAAAATATAAATTCTAATTACGTAATCCAATCTTAAATCACTGAGGTTATGGGCCCAGCGCTGTAAAGGGAAATTAATCAAAATAGTAGTTTTAGTGAATTGTTTTTTTTGTGTGTCAATTGAAATAAAAAAAAATAAAAACATGACAGAAAGTACAACCAACAGCATCAGCAAAATAACACAGTTTGATGGGACAAATTTCAGTAATTGGAATTATCGAGTGGGAATTTTACTTTTTTTTTTTTTTTTTTTTATATAAAGGAAGTATTAATTGTCCAGTGGATTTAATGTCCTTTGAACTCAATTAATACCCCCCTTTCATTCACGCACAGACCACCCATTCACACAATTACAGTATACCACCTGCACATTGCAAGCTCCATGTCAACCTGTAATCTGACATGGACGGTGGGTCGGCGCTGAATTCTGCACTCCAACAGAGGGTCTTAGTTGTGTTTATTAACATCACCGATTGTAGTCGATGACGAAAATTCGCTTTGCATCCAGCCTCTGATGGGATTCGAACCCAGTACCTCCCGGTCCAAGTGCCGAAGCTTTAACCACTGCACCACTTGTCCTTACTTGATGAAAGACATTTGAGAAAATACATCAATGAAGGACTGGATGAAATTTTGGCTGGTGTGGAAGCAAAGGAACGTGACAAAAATAGATTGGAAGAAAAAAAAAATGCGTGTCAGTGCTGGTACAAACAATTCAAGACAACCAACTTGAATATTTAAGAGAGAAATCACAAGCAAAAGACATGTATGATGCATTGTGCAGTATTTTCGAAAGAAAAAGTGTAGCAAGTCAAGTTTTATTGTGAAAACAACTTTTAATGATGAAATATCATGAAAGTGATAGCATCGTGAATCATCTTTTGCTGTTTGACAAGAAGATTCGTGAGCTAATTTCAGCGGGTGCTAAGATGGAAAAAATTGACGTTATTGTTCATTTGTTACTCACATTACCAAAGAGCTATGATAACCTGGTGACGGCATTGGAGACAATCGACACAGACAAGTTAACTTTGGATTTTGTCAAAACGCGTTTGATGGATGAGTACAATAAGCGAACAGGTAGAAATTGTTCAAGTAAATCAGGTGAATATGGTGCAATGATGTCAAAGGGAAAATCGAAGGAGATCATTTGTTTTAAATGTTCGAAACCCGGTCAAAAAAGTCTCAGTGTTTTCTTAATAAAAAGAAAGTAAGGATCAACCGTTCGACCAGTGCTAACAAAGCAAACGAAGAAAAAGAAGAAGTATCGACAATGTGTGCGTTTGTAGATTTGGAATCGTGTGTTGATGAGTCGGCAGCATTTAATGCACAAAGAAAGCGGCATAACAGCAACGTGAATGACACAACGAAAATTGAATTCAAAATGGATTCTGGTGCAACGCAACATATGTCTGACGAACAAAAGTATTTTAGTAAGCTAGAAGAAATGGACGAGTTGAAAATGGCCGTTGCAAAGAAAAATCAAAGCATTTTTGCGAATAAACGTGGCGATATTCCAGTGAAAACATTTTATAATGGTAACACATCGATTACTGTGATGAAGGATGTTTTATTGGTGAAAGATTTGAAATGCAACTTGATGTCGATACGTGCTTTGACTACAAAGGGGTACAAAGTACTGTTTGAGGGTGACCAAGCATTTCTGTCATTCAATGGAATAATTAAATTCGGTCGACAAGTCGAAAGAAACCTGTATAAAGTCACATTCCATGTGGACAACAATGTGTTTGCTGGTTATACAGGTGACATGAATTTGCATAAAACTTCTCAAAGTTTGTGGCATTTTAGATTGGGTCACTTGAATGCAAATGATATGAAGAAACTGACAAGTAAGATGGCTGATGGATTAAACCAAATAAATGTTGACAACAATATACGAAGCTGTGTAAACCATGCGTGCTTGGGAAACAAACACGTTCATCATTTCCGAAAAATAAAAATGTTCGCTCATCACGTGTTTTGGAGTTGATTCACAGTGACGTATGTGGTCCGATGCAAACGACTGCATATGATGGTTCCAGATATTTTGTGACATTTACGGACGATTTTTCGACAGCATCCAGTGATTATTGCATTCAACGGAAAAGTGAAGTATTTGAAAAATTTAAACTTTTTGTGGCGATGGTTGAAGCACTTCATGGTAAAAAGGTGGCCAAAAGAGCTGATAATGGTGGCGAATATAAGTCAAATGAATTTAAGAGTTATTGCAATGAAAAAGGTATTCAAATGTCATTAACTATTCCGTATAATCCAGAAATGAATTCTATATCCGAGCGATTGAATCGAACAGTTGAAGAAAAGTCAAGAACAATGATTTTGGCAAGTGAAGTGGATGGAAAGTTTTGAAACGAGGCTATCATCACTGCAAATTATTTACAGAATCGATCACCGACAAGTGCAGTTGGAAATCGTTTTGAAGTGAAAACTCCGGCTGAAATTTGGTTTGGTTAAAAACCGAATTTGTCACATCTTCGTATTTTTGGTTGTGAATGTTACAATCATATTCCATCGAATAATCGTACCAAATTACAGCCAAAATCATCGAAATGTATCATGCTGGGATATGGTTCATCATATGGTACAATGAACGATTCATTTGGTGATGCAAGTGACCAGTCATTCGATAAACGTAATGATATGCAATCAAATGGCAATGAAAATCGAGAAATCCATAGCATTAATATGATTGTGCTGGTAACGGCATGCAGCAGTTCCATGGCGTCAATTTAGATGACCCAGATGACGACTAAGAAAATATCAACAGTGCAAGTTCAGATTGTGTTGGCAACAATGACAGGACAATTCCACGAAAAAGTGAACGAAGTCGACGAGCACCTAATCGATATGGTGTATGGGCAACTATGAGTGAATGTTTTCAAAATACATTGATTGCTGAAGAATTTCAAGAGGATGAAAATCTTGCTTTATTAACAGTTTGTGGAAGATGATCCATCATCGATATCTGAAGCAAAACGTTGAATTGATGTGGGTCAAAATGGAAAATGTTCGAATCAACCATATGTGAATTGATTAGATGTTTAATTTATGCACATGTGACTACCAGACCAGATTTGTGTGCCTCAAATATTTGTGTGCCTCAACGGGATATTTTAGCCGTTTTCAAAATTGTTTCAGCGAAACTCATTTCAATTACGCGAAACGGATTTTGAGTTACATTCGTGGCACCATTGACATGAAAATGGTTTATAAGAAAGACGTCGCAGCAAAGACATTGATTGGGCAGTGATTCAGATTGGGCAGGTGACAAAAATGATTTGAAATCCACATCTGGATATGTGTTCAAGTTATTTGGAAACACAGTCAGTTGAGCATCACGCAAGTAGTCAACTGTTAGTAAATCATCGACTGAAGCTGAGTACATTGCACTCTCTGAAGCTGTGAGGGCGAATGGATAAATAAATTATTGGTTGAACTGCAGATCAATTACAATGAACCGATTCCAATACATGAAGATAATACATCGTGCATCAAAATTGCTGCGAGGGGCCACGTGAATACAAACGAATGAAGCATTTGGATGTAAAATACATGTTCACACGAGATTATGTTCAAGCAAAGAAGTATGAAATGGTTCAAACATCGTCCGAAGACCAAGTGGCAGACATTATGACAAAGGTACTTGGAAAAACCTTGTTTATCAAGCATCGTAAAGATTTAAATTTAGTTTAAAGCGTTTGAATTATTTAAGTTTTTCACGTTCGATCGTTTTTTTTATATACTTCTATTAAATTAACAGGCGGTGTTAGAATACTAATTTAACCGAGGGTATGAACGCGGTCTCGTTTTGGTTGAGTTGTTTCCTAACATAGAGCGCGTTGTATAAAACAAAAAATGCTTTCTTGTGTTACTAAACGGTTTTTGTTTGTTAGTTTTTTTATTCTCTGTGAATGCTAACCTTTGAGCATCTGAATAAAAGGTATATTATAAAGGTCCAATCTTTTAATTATTTTTATTTCAATTATTATAAAATATAAATTCTGATTACGTAATCCAATCTTAAATCAATGATACCTCTTATTTGAATTGGGATTCTGCAAATAATTCAGATTTTTATTCTGGGTTATGGGACGAAGCATTTTGTGGACGCCGTAGTAGCGAATAACTACGTACCATTGTGAGATTATATAAGTTAACAGAATACGAAATTTTTAGTTTCAGGATATTTTGATGAACAAAAAACAAAACAATTAGTTTTTCCCCTAAGGATATAATAACATCCCTCGGATAGCCTATGCATTTTTATTTTTTTATAAAAAAATATACATAATTATAATAAATATAAATCACAAAACAAAACAATATAACATTTAAGTCAACAAAACATAATGTATAAACTTGATTAGTTTAAGTCCCCCGAAAAAAATCCCATGCAACATAATCATTTAATCAAATCGCTTGAATGAATATTCTGTATGAACGGCTCACTTTCCGATCTCTTATGCGTTCGACGAGTTAAAATATCTAAATTATCGTTACTGCTCGTCTTATTCTCATCATAATGATCATCATTAATATTTATACCTGTAATGTTACTACAGTTTTCATTACTACCAGTTAAATTAATTTTATTATGTTGTAAATCAGGCACGCTGCGTGTTATATCTTGATCAATCTGATTAGATAGATTGGTTGGCTGTGGTTTTATTATAAGATTATCATTCAAACAAACATCGTCCAAATCGACGTCGCTGTTTGAGAAGAGTGCTGTAGCACCTAAATTTGCAGTATCATCAATTATTTTACTGTTCAATGGACTCGTTGTCGTTACACAGGAATCTGTTGACGAATTTGGTGAGACTAGGTGGGCTGACTTTATTTTTATTTCGGGTACTTTATTATTTAGGGTATGAAACGGCGATGTTGCTGAATCAATTGTTATGGTATTGCGATTATTATTTGTATTATTATTAATGCTGGAACTTTGATTTTTATGTGGGGTAGAGGTAGGTATTAGATTGTTATTGCTATTTGAGTGTTGCTCCATTAAATCGCAGGCCTTACCTAGTGCATAAATTGTGCTACATATACGAGTAGTAACTAGAATTAAATAAGCCAAGACAAGTAGTAATAATGATGCAATTGTATCAATCGTAATTGCATGATAGAGTGCCTTAAAAAGTACAACTGCTAATGGAAACGCAATAAACCCCATTCGCCTAGCAACTAAATCTGAATGATCAGAAAAAGCATGTTTTTGTCGTGTTTGTGTCATATCATATGCCAACGACAACGTATATTCCTTGTATACATCCACTGGCAATTCATTAAAACGAGTAATGAATGCATGTTTAATCCAATCAATAAAAAGTTCTGTGATTAAAACTAACATACATGGACCAAACATTACCCAAAATTGTTCTCGTTTCCAGCTAAACTCTTTCATTGTTTGGATTACAACAATAAAGAGTAACACGGCCAAATGAAAACGTTCCCGTACATCACTGCAGCTTAATTGAAATAGATTATTTTTATCAAATTTTTTAAAAACGCTTCCTTTCAGCTCCACAAAATTATTTGACATCATAATCATAAGTAATCCCTTATTACTTGAATTCACAGCCACATTTAATGTTGTCGATTGAAACATAATTAAAGTAGAATGAAGGGCCATGTAAATTAAAGCGAATATAATATGAGAAACCAATCCTAAATGTTCTTTTCGGCTGTTTTTTGATTCGGTCGCTGTCCAAAAGAGAGCATCAATCGTATCCTGTCCAAATGATGAAAGCAAACGATCACCCACCTCAAGCATATTATAAAATATGTATAATTTGATAAACGATTGGCTTTTTATCACATGATAAATTCGATTTGTATCTATATACAGCATCACAATACAACAAGTTATCCAAATGGTTCCTTTAAGTAGGTCGCATATTTCAGCAGATGTAAGGATTCGATTTCTTCTACTAAATCCAAATAATTTTGCAATGGGACGATATATAATGGCCCATAACGCTAAAACGTATCGTATTGGTAGAAACGTATGAATATACAAAAATGAATCGGCACACTGGAGCACACCATAGAACATAAATTTTTCTACTTCCCTTGGGATTTTCATAAACGTATACATTTTTTCACGTCTTGCTGTATAACGTTCCTCATCATGTTCCAATAAATATCCCCGCGTTAACTCCAATTTAAAAAAGTCCATAAGTGAAGGTTTCTCGTCTTTATTCAATTTTTTGTCATCGCCTGAAATTCGATATCATATAATTATCTCGTCAAAATTATCCTCAACTTGTTAAAATAATAGTTGCAATATCAACCTTTTACTTTAGCACTAGAACTTGAATCGCCACTAAATAATTCTGCTTTATTTGTCCCACGACGTTCTTCGCAATCCAAAATATCTTCGATGCGCTCATCGTAATGTTGAAATAGATTACTGCTTTCGCCACGAAACCGTAATTTTTTTGCCGGTGGCGTAACGAACAAATTATTTTCTACATTTATATTTTTTCGCGACATTTTATTTATTTAATATAACTTTTGTACAAACATTGAATTTTTCAATATAAAAATTGCATAAAAATAAAAATAAAACAAATGATTTTGACGTACGGAGCTACCAACATTCACATACTAAAAAAATCTTATGGAAGACATTATGGCGTTTACAAAGCGAGATTTCCTGCGTGTTTCGAAAGGTTCGTATGTACATACCACGTATACAATATAATAATTTGAAGTACATACGCGAAAATCGTCTTATGCGGAATTCTATTATGCGGAACTGTTTCAAAATAATAATTCAAAAATATTAAAAGAAATAATAATTGAACGAAATCATCACCTGTTTCGCATTTCTAATTCCCTCTTTATTTATCTACCTTATATCATTATCGTGATACAAATGCAAGGTTTTGTAGAATCGGCAAAAAAGTGGAAAATGATTTCTTGACACCTAAGCCCTCTTTTCATGCCAGGCGCGTATTCTTGAAACCGGTGGATATTTTCGTCTACGAATTATAATTTACATTAGAATTCTTTATATTATTCGAATTTTTCGAAAGCCGTATTCTTGAAATAGGTGGAAATTTTCACATGTGGAATATAATTTAAAGCGAATTCATAATATTTTTCGAATTTTTCGCCGACTACTTTAATCGTTTTTTTCAAATTTATTTGCAAGTTTTCTATTATTTATTTCCTTACTAATAAAAGGAAAAATTCCGACTGGGTAAATCGATGCGGAATCCTTTAGTACAGAAATAAACAATAGATAAGTTGTATTCAAATTTGAAAAAAACATTAAAGTATCCGGTGAAAAATTCGAATAATATAAAAAAATGAAAGCAAATTGTATTCAACATGTGGAAATTTTCACTCATTTCAAGAATACGCGCCCAGGTCACATATGTACACACTGTATAGTATAATATAAAAAGTATGTATGTTTTTTTACTGCGCTTTTCTTTTCTTCCTATTTGTCATTTTTATGATTTTTATGATGCAAAATATTCCAAATATATACACAAGATATATTATTTAAAAACAACTATCACTTTGACCGACCAAACGGTACGGTGGTTAAAGTTTTGGCGTTTGGATCGGGAGGTACCGGGTTCGAATCCCGATAGGGCAGGATGCAAAAGGGATTTTTCAGCATTTGATTACGATCGATGATGGTAATGAACACAACTATGACCCCCTGTCGGAGTGCACAACTCATGGGACGACCCATTTTCCATGTCAATACAGATGGTTCTACGTAAATCGGACCTATAGCCGTACGTCCTCGATTTGGCAAGCAGTGGGTAAAGTAGGACGGTAAAAGTGAACTGCGAAAGAGTTGGGAGTGCTTCGGCCCCAGAAGAGATTGCATAGATTAAAACATAAAAAAAACTATCACTTATCTGGTAAACAACACAACAATAAATTTAACACAAACCACTAGCCTTCTTAGCAGCATAATTTACATTTTATTTTATATAAAACACTTGGTAAATTTACTGATGGTAAGATATTCCTTCTTGTATTTTGGCATTTTTTCACGATACACTTCATTTTGCACAAAAGTTTGTAATTTTTGTTATCATATAATGCACCACTACATAAACAAATAACAATTTGATAAAGTTTTTATTGTTTTTATGTATTATAATTAATAATTTTAAAAATTTATAATTTTTAATTTTAAAGCTCAAAATTAAAACGTCACTTCGGACAACAACAACAACTAGTTTGACGGGTTCTTATAGCTTGATATCAGTAAACAATATGGATTTTTTAAATATGGATTTTTTAAATATGGATTTTTTATATAACCATCCTATTCTGGCTTGCCACAGATGAAATAGCAAATTTTATATGGGTTAAATATTGCCACCTATTCTCCAGTATTTTAACTTCTTTGGTCAATCCACACGAAATAGTTATTGACTTAAACTGGGTAAACTGTCGTTTACAATCCGATAAAACAAAACATTCCGTCTAAGACGATTATAACATGACTGTCCTAAACTGGGTAAACAGTCGTTTACAACATGGGATATAAGCAATTTAGTTCGGGTGTAAAGCCGCAATTCCACGACTGCGGCTTTTTTTTGTGCAGAAAACCAGGAAGAGATGCAATCAAAAATCTCTATGTGTGTGAGCGGCGCAACAGGAAAATTTATTATACTTAAATTTTTTGTTGTTGTAGCGATTTGGTTGCCATAACTATAAATAAAAAATACAAATCGAAGTATTTTTTATGGCAACCAAAATGAAAAATACCCCCCACTCTCAGCAAATTTTAGTTTAGTAATATTTTTATGGTGAGCACTTGGCTCATATATTTTATATGTTTGGTGGAGTGTGATATAAATCGCGTTTTCATTATAAATTTGTATTAAAGTTCAAACTAAAATATTTTACAATATTTAATTTTTATTATTTATTCCGTATTACATAATTTTAATGCATGTGATATTTTTTAGGTTATGTTACAAACGCGGTCAAATATTCCCCTAACTTTTTTATAGGAAAGCGTTTTCTTAGTTTTTAATTATTGAAAGGAAATAATTAAAAAACATAATAAAATGGTGCCTACAAATAATATTTAGGTTTTTTAGTAATGTAGAGATATAAATGAAATTGATTTAACAATAATTTTCATTTTTCAACTAATTTTTGTTATAATTTCGTAGTTGTCAAATATTCCCCTTAAAATTTCACTATAAAATAAATATAGTCTGTCTCTGTCGGATTTTTGATATTATCTCTTTCTGGTTTTCTGCACAAAAACAAAAGCCGCAGTAATGGAATTGCGGCTTAACGTACCTCATTATTCTTTACGCGAAAAAATAAAGCCGGCAAAATAATCCGATAAAACAAACCACAAACCAATTCCGTCTAACACGATTTTAACATGACTGAACTTTCAACCAATGCTACCAACTTTTAAAATAATATTAGATTGCGATTTGACATACGATAAGCAGTAAAAAATCAAAACAATCAGCTGACAAGTAAAGAGCCAGACATAAAAAAGTGTTAAAATTATCACAAAAGTGAATTTTGTAATTTTTTATTTGGTTATATAAAACCATAACACAAAAACGAAACCCATTTACAAAAATGACAGAAAGTAGTGATAAGATAAAAATAAAATGTAAATTAATAATTATTGGTGCTGGAATGGCTGGTCTATCAGCAGCAAATTATTTAATACAAAATGGTTGTAGAGATTTTAAAATTCTTGAAGCTCGAAATCGGATCGGTGGAAGAATTATATCAATTGATATGAGTAGTGAGAAGGTACATAAATGTTTAATTGTGCAAAAAATAATTATTAGTGTCAACGCTGTATTGTTTGACTATAGTTTTACTTTATTATATAAGAATTCGTGTGTTCAAAATAGACAATCGAAATATCCATATGCATGAAACAATATTATAAAAGTTTTTCTTCCAACTTATTCTATATATAACCAAAGTACATTACCAAACTAATTTGTCAACATAACACTTTCCAGTTGGATGCTGAAGTTTTTTTCATGGTTCGCTTGCTGTTGCATGAACTCCCTAGTCGAATGTTTCTTCCGGTGGACATAATCATTGCATGATCAATATAACAAAAATGTTTATTTAACTGCGATACAGAAAAATCCATAATAAAGTTAATTATTATATCAATACATATTAGGGCATACATGAATATAGATAGCTTTTATATCGATTTTGGTTTTTTGTAGGTTGTATGTGTAAGTTCCTAACCTAAAGTTTTATTTTGGTTTCGAAGAATGGGAGATCGATTATGTTCATTATGTAGAATATCTACTGTTCATATGATTTTGTTAAACATATAAAATCTTACTATAATTACAGATCGAATTAGGAGCGAACTGGATACATGGAATTTTAGGCAATCCAATTTTTGAAGTGGCCATGTCTAATGGGCTAATTCCAATCGTTAATATTCCAAAGCCGCATAAGATTGTTGCGGCTACCGAAGATGGTAAACAAGTGCCATTCACTATATTGCAAGAAATCTATGAGGCATACGTATGTTTCTTAAGACGATGTGAAGAATATTTTCTATGTCAATACATCCCACCACCTGATATACTAAGCGTTGGCGAACATATCAATCTAGAAATTGAATTATTTCTAAAAGCAGTAAAAGATAAAACCGAGAAACATTTAAAAGAACTAATTTTTAAATGTTTACTGAAACGAGAAACCTGTATTACCGGGTGTCATAGCATGAATGAAATAGATTTATTAGAATTAGGAAGCTATCAAGAACTACAAGGCGGTAATATTGTGCTGCCCTCCGGGTATAGTTCTATATTGGAACCGCTATCGCGTGATCTCCCGAAAAATTCAGTTTTGAAAAACTGCCCAGTTAAATTAATCCACTGGAAGCGAAAACTTAAAAATGTAACCATGACTTCATCCAAGCTAGGTAAGTACGATGATTCTTTTAGATATGTAATAAACTCAGTTAATGAATATTTCATATTTTTTTTTTTTTTTTTAGAAAATTTAGATACAATTGACGAAGAAGAAAATCAGTGTGATTCAGATGATTCTGATAAAACGGTAACGGAATTCCCCATAAAGACTACATCGAGTGAAAACGCACCAAACACATCGACATCAGGTGAAGTTCCTGCACAAAAAGACGATTCAAGCCATTACAACGTGAAAATAGAATGCGAAAATGGAAATATATTTTACTGTGATCATGTAATATGTACAATTCCTCTTGGTGTTCTTAAGTCGAAGGGCGAAGCCCTATTTAATCCCCAGTTACCGCAGTATAAATTAGAATCTATCGAAAATCTACTATTTGGTACGGTCGATAAAATATTCTTGGAATATGATCGGCCTTTCTTAAATACCGAGATTAGTGAAATAATGCTTTTATGGGATCAGTTAAATGATCCCCATTGCGAATCTAACGAAACCTATACAAATGATTATTTAAAAAATAATTGGTATAAAAAAATTTATTCGTTTTCTAAAATTAATGACACGTTACTGCTAGGCTGGATATCGGGTCGCGAAGCCGAATATATGGAGACATTGGATCAACAAGAAATTTTAAATAAGTGTACTGATATTTTACGTAAATTTTTAAAGGATCCCTATATCCCAAAACCGAAACGGGTCGTGTGTACCAGTTGGAAGAAACAACTGTATAGTCAAGGTTCTTATACCTCAATGGCAATTGGAGCATCCCAAGAAGATATAGAAAATTTATCGCAACCGCTATATTCTAATCCTCATCAATCAAAGGTAAACATTAAATTATTCAACTAATTATTAATTAAATTTAAATTATTTAAATAATTTCAGCCATCAATCCTGTTTGCGGGTGAGCACACTCACACAAATTTCTATTCAACCGTACATGGTGCCTATTTAAGTGGACGAACTGCTGCTAAAATAATTTTAACACCAGATTCTCCACAAGAAATCGTAATGGAATCGGATAGCAGCGATTTAAGTGCATGGATTCAAGGAATGTCTCTCGGCTAAATTGTTAAATTTTATTTTGATTTTTAACAAACAAATTGTGATAGAGAATATTATGTTGTTTAACGAAATTAATTAATAAGGCTTTTCAACGTTTGATTTGATAAAATTTATTGAGAAATGCTTTAACTTATTAGGTGATCCCAAAGTCATGTCGTTTATTTAATTATTTAACAATATTTTTTTTATTTTAACTTATTGTATGTAAATTTAACACAAAACGTATTAAATAGTTTAAAAAATATACTTTATACAATTTAAGTCAAATAAATGCCAAGAGACACGCGTATTAACGATTATCATGCACCAAATATGATAATTTTACGGAAATGTTAGGCCACCAATCCTTTTGCACATAATAAAATAATATATTTAACATAAATTAAAAAGAAGCATTTGATTATAAAAAGTAAATTAGAATAGATATAGAATAGTATTTTGTATGCCTGTTTAATAGTTTTTAATTATAATTTCAAGTTTTGTGTTTGTTTCCTCTTAACACATTCTAGTCGCAATTTTTATATAGAACAAAAAAACTTTATTACTATAATTTTAATTGCATTTTAAATTAAGCTATAATTTAATTTATAAATTATGAAAATAAACAGATTTTTATGCAGAATATTTTTTATTTAAAATAAAAACAAAGTGTGTCTCCGCTAACTATCGTTATATTTGCTATCGCGTGTAAAATAAGTATACAGTGGATGAAATTCTTTATTTTATTTTTGTGTTTTGCGTCGCATGATTGGAAATCTATTATGAAGTAACAAACATGAAATGCGGATATTAAAAAACGGCTGAGGATTAACGGAGTAATTAATTTTGCTGATTATATATGACGAAATTAATTACGTATTCAAAATACATATAAGGCATAAGAATTGATTTTTCTACTTTGAGGGGAGTTATTCTACACAAAAATTAATTAAGAGCAAGTATTAGAGAAAAAAATTAGTAGTATAATTTCTTAAATACAGGACTGAGAGATAATGGAACAACAATTTTAACACCAAACAAACATTGATTTGGGTTAATACAATTTTAGATGGCCGCATGCCAATATACTTATCCAGTAGGCATAGGTTCTCGGCTAAGGTTCATTGACCAATGGCCAGCGGGATAATACATTTTCTTGTAAACATGTGCAATTTATAATTCTAATACATATTCGCCACACGATACAGATAAGAGCATGTAGTTAGCTAACAAATAGCACGAAACTTTCAAAGTAATTTTTTTCTGCGTTTAACTTTATATTTTAAACCACAATATTCCACTCCTAATTTTAAATTAAGCCTAATTTTAAATTAAGCTAAAAGAACTTTTTCCTACAAAAATTAGGTTGTGCCGTCAACCTTATCGCTGATATTTATTTCATCTAATTTTTACCAAAAGCTACATGTACACACAATTGGTAGTAATATTCAAATAAAAAGAGACTACTGAAAAAGTATGAAGCACGGTTCTGAACGAATCTCTCGGCACGTTGAAATCAAAAACATCAAACGAAAAGTTATAAAGTCTCAATATGTTTAAGCGCTGATTTCGAGAGCTGCAAGTTAGAGAAGCGGGAGGTCTATTATGAAACATTATTCGCTTTCAAAAAATTCGATATCTAAAAATTCGACACGCTTCGAATATTGCTATTATGAAACAAAGCGAATCGTCCATTTGTTGTGGACCTGTCAAATCAATTTTATATACTATTAAAATAAATTTATTTGTAGTAAATTATTTTACAACTTACATCTTGGTAAATATATTCTCTTGGTAAATATATTAATTGCATAAACTAAAAAATATAAAATACACGGTCCAGTTTATTTACACGATAAAAAAATTATTATTTTAAAACAACATTGACACAATACAACAATCGCCACCTACAGACCTGAGACCAATCGGATTTTGACGTAACATTTTCTAAACGAAAATCGATTCGTATTTTTTGTTTGTTTCATAATCTGGCGAATTTGTCGATTTCGAATTATTGGATAGAAAAAAAAAATCATAATACCAAAATAAGCCGCGAATCGAATAAGATTAATAATAGACCCCCGGAGGTTCCTGGTCACTCCTGAACCTCCACGACGCCGATACTGTGTTTAACTACTTAAGTGACGGCTTTTTTCAAGAAAGTGTATCCATAAATTATGAGGTTTTTTTACATTTCTTTGGAAAATAATTACCAAGTCAGAATACTTACAATGTTTTTTTTTTTCAATTTTTTTTTCAAGTCACAAAACAAGCTTTGTCCGAGCCAGATTCGGGCAAATAAAAAAAAATCGAACTAAGCCCCCGAGTCACGCTCGGGCAAATCTTACCATGCCAATTGACAAATGTTTTTTAATTTTAAATTTGTTTTCTGATTGTAAAGTAGAAATATGTACATGAAAAGAGTGCCACCTCGGAAAATGCGTAACATTCTTTTCGTGAATTTTTACTTTACAATCGGAAAACAAATTTAAATTTAAAAAAAATGTGTCAATTGGCATGGCAACATAAGGCAAATCACTCAAGAGGTTACGCGACCCTCTTTCGAATAGTGCAGGTCTCGCCACTGATCCATCGTCAATGTCAGGTTACAGCCTGTCAAGGAGCTCGCAATGCGCATGTAGTAGAGAATATCGCAACGAACCGGTAAGCGTACCGTAAAATGTGTCGAGTTTCAGTTGTAAAAAAGGAACCAAACGTGAGGCAAAGGTGACGCATATCGATTTTAATGTGAGAGAATCACAAAATTTCTACAGTTACGCTTTATAAAATCCAATACTACATGTACTTTTGTGATACTTGAATCAATGGTCGGAACTATAATCCTCAGCCTTACAATCGGATTATCAAATAAGATATACTCATGAAGCACTGGCGAGTGACTGTAACTGGGGGTTTAATATGATAATGATTGATTGGGTTTATATTGTAATGATAAAAGTGAAAATATAATCTTTTATAAAGGACTAAAATTATTAATGTGAAATATTTTAATTTGATTGAACTATAATATGAATAGTTATACTAGTTTATTTTTAGCTAATAAAAATAATAAATCACTAAATTAAATAAATCAGCGGCAAATGTTTTATAATTGTGTACAGTCAAGTGTGTTATAAAATAATTGGCTGCAGTTTACATTTCGTTCTTTTAATTAGTTCATAAAAATGAAGCTGCACCTAAGTAACTCTTTTCCGGCAGATATATTTTTTTAAATTTATGTCCATCGTACACAAATGTGTATGTAATTAACCAAATAGTTTGTAAGTTAAATGTTTTAAATGTCTTTTTCGTAACGTACACATTTGTGATCGCAGTTCGTTCAAAGCACAGAATATATATATTCTGTGGTAAAAGGATTAAATTTGCCTTAAGTAAAGTGTCTCCACTAAATCTACCTACCTAGTGGTGAACATAGAAATGTTCACAAATATGGTCGTCAAACCCTGCATAAAAATTTTGACATTTCAATTTACATTAAACATTTTCAGTTTTGTTGGTTAGGGAATAATCAATTTTATAGAAAATAGAAAATTATTAAAACCAATTTTATTAATAAAAATAATAGAAAAACATATAATAAATAGTAAAATGTGAATTATAGCTTTATGACAAGTGTTAAAATATATAATATATCCTAGTGTCAATTACAGAACAAGAAAAAAATTATTTTAAGATCTTGTTCTTCCAAAAGTTTTTCTGTTTTGTATTACATACCTACCTAGTTTTAATTTAAATTTTAAAGTTTCGATTTAATATAATAATTTAATTAATATTCCCAAGTAATCCATCATTATGATATTAACATTATACTACATGGCAGCAACATGGATTCAATCTAGGAAACTTCGTTCCATTTATTCGATTGTAAATCGCAATTTTTTAGAAAAATCTAGTTTCGTATTTTACAATACAAAAAGTGGCGTAAATGGTAATTAATCAATTAGTTTGTGATCTAAACATAATTGTAATGTATATTTATGTGTTTTTGTTTTTAAGATGATATAACATTTACGTCACCACCATCTGAACAATGTTCTAATTATAATAAAGCACGTATTGTTGACCTAATTTGGCATAACAATTACCAGCGAGGATGCATCATTCATCCAATGCAACAAATTCAAATTGAGCAGTGGATCTCATTCTCCGATTCAATTAATTTCCTACCCTTTCATTTCGATAATGCCGTAACAATAAATTTAAACGAAGCCAACTTGATGCATGTGTTGCTAGAGTTTGAGTTGCTTCGATATACGTCCAACAATCAGATCAATATTGAATCATTTGGAGAATTAGTTGCATGGAAATTTGATTCACAACTATCACTCCTTTTACGATCTGATTGTAAACATTTTTGTGAACTAATTACTGTTGTATTTTTACAAAATCATAATTCTATTAATGATGGTTTTGAGTTAATCCGTATTGAGACTGTTGATCTGGTTGGATTGCCACAGCCGGTTGACCAGCTAAAAAATTATTCAAGAAAATTAATTATAAAACGAAACGACTCAAAATGTTGGGAGGAACATTTGGATTTATTAAAAAATATGAGTAGATTAGCCTATCAAGCGAATAAGTATGAAATGAAACAGAAATTGGAAGGGATCAGTTCCGTAGTCAAACCAGATTTAATAATGTCGGATACCATCGAAAAAACCTTGCAGGATCTTCCAGAAAACCTAGATGTTACCGAAACCAAAGAAAATAATACACCTGTCAACACTGGTCCAGTGCAGGAGAAATTAGAACGTAAAAAATCTCCAATTCGAATAAATTTTACCGATAATTTAACCAAAACCGAAAATCAATTAAAAACCGATACTTCACAAACGATTGAAACTCAAGTGGATATTGAAACACCTGAAACCTCAACTACTTCATCAAATGTAACCGAACCACCGAAGATACTACCTATTGAAATAGTACAAGAAACGACAGCATGCCAAAGTGATGCAAACACCACACAAACTCATTTTAACAAACCACCGCCAAATTCAACATCATCATCATCCCGTCCAAAGCTAAAACGCACAAAACGTAATTTTAAATCTTCCAAACCACCAAACATACTTGTGTATTCTGAAAGTTCGGTAACACGAGATAATGTTATAACAACATTAAAAAGTGTTCTCGAACAAGATAAATACACAATCTATCCATTAACCCAAAATCATATCGACACAAATGTTTGGCTTGAAAATGCTACACTGCTCGTTGTATGCGGAAACGTGGCACAATCTATTGGGAAAATATTGCTTGATTTTTTTCTGAAAGGTGGTAAAATGTTATGTTTATGTTCGGACTTGTTACATGTTGTTCTTCCTAATTATCGTACTGCCGAAGTGCGAGAAAATGAACTGGTTCGATTTTCTTACAATAAATGGAAAAATGTTAAAATGATGCATCACATATTCTGTTATCAACCTTCACCTGTTAAAAAACACTTCTCACATGATAGCGATGAAGTTTACACAGTTCCGAATAATAATCAATCGTAAGTGGTCTTTTGATCCATTCTTAACTTGATTTTAAATATTTGAATCATTTCATTTAGTTAGTATAAGTTCGCTTGTAATGCATAACAAAATGGGTTTCGATACATAATTCGAATTTTACAAATTTCTATTTAAATGTATATATAAGGTAAATTTAAGCATCTCACGCCGGATAAAGACTTTCAAATACTCCAGAAATGCATGATGGTAAGTAAAGAGACTGGACTCCCTCCCATTTCAAAGGCATTGTGTTTATCAGTGCAATTGGGCCCTTGACATTGTGTTGTTGAACAACAGCAACGCGATTTGAGCATTCTGCTAAATATTCCCAGAAAATTCCACAAAACGGGGTTTTATCCAATGTGGATCGAATGACGAATTAATGAAGAACGTTGTAAGCGCGGTACAGCGCGACAACTGATAAACAATACCAATCTGGTGAGTTAAACCGTTCTGCAACTACTCATATAAATCTTAGTTTCTTCTTTGATCGTAACAAAATAAGTATGTAACAGTATAATAACATAAAATTGAACCACCAAATCGGTTATTTTAAAGGAATCGATCAATTTGAGTTTGGAAAAGATCGAGAAACAAAAGGGTCCCAGTTCCATAACATGTTGTACCATTACCATAAAAACCAGCAATTGTTGGTATGACTCGAACGTAAATATAAAGCAGAAGATGGAATATAATACAACTGTAATGCAGAACGATTGCTGCAGAAGTATTCATTACAAGTGTACATAAAGTGACGATTTATATGGCTCACAGAATAAAAAATCGAGGAAGAGTCGAAAACGTTTTTTTTTTAAATTTTAGAATCGCTTCTTGAATTTCCACTAATTTAAATTTAAAAGCAAAGCAGCTTTTATTGCTCAAAAATATTCGAAATTTTAAAATTTGTATTGTTTTCATATCTACCAATAATCATCACCATAAAATCTGTTTTTTTGGCTTATTATTTCTCCTCAAACAGACCTGGACAACTATCGGAGAGATATGGCGAAATACGTATGTTCAGTAACGCCTCTTAATTGAAAGGCATGATATGTAGATTTTTTGCTACAGTAAACACTTCCCTATTGAATCGATTACCGTAGTATTTAAGATTGAATTTACTGTTTTGCGAACGTTAATGCTAAACTAAAATCATTCATGTTATCCGGTAATATTAGGTTTGCCTAACACTAACCAAAAAACGACATCCAAATAGTTGTTAGAAATTACATCGGTACGTTATTTTAAAATAGATACATTCCAATTTTAAATTTCAAGGAAAATTCAGAGTCATCTCTTGTAGCTGTCGATCATAAGTTCCTTCTTATCTTAACAAAGTATCGCTCAAAAAGTATTTGCAGTTTGCCAACAACCATCCTTTTTTATTGAATCTTGAGAATCATAGTGAGATGAGTATGACTATCACATTGTGCTGGCAATGTCGGCGTGTCTAATCAGAATAAGATGTTCTGGTAAATCAGCTTGCTTCAATAAACATTGTTGTTTGTAATTTTATTTGTTCATAGTTATGTTAGAATTTATTATGTATGTAAAGTAAAACGAATTTTGTTCTCAAACCCAGGGTAACGACATTTGGTCGGCACTTTATTTTATTCAAATCGTTTATTATGTTATGCATTACAAGCTTAACAAATTCGCTTATTTTTGCGTCTTAAAATGTATTTACATGTTACACAATAAAACCAAAGAGTATGTATTTTGATAAAGAGTAACGAAACAAAGGAAAAATTGTTATCCACAAATGCATGGGTTATGCAATTTAAATGGGTTATACAACACACTTGCGCTTCTTTATTTAGCGCAATTTTAATGCTTTCTATCAATAGCCACGAGTATGACAATATTCTTTACAAATAAAATAAAAAACTGTTGTGTAAGTGGAGCGGTAGGGTTGTATAACCCATTTAAATTGCATAACGCAGCATTTTTTGATGAACATTTTTCCTCGGTTTTGTTACTCTTTACAACATTACATACTCTTTGATAGAACTCTACACAAAAATTGTACGCTGCTTATTTCTACAGATAAAACAATTAGAACAATAATTTTATATTATCACAAAAATTATAATAATTACATAAATTTATTTAATGTTTTTGATTTCTTTTTTGTTTACTTTCATTGCAATCTTAAATGTTTTTCGTTGCAAATCACAAATAAAAATTTGAATATACAATTATTATTGGCTGACCGTTAATATCATCACTGAATCACGTGTTTTATGTACATAAAACCACTAACCGTATATTATGTATTTACTAACAAAAAACTATAATACTTTGTGTCTATTATTTGCAAATTATGTATTTTTTTGTGTACTTTGTTTGGAATTGTTTATGTGTTCTGGGTTTGTGTTTTTGTTTGTTTTTAAAATCATATTTATGTAAAAATGAAAATGTAAAAAACACGATACTAGAATCATGATGTGTCCAAGGTCTGTTGATGTAAGAGATCTGCAAGGAGTACTTCACAGCCTGGATGTAAAAATTTTGGGTACAGAAGATACGTGGAATACACCAAGTCTTATGTTAGCCAATAATGATAAAAGTGGTGGGAAAGCTGTATTTTCCCAGGTAAAATATATACATTTTTTATTTATTTATTCGTTTGATACGATACGTTAAACACTCGATACACTCATTTTAAGGTTCATCTTGAAACTGATCCGAATCAATTCGAAATAGACGAGCGTCAATATTCTGTTTTACAAGAAAATGAGTCAGCCCGATTGGAGATATTGGCTGATATTTTGAAAACGTACTTAACTATTTCGTCGGAAGTACAAAGTGTCTCGCAGCCGAGTTTCCAAAGTGGTTATTTCCTGGGAAAGCACGATACCAAATTTGAATTTTTGAAACAATTAACGTTGACAGAAAATTCGATTCATAATGGTAAACTTAAAATACGTTTCATCGGTAAAAATGAAGCTGTGCCAAAAGCTAGTGCCAATTATCTTCCAATTATGCTACATTCCTGTCCAGATGACTTTTCGACTATAGATTATTTTGATGTAAGCCGCAGCGCGATTTCAAATAGTAATAAGCATTGAAACCAATTTTTTTTTTAATTACAGAATTTGCAAACAGATTGTATTGGACGATTGGTGATTTATGTTCCCATTATAACATCTTCAATGGATGTTGTAACTAATTTAAATTTAACGCATGGTACTGTTGTTATTCCAAGGCAACAAACTGAAGGTTCTGGAAGAAATCAAAACCAGGTATTTAATATTTTGAACGTATTATTAAATTTTCGACGAAACTAGCGAAAGATGGGGTAATGAGACCGCTCTGAATTAGCTTGAAATACACTCACTATTTTGGAAGCAAATATTGTCACAACTTTATGTCCACAACAGAAGAACGGCGAGCTGAAACCTATTTTGGTTTCAGCTCGCCATTCTTCTGTTGTGGACATAAAGTTGTGACAATTCTTTCCTTGCTTTCACAGAGGGTTTAAGCGCTCTCCCAGCTTCACGCTTTCACTTCTAGCTGTGTTGCCAGCAATAAGAAAAGGGCTTCTTAGCCAAGAGATGTAGGAGATTTTAAGTTGCCGTTGAATCCGTTTGTCTGTTTGTATCGATTCATACTTCGAACAGAAACATGTACCCAACGAAAAGAACAGCTTAAAAAATAACATCATTTATTGGTACCGATACGTGGATGATAGCAAAATTATTTTCGGGTTCAATGCGTAACTTAAAAACCTCCGGTATTGATGTATTAATAACATACTCCCTAATAGAAAATTGTGGTGTGAATCCCATTTCCATTCAACATCCTAATCCCATCATAATCGGTTAAGAAATTGCAGAGTTGTGCCCCAGATGGCTTTTTCCAGAACTTCTCCCAAAAATCATTTAAGAATCCGACTTCCATCCAACATATCCAATCCCATCATAATCGGTTAAGAAATTACAGGGTTCCGCCCCAGATGGCCATATTCCAGAACTTCTTCCAAAAATCATTTAAGAATCCGATTTCCATCTAACATCCCAATCCCATCATAATCGATTAGGAAATAACCGAGTTCCGCTATAGATGACCTTACTCCAGAACTTCTTTCAAAAATCATTTAAAAATCCTATTTCCATCCAACATACCCAATCCCATCATAATCGGTTAAGAAGTTACCGAGTTCCGCCCCAGATGGCCTTATTCCAGAACTTCTTCCAAAAATCATTTAAGAATCCGATTTCCATCCAACATATTCAATCCCATCATAATTGATTAGGAAATGGCCGAGTTCTGCTATAGATGGCCATATTCCTGAACTTCTCCCAAAAATCATTTATGAATCTCATTTCCGACCAGCATATTCAATCCCATCATAATTGATTAGGAAATGGCCGAGTTCTGCTACAGATGGCCATATTCCTGAACTTCTTCCAAAAATCATTTATGAATCTCATTTCCGACCAGCATATCCAATGCCAATCCCATCATAATCGGTTAAGAAATTACCGAACAACAGTTTGTTCGTGAAGGGGAAGGAAACGAGGAAAGTATCACGACGAAAGAATCAAAGTGTGGAAGGGCGAAGGGTTTTTTCCATGCTTTTTCCATACTTTATGAAAATAAAAATTAACAAACAAAAATATACCCTACAATTTTAATTTTCTTTTGCCGGCAATCACTTAAGGACTAGACATACCAAGCGTCGACGGCGAGCGGCGAATTTAAATATGTATTAATTTATTTATATATTATATAGAAACGATAGTATAAAAAATATATTCCAATTACATATTTATAAAAAAGATTACAATTCAGAAAATGAAAAATGACGCCATGTGTACTTTAGTACAAATATTAAAAACTATTGTCTCGTTCGACCATATTCAAATATTCACATTCCTTATACATACAAAAATTTCTAATGTTTATTCACAATATAATAGAAAAATGTAGGTATATAATAAAATAACTTTAAAACAAATAGACTTACCAAGTAGGTAAATGCATCCTTGTAAATAATAACTCACAATCACAACTAAAACTTTCACTTCACTTATGTATTTTTATCAATAATTAATTACACAATACAAAATTCAAATATATTGAATTAAATTTAAAAATAATAAATAATAAAATATTTATTTAATTTAATTTGATAGTCGACTGTTCTCGTCGATGGTCAAACACCAACTGCAAAAATATGACAGCGTGAAGTTAAAGTTTATGACAAAATAATACGCCCTACACGCTACACACGTGACACGACCTGATTTGGTCAGGAGGTTTGATGGTTGGATGGATTTTCCACCTGACATCACCCGACAGAAAAATTGTCATACGACAAACCTACACACGACCTGATTTTATATCTGATCTGATCTAATCAGCCCGACGGCCTCCTAACCAAATCAGATCGTGTCACGTGTGTAGCGTGTAGGGCGTATTATTTTGTCATAAACTTTAACTTCACGCTGTCATATTTTTGCAGTTGGTGTTTGACCGTCGACGAGAACAGTCGACTATCAAATTAAATTAAATAAATATTTTATTATTTATTATTTTTAAATTTAATTCAATATATTTGAATTTTGTATTGTGTAATTAATTATTGATAAAAATACATAAGTGAAGTGAAAGTTTTAGTTGTGATTGTGAGTTATTATTTACAAGGATGCATTTACCTACTTGGTAAGTCTATTTGTTTTAAAGTTATTTTATTATATACCTACATTTTTCTATTATATTGTGAATAAACATTAGAAATTTTTGTATGTATAAGGAATGTGAATATTTGAATATGGTCGAACGAGACAATAGTTTTTAATATTTGTACTAAAGTACACATGGCGTCATTTTTCATTTTCTGAATTGTAATCTATTTTATAAATATGTAATTGGAATATATTTTTTATACTATCGCTTCTATATAATACATAAATAAATTAATACATATTTAAATTCGCCGCTCGCCGTCGACGCTTGGTATGTCTAGTCCTTAAGTGGATTTGCCGGCAAAAGAAAATTAAAATTGTAGGGTATATTTTTGTTTGTTACTTTTTATTTTCATAAAGTATGGAAAAAGCATGGAAAAAACCCTTCGCCCTTCCACACTTTGATTCTTTCGTCGTGATTCTTTCCTCGTTTCCTTCACCTTCACGAACAAACTGTTTTTCTGTAATTTCTTAACCGATTATGATGGGATTGGCATTGGATATGTTGGTCGGAAATGAGATACATAAATGATTTTTGGAAGAAGTTCTGGAATATGGCCATCTATAGCAGAACTTGGCCATTTCCTAATCAATTATGATGGGATTAAATATGTTGGATGGAAATCGGATTCTTAAATGATTTTTGGAAGAAGTTCTGGAATACGGCCATCTGGGGCTGAACTCGGTAACTTCTTAACCGATTATGATGGGATTGGGTATGTTGGATGAAAATGGGATTTTTAAATGATTTTTGGAAGAAGTTCTGGAGTATGGTTATCTGAGGGTCCACCCTCAGATAACCATACTCGGTAACTTCTTAACCGATTATGATGGGATTGAATATGTTGGATGGAAATGGGATTCTTAAATTATTTATGGAACAAGTTCTAGAATATGGCCATCTGGGGTGAAACTCTGGAATTTCTGGATTGGGATGTTGGATGAAAATGGGATTCTCAAATGATTTTTGGTAGAAGTTCTGGAATATGGCCATCTATAGCAGAACTCGGCCATTTCCTAATCAATTATGATGGTATTGAATATGTTGGATGGAAATCGGATTCTTAAATGATTTTTGGAAGAAGTTCTGCAATATGGCCATCTGGGGCGGAACTCGGTAACTTCTTAACCGATTATGATGGGATTGGGTATGTTGGATGAAAATAGGATTTCTAAATGATTTTTGGAAGAAGTTCTGGAGTATGGTTATCTGAGGGCGGAACTAGGTAACTTCTTAACCAATTATGATGGGATAGGATATGTTGGATGGAAATGGGATTCTTAAACTATTTTTGGAACAAGTTCTAGAATATGGCCATCTGGGGCGAAACTCTGCAATTTATTAACCGATTATGATGGAAGAAGATCTGGAGTAAGGCTATCTTTAGCGGAACTCGGCTATTATCTAATCGATTATGATGGGATTGGTTTTGTTGGATGGAAATGGGATTCTTAAATGATTTTTGAAAGAAGTTCTGGAATATGGGTATCTGGGGCGGAACTCGGTAATTTATTAACCGATTATGATGGGATTGGGTATATTGGATGGAAATGGAATTTTAAAATTACTTTTAGAAGAAGTTCTGGAATATGGCCATCTGGGGCGGAACTCTGCAATTTCTTAACCGATTATGATGGGATTGGATATGTTGGATGAAAGTGGGATTTTTAAATGATTTTTGGAAGATGTTCTCGAGTAAGGCCATCTATAGCTAGGAATTTTTTCTGTGCTATTGGCCTTTTAATCGCCCCTAGTTAGCGCCACTTTCTATGCGAGTCAATTTTATTTTTTTTATTTATTTAAATAGTACAATCTTATCACATGATAATTTATTACTAATGATAATAACGCATTTATTTGAAACTAATAAGTGGAGCGAGTGTGGGTTTACAAGAAATCAATATTCTGCTCCCAATAATGAAACTTTATTTATTAGATGACTAGCTCATCAGCTCAAGAAGTTGTATTGCTTCACTGTTGGTATGTTGCAGTAATCTTCTTTCATGTTTGATGGCAAATTCCTGGATCACTTCATCAATCCATTTAACATTTAGGTCTTTGTGTAATTCCTCGTTGGATACGTAGCGATAAACATTCGTTATTATACGTAGAAATTTGTTTTGACAACGTTGAATAATTAAACGATTTGGTTGTTTAGTACAAATTATCGATTTGTTATCGATTTAATTATCGATTCGTAGATCAGGCGTTTACAGTACAGGCTAAGCTTAGAATGTCTTCCTATTAGCCAGTACATCCCACGTTGTTTCATTTTCATTTGCTCTGCTTTTTGTCTAACGTGATATTTCCAGTTCAATCTTGAATCGAGATGCAATCCGAGATATTTTGCAGATTCAGCTTGGGGAATTTGTACCCCATTGATAAATGTATGGATGTTGCTATTTTTGTGCCGCAACATGTATGTTACATGTACTGATTTCAGCTCGTTAAGCTTTATTTTCCAATCCCTGGTCCATTGGCTGATTTTATCGAGTGCGTGCTGTAAGTATTCTACTGCTTGGTTCTGCGATTCGCTTGATGGCAATACTGCGGTATCATCAGCAAAAGTTCCGATGAAGGTTGTTTCCGTTGTCGGTATATCAGAAGTGTAAAGTAGATATAGGATGGGTCCTAATACGCTACCCTGGGGCACCGATGCTATGGCTGGGTAAAAGTTGGAGTATGTTTCTTCATGTGATACTCTAAATATTCATTTGGAGAGATACGACTCGAGCAATTGACAGTAATTTTTTGGCACTAATTTACTTATCTTGTAGATAAGACCACACTCTATCGAAAGCCTGTGACACATCTAGAAATACGGCAGGGCAATATTTCTTCTCTTTAAGTGCTTGTTCTATCTTTGCAGTCACGCGATGAACTTGATCAATTGTCGAAAGTTTATTCCTGAATCCAAACTGGAAGTCAGGTATAATGATCATTGGTTTTAGTCATTTCAATGTGCATGAGCCCATTTGCTCGGCTGGTTTGTCTGGTTTTTTTATCATGATTATGTGTGCAACCTTGAAACACTCAGGCACATATGTAAGTCGAAAGCAAGCATTATATATATATATATATATATATATATATATATATATATATATATATATATATATATATATATATATATATATATACACATATATATATATATATATATATATATATATATATATATATATATATATATATATATATATATATATATATATATATATATATATATATATATATATATATGTTAACATAGTCACTGCACTCTTTGATAACTCCTTAAACATCCTTGGCGAAATGTCATCAATTACAGGTGACTTTTTGGGATTCAGATTCATGTCTATTTCTTGTGCAATTTCTAGTGGAGTGACACTTCTGATATTTGATGGAGATCTATAGACTGGTTTAGGATCAATCCTAGATTGTATGTCATGTGGTTGAAATACTGATGCCAAATGTTGTGCAAACAGTTCTGCTTTTCTTCGTTGCGTCGCACCCATTCTCTATTTATGTTCCTTATAGGTGGCACTTGGATTATTAGCCTCTTGAATCTTTTAGTAGCTTTCCAAAGAGAATAATTTTTGTCAGCTTCAGAACCCAGTCCTTTCAAATAATTTTCAGTACAAGCTTCTTTATGTTCTTTAATTATTCGGTTAACTTTATTACTTACCCGATTAAATTCTTTTTTGTCAATAATGTTTCTGGTTCTATGCCATATGCGTGTTTTCCTACGCCTTTCTTTTATCAGCTCTCGAATCGCCAGGCGGTAGTTGATCTCTTGTACGACTTTCTCACCTAATACGGGTGTAGTCTCTTTAGCTGCATCACGCATGGAGTTAATAAAATATTTAGTTTGTAATTCAAGTTCTTGTTTAGTTTTAAGACTAACTTTTAACTCAATTAGAGTGTCCAGTTTCTCTCTAAATAATTCCCAATCAGTAAATTTATTAGTAAGGTTAAGTTTGGTTTTCTTTCTTATGACTAATGTACTCAGAGTCATTAAGACCGGTGTGTGATCGGATGTAAGGTCGTCAATGCCTTCGACTTCAATGTAATTTGAGGCTGTTCCTTTCGAGATATAAAAGTCAATCAAATCAGGAACTTTGTTTATGTCTGTAGGCCAATAGGTAGGTTTACGCGATAAGTGATATTCACAACCTGACATTTATATTGCACTTAGGAGTTCTTTTCCTTTTCCTGGTGTTATGAGTCGAGATCGCCACGCAGTATGTTTGACGTAGTGGTCACCTCCTATAATAAACCTTGGTCCAAGTTTATTAAAAATGTTGACATTTTGATTTCTTACGATATTATGTCTTGGTGGGCAGTAGATCGCCCCTAAACTTAGTTCAGCACCACCATGGTTAATCGTTATTACGGTAGCTTGCATAAATGGTTCCGTCATTTCTTCTTGTTGGAAATGTAGGATATTTTGTTTTGATTGCTGTCCCTCCTCGAGCACGACCACTAGGATGCAATGTCCAATAGTCTCTATATCCTGTAATTTTGATAAAGTTTTTCTCCGTAAAGTGCGTCTCTGATATTAAAGCTACATCTATGTTATTGGTTCACTTTTTATGTTTTAGCGGTTTGTTTGGTGGCTTGGAATAATCTTCCAGTTTATCCACTCTGTTAGTAAGCTGGCTGAAATTTTGTCTCATTTCTGCCTGAAATTCGGAGAGTATTTTCATTATATTACTAATGGTTGGGTACAGGTTTCTGCCTGCTTTCTTGATTTAAATTGTTATTTGAGGTTTTGGTCATCTGGGCGTAGGAAACCCCCTCTTTAATAGTATCATATTGTTGGTTTGGCTTTTGCGGTAGGCGCTTTGCTACTGCTATTTTTCTCGGTATTTGAGCATTTAGTTTTTTCTGATACACCAGGCATCCTTTATAGCCAGCCGGATGACCGTTTTCTCCGCACAGTGCACAAGTTGGTATAACATTTCGCGTTCGCGGCTTTTGACATTGTTTTGTTTGATGATTCTCCGCACATTTAACACATTTGGCTTGCCTATTGCAGAAGTTCTTCGTGTGTCCTAACTGTTGACAATTTGTACACTGAGGTATACCTATTACCTTTTTATGTTGTTCAATAGATACCTTGCAATATAGCAGGTTCTTAATTTCGTATATGTCCTTATTGTTTTCCCCCTGCAACAGGTCTACGAAAACAATGGGAAGTGTCTAATAATTTCCTCACTATTAATTGTCGATTTTTTATGAACGTTACAGCCCAATTCCCGTAGTCGTATCGTTTGGCACGCCAAATAACAGCCATATTTTACATATTTCTAATAAACCATTACCAGTTGCTATGACAATGAACATTTTATGGTCATGTTTTTCGACAATAGTCATTTCAAATTACTTTTTTTGTCACTATGTTTTTCCAAGTGATTAATGTCGTAAGAAATGAAGTGTAGAATAACTACAATTCGATGGTTACCATAGCAACTACTTTAAATTTAACAATAATATTGAAACTTGGCTGTTATTTTGCGTGCCAAACTATACGACTAAGGGAATTGGGCTGTTATAATGTTGGTTACTTTATGACCATGGTCCTCGATTGCCGCTTTGATCTCTTCGCGATTGGTAGATGACGGTAAACCTCGTATTACGACTCTATACCATCTTTCCCTTTTGAGCTGATAAGTATGGTATTCCATCTTATACAGTGTGCTATCCTTGTTATTGGATTCAGTTTCTTTTATATCGCTAAGTAGTTTTTTAATTTTACGGTAGTCATTTTCAGACTGCGTTGTTATTTTGATATCGTTATTGTATATTACTTTAAACTGAGCAGGTTTTCGTGTCACTGCCAATACTTGAGCTCTGAGTATATTAAAATCTCTAACGTTGCTGACATTGTATGGTGGTGGTAAGGGTTCCTTTTTGTGTGCATGTTGTGGTTGTTTTGGCATTTCATTATCTTGCAGTAGAGATACCCTTGGTGATGGCGTTTTGGAGTCTTCTCTTTTAATTTACATTTAGTTTATTTTGTCTAGGTTGGGTTTCTTTCTCAAGTTCCTCTTCATCCGTAAAGTAGTTATTGGTTAGACTTTGTAGGCTCTGACTTCTACCATTAGTAGACGTAGAAGGTTTATTTTGCCTCTCTAGTGTTTCGATTCTGTTTTGTAAGTTTACCAAAATATCTTGGTATTTATTACATTGTAACTCATATTGCTAGCATTTTGTTCTTAGTTCATTATTCTGGCGCTCAAGCGAGGCTAATTTTGATGTCATTTCATTGCCGTCTTGAGGCATACGGTGTATTTTCGTTAATGTTGGAGAATGCATGAGTTCTAATGGAGATAGGGGGGCTTATACTTCTATCTGCTATAGTAGTTAAGCTTGCCACTACTAAAGCATTGCGGTCGCTGGATATCGACGACTGGAACCTCGTTCGCTCACTTTCCGAAGTCGCCGGTACTGGGCATCCTAATCCCTGCACCGTAGCATTATTATTCTTCTGATATTCCATGATTGGTTTATTGTTCGGGGTTCATTCCTCTAGCCAGTTTGCGAGTCAATGGTGAGATTTTTCAGAATATATTTTTATACAGAACCCTCCAAGAACACGGTATTTGAAGAACACGGATAAAACGGGTTTTAAACTACACGATTTTCGTTGATTCTCTTTTATTTTGTTGTTTGGATACCAAAAAAATTATAACGTAATGTTTTTTTTTTTTCACATTGCCGTTTTTTGTAGTAGAACACGGAACCAATTAATCGTGTTCTTGGAGGGTTCCCCTGTATTTTATTATTTTGATTACTATAAAAACTAGTTAGTGAGAATTTGACCACCATTGATTTTTGTTTCAAAATATTCCACCAGATGCCAGACACTTTGCGTTAAAAGGCGAATACAGATTGCTCCATTGTAAATTGAACACCCTGAATAACTTCCAAAATAATATTAAATATGTACTGCGAAAAAGCCTAAACTGTCTTTGGAGCGGAATACATATTGACATTAAAATCAGTGTAGATTGTTTCTTTAGCCAGAGGTGAAGGCGTTTGACGAGAAAATGTTAAAATTGTCGATAAAAATGTCAAGAAATGGGAGTAGATGAGGAATGAGATGGAATAATCTAAACTACTCGACGCGCATATCCGTTCACACCAAGAGCGGTGCGACGATTTGTGTGTTTTGATTAATTTTGAGAATTTTATTTCCCAATTAAGAATACGAAATCTATTACAGGAGTTATCAATTATTTTTTATATACTTACAGTGGTTAAGCCCTGAAGGATGTTTAATGTTTTCGTTGCAATTACATGTTCCTCTGATGTCAGCACTCGGCTCTCGAATATCGTTGATCCAGCATTTAGTAGCAACGGCCATAGTGCGGGCAATACTTAATTTAGACGGTTGTAAGGTGAGTAAGAAATATTTTCGGTTCTTCAAGGTATACATTTTGTGATTATTATTAGAATTAAAATATTTAGATGCTTTAATTATCGGGAATACCGCCCTGTTCCCCATTTGACCGTTTAAATAAAAATGGCAAATATAATTTCATTTATATTTTTTATTACTTTTTTAATATTTTTAACAACTACAATAATTTTCATAAATTAGATTTTTTTAAAACTATTAATAATATAATAATTTACAAAGGTTTTTTTTTTATTTAAATTTAAATACATAGTTTTTTTTTAAATTATGTTTAGAAAGATTTTTTTTTAATTTTTTTGTTTTTATTAATATTGTGTAATGATATTTGTTTTAAATAATTAATTAATTTTTTGGAATAAGTAGAAGAGAATTTGTGATATTTTTTGCTTGTAATTTTATAAAATTAATTATATTTATTTATTTATTTTTTTTAAGCAATAATATTTTTTTTGTGTATTTTTAAAAACATTACATTGAAATTAGTTTTTTTTTATATATTACAGTTTATTAATTATGTATAATATGTTTTTGTGTTTTCATTTTTTTTTTAATTAAGTAAAACAGTAAAGTGAAAAAATATTTTTATTAAATTTAATATTTATTTATATATATATTTTAGTTATATATCACACGTTTAATTTTTTTTTTTATTTATTTTTTTATATATCAGTACAAAGAAGGAATGAGTAATATTTTTTTCTGTTTTAAATTAATTATATTTATATTTTTATAGTTTTATTTTTATATTAAAATCAAATAATATTATATTAAATAAACCAAGACTAGGCATTACAGGTGTGTCTGTGTGTGTGTATATATATGTGAAATTTAATTATTTTTAAATTTTTGTGTGGTTCCAAATTAAAATAAAAATAAAAATATTTTATTTTTATTTTAGTTTCACATATAATTTAAAAATAAAAATAAATCTTTCTATGGCACTTTTTGTCTGATAAATAAAAATTGTTAATTTTATTTTTTAATTAATATTATTGCTCTCAATATATAAATTTTTAAAAATAAAATTATACATTTACTATGTGCTCTCTGATCACATATATTTTTTTTTTTTTTTTTTAAATAAAATTAAACATATTTACAAACAAATTAATAATTTAAATATTACTAACATTTTTTATTTTATAATATTATATATTTTTTTTTATTTTAAATTTATCACGTGAGAAAAAGATAAAATGACAATAATTTAATTATAATTTTTGTATTTTATTCATATGTAATTGAAAAAAGGAAAAAATTGTTTTAATTAGGTTTTTTATTTACCAAGAACTTAATTTAATTTTACAATAAAAATGGTCATTTCACTTAAGTTTAATTAAAGGTGCAGATACATAATTTGAATTTAATATTTAAATTTTCTATGATCCACACCCTAACTAACAAAAAAAGGCTTTGAATAACGTATTTACATAACTTAATTTAATTTAAAAAACAGATTCAGCTGATCTAGATAATTGTACTGGATGGGATGGACTCCGAGCTAAACGTTTTTTAGGTAAACGTTCTAGAAGTGATAACAATTTCGTAAAATCCGGTCTATCATCAGCTTGAAATGACCAACATAGCATTAGAATATCTTTTACATCACGTGATGCTTGTATATTCGCTAGAGTTTGTTTCATACCACGTCCTACTTGCCATATTATTGCTTCAGGTGATTGAGATTTAAATGGGAACTCGCCGCATAAAAGTTCATACCAAACTGTACCGAATGCATAAACATCCGAAGATTTTGAAAATGGTAAATCCTCGTCTGTTGGCTTATACGGTAGCAGCCGACATATTAATTCGGGCGCAAGGTAACACAACCATCCCTGAGGTATACCAAGCCCAAATTTACCGTAGCTTAATTTCGTTGCACTAAACAAACCAAAATCCGTTATTATTACTTTACCATTTTCCAGAAAAATATTTTTTGTCTTTAAATCCTTGTGAACAATACCGCGAGCATGTAAATATCCCATCCCTTGAGATATCTGTTGTGCCACCAAAGTTGTTCGGTTTAAATTGAATTTATCTTTGCGTAAATGGATATGTGTGTAAAGTGTATTTCCTTTACATAAAGAAGTTACAATCGCTAATCTTGGTGGTTTCATACAAGCGCCCATGAATAGCACAACATTTTCGTGACGAGTTTTCTTAAATGTTGCAACCTCTAATTTAAACGCTTCCAATCGGCGTTCATCATCTAAATAGTCCGGTGTTAATATTTTAACAGCAACATCCCCATGCCATAATGCTCTATGTACAGTACCAAATCGACCTTTACCAATCTTTTCTAGTAAATGTAAATCATCATACGGAATATCCCATTCCTTTAGGGATAAACTATTTTGTCGTGGCCAACTAACCGAATCTCGTTCCTCGGTCGAATCAAGACGGACAGGAGTACGATCAGAATCAGTAGACGCACTTGTCGAACCAGTTGATACTGTTTTATCACTATCGTTACTTTGATGCTTATTTTGCGTAACAGACAAAGGTGGGCGAGGTGATGTTGGTACAGGCGATGTTTCAGACACAATTGGATGTGTTTCTAGTGTAATATGCCCTTGTTGATTTTGCGGTATGTCAGGAAAATGGAATAATGTATGTTTTGATTGGATAATAAGTGGTGGCTGAGGAATCGGTAATAATAGTGGTGCTGGAGAAGAAGGCGATGAACTATTACAACTTGATCCTGCCGAACTACTGTCATGCCCATGATATGCTATATTTTGCCCTTGTGATCGATTACGATTAAGATTTGGTGAATTTGAATTTAAATTGGAATTTTTATATTCATCATTGTATTTTTGACTTGCTCGGCATGTATTCGGCACATTGGATTCGCAATCCTTATGGCACAAATATTTACACCCTTTACATTTTAAACCGAAAAACATTTGCTTATTACATAAATTACAAGTGCTCATTACTTTAAATTTTTTTGTGAATTTATGTGCTATGTTATGTCCTATTGTGTGTGGTAGGTTTGTGATATTTGGAGTACCAGGCGATCGTGGCACCGTTAAATTATTTGATGATTTTTCATTAAGCTCATTGTGATGAGAATCTAACCCGGGTTCCGTATGCAAACGATTTCGACCGATTATGGTGGTTTGTTGATGATTATTTGTGATAACATTTGAATTCAAACTCGATTGCAGTTGATTATTTAAATTATTTTCTTGAGTTAAATTTGATATGAAATGTGATTCATCAGATTTTGACTTTGGTAATGTTAAAGAGTCTATAATAACTTTATTGTTATTTATAAAATACTTCTTCTCTGGCGGTGGAGTTGTTGGAAATCCACCGCCACGGTTACGCGATCGATTTGTCAACCCAATCGTTGATGGTGAATTTGGTGGTGATGGGGACGGAGTAACTGTACTAGTTGAAGTTTCTTCTGGTGATATAATACCCCCACCACCGCCACTTGGCAATTTATTGTTCTCTAAAATATCACTTTCGCTCGGGCTACCAATATTAGTTACATTCGTATCGGGATTAAGACGATTTTGTTGAGCATGCTGATATCTCACACCTGATCGATACGTTCGCGGAGATGCGCCGGTTCTATGATGGACGTGATGGTGTCGGTCCCAAGAATCCCAAAACAATTCTGCGGGCTCTTTCTGACCAGTGTTTAAACATTCTCGGCACCTTTTCAAGTTAATCATGGCTCGAGTTAATCGATTCACTTCCTCGTCTCGTATATTAGCATTACAACATAAAATTATACGAATTTCTTGTTCGTCTTTTTCTAGAAGTGTCTCTAACGTATTTACACGTTGTAAAACTATATCCAGAGATTCCAAACTAAGACCTATCAGATTATTTAATTGAAAACGACACAAAAAAAAGTTCTAACAAAAGGGCTTGCAAATTAAGAATAAAAAATATTTTCACTTACCGACTACTCTTAACCACTGTTTCAACTCGGCCCCAGTTGGTGGTATACCCCTTGGAAGTCTTTCAGGTAGCTTAGCTTTAGTGATAAGTAATTCTGAAAACATTTTAACTAGTTTCGTTTCGAGCGAACGAATCTCTTGCTGGGTCAATTCGGCGCTGGTCGCACACTGTGTCCTTAGACCTTCCAGTCTACCAGCCGATATATCTATCATACTTTGTATCACATCCAATCCTCCTCTAATATTCGTCTCATTGTCATCTTCTCCTGTTTTTTCGTCTGCCATTTTTTTATGTATTTTCGCTTAACACTTTTTTATTTAGTTACACAAAACTTTTATTTTCACTACTTTATCACAAAAATATAACTAATTTTTACTATTTCCATTAATAAAAACATAAAACAAATTATAATTTTACACAATAATAGGAAACATTTTCAAAATAGAATTAATAAAAAAAACCTTGGTTTGTAACACAGAATAAAAATGTCATGGATTTTTTTCTCAATTTCTTTCTTTTTTTCATTTCATATAAACAATAAAGGTAATAAGTGTTTTCTTTCTTTATATAATATACACTTATATAATTGTTACTTTTTATTTTAAAAATACAATTTTTTGGAATTTAAAATTTTACATTTTGTTAAAACTTTTAATTTTCATAAAAAAAATTTTATCGATAAAATAAAATAAAAATCGACTATTTTATAAAAATCGTCGCCATTTTGATTGTCAAAAAATTAAACGACGAATGTGACATCTTTTGGTAAAATTATTGAGCATTTTTGAAGCGAACTAATATTCCGTTATATGCAGTTCCATATACATACATACATTTCCGTTATATTGATATTCCGTTATATAAAACATGCAAATGTAATTAATTTTGATTGATGTGCACAACTATTTTAATTTCTCTAAACACTGCTCGAATTTATTGTTTTTCAAACTCTGTCGATCTCCATCAGCTCGTGTCGTTGTAGTGTCTGTCATTTACAACATCTACAGAAACTTATTTTGATACTACCTTGTTTATTTCGATTGCTCATTCCGTCGTTCCACACTTTGATTCTTTCTCGATTCTCGTTTCCTTCCCTTTTTAACTACAAACTAATAACAGTTTGTAGATGAGTGGGAAGAAAACGAGGAAAGAATCAAAGTGTGGAACAGCGGATTGTGTGCTAGATTCAAGCTGGTTTATTCTTTCATTTGAAAACCTCTTTTGTAATGCTTTACTTAAAGTTTACCGAAAGTTCCTTTCTAATCTTTTCTTCCATGGGCGCTACATTCCATTTGACCATCTCATTGTACTTACACAGAATGAGGCATACCAACCAGCACGCCGGGGGAGATGTTCTCGTTTCCATTTTTATAATTTCTTTTGTGCTGTCTCAACCCAAGCAAAATTTGCCGTCTCAAATTTTGTTTTTAATTTTCTTTTATATTTTTGAAACCAATCCGTGTGCCACACACGATGAGCACTCGTGAACTGACCTTTACTGGTTAAAATAATTAAGAATTAATTAATCTATCTCTAATTTTAAAAATCGTTTATTTTATTAATTTTTTAAGATAAATAATAATATCACATAAAAATTAAATAATATTCAACACACATAAATTATTGTATTTTGTTACTTACCATTTTAATGTATTTTAAATATTATACTTAATAATTGCGTTTTTATTTTTATTCTAGAACCTAGATATTGGATTGAAGTGGCCGAATGATATCTACGCAAATGGTACAACAAAAATTGGTGGCCTAGTGATAAATTCGCAAATTGATTCAGAAAATGCGATTTGTAACATTGGCTGTGGTATTAATTTTAGTAATTCAAATCCTACCGTTTGCTTGTATGATTTGATAAGAGAATATAATTTATCGAAACATGAAAATATACTTTTTCCAAAATATGAAAAGGTATTAGCAAACATTTTTAATGAAATCGAAAATCTTTATAAAAATATTCAAGAGAATGGCATCGATGTATTGTATGAATATTATTATCAAGCATGGATAAATGGTGAAGCAGATATCACCATTATTGATCGAAAGGGACATCAAAAACCTGTCAGAATAATTGGTATTGACGAGTATGGTTATTTATCAGTTCAACACGATGGTAAGAATATCGAATCAGTTCATCCAGATGGTAATAGTTTCGATATGCTACACGGTTTAATCGTTCCAAAATAAACAAGAGGCGCGAAATACTTTAAAAAAATCACATTTTTTACAAAAATTCTTTTTTCTTTTGATTAAGCTATCGGTGTATTTTTGATCATCACATTTTCATTTATAAATATAGATAATTAAAACCTAGTCTAGATTCTGACAGAGGATTACCAAATCGGGTTATTGTTTAAATATCAGCTCTTTAAAATCAATTTCAATTACTACAAATTTATTAAAAAACAAAATTTGATTGCGGTTTGTTTTATCTATTTTGTCCACGGTAATATATTCTCCATGATTTAGACGTGACTTATGATATTCCATAAATTATTTTATTGTATTAGAAAATGCTGATTATAAAATTTGAACCTTTAGAAAATTTTTGAAAATATATCAAATTATATCCTTGTTAAAATTTACTGTTATTTATTCTGAGCAATAAAATTCCATTCTTGATGTAAATAAATGATTTTTTATTTCAATATTTTTCTAGTGGCACAGTGTTTTTCGAATAATAGTCCACGATTTAATATAAAATCTAAGTAAGTATTCGAGAAAAGTTGATAGCGATGTTTATCACTAAGCATGTATTTACACACATACTTCTTATATTTTAAGGATATTCAGATTTATAGTTTGCTTGTGAAATGGTTTAATTCTTTCAAATATTTTCTAAGTTAATTATGTAAATCTGCGGGAGCAGAATCTACTTTTGTTCAATAAGTAAACTTAATAATTTATTAATTTATGCTATTACAGCCATCGTTTTCTTCTTTAATCGCGAAGACGTAGGTATATCTTGTAGGTTTCGCGCCAGCAAATTCGGATGAGATACCAGTTTCCCTGCATAGCTGATCCGCATCTTTTTCAATTCATCTTTGACAGTTAGGATGCTAAGGTCCTTATGTATATTTTTGTTTTTTACGAACCAGGGTGCTCCTGTAATCATTCTCAGAATTTTTGACTGTGTTCGTTGGACAATGTCGATATTCGAATTTGAGGTTGATTGCCATAATTGACAACCATACGACCAAATTGGTTTAATCATTGTATTATACAGAAGAAGTTTGTATTCTAGGTCAATAGTTGAATATTTCCCCATCAACCAATGCATTTCATCAATTCTTAGTTTGATATGGTCTCGTTTCATTTCAATATGTTTTCGCCAAGTTAACCGTCGATCAAGATGGACGCCTAGATATTTTGCTCCATTTGATTGAGGGATTGGTATTCCGTTCATTATGACAGGCGGGCAAGTAAGCTTATTTAAAGTGAATGTTACGTGGGTCGATTTCTCTTCATTGACCTTTATCTTCCATTTCTTTAGCCATATTTCGATATCATAAATATGTTGTTGCAGAATTTCGGACGCCGTTTTTGGATTTTTATGGCTACATACAATTGCCGTATCATCTGCGAAAGTAGACGTCAGAATTTGCGAAGACGTTGGTAGATCTGAAGTGAAAATTAAATATAACGTTGGGCCAAGCACACTACCTTGAGGTACTCCAGCCAGAATGTTTTTCTCGTTCGATTTAGAGGTGTTGTATTTGAAATAATATCTGCGATTTAACAAATACGACTTCATAAGTTGGTAAATTTCTGGCAATTTAAGCTTTATTTTATGAAGCAGACCCTCGTGCCAAACTTTATCGAATGCTTGGGCAACATCCAAGAATACGGCGGAGCAGTATTTTTTATCTTCGTATGCTGATCTTATTTCAGTAGCTACTCGGTGAACTTGCTCAATGGTTTCATGCTCGGCTCTGAAACCAAATTGATGACTAGGGATGATATTTCGTAGTTCCGGTTTAATATTTTCGATAATAGTTTTTTCGAATTCTTTCGAGACGATTGGTAGTAGGCTTATTGGTCTATATGAAGAGACTTTGGTAGTATCCTTGCCAGGCTTCGGGATCATTTTTATAGTTGATAATTTCCAGCACTCAGGTATATATCCTGATTCGTAAATTGAATTGAATATTTGAGCCAGTCGTCCAAAGGCACACTCAGGCAGTTGTTTAAGCATTTCACCTGTAATTTGATCATACCCAGGGGCTTTCTTTAATTGAGTTTGATGTGCAATAATAAACTTTACCAGTGGTTTCTTTATCTTAAATTTCCTCACAGTTCTGATTGCTATATTTTCTGTTTGAACCACCGATAATCCAAGGTTTGGAGTGAATACACTTTCAAGATGATCAGCAAAGGCTTTAGCTTTTTCTTCATCACTTCTAGCCCATTCACCGTTTGAAAGACAAATTGGCGGATTTGGTTGCTGAGGTTGTTTAAGATATTTAGTGGCCTTCCATAATGAATAGTTTGTGTCCGAATGGGGAGATAATTCTTTAAGATGATTTTGCATATAATCCATCTTGTTTTTTTGTAGTAGACTTTGTAGTTTTCTTTTTGCCTGATTAAAGTTATGTTTAGCATCTGGTGATCGATTAATTTGCCAGATACGCCTTAAGCGACGTTTCTCTGTTAACATTTTTTCTATTTCAGCGGATGTTATGGTGTGTCTTGTGTGTTTGCTCTTTGGTTCAGGCGAGGCCGAAATAGCTGCGTTGACTAGTAGATCATTAAAGTTTTCCATAGCAATTATATCGTTCGTCGTCTGCAGTTTAGACGTTAGGTCGATATGTGAACTGATGTACATCTTGAATTTCAACCAGTTAGTGAAGGTGTTCGTTAGATAATTATTTGAAGAACATGGCTTTTGGTCGGCCCAATAATGTAGTCAAGACCGGAGAGTGGTCAGAAGATAATTCTAAAAGTGGTTTAGCTTGGATTATTTCTCGGTTTATTTTACTAGTGACTGCAAAATCTAGGATGTCAGGAATTTTTCGACGATCAGTAGGCCAATAAGTTGGATGGCCACACGACGCAACATCGTAGTGGTTTTCTTGGATAACATTCATTAATTGACGTCCCCTTGGAGTAGTCAATCTTGAACCCCAGTAGGTATGTTTAGCATTAAAGTCGCCGGCGACCTTAAAACGTTGACCCAGGGTTGCAAAAAATCGTTTGTAGATATCTGCCGAAACGTTATTATTTGGAGGGCAATATATTGAAGCGATGACTAAGCTTTCTTTGTCGAGGTCAACACACACGGAGGTTGCTTGAATTTACTCAGTGCTATATTCATTTAGAACATAATGGCAAATCCGCTTTTTTATAATTATAGCAGTTCCTCCTCGACTTCTGCCCAAGGGATGTTTTGTATCATAAACTTCGTAACCATTAATTCTGAAATTGTGTTTATCCGTTAAGTGGGTTTCAGAAACTAACATAAGATCAATTTCGTGTTTAGCTAGGAAATGTTCTAATTCAAGTTTGTGTTGGCTTATACCGTTTCAAATATGGAATAATTTATGAATGCGTTCACAGTGTCATTTGTAATTTATAATCGTTTTCTAGTTTTAAAAAGAATGGTTTGTTGTGTATTTAGACGTTTTAGATTTTTTATTGAATAACACTGGTGAGCTGAGGTATTTTTTATATTATTTTCATTTGTTTTAACATTCATATTCTAGTTTAGAATAGATGATAGCTTTGAATTAGAATTATTAGTTTTATGACTAATATTATTGAGAATATTGTAACCGTTTTTACTCTTTTTAAATTTTTCAGTACTCATTCTCATATCTAACGTTCTGGATAGAGGTTTTACCATTATAAATATTTTGTTTTTCAGTCTGTATGTAACATTAAATAGTTGAAAAAATCTCCAGAGACCTTCAACTATTCAGAGATTATGTTACATAAAGACTGAAAAACAAGATACATATTTATAATCCGTCTATTAATGTGCTTTGTGGGTTACGTTTTATACAGGTATTCCAATCATGTCGAGTCCTTTGTATGCCATGTATTTCAAGGGTTAGTTTTCTCTGAAATGTAGTTCTATAATTTATCGCTAGAGCATTATTTTAAGTTCAGTGACAATTTCTTTTTCGAGGCTTGTCAAATTATTGTTTTTGTTTGTGACATCGATAAATGGCGTCGACGATGGATCGTGAAAAATCAGAAAAAACTAAAATTTCAAGTCATGTGAAACATATACCGAAAGATGCTCAAGTTATTATGTCTATACTCAAAGAATTGGGTATTCTTGATTATGAGCCTCGAGTGATCAACCAATTATTAGAATTTACTTACAGTTTAGTATTAATTTTTGTTATGATCAGTGAAACAACCAATTGTATTTTAAATATTTATTTTGTTTAGGATATGTAACGTGCATATTAGACGATGCCAAAGTTTATGCAAATCATGGTAAAAAGAAAACAATCGATTTGGAAGATGTGAAATTAGCTTCCCAACTATTGGTGGATAAATCGTTTACGGCTCCCCCTACCAGAGACGTCCTTTTTGATTTGGCTCGCGCAAAAAATAGTACTCCTTTACCATTAATCAAACCACACTGTGGATTACGTTTGCCTCCTGATCGTTACTGTCTGTCCGCCTGTAATTATAAACTTCGAGCGGCAACCCAATTAAAAAAGGTAATTTTCTGTTAGTACTGGAGTTTTTGTTATAAATGGTTAACGTATTTCAGTTGAAGAAACCGGCACCAGAATCGTTGATAAATCGACCATTCAAATCTACTACACCTAATTTGCTCACACCGAAAAATGAGAAAATAATAAAACGGCCTATGTCATCAGCTTCCATAATCCCTTCATCAATAACACAGAAGTCAATAGCCATACCTAAACCATTTATTAAATTCAGTACAACCCCGAAAATTTCTTCTGGAAAATCTAAATCAGATGAGGATATAAAAATGGAAATGGACGATGATGATGAGGATGGAATTACTGGTCAAAAACGGAAACGTGACGAGGAAGATGATTTTGAAGTAGTTTAACGGATTACAAAAACACTGTTTTATTTTGTATTATTTATAAGATTAAAGAAAAGCGTTACAAATTTACCTTAAAGTTATTTTTTCTTAAAAGTTAAAATCATTTGACATGCGAGATCCATAATTTGTAGATATTCTGAGGCACCATCGTTTACTTTAAAGCAGCATTCGCCTAATTTATCGCATATAATGCTTTTCTCGTTATTTGTTAAATCGGGATGATGCACCAAGTACTCAGTTAGTTGTTCAAGGAATTGGCTTATAGTATAAGCCTCGCAAGTAAAGTCTTTTACGAATGTCATAAGTTCATCGAAAACACCTTTTTGGGTAATTGCTAGGAAGTTCTCCAAATATACTTGTGGAATTACACCGGATATTTCAAAAATGTCAGCTTTTGAGATTGCTTTTAATGTGCCTTTGAGCCGATATGTTGACTGCAGTATTGTAATGGCACGTCTCATATCACCACCTGAAATTTCTACGATACTCGGATACATTTCTTCTTCAACGTTAATTTTCTCATTTTCGCAAATAAATTTGAGGCGTTCAATTATCTAGATTAAATAATAATTATGTAAGACATACATATTAGTAAATTATTGGGCACGCGGAATGCAACTTCCTTACTTTGTCCTCTCCGAGTGGTTTGAATCGAAATTTCGTACATCTTGATGTGATCGGTGCTATAATTCTTGTCACATAATTACAAATTAAACAAAATCGAGTGGTTCTACTTTCTTTTTCCATAGTACGACGAAGAGCTGCTTGGGCCGCATGAGTCATAGCGTCGGCCTCATCCAAAATAATAATTTTAAATGGAGGACATGGTTTCCCACTAAATCAAAATATGAATATTGAATATTTATTAAACAATATGGAAACGGGGAACTTACTCTGGCCGCAGCGAGTTAACTGTTCGCATAGCGAAATTTTTTACTTTTTCACGAATGACAGCAATACCTCTTTCATCGGAAGCATTCAATTCTAGTATTCTCTCTCTGAATAAATCACCAAACAGCTGCCTAGCAGCTGCGAGGATTGTACTATAAAATGGAGAGGAATTATTAGGATATAAACTTTTGAGTTTAGATCTAATTCTTTACCTGGTTTTACCGGTACCCGGAGGTCCATACAAGAGCATGTTTGGTAAATCAGCACCATCCAAACACTGTCTAAAAACTTCAATGACCTCATCCTGTTCCACTACTTCATTAACATTTTTCGGGCGGCTTTAGAATCATATAAAATAGAAATTTGTTTAAAAATAAATTAAATTAATAGAACATGAAGCAATAATTACTATTTTTCCACCCAAGGCTGTAAAGCTTTCTTCTTCTCCTGAGTTAAGCTACTCGACGTTGATGGGCCAATTACATTTTTATCAGTTCCACCTAATTTACCACTTTTCAAAAATGCTTGCATATTTTTATTGATATTACTGGATATAAATTTAATTTAACTTCAAATATGCTGTCGGCACGCAACTCTTAACCAAAATATATGTATGAAACTAAAAATGACATTTCAAATTAATTGGCGCTAAAATTTTTGATTTGGTACAGAAATTCTTGGTCAGTAAAAACTATTTTTCGTGGTGGTGGAGCTATTGGAACGAGACACAGTGCAACCTAGTTGTTGTTAGCGTAACATTTTATTTCTAGTGACTAGCATCGGAACTAAAATTTATCCTTGACCTAGTTTTAACCTAGAAACATTATTTTTTTTGTTTATGCTTTTTTGACAAACAGTTTAGAAATGAAATCAAGAGAACATGTTGTGCGTGCTTGAGTAAAAAATAAATTAAATTTATTAATAAACTTGTGTTTGAATAAAGTTATATTTGTTTATATCGGTAATTTATAAATTGTGATTTTCAGCCGTTCTAATAGAATTTTGTGTACTTTTAAGTTTTATGTACAAACAAAGCTAACACAAGACTCAAAACTATAATAAACTATTAAAGTAGTAAAATATAAGTCCACCTAATTAATTTTATTAAGGATTATCGTTCTACTCAGACATCGTGTGTCAAGATTTTATAATCAGAAATATGTAATTTGCATTTTTTTTATCTCCCACCTAGTCTTATTGTTATCTAATTAGAAACATATTTGAGTCTAGAATTTGGTAAATTAAAACTTAGTGGGTGATGTTTTTATTATATCAACCTTTAGTGGAGTAGTGCGTTTGTGTATAAAGATTATCGCGAATCTGCTTTTTTCGCCAACATACGCTACATGCAAGTTAATTTCTAGTGTAATCCAAATGAATAAAACCGCACATAGTATTTTTTCTTTCCGGTCGTGTTTTTGAACCTTTTCGGTTAGTGCTACGACCACCAACGTTTTTATATTTTTTGTTAAACTGCAGCAATTAGCCCCTATAATGTTGGTGGATGTATTACTCACTTATATAGTCCAACTAGAGTACAACTTAAAGCTCTTTCGTGTTCTCTGGTTGAGACTTTGGTCACCCATATGCTTTCAGAAATTTCTATGAGAAGGGATTCAGAACGAAAGGAGTTTTCAGTTCAACACAGAAAGTTCGTTTCGCTGGTAAATTTACCTTATGATTTTTGTAGTCGAAAAAATTCATTTGCGATTCTTGTTAAATAACAGGCAATTAAGCCATAGCTATTGTTAGAAAAGCACCGTAAGGTAAGTTTTGATGTATATTTGTTAGATTTTATGGAAGAACTTCTTTGGACCTTTTTTAAAATACTGAAAAAAGCAGAAAGTTAACAAAAAAAATCAAATAGATCTTCAGATTCTGATGATTTGTTCTTGTTTTATTATTTCGCTTTATATTAATTTCTATAGTAAAACACATTTCAATTACTTTTATATTTCTTTTTGAACTGCTGCCTGTTCATCAAAAAGTCTACAACATACTGTTCTAATTTTTTTGTCTTATACCATCGAGGAATAAATATACATATGTATAAGAGAAATCAAGTATAGTGCAAATTTTATAAGCCAATTTCTCCGAGGTTAATCTTATTTTATAGTTTTGATATATTTAAATATACAAATTTAATTTTTTCGATATTTAATCCATATATACGTATCTTATAATCATATCGGCATAGTTATTTCATAGTTTATTGTTCATGTTATTCTTAGGCAGGTTGCCAAAAGTAAAATAGATTAACCTCGGAGAGTCAACATGAGTCCTCTTATGTATATTTTGCTCTATGCTTATACCCATGCCCTATTGACGATTGGAACATCACGGATTCCACGTACTGATATTTTTTTGAACTATGATAACTACAAATTATGACATTTCTGTGTTCTAGAATTAAAAGGATGTCCTAATCAACTTTTTCTTACTTTCTGTTTTATTTACAATAAATTATTTATTTATAAGTATTATTAATACAAAATTATTACAATTGTTAATGTACTTGCAAAAGCAATCCATTGTTTTTCAAGTACATTAAAATTTAGATATTTGTATTAATAATAAATGAGACTGAAAGTATGAAAAAGTTGATTAGGGCATAAATCGACTTACGCCCTTTTAATTCTACACCACAGATTTATGCCACATTTATGAAGAAAATAAACAATTAGCAACATTCGCGATAATTCATCTTTTTTACTGTGCTAGAGCTTTGCTTGGTTTAATTTTGTTTAAACATATTAATTAAAAATGATATAAGTTTTGTATAATTAGTGGTTTTGTGGCTTATGCAATATAAAAACATGAATCTATGTGTTTCCTTGATTTTGTGGCATATCGATCACACCTGTCATTTCTTGTAGTTAAGTTAGTTTCAATCTGCTCCACCAGCGGCGCTTTTTCAACTTTTACAATCGTCAATTAGCAAGATATAGAAACTACACTCAGTCAACCCAAATGTAACTAATCATTTGCTTAATACAGGGGTAATTGGCCAATTTACATCGAATTAACCGTACAAATTCGGTCAACCTGATACGACACCCGTCCTCGAGTACCAATTTAAAACAAAAAAATGTTTAGTTCTAATTTATTCAGATTAACAAAACAAACAATAATAGTTTCATACGACTTACTTCATATGCCCCTTCGAAAGGCCGTTGCGTCAACTGAATACCATCTACATCAACTATTATGTTTCTATTATTTTCTAATATTTTTTTTTTTTATTTTTTTATTTATTTTTTTTTATCGATAACTATGCGACCTGTTTTGGGGCTCTTGCCTTCCGGCCAGCTCGAGGATCGATTTAAGACCATCTGCATATTGCAAGCAGACCATCTGCATATTGCCATACCAGGCTTATACTAGCATGGAAGATGGATCGGCCCATGGGTTTTGCACACCGACAAGGGGTCATAGATGTGTTACATTTCACCACAGATCGTATTGATGAAATTTCACTTTGCATCCTGCCCCTATGGGGATTCGAACGCGGTACCTCCCGATCTAAACGCCAAAGCTTTAACCACTGTGCCATTTGGTCGGTATATTTTCTAATATAGCTTTCATATCGTAAGGACCACGATATTTGTGTACTACTTAGTGTTATGCTTACTCCCACTGTATTATCGACGTTTTTTTTATAAAAACTAAATCACCAACTTTGTGCAGATTTCGTAGGCGACTACGATCAAAATATTTTTTATTATACTTTTGGCTGCTCAATGATAGATCAATATTATTTTCATGGTATGTTTTAATCCTATCTTCAATTTTTCCTTTTTGTAACACACCATACAACAAGATGATATTTTGTACTTTTGGAAACTGTATTATTCATCGCCAAGCAATTGATTGACACTTTCAACCTGAGCGTTTGATTTAAGAGCAGCTGTTGCAACTTAAATATGAATTTTACGATTTTCCTTTAAACATTCTTGGACTCGTTTGAAGTGAAACAATACTTCGATCAGCCACTACATTCACTGGTTTGCTGTATTTTTTAGGGTAAGCACTAAATCATTCAATGGTCATTTTGAAAAATGATTTGACGTCGCATAAAACCGTATGAACTTCGTAAATCTATCTATTAGGTTGCCCTTTTTTGTTAAGATAAAACACATTTGCTTGTTTAGAAGCTGCAGCTATACCACTTTTCCCAATCTTTCGTGATCCAATCAATAAGCCAATTTTCAATCTCTGCGTGAGGATAATCTATGCACCCATTGTGGTCGTTTTTCCTCTATAGCTCGCTTTAAACGTATTAGTTGTCATCGGTAGACATCGTCATTGATAATTCCATCAGTTTATAATATACCACACCTTTCTGATCCCACCAAATACGGAACATAATCTGATTGTAATGAATATCTCGCTTGAGTTGCGATGGACCAGCTTCACCCAAGATTTTTTGCGTTTGGAATTCTCATAATAAATCCATTTTTCATCTCCAGTAACTATTCGGTGCAATAAACCTTTTCTTTGTTGTCTTTGAAGCAGTATTTCACAAATGTTTTAATTCCCGTGAAACCCAGTTGCTAGCTTTTTTGAACCATTCCGATTGTAAAAGTTTTGCAACAGTTGATCGATCAACATTTAATGCTAAAGCCAATTCTGATTGTGTTTCAGAACATTCTGCAGCCAATAACGTTTCCAATTCTGCATCTACAAATTTTTTGGGTGGTTTTCCAGCCACTTTATCTTCAATGCTAAAATTATCATTTTTAAATCGTCGAAACCATTACTTGCACGTTTTATTCGATGCTCATCGTAAATTTCCACAAACAAACGATAAGTTTCCGCTGCACTTTTTTGCAATAAAATAATGTAATAAAACTTCCCGCAAATGATGTTTATTTGGAATAAAATTCGACATCTTCAAGAAGTTAAAAATACTAGTTATTTACACTTCAACCGAAATGTCGCATACTGCGTTTGACAGTAGACATCAAGTACTATTGACGATTGTTTAAGTTGGAAAACGTAGCTAGCGATAAAAATAAAAATTACATTGAGCGCTTTCAGGGCACCCAACAGTTGGGAACCTGTTGAGTAAAATCGCGGCCAACACTATGAAAATGTTTAGCGCTATGAAATTTTTAAATCAAATTGGCGGTGATTTTACTAATCATGATAGAGGACCTGAAAGCGGCCATTAGCTATCCTTCAATGACATTTCGTAATAAAAAAAATCACGCGTATTTTCAAATTGTGAAATTGGCATAGCTGGGAAAGGGTGGAATCATATTCACACACACAATATAATATCTAAAATATATTTTCGCCTATATTTAAGAGTTAGAGGATGCAGGGGGTCAAGTCGCGTTCCGTGAAATAATGAATATGAAAAGTTTTTTCCATTGGCAATCTAGCAGTTTGAATTATTCGTATGTAATTTTAAATTTTACAGTATGAAATCAAAATTTCTTTTGGGGAATGCAAACCTACTCGATTGCTAATGAAAAACACTTTTCATTTTCATTGTTTCATGGAACGCGAATTGACTCCCAGGAATCCTTCCACTTTGCTTGTGTGAACATTATATGTATAGCCTTAATTTTTCAGCCATTTGAGGAAACCAATAACAATGCTGAATAACTTCCAAAGTTTTTTAAGACCCATTTGTACCATATTATCATGAGCGATTTTGATAACCTGACTTTCCATCGAACCAGGAACGGAAAGCCTTATCTTATCTACATTTTTATTTATCAACCTATACTTAGAGCATTTACATGCTGCAAGGAAAATGTAGGAAGAAGGAAAATCCTTCACGATATTCTATCGTATAATCAAAGCCTTGTAATTTCAAAACCCATCTGGCAAAACAATTAACAGTTTCTCATTTTTCAATTATGTACTTTGTTTCTATAGCGATCTCTACCTGGATCGATTAACGCATTATGTCTCTCTACTCTCATTCTATCACCTACTTGTAGGTAGTTTTTTTTTATGAAAGTAAGAGATAATGAAAGTAAATCCTGTCCGACAAAATTTTAAAAGATGGATATTTATCTGGTGATTTTTGATATTGTCTGTTAGTTGTCTATAATCGAGATCGTTGAAATCCACTGAAGAGAGATCGACTATTGAGTCAAACAAGGAGGGCGCATAACAATCCCGAAAACCTCAAAAGTCGAACAGAACGACAGACTGTCAGTACCTTAAAAATCCGAAAACTATTGTATTAGAACCAATGCATCGATGACCACTTCAGAGGAAGCGCCAGTTTGCATCCTTGCATTCGTGGCCGCAGCCACATCTCTTTCAATTGGCAACCAAGTGAGACATATTCATACGCTGCACCCAGAATCGTTTCGGCAGCCTCACACTGAACATCATCCGTTTCCAGGGCACAACTACCACTAATCATATAACACTCAGACACAAAACTTCATTGTTTTGGTCCGCCAATTTATTAATTGAAAACCGTGAACATGAAAACACAATCGCAACGCAATTTTATTTATCAACCAACAGTATAAATTAACAATTTAAATTAATTAATTTTTACAGGTGGTACAGCATAAGCCTTTATTCAGAATTTATAATTTTATTCACATTTTTTTATATAAATTCACAAAATTATTGTTAACTGGATAAATGAAATTAACAGATTTTATGTACACACAAAAAATCTTATTTTCAATTTCTCAGCTTGATTGATCATTCTTCAGGTAAACTTCAACCTTGACTACCTTTATTCTTTCTTTACTTTTTTTTAGTACCGGGTGATACCGTTTATATAGGGTTTATATAGAAAAAGTTTTGAGCAAACCTTGTGGCTAGTAACACTTACTTGCTAGTACTTCTCGATTATCGACAAGCATAAAAAAGCGTGAGCCTACATAATCGTTACACATAGTTCATCAAACAAATTACTGAAACTATTATAAATGTCTAGATAGAGTAATCAGAGTCGGTTTAGTTTTTAAGAATCTTTATTGCCAACGCTTGTTTCTATGGTTAAGCATCGTTCGTAATCCTCTATTATACCATGGAAAAGATGGTAATGCAGTGTTTTGACGAGTATTTGGTAGGGACTGTTCAAAACATTAAAAAACTGCAGAGTAAAAGTTAATAGGTTGAGTTCCTATGGTAGCATGGTGATGGGATTTCAGAGTCGACATTAGGACTGGTCCTCGGGTGGTCGCTCTGCTAACGAATCTCAACGTTGAGACTTAAGGGATTAAACTCACACCTTATCGCTAGGTTGTCAATGTATTCTTGTAGTTAATTGGCATCGTCGACTGACGATCCCTATTTCAATAGATTGGATGTGACTACTCAATAAGATTTGAACCAGGCTACGATTTGCTCCCAAAGTTTTACAGTGGCTAACGCTGTCGAAAGCTTTTGCAAAGTCGGTGTATATTACATCAACTTGTTTGTGCTTCCTAAATTATTTAATAGAATATAGATACTAAGTTCTATGAGATTTGTCGATACTTATCTTTTCGTCATAAAACTATGTTAGTGTTGCGACATAAGTATACATACCGCGGAAGCACTGCTTTGAACGAGTTGCATATTATCAGTTCAAATAACTTAGGTGTTTCCGCTTTAGTGGAAAAAAAGTTTGCCAATTTTAATGACTGATTATACAAAGTGCGGAGAGGAATTGCCAAATTTACAGTTTTTTTTTTCAAAAATGAAGCAGGAATACCATCAGGACCACATTCTTCTTCATATCCTACCAAGACTCACTGGATGTCCTCGGGCTCGATATATTGTGGAGTAAATATGAATGTACTATATTCACCAGCGGTTAAATTTTTGTAATTATCAATGCCTTCTGCTTTATAAACAAATTGGAAAAACTCAGCAAATACGTTGGTTTTGATCTGTGGATCACAGGACTTTTGATCTTTGATGATTCAACATTTTGGTTACACGTAGTAAACTTCTTTTTAATATCCTGGGAACATAATTTGAGATTTTCTTTATGATATGGAGGATATTTGTTCGGTTTGCTCATAGACACTCGCGTATTTGTCCAAAATATTGTTGTAAGTTATTCGAATTAGCTTTTTTGAACCTGCTATTCAGATTGGTTTCCAATACTAGTCCTATTGCTTTATTGTGAATATCATTAATAGCGAAAGGTGTTCGTGATTCTTCTGTTTTTAATAAAACTGGTTCATTAGTAAAAATTAGGTCCAAAGTTCCATGTCATCCATTTTTATCTCGCAGATTTAAATCAAATTTGAGACCACCGGATATTTTTATGCTTCTTTGTGAAGAATTCCGAACTTAAGATTTTATCGTTGAATGATGTTTCACAGGTGATATAAGCGGGAAGAGTGTTTTCAAAACAAAATTATGAAATTGAGTTCAAAGATCTGTTTCATAGTCTTTTGTGGGTATGACAAGGTTGAGGTGTTATGATTACATTCCGGATTTGTGGCACTATTTTTCCAAGCTTTTACAATGACATGGCGGGGATTTTTTTCGCAAGCAGTTAATGTTGAATGAATCGAAGTATGCAGATGGTCTCCTTCAATCGGTGAATAGTAGGTAAGCTTATGTTTAGGCTTGGTTGAAGCCACTATGGCATGTGACAGTCGAACACAAATCACACTTGCTGACGTTAAGCCTTGCTTAGTTAAGTTTCTTTTATTTTTTTGTTCAATTTTATGTAGGTTCAATATAGTTTATTTGACTTTACTGGAATGTCAGTAACGGAACAGCATTGCTTAAAACTGATGGCCCGTCGATTAGTGTTATTAGTGTTTATAATTCTATAGTTGATATGATGACTTTAACTCATGTATTACATCAGCAGGACATCTGTATGTTATCATATACATATTTAGATATTTAGAACTTGTGTATTTATAAGCATCAAAATCTTTCATGTTGACGTAGTTAAGTCTATCAATATGATATTTGATTTTAGCCTCCCAGAATAACCATTTTTTGACAATCACTTATCAAACCAACAGAGCCCAGTAAACCTGCGTGTTCCTAACATGTACTTGTCAATATAGACGATGTTATATTTGAGCGAGCCATTTAGTAGATAAGATGCAATCGTGCAATAGGGATCGGCTGAAACTCGCGAATCACAAAATCGCGAATTATCAAAATCCCGACAAAAAAATCCCGATTTTCAAAATCTCGACTTTCAAAATCCCGATTTTAAAAATCCCGACTTTAAAAATCCCGATTTTCAAAATCTCGACTTTCAAAATCCCGATTTTCAAAATCCCGACTTTGCTGAAACTTTAAAAATGTCCCGAGAGTCATATTCCCGAGGATACAAAATCCCGATGGTACAAAATCCCGAGAGTACAAAATCCTGAAGGTGCATAATCCCAAGGGACAAAATCCCGAAAGGACAAAATTCCGCAATCCCGAGAAAATCCCGAATAAAGTGAATTCCGCCCGGAATTCAATTTTATTCGGGATTTTCTCGGTATTAACAGAAATCAAAAGGTTGCCGAAAATTTGTTTCATTTAGTTAATGGTGATTATATAAAATGTACCGTCTAAATATAAATAAATATGCTTTTTAAAAATTTATTGAAATTAGAAAAATTTGAATGATGAAATTTGATTGAACGGCTACTTATAGATGAATAAAAAAAATTTGTATATCAGATTTTTGTGTTTTTTGGGAGAGGGACAAAATCCCGATATTTATAATCCCGAAGGTACAAAATCCCGAGGTTTTATAAAGATCCCGAAGTAATAAATTCCCGAGGGTACAAAATCCCGAGGATACAAAATCCCGAGATATCAAAATCCCGAGGTCCAAAATCCCGATGGAACAAAATCCCGAATACCTATGAAAATTTCAAGGTCTATTTGTTAGAAAATTATGGCTATTAAGTATTGCAGATTTTAAGAACACGTCAACGTATTGGCCCAACGTTGGTATACATTCGCTCAATAGGCGATTTTTTATAAAAAGATCAAAGGAAACTTTTTGAAATACCAATTAGAGCACATCGTGTGAAAGTCAAATTCTATTGCAATAACATTTGTCATATCACGTTGGCCAACATTGGTCGACATTTTTCATTTGTGTAGCTGCGGCTTAAGGCTATTATTTCTACACATTAAACAGCGGGTAGAGACGCCTTAACACATTGATGGCCAACAGGAAATTTTATAAAATGTATCAAAAAAGTTTCTTTCTTTTTAAGTTTTATTTAATAAGATAGGGAATTTTGTGGCCAAGTTGTAGTAATGTGCAGAAGGGCTGCGTCAAGCAATTCTAGTAACATTTAACATAGAACTCGTGATTAACAGCGTTAAACAACACGCTTTAACAAGTTAAAGTATCTACTCAGTGTCAGTCACCAGTGACTGACAAAGCAATCAATGTGATAAGATGTATAAAAAAAACACAAATTTGACATATAATTTTTTTTCAGTCATCTATAAGTTCAATCAAATTTCATCATTCAAATTTTTCTATTTTCAATAAATTTTTAAAAAGCATATTTATTTATATTTAGACGGTACATTTTATATAATCATCGTTAACTAAATGAAACAAACCTTCGGAAACCTTTTGATTTCTGTTAATCCCGAGAAAATCCCGAATAAAATTGAATTCCACGCGGAATTCAATTTTATTTGGGATTTTCTCGGGATTAATAGAAATCAAAAGGTTTCCGTAGGTTTGTTTCATTTAGTTGATGATTATATAGAATGTACCGTCTAAATATAAATAAATATGCTTTTTAAAAATTTATTGAAATTAGAAAAATTTGAATGCTGAAATTTGATTGAACGGTTACAGATGAACGAAAAATAATTATATATTAGATTTTTGTTTTTTTATACATCTTAGTTAAGGCGTCTCGGGTTGGTCATGAAACCTCGACGGTCATTATCTCGAAATCTCGAATTATTAAAATAGCGAATTTCAAAATATCGAAATTTCAAAATATAGAATTCAAAACCTCGAAAATGTATCTCAAATCTCAAATAATAAAAATAATTTTGTAAATATTATTTGCGGCACCGTCACAGGTGATAAGAAATTCAATAGTCGAGGCTCCAGAGAAATGCAGGTTGTACCTACCATCCAAAATTGCTCAAAAAGCAAAAATTTATCGAGCTAGACGTAATAGTTTGATGGAACCGAGAAGTTTATCTGATATCGCAATATCAGAGCATAATAGATATTGTGAAGGCGAATTATTTATATCAAGAGTCCGACTTCAATGAGCAAAAAATAATTTTATTTGGAACACATTCTAGCTTACAAATTTTGTTTGAATCAGATTGCTGGTTAATTGTTTAGCATTTGTACCGGCAAATGAAGTGTCCAGTTACTTCTCATCGTTTTATTCGAGTGTTAAAGATAAGGATGTCAAACGTTTAGCTTGTTGGTTCAAAAAATATATATAAATGGTAAAGGATCAAAAGGTAAACCAAACTATGAGCCTAAATTCTGGTCGGTTGCCGCTGCTGTTGCTAACAATTTCCCACGTACTCAAAATTCAGTTGAGGCATGGCATCGGCGCTTAAAAACAGTAGTAGGAACGAAAAATGGTGGTGTTTACAAAATAATTACCGATCTTTCAAAAGAATTAATAATATCTAAAAAAATAATATAGAACGAATGAAAATACGTGAAATGAAGCCATTAAATAGAAAAAATTTGATAAGATATCAAAAAATTAAAAGAATTTTGAAAAATGGCAAAAAATTGATAATTTAGATTTTTTAAAAAGGTTCGCGCAGAACATATATAAATTTTTTATTTGTTAATAAAATTTGAATTGAACACTATCAAATAGCATAAAAAAAAGTTAAGTGCATTTTTACCATTCTCGTATTTAGAGCATCTTTTTTATTTTCGAGATTTTCGGATGCGAGATTTTCCAAATAAACTATTTTGAAATTCGATATTCTTTAGGTTTCAGTGGTTAGGTTTCAGTAGTTGACACTTAGGCCATTTTTGGCCCATTGTGATACCACGCATTCACGCTACATCATTAACCCATTCACCTATTCACCTACTCACACAACTACAGTATTACCACCTGCACATTGCAAGCTCCATGTCAACCTGTACATTGACATGGACGGTGGGTCGGCGCTGAATTCTGCACTCCATCAGAGGGTCTTAGTTGTGTTTTTTAACATCACCGATCGTAATCGATGATGAAAATTCAATTTACATCTAGCCTCTGATGGCATTCGAACCCAGTACCTCCCGGTCCAAGTGCCGAAGCTTTAACCACTGCACCACTTGTCCGGTTTCGATATTCTTAGATTCGAGTAAATTTTTTTCTTCCGATATTTTGTTCATTCGATATTTCGTTTGGTGAGTTTTTAGGACTATCCCAGGCGTCTCTACTTGCTGTTTAATGTGTAGAAATAATAGCCTTAACCCGCGGCTACACAAATGAAAAATGCCGACCAACGTTGGCCCAACGTGATATGACAAATGTTATTGCAATAGAATTTGACTGCCACACGATGTGCTCTAATTGGTTTTTCGAAACGTTTCCTTTGATCTTTTTATAAAACATCGCCTATTGAGCGAATGTATACCAATGTTGGGCCAATACGTTGAAGATGTTCTTAAAATCTGCAATAATAGCCATAATTTTCTAACAAATAGACTTTGAAATTTTCATAGGTATTCGGGATTTTGTCCCTCGGAATTTTGTTCCCGGGGGATTTTGGACCTCGGGATTTTGATATCTCGGGATTTTATATCCTCGGGATTTTGTATCCTCGGGATTTTGTACCTTCGGGAATTTTATACTTCGGCATCTTTATAAACTTACGGGATTTTGTACCTTCGGGATTATAAATATCGGGATTTTGTCTCTCTCCCACTCGAATAACTCGAGTAAGTGGTTCTTCATTTCCTTCACTCGAATTTTCTCTAACTCAAACATATTATTATTTTGGCAACTAGTGATTCGACTTGTAGGAGTTCGACTTGTAGGAGTTCGACTGTATGATTATGAAACCTCATTTGAGGCGGCCAAATCATTTGATGGGATATAATGCCACAGAGAGAGAGAGAGAGAGAGAGTTTTGTAAGTTGATTGTTGTGTTGGATGATGGTCAAGTTAGTCTTAATACCAGAAACAATTGATTCATTTTTATTAATGACCGCTTCATTTATGATAAAATCGAAATTATTGAAAAACTTGCTATTTTCGCGAAATACTTTTCGCTGCCGATTTTTTTAGAACCCACCTCTTAAAATATTCAGACATAATTTGTTTAACCAATATCTTTTATGTTGTACGTACCCAAATAAAAATAAATTCTAAAGTTATGTTATCCATTAAGGAACATTGTTTTTATGAGAAATTAAAAGTTCGGGAGGTATGACGTCAAATGTATTGATTGTTATTATTTGGTTCTTATCTAATATGGTAATAACCGGAAGAAAAATGTTTGATGTTACTAAGGTTTAGTCGTGATTGGCAAGGTATATGTAATTAGCTATAGACTCTATTTCATGATATCATTCTTCTTTAAGTTTAGTTTTTATCAACCAATGCTACACTTTTATATATTATTTTATTGCACCTTTTGCCAGCGGTAATACAAATTATACCTAAATGTACTAAAACGCGAAATATAAAACTATCAACGATTAAATAAATAAATAATGATGATGTAATTTATATATTCATGCCGCATGTGTTCGTTGAATCGTTGATTCCACAATATAGCAAAAAATCGTATCGTGAAAATTTTTCAAAACAACCAGCCGAACATGTACATTATGTTTATGTACGACAGTACGAGTCTATATGAAAGATAATGGAATGGTGTGTTTTTTATTATATTTTCAGTCTACCGATTTTATTCCATATTCATTCAGCTCAGTAGTTTATTGGACACCGAGTGCGTATAATACACACCGATACAGTGAATTTGTGATTTGAATATATCTTAATAAAATCGCGTATATTATTCTATTTAAAAGGTGACACATCAAATGATAGTTTACAATTACGCCTAAATTGATTGCTCCAAACAATCTAATTATTGTTTTAAATTTTATTTGGGCCCCAATTAATTAGTTTTTATTGCTTAGTTGATTTCTTATGGTTTTTATATTTTTAGAAAAATTTAATTTTGTTACATTGTTTTGGGATTTCTAAAGTATTTTGGGAAACGCCTTTAATACATTAAATTAATATTTTTTTCGTTACTTACGTTTTTAATTTAACATACATAATTTATATTATATTACATAGATAGATACAATGAGGTTTGTGTGATTTTTTTTTTAGTTCATTAAAAATATAAAGTGATATACATAATTTAAAATTAAACAAAAATGTTTAATAATATTCATACAGTGTGATTAATAAAATTATAATACAACCTTAATAATTTTAGTGAGTTTGAGGATTCAATTTCGCCGCTTAAAGAGCAAGTTGAAACGATAACAGCTAATATAACAGCTGAACTCGGTGAAATGGCGAATGAAAGCAAAGAATTGTTTGCTGAAAAAGTAGCTGACGCCACTGGTAGTGTGAAGCGTTTGAGAACAACCGACGATGGAATGTTTTCTATGCTATACTCAGCTGCCAAAAAAATTACAACGGTTGGACTTATTTATTTGGTTGGATATATGGGATGGTCCGTTGCTTGGCTATTTGGTAAGTTGCAAATTTTTTTACTCTTTTTATATTATTATATAAATATGTATTAATTATAAATCTTTAGCGCCTGTCATATTGTCCGTAACCCGTGATCAATGGAAAAAAGTCAACGAAGCCAAACGTAATGTGGCTAAGGCATCTGCATTAGCCTCTGAAAAAGAAGTTATATTGGCTCGACTTGATGAACTTCCCGCTTGGGTAATTTTTAATTATTTTCATAATCTAGTCTATTTGCCAAATGATCATTAAATTTTTGAAATGTTTCACAAACATTTTTGTATAGTATGTAATCGACAATAATGCACACACGCATCGTGGAATTTTACCATATGTTTGTAGTTTATTTTTAGTATAGATAATACACTACACACAATTTGAAACCAATTGAGTTATGATTACAGTAGCTATAATTAAATTTATTTATCATATTCTGAAAAATTCGATTAAACCAGTTGGATTTGTGTTAGTAGGTTGGGTGGCCAGTAGTTTTAATTTATAAATCCGAAATGTTTATTCAAACTCGTACCACAAATTTCCCAATTACATCAAGATTATTTAGAAATTAAAATTTTTAATGACATTTGCTGTGCACTATCAGCACATCAACTATCAGCACATCAATATTGAAACGAAGAGTTGTATGATTGTTGCATCCTGAAACAATTTGTAGTTTTAGTAGTGTAAAATAACCGATCAGGGACTGAACGATTATGCAGTTTTTAGTCGAATAGTCGACCTTAGGCGATGCTTGTTGACCTAACTGGGACCGATCAATCACTTGTAGGTTTATTATCAGTTATACTCTTTTCAGATCGATCGGTTAAAATTCGTTATTTAATGTTCACAATTCAGGTTCTGTTGTTCATTTAATGAAAATAACCGATCGGTCGTTTCATAATTTTTCGTCGGTCATAATGCCAAAAAATTGTATTTGATAATTAAAGAAGCTTTAAATTGAAATATGTTTATTTCGAGTCAAAGTCTTGAAATCCAACTTCGCTTCAGCATGTTTGTCTGTATAGGATCAACTATAAAGAAAATGCTTGGTTATTTCGGATTATATTGACCGGAAATTTTTACGCGATAACGTCTCATTAGACTGCTCACTGCAGTAACCAAAGTACAAAAATTAATTCGATTATTTTATGGAAAAATGTATCTCACTTCAACATTTTAATCTAGCGTAGTTCAATAATAATCTGCTACCGTGATTAGTTTAGTGATCGTTCAATTCAACGATCATTTATTTTTATTTTCCTGATTTTTTAAAAAACGATATGCATGATTAAATATTTTAGTTTCCGATAAAATTTTAAACCAACTTTTTACGCGGTCGTAGAGCCAAATTCTTAGCTGTGGTTAGAAATTGTTTGTTGGATATAAATACTATACCATATAACCGCAAGACAGTTTTTATGAAGATATAAATCATTAAACTAGATTGGTGATGATTTTTTTGAGCCCTCTTTTAACGATCTTGGTTCCTTGACTATTTTCAACTTTCTCTCGTTTAAGGATATTAACTGCGTGTCTGAGATAAAAATGTTAATAAAAAATGTAAAGCGATAACTTTCATGTTACCATATGATTTATTTAAATTGATTTTTATATTATTTATTGATTAATTAGTCAGCACTGATTTGTCTGTAAGTCCGTGCTAAAATTTTGTCACTTCAAATAATTCCGTGCTTATATGTATCTTATTCCGTGCGTTGTATATTAATTGTAGGCACGTGTACCTGTCTCAGTAAAAAGATAAAAATGGTATAAAAAATTAGTGTTCAAATAAATTCAGCCTTTATTAATGATTAATAAAATATTTAAATAATCCAAGTAAAATAAAATATATAATTAAATAAATATTTTAAATTTCAAAATTTCTTGAAATAAATCATACGTCAAAATGGCAATAAAGGAGGGTTTATTTTTTTTAATAAATCTGTGACATCATACATTAAGGTATCATCTTGATCGTTGGCCTGATTATCCCGCTCATAGTCATCGTTTTCACTTCGTATTTAATTGGTTCCTCATTAGCCACGTTAGTCACAATAATTCCTCATAAGTTCCTCTTTGGTTTTCGTTTTCAGTTCAATCTGTTCCAGTCTCGCTTCTTTACATCATTTGATGTTGAAATTTGTAGCCAAAAAAATGCATTTTTAAATGGAGTTGGAAATTCTGATGCTCTCGAACCACTCGTTTGTATGTTTTCCTCAGCTATTTGACTGGATATGGATACAACTGTGGTTTTCATATCTCCTGTAGAAGAAGGTGCAGCTATTGGACTGTTTTTAACAATTATTGACTCTTTCCTGTTCGTATTGTTCTCATTGTTTTCTAAAGGATCTGGTGTGTCCTTTTCGCCTAATAACTCATCTACAATTAGACAATTCTTGGTACTTCTCTTGTACTTTTAGATCGATAACTGTGACATTTTCTGACAAATCGATACTATTCGTAAATGTTTCGGTACAAATTTACCTCCAATGTAGAATCGTCAAAGTCGATTGATTTTAGAAGTATGCCGAATAGAATTTTAACTATAGCGGAAAACAAAGGTGGACCAACGAAATATTAACATTCTTGTTTTTATTTATTTTTATTAATTTTTTATTGAGTTAAAGTTATTGAAATAAAAGTGGTTATATAGTTATGCAACAAGGCAAATTCAAATATTTATTATTTTTGCTTAAAACAATTGAATATTGTAACGGTTTTTTTTTGTATTTTATATATTTCATCCTTAAGCAACTTTTTGCATTAAAAGTTTTTAAATTTTTAAATCCGTTATTTTAAAAAATCAAAAAAACGAGTGGTTATATAGTTATGCAACACACTGTATATATTCTCTAATTACGTCCTAAAGACGGAAGAGTGTACTTGATCGAAATATTGTGAAATATTCCAAATTCCTCATATAATAAATAATCGCGCGTTGTTGTTTCACGCAACACCATCGTACGCATACTAAAGATTTGTGGCCAATGAACATATAGTCTAACCTCCCTAAAGTGACCACTCAAGAGACTTAGAAAATCTGGTCACTTTTTAGAGGTGATCTCTTTAACAAAAAAAAAAAATTTTAACAGGAATAAAATTACACATGAACATAATATATGTATATGTAAATATTGCTCAATTTATGTTATTTTTTCTAAATACATATGCACCAGCTACGAGTACGTTCATGTTCTATACGAAAATGGTAACTAAATCAAAATTAATTTCTGGAATCACAGAAAATACACACAAGATGTATTATAAAAATACACAAGATGTTGTACATAACCACAATTATGAGATGTCATTTAAATTTTTGGCTTCGTAGCTAAAATTGTTGAGAAACTGTTCAGGCATTCGACACGGATCCAAACAAAGTAAATCATCTTCATCGCTCTCAGACAAGCAGCCAATCAGCTTTATTTGAGTCGAGATATTTAATTCATATATAACCGACTGGAAAATTGTGTCCTGTTGTGAATCCTCGTACACGCATAAATTATCGTCAATCAACAAATATGCTTCATTGTTGTAAGGTTGTAAAGTAGATGGTTCGTCCTGTATTATTATTTCGAGATCTGATTGATTGGAATCATTATGTCTGTCTAAATTAAACTCAAACCCGGCCTTCTTAAAACAATTGACAACCGTTTGTCTTTAACTCGATCCCAAGCTAAACCTATTTTCTGAATTGCTTCTAGCACGTTTTTTTGTGAATTCTGAGACAACTGCGATAATCGATTCGGCCACAATTGATTTGAACAAGTAAGATCTATATAGTAATGTTCGAAACTGTTGAAGATTCCCTGATCTAAAACTGAATAATAGAGGTTGTATTAGGAGGCAGAACCTTTAAAGTTACATTTGCATATTATCCACTCGAAGAGCTTCATTTTTATTTTGACTATGTTCACCATTCTTCAAAAATAGCTCCTGGCATTCATGCCTTAGTATTGTAAATGCCGATTAAAAAGGGTCAATGAAAATTAAAAATTCACAAAATAAATTTATGGTGAACATACCTCCATTCTCCATATTACCGGTAAATTTCTCAATTTTCTTAATGATGAGGTCGTTTGGCTCTACCTATAACAACCGGCTTAAGTTTTTCTCCCATCGCACTTATGCATAAAAGTATGGTTAAACTATCCTCTATCATTTTACCAGCTTTACACGATTCCGCTTTAAGAACGTACCTTTTATTTGGCATAGTTTTAAAAAAAACGGACACATCCGCATTAAAACATCTTGAGCAATAAAACTGAAAAATAATATGAAAAATTTTGGTCACATTACAGAGTAAAAATTACTCTATTCAGATCATTTTGTTCTGTAAATGTTGGTCACAAAACAGAATAGAGAGGTGGTCAATATAGAGAATAATTTTTACGTATGTTAGATATACAAACAATTCTGTACTATTAAAAAGTGGTCAATGTATAGAGGTGGTCACAATGTAGAGGGGTCACTTTTGGAAGGAAAGACTGTATTCTAGTTTATAGATAAATAAAATCATTTAACATTTGTACTGATACTTCACATTTAAGATGTTTAAATACCAAATACATATTTTTCCTTAGGAATTATTATTTCCAGTCTTCTCATCAGGTAGCGACGACTGATGTTGTATGTAGTTGTAGTACTAGCGAATTACTGCTTAGCCTACGAAAATTCGGTTCTTTCACATTCTTCATCTATATTTCATTCTCACAACTAACTTTTCGTGTTTACGAATTTTTTATATACATATTTAACTTTGTTTTTTTTATTTTTTTTTATTCTAATGGTTTTTTGAGATATTTCTTGTTTTATTGTTTCTTTTATGTATTTATTGGTCATTAATTTCGTTTTATGTGCATACATAAATCACATTAAAAACCTTGACGACACAGACACAAAATAATAATTTGCTGATAAAATTGATAACAAAAATACAAATTCCAACGCAAACAAACATTATTGTGGAACAAATTTTGGGATTTAATGTTGATTGATTAAAATTTATAAATTGGCACCAAAATTAACATTTTACGAACATGTCATGGAATCTGACCAACAGATCAAACCTTTTAGAGAATTTTGATTTCCGTGGAATTGATGGCAATCTAGAATGAACTGTTGTGGTTTATTGGCTTTACAAGCCGAGTACCAACATTTACATTGGGAGGAGTTGCAAATTATTTTATATTCAACTTATTACTACAGTCTGCGTATGTACTAATGTACATATTCAGCAAATGAAATCTAATTCAAATAACTTGAAGGATAGGGCCTTCTCTCTTGCATCCTTTTGCCATCAATAGTGATATTTTTCATAATTCAGTATTGGTCTTTTCATTAGCCTTATGTATCTGAAAATCTTACTTCTGGTCTCGTGGAATAGTAATGCTACACCAAATGGCCTTGGTCGAAATCAAGTCTGCTCCGATAATTTTTATTTCTGACAGTCGTAATATTCTTGCTACTTCACATTTACAGCCACTTGCTATGTGTATTTTTTCTTTTTTTTTGCTCGTCTTATAACCCACATCCTTGCCATCGCAGCACTTCTCTCCGTTCTGGCTCTTCTCAATGTGCCTCCCGCAGTGTGCTTTGACCCTACAACACCATCTTTTCGTTTTCAGTACCACACGTAAAATATGACAATTTTAAATTGTATTACGAACACATATTTGTTTGCCAGGGCCAACAGTTCCCATACCCGTAACAGCCGTTCTTGTACTTTCATAATTTACTGCGGTTTGAGCGTTAACTTCTGATCTTTTACTTCTGATCTTTTTTGACGTTCTAAATCCCCCAAGACAAACAGTCTGATGCTCATAATAAATAGTTTTATAGGTGCGAGTGAGGCTTGGTGGTCGAAAGAATTACAAATCGTCCTTCAATCATGTTTGCAGAAAACCAAAAATACCACCTCATCTGCAATTGTTTTATGAGACTTTTTTCAAAATTTCATAACGATCGGTTAAAATGGAAACGAGAAAACGCAAAATAGCTGAGGATGGATCAGACGACATTCAACCACCAACGCAATCAGAAATTCGCTATGTAGTTTTCTTCGATTTTCGGCGTAAACTAAAGCCATCACAACTATTCAGTGAATGCCAAACTTTAGTGCGTCTCTACAGACTATTTCCAAGTGGTACCGAAGATTCCAGACGGGACAGTTTTCTATAGAGGATTCCAGACGGGACATTTTTCTATTAGCTCTGGTGAATTCCAAAGTTGACGAAGATCCACGATTGACACAAGAAATTATTGCAGATGAATTGACCTTGAACGCGCGGCTGTATCGCGAATATTAAGTAATCATCTGGGATAGACGAGGAAATCTGATCAATGGGTCCACGAATTTTAAATGAGGCCCAAAAACAGACTCAAGTGCATTTTGCTAAATTTTTCCTAAATAAATTTGAAAATGGGCAGTCTAGCATGTTTAGTAAAGTCGGTACTGGTGTCGAATCTTGGTTCTATAAGTACGATCCGGAAACCAAACAACAGTCCATGGTATGGAGCCCAACAATAGCAAATCCACCCGTAAAAGCCTAGCAACAAAAATTAGCAACAAAAGTAATGATGTCTGTTTACTTCACCCGATCAAAAATTGTAGCTGCGATTCCTCTGGAAAAGGGTCAGACGGTAACTGCAAAATGGTATACCAAAGACTGCTTACCAAACGTTTTCAAAAATTTGTTGGAAAACCGGAAGAAAGAGGATTTGCGGTGCCACTTTTTACATCATGGCAACGCACCAAATACGACCAGCACCATATTCCCCGGATCTAGTACGAGGGTATATCAAAAAGTCTTGCAATATCATATGAAAAAACAGAGTGAGTGAGACAACAATATATTTTTCAAAACCATTTTTTATCGCGATGAAACTTCTAGAAGAACATTTCGATGTAAATTTTACAGTTCGTTTGTTTTTGTCAATTTAGTAACATGTGTTTTGAATTTTTCTTAAAATGAATGAAATTGAATATCGCGCCGTTATTAAATTTTTCTGTAAAGATGGACGAAATGCAATTTATATATTCAACTATATATCAAAAGTTTACGGCGAATCTGCACCATCATATGCCACAGTAACAAGGTGGGTAAAATTATTCAAAAGTGGTCGGGAGTCATTAGAAGACGACAACCGCTCGGGTCAGGCAGCAGATGCCTTTAGCCATGAAAACGTAATTTTGCCCGAACCTATTGTATTGGAGGACCGGCGTATTTCTGTTCCGCAGTTAGCGTGGAGACTTTCTCTTTCATACGGTATCACATATACCATATTACATGACCACCTTCACATGTCGAAAGTAAGTGCGCGATGGGCTCCCCGTTTGTTAAATGCAGGACAAAAAAAATGCGCGTTCAAACTTCAAAGGCGATTTTAGATATGTACAAAGAAGATCCAGAAAATTTCTTGGATAACATAATAACAGGCGATGAAACATGGCTTCATCACTGGGATCCGGAATCCAAACAAGAATCGATGCAATGGATTAAACGTAGTGAACCACCACCAAAGAAATTCAAAACTCAACCGTCTGCTGGTAAGGTTTTGGCAACAATTTTTTGGGATGCTGAAGGAATTTTGATAATCGATTATATGCCAACGAAAACCACAATCACAGGCATATATTACGCAGAGATTTTGCGAAAATTGAAAAAAGCGATCCGGAAAAAACGGCCAAGGAAAGTTAGGAAAAAATCTTGCTTGTTCACGACAATGCACCCGTGCACAAGGCTAAATATTGCTCAAGCTGCATTAAAGGACTGCGGCTTCGTGGAAATTCCGCATCCACCGTAAAATCCAGACTTGGCACCCAGTGACTACTTTCTGTTTCCCAATTTGAAAAAAACACTAAGGGGCCGGAAATTTTCCAGTGACTATGAAGTACAGTCTGTTGTAAATGAATATTTTATGGAGCAAAAGAAATCTTTTTTTTTAGAGGGTTTAGGCAAGTTAATTGATCGATGTGACAAATGTATAAACCTTAAAGGAGATTATGTCGAAAAATAAAAATATTGCTGTCTCACTCACTCTTTTTTTTCATATGATATTGCAAGACTTTTTGATTTGCCCTCGTACCTTGTGATTTCTTTATTTCCAAAAATTTAATAAAATTTGAGGGGAAAGGTCTTTAACAGTAACGCGGAGATAATTTATGCGGTTAATGCTGATTTATCAAGTTTAAACAGCAAGATTTCGAAGACTGTTTTTAGAAGTGGATCTATAGGCTTAAAATATGCATTAAAATCAATGGCGATTATGTAGAGAAGATAAAAAAGACGACGATTAAATAAATACGAAATTTTTATTTTCTGGGTATGGATTCTGTTGCCTTTTCAAATTCAATTCAAGTTGAATTTTGTATACGTATACAGTGTACAATATACACTTTTAATATTGTGTGCTGTCATTTTGTATCATTGTGTGTGTCAAATCCGCATGAAATTTCGCCAAAATGTTGACCCGATTTTATACATGATACTATCGGTAGAGAAACAATACATTTCCTCTGCTCGCGAGCAAAGGAAAAAATTACAGATGATAAGAAAATAGATTCGATTTCAATTTTTTTCGTGAATTTTTCATTTATATCTAGATAAAACTTAAAATTAATTTTCATATTTCATAATTCATATTTTTTTTATTATCGTGTCTCTTGATCGCATCGATGTATTGTTTTGTTATTTGTTTTAGTAGAAATATGGAAATGATAGAAGGAAGGCGAACAAATGCATAACAAAAAAATATTTTTACTTTTGAATGCATGAAAATAATTTTTTAATGATAATGAATTTACTTTTAGATTTATTTACTAGGAATTGTATGGAAAACTTGGTATGGTGAAATTTAATAAATTCATAAATTATGTACCTAACATATTATTTTGTGTTCTTAAATGACATCAAAAACACAAAACAAAAAAAAAACACGTATACTAATATGCACACCACTACAATGACGTTTCGGTAAAATTCAAGTTGAATTGTAAAAAGGCAACAGAATCCATACCCTGGTCAACTAAGCGAACTAATCGTGTTGGCTATCCAACCTTCTCACAGCGTCCTGTTAATACAGCGTCCTGTCGTAGCTCCGAAGCGGAAGGAGAGAAGGAACAAACTGTACCACGTTTGCTTTACAGGCCCTCGTCTATACAGTCTCTCATTATTAGCCTGTTGCAATACATCTGCTATCGACTCTGACATATCGAGGATTGGAACACTTTAAAAATATCAAAAAGAATCTCAAATTGGGGGTTATTTAATTATTTTCGTGCCTAACCAGGTTTGCTTTGCAAATTATTTTTTAACTTCTGTTAATATTTTCACAGCCTATAACCGATACCATTAGACATTGCAGTGTAAAAATGAAAAACGTCAAGTTTTGGATGTTTACATTTTGGATGTCAGTAAGGCTGAACAGAAAATTTGTTTTGAATGAAAATAATTTTTGGAAATGTTTGCCGGGATTTCAATAACTTACAGGTCCTCTCGGACCTCGGAAATTAAAACACACGTACTAGTGCTTAATTCTCATCCATTCTGGGAGTTTTATCACAGAATAACTAAAGAAACGACATAACGCACTCATAATGAAGCTTTGACAGTGTATTTAAACAAAAAACAGTTGTTAACATAAAATCATCACTGTAATTATAAATATCCATATTTAAAAGTTATGTTTCCAATAAAAAATTTAAGGTAGGAAAAAAATTTCTTGGTCTACGCAATGTCTGTTCTGGTTATATTTGTATTCTGTGGTTTAATGTTCTAACTAAATTGATGTTTGGTTCATACCAGTTGTTGATAGATGTCTCTAGTGTACATATTAACCATAATGTGCTTTATGTTTAGTTCTCAACTGCAAACTTATGCCTGTGCCTTATTGAGCGTGTTTTTTTATTGGAGCACTATCCGGAGCCGAAGGGAAATTTTCTACTGAAACTGCAGCTATTATTCACTGGTGTCGCTGTACTATAAAAATTAAAACTAAATTCATCAATAAAACAAACATTTATCACCTGAAATATATTAATTGACATTTATTTTGACATGACGTTATAAACAAAAATTCATTTTGCTACGTTTTAAATTTTTATTGTAAGATTTAGTTTCTAATGGTTTCAGGGGTTTACAAAAATAAAAGCCTTTTCAAATTTCCCATTGAAATGGATAGCGCTCCCGATAGCGGCTCCCGATAAATAAGTAGAGCAAAATATTTGTATATCGATTTTTAACTAAAAAGTTGAATGGAAAATCTTAGTTTAGAGTTAAATAAATTAACTATATGCAATAATAGCGCGCTAAATATAAGTTTTGACATAGAAAATTGGCTGCTCCGGATACAGCTATCGGGCGCTAATAAAAAAACACAGCAATTATCGACTAAACTAAATATTAAACTTGTGCTATTGTCCACTACGCGGCCAATGTACAGTCAATAACTTACTATTGCTTATTAGCTTGTACTAATTTCGGGTGACTAGTCGATTAAGGCACACAGTTTTAGTGCCGATTTTTTTTTATCGCCAATTATAAATATTTTGAAGATCGATAAATATTAATTTATTAAGTAAATTTTAATTAAACATCACACACGGTTTGTTTTGTGCCCTCTATGAACGACTGGTATGAACTAACCATCAATCTAGTTAGTTGGAAATAACAAAAAATCGGCGTGAAGCACAGTATTATATTCTATGGTTATTGAGAAAAGGAAATTCCCGAAATCTCAGGGCTAAACCCCTACCCACCTTTTGCTTGCGTTTCGAAGTGCCCTCAGAATTTTGAATTCTTGTTCACAACTAAATTTTCTTTATTTGGACCTTTAGGTTTTTTTACTGTTCGATTATTCAATTTATTTCGATTCGATTCGTATTGTACCGTCGGTTTTCACATACCAAGACCTAAGTACTAGACCATATGGATTCCATTATCGGTAAACCCCGCTAATTAAGGAGAAATGCGACACAAAATCATCTATACATTAATCAAATTTTATTAACCAGTTTATCTTAAATTTAAGTTTTAAATTTGTGAAAGTATATAGTCATAGAACGGAATTCTTTGGAAAGAATTGTATAAACGTTTAAAAAATTTATTTAGAGGACTATGCTTTAGTGTAATAAAAGAGTTTTCTCTAACAGAGAAGGAAACTTTTATTAATATAAATTGTCTGGAACTAACAAGGTTCCGCGATAAAAATTCCGTGGTCTAAACCGGAGATGTTCTTAGAGTGCACATGTGACGATTGAAAACTGTAGTATGGAAGTCAGTTGATGCTCATGATTTGAGTGTTGCTTAAGATAAAGTAATGTCGGGATTAATGATAAACGTGAACTAGAATGTATCCCCGTCCTACAATTGAACCTGTTATATTTCACGACCCACTCCTTTTCAATCATTTAGCCGCAGAAAAAGCTGGATAAGAAAAAAAAATCTTTGAAAGGTTCTTAAAATTTTGCTCTATAATGAATGTTAGCACGGGTTGAATTAAAAAATAATCCCTATAACTATTTCCTGTTAATACATTTTAACAACAATAACATAAATCACATAAAACTTTAAAACGTTAGTTAACAAATCGAAAATATCCTTTTTAAAAAAATTAATGCCGCCGCGGTGGTATCGTTGTCGTAGTGCTAAACGTACCGTATTTCGAACAAAATCTATCCCGAAATAAGATTTCAAGATCTAAATTGTTGCACAGATGTTCGCGTCCCTTTGGTTAACCACGCCTGATCTGTACTAATATTTTCCTACAAAACTATTTTCACTGAAATAAATATAAATATTTGATTAAATTCCAACTATGTAATTGTATGTAAACAATGAATTTTGGGTACATGTGTGTACATAAATAAATATTTAAACGACAATGATGAATTAATAATGTATCAAGATAAATTTTGTGATTCAGATTTTTTTAATTATAAAAACAGACTTTTGCATAAATACAAGCATTTATTGTGTTCTTACCGCACCAAATATTATAATATTGGGTTGGGGGTCATAAAATCCAGCGATGATTTCATAATTCGTATATTGCAAATTTGCACAGAGATAAGCCTTTGGATTTTAAATTTTAATTATATTTATTTTAAATTGAGTCATAATTTTATTTCATATATAACATAGTTAATGTGTATTGTAAGTGATTACACTTAGGTTTTATTACATTCCGATAAATCAGACCTTCAAAAATAATATAAAGTTTACGAAATTGAAAGTGATTCAAGCATAAGAATTTAGCTAATCAATAAGAATGTATCTGTATCGGTCGCACACCAACACGATCAATATAAGATGTACATAAGAAAAAATATTAATATACGCAAGGCGATGTTAGTGAAGAAATAAATTCATCTTAATATTGTTATTATAAGAAACCAGATTTATTTTATACGGCGATGCTATTAAGTATATAGTGAATACTGAAACATGTATGGTTTTGCGTCTCCAAAATTAAAAATCAAAACCAGGATTGTGAATTTTTGAAACGCAAAATAAATTGATTATGTCATAATAAACTGCATATGAGTAACATAAAAGTTACTCACAAGTTATAATTAACTAAATATTATTTTCTAAAAATCCATTGTTGTATATGTTTATTCGTATACCATTTCCTAAAGTAATTCACTGATCATAACAATAACGTTTCATTTAACTTTCTTACCTTTAAAACTTAGAAGACTTTTGAATTTAATATCTAAGTAAATGTTGTTTAAACGATTTGTTTATTCAAGTCAGGTATGCAACTTTATTATGTTTATGTTTTCCATATCTACTACGCAGGGTGTTTCTGTTTGATTGCTTACCAAATCAATAAACCTTGTCGCCGAAATTCTGCGTTCATTAAACATTTTGTCTTTAGATATTTTTCTTGAAAAACGGCCAAAAATTATTCATCATTGTTCACTTTGTAAATTTATAAATTATTCTTAGTATTATCACGAGAGTCATCGATGATTATAATTTTGAATTATTTTATATATTGTTTTTTATTCCATGTAACTGACACAAGTCGCACAATAAATATTTTGCGAGTGATTTATTTCAAACAATAAATGTACCTAAAATTATTTCTATTTGAAATTACTAATAATAAAAGTACAAAGCGTTTACGTACCCCGTGCATTTATTTCGCTAACCTACAAAGTCGGTTCAATCCAATGAGATTTCATGGAACATTTCAAAATTTTCAGTTTAGATTAAATGGTAATAACTGACATTGCTTGTTGCTGCGTTGACATTATAGTAGTAAAGACAATAAAGTCAGTCTTAAAAAACCCGGTTTTTGTCTAATGGAAATCCATCTTAGTCCGCGTGCTATACAAAATGTAATTTCAAGGTCACATCTATGACCTAAGTTGCCTTCTCAAAATAGTCACATCCTTTGGAAAGACTCATAGAATTCCGCAACCCGCTAGCTAAAGAGTTCGTCGCTAAAGAGTTAAAATGAATCAGTGAAAGTATTTATTTGGTTCATATAATCGTAATTCACAAATAATTAGTTTAGCTGTTTTATTTAATGAAATTTTTTGTTCTCATAAAACACACTGCTGTATTATGTTTCTTTATTTAAACGTGAATGCTCTTTCAAACTTACATAGAAACATTGGATGAATTTGGATACTTCCTAATCGCCGAAACGCGTTCAACCCACGAAATCAATAATATGTCAACTCAACAAACTTCTACTGTATCTTTTCTCAGTTTGTGTGGCCGTTGGTTTCATTCCGTAGAGATGAAGTCAAATCGGTGCTATACCTAACGTGGCAAGTTGAATTATACTGGTTGTAAGAGTTTTCCAAAAGTATGTCCTAAAACTTTGAACATACTAATGAACTTACTATAAGTGCCATCAACTAAACCTACTAGTAGTGCAATATGAAGGTTCGCAGGTTCCAAAAGCGAAACCCTCGAACCTTCATATGACACTATTAGTAGGAATGAAACGTCAGTTGCTGGAGCGAAAGAATTGCTGGAGTGTTTGCGATAACACTTCTTTCGCTACAAATATTGATTCCTGTGTCATATTTGGTATCGATTACACATTCAATTGTTGCTTAAATCTTTAATGTTAAGCTTAATGCTCTTGGTTATCAATGTGCTTTAGTTAAACTTCAACGGTCATGGATTTGTGCCCCGAGTTATGTTGATACCTTAATTTATAAATATCTGAATACGTATCTGATCTGACGCAACATATTCTTCAGACTGTGAAGTCTTGGGGCGTCAATAACAGTCTTCACGTTAATTCATTTATAACTGATGTGTTAACCAAACACCGGAATTATGGTGGTGTTATTTTTCCACTGTTATTGGGAGCTTGATCACCAAATCGAACATATTCTATCTAAATTACAGTAAAAACTGCTAAGTCTACCCAAAAAATCTAGTTCAACTTAAAAACAGTCCTGGTAACATTAGTTGCAATTTTTAAATTTCCTTTATCTACATCTTGGAGAAAATCTTGGAGAAGAGATCTTGGAGAAAAATAATTACTGATCTGAATGCTACAGGCTTAAACACTGGTTTGTTAACTTCATAACAATCCCATATATCGTATTAAAGTTAGTCGAACGGTTCCATTCGAAAAGTGATGGTAAATAGATTTAAGCAACTTCCTAGCCGAAAAATGTCGAAAATGCAGATTCGAGTTATCATCATGACCTGTCAGCTACGTCGGTCGATATTGCAGATTGCGATTATAAATATACAAATATTAGACGAAACATGTTGATAAAAAAGATCAACTCATCTATTACAACAGTGATGCTAAACTAATATAAAGGTTTGTATATCAAGATTTTGCCAAATGGTCACCGATCTGACTGCGACTAATTCGATGACTCTAGGTATAATTTGATTACGCGTGTTTGGGGTGAATTTGATGAGTTAAAATCATATACCTTGATAGAATTTGATTATAGGTTTGAAGTGGGTTTGAGGAGAGTATGGTAGTGAAATTAGCTGTTTTTAAGAAAAATATCCCAGTCGCCCTAATTTCGTGCTTTATGTGCTAAGGTTTACTAATTTATCGAAATAATTTGCTAACTAAGTTAGCAAGAAAACCATTCAAAATCCCTAAAAGATGAATTGAAATCTGTGTTTGGTCAACTTTGTTAGATTGAAGGATTCCCAGTGATGCAGTTAACCGACAGAGGTAAACTTCAAAAGGTCTATGGGTGTTTTGTGTAGTGGCTGGCAGCCAACTTCAACTGTTCTATTAGGGAAACGTGCCTGCCTACTAAACCATTATTTTAGGCACAGCTTGTTCGGTTGCTGTTTGATTACAATGCAATGGAGTGTATAATATATTAGGAGCAATCTCAAGGGACTGTATCTCCCAATAAATACAGCTCCTTAGTACCAGAAAATAATGATAGATACAAAGTATCTAAGTTTAAATTCTATAAATCTTAGGTGACCTATCGGTTGCGAGCTAGTCGGTAGTTAATTGCATTTGTTATCCCCTTGGTTGATTCCAAGCTCATCAGAGAGTGTAAGCTTTTGGTAAATTTTCTTTGTAGTACCAACTAAGTTACAGTCTTTTGAGTGCCAGCCCATTGTGACGTTGAAGGTAACGAGCTTACAGCTTCTTCAACCAAAGCGGATTTACGCTCCTTATTTATATCGCCCGAAGTTGCAATCAAATATTTCTTCCTAACGTTCTTACGGTAGCAATGGAGGAGCAGAACTATCTGTTCTATAGAGCGAAACAATTTGATATCCATTACCATTTAATTTGACTCTAAACAAGTGCCAGTGAAGATGCCTGTTAAAATTCTGAAAATGTCCTATTAAAATGATTAAAATGATGAAAATGATTAAAATGATGAAATGATGTCTATTAAAATGTCCCCTTCTTTACACGCGACCCTCTTCGTGTGACTGCTTTTGGGAGTCGACTAGCTACAGTCTTATTATACTCATTGATAGAACTTTACCGTCATCAAATTAGGCTGCCACAGGTCGAAACCCCATATCTTTTTTGGCAACCTCATCTATGTCCTTAATCTCGATGCGGAATTTGTTTGAATCCTTCACGGGTTTTACCTGTGTTTCTGTTCTCAGAATTCGATCTAAAGATGCTTGAGACCCATATTCTCTATCTAAAGAAGTGGGCTGTCTTTCTCTGTCTTCTGATTATGTGTTATGTTACTCTCGAGATCTTTAAGGTCAGGATTGCTCTTCATATTATTCCACGTAGGTTAGGTTCAAAGCCTTCGTAATTTCTAGAGCATACGGTGGCATCACTCGTGTTTGCGTTTCAGTACGTCTCAATTTTTCGCTCTCATAGTCGTTGTTTTCATCCATTTCTATTTGTAAACCGATCTCTTGCTCTTTGTGTCATGATTTCCGGCTGACGTTGGTATTCTGTCCAACCGCTTACTTTTGTCTTTCTTCCTCTATTATTTTGTCTTCTTGGTGAGATGTTTTTTTAATTCCTCGAATGTTGCATCGCTTGATGATAAGCTCTTCGTACAGCTACAAGGTCATTAATTTGCTTCCCAACACATTCAAATGAACTGAATCACAATTAAAACTAAACTTTAAAGAAACTGGCATCCGAGGTTGCAAAGTTTCTAGCGCCGATTCGTTTAGTAGCTTTCTTTGCGTTTTATTTATTCGTTTGTGGGGAGGGGGGGGATTTGAGGGGTGGGGATCAGTAGGAAGATTATTCTTAGCTTCTTCCCCGCGTGTATTATCACTGCATAAATTCACATATACACCAACAGTCAAGGCTACCATGTTGAAGTACCACGATCATTTGATCTCGGCAGCAGAGTGTCCGCGAGCTTAATCCCTAAATCCGCCGATACAGGGATTCCGTACTTTGAAACCGTAACGTCGTCTCTCTTTGTCCGAGTTTGATTAGTTCGTTATTTGGGGTTCCTCCCCCATAGTATTTTATACCTACTGCCTGGGTGCTAAAGCTTGCGCATTACCAAAAGCTGGAATCCGTTTATCTAGGGAAAATTTCTCATGTAGAATTAAAATGTATCGAACGTTGTACGTTTATCCTTACTTTTTAGCGTTATTTTTATCACCGATTATCGGCATTTTGCTATTTGGTATCTTTCGTAAAGACTAAGCGTTCTTTTGCCGATGCCGCCCTTTTAGCATATTTGTTAAACTCTATTCAACAGAAACTAACTATTCCACAGTAGTGTTTGGAGCTATTTTACAACAATACGAAAACAATTTCCACCATTAAAGTACTTTTCCAAGATGCTCTCCCTACGGATATTAAATATTCTTCATTCGATAGAGAACCTCTTCTTATATATTTAGCAAACAAACATTTCCACGATTTCAGCGAAGGCCGATATTTTCCTATACATACCTATACATATTTATACTCAACGAACCTCTCTCAACTGCAGACTGTTTATCTCAGCGAGACTGAAATCAGCATCTTCTCTTTCTAGACAATCAGTCATGTGCTGGACAGTCTTCGGTAGATTACATAGCTTACGACTGGGTCCCATTTGAAACGCGATATTTTAAAACGCGAATTGTCAAAACGCGATATTTCAAAATGCGATACGGTACAAATCGCGATATGGTACAAAACGCTATATTTCAAAACGTGATATTTCAAAACACGATATGGTACAAAACGCGATATGGTACAAAACTGGAGTTTAGGATCGGGTTATATCAGGCGGGTGAAGGGGAAATTTAATTTCAGTTTATAGGAATTTAAAAATCGATAGGAGCGAGAGTATAAAGGATCGATATCAATTCATGGGGGGGGGGGGGGGGGGGGAGGGGTTGCTGTACTCCCGTCGCTTCGCAATGCACATTCTATACCATATTGCGTTTTGAAATATCGCGTTTGGAAATATCGCGTTTTGTACCATATCGCGTTTTGAAATATCGCGTTTTGATCCGCTTACGACTATATCCGAGTCCAAGAATGAACTGAATCAAGTAACTCAGTGAAATCTTGTATTATACGTCAAAAGTAAAAAATTTACCGCTACTCAAATTGAGAACTGGGTAAATTCGACTGGGTAAATTCGAGCTACCAACAGTTTAAAAATAAAATAAATAAATATATATACATCTACATGGACCTGGCATTATAACAATAATTGATCGATTGACTGATTTGCCAAAAGTTTGTATCCAATTCGAGAAATGTTCACAAAAAACACAGTAAAATCGAAAAAATGAATGAAATTTTTATTTGAAAGATTATTTCATATAAATGTGAGCCACGGCTACGTTTTAAGTGGTCCATGTGAGATGTCCAATTTTGTACCACTTTTTTGAGCATTTTGGCTGGTATCTCGCTAATGACATGTTTAATGTTGCCTTCCAACTCTGCAATAATTGTTGGTTTATTGGCATAGACGAGAGACTTCACGTAGCCCCATAAAAATAATCAAAAGGCGTCAAATGGCAAAAAACAGATTTCAGTAAAAAAAAAACAAATTTTCCTCAAGATGTTCTAAGGCCCATTCACCAAAACTTCGACGCGGGGGCAAGTTGTTGCACGAGCTGTATTTTATACACCTTCAGACTAATATTATTGCGTAAAACCATTCACGTACTCGAATAACACAATCCCAATTGCTTTGCCCTGCGACGGATGGACGTGATTGTTGTCTTCATCAACACTATAGCTGCTACAGCAGTAATATTTTCCCCTGTACGCACTCTACGCATACGATTTGATGGATTGATGTCCAATAAAGTGAAATTGGTGCGAAATTTTGTCACAATGGCTTGAATAGCTTGCTCAGCAGATCGATTCTGATGACCATAAAATGGAGGAAGTGCACACTGAACACGAATTTTGATAATAAAACTCAATAATTTGTAAACGTTGTTGGGGTCTAAGCCTTTTCATGATGAATTTGTAATGCTAACTGAGAACAATTGGCTTTGATCGATGTCGCTTATCACGCGTGATGTGTGAAAAACATATATGTACACGAAAAACCAAAAAGAAAAAAATCACCCCATTATAAGGACTGTCAAAATATACTGAAGTTACCATAATCAACATAATGCAAATATGTACATGGCAAAACAAAAATTATACGCCTGCATCGGTAGTAAATTTTTAGTCATTTTAATGTGAAATATTTGCAATTAGTTAACAAAAGTGTTAGAAAAATGCTCCTGTAACTACCTTAGGTTTATGTTTCTTTAACACGTTTATTAAAAAATATAAAACATTTCAGATTAAAATATTAAAAATTCATAAAGTGCTACCGACGCGGGTCATGATTCTTATTTCTTATGTTGCTCATGTATATAATGAGGGTAATTACAAGAGAGTTTTTAGTTTTTAAAGTAAATTAACTATTTTCGTTTCAGCAACATAATCACTTAACTCGAGATAAGTGGTTATGTTCAACCATATTAACTGATAATATTTTCCGTTTTTACTTTCTCTTCAATTTTTCATCAAAATCCGAATATTTTTGACCGAGATATGTATAAGCAAAAAACAAAACCACTTATGTTTGTTATAAGTGTTTGGCATTTATTGAAAACCAGAAGGCTGTTTCCCAAACACCGACTTATTTGTGAACACCGACTTATTCAAACATGTTACCTCGCGAGGAGACTTATTTGAATAAGTATGTCTACACAGAAATCTCTCCAAAAATCTGCCTTGGCTAAATGTAATACATGTAGTTTATTTTTTCAAATCTAGTGGCAATGACCAACATGCCAAGAAAATGTTTTCTTCCATATAATAGAAATTGCGTTTTGTTTTTTGTTATTACGTCACAAATAAGTCGGTAGAATGAATTGGAACGACTTTAATAATTTTTGATATTGTAGCATGAAATGGCCCGTTCCATACACGTCTTCAAAAGACCAGCTTCACCTCCGTCTCCTTCCCCTTTTACCTATAAAATTGATGTTAACTGCGACATAAAATTTTTCGGTGAAGTCGAACTAACAGAAATAAAGGGTGATCCAATAAGAGCTTCCGATGTTTTTTTTTAAATAAAACGCATTAAAATCAATTTAATAATCAAAAATTGTGTTTGTGACGTAAGTTTGGTTTATGAAATTTAATGTTTGAAAATAATTTCTTTTAAATGTTGTCCACGACTGATCTTAGATGATCCATTCTATGGGTCCAATTTTCGAGCACTCTCGAGCATTTCGGCCGATATTCCGTTAATTACGCGTGTTATGTTCGCTTCTAATGCAGAAATCGATTATAGTTTATCGAGATACACAAGTGATTTCAAATACCCCCATAAAAAGTAATTAACGGCGTCAGATCACAAGATCTTGGAGCCCAATTCACGAGTCCGTTTCTTGATATGATATTCTCATTAAAATTTTCATTCATAAATCGATGGTTTGGCCTTCTATGTGGTACGTTGCACCATCCTGTTCAGACCACAAGTCGGCTACACCAATATCTTGAAGTTTTGGTAATAAAAAATTCATTGATCATTGCTCTGTAGTTTGCGCCATTAACGTTTACACGCTGTTCTTTCGCATTTTTAAAGAAATACGGTCCGATGATGCGACCTGCCCATAAACCGCGCCAAACAGTGCATTTATCAGAATGCATAGGAAGCTCTTGAATCTCTTCTGGCTGTTCATCAGTCCAAATACGACAATTTTGTTTGTTGACGTATCCATTCAACAAAAAATGAGCTTCATCGCTGAACACAATTTTTCGAGAAAAAAACGGATCAATTTGGAGGACGCACAGGAAGAACAACTGGCTTCAATTCTTGAACAAGCTGTATTTTGTATGCCTTCAAACCAAGATCTCTCTTCAAAATACGCCACAATGTGCCATACGAGAGACCCAGATCTTGAGAATGGCGACGAATTAATTGATCTTCACGTACACTTTCAGCTACAGCAGCAATATTCACAAAAGATCGACTTGTACGCACTCTAGTCGGCTGATGAATATTCAATAATGAAAATGTGCGGGTTCTGATTGTTTCGTGAATAGTGTGTTCAGTTGGACGATTATGAACACCATAAATGGTCGAAGAGCACGAAAACAATTTTTCACTGAACATTGATTTTTGAAATAAATTTCCACAATTTGTAAACGTCGTTCTCGCGTAAGTCTATTCATAGTGAAATGTCAATAAATACTGCAGCTTCCCTATTCCTGAAAACGATACAAAAACGAAAGTACAAGATTCTTATTCAATTTTAAATAAGAATCGTACGAATCTGATTCAATTCAAATATGAATCTTGTATTTTCGTTTTTGTATCGTATTCAGGAATAGGGTCGGTGAACACAAATGTCATATGAACATAACAGTTGTCATGCATGAATCTCAATGAGAATCCCAATTGGAAAAAGTACCTCCTATTGGATCACTCTTCAAAAATGAAAATCAAAAAATTTAAGGCCATTTTTGAGATGTAAATTTTTGTTTAAATTTTATTTTCGAGACAGCAGAATAAAACAAAACAAAAAAATTTGGTGTTTTAATATAAAATAAGGGTTTAAATTAGCAATAAAAAATCTATTACGACTTTGTTTGAAGCCAGAAGCTACGGCGAATAAACGGCGTATGGAACGGGCGAATAAGTGATATTTAAAACAATATTTTTCCTTTGTAAAGTCAGAAATAAATTTCGAATAAACACTTATCTCGAAATAAGTTTTTATTTTGCATTTAATTTTGCGTTTGATATTTACTTAAATTGTTTTAAATGCTAATTAATAATTTTGGGAATTTTCAGTGAACCCAGAGCATTTAACAAGTGCTTGAGGTGTCAATAAACGCAGTTTAATAACCTTGATACCATGGATCCAAAAATAGTTTAATTATGTCCCATAATTTTAGCTAAAATTAAGTAGCTAAAAAATAGATAAGTGGTTTTATTAAATTGCCACAGATATATTTTCTCCTTTTTTCATCAACTTTCTGCTGAGAAATATTGATTTGTTTTTAATTTCACAATATTTCTGCTAGTTTCTAAAAATATCAGCAGAAAAAAATTTATTTGTTGTGATCTGCCTCTAGCTAAAAGTTAAATTGAAATTTTGTATATTGCAACTTTGTAGGCCTATTGAAGCCATTCAACTTTTCCTTGCATTTTTTCAGATATCGCACCACGTACGATTATTATAATGTTAAAAAACTTGTCTTGCAATACGACGAACACAAACAACAAATTTAATATTGTCAGCGAAAGAACATTAAAAGAATCTGAATAACTCGAAATTCTACACCAATTCAAAATTCCACGCGAAACAAATATTGATATCTTTTCAATTAATTCCTCGAACATATCAATAAATATTAACTAGCTCGATAACAGTAAAGTGTGCCAATTGACATGACAACTTAAATAATTCGTAATCTTTTAAGTTTTTATTATCGATGCTTGTCGAACATTTCAAAAAAAAATATTATCATTTGAATCGGACACCTCTAATTAAGCTTATCATTAATTTACACAATGTTTAAAATATTATCTTTAAATTTTAGGTATACTTTCCTGATGTCGAACGATGCGAATGGTTAAATAGAATATTGAAGCAAGTATGGCCAAATGCAAATCATTACTCTCGCAGTATACTAAAGGATACAATTGAGCCAAACATAAATAAGGCAATTGAATCGTATAAATTACGAGGATTTAAATTTGAACGGATGATATTAGGAACAATTCCACCCCGAATTGGGGGTGTTAAAGTATATGACAAAAATGTTGCACGTAATGAAATTATATTAGATTTAGATTTATTTTATGCAAGCGATTGTGATATTAGTTTTACGTTGGCCGGTGTACGTGGCGGCATTAAAGATTTTCAAATACATGGTATGCTACGTGTCATCATGAAACCATTAATTAAATCTGTGCCATTCGTCGGTGGATTACAAATTTTCTTTTTGAATAATCCAAATATTGATTTTAATTTGGTTGGAGTTGCGGATCTCTTGGATATGCCCGGTTTAAGTGATATGATTAGACGTATCATTGTTGAACAAGTAGCAGCTTTAATGGTATTACCAAATAAACTACCAATTACATTGAGTGATGATGTACCAGCGTTAGCATTAAAAATGCCCGAGCCAGAAGTAACTTTTATATTATCCAATGTATAATCTATGAATCGTTTAATTATCATTTTGTATTTTATAACAGGGTGTACTTAGGATTCATGTCGTTGAGGCCAAAGATTTGATGAAAAAAGATATCGGTGTATTGAGTAAAGGTAAATCCGATCCTTATGCCATTGTGACAGTTGGCGCCCAACAATTTAGAACACAAACGATTGATAGCAACGTCAATCCAAAATGGGATTTCTGGTGTGAGGTAAGTAATTCAAACTTATTTGAAATATTTAGATTTTAATGAATAAAAATTCTTTGGAAATCGAGATAAATCTTATACTGTCAACTAAACCCACTAAATTATGGGCAAAATGCTTTTGATTTTACATTTCTTGGTATTTTCAAAATTTAATATCCATAAAATTGCCTTAGGTTGTTTAAAAGAAATGAACGCAAACAATTTTATGATAATAATAATAGAAAAAAATAAATTGAAATATTTTACCTTATAATAATAAACAAAAATACAGGGTGCTGCGATATCAATCTCGATTTTTAAAGTAATCTTAAATTAGCTATTAACAAATCATAATACAAATTTAGTATAAGATTATATAAGTTATACTTATTTCAGTTGCGACTGTTTTTTTTTATAATCAAATTGTGTTCGTCATTAACCGAAATTTTGATTCCATAAAAATTTAATTTAATTAATTAATTATGATATTATTTCGTTTTTTTAAATATATTTTTAATGTATTTTTTATGGTTTTTCTTTAATGGCGAGATTTTAAATAATTTATTTGTTGAATATAATAATTTTGTTTGCATGACGGATCAATAATTATTTTAAGTTAATTTTTCTAAATTTGTAGAATTATTTGGTATGTTAATCTTGTACGAAAAAATATAAACAAAATGAGTCGTTATGACGGAGGGTCGTGGTAAAATATTTTAGTATATAAATATTTACGGTAAGATAATTTTGGAAATTTCATTGATATGGAAAATAACAAATATAATTTTTGGGTTTGTTTTTTTATTAAGAAAAAATATTCCATTTTTAAATAGGTAATATAAAATTTACATTTTATTAAAATTTGTTTGTCTGATTTTATGATATATCCGTCGTTTTACCAAACTAGACCAAATCTTATATGTTTTCTGTCTGTAAATAACCTTCATATCCCATTTTATATTTCAATGTTTTGTTATATATCAACATTTAAATTATTTAATTAAGAAATGACGTTGCATGGGTTTTATTTTTATATATATTTAGTTTTTTGATTTTTCGAGTTAATATTTACAATCAATAAATAAATTTAAGATGACTACATTAAATATAATTAAAAGCAGATCAGCGCTCGCTAAGTATGCAGCAGCATTATAAAAATACGCTAATTAGAGCGCATCATAGATAATTATTTGTTATTTGGTTTTATGTTTTAAAAGACACAATTAAAAAGAATCATGTAATCACCAAAATTCATTTGATTTAGATTTTTACTATTTATTCTTAGAATTATAAAAATTTACTACTTAGGTAGTGAGAGTCTTAAATTCGCATTTGATTTTAGATTAGGAAATAATATACATTATATGATTGTATATGAAGAATGAAAATTATTATGTAATGCATTACGACATCATTCTTAAAATGAAGTGAACCCGTTTTGATAGTTACATTGTATTTATGTAAAAACTTATCAGCTTACGAAATTGCGAAGTATGTATGCCACGGAAATTGTTATCAGTTTCCATTTTTGTTTTTTTTAATATTTTATTATAAATATTGTTATAGTTAGACACTTCATTTTTTGAATACCTTTAGTGTAATAATGCATTTTGCTTTATTTTTTATGTCAAATTGCTTAGTAATTATTCACAATCGTATACTTTATTTCATAATGAAAGTATAATATTTTTCATAAACACAAATCTAGAATATTATTTATTAACTTTGAGTGTTTTCGTTTATTTATAAATAAATAAATACAATATTAAAATGGATATAACAATAACAGTAACAAATTTAAGAAAGATTTAAACAGCAAATTGTTGCAACAAAGTTTAGCATCACTTTTTAATGTACACCATGCGCTAAACAGTCCTAAATCGTTGAAACTATCAATGCTCCTAAAACGTTAATTATTTACAGTCATTTGTGAATTAGAATTACGAGCCATAGACACGTCAATAATGTATCGATTTACACGAGTCCAAATAAATTATAAGTACATATTTTCAGTGTACCTAGATACTAATGGCCGCATTGCTTTAAAAAATTTAATTACGGGCTATTAGTAAGAATTAATTTATTATTATTATCAAAATAACCATTAAACATTTAATTAAACCCCTTATTGTCATTTTATTTTTACGAACATTACTACCATCTGCAGTTGAGAAAAGAATCGGAATACAAACGAATAAAACGGGAAAAATAATTGTATAACCCTTTCGAGTTCAAGAAAAAAAAATCTAGGTTGTACCGCTTCAACTATAGTTATAGTGTTTTTTTCGGACAAATCCGAATCCGATCCGTTCAGAATTGCATAATTAAAAATTGTATTTTTCAAAACAGCATAGGTACAAAACAGTATTTTTCAATATAGCATATTTCAAAACGGCAGAAGGTTCGATACGGCATAAGGTACAAAATTGCATTTTTTAAAACTGCATATATCAAAACGGCTTAAGGCTTAAAACGGCATTTTTCAAAACGACATATTTCAAAACGACATTTTTCAACACGACATTTTCCAAAATGACATTTTCCAAAACTGCAGATATCAAAACGGCATTTTTCAAAATGTCATATTTACCGACCAAATGGCACACTGGTTAAAGCTTTGGCGTTTGGATCGGGAGGTACCGGGTTCGAATCTCGATAGGGGCAGGTTGCAACGGGAATTTTCATCAACACATTACGATCTGTGGTGAAATGGAACACATCTATGACTCCCTGTAGCAGTGCAAAACGTATAGGCCGACCCATCTTCCATGCCAGTATAGGCTGGCATAGAGCTATGCAATGTGCAGATCGTGATAAAATCAGACCTATAGCCATATGTCCTCGATTTGGCAAGCAATGCGTAATGTAGGACGTGAAAAGCAAACCGCAAAAGAGTTGGGAGTGCTTCGGCTCCAGAACAGATTGCATAGATTAAAACATAATACTTCATATTTCAAAACGGCATCATTCAAACCAGCATTTTTCAAAATAGCATTTTTCAAAACTACTGATAGTCATGGCAATGAAGCACTAAAAAGGCCAAAAGTTCGAAATTTTTGAGAGCAAGACGGATCGGAATGCGGTTTTTGGCATTCGCTTCCAAAAATTATTTGTAAAAACCGCCCCTATTTTTTCAAACCGGAAATTGCATTGCTGCAGCCAAAATTGCATTCAAAAAATGGATTTTTTGAGACGGAGGCTGGTGCCGAACCTGGAGCGGACGTCATCCCCGAGAATTTTCCTGACAATATCGGCATAAACAATCCGAAAATCATTGTAGGGGCGTTTTTTGGGGCGCCTAATTCAAATTTCACGTCGAAAACGATCCTCCGAACTCCTAGTGCACCGGAACCTGGGCCTGAACGTTGTCTCCGAGGGTTTTCCTCACACGATCGCAAAATACTAACCGAAAATCGTCTCATAATTTCACACATTCATTGATGTGTAACTCTCGCCTGGGACCTCGAAAAAGTTGATCCAGTCCTGTAAAATTCTAAATGCCGGGTTTGAATAGAGCGAGGAGAATTACGAGAATAATCTCCGGCTAGATCTCCGAACTTTGCCGAGCGGCCTTTCACTATTCTCCCAACACTCGAAACGCTTTTGTGTAGAAAACAGTAGAAAACCGTTACCGAAATACATTACCAAAGTTTCATAGTCAGGAGAAACACGTGTTTATTTTCTTGATATTTTTTGAGCATTTATGTTGCCACGAGATATATTTATTACGATTTTTCGTGCATATCAGTGAGGGATATTTTTCGTGTATATCAGTGAGTAATATTTTTCGTGCATATTAGTGGTGCCTCAGCATAGAAACATATCCATCATCAAACTTTGCAGGGAGAAGTTAATGTCAAAGAAAATGCTTTCGTTCAATTTGTTCACGACAACGCGGATTGGAACGTTTCCATCCTTTGGATGAAAAAGGGACATTTCATAGCTTAGGGGGCTGTGAAATTATCACACCTGCATCCTCTTTATTGCCTAAAAAACCTTCGCCCCGGCTTAAACGTGTAACTGAGCAAGAAATAACTGCAGAAAGTAAAATCGTATTTATAACTTACCCATACTTCGCAATGGATGACATGACTTTTTTCAATTTACCACAACCGAATGCACGCTTAAGTTTGAAACTTATAGAATCTTCAAAAATTAATTGCTTTTGGGTGTTTAACAAGTATGTTAGACCCACTTTCGAGAAAGGGTGGAATGGATTCATGGAAGACTTGACACGAAATTCCCAGTAGGAATTGTACGAAATTTTCTGCTTTTCATATATGCTTATTCAAGTGAATACAGTGCGATAAATCAATCAGTCTCTGAAGCCCGGCGGGTGATAATGACTAGTTGTATCCATAACATTCGATCAACCTTTGTATTTAAAGGCTCGCGACATAATAGGCACAACAAACAGGGCAAATGATATAGCTGTTATCTTTCGATTAGGTTGGTTTGACACAATGTTGTCCTTTCTAGGAAGCATTGGCTTCATTATGAAAGACAGTGGGCTGGCCGAAGTCTTATTTTCTGTATACGGAGAGAATACGGTTAAACAAACTTTCAGCGGGCCTGCGGGCACGAATAACCTCGCGCCGTCCGGGCACATACCTTAGTATTATTGGCCTTATCAAAAATAACATTTAAAAGGGCAGAAAATAGATGTAATGAAATCCAATATTGCCGATATTGTCAGGAAAATTCTCGGGGATGACGTTCTCGTCCAGGTTCGGAAACACCAGGTGTCCGAGGGTTTTCGTTGATGGCATATTTGGATTCAGCGACCTAAAAAACCCCAAGGCGCCGAGTTTCTCTCCTTCCCCGCCTGATTTTCGGGAGAATCCCACGGAGATGACGTTCATCGGCGTTCCTGAGCTCCAGGTCGGCTGTGGGTCATTTTGAACATTATAAATTGTGATCAGCGACCTGTCAAACTTCAAATTAAAAATTTTTTGATACTCTACTAGAATATACATATAGATAAAATATTAAAAATATTAAAAAGTCAAATTCAAGTTGAATTATGAAAATTAAAGAATTTTAAGGGTAGTTCTTCAAATTTGAAGCAGTCAAAAGTGTCGTTTTGGAATATGTTGTTTTGTAATTATGTCGTTTTGTACCTTAAGCCGTTTTGAAATATGCAGTTTTGAGAAATGCAATTTCGTCCGTTGTTCCAAAATACATATAAAAATCAATTTTTGATATAATTCTCTTTCGTACACGAATTTTACATGCACAATCGCGTATACGGGTCGGAAAAAGGATAAATACTATAAACGGCAAATATTTATTTGCATACGCCACTTTATAGTCTGAACTAAAAAAATTGCCTGTCTTAATTATTTGAATATTTTGACATGAGTGAAAGTGCCAGTTACTCGATGAGATAACGTTAGTTTTTTCAATGGCCACTTTCCTCTTACTGATCTACAGAGCTCTCACAATAGAAAATCTTTTCCTTTTGCCTTACAAGTTTGTTTGAAAATAAAACTTGAGAAAATAAAAATTGTCATTTTTACATTAAGAAAAAAGTTACAGAGCTCTCACAATAGAAAAAAAATTTGCCTTTACCTTTTGCCTTAAACTTTTACCTTAAGAGTATCTCTCACAATGAGAAAAAAAAAATTTAATTGAAACCAACTTCGTTTTATTTATCTTCATACTAATAATATTTTTAAAATTGTATTTTATATTATTAATTATAATGTTAAGATATATTAAACCGATAAATTACAACTTATTTGCATTTTAACCATGTTTTGGTTGGAAAATGACAACAAAAACCCTGATTTTGAAATTTAGCTAACTTCATTATGCTTTTCTTAAGGCAAAAGTTTAGAGTTTGCTAACTTTTTCCTTAAGGTAAAAACGAAATTTTTTTTTTTTTGCAAGTTTTATTTTCAAACAAACTTGTAAGGCAAAAGGAAAAGTTTTTCTACTGTGAGAGCTCTGTTAGCAAACTCGAAACTTTTGCCTTAAGAAAAGCATAATGATGTTAGCTACATTTCAAAATTAGGATTTTTGTTGTCATTTTCGGAACAAAACATTTTAAAAAGCAAATAAGAACCAATTTATCGGTTTAATATATTTTAAAATTATAATTAATAATATAAAATACAATTTTAAAAATATCATTAGTATGAAGATAAATAAAACGAGGTTGGTTTCAATTTAATTTTTTTTTGATTATTGTGAGAGATACTCTTAAGGTAAAAGTTTAAGGCAAAAGGTAAAGACAAATTTTTTTTCTATTGTGAGAGCTCTATTAGCGCTTGTTAATTTTTCAGTTCGATGAGTTTTTTTTTCAAAGATTTTGGACGATATTTTATGCGCTAATTAGTTCAGAAATCGCATTGCTTTCAACTTCGCTTTTTTTACAAAGTTTCAAAAATAATCTATAAACAAAAACGTTTATGCGTAACAAGTTGCCAATTTATTTTATTTTGTTAAAAACAACTTTTATGATGCTCAAAAACTTTTTAATTGTACCCAGAATATGCTGCAAACTTTATGCGTTAACGCGTTAATAAATACAATTTAAATAAAAATTTTGTTATATCCGAAAGTAATATTTCGTCAAAAACGCTTGAAAAATGAATAAACGAAAACTCCAAGGAATGATGATTGTTTATCTTAAAAATCTTTTCAAAATTATTTTTCTATTAGGCATGTTTAATCAATTGTCGGTAGCTAATTATCGTGCAAATAAATTACATTTCTATTAACCAAAAAGTAAACATTTCTAAGAATTCAATGAAATTCATTAAATTATAATTCTCATTCCCGGTTAGTATATAAAATATATTTAATTTATTTTTTTTTTCTAACAATTTACATAATTTTTTTTTTATTTACCTATTCATAAAACTATTTTATTTATTTTTTTTTAAATTTAATTTTATATTTTGTATAACATTTACAAAAAATTTCAAAAATATTAGGGAGTTGTACATGCTGAAATGGGACAATTTCTTCAAATTGAATTAAGAGACGAAGATAAATCAAGTGACGATGAATTATTGGGAAGGTGAGATAAAAACTACATACAGCCATAATTTCAAAATTATTTTGTAAATTATCATCATATTGGTGGTGGACTAGTAAATAGAAATATTTATCCCACTTTATTAATATCTGACTATATTATATTGAATACTTGGTGGTGGTTTTACCTCTCGAAAGCATATTTTTTAATAAAAAAAAAATGTTCTTTAAGTTTTTTTAAATTCTAGTTCACAAAAAGTTTTTCATTTTAAATTGATTTGTTAGAAAACAGAACATCAACATTTGATATTAATTTTATTATGTATCCAAGGTAAAAATATTTTCACTGTATTCAATATGTATATAGGCATATTTATGTATAATTTTATATTTATATACGATAAATTTATATAAATATAAAACATCTTCAACAGACATAATATATATTACCTTTTTTGTAGCAAATCAATTTATTTTGTATATAACCGTCCATGTCCATGTAATATTTTGAGTGTGGTCAATAATATTTTTTTTTTGTTAAACCATTTTGAATATATAACATAATTATGCATTTTTGGGTTTTGGTTTTGTAAATTTGTCTTAATTTGTATATTAAGGTAGGATGAATGTTTAACATTTTGTAAAACAGATTTTTTAAATGTCGTGTGGCTATTTTATTTTGCTTCATAATTTTTATAAAAATTCATATTCATGCTTTAGATATGCAAAACGCTTATAAATATGCTTCAAAAAATTAAATTTTAAACTAATCAAATTTATAAAAATAAGGTATCGAATATTTATTTTTAATTAGTTGTTAAGTGCTTTTAAATTTTGATCTAGATTCGAGAGGTTATATAACCATAGACTAAATAATATATAAAGACAATACAATATTTGTAAAATGTTAAGACACAATTTTTGAGTTTTCCTGAGCTTGAGTAACTCCGGTTTTGGGTTGTACTGCATTATAAACAAGGAAAAAACGTAGATTTATGTTATGCACCAACAAAATTAGATATAAGCTGTATCACGACTCGAGAGAGATAAATTTATCAAATTAGAAAGAGTTAGCGAACTATTAGGAATTTAACTCTTAAAATACAAGATAATGACGGTTAGGTTACCTACCACTCATAGACGTAGTAGACAGCCGCTAGCAATAGGTGTGACACCGAATAATACTAATAACATTATTATTATTATTTTGTGGATTTTGAGGGTGGGTTCAAAAAATGAAAAAATTGGAGTTCTTTTTGGTAATAAATAAGAGGTTTATTAATTAAACACAAAAGCATTCTCCTCTCATAAAGTACAAGTTTTTTAAATTCGTCAATGACTTCCTACGTAGTAATAGATCTAACAATTTCTTTCTCAACATTCATCATCAATAATGCTTCCGTGCGTTCTTGTTTCTGAGTTGCTCTCAATTTACTTTTGACTCTAGTCAAACTTGAAAACCCTCAAACTAGTAAATAACTGGCGCCATTCCCACACCGATACATTTGTTGTGCCCTTTGGTGTGTCTGTTAACCCTCTTAATAATCGAATTTCTGATTCAAGTGTTTAGAAACAGACCCTGAATTTCTTTGATAACACATTGATATGAGCGTCACTTGGTTCCAAATTTAAAAAAATACCCATGGCTTCAATGAGATCTAGAGCCTCTTGACTAAATCTGGCATCTATTCCAGTGACCAAAAGATCTAGAAACGGGTTGAAATATCTAACTAATGTTTCTGTTTCTTTAGTTTCATACGTGTGTTCAGTTCTGCAATTATCGATGCGGGATGATATTTTTCGATTATTTACAGGTAGAATTTCGATTGCTAATTCATCACACATTGCAGTGGCGGAATCATAAATTTTCTTGAAAAAATCCTGGTTACTCCTGGCTTCAATCAGCCCGTTTCGCAATGATTTTACACGCGATGTAGCCATTATCAAGTCTAGTTTTGGATCTTGAAGCACTTTGCTAACTTGTAGAATATCTGCTAGAATAGGGTTCATTGATTTTAACCCGAAAATGAAATTATATGTTTTTATTTGACTCAATATTCCCCTCCGTTTTACACGAACATCGTGGAGTTTAGTATTCTCAATTATTTGTTCTAACGTTAACAGTATCGCTGGATAATTGGCACTAATAGCAGCCACTGCTTCTTTCCGACAGTTTTTAGCCGACTATTAAGCTCGGAACATAGCTTTTCAAAAGTTCCATGTCTAATAGCGCTCCCTTCAATAAAAGAATACAGAAATTGGACATTTCCGAAAAAATCAGCAGCTAATGGATTATATTTATAATCACACGAATCGACTAAGACTAAATTTAGGCAATGGGCATAGCAGTGAACATAGGTTATGTTGCGGTTTCTGTCTTTACATCTTTTCTGTATGCCAGATAGAGTTCCTGCCATGGTCGCAACCCCATCAAAGCAAACTGATATTACATTTTTCCAGTGTATTTTATAATCCTCTAGTACTAAATCAATTGCATTAAAAATGGATTCGGAATCAAGTGAGCTTAACCTTTTAAGCGCAACCAAATGTTCCACTACTACCCCCGATGCCTGATTATTAAATCTAAAGATAACTGACATTTGTTCATGATGCCCAACATCGCTAGTCTCATCAGCTATCACCGATATCAAGCTATTTTCCATAAATGACCTCAATTTTCGTTTGATTGCATTTTTTATAGACATAATTAGTTAATTTTGGATATCCGGACTCGTGTACACAGCATTTTTTGGAGCATTCTTAAAGTGATCCAGAAGAGTACTATCATATTTTGCTATCAAATCCAGTAACTCCAAAAATAAACCCTTTTGAAGCGAACTCTCGGCTTCATTGTATCCCCGCAACGGCCAACCTCCTTGAGCTATTAGTGACTCGAGTTTTTTCTTGTTGAGAAATGAAGGATTGGCGGCTCTTGTCAATTACAACGTCAATCCGCCAAGTACCTGTATAATGATGCCCCGCCGCGACACTATTCTGATGACATGCAGTTTTTTCGTGGTTGGAGAATCTTTTCGGTGCATTTTTCCAGCATGAAAAACCAGCGGTTGTAAATGCCGGATCGACCTGCCTCATAGATCCAGTGGTATTTAAGCCGAAAACGCGGCAATAGAAGCAAAACACAACATCTTCGACATGACTGTATTCGAGCCACTTAAACTTCTGAAACCACGCCAAACGGAACGACCGATTTTTGCCATCTTTTGTAGGCTTCGGATATGAAGGAAGTTTTGGACGATGAGGCCCCCTTTTGATGCTGGAGTCTCTCCGTTTTGTTGAGGGGAGCGGGTTGGCGGGGTCGCAATGGTAAGATTTAAGTTTTTCAACCATAATCCACGTCGAAATGAAATAAATAATAATACCGTCCAAAATATGAAACTTTATGATAGATACGTCAATTACCAGATGGCAGCACTTAGCTTGCTCAATCCCGATTTATAAAAGGCAACCCTCGGATATATGAAGAAATTCCTTGAATGGCTTTTCCTAGCCCCCGGTAAAACTTTTTCCGGACCATTATACAAATAAATACGATCTTTGGCATAACTATACGAGTTGCTAGGTTTTCAGGGGTCAGGTGATTTAAAACATCCCTTCAAATAAGGTGTAACATTTACGTATCATAAACGGAGAAGTTTGTTCATATAATTCTTCGCAAACGTAACATTTTGGTGTTACAAAAATGGACCATTAATGTTGTTCTTGACCCATGATAGTTAGACTTTTTTGCGAAGAGTTGTGAATGTGTTGGTAGTTTCTAAGTTTTTCGTTTTAATGTTACATTTTCGTACCACTTTTAAGCAACATTTAAGGAATACACAAAATGTTTCGTCAACGCAACATATTTCAGGTGTAAATATGATCGAGAGTAAAACCATTAAATAAAAATGCGAAATTAATATAGTTTAATAATCCATCATAAAAATGGAATTTTATTATTTCATATAACGCAGTATAAGAGACGAGTATACATAATACCACTTTTTAATTGTATTTTGACTACACGTAGAAAATTTTTTTACCATTCTGAAACAAAAAAAAGATACGTTATATGAAGGTACTTATTTAAATAATTTTACCTTTTAGTACCTCCATTATGAAATAGCCTTCAGCAGGAACGTTTTATAGCGACCATACCATGAGAAATTAGCCGCAGCATCGTTGGTGATAAATTAACTTCAGTCCGTTTCGAAAAAAAATTTTCCAAATTTTGATCAAACAGTTTTCTCTGAAAAAAAAAAACAAAAAAATAAAAATGGATTAATTAAATGTACATAAACTTAATTTTTTTGTAGCGGTTTTGTTACCAAAGCTTCTTCTTTGACTGGATCATCTTGGATGTACGCTTCAAATTTCTGAAAATCTCCAGCTGACTTCAATGGAACCTCCAGTAGTCTGGGTTGCAACTTAGAGTCCGAACTAGTTTGTGTAATTTGAAATTGTTTCTGCTCTCGGCGTATCAATTTTACTTCTCGTTGTATAACCCGCATGCCATGCTCTTGTAAAATTTGAGCTATATTAATTGAGTTTGAGTCTGATTGTGTTTCGTTAATTGATAAGGCGTCTTTAATCGGATTATTTGCTATTATAGTTTTGGATGGTACTGTTGATAATGGTAAAGCTGCTGAACGATTTTGGTGATTCGATGGTAAATTCTCTTTATTAGGAGTAAATGGCTTAAAATGAAATTTTTTTGGGTGCTGGTTGCGGGACACATGGTTTTGTCTATTGCCGTAAACTGAGCATAGTTAGAACCGTACATAACTTGCTGGTCTTGCGACATGTCTGAAAAATATTGATACATAATATTAATTTAAATGTTAGAATGAAACAAAAATATTAGTGGGTCGTATTCAATTTTGATAATTTTAGCTTCAATATTTTGAATATCACAAAAATATAGTTCTTGATTATATTCTTCAACGTCAGTGCAATAAACTCCTAAGTTTGACGAATCAACTGGATAATCGAAATAATTTTTTAAATTTCTTAGAAATTTTCTTTTAACTGTTGAATTACTGATTTCTGTTATTTTCAATATTTTATTATTTATTAGGCAGTAATTATTCGGAAAAGTAGGCGATAATTTGATTGACGTAAATAATAATTCTTCGGAGGTAGTTTGGTATTTGTCGATTTCTTTTAGTTTCCTCACAATCTGCTGCAATGGAGGTGTGCCTTTCTTTACCATTCTTTTAAGTTTTTGTAAATAATTTTCAAATTTGAAGGCGCTGTAGTTATCCAAATGTCCGTACAATTTGACATCATTTGCTAAATAAAGAAGTCTATATACGTTATACGACTTATGCTCTGGACCTTATAATGAAGAAAATTCTGAAACAAATTCGTTCAATAAATCAGCGGCACAATAATTATTATATGTACAATTTTCCGGATGACATAATAATCTAATTCCACATACTAAAAGAAGGAAATGGCGATAATATTTTTCCTCTAAAACTCCGTTTAGTGCTACTAGCCCCGTATACAACAGAAATGCCTTGTACTCCGTTGCTTTCCAATGTTCCATTTCATTTAAAGTTCTTTGTTTCCTAGCGAATTCAAATGGAATGGATTTTCGAATTTGTGTTAAATTGACATTAATGGCATTCTGTTTTAGAGAAAACAGTTTCCGTTTAACCTTCGTTAGCAAATTCAAAATGTGTCGCGGAACGCCGAGTAATGCACAATGCATATAATCAATAGGGAATTGCGATACGCATCCAATATTTAAACATTCCAATAAGAAACTCATTTTCTTGTGGTGTTCTTTCTGATTTCTCTCCCTAAAATCATTGTCAGTTCTCAGAACATTGTTAATTTCAGGTAAACATGTTCTAGGTACACCCCTTTTATTTTACATTTTGTGCAAGAATAATATCCCGAGTGGTTTTTTACACCTGTAATATAGTAAAAATAACAGTTAGAAATAATGTTTAAATATAATTTTGTGTTAGCAAATTTTACCTAATATAATGAACGGGATAGAGCATCACATATAAATGATCTCAAATGAAACTTAATAGTTTTCTCTTCACATTTAACCCCACTTTCATAAAGTTGGTGAACTTCTCTAACAACTGGTTCCAGGAACCTATTATTACACGACGGTCTCTTATATCCATGATAAACACCAACCACAAAAACTGTTTTATAAGGTGGAATATTAGCCAGTATGGTTCACAACTGGCTATTTGAGCTCTTTGCTAACGGTACACCGTCTATTCCAATATCCACTTTGATTTCATTCTGAGTGTACGCATTTTCTTTTAGAAATTTTTCGATGTTATATTTTAACTCAATATGTGTATAACTACTATTTTGTTTCCACTCTAATATTTCTGATGATTGAATTGAAACTGTTTTTAATGTACGAATATCTTTCGGTACTTTCAAGTTGTAATTCCGTAAAATATTTAAAACTGAATTTCCACACGTCACTGTAATGTTAAACTCAACACACCACTTAGCTAAACCTTTGCTTAAGTCTTTATTTTTATATTTGGATACGCTAGTATCAATTTCATCTGATTCTGGATTCATAAGATCGAACCAATCCTCTGACTGAGCGGTGTCAAATCCGAAATTACTATTTATTTCCATCAGTATAATTGGTAAATGATTATCATTATCTAATTCCATTAATACCGGTACTTCACAACTATCGACATTTTTTCCTATATTTTTTTCCGTAGTTCCCGAACATAATTTTCTAATTTCCCTATTTATTTTATAGCAATCTTTTTTGTCCATTTTATTTAACTAAATGTAGATTAATAGAAAATTTTAGCAAAAATAATTTTTCGGCTTACTTTATTTGAAAATATGGCGTCGTTTCAAAAACACCTTACGAAAAAACAATTATAATTTTTAGGTACTATATTTTTTGGAATATTAAACAATATAAATATTGGTAAAGATGTGTAGGTGACAAAATAGTACTTTTTTAGTACATTTATGTTACGTTCAATCGAAGTTTGTTTTTTTTTGTTTGAAGGGATATTACATAATATATAGATATTGACCTGAAAACTTAATTCGATTCGAAATCCTGAAAACCGGATTGGAGTATTTCTGCACTTTTGTTCGTAAGGTCGAGGATGCTTCTAAACAGCACACACTATTCTATGTCTCATAAAATATAGGCCTCGCAGTAGTTTCTTAAATTTTCGCGTTCTCTATTGCCAAATCATCGGTATGGCAAAAATTAGACATCCGAATGTAGTCTGTGACTAAAAGGTGAACTTTAAAACATCAATGTTATACACATCAACTCATTACCAATCTACTTATTTAGGCCTACTGTAACCGCAACAAAACATCCAACAATATCTGTACATATGGATTGGAAATAATTTGAAATCAATCTAATAGATGGCCGTAATTAAGTGAAGCGGATTGTAAAAGAAAGTAAAATAATTATTTTCAGTAGATTTCAATTAGCAATAAATATTGACCACCTTTAAATCGCACGAAATACTCTGAACGTCATACGTATTTAAAAAATATTGGGTACATAACTTTTATATGCGTTGAGTTATAAAATTACTTTGTTTATGTTTACACCTTTACTGGTTATAAACGAACGATTATTAAAAATAATTTTCGATACGTTATTTTTAAAATATAATAAAAATCATTAACAATATTGTAAAAATTAATTTTAATTATAATTTTTTAGAATTTAATTTAATTTCTTTTAAATATTTTAATATTATTATTTAAAAAAGAATAAATATTTTGGAATCAGGCGGAGGTAAATTCAGCACTTGGCCAAGAAGTTTGTTTGGATTTATGGGACTATGATGCTGGGGTACCCGGGGTTCAAAACGATGATTTCCTTGGAAGGTGGTGGCTCTTCATTTAATTTTTTTATTTACTATTTTAATAATTCATTTTGGGTTTTGTTTTTTATCACCTACATTTTTATGTTTTTTTTTTTCATGAAACTCGAGAACCAAACAATATAATTTATTTAATTCATTTTACCACAAATTTTTTTTTGAATAATCATAATTACAACACGGTTGAACGGTTTAATGTTGCTATATACATAAAAATAAAAATATATATCATTTATTTCATAATATTATGTATCTCTGCCTAATAAATCGTTAACAATATTTAATTATGCTATAATAATATATTTTAATTGCTTTACTAATGAAATCGTGCACTTCTTAAACATCAAAATGATCGATGAAGCAAAAAAAAAATCAAAAATGTTTTAGAAAATAATTTTTTAAAAGAAATTGTGGAAGAAGTGATTTCGACATATATATGACTTGGTTGCAGGCGTACATTGATGTATCTCATTTGACGTTGGTTGGAATCAAATTATATGACTGGGATCGTACTGGTGATCATGATCCACTCGGAAGGTTCGACATTTTACTATTTTGTTCTTGTTTTTAAGTTTATTTAAAAAAAAAAAAATATTACTCTCAACTCTTCTATGAAACAAATTAAATATTTACAAATATTTAATAAAAACTTCAAATTTATTTTTTCAGTCTTATTTATTATTAATTATTATTATTATTGGTACATAATATATAGTGACACCCCAAACAAATGATTTATTTGTTGTGTTAAGCTTACATATAACGTGAAACTAGTGCAATGCTGTCCATATAAACTCGGTCCACCGTTTGTTTGGGTATCGAACAAATATTTCATTCGTTTTTGTAGATTTACATGTTGAAACATTTTTCATAATTTTATTTTTGATTTTTTTTTTTATAATTAAAATTTAATTTTTTTGCTTAAAGCACCCTTATTATAACAAATATACACACGCGCGCACCTAATTAAAAAATACATCATATTTTATGCAAAGCTGTGTATGTTTTAATTTTAATCTACTTAATTATCATCAAGCTTTTTGGTTTTGGGGTTTACTTAATTAAAACACTTTGAGAATTTTATTACATTTTTTTTTTCAAATTATAATTTTTTTGTTGTAATCGAATTATTGAAAAAAAAATGTTAATAAAACCTTTTTATGAGTTTTGTCTTTTTTATGTTTGTAGCATAATCTAATTAGAAAGCATATCGTAGATAATTTAGACTAGACATTATAATTATTATATTTTGTAGTTGTTCAGAATAATTTATGTCAATTTAATTTTCACAATAATTAATAAAATCATTTTTCTAATCGATTATAGAGCAACAGTAGAAATAAGCAGTGTCGTTAAAAAAGGAGTCATCGACACGGTGAGTAATCAATACAAGATTCTTTCTGACATTTAACATTTAAACGAGAATTATATAGTCGTATAGTCGTGATAATTAAATTAACAAACAAATGATGATTTCAGAATTGTGACAACAACAATTCAAAATAAATAATGACATGTATTTTAAAATAATAATTTTTTTTATTTTATTTGTAGTGGCTCACCTTAGAAGAAGCAAAACATGGATTATTGCATTTACGGCTTTCATGGTTGAAGCTTAGCAGTGATCGTAATGATTTGAAACACGTAAGATAAAAGTTTTTAATATTTCGGAGGCCTACCGTAATTTTTCGAATTTTTTACAATTTTATTTACATATTGAATAAGTAAATTTTATAATTTATGTTGTCACAGCCATCGTTTTCTACTTTAATCGTGAAGACATATATGTTGCTTTGATACTGAAATCGCCTTGCAACTGGCTGAGTCAGACGCAAGTGTTCGCATCAACAACAATTAAATTCACCTGGCGAATCTTGCTTACTATCATCTACTTTGAGATCGAGTACTGTTATTTCAGCTGTCGGCCGGGTATATGTGCCTTTGGCTGTTCTCATAATTATTTGCCTAATCTGGTCACTATCGTTTGATTTGATAACGTCAATTACTACTCCTTTCACCCATGAGTTTCGTTTCCTTTCATCCATCACTACAACAACGTATTCTACAATGTATTTCTTCGAATACTACATTTAGTTCTTCGAGTAATTTCGGGTAGATATTCTCGCGTCCATTGACGCTAAAATTGATCCGCCAGCAATCACTTGATGACCCCAGAAGAAAGTGGTTGGGAGTGAGAGCTTCATTCTCACCTGGTTCAATCGGTATATAGGTCAGCGGCCTTGACTTGATAATATTTTCAGCTTCCATTAGATAACATCGGAGTACTTCGTCGTTAGGATTTCGTGTCATTGCCACAGTCAGATATTTTTTAACTGATTGTATCAGTCGTTCCCAACATCTGCCCATATTTGGAAATGCTGGTGGATTGAATTTTCATCGTATTTTATCGAATTTATTTCGTAGCTCATTGGACTGCGGTTTTTCACGTAGTTAATTCAATTCATTATTCACCCCATGATAATTTGTTCCGTTGTCCTTTCGAATTTCTAACGGAGTTCCTCGACGTGCTATAAAATTCCGAATTGCGATAAGATATGAACTTCATCCAGAGTTATGCAGATTTCTAAGTAGATAGCACGTGTAGTTAGACATGTAAATAAAACATCCCAACGTTTCTCTGCGCGACGGCCTTGTAACTTCCATCGGTCCAAAATAATCAATCCCGACGAATGAGAACAGAGCATTGTATAATGCAAATCTTGCTGTGGGATGATCAGTCATTTCTGGAACGTTTGGTTTCGCTTTTTCATTTTTCCTTTTTTAGCAGTTTGTTCTGACTCGCTTCTGTGCCACTCGAAGTCTGCTAATGTGATATTTTTGTCGAACTCCATTACAACAGTTTCGTGGTTATGATAATGAAGCCGTTCGTGGTACTCGGCTAAGATGAGACGAGTTATATGGTGTTTATTCGGTAGGATAATTCGATTTTTTGTTTCGAAAGCAATTCCTTCCGCCACAAATATTCTACCTCGAACTCGTAAAACAAAATTTTCATCCAAAAATGGTGTGAGCTCCCTTAATACTCGCCTCGAATTTGAAATGAAATTTCTTATTTCAAACCCACCGAGTGAATGAATTCGAATCACTTCTTTGCAATTTTTATGGCCTCTTCTTCCGACGAGAAACTGTCGAGCTAGTCGCCTACGTAATGATTATGATAGATCGCCTTTAACGCTTCTGGGCTCTCTTCCTGGAATTTCATTGGGTTTAGGTTTTTTACGAATTGTGCCGAGCTCGGCGAGAATATTGCCCCAAATGTCATTACTCTCATGACATAAACATCCGGTTGTTGTTCTTTTCATCCGCCGCGCCAGAGAAATCGTTGCGACTTTTACTCTAATATTCCAATTTGATGGAACATTTCTTTTATGTCACCTGTAAGAGAAAAAGGTCGTTAACGAATTCTCATTATAATGTGCACCAGTGCAACTAATAAATCTGGCCATTTCAGTAAAGCGGAATTTTACGATGTTTCGTTTACTTCTGGTGCTGCATCCCAATCTAATCGAATTTTCCCTGGCTTATTCCGATTGGTAACTGTGTAAATAGGTAGGTACCATGTTCGGTTGTAGATCATTGTCTTTCACCCTTGCTTAAGTTCCGAACAAACCCGTTTTCCTCATAATCCTTCAACAGCTTTTTAATTATCTCATTCAAAGATGGCTCTCTTTCAAGTTTTCTTTCCAAACAGGCTAGTTGCCAAACGGCCATAAGGTAGCTGTTTGGGAAAGCAACATTATTGCTCCGCCATAATAATCCGGTTTCGTAATGATTACCAACTTTCCGTGTAGTTCTTTCCATAATTTCCCGAGCACGTTTATTTTCCTTTGTTCGAGAAAAAACCTTCACTTTGTCATGTAGGTGCGCGTTTTGTAATTGATTTTACAGAACTGAAGGCTGGATGCATTTCTCATCGAATTGGCTTGAGAAGTGTAATACTAAATGCTCATTGATACATTTAGTTTGGATTTAGTTTAGTTTACCGAAAGTTTCCCATCTCAAAAGTGTTTTGGCAGCGATTGATTCCCCCGCATATGGCCTTCTCGTGGTACTGCTAAATGCAAGTGTTGTAACCCAATTAAAATTCTAGGCCTAGCATTTTCATAGCAGACAAACGGTATATTTCGTAGGTGACTGAACTTGGTAGTGGTACTATCAATTTCCATTGTTTGCGCTGGAAGATCGAGGCGTGCGACCGTGTAGACGTTCGATATCTTATAGACGACTGCGTTTTTCTGTCCTTGTTGTACTGCTTATCCATTTTAATTTTAGGCTCTTTTATAGACCATCAAGTTTTAACTTATTTGCCACCTCCTCGTCTGATGAATCGGTTGTTGATGAATCTCGACCACGCCTGTTAATCTGAATTGTAGTTTTGTGTACTACGGCATTATGCAACAATTGATGATGACTTCCTTTGCATCCATCTATCTCACATTTTACACGAAGCTTGCATGTCCAAAACTGATGTCTTTTGAAGTATTTTCGACACAGGCCGTTTGTTAGTATGATCTTCTACATATCTTTCACTGCTTGTCATATTATTAAATTTAGGGCATTCTGCCAATAGGTGTGCAAGCTCACATTTCAAAACGCATGTTTGATTATTATAAGCTGTTTTGACGAATTTACATGTGTTGTCAGCAACAGCCACCTCCCCGAGCTTGGTCTGGCCATCATTCGAAGCGTAACAATTGCGTCCAAGAAAGGAAGTGAAATTAACAAAACGGTGTGATTTTTTTTATTAAGGATTGGTCCGCGTCTGACAGCCAGTTGCAAGGCGATTTCAGTATCAAAGTAACAACATAGGGATATCTTTCAGATTTATAAGCGCAACCATTGGTCGTGTCATGGATGCCACTTCCAGACGCAACGTTTCATGTTCTATGGAACAGACGCTGATTTGGTATTGGTTTTTGATCAAACCAAGTTTCATCTCGGGCGGTTTAGAAAAGGCTAATATACATGGAAATTGGCCATATTTTAAAATTATATCCAAAGCTCGTGTTAGAATCCCATTTTCATCATACAAACCGTTTTTTATCAATTCGGTCATGAAATGGCTTAGTAATACTCAAATTGGCCATTTCGAAAAACTCATACGATATTTTGCGAAACATAACCAAGAAGAAACACACCCAGTGTGTAACAACAGTGACAATCGAACAACATTTTGAATCTCTGATAAACAAGAATTAATAATAGTTCAACGGGCATTCAAACACGAAGCTGTTTTTGAATCGAGTTCATATCGTTGAAAGAACGATTTTCAAGTTTTTAACTTAGCTGGAAACCTAGCCGTTTCCTATTGATTCCTCGTCTATAGCTTCAGTTGATTTCGCGGATTAATATTAGGCCACTGCTCCATAACCTTCTTTGAAGTGTTATGCATATTGTTTGGGTTCGGTTGAATGTCAATCAGGTGGTCAAATGAAATTTAGGTAGCCAAGCCACAAATTGCAATCTCAGAAAAATATTATTCCAAAAATTGAATCAAAATTTTAAATATTTTATTTGCAGGCCCTACAAGAAACGCAAATGTTACGCGTAACATCAATGAGTACTGCACTTGTTACAGTTTTCATTGATTCAGCTAAACATCTTCCACGTGCGCGCCCACAAAGTAATCCAGATCCGTACATAGTGATAACAGTTGGCAAAAAAACAGAGCAGACCGGCACACAAATGCGCACGGATTCACCAGTTTGGGAACAAGGATTTACATTCCTCGTTAGCAACCCGGATAATGACAATATTCAAATGAAAATTATCGATCAGAAAACTGAAAAAGAATTGGGCCGTTTTACGTATAACTTGAATAATTTATTAGAAAAGAAAAATATGGAAATCGTGGACCAGCCATTCCAGTTACAAAAGTCTGGCCCAGAATCTAAATTAAACATGTCACTTCAATTGAGAATTTTTAAAAAAGCGGCACCTATCGACGACGATGTCGCATCGACCTCGTCATCTGATAAAATTTCCGGAATTGGTGGGGCCAGCATTGCAACTACTGTTGCCGGTTTTACAGATGATAATGTATCCCGTACATCATCTTTCAAGCAGCCAGCACCATTTAAACCTCTTCCTGATACGACGGGTCAATTAAACAAACAGGATTCTAAAATGTCATCGTCATCTGGGATTGCTGAGGATTTTAGTAACCCTGAAGATATTATATTTACATCGACAAACACTGTTCAGTTGGCAACAACACCACCACGAACACCAGATCTCTCATCCGAGGGCAGTGAAATTTATCATCGCCAATCAAAATCAACTTCAAATTTAACCAACCAATCGGTTACACCGGATAATTCATGTAAAATACAAGTAACGTTACGTTATAGCGTCCAACGTCAGAGATTAATGGTCATAATTCATAAAATAGTGTAAGTATACTGAAACATTATACATATTTAAGTTTCTTACTATTTTATAAATTATTATTTCAGTAACATCCCAATGAAAGATCCCTCAAACATCCCCGATCCATATGTGAAATTATATTTATTACCTGGCCGTTCAAAGGAATCAAAACAAAAAACTGGTATATGTAAAGACAATTGCAATCCGGTGTTCGATGCTCAATTCGAGTATATAATCTCGTCGGCTGAATTAAAAACGTCCGAATTAGAAGTGACTGCAGCAACACAAAAAGGTTTCTTAAGTAGTGGAACGCCCATAATAGGAGTAGTAAGAATCCCATTAAGTGATCCAGAGATTTCACAGCAAGGCATAACTTTGTGGCATGAACTATTACGTGATTCAAAGGATGACTAAATATTTTTATTAGAAATTATTATTATTAAGATATATGATTATATATTGTTATCATGTTTTGCCCATTTTATTATTCAAAACGCGTAGATTTTTTATTTAATTTTCGATCATACTCTTTGATTTCTCTCTATATTTCTTTACTGTAAATGTTTATTTAGAAAACCAATAGTTTATTGCCTCCTCATACAATCTCATGTTAACGAAAAAGCATTTACTATTTACAAATTACATACTTAAAAAGTTAAAACACTAACTATACATAGTACCAGTACATACCAGAAATATCATCAATATTGATTGTTACACAAATGATAAAAATAACAACGAATTTTATTCTCGGTGCCTTTCACTTTTATTTCCTATCAATGTTGTATGTTATCGTACACTTTTTTTCTTTTCTATAGATCTTTGTAGATATTTTGATTTGCATTATTAATTAACTATTATAAATGTATATGCGTGAACAATTATTATAAAAATAAATTATACAACTTGTAAGTATACAGTTTAATTTACAAAATAAATAATGCTTTATTATTCAACGTAAATGGAATCTTTTTATTAATTTTCTTCGTAGGAGAGATGGGACGTACGTCCAACAACATTAATTCAAGGACATTTTTCAACATCGTATGCATACAGCAGCTCTGTTATTAAGGATGTTCGAATTTATTAGAATCAGTTAAAAGGCTGAGTTCTCCCAACTTGGTCAGATTCCAAATTTTTATCTATTTTATAAATCGGGTAAGAATTAGGGAATTTAGTTAAGAACACAGTTCTTAGGATTAAACTATATAAGTGATTATTTGATGAGAGAATTTCCTTCAACAATTGTGTTGTTCCATCGTCAGGCACCATTAAAAAATGTTTACCCAGCGACACGGCAGAGACTGTACTCCTATCACACCAGCAAGTAAAATAAACTTAAAATGCCCAAGATATGTTTTCGGAGAAATACAAAAATAATTCATTGGTATTCGGATTGAGCAGGTCGGCCTCACATCAGGTTTATGGGAATATTACTAATGCCATTATCTCATTTCACTAACTGTAGAAATAGGTTTAAAATTCTACAGTTAGTGAAATGAGATAATGACATCAAATAAAGGTTTGTAGCTACAATTATTTACCAAAATGTTAAAGAAACACTCGCAACAACAGAATAAAGAACTGGCTACTAAACGGCTTGCGGCTTTATTTAAGAATAAAGGCTTGACTATAACGGTTCCCAAAATAGGTGGCCCGAGAGAATGCAAAAATTTGCGGTGTATATCCATCCTCAACACAAGCATAAAGATATTAGCAATGATCTCCTGGATAGAATTTGACCGACAATCAGTCTGATTTCAGACCAGAACGAACTTGAACCGATTAAATTAACACAACACGCAGTAAGGATTCACGGAGAAACTCAATGATCTGGATTACGCATATGACATACGCCTGCTGAACAACATACACGGCGACATGCAACAAAAAATTCAGAAGTATATAACTACATAAAGCTAAGTATTAACCAAAAAGAAACAGAGGAGTTCAATGAACTTGTATACCTTACAAGTGGAACAGATGAGACATGAATAAACAAATCAACAAAAAATTAAATGCCTCAGGAAAACACTGAGGTGCTTCTGGGCCAACAAAATAACAAATGTTGAGCTCCTTAAACAAACGAATCAGACAGTCATTGGGACCGAAATAAAAAGCGTATGTGGAGATAGATTGATCACACGCTAAAGTAGTTTCTGAATGACATAACAAAATTGTCACTAGAATGGAATCTACAAGGGAACAGGTAAGTCGGTCGACTAGTTGAATACGGCAAGTCATGGCTGGAAATTAAAGCAATAGTACCCGACAGAGTTAGATGGTTCATCATAGTAGTCGTCCTATGCTCCTAGATTGGAGATAAATGAGAAAAAATAAAAACGAATCAATCAACCTAAATAACTTTTCCTTAGCCTCCTCTCTCAACTTCCTCGATTTTAGTTGTTTTTTATTATTTTGTGTCGATATTAATCGAAAGGCAAAGGAACCAAAATAAAAAAATCCTTTTGGTAGCATAAACTGCTTCGTTGGCTAAATTTACCATTGAAAATGACTCCATTTGAAACTAAAGCCTCTCGATCCCTCCGTGAAACTCTTATATAATGGGATACCTTGGTCCGAATATATTTAATCTATCTGATTTGGACAGAACCTGAGCTGTACCTCATTTGTATTTTTCGGCCTAACAGAAAGGCTGCGTAAAGCATAATCGGCCCAGGGTGCGTATTCTTGAAATCGGTAGAAATTTTCGCGTGTAGAATATAATCGGTTTTAAAATTCTTTTTATTATTCGAATTTGTCGCCGGCTACTTCAATCGTTTTTTCAAATTTGTATGCAAGTTTTCTATTGTTTATTTCCCTCTTAGGCTGTGTCCCAAACACCGACTTATTACAGACTTATTTGCTTATTTGACGCCATCTTGAATAAGTCGGTCAAGTCGTTCCAATTCATTATACCGACTTATTTGTGACGTAATATCAAAAAAAAAACAAAATGCAATTTCTGTTATATGGAAGAAAAAATTTCCTTGACATGTTGGTCGTTGCCACTAGATTTGAAAAAAAACTGCATGATTACTAATTTGAATAAGTCGGTGTCCACAAATAAGTTGGTATTTGGGACACAGCCTAAGGGAATAGTTCCGCATCGATTTACCTAGTCGGAATTTTTCCTTTAGTAGAGAAATAAATAATAGAAAAGTACAAACAAATCTGAAAAAATCGATTAAAGTAGTCGGCGAAATATTCGAATAATATTAAGAATTTGCTTTAAATTATGTGTATGTGGAAATTTCCACCGATTTCAAGAATACGCGCCCAGATGGCCCGTATTCTTTAATTCCACATCCTTTTTCCCCATGCGGATATCTGTCAAAGTTTATAAAAACGTTCGGAATTTGTAATTCATGCGTATTCTTTAATTTCCTACTAATGGAAAAATTCCCTACTAAGGGAATTTTTCCGGATGGGTGGGTATAGAGTATGTGGAAAAAAATCCCCATGAAGGTTATTTGATGATTATGTTATTTTAAATATAAAGTTTAATTATTTAAACAAATGGAAAAAGTTTTGGTAAAACAAAATTCCGAATGATTGAAGAATATATAAAATACTAGCGGACCCGACAGGCCTGCCCGAACGTTGGCTTGCCTGCTCTGCTATAAGCGGGTTCAGCAAACGTTTCTTCGATATTCGAATTTTCCATAAACTATATACTAAATGACATTTCTTTTCGTTTCGTCGATGTGTGATTTGCTGTTGCCCAAAGTAAAATAAAATATGACTGCAATTACTCAGTAGTCAGTATTCTGCGCCGTTCAATTCTCGTGTCACAGCCGGACAATATTTGGTGCTTTTCATTGGCACATTTGGCGAAAGAGGGGGTACTTTTCGTGAGATTGGTGGTAAGTATAATAATGTGATTGCAAAAATGATATTGCTGTTATTGCATGTGTGCAAATGTCAGACGGTTGTGTTTTTCATATGTATTAGCTGTGTGGAGAAGACTGTGTGAAACTCAGATCGTCGGTGAGCTCACAATGGATCTACAAATGATTGAAGATGTGGTGTCTCATGAAAATGGACGCTTCTACGCTGTGGATCCACTGACCCATATGAACAAAACTGGACGATTTTCATTTTGATTAAATAAACTCAACAGTGCCGATGGATCGTTTTATAACGTTGGACATTCATATTTATGTTAAAGTGTAATGTATTTTCGTTTCACCATAGGTATGATTGTTTCAAGCATGCGTTAATTTCGTCCACACGTGTAACGCGCAGAATGACCGGTAATATATGTCTGAAATCACTGTCTGAGATCTTTCATCGGTTTATCGAGAGGTTTAAGTGAATACTTGTGAGTCATAGTGCATTCATCCCAGATAATAATTTGGCATTTTCGCAAAATTTTAGCCATACCGAAATCCTTCTATATGTTGTACATTGCGTCTGGATTGGTGTGAACGATCAATGACAAATTGAGTGCTGAATGATGTGCAGTCCTTCCACCACCAAGTAAATGCCAGATGAAGCAATTGCCAACGCAATGTTATTTAGTGATCGAATGTGCGCAAGTATCAGTGAGATGATGAATATTTTGCCAGTGTCGCCAAGTGCGTCCAAAAAAAAAAATCCGCATTTTGTTCAGCAGTGAGCGGCGGTTCATTATTTGCTATATTAAAAGGGCTGCATCAAACTGTTGTTCACGCTGAACATCGCTGTATATGATGTATGTTGCTGGAGGGTTAGGCGGTGGCATATCCAAATGAATCAGTGGCATATTCGAAATGAGATATCTCCGATCTTCATTAATGCCCAGCGATCGAAATGCGATGCAGAAAAGTAGGTAGGTTAGATTGATTGTCATTGAATGCGCATGTATATAATTGAAATTCATTGGAGATCATATACAGTATTCACTTCAATATTGAACCTTACACATTTTATTCAATGTGACTGTTTAAGTATACTTTATTTATGATCTAAAACGTTATAACAATATGTTTCGCGATGAATAATACATTCAATATGTACGCAAATGAGATATCCAAACAACGCCAAGCAACGCAATTTTTTGCATCTATTGATGCGTACTGCAAACAACACAGCATTCGACATCAGCGCCGCTTATGGTACACAAACATAACTATGAATTATTCTCAGAAAGTCAATTATTCACTACTTATTTTTTCATTTCATAAAATATTGGGGGACGTTGAGAAGGTGAAATTTTGGGGTTATATGTTCTGATATGTGAAAAATACAAAAAAATAATATTTCGTCAAAAAATAATCTTAGAACCCGATTGCAGTGTCGCCTACCGGGTCCAATTGTGAATCTAAACCATCCAGAGACCCACTCAAACACACATCCAAAATTTCATTAAAATCGGTCCAGCCGTTTAGGAGGAGATCAATTACAAACACACGTACAGAAGAATTATATATATATACCTAACCTACATATACATATAAAGATACAGTTTTTTGGGATTCGCTCAAAACGCGATATTTCGAAACGAGATATGACAAAACGAGATATGGTACAAAACGCAATATTTCAAAACGAGATATTTCGAAACGCGATATGGTACAAAACGCTACATGGTACAAAACGCGATACTTTAAAATGCGATATGTATTTCAAAACGCGATATAGTACAAAACGCGATATGGTACAGAATGTGCATTGCGAAGCGAGCGACCTGCCTGATATCCTGGTCCTATACTCTCGCTCCTATCGATTTTTAAATTCCTATAAACTGAAATTAAATTTCCCCTTCACCCGCTTGATATAACCCGATCCTAAACTCCCGCTCCTATCGATTTTTAAAATATCGCGTTTCAAATGGAACACAAAATTTTTGTACATATACATACTTGGAATTACATGTGAAAATGGTAAGGAAATTTGTAAGGGAATTTTGATAGATATCCACATGTGGAAAATGAATGTGGAATTAAAGAATACGGGCCCAGATACGGTTGTATACAAGGGAATAGGGAAAAACTAATCGAAACATGAAATATACTTTTCGTAAAGCCGTTTCAACTTCTTGCAAATATTTATGGCTGAAAGTAGCAATCCATTTACTCTGTTCGGGGTATCGCTTTGCGGAGAGTGTCCTAGACTTCGAACATAAGGTTTTATATTTCTCGAGCAATTCTTCGAACAATTTACCATGCTTTATGTTTATCATTATCTATGATTACCTTCCGTGCTGCAAAATAGTAGAGGTACACTGCATTTACCCAGAAGATACACAAAAACTCCGCATACCTCTTAAAAGTTTAAGGAAAACAAATTTTGGAAATTTGTCCATCATCTCTACTCTGTAAGAATTTCAAGTTAGGATTAGGATCCCATAGTTGGTCAAAGTTGAATAAAGTTTACCGGTTTATTCATCTTGCACTTAACACCATTTGTACTAATCTGTTTGACAAGCTGGAACATATTTGGAAAATAGAATTGTCTTCGCACTCTTTCAGGAGATTTCAAGATGCCCATATGTGCCGATCATGAACACACGCATGCTCGCTCAATACAAACCATTTTGAAGAGACAATGGAATCACCAACTCGGATAGATCAGCACCCCTATTCTGTTAGTCATGTCGTTTCATACGATGCGACAATTGTCGTGTCACTTCGTCTATAAAACTTTATTCTCTTAGTCAACTGGAGTGACGTGACCAAAATTATAAAAACCGTATCAAAATAAATAATTTTACACCTACATTTTGTGCCCCTCCATGCTTGTATCGTCTAAAAAATTCGCACGACTACAAGTGTCAACTCAGGTGACATGAAACTTTTTAAACGGCTAACGGAATACCATTGTTGTCACTTCAACGACAGGTGACACGACTAAGAGAATAGGGCACAGAACCGGAATATCGAGATCCGTTGAGATTTTTTATTATTTATGATTATGAGCTGATATTTGTGTAACTCGTTCGAGTTGGACGACATGGTCAGCGTCTAAGAAGGATGGTAACTTAAGATTCAAGTTTAACACCGGTATGTTTTTAGAGGGAGTTAGGCTAGAGCGGTAGTCAACGCTATTTGAAAACTCGTTGTATGCGGCAATGCATATTGATTAGAAGACAGATGAACTAGCCACAGTGGGATAAGGTCATACTATATTGTCTAAGCATGTTGGGAAATTAGGATAGTAGAAGGACCCTACTCATTTCTACTACTACAATTTATATTTGGTGCTAAGAATAGACCACTCATTCTTTTTTGTGATGCTCTGGTAGTATCAAAAATTTAATGTAAACATTTTATCTTGGCCGTTATTCTTTTGCCGCATCCAGCAATTTGTTTATTTTGTCTCCTTTAGGAGAGAAATTTAAGAAATCTTACGAGCCATGCCAGAGTATACTTGTGCAGTTCAAGAGATTTAACAGCTCGATTTATCAGTCTGAGTCTAATGAAGCAAATGCACGACGTTGGCCAATAATCTTTATAAAGTCAAAAATACCATATGAAGAAGTAAGGCTAAAGTGGTAGGCCCACGGGAGAATAAATACAACTACCTTCATCAAGCCGAATTTATTTAAATAAATTCTACTTCCAATAAATAACTTCATGTATTGTAGGTAAGATGGCACTGTTAGTCTATCATGCTTCCAACTGGAAATAAACCACATGATTCTACTTGGAATTTACGAAAAAATTATAAACACAAACAACTTCCCCTCCGCGTGACGTCAACTTTTGTTTTGTTACCAAAAAATAAAAATCATAATAATAAAGGGTACACATAAAAGAAATGGTAATTCTATTATTATTGATTTTTTTTATGATATTCATTCAAATGCATTTCAATTGAACCCTTTCTAATAACAAGTTAAACGAGATATTTTATTAGGGGTTCTTTATTATCATGATAATCATACAAACAATTTTATATTGAATGAAAATTGTGTGTTGGAATGAAAACACAAAACGTACAACTTTGTTTTGTAAACACCCCACATTCTATATACACATTCATAATAAATAAAGAAAACGGAAAAGAAAACAAAAAGTTACAAATGGCCGCGTTGATTGTAAAATTGAAAGCGTGAGTTTACTTTAGTGCGAGAATTTTTTCAAAAAAACTACAATAAATCGAAGGTATAATTATCAAAAATAATAAAAAAGTGTTTATTAATCATAGACTAATGTAATTAAACAGTTTTTATTACCGATCAATAAATATATTTTTAAATATTTGGTGTTTTAAATAAGCACATTGTTTTGTTGTTGTACTTTCTTATAAAATTATAAAGTGTTATTATTATTATTTTGTTTGGTGATCTATAATAAGTATAAAAATAATTTAATAATTGTAACAAAGCAAATATATTTTGTCTATAAATATATATATGCATAAAAGTGAATAAACAATTTTCGAGAATAAATATAAATATTACTGACGTAGAGTTTAAAGTTTTAAGTGTTGTACCCCCATATGGGGGGTGAAAGACAAAATACTTCTTAAGTTGATTTATTTTCTAAAAGGTACGAAAACCTGTACGAAAATATAATAATATACATATAAGTATATAAACCTGTTAATATTAATTTTAAGGTAAGTTATGGAAACATACATTATAAATATGTAGTTTTAAAATCGAAAGCAAAACAAAACCAGCTGGAATAGGTATCTTGTTGTTATAACAAATCAAATATCGATTAGTCAAAATAATCAAACAACAACAAAAATTGTTTTCTATTTATTATTTTGTTTTTTTACTGTGTATACAAAAACATCCGCCATCTTAAATATTTTTGATAATCATTTCGTAGTTTAAACAGCAAAAGAATTTTTTTTCAGAAATAGAATTTCGTTATATTTTGCAAACCATAATTATAATATTTGTATATTATCTAAATTTAAATTTTTTACAAACAAAAAGCAACTAATTCTAATTATATAACCATAATATGTATAGAAAAATATAATTTATTAACACCCTGTGTAGATATGGCGTGTGTTTACAAAAAAGAAATACGGATCATATGTAGTTGTATTGTGCAAATTGGTTTATTTTGATGAACAAGATAATTTGTATTAGTACATTTATAGTCGGCCTGATTTTGCGTGTAAAATGATGTGTTTTTTTAAGATGATAACCTTTAAACCTTTTTGCAACCTCATTTCGCCCTAACCGAATTCTGATCTAGTTGATTCTTGATTCTCTTTATTACAGTATGTATATTACTATTCTTATCATTTGCATTAAGATAGATTTGTTTCCGGTCTTATGAATTGTGTCTGATTTAGCGATTTTTTTAACATGCATTTGATAAGAATTGCATTTTGTATTAATCTAGAGTGGTTAGTGAGTCGTGTGTATAGTGTTAGTTAAATTTTGTACTGAGTTTGAATACCAACTATCGTTCACAGATAAACTCAATCAATGGTATAAACATTTTATCTTATCTTTTTATTTAAAACATGCTGAATTTTAAATAGGAGCTCATATACATATATACATTTATCAAAAATATTAAAATTTATCTAAGTTTTCTCACCGACTATATATTATTATTATCGTTCAATAGAATTTAGTAGTGTATACTAACATTTATTCAAGTTTGGCGTCACAAGGTTATTTCCTCTTACTCCACAAATATTCACACCACAATATTTTGACGACGATACAGAAATAAAATTCAATTAAATTACATTTGTGTTTTTTGCTTATTTTCTGAGAAACAAAAAACCTAATCAAACAATAAAGTTACAGTAAATAAATAATTTACATATGATGGACTGGTCTCGGAAACTATATTTAGGGAACGTGTACAATACAAACCAATTTGCATACATAAAATAACGTATTTCCACCTTGATCAAAGGGCACAGGAATAAGGTAAGGTGCCTTCAATTTTGTGTGGCATCTTTGATATTGTTGTGTGTTGTGTTTACAATACAATCATAACATTGTTAAAAGTTTAACTCGTGGAATAATAATAATTTGCGCGAAGCTAAACAATAATATTTAAGCTGTGTTTTTGTAGTAGTAGAAGGAACGAGATAAAAATTTCGTGGAAAAATATAATATAAACAAACACAAACAGTATTAAGTATTAATGAAATTCAAGCATGCGCATATTTCTCTTTTATTACTATTATTATTCATTGTGTTCGCATTTTTAAAACATCAAAACAATTTAATTTGACCGTACGTACTTGCATGTAATTGTGGTAGTCTGACAGCTTTTTTTATGGAATTAATATTGAAATAATCATTCTGATTTGTTTTTTGTCCAATTAAAATTAGAAAATATAATGGTGTTTGTGTGAACATATTAGAATTTACATAGAGTGATTTCAAAAGGTAAATAAAAACAATACAAATCTGTTTTTTTGTAAATGTACAACATACTATATTTTTATTCCAAACAACACAACACATATTTATGGAATGACGCAATATTCTGCGATAGTGTGTCGTCTTGTTTACATTTTTTTTTATAGAAAGGATTTGTTTTGATTTTTCTATGAATGGTTTTAGTACATTCCATGCCATTTGGTATTTCATCGCCCGCTTATGCGGTAAAGTAATTAATTTAATAAATTGATTAAAGGAAAATTACCACTGGCTGGGCTGTTTCATAATATTTACATTCCATTTATTCTTTAATTTGATGAGAAATCAATATCTAAATATAAAATATTTTGTGTTTATTGATTGTAATTGATTGTTATTTTACAGTCACATAAAGATTTAATTGTTTTAATAAATTTTAATAAAAAAAATGTGAAGACTTTTTCGAGAATTTATCCCTATATACGAAGTATATGATATTAGGTAAAATATGTTGTTAATATATTCTGTGGCATAACATTTCAAATACCATATGAACATGTAAAGATAAAAAGAAGCAAGGTCATTATGAATTAAACATGCAAATGTTAACGCTTCCTGAAGGGGTTAGTATGTAAATTTATACGAAAGTATCAGTTATATTGTTTTAAATATCCCTCGTAAATGTTATTGTACTACCTTGAAAATCAGCTTTATAGATTATTATCTACATTTATATAGTTTATTTTATATATGTCAATTAACCCAGCAGCGACATGAGATTTTTTTTATTGTTTTTTGTCATTTTGTTTAAGTTTTTTTATTAATTTTATTCAACATAATAAGAAAATCAAGACGTGTTCTCTATCAAGAAAATCTAACGGGAAAATATCCGTTTTATATTTCGATGCACAGATGTTTTTAGTTTTCTGTAAAAATTAAAAAAAAAAAATCTCATCTCTTTTGGTCCCCATATGTCACTGCTGGGTTAATGTTAATTTTATCAAAATATGAATTTTAATTTCATTTTGAAGGGATTTTATCAATTGCTAATATTACCAGCGCTCAGATATAATTAAAATTGATAAATTGGGACACACCGGAATATAGGCTATTTTAACCGCAACTGTTGAAACTACTAAAATTCGTCAACCTTTTTCTCTATCAGCAAATTTCAAGTTATTTTGTGAAAATATAAATAACATTAAAGTGTTATGAATTCTAATAAGAACCAGCTATAAAAAAACAAGTCTTTATGTGTGGGGTAGGTCTTAACTGAAATTTGTAAATGCAAACAAGAATATTATTATCAAGAAAGACACGAGATCTGCGCAGTTTTCTATAGTAAAATCAAATGAAATTTGAAAGATTTATGAGAAGCACTTATCAATTATTAATTCGGAAGAAATGTTCCTGTTTAAGTCCAGCTGAGGCAGCACGAAAATGAAAGAATGCCAATGTTCACGAGCCGTTGCTCGAAATACAATTTTATTAATGTGATTGAACAAATACCATACATCTTATGACTTTCAGTAATCGTAGTTGCTTTTTGTTTGTATTCGAAGAAGAAAGATGTTTAGAAATTTGAAATCCATGAAATCCCTTCGAGATAAGAATAGAATCTTCTCTCATTTATGTGATTCACACCGCAAATTGAATGTTAGATGTACATCTTTATTCCAAAAATGTAAAGTAAGTGATGATTGATTTTAATTATTCTGTTTAGATCTCTTGATTGATAGTTTGTTTGAAAAAGTATTAAACAATTTAGAATTAATTACCGCCTTATTTCAGTATTTTCGGTTAAGTGATTTTCCAGTTTGAAGTTTAATTCTGTGGTTTTGTGCCTATTTTATTAAAAATAATGAACCAAAATCGTAAAGGCGCATGCTTTCATAGAGTATATACCACAGTAGGGAGTGCATTACCGTTTACCTATTTACCGTATAAAATATATTACCGATTTATCGGTAAATTTTTACTAACTTACCGATTTTTTCGGTAAAAATATACAGTCAAACCTGTATTTGTGCGGTAATAGGGACCGCATAAAAGAAAAATCCGAAACTTCACGACTAGGTATAAAAAATAGTTTTCACAACACATTTAAAAAGTTTTTTTTATGCGTTGAATAGGGATCGCATAAAAAAGTTTCACGAAAAAAAAAATACTCAAAACATTTCGCAACATGACGCAATGCATGCTTTCATTGTGCAATGTGATGAAATACCAAAAATCGAAAAAACAAAATGACCAACGTTAATTAACTAGTTAGATTATTAATCACATTCAATTATGTGATGTAATTTGATTGAAATTTTGAACGAACTTAAGTAGATGGTCCTGAATAAATTTTTGTCATACCACATAAAAAAAATCGCACAAAAACAGGTTTGACTCTAGTTATAATTAATTCAATGCCAGTATACCGGGTGAGTTTTTTAAGCTGAAACTTTCAAATATCTCGGAAAATAAGCTAAACTAATATAGGAACCCCTGTTTTTTATTGCAGATTCGGATTCCACGGCTAAAAGTACGTAGTATTTCCTTGAAACATTTTGTTCGATTCATGACAGATGGCGCTGTAATAGGCGATATTAAATTTTTTTTCGATTTCTCCTACTGAGAACATTATGCATACGATTCTGCAATATGTTTGCATTAAAATTAACACGTTTTCAGTGTAAATACTTGAAATTAGTTTTAAACAAATTGTATTTCTTAAATTTAAAAAAAAAGTAGAATAAATACAGCAAAATCCCAATTTTTTTCCTTATGTATTGTTCTTCGATGTGTCGTCTTTTACAAACCATGGAACGGTGCATTACTGGAGTGTTAAAAATCCACACTGGCTTCGCCAAATTGAACATCAGCGCCCTCGGACTGTAGACGTGTGGTTTGGAATAATTGGTAACCAATTCATCGGCCCCCATATTATTGAAGGCAACTTGAATGGTAAAATGTACCGAGACATTTTGGAAAATGAACTGCCAACATTATTTGAAAACTTGAGCTTAGAATTGCGACAGAACATGTGGTTTCAACATGATGGATGTCCAGCACACTATTCGTCGGTAGCACGTGAAGTATTTGATCGTGATTTCAATGATCGCTGGATTGGTAGAGCTGGTCCGGTAAATTGGCCTGCCAGATCGCCAGATCTTAGTTCGCCAGATTTCTTTTTGTGGGGCTATCTCAAAGACAAAGTATACCAACAAGTACCAACAACACGTGAGAATATGATTGAGCGAATAAGAAATGCTTGTGTCGAAATTCCAGCATACACGCATCTAAGTTGTGTACATTCATTTGAAATGCGGATTAATAAGCGCATTGAAGTCGAATGCTATCATTTTGAGCACTTAATTTAATTAAAAGATGATGTCCACGTCGTTGTTCCTGGGTTACGCTAAAAGTAGTTTTTTTTTTAGTTTAAGAAATACAATTTGTTTAAAACTAATTTCAAGTACAGTGAAACCTGTAAAGTTGGACACCTCCACAAACTGGACAACTCATTAACTAATATTAATTTAATCCCGATACTTAATAACAGAAGAAAATACGAAATGAAACTCGTTTTATTCTGACCCATAATAGTGATTTTAGAATAGTTTTGAAATACTTATGTTGCAAATGTACAAGAATAAAACAATATTATTAGAATGGCATATAATGCCACATTGCTCGACGTCAGGATTCGGTCTATTATATTATTTTTGGCCGAATATTTACTAATAAAAGATAAAATATTTTAAATTCGGGTCCCATTTCCAACCCAACCGAGAAACGCTCTTTAGCGGATCACTATTGGGCGGTGGACGATCGGATCTCGTGAACTTGCTTTTACCGTCTCAAAATAGGTTTTTACATTTATTGTTGATATATTATTTTTAGCAATATCATTCACTTCAATATACGTATTTTTCTTTTTAATCTCAATCCTACCCGACATAGAACACAGAATATTTGAATTTGCGTACTTGTTTAGAATTAATTATTTTTTGGCAAGAAAATTATTTATTTTGCATTTTAAAGTAAGTAACTGTTTCCAAATAAATTTGTTCTATGTTTTTTTTTTTTTTAAATTCTGGTTTCCATGACTGGGTTGTTTATTCAACTTATTTCTAAGAAAAAATCATTGTTATACTGCAAAAATAAATATGTACCTCCCTTGCTGTATATTTTTTGTTGCCCCTGGTAAATGAAAGATTTCACCGAAAAACTCAGAATGTACTCGAAAATAGGTTTGGAATTCAGACGAAAAATAATTATGTCGCCCCCATGAATTTCGGTTGTTGAAATTGTGTACGTATTCAACATAATTGATCCTACCAGGAGTTTATTTACACCTACATTATCGATCCATTATTATATAGTTAAAAATAAAATAATTAATGATTTATGTATTTTTACGGTTAATTACCAAATAAAATATTCATTAATGAATTTAATTAAGATCATCAATGCCTCCAAATCATATGTTTCCGTTGTTTAACCTCGAATTAGATCATTCAGCCATAATGTACACTGTGTGTACAAAATACATACGTATCTGTGTGTCTATCATAGTGAAATAATAGTTTTCAACCTTGCACTTGAGACTTACGACTGCTTTTGTATTTTTTTTTAGTTTTATTGTACCTTAACTGTAAAACTTAATTAATTTTATAAACAAAAAGCTAGCACACAGCTTATAACATAAAATAAAACTTGTAAACAAAAATTTTATTTATATTTTCGCAAAAAGTAAAATTTATACAGACTCAAACTACAAATAAAATACAAAATACATACAAAAGTAATGATTAAGTTTAGAAATGATACATCATCATCATAAATAGCTTGTTTAATATAAGTAAACAGCATGTAAGTGTGTTTTGATTTCACTAAAAACCCATATGGTGCCTTTGTCTGTGTTGGTTCAGAAATTTGTTTAGTCACTATGACGTGCAAGCGACACACATTCAAACACTTAAATGTGATTCTTAATTTTTTTGTTTTTTAATTTTCCCAGCTGATGATGATGATGAGATGGTGGGTTGGCTACTTTTGTTTTTATTGGTATGTTATGAAGTCATGTGTAGATAATTTATGTTTTTATTGTTTAGATGTTTACAAATGAACATACAAATCACGAGTGACAAATTCTTGAAATTTGAGCAGCGTAATTTGAATCGGTTTATGCTTAAAAAAAAATACTAATTTTTTTTTGTTTTTGTTGCTTTTTCATTCATAAAAATTGCAAATAAAGTTAGTTAGTATAGTTATTTAGTTCAATACCGCAAAATTTTAACGTATGCTAATTAATACAAATATATAATATAACACAAGTAAATGAATATAAATTATCCCAATGTATCATTTTTATTAATCGACATTCCAATCCATTCGCGTGCAATAAAACATCATTAAAATGCATGAGATAAGAATTTTATTTTTCCCCTTTAATTTATTCTTAATTTTAAATTGGCGTACGGTTCTACAATGAAATTAATTTTGGTTGGGTTATGAGTGTTGCACTCGCTAGAGGTTACTGCATTGGCCTACTGCCGGTTTTTGGCAGCTATTGGTGAGAAGAAATGTAATATTATTTTAAATAAAACTTATGAATCTGCATGCAATCGCATCGTATGAAAAATCGAAAATCATAATCAGCATTTATAAGGACTGAAGCGAGGTTAATTTATTTTTTAATAATTCGAACTCTTCCTGAGCATTTCGTGACTATTTAAATCCTGAGCGTTTTACGGCTCTTTCATTGAACAATCGGTTATGGAAGCGGATTCACTCGGCAGGTTGGATCCATCCTTAAACCGTTCTCACCTTTGGAACCCAAGTACCTAATCTCTTTCATTACAAAATTACTTTTACTAATATTAATGGTTAGTCCAGCTATCGGATCACGTTTCATCTTTAAGGATTATTTGAGGAAGCTGATTTCTTTGTTTTACCTACAAAATTTTGGTACGAAAGTTTGGTATCAAAAGTAACAACAAAATTTTTGACTAAGTATCAAAGAGAACAAACGAACAACTGATCAGTATTTAAAATAAGGTTATCAGGAGCTCGTTAACAACTAGAAGCCGATTTATCGGCGCCGAATTCTGCACTCCACCAGAGGGTCTTAGTTGTGTTTATTTTAAGTCACTTATCATAAATGTTAAGAAAATTGCATTTTACATGCAATCCCTGTTGGGATTCGAATCCACCACCTATCGGTCAAGGGCTGATTTGAAAGTGTAATCAATGCTAAATTTAAACCAGTCATTTGTAATTGTGTAGAAAACGAGATACTACCAAGTGCATTTAACAATGTCCGGGAAAGCGCCCACAATAAATTCCGCAATATTTAACGATTATTCAACCCTGAACTAAAGTTCCTGTATAACAGTTTGTTTGAGCAGCAAATGTGACTAATAAATTAATCATTCTTTCGTAGACATTAAGAAAGATATGCTGTTAGACGCATAGACAGGAATGGTTAAAACCGGGGTTTTGGAGCAGTCCAATTTTTATGGTGCTCCGCTCCGGCATTACACTACAGCTCCTGCTTCGATCCATGCTCTGCTCCATGCTCCAAGTCCAAAAGTTGAAATAATTTTTTTTTTTACTTTAAATTTACTAAATAAACTTTATTTCAAGTTGTACTTACACGTACTAATTATATATAGTAGCGAGTAAAATGTAGTACAAATGTACGAGTTTGTAATATTCCCCATTAGGTTTACTTACGAAAATGACAATAATTTAACAAATTAAAAAGATATATTAAAATCCATTGTTTTGGTCATATGTATCCAAATATGCCCGTTTTCACGTACTTAAAGGGTTACAGTTGTTTTGTTTTTATATTTATTCAACTATTGATAAAGTGAAATTGCGTTTCAACGTTAACCTGTTCTTTTTTCAAGTTTTATTCAAAATTTGAATTGTTGTATTTGAATTAAATAAAATTAAAAAATACCAGCTGAGTTGGGACAAAATATCATTGCTCTTTGCAAAAAAGGATATTCTCTGAGGAAAATGACCCCGCAATTGCCCTGTAATTACATGTCTGACATAGAACAGTACGCAATATAAGAAACAGGAACAATTTGGGCAAATCAAATGGTTGTAAAGGACGTTCACAACTTTTAAATAATGGGGAACCAACTTATAAATACACCGCACAAAGCTGCTAAGGATGTGTGTAAGAATGTTAGTGAGTCGACAGCTAGGCGGTTCTTGCAAAAAATTGGTTTGCATTCATACATAAAGAAGAAAAAACCAGCCTTATACAGCAAAATTTAATAAAAATTGGCCTATTGACGAAACGCGTGATTTGATCAGACGAAACAAAATAAATCGATATCAGTCAGATCGGAAGTGCTACTACTGGAAACGGCCATATATGAAAAAATAAAGAAACATCATGTTACGGAAACGATGAAGCATGGTGGCGGATCGGTATTGGCCTGGGGATGCTTCACCCGGTGGAACGTTGGACCACTAGTGAGGATCAAGGGCATTATGCGAAAGGAAGAATATTTTAATATTTAAAAAGAAAAATCTAGTGGAGTTGGTGGATGAATGTGCTTATCCGGAAGAACAAATCGTTTTCCAGCAAGATGGAAACGCCAAACACGCAGCTAAAAGAGTGCAAAAATGGTTAAAAAATCAGAAATACCAAACTATGAAGTGGTCCGCTCAAAGTCCGGATATTAATACCATAGAGCATTTATGGGCCTTCATGAAGCGTCGATTAAACGAATATGGTGAGGCACCTAAAAACGTAGAAGAATTATGGCGGCGAATTGAAACGGAATGAAATAAAATTCCACATGACTCCATAAAAGGGCTTGTCGCGAGTGTTCCCCGACGCATAAAATCAATTATTGACATTAAGGGACTTTAGACCAATATTAATCTAAGAGTCCTTTAGCTTTAAATTTTTGCGATGAACTTAGTAAAATCTTATAGCGTGGATAAACATACACTCCAGCAAGGAGATGCGTGTTTTTAAAAAAATTCTCTTCCCGTTTTTGCATGGAGGATACAATTTTGAGTGCAATTAGACCAGCATTTTCTTGTATTAATTTAGCGAGTTTATGCCACTCTTTCTTAAAACTTCTGGAGTTACAACTGTAGATTGAAGTTTTACTGTTATTGTACAGTTTGGCTTTGCAAAGGGTTCTTTCAGGTTTTTTACTTCATTCCATTCAGCTTTGGTTAACTGTAGCTCTCTGTTTCCTGCAGCAGCTACTTGTTCACAGTAAGATTAAAACACGAGCAGTCGATCAATCATTGCAAATGTTGAACCCCAACGAGTTACAGTATCTAGTGGTTGAGTTAATCCACATGTAATTGAAGTTGAATACTGCGAATGTGTGGTGTTCATAAGTTAAAAATGTCTTGTTTAATTTTCCCAAAAATTTAATTGCGTGCTCTTTTTTTTTAATCCATCCCAGATTACCAACTGAAGTGTATGTATGCCACACCTTATCAATTGGACTTTTGATTCATCATTAAGCACCCATTCTGGCAGTATAAAGCTCGGATTAGAAACCCATTGTTCAGCATTAGCATTCTTCATTCTTCGGTAACCATGTTTCTCAATTTCTTCCTCTATCATAATAGATTCAGTACTTGTTTCATTTATATCATCGTCTGAATTAGAATCTTCATCGCAGCTGCTAAAATTCTTTACGACACACACCATATTTGCAGCATATGACCGAATATAGTGATACAGAATTTTTCTAAAATTGTTTTCGCTTGATTTTTCACATTAGAAGAATCATGGTTTCCTTTGGTATCCACAATGTCCAATGTTTTTATAACGACCTTATTTTTCTTTTCACAGAATCAGCTGTACTGATAACCAAAAGACGAACTGCATCGTGTCCTGTCGAAACACCAAGCTTTTCAGCCATTTCACCCGCAATTTTTTGGAATCCCTTATTTTGCAGTCTGAATGTAGTGAGGGGTGTTGTACTCAAGCAAACCATTTCCATTAGACCTTCACAGAAAGTATCAGCATCCATAGTAACTAACTTTTGAAGACTTCAAAAATGAATATATTTTCGTTTGTTCCATTTTGTGTTTCTTATTAGTTGATGCTCCATCGCAAGTATTATTTCTTTCACAATCACGACCATTTCGCTTTTCCGCGGCAACTTTATCTTTATCTTCTTGATCTTTTTTTCGTTAGCCACATATAAATTTCCGGATGGTTACGTTTGACATGCCGCGTTCATTCATTGGCATTGAATTTAAAGTTGCATTGTTTGCCATTTATATACATACTTCATTTTCCACCTTGCATATCATATCTGAATCTGATCCAGCAGAACTCTGGTTAGAGTTCGTCTTAAAAAAATTTAAATTCGAGATATATATTTCTCATGTGCATATTGAGCTAGTAAATTTTATATTTATGACTAAAATTAAAAAATAATATGTAGCTTTTAGAAATAGAAATTCTTTCCCATTTAAATATAAATATGCTTTATTGCGATATATTTTATTTGGACTTGGGTTAAAATATTTATCTCTGTTACACATAAACTGTAGAACTGAAATAGCTAAATTTGCACATATAAAGCAGATAAAAACATTGCTAATGTAAGAATTTGAATACCTAATTGTAAAAAAAATCACGAGATATGCATTTTGAAGAAATGAGGCTATTGGAGATATATTTTATATTGAACTTGGTTAATTTTAATACACAAATCGGCCAAATATTGCAGATAAGTCAATATATTTATATCGAAAATAATTTTTTTTTCAGTGTATATATGAAGAGGTATCTCCGAAAATTACTTAGCGGTTGGAAATGAAGAAGGGCTATCGTCAGACTATTCTCCAGTTTTAATGACAATAAGTGACATGGTAATAAGTAAAGCAAGCCCTCCAAGACTAATAAATAACAAAACCAACTGGGAATACTTTTGGCAACTACTTAGTCGAAGAAAGCGTTAATCTATAGGTGCACATCTCGAATGCTTACATGATAGAACAAGAACTGGAAAACCTCGCAAAAAGCGGTCTGGGAAAGTACTTCTGATCAGCAAGAAATATTACAAAAAAGCATATACTATCCAGTTGAAGTGAGATGTTTGGTTAACGAAAAAAGAAGAGCTCGTAAGACTTGGCAGAGAACTAGAGCCCCTGAAGACAAAACAATGCTAAACAACTTGTGCAACAAACTTAAACTACTTATAAATGAGATTAAGAATGAGTCAGTTGCAAGCTTCTTAAGTAATCTGAGAGATAAACCAGACAAAGTGGAAAGTAACCAAAGGGTTAAAAAGGCCTAAAATGCAAGGGCCACTCATTAGAATGGTTGATGGAACCTGGGCTCACAGCGAAAAGCAAAAAGCTTATCTGTTTGTCGAACACCTAGAAAATACCTTCAAACCACCAAGTGGACAGAAAAAGTACTAAGGAAACTACAGCCCATCATAATCAGTGCTATCTTTATAATATGTTATGTTCTGAGACAGTGGAAAGTAGCGGAAATCATAATGATTCCTAATAAATCGCTAAACGACAAAACATCGTATATGCCTATTGCTTTGTTAACAACAACATCAAAGATTTTCTAGAGACTGTTTTTCAAGAGATTAAAGCCAATTATAGAGAGCAGAAAACTTATACCAGCACATCAATTTTCTTTTCGAGATGAGACAGAAAGGGGAATACTCAAAACTAAAAAATATTAGCAGGGGTTCCACAAGGCAGCGTTCTAGGCCACGTATTATACGTCCTTTACACAAATGGTCTACCAAACATAGAAGAAGCTTGAATAGGAACGTTTGCTGATGACACAGCTGTTATAACCACCGATGCTAGTATAGGTGAGTCCACAAGGAAACTACAAAATGCTATTGATTTAGTGAATAACACTTAACGAATCGAAATCAGCACATATCAACAAATAGGAAATTAGAATATATTCCGATTAGACTGAATTCGCAACAAATTCCATATTCTGATAATGCTGAGTACCTCGGCATGACGCTAGACTCTAAACTCAGGTGGAAAGTGCATGGTAAAAAGAAAAGGCAAGAACTGAATTTAAAATTCAGAATAATACACTGGCTTATTGAAAGAAACTCCGAACGAGCAACGCACATCAAGCTGATATTGTATAAACAAATTTAAAAGCTACCTGAACATATGGTATTCAGCTTTGGGGCTGCGCAAGGAGAACTATATTGAAGATTATTCAAACATTTCGAACAAAGTACTACGTAGCATTGTGAATGCTACTTGGTACATTAGAAATTACAATTTCCATCGAGACTTAGCATGGAATACGTCAGCAATGAAATACAAAAATTTGTAAGGAGTCATGTACTGGGATTGCAGCAGCATGACAACGAGGAGCTGCGGAACCTACTGGATCACACCAATGGACCGAAGCGCCAAAAAAGAACAAAGGCTTTAGGTTCCCTGACCCGCTTAAACGAATAGTTGGGATGAACCGATAGGTTTCATGTAATATTATACAGAAATAAAGATCTAAAAAAAAAGATTAAGATTAAAGGCTAGTATGCAGCTGACGTGAAATGAATTGAGATGAAATTGAATGAAAATAAGCTAAATTTTTGACATTTCATCTATTATCTATATTTGTTGTTAAACAAACACATAAAACATATTTTGATTTTTGATGGAACATTTGTCTGCTTAGTTTTGGAGACCAGTGAAAATTTCATTTCACGTTTTCTGCATACTACCGAGCCTTAAAAGTAAAAGTAAAATTTAATATAAAATCTTTACATAAAAAATAACAAGCCACAGACTGTTCATCGCACACCTGTCACATACTTTTCATCTCAGAGATGTTACACATGATACATTTAAGAATTGTCAGCAATGTCAAATGACTTCTTACATATAATTCATCTCAGACGGGTCATATACGATTCATACCATTCTCTCTGCATAGATTTAGCATTGTAATGGTGTTGGTGAGATCAAATTTTACCTTCATAGATAAGCTGAAATTCAACAAAAGTCTTAATCTGTCTTGTACAAAACCATTTCAGGTAGCCACAGTCGTGCAATATAAGCTGTGTTGCATTCATAAGATTACAACAACAATTGCATTGTATTAAAGCCGATTGTCTTTAATGTTAAGAAAACAAATTTAGGATTCGGGGAAATAAAATCATTTTATGGTTATGCTGTTTACCGCAAGGCGTTATTTTTTCTATTTTTCTCGAAAAATTTATCTTGTAGAATAATTTAGCATTTGTTATTTGATAGCAAAATACCGAATTTAATTTGTTCTATTTCATAAAATAAAAAAAAATAAAATAAATATTAATAAAATGAACCATCACAGAAAAATTAAAACGCAAAAAATTAAAGCCAAAAGTTGTTGCTTTCACATTTTTTAGCTTAGCTAAGCGGATTTGCTAAAGCAACTACTATAATAGTTAACATGTTTAATAGATAGCCTCTAGTTCAGTGAAGCTTATACTAAAAAGTCGTGGTCAACTAAAAATATTTCACCATCAGCAGGTACGAATGTGGCTTTCCCATAGGAAAAAGGAATTAGGAAAAATATCATCATATCATAGTATTTTTGTCACAATTTTTTTTTGTGTCTGGCATGTTATGGTAATCAGTTAATGTACATTCTTTCAAAAACAAAATTAAATTGGGAATATTTTTCCTATCCAATTTCGATACGGAAAAAATATTTCCTAAATTATAAAAATTTAGATCAAAGATGATGTCTCAGTAGGCCAGAAAATTATATTTTTGACAAAAAAGCTATGTAAATATTTTTCCTAATTCCTTTTCCTATTGAGACTTGTACCCCTGTGCTCTCGCGGAAAAATTTATTACTTCGAAAAAGAGTTTAGTCGGGCTTTCCAATGAATTATCTATGAAAAGTGATCTTAGAAAGTTAAATATTATTTGTATATTACATTAAAATATAAAAACTATAAATGTATCTACAACTAATATTAAAATTATCAATTTAAAAATTGAAAAAGTGTCTCGAGTGTATCTGAAGCAAGCTTCATTTTCTTCCACTGGTAGCGTTTTCTATACTTTCCCTAGTCTCAATTGACGACTGTTAAAGTTGGGAATGTGACATCTAGCGCATTAAAAATAAGCTCATTCCGGATTTTTTTCTATGAAATTGTAGCACGGCATACTTTATGAAAATAAAAATTAACATACAAAAATATCCGGAACAAGCTTATTTTTTTGCCGTCAGATCCACTTATAGTTGTCCATTGAGACTAGGGAAAGTATAGAAAACGCTACCAGTGGAAAAAATGAAGCTTGCTTCAGATACACCCGAGACACTTTTTTCATTTTTAAATTGATAATTTTAATATTAATTGTAGATAAATTTATAGTTTTTATATTTTAATGCAATATACAAATAATATTAAACTTTCCACGGTCACTTTTCATAAATAATTCTTAGAAAAGCCCGACTAAACTATTTCGTAGTGTTAAATTTTTCCGCTAGAGCACAGGGGTTCAAGTCTCAATAGGAAAGCCCGGATCGACCCGCTATTAGAATACATACATATTTTCTGAAGAACAAAATCATAAGCCTCTACCAATTTGGTTTTATTGAAAAATCTAGTACCTACATAGTTGGGAATGTGACAACTAGTGCATTAAAAATAAACTCATTGAGGGTTTTTTCCATGAAATTTTAGCACGGCATACTTTATTGACGATTGTAAAAGTTGAAAAACCCAGCTAGCGGAAAAAATAAATATTAAATTAGCTATCCTTCAATTACATTTTGCAATAACAAAAATGGCGCGTATTTTCAAATTGGCATAGCTGGATTATTTTCAAATTGGCATAGCTCGTTGAGTTTCCATTCGTGATTCGTCAGATCCATTTATAGTTGTCTATTGACAATTAAAGTCTCATGGATTCCATCTAGTGGATTTTTTTTTAAACCAAATGAGCTATACTTTTTACGTTTGTTTGTTCATACCCTCTAAAAGTCTAAACATTGCGAATCGAAAACGATGTTTTGTATGAAGAAGTTTCATAGTTTACACATCGTTTCCTATCGCAATGTTTAGTGGGTAACAAATAAACGTCAAGGCATAGCTCATTTACTTACATTTTTTTCCGCTAGATCGGCGCTTTTCTTACTTTTACAATAGCTGTGTTCCAATGGAAACAATTTGCTACTCACAAGTACTTGTGAGTAGATAACCAAAGGAACGGGCAAAATTATGACAGCAACATATTTTGTTATACAAAATTAAATTTGTTTGAATATTTTCAGACAATTTGGTAATACATAAAGTCAAAAATTGGGCATACCAAGAGTATTGAGGTTCTAATAGTGAAAATGTTAATATATTTATTATAAAAATCCACCGCTTTAATAGTCGAATCCATCAGTTTAATAATTTTATATATATAGTATATGTATATGTATAATTGGATCAATTTAATAATTGTAATTAGTAGCTAATTGTAATTTTACAAATTTTATTGCAATTTGATAAGCAATTTTCCACAAAAATCCCTTATTGTCAATCAATCGAATATAAACAAACAAAAAAATTGTAATAAATCTGACATTTCAACATAATCAAACCATCACAAAGCCATCTGTTAGATTTTTTGAAACTAATATACCTACCGTCAAATTTATGCGTAACAGCTTTCAACATCTACACCATCGTTTGAGTATGAGTAGCTGCGAGTAGATACAAGTACTTGTGAGTTTGCTTTCTCCATTGGAACACAGCTAATCGTTAATAGGAAAACCAGATACGACCTGCTGATCGGTATCTTATTGAAATATTTTTTCATCTACAAGGCGGACTAATTTTTCTGCGATTTAATCGATCATTTTTTTGGACAAATTTTGCACGATCGATCATCTCCATCGTTTGTGTCATTAGAAAATTTTACAAAATGTAAATTTTAGATGAGTTGTTCGTTCAACTTGATCAATCTGGGTATAGTAAATTTAGGTTATGTGTTAAATTTTTTCCACAAAAACTTTATTAGCTTTAGTAGAGCCAAAGAGCCTCAAATTTATGGAATCCATTCTCAGAAAGCTCTTTCTATATTCATTCTCATTTATTCGACATATTATTTTAGACCAATGCGTTTTAAATTTTTGGGCGAAAATTAACTGAAGCTTATTGTACCTGATCATGAAATTTTAACTCAATCGTTTAAAGTCTTCCGGTCACATTTGCAAATCGCCATACAGTATGACATCCGAATTGAATTTCTACAGATTCCGCTTATATAATTTTTAGTTAATTATTGGCCACGCTCACAAATTATTTTCGAATTTTGTAGAAAAAATTGCTTGGTCAACGAACCGAGCGAGAAACGTTTAGAAAATTTTGTGTGATTAGCATTATAGCGAAGAACCGGTTTTTTCACTAATTTCTATGATATATGGTGCTTCACCTATTCATCGACATAGCTAGCTAGCTTATCTCGATTTATAATATGTGCATTTGACAAAAAAATAAAAAACCATTTCCAGATTGATAAACGATGATGATGATGTAAATTTTAATCTAAATTTCCATATTTAAATTAAATCTTTATGTGATCTTATCTGTGTGTAGTTGTGTATGGGAACGTATGTAAATTTGTTTTATTTCGCGATTAGATCTTCTATTTTTTCTACTCAACGAAATTTCAAGGTTTCATGATTCTCAGCTGATTTTTTTTTGTTGTATTATTGCTTTCTGTTACGTACAGTTCAACATTAATAAGCCCGATCTAGCGATGTATTCCGGTATGGCATCATTAAAAATTATTCGTATTGATTCGACATCGTGTTGATCAAGTTTATTCTCCAATTAATTAGTGAATTACGTTCAGCAATACAACTAATTTAACATTTGACCTTTTAAAATATTTTCGATTATAGTTTTGCTGAAACTATTAAACCTCAACTATATTTGCACAAAAACTAAAATATTATAATTAAATGTAACTTTGGTAATATTTTTGGCGAATATTCGTAGGAATTAAAATTTTGTTTGTTATTATGCGATTTTGGGCTTCTTCTGTTTCATAAAAATAAAACTCTCAACCATTGCAAATAAAATTAAGTGTCATTGTTCAGTTTTTTAATGGCAAAAAAAATATGTACTCGTATTTAATTGATTTGCGCTTTGATTGAGTTAAATTGTAAATTTTGTGGAATTAATGTGTTTTTGCCAAATTTAAATAACCTTGAATGAGTTTAACATTCGCAGTCATTCAGTTTTCACGTTGTTTATAATTCAATATCCATCTGGTTCCATAAAGATGCACTCTTTATTTTGATGTTTCAATTACAATTACTAATGGATTTTTTTTTTTGTTTCAGGACATTGTGATTTATTATCATCGAGAGCACGCTTATTAAGGATTAGATAAAATTATTATGGAATCATTACGTGATAATCCTATGTTAACAACTGCTTCAATGCCGATTCCCTCTCGAGGACGCGTTGCAGCTGATTTTAGTGAGTTTGGTTTAATGATTGAACCGTCATCATCATCGCCACAACTCTTTCAAGATTTGGGTATTCCATCAAATTCCGGAATGATGGATAATATAGGATATAATAGTAATCAACAGGGTACAAATAATAACTTAAATAATTCCCAAATATGGAATGATTTATCTTCTTCTATAATTACATTAAAATCAGAACCATTTCATATGGATGAGGATGATATATTTCAAGTTGATAAAAATGATTTGATTCAAGGTAAGAAGGCAGTGCCATAAGGTGCTTTACTATTTAGTTTTCTTTTGTTGTTGAAAAAATATTTACAAAAATCTATTTGCATAAATCATTACTATTGTTTTGTTAATTTTATATAATTGGATGTTAATAATACTTGAGATCAAAATAATTTGTATCTATCATGTATTTTTCAAATACTTATAGATTTAGATCAGATGTGATTAGATCTCAATCAGGGTATGTTTAGCAAATAATTAAAAATTATGCCTGATTTTTTTATATCGATTTCAAAAAGATAAGAAACAATTTAACTCGATCCTAAATATTATTTGCGTCTCAAATCTAAGGAACCTAACATATATTTATTTTCTAGGGCCAACCCTTGCTGAACTAAATGATGACACATTGCTTGAAGATTTAAATATAGACGATTTAATAAATTTACCCAATGATAATTACATTTACACAAATCATAATAATTTACATCAACTTCAACCAGTTTTACTAAATGTTTCGTTGCCACCACATCATTTTTTGCAAAATCAAAATAATTTCCTCAATAATCAAAATGGTGGTATACAATCTGGTATAGCGTTTGGCCAAGATGTATTGTACGACGAACAAACAAACATATCGAATAATTCATTTGACATGTATCAAAATATAGCAACCACGCCGACAAAATCGCCTCTACTTAATTTAAATTCATTGGCTACGTTTTCACCGGGAAGCCACAACAGTTCAAATTCCTCATTGTTATTGAATAATTCAATAACTCCACCACCAAACTCATTGCAGTCTTTATCGCCGCGACAGCAGCAGCAAACAAATCATCAAAATCATTTCAAGAAACAGTTAAATAGTAACGAAATAATGAAACACTTTAATCAGCACCAGTCATCACAAGCATTTTCAACTTTGCACAACCTTTTGAAGCAGGAATTTTCATCATCGCCTGAGCGATTAGTATTAGGACAGTCAGTACCATCTGCTGGTCCTTCTGGTTCACTAATATCTGGAAATGCATTAAGTCCTGGCAGCGGAGGTGGTGGTGGTAATCTCAGTGGAAATGGAAGTCATATACTAAATCATAGACGCCAACAATTAAATCAATTTCATGGTAATAGCAACGGGGGTGGTACTATAAATAGTAATCAAAATCCTTCAAGACTCTCCTCATCGGCCCCAACCCGGATAGGATTAGATCAAATATGGCAACGGCGAGAACCCAGACAACATTTATTGTCGACAGGTAAATATAAAAAATTTATTTGATTTATTTTGTGTAAAAATATGCAATATGTGTGTTTTATTATGTACGACTAATAGGTAGTCTAGCTGAAGCAGGTTCTACATCATCTCTAAGTACCGGTGGAGTTTTAAGCCCAGAAGCTCAAGATTTCTCACACGACGAAGGCTATTCTGATGATGATGACAGTGAACATTATGAGGATTATTCATCGGATGGTAAGTTTGAAGAAATAATTTTTGGAATGTTTTATTCATTATTTTGATCTCAATTAATCAAAATTTTCAAAATGTTTTCCCAAAATATACGCAAGTCATGTTCATTCTATTCGAGTGTTCATTCAAACGTCATTATCAATTTTATAAATTATCTGCCTATCAAAGATTTTCTTATATTTCTTTTTCAATAGAAAATTTCCATCCACCGACGGCAGTATGTGAAAGTTTAAATAATTGTGATTTCCCTACTAGGCCCACATTATATCGGTTTCCTTTTATTGTTCAAATGTTTTTAAAACTAAATAGTAAAAATTATGTCTTTTTAGAATAAAAATCAAATTCTTGGATATAATTGTGTATACATAATTATTTTATTTTAGATTCGGATGAAGATACCCCTCGAAATCATAATAATAATAATATACACGGTAGTAGTAAAAAGGAACGTTTCTTCTGGCAGTATAACGTGCAAGCTAAAGGACCCAAAGGACAACGACTTGTTATAAAAAAACAAATGGAAGATCCACACATATTAAATGAAATTACAGATCCTGTTTTTAGTCCTCATTGTTCTGTGCGAGGAATAAAGGTAAAATAAATATTTACACGATTAGATATTAATTCAAGTGTGCTAAATTATTATTTTTTATTTGTATATACAGCACAGTGGAAAGGCGCGCAAAGGTGATGGCAATGATTTGACCCCGAATCCCCGTAAACTACATAATATTGGTAAAGAATTAGATAAATTAGGTAGAATAATAAATGATATGACGCCTGTAAGTGAATTACCATTTAATGTTCGGCCAAAAACACGAAAAGAAAAAAATAAACTAGCGTCCAGAGCTTGTCGTTTAAAAAAGAAAGCACAACACGAAGCAAATAAAATAAAATTACAGGGACTTGAAATTGAACACAGTAAGTAACCATAATCGTTAATTTCGTTACAAAATTGTCACTAATTATAATTTGTTTTAAATTTTGCAGAACGCATATTAAGTGGTATTAGTCAAGTAAAACATATTTTAATTAATAAATGTAATCAGCCAGCGTCGGATATGACGGGCGAAGAACTAAATGTACAATTAGAGAAAATAGTGAGATCGGCAACAAGTAAGTCCACAAGTAAATACAGTTTTTCATACTTAATTAATTACATATTATATAACATTATATTATAGAGATAGTTGTAAATTGGTTTATTATACGGTTGAAATGTGCCTTCGGACTATTTAATTTATTCATTTTGTATTATCTATAAATTTTATCATGGCGCGCGAACAATTAAAGCGTCCGATGGTCATAAGAAACTGCTTGCTCAATTGCAATTCATTTTTGCGGCCACCAAATTGGCTGCAAAAAGAAGTAAATTTCATAAATAAATAAATGTCAACCCAAAGACCGTATGCCGAATTAAAAATATGACTTCTGATCGGTGTGGTGTGTTTCTTTATAAAAGCAATCGAATTTACTGTACATTGTTTGTGTCTGTAAAAATCTGTCGAACAAATTATTTAAGATAATGTTTTGAGATAATGGTAGCAAAGCTTCAGTTGCCGAAGTGTGGCTGAAACTTTCTGGATACAATGTGACAACAAACTACAAAACTCTCTCAGCTTAATGTAATTATTCAAAAGAAGATTTCAACAAAGAAACCAGTGAATCAAACCAAATTCACATACTTATTAAATGTGGCAAATGATCATAATATATAGAAAATGGTTCAAATATTCCCATACCCGTGACAAAATTGGGCTTAATGTCATGATTTCGCGTTTATTTTTCTCGTTTATCTTTGGATCATTGTACTTTACGAATAATCCCAAACTTAAATTAGAGAAAAATGGTATGAAATTATTTAAAATAAAATCCATTATAAAGATTTTAATGATGAAGACTTACCGGATTAGAGTTAAATTTGACTAGTATTAAAAATTGCTTGAATTTTTGACATGTAGATGGAAAAATTGGAAAAATCACAACAATCAGTTTGTAACGGATGAGATTATCGATTTGAAAAAAATCAGTCTTCTCATCAGGTCGCGACGACTGATATTGTATTATAACCATTGGAATATTGTCTATATAGAAAAATACAATGTTTTTGTAGTACTAGCGAATTATTGCTTAGCCTACGAAATTCGATTCTTTCACATTTTTCATCTATATTTCATTCTCACAACTAACTTTTCGTGTTTACGATTCTTTTATATTTTACTTTGTTTTTTATTATAATAGACCAATGTACGGGAACAATCACAATAAAATCATTACATTAAAAAAAAATTAAAATAAAAATTACTGTCGAAATTGCTCCATTTTCAAGAATGTATTCATTACTAACAAATAGAGAATCTCTAGATATTTTGCCGTTTTTGCATAAAGAATTTGCTGAGAGTTCAGTTCTACTGTTATCCAGTTGACGTTTATGTTGGTGAACAAATGAACATATTTTATTTCATTAAGTTTTATTCGTCATCTCTTCGTCCAGGTACTGCCAATATTAGTAGCTCTTTGCAATTTGCTTGTGGATTCTTCTATGCTATCAGTGACTATTATGATGCTCGTATCATCTGCAAACGTTGCTATGTTAGTCTCCACTATCGTTGGCAGGTCCGAGATATATAGATGATAAAAAATGGTCCCAGAACGCTTCCTTGTGGTACTCCTGCTGATATTTTGTTAATTTCGTAATATTCGCCATCTAATTAAATACAAAAGTGTCGGTGAGATATGTAAGATTTTAGTATTTCATTAAACTGCTTAGGTAAGTCTCTTTGTATTTTATATTCCAAACCTTTATGCTATATTCTGTCAAAGGCTTAGCTACATCCAAGACTATATTTTCCACATCCTTGCTTATTTTCAAGTACATCTTCAATTATGTTTGTAATTCGATGCACTTGTTCTATTGTTGAATGGTTTTCGCTGAAGCCAAATTGATGTGGAGGAATAAAATTTCTTTATTCTATTATTGATTTTGAAGTAAGGACCGGCCTATATGAATTTTTGTTATTTATATTTAGTGATTTGTTGGGTTTAAGTATCATGATTACTTTTGCGATTTTCCATTGATTTGGAACGTGTTTAAGTCTGAATACTGTGTTTATTATTTGGACGTGGTTAAGTAGTCTTTCAACGAAGCTTTTTGCTTTGCTTTGTTCCATCTTCATTTTTAACTGATGGAATTTGAAGTTTAAGTCGTTTTAAGCTTTTTGTCGCTTTCCAAAGGGAATATCCGGTATCTTTTCCCCAGTAAGGTCACTTATGTATTTATTATGGATTCGCTCTTGATTTCTTTAATTAGCAACTTAGTTTACTGGATAAAACGTTTAAAGTTGTTTTATATTCTGGCGCTCGACTTATTTGCCAGGCGTTTCTTGTTTCGTTTTGCTGCAACCAGTTCCCTAACTCCCTTGGTAGTCATTCTAGGGCTAGTTTTTTCTTGATGATTATCTGGTAAAATGTTTGCCATATCTGGTGAGTGTTGAGCTTTCGTTTTCTCATTTGGTCTTTTATTCCTGTTCAACACCCAATTTGTTTCTCTTTCTAATTTTTTTTCATCCGTATGGAATGACTTAATCCGTCATTTCGCACTTTGATTCTTTCGTCGTGATTCTTTCCTCGTTTCCTTCCCCTTAACCAATAAACTAAAAACAGTTTGTGGGTGAAGGGGAAGGAAACGAGGAAAGAAAGTGTGGAATGGCGAATTGTCATCATCGATTGCACGGTTAGGAGTCGCCACATAACAACAAATTAATTATAGGTTAACTTTACTTGGCTTCAAACCAATCCAATACAGAATTTATTACAAATGTAAGCCACATTTTCACTCCTAATAAATTTTACATTAATGCGGGCGATATGAATGCCGAACACAGTTCATGGAGCAACACTGTAGAAGATTTGCGAGGGAAAAAATTACGAGATTGGTTAACACGAATTCACAGTTTTATAAACTAAGTTTTATTCCACCAGGCAAACCTACTTATCCGAGAACCAAATCTACAATAGAACAATATCAAATGAGGCTTATTTAAAATACTGTCAAATACGATAGCGACCACCGAGCATTAGCATTTAGTATTATCACTCTGCAAATCAACGATTCAATAATTGCAAACGCAACAATAAATAACCAAAGTAACACAGAGAGGGTTAGAGGAGTAGATTGGAATAGTTATATGGATAAGTTGGAAAAATTACAAAAAAAAATAAACGAAGAGGACATCGAAACCAAAATTGGTAACATTAGAAATTTAACGAACGACAAAATAGACCAACATTTACTGAACATTGACTCATTGATAAAAAAAACTATGCAAGAAACCAGACCAATCAATATTAAACAATATCACTGATTTAATAAAGCAAAACATTAAGATTCAAATTAACAAATTTTGGAAATGTAAAATATTTAGAAAAGATCCAAATAAATAAAAATGCAAATTGTTTTAAAAATATAAATCAAATTTTTAGACCGAAAGATAAAATATCGATAAATAATTTAAATATAAGTTTAGGCAATAGTGAAGATATGATATTGCTTAATTATCAAAACAAATACTCAATTAATTGAAATGATAAAAGTAAAACTAAACCCGGATCCCGAGAATAAGCTAAATGTGATTGAGGCTTATATTCAAAAACAAACACAAATCGAGAATTCAACATCACAAATAATCGAGCAAAAACCAAGGGTCCTGTTTAACAACACTGATATTTTTTTTAAGGACGAGTTTAATGATGACAACACCGCAGATTATATAAATCAAAATACTTTGACTAACATAGATGAACTCAAAAGCATTTTCAAATGTTTAAATAAAAAACAATCCTCGGGCCAGACAACATGCCAAACATAGCACTCAAATATATACCGTATTATAGCATTAGAGAGTACTGCATATTGTTCAATAATGCATTAAATAATAATTACTTTCCAAATAAGTAGAAAATGGCGGAAATTGTACAGATAAAGAAAAAAAAACAAGGGAGCTTTCGATTCTGTCTGGATTGGAAGATTAATCTATAAACTACAGAAAAGGGGATTTGATAGAAACATAATTTATGTTCTTTATGAAATGCTAAAAGATGCATAAACTCAAAAGAATGTCAGGCGTTAGCATAATATGCTGATGACATTACTCGACATCAAAAAATATAGATGTTATTCAATGAACGTTTGCAAACTACATAAATGAATACTGCAAAATATGGAATCTAAAAATAAATATTTCTAAATGTGAAATAACTCTGTTTCGACTAAATTTAAATAAAATGAACAGTAATATAAGAAAAAATTGGAAAAAATAAGAATTAAACTCAATAATAACAGAATAGAATAAACAATTTTAGTCAAATACCTAGGGTATAAATCTAGATCAGTATATTTATTTCGATAAACATATAAAAATGCAAATCGAAAAAGCCTTCGGATTGCTCATGCGATCATTTTTGTCACAACACCTACATAAACAGGTCAAATTAATCTGCTACCAAACGGTAATAAGACCTATATTAACCTACCGCCTATATGGTATAATATATCCTCGGCTATAATGGAAAAACTACGAGTTTTCGAAAGAAAATGCCTGAGAGCCTGTCTTTCAAAATATAAAAAGGCAGAAAATAAGGATCAGTATATTTCTAAAGAAAACGCATAGTAAGGTCAACTACCAATAATGAAAATTTGATGATTTATGCACCATTTCTAACAGAAATGGAACAGTTCAAAGAAGAAAGAAAATAAATTTCCCCCTCTAGTATCCTGTATTTACTTAGATCAAAATTCATATATGTATATACAAAACCACACACGGCAATACCCTTATTATATCACATAAACAGAAAAAAATTAATAAATCGATTAATCCAAACGTCTTCAACGACCCAACTCAAATTATGTTTAATACGAACATTTCGAACAAATCGGTATTGAAACATGTTAATATATAAAAATCCCATTATCATTTCTAGTCATATTTAAAATCTTAATTGAATTAAAATTAAGGATTGTTTTTGAAATACCAGTAACTTTTGAAATCCTAAAATAACTAAATAATTAAATATTAAACGTTATCATGATTGTGTGCAAAATTTAAAATATCATTGATGGTTAACTTAAACAAATTGAGAGCCTCAATCATTGCCAAGGATGCCTAAATTTTGTAAATTAGTATTATAGTACACTCAGCGCCATAAAAATGTACGATTTGAAATTTAAAGGAACATTTTGGAAAAGATATTATTTGCTGCATGGCACAACTTTGAAATACTGGTTAAAAACAAAATATTTGTAATATTTTATGTATTTTTAATAATATTTTTATGGTCGGATGTTTTAAACCTACTAAACTAAGGGTTCCGAATATTTTCTAGGTTTGCCATATGAATGTGGCATATTTTTCAAGTGCTGTTTTTAACAAAAATAAAAAGCTACAAAACAATTTATTGATTGAGCTCTCATTTTTGAGATGAGGAGCGGTTTCTTCGCCGGTCGACGAGCGTTCAGACCCAGTTCATTTAACCTCCTCTGGACAGTACGAACAGAAATTGAGCCGTTAGTGGTTGCTAACAAATCTCTTCTTAGCTCAGCAGCCGCATTAAATCTGTTCCAACGGTTTAACATTCGATCTATGCGATCGGTGGTCTTTCTCTTTCGCCCAGAGCCTGTCTTTCTCGCAATTGTGTTGTTTTCACTATATCGCTTTAAAAAACGCCTTACTCCGGATTCACTACATTTTATAATTTGCGCTATTTTGACGTTTGTGTAATCTTTAGATCGAGGTTGCACAATTTTTGCTTTTTCGTCAATAGTGAATTGATTGCTTAATTAGAACTAACTAATATTTATGCCAAATACCGTTAGAAATTATTTCACAACAATTGAAATAACAAAGAAAAATAAATGAGCAAAAAAAAAAACAGAAAATAAATGATTGAGCGAAAAACAAAAACATAGAATAAACAAACGAGAGAAAGTGAAAACAAACCAACGTACATTTTTATGGTGCTGGGTGTAAGTTTTTTGATATATTATATTTGATCTACGAACGTTATGATGTTGAAACTGGAGGACGAGAGCGATAGATCGAGATGAATGAATGACCATAGTGCAGGCGGCGAAATCCCTTCATGGAATGTGAAAGCCTGAGCGAGAAGAGAGAAATGTTTGACTTACTGAAAAAAAAGATGTTAAAACTAGAAAATAAAATAATTGTATCTCTTAATTCTGACGGAGTTCGGTGTTTTCCTTCTCGTACTGAAAGAAATTTTCAGTTGAAGATCTTGCTGATCTTGATAATTTGGAGCTTAGGAGATAGGTTTACTTTAAAAGAAATGATATGGACTAGGAGATAGATTTACCTTAAAATTCCATGTGTTGAAATGGGACGACTTGATTTATTCATTTTCCTAAATAATCTGCGCGAAATTAGAATGAGAACAAAATATGTATTACTTTTCGTCGGTTGCTTCTGTTTTTTTAATGATTTAATCTTTGCAATCTGTTCTGGGGCCGAAGCACTCCCACTGTTTCGCGGTTCGCTTTGGACGTCCTACCTTACGCATTGCCTGGCAAATCGAAGACGTACGACTAGAGGTCCGATTTATGTAGACCATCTGTACATTACATAGCTCCATGCCAGCCTATGGTACTGGAAGATACGCTGGTCCATGAGTTATGTACTCCGACAGGGGGTCATAGAGATAGAGAAATGCTCATGAAAAATCACTCTTGCATCCTTGAACCCGGTAACCTATCGGGATTCGAACCTCGCGATCCAAACGCCAAAGCTTTAACCACTGTGCCGTTTGGTCGGTGGTTACTTTTGCGCTACTGTTCGAAAATTGTTACTTAAATATTTTATACACATACGATTAGCACTGCAGCTCGATTCTGGTTTTCCTATAGGAAAAAAAAAGTAGGAAAAATATTTACATAGCGTTTTTTTTTCAAAAATATCATTTTCTGGCCTACTGAGAAATCATGTTTGATCTAAAATTTTATAATTTAGGAAATATCTTTTCCGTATCGAAATTGGGGGTCTCATACGAAACGACACATTTCACAACAGGATGTGCTAAAACAGGATGTCACAAAACAGGATATCACAAAACAGTACATGGTACGCTACAGTACATGGTACGAAACAGGACCGATTAAAACAGTACAACACAAAACAGTACATGGTACACTAAAGTACATGGTACGAAACAGGACCGATTAAAACAGTACATCACAAAACAGTACATGGTACAGTAGAGTACATGGTACGGAAGAGTACATCGCAAAACAGTACATATTAAAAGAGAACACCACAAAATAGTTAATAGTCAATTTTATTTTATGGTTTTAATAACTAGTTGTGTGGGTACGGAAAAGTACCATGTCAAAAATTTATTTTTGTATGTTTTTTGAACCAACATACACATTTGTGCATTCCTTTCAAACTTGTTTTCGCCCGAAAAAACACTATAACTATACACACAATTGTGTTGGTTGTACTTCAAATCAAGCGATATTTTTTATCAAAAACGCCATTACATACTATGGTTTTTTACTCACACATTTGTGTGGTTTGGACTTAAATTGAGCCATTTTTTTTGTTAAAAAAGGGATATATTTATTTATATATTTACTTAAATTTTGATCTATTTTGCAACGATCAAGTATTAGCGATTTAAATAAAAATAATGTTATATATTGTTAGGTGAAGGGATATTTTATTATAACTTAAAGCAATTATAATTCTATATAGTATACTGTCTAATTACTCTAGGTGAAGGCAAATATCCACTTGATAATATCTTAATTACTAAACGTATTCAATAAAAAAATTTAACAAATCAAGCTGAAAAAATCCTCCAGCTTAACGTTCAGTAAAATGTACTTTAGTGTACCAAGTACTGTTTTGTGATGTACTGTTTTCATCAGTCCTGTTTCGTACCACGTACTTTAGTGTACCATGTACTGTTTTGTGATGTACTGTTTTAATCGGTCCTGTTCCGTACCATGTACTTTAGTGTACCATGTATTGTTTTGTGATGTACTGTTTTTATCGGTCCTGTTCCGTACCATGTACTGTTTTGTGATGTCCTGTTTTATTACATCCTGTTTTGAAATGTGCCATAGTGAGCGGCTTCGCGAAATTGGATAGGAAAAATATTCCGAATTTAATTTTGTTTTTGATAAACTTTACACTAACTATTTAGTTAGTAGATAGTATGCCAGAAAAAAAAATTTTGTGACAAAAATACTATGAAAATATTTTTCCTAATTCCTTTTTCTATAGGAAAACCAGAATCGAGCTGCTGGGGGGAATCGTTCATTTGTTGTGGACCTGTCAAATCAAATGTATATATTATTAAAATACATACGTTATTTGTAGTAAATTATTTTACAACTTACATCTTGGTAAATATATCTATTGATATTTAAAAGCAATAATTATAATTGCCTTAATTAAAAAATATAAAAATACACGAACTAATTTATTTACACGATAAAAAAATTATTATTATATATAAAACAACATTGTGACACAATCGACATTCGCCACCTAAAGACCAGTCGGATTTGAACGTCACATTTTCGTTTAATTCGATTCGTATTTTTTATTTGTTTCATAATCTGGCTAATTTGTCGACTACGTATAAATCGATAGAAAAAAAAAATCATAATACCAAAATACACCGCGAATCGAATTTTCCGAAATCGAATAAGTTTCATAATTATGAAACATTGTTCGCTTTCGAAAAATTCGATACGCTTCGAATATTGCTATTATGAAAAAAAAGCGAATCGTCGCATTTGTTGTGGATCTGTCAAATCAATTTTATATATGTATTATTAAAATACATACGTTATTTGTAGTAAATTATTTTACAAATTGCATTTTGGTAAATATATCTATTGAAATTGAAAACTATAATAATAATTGCCTTAATTGAAAAATATAAAAATAGACGACCGAATTTATTAACACGATAAAAAAATTATTATTTTAAAACAACATCGACACAATACGGTATTCGCCACCTAAAGAACAGTCGAATTTTGACGTTACATTTTCGTAAAATCCGATATCGAATTTATTTTAAGTTTCATAATAGAGCGAATTTTTCGATTTCGAATTTTTCGATTTCAAATTTTTCGAAAGCTAACTAAAAATCATAATACCAATATTCGACGCGAATCGAATTATTCGAAAGCGAATAAACTTCATAATAGACCCCCTGAATTGACGTCTCTGTTTATATTTCTGTGTGGTAAAAGCCTAAGTATGAAGAGTTTCATCTCCACCAACCAATCCGCCTGGGCTGTATAGAGGCCGATTTTTTTTTTTTTTGAAAAAGTTTTTTTCTGTCATTTCCTCTTAAATTTTGGGAATCTGATCTGAGCCACTATTGCTGCAAATTTAATTTAGAATATTTATTTTTTAGTCTTTTTTTCTCGTAAATATATGCTTTTCAAAATATTTCTCAAACATAACTTTTCCCAACATTTTGGGCTATAGAGAACCAACAATATTTAGTATGCACGACACTACACAATACATACACACAGATTGCTTAAAATCTATTTTTTGTTACTTCGGCGATATAGCAAATGGTAAATCGGCAAAAATTTCAAGGTCAAAATTAAAAGAAAGTAATAACAGATTTGTTATGTAACGGCATAATGGTAACGAATTTTTTAAACGTATTAAATGTAATTCGGTTACATTTTCGTACTCAAAAAACCTTTTATATTACGTTGCGTGTAGAAGTGGAGGGAAACGCTGCAACCTCCCGTATGAGCTACCTAAGCCATTAATTTGTAGCGGTTCCACCAGTTCTAAAATTGTCCGCAATTGTGAACACAATTAAATCCGGTGAGCGGCACCGCAAAGGTGTTCTATTTCTTTGTTTGCTATAGTTTTTTTTAAATTTTATTTTTATGAATAGTATTAAGTATTATTTCTAATTTCAATTATTTGTTTTTTATTTTAGAATTAAAAGTAGCCGGCAATTCTACAGAATTTGTTAATAAAATTCTAGAAAAAGTAAGAGGAGGCGTTCCTAGTGGTGGCCTTGAGGAATATTGAGTTGTTGACCTAATGGAAATAAGATTATGTTTAGAAATTTTCTTTGCCAAATAGAAAGAAAAATTTCATCTACCGAATACTAATATTTTCATTTAATTAAAAATTAAACTATAAAATATTATATTTAAAATTTTACCAAAAAATCGAAGAAAATTTACTTATGTTTTTAGTGTTTAGGATTTTAAAAAAGTTTGCAGATCATTGAAATTTAAAAGACATATTTTTCGAGTTTATATTGTGTACATATTATATATTATTTATTTTTGGGAATTGAATTTTAAGTTTGTGTTTTTTATTTTATAGTTTACATGTTAAAAATGAAGGCGCATAATTTTTCAGAATCAACTAAACGAAATTGTTTTTATTTCAATTACTGCTGCATCATAAATGGGTCTGTAGACTGCAAAAAATTGTTGGCGTGTGATGTATTGTTAGAAAAGTCAAATAGACACCGGTGTTGCTCAAAGTAACTTTGTATCGCAGCGAACGGCATTTAGTTGTTTTTTGTCAATCTGTCAATTTTAAATTATATTCATAATATATACCTACTAAAGTTTGCGTACCTCTAAAAGTCCCTATTATTATCAATAAAGAGTGAGAATAATAAAAATAATTTATTATTGGACTGTGGACCATGGAAAAACAAATAATATTGCAAGTATTTCCAAATTAAATATGTATGTTATATTCCCAAATAAAATGTCGTTTGACGTCGATGACAACCTAAGCAGTGAACACAATGTTGACACAATACATTGTTATACATACTTTGGTGCTCAGTGAACGAAAAATTGTCAAAAAAAGTAACTTTTTGTAACATTTAGTTGCGCAGTGAACAGACTCAATGATACCCGGATTAATCCAAATTAGTTAAAATTTTCCATGATTTGATATCTTCAATAAATACATCTAATGTAATTAAAAAAAAAAATTGCATTTTCCCGTAAACACAAAAATTTGGCAACTATTCAAAACACAAGGTGGAACATTTTTATTAATCGTTGTTAGATATAAAAACATTTCGTTGGTTATGTTGATTCTTCAGAAATTTTATTTCATAGACCGGCTACTTGTGCGCCTTGAGGTCGGTTCTATTTTTGTTACGAGCAAGTACCTTATTAATAAAGAAAAGAAATAAATATTTACATTATATTATATTCATATATATTTTAACAAAAAGAGAAAAATATTTCTATATCTATATATATATATATATTTGTCAAACTTATTTTTATTGTATAATTATTTTATGACTCTGAATATTAAACAATTATATTTTTTATATATTAATATATTTAAATTTAAGCAAAAAATCAACATATTTTTGCATATACATATGTATAATATATACAACATCTACATAACAAAAAAAATTATGTTTTATTATGTTTAAAACTGAAAAGAAAATATAAAGGATGTTTTGAAATAAAAAATAAATAAGGAAAGTGAGAATTAACAAAGTAAGATGATTTAATTAAAATTAATGAATAGGGTTACCAATTTATTTTTTATCTTTTATTATTACTCTGTGTATACTGTATATATTTGTTTGATCCTTATAAATATTTTTTTTTTTACAATTAAATAGTTTTTAAGTTGGTTTTTAATCCAAACAAATGGGATACGTCTTTTTGTTATTTTTCTGTTATCAAATTAATATTAATTAATTATATATGTGTATAAATTTAACAAAAATAATTTTGTTTTGCAAAATGAAATATTGAAATAGAAGTTCCTAAAATTGAAAACAATATAACGTTTAATAAGAATAATATTTTAATCTATTTTTTTTTTATTCAAATTCCATTTTTTAATTATTTCATTATTCGTATATTTATTGGCAGCTGTTGAACACAATTTAAGGCCTATCTATATATATATAATTAATAATAGTAATAGTTTTCTGGGTGTCTTATAAACAGACTGGAAATAGCCACATTCTCATTCTTCCGGCACAATTGGTTAGAAATTTTAACAAATATTTGTTTATTTGTTGTTACTGTTTGTGAACTAATAAATATCTACAATATATGACGTCCGCACGGTGTCATTAGTTGTCCTTACAAAACCCATTTAAATAATATTTTTGTTATCCATAAATACTAAAAAAAAAATACAATAATACAAGATAAAATATAAAAAATGCTTTATTATATTCCTTTCTGTGATTTTTAATTTATATACATATACTTACATATATATTATACGTCATAATATATGTGTTATATACAATTTTTCAATATTATAATATTTTGTTTTTTATTTTGTTATCATTTTTTTTATGTCTTAAGTATTTTTTTTTTATTAATTTTTTAAATAATACGTAAATTTCTAGAATTATAACAAATTAAAAACATATAATTATATAGTAATGTGATATATTAATTACAAAATATAAAGTATATTTATTTTTATTTAAACAAGAAAAAAAAATCTCGTTATATTGAATACGGCGGGTCGGTAATGCAGTTTTTTAAATAATATATTATCTTACTATTAAGTTTGTTTACAGATGATGATTGAACGAGATTTAATTATATTTTTAATACATACAAATATAAAGTTACTGTGTCTTACATGTTCAAACTAATATAACAAAAGAATAAATAAATTAATTATAAGCTAAATAATATATACATAAATATATATTTAAACTAAATATAAATATTATTATTATTTTTTAACTACGAAAAAGTCTTATAAATATACCATGTGATTTTTTTTAAAAGAGAAAAATAATGTTAATTTTTAATTTTGGCCATAATCATTTTAATATTTTTTTTTATCATTGAATCAAAATTTTTGACAAAATTCAAAACAAAATTATTTTTTGTTGCACAGACATAAAAAATAAAACGAAAGATATATAAATGAAATAAAAAAGCTTGTCGATTCTACCTCAAAATTTTTATCAAATTTAAAAACAGAATTTTATGTACAATGAAAGTAATGAGAAAATCTAGTGATACATAAAGCTAGACATTTTATTTTTTTATGTTTAATTTTTAACAATAATATTAATAAATAATAATATGGAAACTATGTTAGAATATCATTTAATAATAATTGTAATAAGGAAAATTAATAATTTAATGAAATAAATGAAACAGTTACAAAAAAGTGAAAATATAGCTGTGCTTTTGAAGAAAACTAAAAATTTAATTGTTTTTGATATATGCGATAGAAGGATTTTCGATGCAGGACTGATGTGATCCACCTTCATTATAACCTATATTTTCACAATGTGATGTTGTTAAGACCACATCAATATTAAAAATTTCCACTGTGTAGTTTATTAGGGAAAGATTTAAAACTAGAAGAAACCGATATGTATAGGTCATTTGAGTCAAAACAATTTTTGTTTTCACATATTATTTTGCAAACAGATACATATGACATGTTTATTGTTATCAGAAAGTGACCTAAATTCAAAGACTGCATTGTTTTTTTGTAAATATTTGTAATGTAGAATGATTTTAAGTTACTTTTTAGCACAACAATAAATCTTTGTTTATAATAAGGTAACTGCATGTTGATTTACGTAAGTAACTGTATAATAGAGCGTAGAGGTTAATTTCAGGTTGAGTAAATAATGATGCACATCAAAACGGAAATAATTATTATTTGGCGTAATTTTAACGAATGCTTAATCTTAAGATAAGTACATAATTGGCATTTTCTATCTTAAATAATTAATTTAATTTATTTTTAGACGCATTGGGGGAAATAAATAAAAAAAATTATTGTTGTTGCATTTATTGAATGCATACAGATGCTGACAGAATAGAGATGCAGGTACAAGAGCAACAATTGCACTACTCGAGGAAATTATTTACAAATTCGCTAGTATCTGGTAAGATAATAATAATAATTATACTTACGAAAATTATTCTAAATAGTGAAAAAGTAATACATAGAATTTAATAAATGCGCGTTCTAAAGAAAAGTGATAATTTGCAGAACATTGATAACTTTTGTAAAGTATTTGATAAATTTTAATCTACTGTCGAATTAAAACATGGAAATAAACCATGCTTCGATTCCTATTTTCGTAATCTTTTTGTTGTATTTTTCTAGATACAGGTAACCCTTGAAATATGCGGCAAATTGGTTCCACAAAAACAGCGCACAATTCAAATTCGCATAATTTAAGACTTAGAATCAATAGAAAATAGGGGGTTACGTACTGAAAAAAATAAAAAATATCATTTTTTTTAAATAAAAATACTATTATATTCTAAATTTATTAGAGAATTCATTTCTCTCTTATTTAGTTCGTAACAAAATATAATCACAGTTGCATTTATTCACTTATAACTAGCATGTATCAAATCATAAAAAATTAATGTGATTTTCTTAAAAATATCATTACATAATTTCGTCGAGATCGGAGCTATCAGTAGGGAAGCTTCCTCGGAAAAAACTGGTCATAAGTTTTTGCCATTTTGGAGGCATAATAACAGTTTCGTCGCTCGAAAAACTTTCATTAGGAGCAGATGTAGTGCTGCAACTTATGAAAACTGTAATTAATGTCCGCTTTTTAGACGTATCAAACTGTTTTTAATTTCGTAATATGGTGCCAGGATTATGACTACTTCGCGATGACATTTTACAATTAAAATTTAATTTAAACAATATATAAATTCGTGTTATTAAATTAATTATTTGTTATTTTTTAATTTTCCTATTAGGACGAAAACAATAATGTTGATCAATTTGAAATATTAGTTTCTTGAATGAAATGGAGTGAGGTATCAGTGCGCTTAAATTCTGATTCTGCAGGTCTTCCAGAGAAAACCGTGGATGGTTGGAAAAAAGTTAGGTTATGTTAAAAAATTTGTAATTTAAAATTGTTAACTATCCAACTATCACGTAGCCGTTTTCTGATAATGTAAGCTGGTGTGTTTTCTTCTGAATCATTTTTATTTATAAAAATTCCGATAACGTGAAACAAAAAAAAATGACAGGTTTTCTTTGACAGCTAACAAAACTACATCATAAATAATATGACTCGATATTATCGAAGAAAAACACTATCGAAAAATCATAGCACGCCCTCTGGATTCACTTTTCGTCCTCCATCACGATTCGATACAAAAAACCTTTCCGATTTTGACTTTGGAGCAGTTGTTCGCATGTGAAAAACGTCGTCTCTTGGCTTAAGTTCATACGGAACTCTATTTCCTTGTTTTTGCACTATATCCATGGTCATGAGACGATTTTGAATCGCTTGATAAGTCACTCCCAAAGTTTCAGCTAGCTCCTCTTGAGCTTGGCATGAATCTTGGTTCAACAACCCCTCCAATTCAGCGTCATCAAACTTTGCTAGTCTCCCTTCGCGTTCTTTGTCACTGGTGTCTAAATCGCCACGTTTAAAACGGCGGAACCAGTACTCATGTTTTTATTGATGAACCATGCTCACCGTATGCCTCGCACAGCAATCGATGTCCATCAGCTGCAATTTTCTTCAAATTAAAACAAACAAGACACAATTTGTGTTTTGTTAGCACAAAAAAATATGTTGCTTACACTTCAGTGAAATGACACATACTGATTTTTACGAGGGCTGCCTTTTATATTTCTGGATTAGAGAACAAAAAGAAATATTAATCATCGAAAATCGCTTTATTGTTTTTCAAAATATTCCCCATGAAGATCTATCCACTTTTGCATGCGTTTGAACCAATTGTCGAAGCACTTTTTCCACTCTGATTGAGGTATCTCCAAAACATGCATTCTGAACGCAGCAACCGCTTCTTCAAGTGTCGAAAAACGTTGACCTCTCAGTTTGTTTTTTACGTACGGGAATAAAACGAAGTCATTTGGTGACAAGTCAAGACTATACGACGGATGACTCATCAAACCGATGTTTTGAGTGCTCAAAAATGCAGTTCTTTGAGACGATGTGTGAGAGCTCGCATTGTCGTGGTGAAGAGTGATCCGTCTTCGGCAGTTGTTTTTCCTGATTTCTTGGAAGACAACTGGCAAACAAATGGTTGTGTACCACTCAGAATTGACTATTCGGCTTTGTTCTAGTGGTACGGTTGCGACATGTACATTTTTTCCGAAAAAACAGGCGATCATTTGCTTGTAAGTGCTTCGTGCGCGAACAACTTTTGTTGGATTCGGCTCATCTTGAAACACCCATACAGTCGACTGCTGTTTACTTTCGGGCTCATCCACGATGATGTAAATCCACGATTTATCACCTGTCACTATGTGATAGACGTGTTTTGAAGCAACGCGATCGAATTTTTTGAGCTTTTCTTTCGACCAATCGACACGAGCCTTTTTTGAGCGATTGACAAATTGTGTGGGATCCAACGCGAACAATTTTTTTTGACATTCAAATGTTTATGCAATATTGAATGTATGCTGGTCCCACTAATGCTTACTAAGGTTGTCTCAATCTCACGATAGGTTACATGACGATCTTGCAATATCAGTTGGTCCACAGCATCAATGCTTTCCGGAACAACAACTTATTCTGGACGACCTTCACGAAATTCGTCTTGGAGTGAACTACGACCTCGATTGAATTCACCATACCATCGATAAACACTGGTCCTTGATGAAGCTTGATCGCCAAAAATTGAATTAAGTTCATCCATGCACTGTTGCTGCCTTAATCCACGTCGAAAGTTGTAAAAATTAATCGCACGAAAATGTTCACGGTTTAATTCCATTTTTTCGCCGAGATGTTGAGTTAATGAGTACTGTAAACAACACAAATAGCGCTCGAACGTCAAAACGTTCTGAGTACGTATAATCTCAAAAATGTCAAACTTTACGATAGAGCTGTCAGTTGCCAGATTGCAACACTAGGGTTGTCCAATCCCGAAATATAAAAGGCAATCCTCGTAGTAGCAAAGGGCCCGATGCGATTTAATACTAGTAACGCCATCTTTTGTAATACCTTCAAAAAAATTTTTTTCGACTTATAGATGGAAAATGTGTAAGAATCACAACAATCAGTTTCGAACGGATGAGATTACTGATTTGAAAAAGTCAGCTTTCTCAGCAGGTCGCGACGACTGATGTATTATTTTACATTGTGATATTGTCTATATATAGAACTATATAATGTAGTTGTACTACTAGCGAATTACTGCATACCGTACGAAATTCGATTCTTTCACATTTCTCATCTATATTCTATTTACACAACTAACTTTTCGTGTTTACAAATTTATTACATTTTACTTTGGTTTTTCGATTGTAATGGTGTTTGTAATTATTTCGTACATTGGTCTATTTTCTTTAACTTTATTGCCGTCAGATCTACTTATAGTTGTCTATACCGGAAAAATTTGATGTTAAGTAAGGTCTTGAAATTTTACCAAAATCATCACAATTGCGTTGAAAATATGAAAATGTAACTGCAACCTCCGAAAATGTACATTTGTTTTCCGTAGTGCTTGTAACGGGTTCTCCAATTGACGGTTATAGGATCACGAGTGACGCGTAGCGGAACAATTTGAAACTCAACGAACTATGCCAATTTGACAATTCAAAAATAATCCAGCTATTCCAATTTGAAAATACGCGTGATTTTTGTTAGAGACTTATCTGTGCTCTCGCGGACAAATTTATTACCACGATAAAGAGTTTAGTCAGGCTTGTCTATGAATGGTCTATGAAAAGTGGTCTTAGATAGTTTAATATTATTTGTATATTGCATTGAAATATAAAAACTATAAATTTATTTATAATTAATATTGAAATTATCAAATTCAAGTGTGGAAAAAGTGTCTCGGGTGTATCAGAAGCAAGCTTCATTTTTTTGCCGCTGGTAGCGTTTTCTATACTTTCCCCAGTCTCAATTACGAAATGTCATTGAAGGGTAGCTAATTTAATTTTCATTTTTTCCGCTAGCTGGATTTCTAACTTTTACAATCGTCAATTGAGACTAGGGAAAGTATAGAAAACGCTACCAGTGGCACTATTCTAATAATTCCCAGGGAATTGGGGAAAGATTTTATATGTAATTTCTATTTAAAATGTTATTTCCGGCCTACTGAGGAGAAAAGTTTGATGTAAATAATTATAAATTGGGAATAATTTTTCCATATCTAAATTGGTACGGAAAATTATTCCCAATTTAACTTAGTTTTAAAAAGAAATTAACAGTAGCATTTTACCTCAGTATTCCAGAAAAAAACATTTTAAATAGAAATTACAGATAAAATCTTTCCCCAATTCTTTATTCCCAGGGAATTACCAAAATAGTGCCACAGTGGGAAAAAATGAAGCTTGCTTCATATACACCCGAGACACTTTTTACATTTATAAATTGTTAGTTTTAATATTAATTGTAGATAAGTTAATAGTTTCTATATTTAAATGCAATATACAAATAATATTAAACTTTCCAAGATCTCTTTTCATAGATAATTCATAGAAAAGCCCGACTAAACTCTTTTTCGTAGTAATACATTTTTCCGCGAGAGCACAGGGGTACAAGTCTCAATAGACAACTATAAAAATTGATCTGACGGCAAAAAAATTAAACTTGTTGGGTATATTTTTATGGACAACACGGCGACGGTCAAAATTGAAGATAAAAATTGTCTGATTTCGGCATTGTCACACCAGGTTCGAGTGATGTCATTTTGCTAAAAAATGTTTTAAATAAAATATTAAAGTGTCTTTGGTTCATGAAATTTTAACTCGACCATGTCTTAATCGATTAAGACATCGAGCAATAAATATATAAGAGAAATCAAGTAGTGCAAATTTTATGGGCAGGTTTTTCCGAGGTTAATCTTATTTTATAGTTTTAATATATTTATATACACAAATTTAATCTTTTTCTATATTTAATCCATATATACGTATCTTATAAACATATCGGCATAGTTATTTTATAGTTTATTGTTCTTGTTAGGCCTATACAGATTGCCAAAAGTAAAATAGATTAACCTCGGAATCTCTACATGGTTCCTCTTATATATATTTTGCTTTATGATTAAGATGAGATTTGGTGTATTGGATTGAAACGGGATTCTAAAACGAGTTTTGGAATATGGTCATCTGGGACGGAACTCGCTCATTTTTTAACCGATTATGATGGGTATATTGGATGAAAATGGGATTCTTTTTTTATAAAAGAAAGTATTAATTATCCAGTGGATTTAATGTCTGTCCCTTGAAGGTCAATTAATACTTCCATTTTCATTCACGCTCACATCATCCATTCACACCGTTACAGTATACCCCGCAGCGCTGAATTCTGCACTCAGGGTTCTGCACAGAGGGTCTTAGTTGTTATTATTAACATCACCGATCGTAATCGGTAATAAAAAAAACAAAAACAAAAAAAAATCGATTACAAAAATTCGCTTTTTGCATCCAGCCTCTGGTGGGATTCGGACCCGGTACCTCACGGTCCAAGTGCCGAAGCTTTAACATCATTTGTCCGGAAGTCGAAGCACCACTTGTCCGGACTATATAGACTAACAAACTGTATAATTACGTATATCCTCAAATAATATTCTAGACTTATTTTCCGATCTAAAATCAGGCAGGCATTACCGGTGGTACATCGTTTGGTAAACAATTCATTGTACATCCTTTGTTTCAAAATTCAATATCGAATATATCGCCGATATCGTATGAAAAATATCTTACATATCTTACCGTCTCCTTATTTTGAGATGACGAAAACTGATTTTTTATAGGCACAAGAACCTCCATTACATTTGCGAGCTTTATTCTGAAATTTCCAGTGATACCAACAAGCATGAGGTCTTCCTGAAGTTTGTGTCCTGTTAGACCTAGACCGAAGTCTACTGTGGTAATGCCAGGCTCTCGAATTTGATCGACTTCTTTGATATGATGACACTCGAATTTAATTAACCGAGATTTAATCTCATTAATAGGAGACATTAATTGCTCTACACTAAAATTCGGACTACCGTCTTCCCTCGAAAAAAAGGACCGGTCCTTCTATTCAAGACCATTTTGTAATTTAAAATTTTGGAAGTTGAAAAAATAATTTGAATAGAAGAACTTTCGAATAAAAGAACCGGTCCTTTTAATTGAATCTTAGTATTGAAAATGTTAAGTTACAATTTTGATAAGGGAAATTATTCTTAAGGAATAAGACAAAAATAACTTTTACCATTAGATAGAAATATATTTTAATTCAATTTATTTAATAAAGTTCATTTTAAGTTTAATTTAATTAATTCATCACGTCATAATCTAAAGATAATTATATAATTATATAATCAAATAATATCTACAACAAAAATAATATAGTCATAAAATAAAATAAAATTACAAATGAAATTATTACACTGGATATTTAGAGCTTATATAGAAAATAGTCTCCTTGTTGAACAATTATTGTTTGCTCTACGTTGTTTTTTATTATAAACCGAACTTCATTCATCCAGACAGACGATACATTTAGCTCAACTAATGTTCTATCCCACTTTTCATGTAGAGACACTGCCTTTAACTCTAAATCTATACTTGTAGACTCTCCTTTAAGGATATTGTTGATATCTGATTCCTCATATAAACCAACAAAAATGGGATTTGTGTTTAAATGTTTACGATTTTTGGACCATAGAACTTCATCCATTCCATAAAATCTATGGCCTCTACAGATGATGTTAGATGCATTACACATCGAAAGAAAGATGTTTCTGTGGAAGTATCAGGTGGCCAGTACCACTCTGCAGGCTCGCCATCAAAATAAGATTGTTGTATTAAATTGCCCCCATATAGCTCTATAATCAATCGTGATTGTTCATTAAAGGTGATAACAACATCTTTAATGGTGTGTGTGTAACTCTCGATAGCAAATTTATCCCTTGGGCCTATTCCACATACTTAAAATGCACGCTGGACTTTTTCAATTGTTTGTGTCTTGATCCAAGCTAAACCCCATTCGGACACTGCTAAATAGGATGGAATTTTGGCATTACCAGATTTTGTCTGCATGTTTTGGTTCAAAATAGATGTGTCTAATGTATGTGTCATATTTAGAACTATAAAACTCCTGGAAACTTCTATTTTGTACCACGTCGAGTGGCTGAAGTATTCCTGTGAGATTCGGTGGTATAAGAATAATAAAAATATTCATCTTTTTCCATTTCTCACTGTTATAAAGTTTAACGTGAGGCCCATAGTTATCAAGAAGCAGTAAAACTTGCTGCCGATTAAATGACGTTTCCTTCCTGCTAATTATGTTAGTATATAATTATCTAAAATATCGTCATTCCACATTCACGTTTGTTTGACATCAACGAGACAGCTACATACGGTTTTTTTTAAATTTGAACATAGGATACCTGCCATACTTATAGCAAATGCTACAGTACATCGATTGCTTTGTAAAGCATGACATTATGAGAACCTTATTTAGTTATTATTGTTGATTTAGCTTCACTTTCGAAGTACCAAGGCACTTGATCGATATTTAACACGTTTTTAGCATTTATATTTTTTTTTTCATTAATTAAATGGAATATTTGTTCGTGAAAATGTGTGACAATATTTACCACGTTATCAAATAACAACCTTGAGGAAGTTAAGCGCCTTGACACCAAACTAAATATTTTTTAAAATTGTCGAGCCATCCTTTCGTGGCTTTAAATTCTGCATATTCTGTACTGTCTTTGTTGGCAAATAAAACTGTATGCAAATCTTTGGCTTTTACTTGTATATAACCGTATCTTACACGAAGTCCATTTATGTATATTTCTATCTTTAATCCACTCAATTAATAATTCCTCCAAGTCTTTAAACAGTTCTTTTCGGCTTCCGCCGCACAGTGGCACGTATGGTCACTTTCGTGCGGGATATCTACGTTTTTGCCACTGTGCGCCGGCGAGTTGTCTCACATTTTTTATTGACACATCCGATTTATATAAAATCTTTGCAAATTCGTCCTTTTGGTTATACCATCTTTTTAAATTTGTTAAAGGAACGCCTGTTGCATTGTATATGACTTTCTTGAGGTTTGAGCTTCAAAAGCTGAACATATCTAAATATCAAAAAAATATTTTTGGGTTTGAGAAATATTCAAAAGAACCCGGCGTTCCTGTAACAAATTTAAAAAGGTGGTATAACCAAAAGAATTTATTAACAAGAATTATTCTATAAATGAGAACTGTTTTTATTTAAATACAAGAACTGGTCCTTTTAATTGAATAAACGGACCATTGGTCCTTCTATTCAAACAAAAGGACCGGTTCTTGTATTCGAGGGAAGACGGTAGTTGTGGATAATTGATTATGATTCATCGAACCACAAAATGGGTTAGTAGAAGGATTTCGAAGTCCCCAAATATTATCGGCTGAATCAAGCATTTTATTAAGATCTTTAATTCCACCGCCATAAATACCGCTGCGATTGTTGTAGGTAAGCGACTAATTCATAATTTACGAATTAAATCTTCTGATACACAAGAGGAGATTTCTAAGCGTTTCATTTCACTTTCCTCTGATCTCTTTATGAGTATTTGTCTCAAAGTATTATATTTATTTGTAGCTGAATGATTCATTATTATATCAGCTACTCGTTGAGATATAGCTTGGTCTAGACTTTGTACGATGTAAATGAATTTCGATTCATCTTTAGTAATACGCGCTGCTCCCATTGTAAGTTCCGCGTACCTAAACCATAAACTAGGAGTTTTACTCCAAAAGAGAGGTAACTTAAATTGCGATCGAATATGCGAAAGCTCTGATCCGTTTGTATTGTCATTCGCTTACGATTCATCAGCATTTTCGGTTTGTGATTGTAATTTGTTGTGTATTAATTGGTGTGAAAAATTAACCGAATAAAAATAAACTTAATAATTAATCACTTGCACGTAAAAAATATAGTCACTTGATTTATGATATTAAATGGTAGACAAAGTCACACATTTCCTTTAATTTGTTTTATAAGAATAAAGAAAAGTAAATGAAAAATAATTATCAACCATATTGTATATAGTTAACAAATTACTCATATAATACGAATCGAAACGTTAGAATTATAGAAAGATGCGTTCACGAATTATATAGTTGAAAAATGAACAAATAAAATAACTTACAGTTTTACGAAAGACGTTTACAATAACGTTTAATTTACCAAGTGTTTCCAACAAATTATTAGAATACTGCAATCCAAATTCTCCGTCAGATTCAATAACACGGTATACTCCTTGCAAACAGCTCTATTATCCAATTCTGCTATCCGCTTCAGCAAGTCGTATCAACTGGAACGTAATTCACTTTAAAATTTCCTGGTTGTAATAGGTTGACTGACCTGCACAATATCGAATTAACTCCTTTGAATTATGCCGTTGAATATATAATTATAATTGGGGGCTATATATTGCTGCAGACTCTTCTAACAATGCGGAAACAAAACTTTTTTATAAGAATCGCTACACGTAGATGGTTGGTTATTATAACCTTTCGAAAGTACCTCTCTCTGGCACTATATCCCATCAAGCGATTTGGCCGCCTCAAATGAGGTTTCATAATCATATTTTCATTTCGGATAATGAGAGATCCTAAACCAACCGTGAAATTTTTTCCTTGTCACCACCGGGAAACGAACCTGGGACCTCCGGTTGCTGGAGCAAGCATGCTGACCACTTTGCAACCTCGGGGCAGCGAAAGTATCGTAGTTACAAAACGTTGAACGGGGTTTTAATTTTACAACTTAAGCGTCGGCAAGTCACCAATGTTGATTCTGCCCTATTTTGATCAGCGTGTTCAGTTAAACTCACAAGTACTTTTATATTAAAACTACTTTATTTTTAATTGTAATAATTTATTTAACTTTTATTTTAAGTTTTACTTTTTACGTTTGTGACTACAAGCGTAATGTATTTGTGCTATTATTTTCAGACAACTTTACTTATTTACAAAATGTATAATTAGTATATAACAATTATATAAAACAAAAATTCAATACATAACCAATATATTACAATTAATGCTATTGTGTATTGTAAAATATCAGAAATATAATTTTGTAGTATATAAACACATTTACATAGCCTAATAAATAAATACATCTCATCGCAAACATTTATTTATTTATTTGTTTATTGTCATTAATATACTCGGAATTGCATATAATCTCGATTTGTATATAATCATTACGCAGTGGCGTAAGTATTTGAAATTTCGAACGTGATGCGAGGGTAAATCCCTACAAGATTACGCACCGATTAATACCGCAAATATCGCAGCCGTCTGTGCTTTAGTTAGCGTGCCGTTCACAGGAATTTGGAATCTGAGAGATGGTTTGAGAAACCGCACATAATGCGAATTTTGCATGGTGAATAATTCAAGAGCTGAAGCCTCTTGATCATTTGAAGCGCCGAAACTTCTCCGAACTGAATTTCATCGAAAAATCATCTTCTGCGATGAAACTCATTTTTGGATTAATGGCTTTGTCAACAAGCAAAATATACGTTATTGGACAGCAATAAACTCACATGTGCTTCAAGAGACTCCATTACAACCACAAAAAGTGACCGTGTGGTGTGGATTTCATGCCGGAGGTGTTAGACAGGATGCTGCGGGCAAAATCGTATAATTTTTAAAAGATTTTTTGGTGGACACAAAGTGGTGGTTTTATGGTGCACATGAAAAAATTGTTCAGGTTCTGGAATAAAATATAATTTTCAGGCGAAAACCCTCATCAAAGGAGAATCTAAATAAGCTATAGAAAAACCAAAATGTCAACATTGCAGAAGGAACCGATTTTCAACGCCCAAAATAAAAATACCAACAAGTAGATCTAGTTTGTCATAAAGAGTAAATCTTGGACCATATAACACAAAAGGAGATCCAGAACATCATTACTATCAATGCTTAAACATCAGGAAAAATTGGAATCAACAAATGTACATCAATTCAAAAACAAATCAATCGCCTCAACTTTAACCAAAAATAATAAAATGGAAATAGACCCATCGCCAGCATATTTACACGACAAAATATATTAAAAAATGGACCAGCTGCAAATGTTAAAGTGCATTCTTTTATTGCAGAATTCAGCGGAATATATTTAGCAGATTTTGAAATCCGGTTATATTTTCTAATCGAACCCTGGATAACAGGAGAAGAATACCCCATTTACATGCGACCAACATTTTTCTTCTGCAACATGAAAGAGATATAATATTGCCTTTTTGTACATGAGAGACAAGAAAAGAAATATATTCCAACAAAATTTGCAGAAAATTTTTAAGCCACTATAAAATGTTGCCATAAAAATAAATGTTGCCATAAAATATATTCCATCCGAGTTCCATTTTTATAGCAACAATTTTAAAATTAACAAAACATTTTTTTTTATATTTATAAATGTTAAGGATTCATAATAAAAACTGACGCCATAGTCAGTTTATGTGGAACCCATTTTTCTTATTTTTGAATCATTTTCAGGGCATGTAAACGTATGTTTTTTGGCTGCTTGAGTGACATTTAACTGTTCTGCAAGTTCTTTTTCTGTTTGAGCTGAGTTTGCCTTCAATAATCCTTCCAATTCTTCATCTTCGATTTTTTTTTGTTTGACCAAAACGTTCTTTGTCACTGACATCAAAATCACCACTTTTGAATCGTTTAAACCAGTTTTTGCAAGTTTGTTGTATTGGTGCATGTTCACCAAAAGTTTCTCGAAGCAAACACAAATTTTCAGCAGCATTTTTCTTTTGATTAAAGCAAAAAAGTAATGCTTCCCGCAAATCCTGTTTTGTTGGTACGAAAACCGACATTTTGACGAATAATACAAACTAAATTTTAATGTGCAATGGTAACACTTTAAAACGCCGTAGGGGTCATTGTAAAAGAATGTTTAGTACTCAACGCCATCTCTTAGAAAATTCAAAAAACTGAGTTATCCCTTTTTCAACCAAAAAACAAGAATTGGCTCAATTTAAGTCAAAACCACACAAATATATGAGTAAAAAACCATAGTATGTAATGGCGTTTTTGATAAAAAAACTTCGCTTGATTTGAAGTACAACCAACTCAATTGTGTGTATAGTTATAGTGTTTTTTCTGTTTTTTGCGTTTGCTGTAAAATATTCAGTCCGAATAAATTCCTCTTGTCATCGAACGACGGATGTCGATATTGAAAAAACCTTTCTGTTATTATCAAACGATATGAAACATTAAGTGCCCACACTAGCGCATATTAAAATTGGAGAGAGCTGGAGGTGAGACTTAAATCAGGTACTATCATTGATGACATTAATCAGAAAATAATTCAATCTGAAAAGCAACATTGGCGAAAAGTTATTGAAAGAATAATAACATTAATTAAGACTCTTGCTGGACAAAATCTAGCATTAGAGGAACCTGTAAAAACTTTTTGAGCCAAATAACGGAGATTTTTTGACATTTATTGAATTCTTAGGAAACTATGATCCTATTATGAGTAAATATATTCGACGAATAACAACAAGTGATATTGACACGGCACCTATCTCGGAAAAATAATTCAATATGAAATCGTTGAATTGCTTGCCAATAAAATCAAAGATCACGTCTTAACAAAACTAAAACAAGATTGTACCCCCGATATAAGCTACAAGGAGCAGATGACAGTAGTTTTTAGGTTTGTCAGTGCAACTGAATCATCTTCAAAAAAAGCAACTGAAGTCATAGTTTCTGAACACTTTGTAACTTTTCTTGAATTACATGATATAACCGGAGCAAATATGACAAACATTGTAATCGATAAGTTGCAGGATTTATGCGTAAATCTTGATGACATGAGAGGACAAGGGTACGATAATGGAGCCAACATGCGTGTAAAATATAATGGTGTTCAAGCCAAAATTCGTCACCTAAACCCCCGAGCTTTTTATTAAAGCCCATACGTAGATGCCGTTCGGGCGCTTCGATTTAAAATTAGTGGAGTTTACGATGCCCTACTTGAAATAGCTGAAAACAACACTTTAATAACTCCACCATAAGTAAGAAGCCGCATAGAAGCTAAGGGAATAGCCAGACATATTTCAAACTTCATTTTTGTTTGCTCCTTGGTATTGTGGTATGACATTTTATTGCAAATGAACATTGTTAGCAAAATGCTGCAATCACAGCATTTAGACTTGTCTTTGGCTTTAGAGCATTTAAACGCGACCAAATCTTTTCTATGCAATTATCGTTCTGATGCAGCATTTGCAGAAATGATTGAAAAAGCTAAAAAATTAGCAGTTGAACTTGAAATTTTTGAAGGATTTTGTGAGGCAGAACCCGTACGCATTCGCAGAAAGAGTAGACAATTGTTACCGATAGTAGCACCAGAACTAAACTTCAGGGTATGTTTTTTTTTTAATCGGATATTCTACATCGAAATTCAAGCAACAAATAAAAAATTTACCCAATTATCGGAATATAACGAGTTATTTGAGTTTCTTTACAATATCGGCAGTAAGACATTTACGGATGACGAATTATTGAAACATTGTAACTACTTGCAGTTAACGCTTACATCCGATGGCCAATCAGACATCAATGGTGTCGAACTTTGGGATGAAATTAAAGCTATAGAAAGACGACTTGATACTTCGAAAAGTGTGTTAAAATATATTTATACGTTTAAATTTGTCGAAGTAGTCCCCAAACTTTCGATAGCACTTCGTAGACTGCTTACGTTACCAGTCACAGTTGCTAGTGCTGAAAGAAGTTTTTCAAAGCTGAAAATAATAAAATCATATCTGAGATCATAGATGTGTCAAGATCGTTTAGTTGGTCTAGCAACGGTTTCCATAGAAAAAGAAATTGCTGATCAATTAGACACGGAGGATTTGGTTAAGGATTTTGGAGAATTAAAAGCGAGAAAAATTCACTTTTAATTATTTTTAATTTTTTATAAACTGAATTTTTATTTATTTTGTTTTTGTTTAATTTTTCTTATTAAAATACAAATATATTATGTATTAAGTTCATAAATTCAGGGTTTTTCTATTTTTCTTCAATTTAAAAATTACAACATTTTTTTTTTTTGCATCGGCAAATTCGTATCGTGCCTACACACAGAAAACTACTAGAACCGAGTCTGGTCATCAGAACTATGATCACTGATCTTCATCGTAGTAAGTTATTCATATGATTTCTTCTTATACCTGTGACAGACTATGGATTAATAAAACGCGATTAGCGATTTTTTCGAGTTAAGCGCTAGTGTGTCAAGTAGAAGATTAGCTAATCTCGATTTAGTTTGAGGTTTAGTGACTAAACTGGTTTAGTCAACTAATCTTTAAAAAATTTGAAGATTTATCATATTTATGAGATGGTGGGCTACAAGTACCGCCATTACACGTCGGAGATTTTAACTCTTATGTCATTTCATTGTTTATGTGCATAGTAGTAAAATATATAGTAAATAGTAGTAAAATTAAACAACAAAAAATAAACTTGTGAATTGCAATAAACCCTGTTTATTCTAAAACTGAAAATGATGAGTTCATTCGTTATTTTATTATGATATTTACGATGTTTATTATTAAATAATTAATTGAAATATTTATTTAATGAAATAAATAAATAATAAATTCAAATGATATATTTATCATTTGTTATAATATTGATACCGTGCAATCGCGGCGCCACTATAGTATTTTACATTTGCACCGCGATTAGCTAAACTGTAGTATGTCAACGTAAGAGGATTTATGATCGATTAGCTAAACGAGTTTAACTAATCTTATTTTGTTAATCCCTAGTCTGTCACAGGTATAAGAGTTTATGAATTGCCAAAAACGCTTTGGATCAGCGAAAGTTCGAAATTCATTTTAAACGTTCACATAATTTAAGTAATCCAAGTCCAACCTCGTCTTTTATTTTTCAGTTTTTATTTTTTTTTTGATTACATAAGCTAGAAACAGAACAAGAGCGACGACGGCAAGCGACGACGAATAAATAAAAAATATCGCCGCGATATCGCTGTAGCTAACAGAACAAAAGCGCCAGCGTATGGCGATAAAAAAACAACCAAACGGCATAACCTTCTGTGTTTTTGACACATGACGTTGTGGCATTAGGCTACTAGATTGAAAAAAATGGTTAATAATATGACGGTTAATTGATGCCAACTTAGACATATATAAAAAACAGTTGGCAACATTGTTTCGTCGGCAACAAAAATAGAAATAGACTCTAAATTTTTTTCAACGAAAAAATCGTCGTCGCCTGCGTTGATGGTTGTGTTTGTTTTGCATGATTTCGGTGTTTTCTAATATGACAGGCGATTTCGCTCGCCGCCTTCGCTCTTGTTCTATTTTGAGCTATAATGAATGCAATTCGCTGTTGTAGTTTATTTCATTGCACATTATAAGGAACGGACTGTTGAAAGCATTCAACAATCACGGCATACAAATTGAGAGATTGAGTCTCCAAGTTATGATTATTGTCAAGAGTGATTTTAAAATCGGTGTTAGCTAATATTGCAATAATTATGTGACTATAGTGACGTCGCTTACATGTTCTTATTCTCCTAGTCGCAACTTACGACTATTGTCATTTTATACGACTATTATCATTTCGTTTTCTTACGTAACGCAAAAATGGAGGCTAGTAAATTTTTCTTCCACCAAAAACATGAAAATACTTCAATGCATGGCTTGGAGATTTCAAAACGATTTAATTGTTTATAGGGAATTTGCCACTTTATATTTGTCAAATTTGAGCAAACAATTTGAAATTTGAACAATTTTTGTTATTCTTATTTTAGTTCCAGTCGTATCCGCTTTAATCGACTTTGAGAATGGCAAATTTTAAATAAAGTAACACGACTATGGATGGTATTATGACACTGGCTTGAAAAAGTGCAGTAAAAAAAGTAAAGGGTGATTAGAATAGAAACAACTAAAACGAATGAGACAACACAATTTTTCAAATGTCATGTTCATTCATGGCTACTCACTTTCATTAAAATTATGTATACATACATATAAGTATATGTATGTATTATTATTTTTCTCCCTTCAATTGGATTTTCCAGCGCCTGAAAAAGTTGGAAAGAAAGCCAGTATCTATTATGTACCTCTAACTGTTTCTTGGGGGATGGACTTTTGGTTAACCCCATCCCCTTCACTACGTTTCCCGAATGTTTTCTTTTCAGACAAGGGACGCACTCTGCGGGTACAATCTATCAGGTGTTCCACAACCGAAACAAAATTTGTGAGTCAGTGGAACTGAGCATTGTTTAAAGAAATGATCCTCACGGTAACAATTCCAACATTTCTTAGGATTAATCGCGCCGTAAAAAGGGTTGGGGATGTTTTCGTTGAAAAGCAGGCTTGGAAAAACTCACCTCACATAATTCGTCATCGTATTCTGGTTGAGTCGAGTATCGATCATGATCGATTTCATACACTGAACGCTTGGTGCACAAAATTTCGGGGACAAAACCTGTTCTGGTCCATGTATCTTCATAGGTCACACACTTTTGTACCATTTGACTTAGCGTTGAAAAATGCTGATTTACTAATTTGTCCTGCAGGTCTGCCCGCATATTATGACGCATAATGTACATTAGTTCAGAATCAGAAATTTGGTTCTCCATTTGCAGAGATATACCAAGCAGATCTTGATAAAAATCATAAAAGGATTCTTTTATCCTTTGTTTTCTGGACTCCAGAGTATACCGGATCTCATGGTCAAATCTGCGATCTTGGAACTGCTGAATTAGGTCAACCTTTAGATTAGACCAAGATATATTTTTATTTCGTTCGAGATACGTCCAATACCAATCCGCGGCTGTACCTTTCAATACATAACTTAAGTCAGTAATAAGCTGATTCGCAGAAAACCCTTCTGATTCAGCCATATGCTCAACTTTAAATAGAAAGCGTTTAATAGGTGTGCCTTTTTGGTGATCCGTCAAATGAAATATTCCACCGAGAAGCAGCATGCCTGGGATTGTGAATTTGGTTAGGGATGCGAGACTTTGGGCTGGAAGAAAAAAAATCCGAACGACTGTTTTCGAATTGATCATTATTATCGTGTGCTGTATCGCTAGCTGAATCCGAAGATTCTGGCCCCAGATCTTCCACAGCCACCTCCTTTAACTGATTAATAGACGTGTCCGGTTCCAATTCAAAGAAAACATTCGGAAAACGTAGTGAAGGGGATGGGGTTAACCAAAAGTTCATCCCCCAAGAAACAGTTAGAGGTAATAGATGCTGCGAGCAACACCGATCCGGAATTAGCAAAGATGCCACCAACCAAACAGATCTGATAGACATTCATCAATTAGTAGATCGGTGTACCCAAACAGATTCCTCTTTTACTAATTTTAATGGTAAACAATATCAAAACCGTAATGAACGGTACTGGAAATTGCGCGAACGAATGAAATCTTTGATTGCGGAATCTTTGTTAACCGATATTATTGATCCACGCCCGTATGCGGAGGTGGAACTGTTGGGTGAAACTTATAAGGGATTGCTTGATAGAGGAGCAAGTATTTGCGTACTTGGTAAGGGTTGCGAGAAATTTCTAAATATTTCAGGGCTTCATTTTTATAATCTTCCAACAACTGTAAAAACCGTTAGTGGCCGGTCGGAATCCATTCTTGGTCATGTTCGCATTCCAGTTACGTGCGCCGGTCAAACTCACTTTGTAACATTTCATCTTGCACCAAACTTAAATCAAGTATTATATTTGGGAATTGACTTTTGGGATTTGTTTAAGATTAAAATCGTTCTTCCTTCAAAACTACAGGGTACACCCCAAACATCTGAATACAGATTGTCTCCGGCGTGCACGATATCAGAACTTGATGATGAACTTGATTCTTCTCTCGAACAGAACAAAAATCCATGCTGCATCTTATCGTACAAAAATTTCCATCATCTGCTGTATTAGGGTTAGGTCGCACACATTTAGTGTCACATGAAATAAACATTGGCTTATTGAAGCCAATCAAACAAAGATATTACGCCGTATCACCCACTGTGCAAGCAGAAATGAATAGGGAAATTGATAGGATGCTGGAACTGGGAGTAATAGAAGAGAGTAGTAGTTCGTGGAGCTCCCCCATCGCTGTGGTGCGCAAACCGAATGGCAAGGTTCGATTGTGCCTCGATGCGCGAAAATTGAACGAGGTGACAGTAAAGGATGCTTACCCTCTGCCTCTCATCAACGGGTTGCTAAGTCGTCTTGGCAAAACTCGAGTAATTAGTACTCTTGATTTGAAGGACGCCTTTCGGCAAATACCGTTAGATGAGGGGTCAAGGAATAAGACAGCCTTTGCTGTCCCAGATCGGCCGTTATACCAATTTAGAGTAATGCCATTTGGACTGTGCAACGCGCCACAGACGATGTGTAGGTTGATGCACCGAGTTAGTCCCCACGAACTACACTCTCAGGTTTTCGTATATTTAGATGACCTTCTAATAACTAGTAAGACATTTGAAGAGCACCTGGTTTTATTAGAAAAGGTAGCTAAGCTTTTAAAGAATGCAAATCTTACGATTAATATCGAAAAAAGTAAATTTGTGCTAAAGGAAGTTCGCTATCTTGGATATGTAATTGGTGATGGGGTATTAAAGGTTAGTCCGGAGAAGGTTGCTGCTATAACGTCTTATCCTCAGCCGAAAACCGTTCGCCAGGTGCAAAGGTTCTTAGGGATGTCCGGGTGGTACCGCTAGTTTATACCCCGGTATTCCGAAGCTGCGGCACCACTTACAAACCTGTTGAAGAAGAACAAAAAGTTTGTCTGGGATGAACATGCCAACTTAGCCTTTGAAAACTTAAAGTCATCCTTATCGTCTCCGCCAGTTCTGTGCAATCCCGATTACACGCGGCCATTCTATATACAGTGCGATGCCTCCACGACTGGTGTTGGCAGTGTATTATTTCAAAAATCCGATGAACATGAAGATAAACCGATTGCTTTTATTTCACAGAAGTTCAACGCGGCCCAGCGTAACTATAGCATAACCGAGCTTGAGTGCTTTGCGGCCGTTTTGAGTGTAAAAAAATTCCAGCAGTATATTGAAGGTTTTCCTTTCACGATCATAACTGATCACGCAAGCTTGAAATGGCTTATGAGCCAAAGGGAGCTTACAAGAAGGCTTGCCCGGTGGCGCCTCCAACTACAGAGTTTTAATTTCACAATTAAATATAAAAAGGGTAGTGAAAACTTGGTTCCAGATGCGCTTTCTCGGCAATATATGGATGAAATTGATTCTATTAGTTTTAACGATACAAATCGTATTCCGGTTGATTTGAATTCAGAAGAATTTTTAAATTCGGACTACCAGTCTTTGGTTCAAAGCATCGAAAGTGAAACAAATCGTGTCTCGAATATGAAAGTAGTTGACCATCGAGTATTTATTAAACCTGGAAATTGCAACGATGAATCATTGTCTTCGGACCTTCCCAATGTAAATTAGTTGTTCCGCTCGGTATGATTCAATCAATAATAAGAAATGCGCATTGTCCACCTACTTCGGCACATTTGGGAGTGCGTAAAACCTTAGAGCTCATTCGACGCTTTTACTATTGGAACCATATGGCAAAGGACGTAAACGATTTTGTATCTAAGTGCGAGACATGTAAAATGTGTAAGCCCGTAAATAATACTTGTCGTCCACCAATGGGAAATTATATTCCGGTTACACGTCCGTGGCAAAAACTTTATATAGATTTCCTTGGACCCTATCCGAGATCAAAGCAGGGTAATACGTATTTGTTTGTTGTATTAGATCAATATTCGCGATTTTCATTGCTTGAACCTAATGCGAGTTGCCACCACAAGAAACGTAATCAAATTCTTAGAAAATAAAATCTTCTACGTATTTTATGTCCCGGAAGTCATTTTAAGTGATAATGGAAAACAGTTTTGTTCGACCCAATTCACAGATTTCTTAATAAAATTTGGTGTGAAGCAAGTTTTAACCCCAAAATATTCACCCCAGTCGAATATATCCGAGCGACTTAACAGATCGATTTTATCTAGTATACGATCCTATATACGTCAAGACCACTCTACTTGGGATGAACAAATTCACGGAATTGGATCGGCACTTCGAAATGTGACACATCAGAGTACGAACCGGTCTCCGTATTTCACAGTATTTGGGAATCATTATATTGGACATGGATCGGACTATCCATTATTGCACACACTTAACTGCTGGATGACAATGCAGTTGAACTTACCAACTCTGATCGATTGACGTTGGCACAGAGAAGCATATTAGAAAACTTGAAGAAAGCTTACAACCAAAGTTCGCATTACTATAACTTGCGTAGTCGTCCTCGAAAATTCCAAGTTGGTTAGGAAGTGTTTGTCAAAAACTTTACACACAGTCGTGCTCCAAACAAATTCGCATCTAAGCTAGCTCCAAAATACACAAAAGCCTATATTCACAAGCCAATTGGAAATGTGGCATATGAATTGCGTGACTAATGGAAAATTAATTGGAGTTTACCATATAAAAAGGACATAAAATAATGTATATGTTGATGTAAAAGTGTAGATGTCTAACATGCTATTTGAGACTCCTTCTCGGGTGTGGGTCGTCCCCACGAGTTGAAAGGATTGAACTACAACTTTCAACAATTGTCCTGTTATTTTCGTACACACTGTATGATTCACTTTGTCTCCACACTATCGCATTAATCATTGCTTCATCTCATTCCAACCGGTATACCATCCTCAACAATTAACCCGCTAAAACTTGATTTTGGTCTATAAAGTATAGGGGAAATTGATATGACAAACAAATTTTGTTTTCTTTTTGAATATTGCTTTGTGATGCATATTGTTAAATCAGTCTTCTTCCAAATTTTCAACGTGAATAATTGAACCCACAAAATTAAAAAAACAAAAATAAAATTTCCGGCACAAGACCGAGGAGATACTTTTCCTATAGTTGAGCGGTGGTAAAGTACTTAAAATTGATCTTAAAATTTATTTCTCAATATAAATTCGTGTAATTATTATTAGTGATTATTTTGTTTGTGTAGCTATACCATTTGCGATGCAAAGTGTTTACAAAAGGCATTGGAACTATCGTGGGCTTAATACACAACTGCTAAAAGTGCTTACATCAGCTAGCGTATACGAACCATTCGAATAAAAGCGTAGTTAAAATCATGTAAGTTCCTTATCAGGCCTTAGATTATCAGAAGTAGTTTTAAGTGGTTGTTTGGCATTCGCAGATACTTTACACTGTTGGCTCGAGAAAAGCAAACGTGGCATACGTCCTTAAAACGGTATACCGTTGGATCACATTATTCGGAAGAAGGCTAAAATTTTGCTGTTATCCATTACTGCGTAAAATTGTTGTATGCAACAAACGTACTTTAGAAAATTGTATTGTGTTCAGTACTGTATCGGTTTTCTTGTTAATTATTTTGTTAAAAATAAGATGTTTTTTTTTATCATGCTCAATAACTTATTATTTTCGTAGTTACTAAATTTGTATTAGTTATTAAATCATAAATCATAATAGTGTTAAATTATTGCATGTAATTTAGTAGTGATTTTTTCTTATGTTTAATCGAATGTAGTGTGTTAAGAAAACAAGTAATTAAAACGTGTTTTGCAATAGTGTTACATTCGTGCCTGCTAAATTTTTTTTAATACATAGGTGTAAAACAACACTGGCGGAACTGGAGCGCTCTACTTCTAACAGGAATTATCAGGTAACATTTTTAATTGTTTTAACGGTTACTCAAATGTGACACTATTTACAAAATGTCAAGAAAATAAATCCTATTATCGTATTTGCTAATAGTAAAAACTAAATTCATATTTCTTAAATAATTTTCTATAAATTACAATTAAGTTAAATTATATATAGGTAATAATTATGTTTAAACTGAAAATTATGTTTTTGTTCTAATTCACGAGTAGATATGGGGTGAATTCATTTTTCACAGAGGCAAATATGCACTGAGATGATGCGTTGATTGTTTTATTCTTTTTTATTTGTCGGAAAAGCAGCTCACGTAAATCCGCTAATTACCCGAAAGACCACGCCCATTTCTCCTGTAGCTTTAGTCGGCAAACTTGCTGCTATCGGGAACCATAATTAGTGGATCTGTTAACGCTGGCTTCGAATTTGTTACGCAAAATTTTAAGCGAGCGTTACAATAATTGGGGGGAGGGGGGGGGGGTGTACATTGTTCGTTGGTAAATATAAGTAAAATAGAATGATACAAGTCAATCGGTCTGAGAACCAAATTTGTTTCCGAAACTCTGCAATTATTGGCACCAGAAGAGAACACTGAGTTAAGCTGCCTGTTTAGATTTTTCTTGACGTCATAGATCTGTATCAAAGCTGCAATCGTTACTGATCTGCAATCAAAGTTTTGATAGATGTCTATCATAAACCAAAATCTAATTGATGTTAGTTCTAAACTGCAAGGAGGATTAGAAATTTTGTGAATATTGATAAATATTAATTTATTTAGCAAATGGCAATCATCAATGTGAGGTACCCAGTATTTTGCTGTGTGCCTCATTGATTTTATTGTCTAAATTTTCGAGTAACTAAATTTTTTTTTTATTTATTTATTTTTTCCAAAACAGAGTATGTCAAACAGAAAATATGTAACCGCATAGCTTGGTTTCAGCTATGAACAGTAGCTGCACACTGTCTCGACTGGTAGCTCGTAGTTGGCTTGGGGGGGGGGGGGGGGGGGGGGGGGGGGGGGGGGGGGTTGTGTCCCGTTACCACCGCACTAGCAGCCATGTTACAAAAAAAAAAACTGAAGACTATGAATTGGAAAAAGCCATAGCATATAGAGAGGGTTCACAATACACAACACTGATCTTCATAATCCTCCACTAGAAAACTTTTTGTTAACACATGACCGTACGATAACGGTATATTTCACGAAAGGAAAAGCAATCATCGGGTTGGAAGAACAATTATATACGAAAGGCGCGTAAATTCTCGTTCACACATATGAATTCTAAAATCACAGAACTAGAATCATCCCAAAATAAAATATTTACACACGAGTAGCTATATTATTCGCGTAAGAAATAAAAAAAATTCAATAAATATGATCGAAACTATTCTAAACTGAAAGAGTATAAGTAATTAAGTTTAAATTATATAAATGGTATGCAATACATTACGAATCGGACCCCTAAGATGACGATTACCTTGCATACTACGGGCTGGTATGATGAATATATGACCGACCTGGTCGACGATGCTGTTGTTCCGGTGTTGAAATTTTCCGTTTCGATGGGTTGCCACTAACGGTGTACAGGTTTCACTCATCCAAATTTGTTGGTCGTTCTGCACGTGGCGACAAGGTTGACTACGCTGGTTGGTATGATGTCCAATGTACTATATATGACTGGTGGGTATAATAGTGTAGATATGTCCGCAAATGCACCAAATTTATATAGCGAGCGATGTATTGATGCTCGTGCTGGTAATGGCGGTATTGGTGCCTTTCATAAAAAAAATAATATTTTGGTTCGTCGTAGTACCTGGGCTCCCAATTCGTATCTTGTGTTACCTTAATTAATTGAGTTAACCTTTCTCGAGGGAGAGGGAAAAAATCCCGATATTTATAATCCCGAAGGTACAAAATCCCGAAGATTTATAAAAATCCCGAAGTAATAAAATCCCGAGCGTACAAAATCCCGAGGATACAAAATCCCGAGGATACAAAATCCCGAGGGTATAAAATCCCGAGATATCAAAATCTCGAGGGACAAAATCCCGAGTACCTATGAAAATTTCAAAGTCTATTTGTTAGAAAATTATGGCTGTTATTGCAAATTATAAAAACGCATCAACGTATTGGCCCAATATTAGTATACATTTGCTCAATAGGCGATATTTTATAAGGATGCCCCACTAAATCCTGTGCTGCCATCTAATGGATATTTCAATTTTTTACGTATTACTATTTCCGCTTTGGTTTAAAATTTAATATAAATTTGTTTAAGGTGATTATAATTTGAACTAAAAACAAAATACGTGTCATTAATATATTGTATATAATCCGCTTCTACGTGCGACATGTTTGCTGATCCCCACTCCCACGGCCCCTGAAATTCAATTCTAAAGCCCCTCGGAGGGCTAAGCGGGGAGGAGCGCAGCGACCTCCCGCGTGCCCGTGAGGGTTACCGAACCCGTTAGCCTCTACCATTATTACATTTCAAAATTTTGCATTAATAAAATATTGCTTTTTTTATTAATCTTCCATTATCTTCCAATTGTACCACTATTTCTTTCCCTTCCCACTCTTAATTTCAAATATTTTTGATTAAAAATTATTTTACCATCGATTAACGAATAAAATTTAACATTTTAGTTCATTTATTCAGTTCATTTATAAAATTTAACATTTTAATTCAATTTTATTCGGGATTTGCTCGGGATTACGGTATTTTGTCCTTTCAGGATTTTGTCCCTCGGGATTATGTACCTTCGGGATTTTGTACCCTCGGGATTTTGTACCATCGGGATTTTGTATCCTCGGGATTATGACTCTCGGGATTTTGTCCCGCGGGATTTTGTCTTTCGGGAATATGTCATCAACCCCTTTCTCGACTGTATTGATGATAACGAAATATCCCGTTGTTAGGTCTTCAACTAGGTTTGTTTCGTTCTTTCTTTTATTTTTTTACTAACACACGTTTTTCAATAGTTATTCATACACAATTTCGCCTACCGCGCGTTCTGAAAAAAAAAAATGGAAACAAGACTGGTGGTCAGCTTGTTCGCTACCAATAATATAATGCACAATTTTTCTTATTGTTTGTGGTCAGACGCTAGTTGAAATTAATTTATTTATTGTTAATTTTTTTTTTTTGTAACAATTTAACACCCCGAAATTAGCAATACACATCAACAATTTAGTGGTAATAAACTGCAACTTTAGATTTATTACAAGAATGTTGAACATGATTCGATGGAATAGTTTATTGTTTATCACTCAAAGTACAATTTTTATTTTTATACATAATTGACATAACATACAACTTATAATTACAACTTTTTATTTTTTTTTATGTTACAATGAATATTTTTCACAATTTTATAAGGATTACAGTCTTAATTTATTTTCATATTTTAACAATAATTATATTTATTTTTTATAGTTCCTTTTGGGTAAATAACACCTTACGGTCTCCAATCCCGAACCTCAATTCCATCCAACTCGTTGATTTCTCTTTCTTGTTACCTCGGTTGTCATTTATTCGCGCGCTTTTTCCACCGCTTTCTGTATTAAAAATACCAACACTACCTAGTCCAGAAATTAAAATACACGAAGATCTTCTTGGTAAATTAAAAATTGCTTTAAAAGCCTTGTTTTGGAGAGTCTGAATCTCCTTGATTTTGGTATCCGATAATGAGCCCCAAACTGCTAATAAATACAACATATGAGAAAGCACATGGGCATGATAAATTTTAATCTTAGTTTCAATGTTGAGCAGGTAAGAAATTCGCTTTAGCACTCCGATCATTGGTGATACTTTCTTTTTCACCATATCCGCATGAAAGGACCAATCAAACTTAGATGATAAATACAAACCTAAATAGATAGCGCTATCACTGCGACATATAATTTTTCTCGAAAATTCAACACCATCGGAATAATTCAATCGGTTGAGGGTCTTATGTAGAATATAAGGAAAGAGGATTTTTATTCATTTAAGCTGAGACTATTTTGATTCAACCAGTGATCAATTAAAGTCAGGTCATGTTCCATATGATCACGTATCTGAGCCAGTGATCAGGATTTATACAGAATAATGGTATCATCAGCAAATAATTGAACCGTTCCATGCAGTTCTACGGAAAAAATATCATTTACATAGATTAAAAATAAGATAGGACCCAATATGGAGCCTTGAGGCACACCCGATTTTCTTATTGACTCATTAGATTTGTCCCCATCTAAACGAACAAATTGTTTGCGATTTGCTAAGTAATCTTTAAATAGTTTCAACGCATTATGCCTAACACCAATCTTTTCTAGTTTTCCTGTTTAAACTGTGATATATCTGTTCAATGAAATTCAATACAGCTGACAAGGTGCCACAATTTTTTGGAACCCAAATTGGAAGTGGTTTAGAATATTGTTACAAGAAAGGTATTCTACTAATTGGTTATAGATAATATGTTCAAAAATTTTAGAATAAATGGGTAGAACTGAAATTGGTCTAGTCTTCGATGTATCATACTGACAACCTGATTTGGGCAGAGGAACAATTTTCGCAATCTTCAGATAGTTAGAAAACACCCCTTTCCTTGAAGTTCTGGTTAATTTTTTTTGTAAGTGATACTATGGCCATAGGCGTTTCCTCGTCGATCATTTGACGAGCTATTAAACCCTGTGACAGATGGTTGTAATTAACACTCACAGTGTTATAGTAATTGTTTAATACCATAGACATATATCTGGTTTCGTAACTAGGATTAGGAAACTATGGTTTGCGAGATGAAAACTCAAAACACACTACAATTTCTTTTGTAATTTCTTTGCAATTTCTGTTAACACACTACAATTTCTCGTTTGGTTTTAAATAGTAATGGAGTAGGCATTGACAAAAATGCCAAGATTGACATTTAATTGACTATTAAATTGTCACAAATGACTTTTCTGTTGACAGAACAGAAAAAAATTTGTTCCCGCCAACCAAATATCTCATTGACAAATAGAAAACTCAAAGGAAACTAGATTTGCTTGGTAAACTATTAATGTCCGGAATTTCCATTTTAGATGTATTCGGCGTTAAGAGCACAAAAATGCCTCGGGATGAGAAAAAATATATCATTCCGAAACTAAATAGAGTTACAAACCATTGTTAGGGGTGACACATTACAACGAAACCATGGTTAACTCGAAACCATAGTTATGAAACCAGTAATGTGTATATAGCATAAGATATTTGTTTTTTTTTCAATGCACTGACAAATAGAGCGATAGAGGTCACTGAAGTCAATATTTGCTGTGTCTAATTTAGATATCCGAATGTGACTATTCTTATAATTCGTAATTAGCATCTTGGATAATGGTAGTGTTGGCAGTTTAATTAATTACCTAATTTATTTATTAACAAGAATGATTTTGAGAAACACCAATCCCATTTTGAGCATGGGCTGTGAAATTTTTGCTCCTTCCCTAAACTCTATAGTCGACGCGTCTTTCTTCTTGTAGTTATTTTCTCTACTCGTAAGCAGCAATTATTATTGGTCCCATTCGGCAGTAATATTTTGTGATCTGAAAATAAAATTCACCTGATGTCGAATAAACTTTTGTTATTTTTTTTATTTTCAAGTTGGTTTCGTATTTTAGCAGACCTCAGTTTTACGGCTCCACATAATTATGGTACATATTTTTCTAACAATTCCGTTTCTTTATATAAAAATAAAACTAATTTCGGAAATAAGGACGAATATTGAAATGCAAAATTTTTCGGCGCGAAAGTCACAGGCTACAGTTGAAAAATTTACCAATAAATCTATGGTCGCTAAACGAGACATCTCCAAGCAACATTTTATACTTATAGGGATATGAAGTTAAACAGTCGATCGAGTATCGTATTGATACTTGACATAAGGCATTCATAATTTATTATATGCTGATCCGAAACGATTTTAGATTAATATTCGTTGGTGGGCGATAAATGCCTATGATATTAAGGTTTAATAAACTAGAGTTATGAGGGTATCTATTTCATTAACTGAATCATTACTCACTAATTGATTGTTAATTCGCACAAATCACTCATATATGGTGCAAAAAATCTGCATCTGCTGTTGATTTAAAATGTGCTAAATAAATTAAGAGTAAACAATATACGAAATATTTCTAATCTTCACTACTAACCATCAAATTAGTTAGTGAGAAATTTAGGCAATATAATCCAACTGAGGCACGCAGTATAAGATTCGCTGACCCATTTTTTAACAATACTTCGTGTTTGGATTTTATCGAGAGCCTTAACTTGATGCCAGAAAGAAGGAAATTGCTTATGCCAACAAAATGCCACGAGAAGCATTTTTGCTTGCTACACACGAGTAGAGATTAACAGAATGGAAACGTTTAGAAGTTCGCAAGTTTGTTCCTGAAGTAATAAACCAGAGTGAATGCTAGAGCTATGTATTTAACAATCGTGTCTTCTAGTAACTTCCATTTGCAAATAATTATTTTTTGCTTTAAACTTTTGTTTGTAAGATGGACATGATAAGTTTAGGGCAGATAGTAAACATAAATCTTTGTGGATGTAATTTGACCTATTTATTAGTATAATTCAATTCCGATTCCTAATTTTTTATATCTATAACTGTAATGAAATAATATTTATTTGATGTGAATTTCATTTTATTCTTATTTCTGCTCTATTTTTCTAGCTACCAACAAAAGGCGCTAAGTACTCGTAAGTCGTAACCCGAAGAACGCTCAACTAAAGGTGCTTATTGGAACACATTCTATGTGGGGTGTTTTGAAATAAAATGTGGAGAGATTATAAATGTTTACTCATAACGGAACGCATTGGTAATTAGTAGATCGTTATACATTCCAGCAATAGCCTTTAACACTGTTTGTTATTATAAACTATATTATCGTCGGCCAGTCAATGCACGGAGATAGGGGCAAGCCGTTCGTTATAATATATTACAAAATACATGCATTATCAATCATGTAAACTAAAATGTACATACTTTTAAATCAACAAAGTTCAAGAGTAAAGATTTACAATATTGATACCGAAAATTAATCATCGGATGAAGTGCGTAAACATAAAATACGAAAAATTTTCCGATTGCGAAACGTTGCCAGATCTAACCGATAACTAAAATAGTTATACTGGATGAAAACAAACAAATATACAAACTAAGATAATGCTAATCGGTTATCGTTAGATAGATTCCTTTACAGTCCAAATACATCATACGGTTTCTCTCTGCTGATTATTTACGTATAGAAGATTGGTAAACTGCAATCACCGTATTATAATCTCATGCAAAAAAGAAAAATGTGGAATAAATGTGTTTTGCATTAGTATGACCTTTCTTCGGCTAATATCGTACAGAACACGAAATTAAATTGCGGAATACGGTATGACGGTTAGAGTTTTCTAGAGAAATTATTTCCATTCAAATTATTCGTTTCACCGGTACTTGTGTTTTTATGACGAACATTCCGTTACACGGCTTCTTCTCTACTGTAAAATAAAATCCGAATTCGTACTCGATTCGAGAAGTTATTCATAAATGTGTTTTGTAATTATAAAAATTTAATTGTGTAGTTAAATCGTAAAGTAAATAAAGTCAGTGCAGCAAAAATAAATCAGTCAAACGTTAATAATCATAATGAGAGATTGCATTGCAACGATCGAGAAGTGAAACAAAAAAAAAATTTTAAGCAAAAAGAAATCAAGATTAGTGTTCATTTGAATAACTCTCGAAGTAATAGTTGTACGATTTTATCATGTTTTATTGCAATAATTAGTATTGAGGTTTTAGTTTGTGCTTTTAAATTTTATTAAGTATTTAGTATAGTTTAAAGTTTTATATAGTGAATGCCCGTATGCAATCCCTGGATATAAAATATTCCCAAAATCGGACAATGATTTCTGAAAAAATTCATAAATTTAACCTAAATAATTTTAAACGGACACCCTCTATTGATCAAAATGAAATTGATAATTTAAATAATAATAATTGTGTTCGTAAAGATGAATCGTTTGCGATACGTGTTAAATTTCCTACTAAAATACCTGTAAGTGTTTGTGATGTGCTTTTTGTATTCATCTCGCATGTTGTTGATTAAACATTATCTAAATGAGGTTTAAAAAAAATTATACCTTTGACATTTATTAATCAATTTCCGATATATGTACATACATTTGAAATTAAAATATGTTTTTATTTTTCGATAGATAATTGTTGAACGATATGCCAAAGATCACGAATTACCATTGCTCGATGGGAAAGTAAAACGGAAATTTTTAGTACCGCAAGAAATTACGTTATCACATTTCTTGTCAATCTTACGCAAACGAATGAAATTGAATCACAATCGTGCCTTATTCCTGATAGTCAATAATCGTACGATGGTAGCGCTAAGTAAGACGATTGGCGAAATATACATGGAATATAAAAATCCGGACGGGTTTTTATACATAACGTACGCATCGCAGGAGGTTTTTGGATAGATTCGGATAGAAGATAATTTTAAGTATATTACGTAAATTGTTTATAATTGTATTGTGTAACGTTAGTTTTAAATAAATATTATTAATTTTAGAGTAAAGGATTGTTTTATTTTGGCATACCGTTTAGTTCGAGTAGCCTATTACATTTTATATAAGGTGGGTAATGATGGTGAATATTATTAATAGGGAAGAAACTTGACAGGCGATTCTCGATCGCCCCTTTAATGACACTATATATCGATTGCATTAATAGCATGACTAAGAAATTTAATTTGAAAAAACTGAAAAACTGTTTTGATATGCGCTAAATGCTTTCCGAGGAACTGAATACTCTCAAAATGTAATAATAAATGAAAGAAAATGCCAATATTCCTTAACGCAAAAGGCATTCTTGTAGATTCGTAATTTCCGATTGAGGTTCCGACACAGGAATAGTGCCATTGTTTAAGGCACGAAATTACCACACGACCTTCAGTCTCTGTTTTTTTTTATTACCGAAAGGAACTGATCAAAAACTGCCACTAGGTTGACAAATTCCTTGTTTCTCCTTGGCTTCGAATTCCGCTTTAGATATCGCTATTTTATCAGGCGCTCGCCGACGTGCTTTACGCGTGATATGAGACCTATGATTACTAGATGTAATTGACTCTTGACACCTTTACTACATCAGAATCTCTTTTATAATATCGATGAATTGCAAACTAAGTTGGAAGTAAAAGGATCAACTACATTCTATTATTGTAGACAAAATTTTAACAACGCCTGAGATCCAAATTCATAATTCTTGTATCGTAGGCCTTAACGATGATGAAATTGTCGCATCATTTAAATTGAACTTGTTATTTGAATTTTGGTTGAAAGTAACCTGATGTAGAGGATTCACTGAAACCTCGGCTCCCGTACATCGATTAATAATTTTAGTCTGGCTGTTCTTTAATATATGCAAATTTAGATTTTTAATGCGGGTTTTGGCTGTTTCATCTTGAAATTCCATGCGTTTACTTTTCCTTGTCGCAAAACCACAGCCCTTTCTAAAATAATTCAAACAACGAAACTATTTATTAATGTATTCAATTATAATATTGCTATGTTAATTGACCGACTAACATGCCATGAGAGAACTGAGGAAATGTCTTGTTATTGAAAATGAGAGAGGCGGATGAATAATTAGAGTATTCCAATGCACAAACACAACATTCCTTTTGATGAAGTACCTAATCATGATGGAGGATCAAATTTTACTTTAGTTCCTCGACTTCTTGCTGAACGACGTAGTAACCTTTGACTAGTTTCAGAGTCCGTAGGTGTCTGTCGAAGAATTGAAGGTGGACCACTGGATAACTTTGTGTACCTATTCTTGGTTAAAGTTGAGTACGGATACATAACAGTCCTAGGGTTCCGATCTCCCAAATGCTGGGAAAGTGTGGTTTTGAAAGAACTCACAAACCTTTTAGACAGCATTTGCCGAAGGATAGAAAAGAGCAGTTGTTAAGTGATTAATACCATTGCGTCGACATAACTCGTTAAAACACTTAAAATACTTTCTCGCAACCCCTCCATTACAAAAACTACTTATAGTGCGTGAACGAAGATTTGGTAGTAATGTCTGGTATCTTCGTGACATATGGATATCGAGAGAACCCTTCCACATATAACACAGAAGCCTTTCCCACTGCTTCGTTGCAATTGGCCAATTTTCAAGCACCTTTCTCGGATTCGGAGAAACCTTCTGGCATGCTCGACATTTCTGCACTGTGATTTTGATTTCGTTATCGAGGTTCGGCCACCAGCAGTGTGTACGGGCCAGCTGCTTATTTGAATAGTGCCCCAATGTCTAGTACGCAACAGGGCCAAATCTTTTTCCACATACCGAGAGGGATTATGTCCCGAGTAAACTCAGTCAGGAGAAAAAGAACGTCATTGATAACAGAAATAGGATTTCTTAATTCTTACAAGAAATTTCGGAAGATCTTGATTTTGTACAGAATCTGGTCATCCTTCCTTCACGTAGGACTGGACACTCGCTCGAACAGAATCTCTAGCTGTTGCGGCATCAATTTGCTTACTATCCCGAGAATCCTCCAACACTTGACACGCATACTCTTCACGATCAAATTTCACATCCAGACCAAAGGGTAGTTGTAAAAGTGTATCGGCGCTGCCTTATACTTAATACTAAACTGGTCTGGTATCTCATGAAAAATACAGCCCAACGCTGGAGACGGTTGGCTGTCGTCCCTGTCAACCTTTTTCTGGGCGAAACAGTGATACTCGTACGAGAAGCCAATAATCCGTCACTGCGCATTGTAGTCTTAGAACTACGAGAAGATGGCGACTAATAATTTACCATCAATCGAGAAATTGAAATGTTGTGAGAATTAAGTTACATGGTGATTCGCAGTTCAAACCTATATTTAGCTGAAAGAACTGTTCGATTGTTTTGGTAACCGGATAAAAAATGATTTGAAAACAAAATCGAACATTATTCTGCCAATAGGAATGTTCATACAAAACCTGCGACTTCGGCAAAAGAAGTTTGGGATAAGTTGGCAACCGCGTTTGAGGACTCAGGTTTTACGAGAAGAGTTGGCTTGTTGTGTTTATTAATTTCGACAAAAGGTCAGGATATGGCGTCTCTCAGAAATGAAATGAATAAATTGGTGTGTGCATATTACGAATCAATTAAAACTAAATTTTGATTTAGGAATGGATACAAGGCTACCAAGGCACAGCTCTAAGTTGAAATCAGTGATTGAAGTTCTATGAAAATGGCCATTAATTAATTCTCATTCCAAATATCAAACGGAACGAAGGGTACGGGACAGTAGTCTATAATATGATGAACTTCGGAAACTTCAAAGAATAAAATGCGACCTTTTCGATTGAAGGCGCTTTTATTTAAATTTCTGTAGTATTTCGGTAACTGGGTTTGGGGTGCTAACCATTGAGGAATAATTTCTTGGCGCATTAGAAAAACTGCACATACATATTAAATTAAAACTTCTAAAATAATAAACGAGGTTAGAAGCGTAGAACTTGTAATATTATTCAGCTAGTAATTGTGAAGGCGTTAAGATCTATGTGGATATTTTATAACTGCATCATTCCTTCTCAAAAAGAAGTTAGGAAAGGAATTTTTTCGCAGCTTTTCAGTGGACGTGAGTACATAACGTTTTAGGAAAATGCACACCTACCTTTTATTAACTACCACATTATTAAACATTTTTTCATTAAATAAAAAAATTAAAATTTTGTTTTCATTAATTTAATATTTAAATTTTAAATTTTTTTCTTTTATTTTATCTCTTTTCTTTAAGAATAATACAATTTAATTATTTTTTTCTTTTAAAAAAAGTCTGTTTTTTTTTTTATTTTATAATAATAATAATTAGAAGAAATAGCAATAATAATAATAATATTTTATTTATCATTAATTAATTAATAATTAATAACTGAAAAAAATTATAAATATCACAAATAAAAATAATAATTATTAAAAATTTAATTTTTTTTAATTTAATTAAATATTTACACAGAAAAAATCTCAAATTTTTAAATTCATAATTATAACTAAATAATTTTTTAAATTAAATTAATAGGTGTTTTCATTTATTTTGTTAAAAAATAAACTAAAATAAAATTATAAAACATAATTAATAATTTTTTTAAGTTACTCTCTTCGCTTCTCTTGTTATCGTATTTTCAATTTGAAATAATACTTAAAAAGAAATAAACATAATAAACGAAAGAAAAATATTAACAATTTTAATATTTATATTTCTTCCTTTTTTTTCTTAATAAAATATGTAATCGCGTGATAAGTTTTTCCATTTATGTTATGTAATAATATATATTTTTTTTTTGTCATTAAATAAAAAAAATGAAAATGATAATTTTGGAAAATGATAAATATAAATTTTTTTTTTATTTATTTGAAAAATCAATAACTTTATTTTTAAAAGAAAATTTATTATTGATAATCTAAATAAATTAGGGTTTTTATAGGTTTATTTTTTGTTTTTTTTTTAAATATTTTTTTTTGTTTTTTAAATTTTTTTCTAAAAAATAAAATTATAAATTAAAAAAAAAACTTTTTTTTTATAACGGAAGTGTCGGTGTATTTGTTGGAGTTGGTGTTAAAACAGACGCAGATGGACAACGTATCGTATGCTGTGATGTTGCCTGAGCATAATCTTGGCTTGGGTTTAATACACTATCACGCGAATTTGAATGTGAAGTTGCTCGTAGTAAGGTGACAGCTTCACGTTCTGGACTACATTGTACTGCTTCTAGTCATTTTTGACGCGATGATTTCTTCTTCTTTCGTTTAAAGAAACAGCAACATCTGTAAAGAAAAGATTTTCTATTTTTTTTAAATAAAATTGTGCTCATTTTTATGTTATTGTTAATTTTTCAGTTAAGCAATATTTTTATCTAATTTGTTTAAATTAATAATTGTAAATAATAAGTAGATTAGCGATAGAACATAAAAATCGAAAATAGCCTCACTTATTGTAACTATTATATATTTTTGCAGAGAGCCAGAATAGTGTCAATGGACGCTTTTAGGTCCCCTATCATGATTACTGAAATCATCGCCAATATGATTATTTCATAGTGCAAAACATTTTCATAACGTTAGCTGCGATTTTACTCAACATGCTTGCAAATATTTATTGGGTGACCTGAAAGCGCTAATTGCCACTGTTGTTTTACGTTGATGTAGTTCACGTCATGTTTTCAAGAACATATCCACAACATAAGTCAAGGACGGCCTGTATTTTATTCTATATTTGTAACTGTTGAAATTTACTATTCTATTCTATCTATTACTTTAGGCTGTATGATACTCAATGATGTTTAGTATTAATCTACCTATTAATTAAGATGAATAATTGAGCGATTAATATATGATATCCCAATAAAATGTTTAGTTTGTCTACGGTGAGGTTTCAAAGTTTATTGTTTTTTTTTGAAACGCATAACTCAATTTTTTCAATATTTTACTTCTAAACAGCGAAAAAATTTTGCCTCAAGGTATTAAAAAACATAAAATCGAGGTATTAATACTTGATTATCAAGATTAGTCTTCAAATGACGTAGAAAATGAAAAAAATAGTTTAAAAATGATAAAAATTTCGATTTTTATCGATCGAAAAATTACGTCAAACGATGTTTATTTGTTTTTACGCCGCAATGTGGATTTTTTTTCGAAAATTTACTGTCGCTAGATGGCACATCATTAAATAAAAATTGTTTCCAAGATAAGTGGTTATTAATAAAATTAATTTATTTTATGCTTAGTTGCTTAATTTTTTTCAATGCTTAGAACAAAAATAATGAAAAATAGTAAATTTATTAATTAATTTTACACATATAAACAATATAAATACAGTTTAATAAACGAATCATATAAAATTTTGATACTCATATTTATTAAAGAAACAAACCAGCTTACATACATTACAGGGGCATTTAAATTTCGATACTAAAAAAAATTTGTTTTCTCAGTATCATACAGCCTTAAGTTAGTTTCTCATGATTTTTAAATTTTATTGCAGATTAAGTTAAATATGTAGACTTATCGAAATGAAAATAAATAAATTAATTGAGACCACATTCCTTTGGAAACGAGGAATGAAAGGAAAAGAGTGTGCAGGGCCTAACATATTTTCAAAATCGCTCTCTCTCTCTAGCTTTCACATCCCATGAATGTCGTCCCATAAATCCCCTCCATCAGTTTCGATCCATCGTTTTCACTCTCCAGTTTCGACATCCTAGTATGCGTAGGTCTTGTTCTACGTCGTCACGCCAGGGCAATTTGATGAATCTGATGATATCGTGACCTCCGAGAAGTTGCTTTATCTCGTGGTTCATACGAATCCGATATTCGTTGTTCACAACTTTAATTAGACCAAAGATGGAACGAATGACCTTTCTTTCGAAGGTAGATAACAATCTACAATCCAATTATTTCAATTGCAACACTTTTATTTCTGCCTGCATATCATTCAACAATGTTATAACTGACCCGAGGTATTTAAAGTTTTCAACGCTATCAAAATTATGGTCGCCAAATCCCAGGTTTGCCATTGAGATGCTGTTCACCTCCAAACCAAGTCTTCTTTCGTAGCGATCGAGCGGTACGAAACTGTCGTTGATATCACTAGGTCTTCGGTCAAGAAATATGATATCATCTGCATATCTAAGAATTTGGCCTGATTTATTAAATATATAGCGCGAAGTTTCAATGTTGCTCTTCCTTACCAAGTACTCAAGTGCCAAATTGAACAGGACAGGCATCAAAGGGGCACAGCGAGTCCATCTCTTGTCGCACACCAGATGTTATTTTAAAGAATACAAGGTATGATACAATTCCTTCAATTACAGTTCTACATACAGACCCAGACGTTGTTAATTTATACAGAAAAACCAGTTGGCTAATACTCTTTAAGGGTGTTTATTCTTATCTTAAGAGCGGTAATAAAATGTTTTTTATGTGGTTCATTTCAATCGCCGGCAAACCCAACAATTGTGGAGCTTGTTTTAAAATGGAGTAGGACTAGCACAAATGACAAGACGTTAGGAGTGGTGTTCAAAAACAAACCGCCATCGAATTCGTTCACAATTTTTTATGCTGAATAATTCAATGTGGATAAAATGTGTACAAGGTGGGCATGGTTGCATTTACTCACAGCAGAGCATAAAAAAAAATTCAGTTCCACTAATGAATGCCAAAATCAGTTATCTAAGCTGCAGAAGCAAAGGGGTCTGTTGTTTTGAGTTGCTTATAATATAATTTTTATTAACTATCCTCAAAAAGGTAAAACAGTTAACGGAGAGTACTATGGTGCCGTTCAAGAATCAAACGCGGTATCTAATGGTGACATGAAATTGAGAAATTACCCTTTAAAATTTTGGTAAGAGCTCTGCGTCAGTTGGAATGTTTGCTATCAAATAAAGGTGATCTTTCAGGTAAATTGGTGTGAAAAGTTTAATAGAAATGTCAAATTTAAATAAAAAATTAATCTTCCCGCTAAAAAATTACATACGGCATTTATTGTAAAAAGAAATATTTTCACATGCTAAGTTACAGTGCGGTATCTACAAGATGCTCGAGTTTGACGTAGACACAGCGTTGTACCTGTATCTAGTAACTTCTGATTTGTAATCCTTCCATTGATAAAAATCAGTGTTTCATTTCCCTAATTTCAACGTTTGATTTTTGGGCTTTTGCAACCGCATCACAAAAAATCGTCAAAAACATATGCGGTATAAACATATTCGCACAAGTCTGTAGGTACCCCATTTGTGCTTAGCAAAGGTAAATTTTTTTACAAAGATATGATAAAATGGTGTGTTTTTGGAAGAAAAAATTTAAAAACCGTGTTTTCCGCTGGTAAATAGGTAGAATAACATGCCGTGTTACTAAAAAACCATATCCTCAATTTTCGATTTTTTGTAGATACCGGGTTTGCAGTATGTCAATCTACTACAGCGGTTAAGGAATGAACTGAAGCCAAAACTTACCCTACTTGGCGAACAAATTAATCGATTTTCATTAAGTCAGCACACAGATCATGCGTGCACAATTGCGTATAACACCTATTTCAAAGTAACCCCTCATATTGTTCTTTAATCAAGTTGTTTGATTCATGGAGTTTTGTAACAAAATGAATTGAATTAATGGAACATAATGATTTGAATTAAGTAATAATTAATTCAACATTAAATTTGGAGATGGAATGATTGAATTTTTTTCTGATCCTATCAGACAGAAACTGTGACAACCACCTGTTTCTAAATTAAAAATGTGGCTCAAAGGCTTCGAAATAATAGTTAGGTTATTGCTGCTATAGAATAACACTTTGAAGAGTTCAATGTTTGTACAGATAAATCGGGAGTAGCGTCTTATTAGAACACCTTGAAAATTAAAATAGCAAAAATAAATAATTAAACAACATTTACTAATCTGTACCATTAGCAGATTTTCGAACAAAAATGCTCAATAATGAATAGTGCCTGTGTTTTGTTACAAAATATTCAAGGCAACTTTGATCATTTTTCGAAATATTTTTTACATTTTTTATGTAACAGCTTAAGTTGCTTTCAAATTTGACTATTTGCATTATATATAGTGACCAATAAGTCTTCGGGGTTTGATCATTAAGTGTTGATAAGATCTCAAAAGTTTGTTGAGCACTGACTGGTTCAGCCTTTGTCCGCCTTTGAGAACTACATCCATGAAATATTTTAGCTTTACAATTTATTTGTAAACTGTCTTGTTTGAATGATTTCTAGGATTCAGAAAAAATCAAATTTATTTATAATAATTGCGCTAAGTCGGAGAAGCTTATACATTTGAATAATAGAAATGAGATTAGGTAAAACATTTAGTACTTTCAATCCTTGTTAGTATTTTAGTATTAATAAACGCCCTTACCCCACAATAAAATATAACCTGAAAATTAATAATTAAGTCACTATACTCACTTTGTTTCATCGACAAGTTCAACTTCCGGTTGCTGGGCAATAGGAGTATTCGAATGTCCTGCTGTCGGATCATCTGCATTCAATTCACCATTTGTTGAGCTCACAACCTGAAACAAATACAATAGAAAATACATGTTATAAATAAAGAATTTAAAATTTCATGTAAAAGTAGCATGTAACAATGAATTCGTGGTGAATTAAAAATTGTGTTTTCTGATACGTATTAACATCTCAGTGGTTCAACTTCCTAAAGTTTTGTACAAATTAACATATCTACAAACAAACGTTTTAACAACTTTCAAACAAATTTCTTATGTGTTTTTAGTTACTCATGCAGATTTTTCCTTTTCTTTGGCCAACAAGCTAATCGAGCTAATTCAATAATTGTGTTCCAACTAGATATGTTATTTAACTAGATTTGAATTTCGTATGTATTATTATAATGATCACAAAATTTAGACCAAATTGCTGCAATTAAATGTTATGGCTTTTGCGAAATCTTAATTATAAACATAAATTGAGATGTTTTTAATGAATTTTTCATTCGAATCGGTAGTTTGTTTGTGTGCGCTTTTCCAACCATGAAATTTTACATTTATAGTTAAAATATGCAAGTGATTTAAAAATTGTTGCTCATATGAAATAAAACTTTTGGCTGTAGCATAATGGAATAATATTGTCGAAATGAAAAAATTTTTAAGTTACATTTTCAGTTTTGGTTAACTCTAAACTGAAATTATAACTGAAAGATTACAAATTATGTACTTCATATGTATGGAAAGTAACCGTATTTTGATGATCTAGTCTAGCGAATAATAGACGAAACTAATTTGTATACACGTTGAATTGGAATAAACAAGAATGTGCGTCCAATCAAATTTTGGTCAAATATGGCCCGACACGTAAAAATAGGCTCGGCTGTTTTATAAAATCATAAAATTGCAATAATCAAACGAATAACTTCATAACCAAATCAACGTGTTCTTACTCGACGTGATTAAAATACCTTGAAATTATGTGGAAGCAATCATAAGAAAATATTAGAAGAGAAAATACCAAAAATAATAGAATCTGCATAGAAAAAAAATAGAAAATAAGGATTAAATAAAGAATATTTGTTATCTACAATATTGGGACCGATTCCGGGATCTACATTTTTTTGTTATGTTACATTAATTTTATTTTCAATACAAATTCCAATTGGGACTTGATTAGCATAACAGAAAATTTGTGCCGTAGGAACCGAATCAATTAAAATAAAACATTCATTAAATTTCACTATTCTAATTTTCCAAACAAGATTATTTTAATAATATCGTAAAAGATTTACAAATATTCTGCCAATTTAATTTTGCATTAACCACAGTAGAAAAATTCATAGTGAACATATTTTATGTTGCTAAATGAAATAAAATTGCTTTTATTGCTACAATTATCACGCAATACACCTCAATGACGAAGGTGTTTAAGCAAGATTTTTAATTCTTAGTTTATATTATTTATGATTGTAACTGACTTAAAACATTTTATTTCGCTTACTTTTACAAAACATGCCAAAGGCGAACCAAAATAAAAGAAATACTAATGAACAGATACGGCACAAGTACGTTACTAGCCAACAAAGATGATCTCCTAATGTTCTTGAAACCTTTAAGTTGGATTATAACGGGTTTGGAGGGTATGATATCAAAGAGCCGAATATCGAAGGGCCGAATTTCAAAGGGCCGAATGTGTCGAAGGGCCGAACGGGTCGAAGGGCCGAATTTTTTATTTATTGTGTGTTGTTTTTAGAATTTTTTTTTATTTTTTTTATGTTTTTATTTAATTTAATTATTTTTTCTATTTCTTGTACCATATACCTATTATCAGAAGGCTGACATAGGGTCGAATGTCTCAGGTGGCGCATGACCAAATTTTCCTTCACTAAAATCTATCGCTGACTGATATCGCGTCATGCGCTTTCAGAAATTACATATTGTTTATAAATTTTTATTTAAAATTCAACTAAAGCTGTATTTTGTTAAGAAATAAAATATTAGAGTCCAGTTTTGGAATAAGCATTGTTTGTATTCTAATTTATCATAGTAAAAAGAAATTATTCATCATAGTTGGCGAATTTATCAGAAGTAATAAAATTCCGGTTTGCTTTATACAAATCAATAAAATTGAAGATTTAAACTGTGTGCCTTAGAGCGATTTTTTCGACTAAATGGCCGACTAAACTAAATTAATGTGTCGTTATGCTATTACCCACCAGTTTCTATCATTTAGTCTCCTGCTGAGGTTGCTTGATTATTTAGTTGTCATTTTTATTTCTTGTTTTTATTATTTTTTTATCGAATACATACGAGTAAAAATGTCTGAAAGGAAATATCTCATTCTTAAATTTCGGTTGTAATATATAATCACACTCATGAATAATGCGATTTCCATATCCATATTTGTTTTATTTTAGCTATTTTCTTGATTTTAAATAATAAAAAATCGGTGTTGTTGAAAACAATATGACGTATGAAAAGTCATAATTTAGTTTAGTTTACAATCGGAGGCACAGCATATTTAAAAGATACTAGTGCCACCTTTGAATGAATGATTTGAATCTGTCATTAATTTAGTTTAGTCGGCAATTTAATCGAAAAAATCGCTCTCAGGCACACAGTCTTAGATAAGAATCAAAATTACTACTGATAAACAAATGCTGACTATGATGAATTTTTTTTCCGTTATGACAAATTTAGAAACCAACATGGCTAATTCCAAAACTGGCCTCTAATATTTTAATTCTCAACAAAATACAGCTTAAGTTGCAAGAAAAACAAATATACCTCTATTATGGTTCACACCTCACTGACAACTCGCTGTGGTATTTAAGTCATGCGAGTACTAATTTGGTATTATGTTTCTCACTTTTATTTTGATGAGAGTTGTGCACTGTAGTTTTATGTATTATGACAATTTTCATTAATTTTCATGTTGGTAATATCATTATTTTTACATTTTTGACATATTACTGAAATTTTGTTTTAAGTTTGAGCGGTCGCAATTTAAAGTTAAATTTTGTTTTAAGTTTGAACGGTCGCAATTTAAAGTTGTATTTGTGTCTCAAGTTTATCTAAACAATAATAAGATATTTTTGGGAATCCTCGGGCTAAATCTGGATTTGCCTCCATAATTTCCACCAATTTGCAGAATTGTTTATGATGAAATAATAATTATTTTATATTAGTTTTAATAAATTATAAATTATTTTGGTTTGTATTTGACAACAAATAAAAAAAATTTACTATGAAGTCACTTGAAAATTTTATGTGAGCAATTTTTACATTACTCTCACTCACCGCGCTCTGACGGCCAGAATCATAATACTAAAATTTGAATTCGGCGACTTGAAGTAACTGAGTGATTTAAATGTGAGAACCATAATTATTTTATTTTATAATTATTTTATTATTAAACAGAAAAAAAATAAATTCAATCAACGGCAACATGTGTATGTATGAAAATTAGTTACCAATAGCGTAACTGTTATTTTTCCAATTTTCTTAGCATTGACTCTATTGACGATTGGAAATGGAGAGAAAACGCTACCTATCGGAATAAAATAAAACTGTACGGCCAACTAGATGTGACCGCCAGCGCTTAAAATACGATGTAAAAGTTGTATACCGGAGAAATTTAAAAGCTTAGGAGCAAACAAAAAATAGTCAAAAATCACGGCTCAAATCGTCAATAGCTTCATAATTTATTGTTCAGTCTTACTTGATCGTCGACCTGCTTACACAAATTTACGATAGGGTTTAGGTCCGGACATTGTGCAGGCCAAGGTCATAACATCAATTTTTTTAGTAGATAACCGTGATTTAACATACTTGGAGGTATGTTTGGGATCGTTGTCCTGCTGAAACAACCATTTTAATGGCATATTTTCTTTGGCATAAGAGAACATTGGTTGCTCTAAAATGCCTCGATATACTAACTGGTCCATAACGCCGTTAATGCGATGTAGTGGTCCCAACCTAGAAAATCCCGAAAAGCAACCCCAAACCATCAAACCCTTGCCTCCACCATATTTTACAGTTCCTACTGTGTATCGAGGATTTAAACGCTTTCCGATTGGTCTACGTACCGTCTTAGCTAGCGCTTCCATTGTTGAATGGTCGTCTGTATGCTCCTTAGCAAATTTTATTCTGCCTTTTCTATTTTTCTCCGATATGAAGGGTTTCTTGGCAGTTCTGAAACATTTCAATCCCGCATCGGAGGACCACGACGAACCGTATCTAGAAAAATGTCTAGATCTAGCTCACGAATAATTTCTTTCGTACTATCAAACATGTTTTTTTTAATAGTACACGATTCTACGGTCCAAGTAACTTGTTGTCTTGCAAGAGCGGCCACCTTTGTGTTGGGTTGTCGACGGTTCCTGTTGTTTTATATTTATTTATCAGCCTCAAAACGACCGATATAGCGATTGTATATTTTCGCACAACTCTTTTATTTTTGAAAATTGAATTATACTTCGTCGGAGCCGTAATTGTAGACACGGCAATAATAACAATTTAACTAAAATTACATTTTATAATATTTGAGCTGATAAACTTCGACTCTTAAAAGTTTAACCTACTCTGCTTGTTCCAAAAAACACAAACATTTCAATACTAAAACACGTTGCAACGAATGAATCTTTGAATAGTAAACAGGCCTAACAGGACTATCGAAAACAAAACTTTCCACAAGTTGTGCTCGAATTTTCTACTGTGTTTTGTGTTGCCATTATAAAGAACAACGGCCATATCTGGATTAAAGGTAATTTGAACCGAGTGAAGTTAGAGACCAATTCGTAAATGGTTGAATCCCATGTTTTAATTTGTTGTGTTAGGTGGCAATGTATTTGAGTTGTGGTAGTAACTACGTATTTTATATAAAATGCTGCCTGAATTTTGGCATAGATGTTCACTGTTAGTCCACAATTCAAATTCATTGCCCTTTACATGACAAATTATAAACATTGGATACAGCCATTTACGAATTGGTCTAACTTCACTCAGTTCAAATTATCATTAATCATGCATCCATTGTTAGTGCCTCAAATTGATCCAAATTCACCCGGTCCAAATAATCTTTAACATGCGTTCAGTTTTTAATTTATTTGACAATCATGCTACATAGAATATTCCATGATTTTTGACACAGGTGTTTATTGTTAGTACCCTTATCTATTTACCAATTGGCCCAATTTCAACCAGTTCAAATTATTATTAATCATGCGACCAGGTTTTAATTTATTTGACTATGGATGCTACATAAAATATGCCCTGATTTTTGTCACAGGTATTTGCAGTTAGTGCCACAATCCAAATTCACTACACTCTACCCCTAACACCTTGCTAATATTTTCAACATATTTTTGATGGTTCTTTATATAAAATAGTTCGAATCACATTAGAATACGCTTTAGGAGGTAGAAATCAGAAATTAGGACGACTTAAAACATTTGGTCATGCGGTGCTTAGACTTAGACAGACTAATTCAACGGGTGTCTTTCGCCTATATAGCAGACAAAGAAACAATAAAACAATACTAATACTAGTTATCTAATTTCCTACTGACTAAATTTTAGTTAGTTTATTCCAGTCGTTCATAGCGGCCGATATTTAGTTAAAATTGGCTAAATAAAATTTTTTGATTTCCAAACTATTTCTAATCTCGTAGTTAAATGAAAATTTAGAAAAAATTGGCTTCTGTACGCCAGTATAAAAATTGAATATTCGGCTATTCTGGTTGGTACCCAGATGTTTATCTAACATTGAAGTGAGGTTACTAAGAGGTTTGGTTGCGAACTAATGAAAATAGACGATCAACAGCTGACGAAATTATAGTCTAAATGCATATTAAGGCTACAGTTCCTAAACCAACAATTATCATCATTTCGTACTATTAATGATAAGTTGCACTAAGGCAAACACATATTGAAACAATAATAATTTAAAACAAATTTGAATATTGAAAACTCGACGGCGGCCGCAGAGATGTGACTCAGTTATTTATCAATATTACGCCATCGTTAATGTTTAATATATACTATCATTTTCTCCTCATCCTTAATATTATTGATAAAGTGTCGTTATAAAAATTTATGCACACATAAATTTTCTTTAATATTCAGAAAAATAAAATAAACAATATTTTCCGCCACATATCCTATACATATGTATGTATAAATAAAAGTACGGTTTTGGTTTTCCAGCAACTTATACACGATATTAGGCTTTATTAATATTTTCATAAAAATACTTTAGCGTAACGGGCAGAAAAATTAGAGTTAGATCTAATTAGTAGGCACAAACAATTTCGAATTCTTATCCCGTGGATTCGTTCCTCATTTATAATAAAAAATAAATAAGAAATAAGTGTAATGTTCCGTGCTTTATAAAAAAGTAACGTATTCATTCTTTCATTATACACATAATACAAACGGAGTGAAGATATTGAAAAGGACTTGCATAGCAAAAATGTCCTCCTAATATGTCCCAGATATGCTCTATCAGGTTCAAATCAGGAGACCTTGCAGGCCAGTTCTGGATGTTTATTCCAAGCGTGCAGTATGTGGCCGGGCATTATCCTACATTAAAACAAAATTTTCTCCGATAAATGGAGCAAATGGTACCACATGTTTCAGCAGAATATCTAACTCTAATATATCGATCAGCTGTAAGGGATCCGCCTCCTGGCCGACTCCATACTCTTTGCCCTTCATCGATCGAGTTCATTAAGAAGTGACTCTGGTCTATAAACAAAATATGATCTCTCTGGTTCTAAGTCCAAAATCGGTGTTCTTGAGTTTTGAATTAATCTTTTTCTCCAAATTCTAATTCATACATTATACAATTAATTCATATTAAATACAATTAAATAAATAAAAAATACTTTACCATTAAAAGAGTTAGATATTTTGTTAATTGTTAATAATTTAAAATTGGAATTAAAATAGTGAAAAACGCAGCAACATTAAGATTATAAACTAGAAACCGAAAATAACAAAATATATAAAAATATTGTTATTTTGCTTTTTCTTAATAAATCGAAAGTTACTTGTGTTCCCCCTAATTGTGCCGCTGTGTGTACTTTTCAAAGTATTTGCAAAAAACGAAAAGGATCCTATGAAAGCTGCCACTTCTGGTGAACTGATTTTGGCCAAACATCACTGGAACCTCCCAATTTATGGGGAAACCTAAGTATAAAGTTTCATCCCGATCAATCTATCCGTCTGGGCTGTTTTCAATTTTTTTTTGTTAAAAATGGTTATTTCCGCTTAAATTTTGGAAAATTGATCTGGACCGATATTCTTGCAAAATAAGTTTAGAACCTTTCATTTTTCTCGTAAATGAAATACTTATGAAAATATTGACAAAAACAAAAAGGCTCGTCGTCCTAGAGTATTGATAAAATCAAGTGAAATCTCCCTCAAACCGAATTAAATGACCTCCCTCAAACCTTCTCCGCTATCAAACTACATTTCTCCTTCATAAATCCTTCCTAGTCCATCAACCCTAAATTTTATTATTTATTAATTATATACAAAAGAATATCACGCCAAGTCACGCCAAGGGGTCGATATTTTGATCGCAACATTTAATTTTGAATGCCATATAGGTGAGGTCCAATAATATCTTTAAAATATGGGTCACGGCACTTACCAAAATAGATCTATACGAATTGGCAAAATTACGTTTCTCGGTTTTATTGCGCAATCGTAGAAAATCATTTTTTACAAAAAATAATTTGAAAGTCAAATTTACTTGGCAGAAAAATATTTGCTTTCTAAAGGAGGACCTAAATATTTCATGTGACGAAATTCTATAGGTTTGGACACATTTTGCCCCTCGAGAAGAAGCATGGACATTTATGCTGCGTACATGACATCGGAAATAAAAAACATCATACTCGCTCCCGAACTCAAAATCAATCAAATTTCGTGAAATGCTTTATGTCCCCTACTAGCTCCATACTCGAGTTGGAATATTTTTAACTTTATTGTTGTTTTAATACATTTTGTGTGATATCATGGTATTTTTTCAGATCTAACTCCCGGAAAGGAATTAAAGATGGTTAATTTAATTATAAATAAAGAACAAATTTTGTTACTAACTCTATTCTGTAATTGTAGTTAAATGTTAAAACACATTTCAATACATGATCCCGTATCACACAATACTCATAAAAATAACCCACCAATAAATAAAATTTAAACACATAAAAAAACAAATATTGGTTGAATTTTGGTTAATAAAAGATAAAACAGCAAAAACAAAAAAAAAACTAATAAAATTTTACATACCTGTACTGAGCCATGTCTATCTGCCGGTGTTAAATTGCCTAACGTTCCACCAGGTTTTGGAACATCAGGCCATGCAGCAACACCCCCTTTGGCATTTGTCTTTTATTATATAGCAATTTAAAATTAAAGTGATGAGATGTTATTCAATGTGTGACACATATGGATGAATGAAGTAATAGTGGCACAGTAGTAGTAACATGATAGCAGAGCATGTTTTATATTATTGATTTTTTGTCGTATGTACAACAACACATCACATTGGTGGTTTTATTAGTTAATATTTTTTGTAACGTTCGATTGTAAATACAATTTTATGTAGCAAACACGCCAATGTATATTAGATTGCGACAGGCAGTTGTAAAACGCACATTTATTTTTAATTTAAATAAAAATAAAAACAAAAAAAAAAACAAAAACTTATGTTAGTATTATTAAATTTCTAAACTATATAATATATAGTGTAAAAAATAAAGTAGAAATGAAAACTAAATTATAATTTAAACAAAATAATTAAATTAGAAAATACAACTTGGTTGATACTTTCACATCTTTGGCATAGAATTGAATGACTTTATATTATATGAAGGGTGAATACGGGTTGGAAATTAGAAGCATTTTGTCTGTCTATGATTTACTGACATTTAAACATTGAAACTAAATAAACTTAAAATTTAAAAATGATTTAAACAAAGCGTATAATAAAGTAAATAAATTACAATAAAAATCGATACTACAAGAATTTTTTTTAAATTGATCTGCGTTTTTTTTTGGTGTGTAAACGCTAAGTAAGTAAATCACCCTTCTTTACTAGCGACATCCTACTGAAAATAGCATAAATTTATAATCTTTTAATGTGTCTACATTTCCAATGAAAAGTAGAAACCTAACCTTCATTAACATTAGGAACGCTTCGTCCGAAAGGAAATCATCTTCATTGTAACTGAATATATCCTATTTTATATTTATAAAAAAATGTAAAGAAAATTTAAAAAGTTTTATCGAGATAAAACTAATTTGAATTACTTTTACATGTGCTATTTATTCGATATACCAGAATATCGAGAGTAGCCAATCTCAAGGCACTACATTAAGATGGTACTACTATACTAAATAGGAACTTAAAACAATGAAGTTGAATATAGTTATTATATTAACTTGAACAAATTGAGATTTAACCTAAAAGCATCTATAACAAAAAAAAAAAAAAAAGCTTTACAATATTGAACAGCACATGTAAAAAATGTATTTCCCCGTTGATCAATAAAGTTTTTTATATATTTTAAACATGATGGTATTACTAATTAATTAATTTTGTTTAAAATTATTAATCGTAATGATAATAATCATCCTCATTCATGCTTTTCGATATCGATCGATGAAATATTAAATTTAAAAAAAAAAAAAAAAAAAATACAAAAATAAAACTAAATTAAATCAAAATTATAAAATAATTTTGCATTTTCTTTTAGTGTTAAATTACAAGTAAATTATTTTTTATAATCACCTTATTGACTTGCGTATGCCGATCACGATTTGGAGAAACAACGACTTCATGTCCTGTTTGTAACGATCCAACTGGGGTTGACTAAAATAAAAGAAAAGAAAATTATTACAAAATTAATAAATTTATTACGTCTTTATATTATTTTTAGAAGACATACAAAGAAATTAATTACTTAAAATAATTTAGATTAGTTGAAAAAGAAATTTTGAAGTGATTGTTTCGTGTTTTAATAATCGGTTGGATTATTCCATCTAGGAACATTTTTCTTCAACTCCATTTAACATAATTGCCCCAAAGCAGAATATATTTAAATATTTTCTTCATCTCCAAATTACATGTAAAAGAATGACAAAAAAGTGTAAGTTGCCTATATTAAAAAAATTATTAAAATTCTATCCCAAATATTTTCGACTTTAAAATTTACGGATAAAAATTATGACTTCAAAATTTCTTTTCATAATCTTAAAAATTATCACCTAAAATTAAAAGCTTAATATATTCTTTTTCATTTTAATGGTATTTTTATAAATTGCTAAATAATATACGTAATTTTTATCTAGTATGTAAGAATTCAAATTTACACGATTCAAATTAATGTATTACTAGCAAACGAATTTTTTAAAAGATTTTTGTTTAATTCTAATACCTAATAATTTCTACTTCCTGAAAATTTATTGAGAAGAATTACGGGCTGAAGGGAAAAAATAGAGTACAGCCCGGTAAGTATAGTGCTGCACCCACACACTTCCTTCACATGGTCGATGATCTAGCATCAATATTAAACTATAACAACGATCATAAGCTGTATTGGTTGGGGTTATATGAACTTTAGAACCCCATTTGACTGCGTTAACCATATGCTTTTGCTTCAAAAATAGTGAATGTTCTATAAATTGTCCAATACCGCCACAATAAGTTTAGTGCAGTATATTTTCAGAAAAATGAGAAAAATAGTAGTTGACGTATCGCAAGAGCCTATTGAAGGTCCCTTACTTACCTCTATCTACATTTACGATCTGCTTTTGCAAATACTTATGAAATTTTTATTAGTTTGGGATATTATGAAATTTTTCGAATCGAACGAATGAAATTCGACGGGAATTAATTATGAAAGCTGGCTCTCAAATTTTTTCGATATCGAAAAAATTCGGCATATCGCGTATTTACTGTATTTTGAAGTAAATTTAATTGTATGGGTACGACGTCGTACTCGCTTACAAAATCAGTCCCATTATTTCCTCATCAATTTAAACAAAATTATTAATAATCAAACAAACACCGTACACGTCAATACCAGAAACGTTGTTTCTTCGATTTATAAAGATAATAAATTTATATTTTATCGCGTCCGTAAGTTAAAAAATAAATTTAAAATATATTTTTGCTATAAAATAATATTTAAAAATACCGGGCGTTACAACAAATACGGGCTTATATAAAATTCGACAAGTAAATAACAGTTTCATTGCACCATCTTCTTTCGATAAAATTCAATTCAATTTTTTCTTTTCTTAATAGGACGGAACTTTTGCTATACCATGTGCACAAATTTGGGTGACCGAATGGGAACTGCAGATATAAATATAAAAAACGTCGAGACAAAGACGAGTCACACTCACGCACCAACGGTTCCGTGCAGCACTGCTACAGAAAATCTCATTTTGTTTGTGAATTGCAAACAGTGAAGACGCGTTTTCAGTTGAATATTAGTTCACCGCATCCATGTTCATGTTTTATAAAATGAGAAGGACCAAATTCTTCGAATGATACAATAAGCCCAAATATAAAGTTTATCAATCATTTATTTTGCACGTTTATTTCTTCCAGTTCTTTGTTATTGTTACCTTCGTGGTCTAGGTTTGATTACGCTTCGTGTCTTTCTATGCCGCCAAACGTTTCGTGATAGTCCTGTATTATTTTTTGAATTCGTCGCATATACATACATATAACTCTTTCAACATATATTTCTTCCCGCAGTAATAACATTTCATTCCCTTTTAAGGCGGATTCGATGTTGCGTTCTTTCGTTTCTTCCTTCCTTTTGACATTTTTTTTAAATCAATCAAAGTTGCTGAAAAAAATTCACAAGAAAAAAAATGTCATTTGTAACCAATGAAATTGGTTTAAAAAAAATTCCAGAAGAAAGGAAGGAACGAAAGCACGCAACACTGAATCCGCCTTAACATGTCGATTCCACGTAGTTCGAACATTTTTGTTTGCCTTTACGAGTACAGTGCCTCTGCGTGTGTCCTTAAAGTAAACAGTTCTTGATCCAACCTATTTACATAATTGGAAGTGATTAACTTAATTTTTGCATTATATGTTATGTTGTTTTCTAAAGTTTCCATATCTGTACTCGTTGGTAATTTATTGATATAACCGAAGGTCTCCACCATGAAAATTGATATGTTGTTTATTTGTGATAATATTTTATATGATTATCACAAATAAACAACAGATTCCTAAAATATTGATGATCGTACCGCTCCGCTAAGTGGTCCAATTGGAGCGAAACTTAAGCTCTTAACTATCCTCTGGTTGAGGCTTTAGTAACAGGCGGCTTAGAATACCCGTTGAATCGTCAAAATTTCAAATCGAAATAAACAAAAAAAATAAAAATGAATCATCAAAATTTTAACGTGAAACAATGTTTTGAACATTATAAATAATTGTAAATATTGTGGCGCCATCTATTGATCGACACAAAAACAATACATTGATCTCTGATAACTGCGTACCACTTTCAAAAGTGAAATTTTGTATTTCTGATGTCAAGAAAATGTCTATAAAAATTTGCGATTTGTATGGGTAATTCGCCAGTTGCTACGTCAACGAGCGACTTGAGGTGCAAGAAACAATTAAAAAGTGTCATTTGGGTCGTGTGACATTTTAGAGTGACTAGAAAAAACATAAATTACAACGTTTAATATATATTTTGATAAGGTAAATTGAGTCCTTGGGACCAGGCTAGATTGAATCAACACCACATTAATATGGTTTCTGTAACCTCGAGAAAGTGGCCAAATCCCTAAATAGAATGTAGTGGAAAAAATTAGCATTATTGATAAATTCGCATCGAATTTAATTTTTTAGCTAATAGGGACGATTTTTCGATATCGAAACAATTCCTGTTGTTATAATGCCTGTTCTCGATATGTATTATTTCGACATTAAGAAACTCGACTCAATTTGGTTCCATTTTAGGTTTGATTTGGTCATTATAATTTTTGTATTTCATCGCTGACGTTTTCCAAGTTTAAGTCTCGATGGAGATTGTCGTTTCTAATGTACCAAGGAGCATTCACAATGCTACGTAGTACTTTATTTTGAAATGTTTGAATGATCTTCACTGTAGTTTTCCTTGCGCAGCCCAAAGCTGAATATCATACGTCCAGATAGGTTTTAGGATTTGTTTATATAACAGCAGTTTGTTGTGCGTTGTCAGTTCGGAGTTGCTTATAATCCAGTGTATTTTTCTGAATTTTAAATTCAGTTCTTGCCTTTTATTTTTAACATGCGCTTTCCACCTGAGTTTAGAGTCTAGCGTCATGCCGAGGTATTTAGCATTGTCAGAATATGGTATTTGTTGTGTTTGTTGTGAATTCAGACTAATCGGAATATATTCTAATTTCCTATTTGTAAAGTTGATGTGTGTTGATTTCGATTCGTTATGTGTTATTCTCCATTGTTTTGTCCAGTTATTTACCATATCAACAGCATTTTGTAGTTTTCTTGTGGACTCAACTATACTAGCATCGGTGGTCATAACAGCTGTGTCATCAACAAACGCTCCTATTCTAGCTTCTTCTTTGTTTGGTAGATCATTTGTATACAGGAGGTATAACACGGGGCCTAGAACACTGCCTTGTGGAACCCTTGCCAATATTTTCTTCAGTTTAGAGCATTCCCCTTCCTGTCTCACTCGGAAGTAACGGTCGTTGATGTAAGACTTTAGCAATTCAAAATGTTGTTTAGCTCGTTGGAGCTTAAATTCTAGACCACAGTGCCAATCCTAATCAAATGCTTGGGCTACATCGAAGAATATTGCTCAACATGCCAGTATCAGTAAACTATATACCTGTTTTATCGTTGAGTGCCTTTCTCGAAACCCAAATTGACTTTCTGGTATAAGATTTCTGCTCTCTATAATTGGCTTTAATCTCTTGAGAAACAGTCTCTTGAAAATTTTTGATGTTGTTGTTAACAAAGAAATAGGCCTGCCTATACGATGTTTTGTCATTTAGTGATTTATTAATTAGGCTTTGTAATCATTATGATTTCCGCTACTTTCCACTGTCTCGGAACATAACATAGTCTAAAGATAGCATTGATTATGTGCTGAAGTTTCCTTAGTGCTTTTTCTGTTGGAGCTGTTTATGACCAAAAGAAATAAAAACTGTTCACCCACCAATCGGGGCTAAAATAACTTACAAATAGATTTTCTACCAAATCTCTAAATTATTGAGGGATTAGACTAATAAGCTGCCTATGGTGTAACTAATCTAATTTATTCAGACTATAAGAAAATGTAGATTAACAAAAAATCTAAATTACTAATCCCTAGTCTGCAATTTACAAATAAACGCTAATATATAGACGACATTTTTTTCAATAGTAAAATAACACAAGTAATCGTTCCTAAAAATAATAAAATTCAGTGGACTAGCGTGAAAGTATCCACTCTAAATGTGATATTAGCTGCATTTTATTGAGAAATAAAATTTTAAAAGCCAATTTTAAAATCAGCAGTGCTGGTTTCTGGTTATTTATCAGTAGTAATAGGAATTATAATTAAAATTCGATTTATACTTAATTTTTTTACCTATGTAAACCAAACTCGTATTTAATTATCTACTGATAAAACTATGGTGAAGAAATTTCTCTTACAATGGCAAATTCAGAAACAAATACTGCTAGCCCCAAAACTGGCCTAGAACTTTTTATTTCTCAATAAAATACAGCTATTTCAGTAACCAAGGTAAAATTAAAATTCTTAGTAAAAAAAACAAAAACATTTCATTAGCCATTGCTAGTACATAGTTAGATCTCAACGTTGCTTAAAATTTTGCATTTTTTTACCAAAAGAATAGAAAAACTGGCGACTCGGTCAAAATACAATTACAAAAAATGGATATAAATACAAAAATTTTAATTAAATAAAAAATGATGTTTATGCTAACCGGCCAAATGGAATGATGTTAACGTTATTAAAATTATATTCCAGGAAAAAACAATAATGATGATTTTTTCGAATTATTTCAGTCACATTTTATTAACACTTCAGCTCATAACATTATCAATATTTATTTTTAAAATGTTACATTTATTCTTTCATTTATTGCATCATTTAAAATATAACAGATTTTAATTAAACAAAAATCGAATTATTTATAGTTTTTTTAACGGAAAATCAAAAATTGTGCCAATTATTCCAAACTTGCAAAATCAATATTATAAATTGAGAAATAGCGAACAAGGCTAATTTAAAATACTGAACAAACAAACACATATGAGAACGGTTGAGAACGAATAAGATCGACTAGAAAAGTAAAATGAAATACATAATAAGTCTTTCCGTTATATTTTCTTATATAATTATGTACGTATATAAAGCAAGAAACGAACCGTGAAAATCTAGCGTACGTTCATTTCGGTTTATTAAAATTTAGGGTATTACACAAATTGATGATAACTATATTGTAACTATTTAATGATTGTACAGTCAGAGACCAAATATATAATTTTATAATAAAATACGCACCACCTTGTTAAGCCGAAAAAAAGGAAGTATGTAATTTTGAAACGAAATAACTCGAGATAAAATATTGCTTAAATGGTATGCAGTTTGTATTTTATTCTGATATTTATATAATCCTCTTATACATACTTCTTAAGTGAAATGATGGTTGGTATAAGAAATATTTTTAAAAATAGCAGTATTATTATTTTCCTAATTCTCGAAGAAAAATTTCATATCATGTAGTATAATAAAAAAATAATAATCGAAACTGTAACCTTTAACCTTCTCTAAACCTAAAAACAAAAGGAAAACGTATATTTCGGTAAAGAAAACTACTTAAAAAATCAATAGATAATATGGTTTGGGTAAGGAATAAGGAAAAGTTTTATTTTAGTTTTAGTTTCGTGTTTGCAATAAAAAAATTGTTATTGCACATTCCTGTGTATTACAGGATTATATGAAATGACCTCGTACATTGAAGTAAGTTTATAAAGTTTTTCATATTACGCCACAATTTCTTTATGATTTATTTTTTCCTACTCTTATAGATCAAATTTACTACAAGATAGATAATACAACTAGGTTTGCTTTAAACTAGTTAGAAATTAATTATTACCAAAAACTACAAACAATATAAAATAAACTAATAATTTACTTTAAAATAAAAACATATTTGTAACATAAAACAAAAATAATAAATTAGTAAATATCACCTTATCAGATTTAGTTTTGGCAACATGCGATGGTGGAGCATTCCGCAATTGTCGCATAACATGAAAGCTTGTCGTCTTATATATTTAAATAATTTTCATAGATTGTGTATTTTTTTATAAATGAATTTTAATTTAAAATAATAAAAAATAAAAATATAATATAAAAATGTATAATTTTTCATCTTGAATTTTCAATTTCAAAAATAAAATTAAAGAAATATGTTAGAATTTTAACTTAATTTTTCTTTAATATATAACCTAAATTACAAGAAAAAAAAATTTAAAATTTTACTTCATGCTATTCATTTTTATTTGGTTTTTAATTTTGTATTTTTTTTTTTTGAAAACTTTCGTAGATTTATTAGTAATATGGATATAAAAAAAATTGATAATTTTACTCACCATTGTCTTTCCTGTCCAATCAAATTCACCATCGTCTACGTAACCTTTGCGATCAAATAAGTCTTGAAATAGTCTACGCAAATAATCATAATCAGGTGTTTCAAAAAAATCTAGCCGCCTTACATAACGTAAATATGTTGCAAACTCCTCTGGATGATTTTCACATAATACCTGCGATAAAGAAATAAAATAAAATTGAATATGGTGGTTTACCGAAAATTGTATTTAAAGGCTATTTGCTATCCGAGCCTAGCCGAAAGTATCAGTCAGTTGTAGCAAAATTTGCATTACATACGTAAAATTAGAAAATTAACAAAGAGCTTCTAGCTGGGTATCAAAACTACCAACATAATTAATTTGGCATTTTTCGTCCTCCTTGTAGACGTAGAAACCAAGGCTATCTACATTTGATAGAAATTGCGAATATACGTTGGGGGTTCAATAAGTCGGTAATAGAAATTTTTAATTTTGCCTTTTAATTCCTTAATTTTCTCTACCGACAAATATGTAATAGGCTTTTATGAGTACCGCCACGCGGTAATTTCGAACCGCACGATCGCGTTTATTTTTCAAATTAAAAACATAGCGCAATGTTCAATATTTTCTATTTTCAAAACACGTGTTCATTAAATTGCTCACATAAGTTAAATGAAAAGATTGATCGGTAACCAGTAACGACAATATACATACAACAATGATAAAAATAACAGTCTCTTAGCTGTGACAATTATTACATCGAACTTTTGTGAGCGATTTACAGTAACAGTTTAAACCCGTGAAAAATTCTACCTCAAAATCTCCCCAGTTTGTCCAAGAGAATTTTATGATTCACCACCATATCGAATATTTTCGGCAATCACCTCTTAAAACCCTCATGAAGGGGAATTACGAATTCATTTAAAGTATCCTTGTACCTAAACCGCATATAAACTCAAATTAACTTAATTTATTAAACTTGATTACTAAAATAGTTGAAGCGTCGATTAACATCAATATTTTAAAAAATTTACTGCAAAAATTATTAAACAACTGAAAGGAATTATATATGCAGTTAATTATTGATCATCAATCGATCACTCTCCTTAGGCAGCGATATGTTCGAGAAGCAGTCTCGAGAAAGTTATCTTCCTTGTTCGTCTTGACAATCCAACTACGTTAATCAAATAAATCAAATTGAGTAAACACGAAATTACTGCTAGATCGGCTATCGTTCATATTAAGTGATGTAATCAGTAAGTCACAAAAACCAATACAAAGCATATCAGTCATTGATAAAATTTTATTCCAGGATTCTAGTATCAATAGATATAGTAGATTAATTTTAAATTTCTGTGCAAAGAGGGTGTTTCGATATACAAAATATATATACAAAATTCAAAACTGTCTGCAATTCTTGTTGGTACGTAATGCACTACAGAAATAACAGTTTTAATTGGGACTGCTCTTGCCCCAAAACAATTTGGAAATGTAATGAAACAAACTGACGGTACATCACCAAATATCGCTCATTTGCTGCAAGAGTGACACAATCCAAAATTTTTATTTTTTGAGGAAAACGATTTGAAAATATCATTCAAAATTGTTTGTAAAAACGGCGTTTTTCAAAAGTAAATAAAAATACATTCGGGGCGGCATGTTGTACCATCACTATTTTCGACGTATGTCTCATTTTTCACGAGTAAAATGGCAGCCTATTTCACTTCGAAAATCACGCATGTTCTAATGTGTTCTCAGCTTGCTCGAGTAAAATGTCACTATTTTATTCTACGATTTCTAAGACTACTAGATTAATCGACTCACTTTATCATCAATTTTTTTTTATGATATTGTATTTCGTGATCGAAATGCAGAAAAGAGAAAGTGTGTCCCCCGAGTCATGCTCGGGCAAATCACTCAAGTGGTTAAGTCACCCTCTTCGCGATATAAAACATACAATTGTTTGCGCGAAATAGAATGTTAATTGATTCCTCAAAACTGAGACATAAACTAAGTCGAAAATATTTATAAGAATACAAGCCGCCCCTGATTAGTAAAATAATTTGTTTTTTATTCGTATATCCTCAATCGATCTTAATTTTTATAATTCTTTAAAATTTTGTAAATTTTCATAGGATAGTTTCTAATATCTTAATTCCTTTCGCGAATTGAGTGATATGGAATTTTACTTAATTTGCTAGAAATAACTACATAAGAGAGTATGTTTTGGCACAAAATAATCAACATATGATCATTTGGTTCGAATATCTTAGAAATGAGTGAATTTTGAGTTGTGTTCGGTAGAAACATTCGATTTAAAGGTTTGTTCCTGATACAATTTTCTGAACACAAAATTATTTTCTACATAGAAAAATTCATCAAACGTTTTATGTATTTTAGCTTTGAAGATGAACCCAATGAGATACATGAGATGAAATACAACTCATTTGCCCTATTAGGCAACAAAGATTTTTGAAAGATTGTGAAAGTTTAAAGTGAGATAATAAGAGTTCTCAAAATAATTTGGAAAAACTAAGTTTTCTAAAATGCTAAAACAAGTAATCGTCATTCTTTAGGACGTTGTTTTATTTGTTGCCTGCAGCCTTGCAGTAAAATGATGAATAAGCCTCAATTAGTTTTGTCTTTTGTTAGTTTAGGCAAGTTTCCTGTTTTAATATCAGACTTAGTCATGTTTACATGTGACTCTTTAGATGACAGAACTTCACTGTTTTCGATGTTCATGTAATCCTCTTCAATCATTTTAATTACAAAAAACATATTATGTATGGCAGTAGGTCAATATGTTGATTTATCTTTTGAGTGAAAGTCGGAAATTTTTTTCTCTAGCGAGCTGCTTCAAAAAACTGTTTTGCTTTAAGGGTGGTAAGTTTTAATTAGAATATCAATAAATATTGTTTACATTACGATCACCACTAGCAATAAAATTGGATCCTAATGATTTAAATAGTTTGCTATCTTTTTTAAACTGATAACTAGGGAACAGTAGTAGAGGATATAGTATACGGAATGGAAAAACCATATTCCAAATGTCTGATATTTTTATTAGCTATAGAAATCCAGCAGGGTAGAATAAACCAAACATAGTGGTGGATTTTATTCGAAGAAAAAGGATAAAGTTCGATAAAGTATCGAAAAAATGTGGTTACAATATTACACTCCAGGTTTTATTCAGTTCATCATGTCCTTTCTTTCACGTTTTCGTTGTTGATTTGGAAATTTTTTTCTATTCTATAATCCTTTGATTAACTGACTGAGTAGTTGGAGTACCATCTGGAGATAGATTCCTGTTTCTTGTAGATTTATTAGAATGTTGCAACTTATCTAATCAATAAAATTTGGTAGTGGGTCAAGAGTCTCCTTGATTAATTAACTGATTTGTTGAGTCATTTAAATCAATTAAATATCAAACTTCAAGTCGAAATCGATCAAGTTATTTTTTACGAAATAAAAAACAAGTGTTTAATAAAATGTGTTTATTAAGCGATGTGTTTATTAAGTAAAAGCGAATTTTAGAAAGTACACCACACAACGAATTTGAAAATCGGATTTTCCATTAAATGCCCCTGAATTACAACTGAACAATTAATTATAAATCTTCAAATCCAGGATTGAAAGAAATGATTACGATTGCGTTCAAATTTCAGTTCTCCACAACTTACGATAACCTAATCCACTTTTCTTAATTTAACTTTACATATTCAAAAGGTTATATTAAAGTTTGCTTCATATACAAATCAGAGCAACATGCCTCTTCACAGAATTTCAGAAAGATAAATAAAAAAAAACACTTCACCAAAACAATGTTAAACGTGGATTGGGACCAACAAATAAAATCTGTGGCAATTCAACATAATCACTTAACTGAAATTCAATGAATATTCAGAGTGTTTTTTCCAAAATAATAAAGTAATATATAGCAATTCAGTGCAGTTAAGTGGTGTTGTTTTATAGCCACAACACGGTCAATAATCAAACAAATTCGTCCAAAATTGGATTGGTTATAAATGATGCGAAAAGGAACAGATTGAAATAAAATTTGACAAAATCACTTAACTGATATTAAGTGGTTATGTTGAATTGCCACAGAAATGAAACTATGATAAAATGCTAAGATAGTTTGGTTGATCATACCTCCGGAAAATGTCAAAAATTAGTAAATCCTATGAGCCCGAAAATAGAAAATAGAGATTGAAAATAGGATTTCTGTTAAATTTCAATTTGTCCATTACTTGGGACCATAAAACAAATATTTTAATTACCAATTTTAGTGCACACTAATTCCTGTATGCAAGCAATTCTTTTAACTCATTTTTATAAATAAGCTCATCATGGAATCGAAATTAGACGAAATTGGAGCAAAGCAATCCCAATTTTTCTTTACTGGCACTACATTATATTAAAAATAAAAATGATGAAAGGTTCATTAACTGTATGTACCCAGTAGGAAAATCATTGAATGCACAGTACGATCACTACTCGTGATTTACCAGATAGTTAATCATGACACGGATATAGACTTTTATTAATTTCATTCAAAATTAGCTAACAAACGGAAAAAATTTCCCAATTACTTGCTAGCGTAAACACGATTTACAACATTAATTATAATAAAATAAAATAGAATTAGTATTTCAAATAAAAAAATAATTGAAAAAATTAATAAAATATCGCAATTTAAATTTAATCTTAAAGGTGATTAGAATTGTCTAAAATGCTAAATACATATTTTTTGGAAGCTGCAAAAGAACCAATATTAAATTCTAAATCAATAAAATAAATATTATGAGCACTTTACTTTGCATACGAATTAAAGGAGTTTTTACAATAATTTGTTTTAAACGGTTTAAGATTAAATGTTAGGGGTTTCTTGATGTTGAACGGATTTGTGTTCAGTTTAACTTTTGTCTTTAAATCCGAATATATTATATCATTTAAAATTTTATATAATGTAAGCTCGTTATTGATTTTACGTCTATTTTGAAGAGAAAGTAGACAGTATCTCCCCAGGCGGAAAGGGGTCGTCCCTCCTAGGGTAATCTCATTCTAAAGTTAAAGAAGCGAGTGAAATTTTTCTAACTTTCTCCAAAACTTTACTATGTACCTCATAATTTGGATTCTAAATTGGTGTTAAATATTCAGTAATTGATCTAACATGAGCACGGTAAAGGGCCAGAAATGATTGATTATTGCAAAAATTCGATGTCCTATGACCTTTTCTCAGCAATTATACAAAATTCAATGGAATAATATTTGTATGTGTCTCTCGTTTTGGCTTCCAAAACTGAAATAATAGAAATGATGTTGGAAAATATCAGGACTAACACGATCTGTGCAGTAGTGTATTTAAATCTTTTATTTACTCGCGTCACTATTCTGACAATTCCCTGGGAATAGGGAATTGGGGAAGTTTACTGAAGAAAAAACTTGGATGCAAATTTTTAGAAATTGGAACCATAGCGAAACTGGCAAGGAAACTTATTTCCCATTTCTTTTTAATTTAAAAACCATTATTATTGTTGTATTAATTATTGTTGACATTTATATGTAAATTCTTTTCCTAATTCCTAGGAAATTACCAGAATAGTGGCACTGGAGATAAATAATTAGCTCACAGCGCTCGGAACATGAGCGATGTGAGCTATGTTTCTATCCCAATAGCTTACTTCGTAAAAACATATAGTTCAAATGTGCAACGGGCAGCAGTTTCTCGGAAACAGCGCAATATAGGAGAAAATTACTTATAATAAAAATTGTTCAGTATCGAGGGGGGGACGTTTGCGGCAAGTGTTCACTAAACCAGAAAATTTTTGGTTTAATTATTTAATGAATTAGGACATTTGCAGAAAAATTTCCATTCAGCGCAACTGTATAACTTGTTTAATAACAGATATACGACCAACGCATTCCTGACGTCTTGTTGAATATTTTACATTTTCAGTTGTAGTAATATACCTATAGCTGAAAAACTGCAGTTGCAGAGAAAATAGTATAAGAACTACCCAACGCCATGTTTATGAGTTTTCAGATTACATGTAACATATAGAAATCAAAATTCAGTTATACATCACATTGCAATCCCAATAGCCCAGTTTATATATTTGATATTAAACAACCATTGATATAGTCTTGTAACTAAAATAGAAAAATCTTAGAAATGGGACCGACCAAAAACAACAATTGCAAAATTAATTTAGCAAACTAACGATAATTTTATGATAGAAAACATTACCTTTATGCAAGGCAGGAAAATTATATAAAATTTTTAGTTAGAAAATCTCTTTTACTTTCGGCTATAAATCAATCAGATATCCTTAATTTAATTAAGAACAATAATACAAGGTAGGCCCGCTTACCTCTATTGGTGTTGCTCGTTTAGTATCACCTATTTTTTGATATCGTTCTTTAAGCGTATCGGCTTTTAAACCTTGCCATGGCAGTGATCCTCTTAAAAAATACATAAACATATGACCTAAGGCTTCTAAGTCATCACGTCTAGATTGTTCTCTCCCCAAATGTGTATTTATTGACATATAACGTGCTGTACCTGTTAATGATTTGTGTTCCCGATATGGTATATGTTTATTTGTATCTAAATCAATGTATTCTTTGGCCAAACCGAAATCTAAAATTTAAAAATAGCGATATCAATTATTATTGTAATATTTACACAATCGTAGATAATTTTCTTACCTATAATATGAATAATTTTTTCTCGCTTCGTAGATGTTCGCCCAATTAAAAAATTTTCTGGTTTAACATCACGATAAATAAGATGACGACTGTGAACATATTCGATACGATGAAGCTGAAATTACATTGAAAAAGTTTTATTTTAATAAATGTACTTCAGAAAACAATATCATAACAATTTACTTTCAAAAAACAAAAAAAATTATATATTCCATAACTAAGAACAAATTTAAATATTAAAAAGCATTTCACTTACATGCACATGCAAATTATTTCTAATAAGAAGTAAAATCAACAAAATAATACAAATAAAGCAAATAATTTTGTTTTTTTTTTTTTAAATACAGAGATCTAAATTTTTAAGAAAAATAAAACTCTAAACTTCCAGTATAATGAAAAATATAAGTGAAAAATAATCGATGGGAAATTATGATGAAATTTTGGTTTATTTTCACTGGTGGCCAACATATGTTCAACAATTTTAATCAAGGAAATATTTTTCGTTTTTATAACTATTCCAAAGCGACCCAAAAAGTTAAAATTATCTAATACATAATATACTAAAAATTTTAGTTTAGTTATACGATCATTTACCAAAATTTTGGGTAACACAAGCAAAACAATAATTATGTGAATATAAAAAATATATATATTTTAATATATATTTTATATTTAATTTATTTCCAAAAAGTGAAAAATGTATATGTGATATAAATTTGTGTGTACAATGAGATAAAATTTAAAAATTTTACAAAAAAGATAAACTGGATGAAATGAAAAATAATTAAACTTGAATCTAGATTGCTTTTAATGTTTCTCAAAATTTAGAGCTGTCTGATGTAAAATTTTATTAAAAAATATATGTATATAATATATAAATAAAAAAAAATAGATAAAAATACTTAGAATTATTTAAATAAATAAATTAGAGAAGACATTTTTTTAAGGAATATTATGTTTGCATTATAATATTCTCAAGTGGCTTAAGATTGATTTTAAACGCGCGCACATTCGCTATCATTCAAAATCAAAGCCTAAGCCCAGTACAAAACATAAATAAATATATTTTTAAAATAACTTAAAATCCGTGTTAAGGAGAGAATGTGAACTGACATTTTTGTGTTATAAAGTACTTACTAATTGTATTGCTATCATGAGTACTGTCTTCAATAAAAATCTCCTCCCACATAAATCAAATAAATCTTCTAGTGACGGACCAAGTAATTCCATAACAAGTGCATTGTATTTGCCGCATGGTCCGAAATAATAGACCTCGGGTATTCCCTCCGCTACGAATTTTTAGTTAACAAATTTATGTTTGTTTGTTGGGAAAAAAGTTAAAAATAATAAATAAAAAAAAAAACTATAAAAATTGTAAAAAAAATGTCATCACACGACGTCAATTTCCTTTTGACCTTCGTTTAAAATACTGGTAACAACAACAACAACTAGTAGGATACAATTTTGAGAGAGGAAATATTATTTTTAGGTAAATAGGAATTTGAACGAAGCCTAAAAACAGTGGGATTAATTCCGGATCGGCACTTCAATTTAAATAAAACTATACAAAATCCATAACATGAAAATAGTATACAAAAAATTTTCCATCGATTTGATTTCACATGGGAAAAATACATTTGAAAATTGTTCATGCCGCAAACCAAATTAAATAAAAACAACATAAAAAAAAAATCTACATATAGCTAGTTATAATAAAAATAAACTTCAAACATAGATTTATATTTCTTTTTATTATTTATATTCTACTTAAAATTCACAAACCATAAATACTAATTTTCTTATTAGAAAACTAAATATACCGGTAAAAAATTTCTACAACCTAAAACCAGTCACTCGTATGAAACTTAAAATTTTGTACACAGAATTTAGGAGAAAGACTACCTAGATTTTTCTTTATCGGGATTTAAACCGACTTTGGTACAATAAAGCCTGACAATCCTTTAACAAAACATATAAAAAATGCATGTGGTTCAAAAATATTCTCCTTCCAAAAATGGTATTAAAAATTTATTTCAAATTTACGTATTTTCCCAGCAGTGATGCCAAAAACATTACCAGTAACAAACACCCACTAAAAATTCATACACATAAATAAACGGAAAATAAAAACGTTAAATAGAAAAATTCCAATAAATTTGTCATTATTATTTCAATACAAAAATAAAAAATCCCAAGGAAAAGTTTATAGAATTATTGACGTTTTTCAAAAATAATTTTATTTTTATCCCAAAATGACATATAAAATATTATCTATAGGTACAAGTTCTATTTGACGATAACATTAAAATTAATTATTGATAAGGATCGTAGTTTATTATTATGACGTTGTTCATTCTATACAAATTCAAATACATCAGTTTTCAGATCTGGTGGGTTAGCGTTTTCAGCGTTTAGACGATTAAACCGAAGATAGGATATAATTGATTGATAAAAAGATTAATTTCATCGACAAATATCGGTTATACCACAGAGAAATGAAGATTGTTCTATCTGTTGGTTTTTTTAAGCTCGAAATGTTTTTGACAAATGAAAAGTCAAAACTATGCCTTTTTTAGTCATGTGATTGTTTACAACAGCAAAAACACCTTTTAGTTATCCAAATTTATTACGAAAATGGTCTGTAAAAAAACATTTCGTAAATTACGGATTTCCTACAGAGCCTGGTATTCGCAAAATTGCTGAACGTTTTAAATAAACTTGATCAGTTGCAGGTCGCAGATACTGGGTTCGAATCCCACCAGAGGCTGAATGCATTACGATCGGTGATGTTGATAAACACTTAGTTGACATAGAGCTTGCAATGTGCAAGTAATTGTGTAACACTGTAATTATGTGAGTAGGGGAATGGGTGGGTGTGTGCCTGAATGAAAAGAGGGATATTAATTGACCGTCAAAGGATATTAAATCCACTGGGTTTTTGTGTCCACAATTGGATGAAATTGATTTAGATGATCTTTGGCTGGTCTTGTTGACAGCGTCAAATGTTACACAAATCGTGTTCAATTGGCCACCAAGATCATGAGATTTGACACCGTTAGATTATTTTCTTTGGCAGTTCTTTGAAAAATAAAAGCAGTGATCCACAAACAATTCAAGATCTCAATAACAAAATTCGAGCTTAAATTGAGGCCATTAAATGGCTTTTATTGGAAAATGTGATCAATAATTTTGATTTTCATATGCAGGCCTGTAATAGGAGCCGTGGTGGTAACATGAACGATGTTGCATTCCATACATAAATGACACAGAACAATGACGTAGAACAAACTTTCATTTTCAATAAAAAAATTTCAATTTCCAACATACATTGTGTTTTTTGTTAATATAAAAAAACTAACAGATGGAACGCGCTTTATAACTAACCATAAGTAATGCTACTATACATTACTGAATTTTCCTCTTTCTCATTCATTCGGGTTTAGGAAAACAAATTCTATTTATTATTATTATATTATTTTAATAGAGAAAACCTCGTACGAACTCGTAGTAAGTAAATATATACACTGCTCGTCAAAACATTCAAGACATTTGAATTATTAATGCATGACGCCAGACCACACGATGCAAACGTTGTCGCAGCCCTGACCTTAATCCCATTGATCATGGATCGAATATGCTAGGGTCTCGTTTGAGGCAAAGGGAAATCGATCCAGAAACCTGCCGGGAGAATGGGAAATGATTCCTCAGGAGTACATTGCAAACCTGGTGCACAGTATGCCAAAAAAGAAGGCCAGATGTGATTAGAACTCGTGGAGAAAACACTCGATATTAGAATACGGACTGCTTTGATTGATGGTTGGTTTTTATTTAAATAAAAATGAAGATATATCAATATTCGCTTTTCTTTAATTTTGTTATTTTATTTTTTTGACCCTGTGGTTACTTTTATTAAACAATAACTTGGCGTGCCTTATATTATATTATTTCGTACAAACATAACTCGAATAATGTGATTAGTTGCCGTAAACACAAATATTTACTGGAAAAAGGAGTGTTCGGAATTTTTTGATGATTTTCGACGCAATTCAAATTAAAACGATTTTTTCACAAATTAAAACGATTTTTAGTTTTCTAATTATAGGTTTGAAAAATCAAAAGGGAAGTTTAAGATGGATTTACATATCCGACGATTTTCTGCCCCGAACATCACGTGACACATTCAACCAATCAGAAAGAACTTTTTCGCCGAATTTTCGGCACGACGCAGACATGAACAAAATTTATCTTTTCGGCGCGACGACACAGCATACATAAAATTTAGTTCTTTTTACGATTTGACATTTTCAAATGGCTATAATATGTTCTTTAATAATATATGTATATTCACCTAAAAAATCAAAAAAAAAATTGTGTCAAAATATTGTTTATGCGTGTATGTGTAAAAGAACTACCCCGAAAAATCGTCAAATATGTAAATCATCGATAATACAGCGTTCGCCGAATTTTCTGCGGCAAGCAGCCGAAAAATCGTCAGACATGTAAATCCACCTTAACAGACTAATGCTGTGTGCCTCAGATCAATTTTTTCGATTAAATTATGAACTAAACTAAATTGCTCAGTAATTCACAATAAACATTCATAGGTGGCAGTAATATCAACAAAACAAACTGTGCTTGACTATTCGAAATACTAAATTGTCGACTTTTCATGGATAAAGGAAATATTACGAAATAAAAAAAAGTGTCATGTAAAAATTTGTACACAATTAACACATTTGCATTAAATACCAAATAATGACATTTGACAACTAAATTGGAAAGTTACCTCGCGAGGAGAATTTTCGTTTATAATCTGGCGGCGAATAGCGTAGTCACTTCAAAAAATTTAGTTCATAATTTAGCCGAAAAAAATCGACCTGAATAGCATAAGACTGTGCGCCTGACACGTATGCTGTGTGCCTTACGTTGATTTTTTGTCTAAATTTCCAACTAACTAAATTGATGGTTAGTTCATACAATTCGTTCAAAGATGGCACAAAACAAACCGCATCCGATGTTTAATGAAAATCTGCTACACAAACTTAAATTTAACATTCTACAAAACATTTCTAACGAGTAATTGATAAATCGAAACTAACTTTGCAATTTAGAACTAAATATCGAGTAAATTTTAATTTATAAATATTAGAGACATCTAACAATACCTGGGTGCACTAACGGTCAATTTAGTTAGTCGGAAATTTAGACAAAAAAGTCGGCGTCAGGCACACAACATTAGGCTCCTGCTGAGGTTGCTTGACTATTTAGTAGTCATTTTTATTTTTATTATTTTTTTTATCGTATGCATAGATACCGATCGAACAATTTACGGTGACAATAATAAGAATGTCTAAAAGGAAATAGAATAGGAAGTGACACTCGAATATGTTCTTTGATAAACTTGTCATCATTTAACATTATTCTACGATAAATAGACGAATTATAGGATTATACAAAATTTCGTCCTGGCTGAAATTTAAGAATACATAAAAATCAATGAACAACTATTCCTATTACTGTTCAGGGTATGTTGTTTCAATATATTAACTGGTATTTTGTTTTTTTTTTGTAATCTTTAAACTTTCATTAATAAATTTCGATTGTAATTTATAATCACATTCATGAATAATGCGATTTCCATATTTGTTTTATTTTTTCTAATTCCTTGATTTGAAATAATAACAAACCGATGTTGTTGAAAAACTATGTGACGTATGAGAAATCATAATTTAGTTTACAATCGGCGGCACAGCATATTTAAAAGATACTTGTGCCACCTTTGATTGAATGGCATGAATCAGTCGTTAATTTAGTTTAGTCGGTAATTTAGTCGAAAAAATCGCTCTCAGGCACACAGTATAAGAGACACAGCGTAATTTTAATATACAGTGAAACTCCGTTATAACAAACTCGGTATATCCCTTTTCCGACCCGCGATCACAATTGTGTAAGTAAAAAATCGTGTACAAGAGAATCATGTCAAAAATTTATTTTTATATATCTTTTGGACCAATATACACATTTGTGATACAATTTAATTTTGTTCTCGTCCGAGAAAGAACATTATAACTATAATAATAATAAAATAATTAATATGTTGTCAAAAACAAATAATTAATACTTAATAAACACATTTTATTAAATACTTGTTTTTTTTTTAATTTCGCAACAATTAGATTTTTGAATATTTTAATTAAAAAATTTGTTCAAAAAGTTTAAAAATTCACTCGATCGATTACGGCTTGTTAGGTCATCAGTAGCACTATTCTGGTAATTCCCCGGGAATAGGGAACTGGGGAAAGAATTTACATATAAATTCTATTTAAATAATTTTTTTCTGGCATACTAAGGTAAAAAGTTAGTGGCAAATTTTTTGAAAACAAAATAAAATTGGGAATAACTTTCCCTGATAATTTCGCTATAGAAAAATTATTCCCAATTTACAAATATTTACATCAAACTTTTTTTCTCAGTAGGCAAGAAAAAACTGATTTATAGATAAAAGCTATGTAAAATCTTTCCCCAGTTCCCTATTCCCGAGGAATTACCAGAATAGTGCCACAGGAGTATCTAATATGATTTGTAAAAGTAAAAATTTAGTTATATATAGTAGAAAAAAGACAAAAAGAAAAAGGAAGGAGACAAAAAATAGGCTATAAAAATTAATCTATTGATCGTCCCAGCCAACTGTTGTTTAAACGGAAAAATTAATAATAGAAAAGAGGGATGAGTCTAGCAGAATAAAATGTGTTTATTAAGTGTAAATGGGTTTCGCCAAGAGTGAAAACGGCAAATAGTGTAAGAAATAATTATGTAATATGTTATATAATTTATGTGTTATCAAATTATTTTGGTTTTTTGCAAAAAAAAATCCAATTTAATTAAGATCAGTTAAAATCCGGAAGACATAACAACCTGTCATTATTTTCATACACATTTGTGTATGGTTTAATAGAAGCATAAAGAATTTTTTCTGATTGGAAAAGGGGTATATTTACATACCACATTATATATAACATATTCATTATTTGTTTTTTATCACATATTAATTATTTTACTATTATTATAGTGTTATTTTTCGGACGAAAATGATTTAACTGGTACGCACAAATGTGTACATGTGTCCAAAATACATACAAAAATAAATTTTTGACATGATTTTCTTTCGTACATGCCCAATTGTGACCACGGGCCGGAAAAGGATTATAATATACTACTAATCCTAACAATAAAGTTACCAAAAATAGTTCGTTTATTCAAAACCTCTGCTAACTATGGGGACGTTCGAATATTAGATCGGAGTAGACAGAATAAAAAATAAAAATACTCTTTTGCCTTCAATTTATTAGCGGAGAAAATCCTTATGCTTCTATTATTTTATATTATATTTCGGATTAAAGATTTTCACCCCTATTCCGCTAGTCGCATCACTTCAAGTGATGTGATTACTCCCCTTCTTGGTTACTAGATCATTGAAACTTACAAAATATTTGTTCAATAAAAGCTGTATTTCTTTGGTAAAAAAAATTCAGAGAATTTTGAGAATTTAGAATTTTACCAAAGAGACAGCAAAAATCGCGTAATGGCGTACTTTTTTTTTTTTTTTATTAAATTAATTATTAATAAAAACTAGTTTTATTTTTTTTTAACTTTTAACAATATTTATTAAGGATATTTATTAAGAAAACAAAACTTGACGTATTTAATTATTACTAACGTTTGAAAAAAAAATATCTCCAAGTGGTAAGCACCTTAACTAAAAATTCAATTTAGCTTCGTAAATCTAAAAACAATTTCAATTTAGCTAAATTTTTTCTCGATTTAGATACTTGCAATTCTTGTTGTAAATTTAGAAAATTTTCCAAAGAAATACAGCTAAAGTCATTCTAACGGCTGTTTTTTAAATCTTAGTATGTACCTTTATAGATATTTCCTTACGACTGCTATCATTTCAAATAACAATTTTTATCACTTAAAATTTTAACGTGACAAATAAATAAACAATTCAAACTAATACAGCCAACTAAGATTAAAAAAAAATTTCATTGGGAGTTTTGCACAAAATTATTTAGTAAATTTTGAAAATATAGTATGTACCTCAATTTTGTTGCCTTTTCGAGACTACGAGAACAAAAATTACCGGAAAATAATAATATTAGTGAATGCGAGTGTAGTAGTGCGCATGCGCTGTTCGTTTTGTTTATGTTTTTTTTTTATTTTGTGTTGATAATTTGACATATTGCCAATACGAAACTATTTTATTGGTTATTTCTTTTATATATAAAATCCAAATTAATAAAATAAATAAAATCATACAATTATGCTTCAAAATTATTATTGTATAATTTTTCTAATTTCAAATAATTTTAATATCATTTGTGCTATGTGTTTAAATTTGAATTTCAATTCTCCATCAAATTACAACGAGACAAATGGATGTAAGCACCAAAAATTTTACCGATTTAAACCGATTCGACAATTTTTCATGCTTATCGTCATACTCTCTACATTAATACACATAAAAAAAATGAAACCACACAGTAACACAAATTAATACTATACACAGTGTACGTATACAAAATATTTCATAGTCCCGTAGTCTCGAAAAGGCAACAAAATTGAGGTACAGGAAGATCCATAGTCACGTCGCATGAAGTGATACATCTAGGCTTTGTTCATAACATCGGGGAAAATTTCCTTGGTATTGATAACCATGCTCTACACCAATGAAATAGCCTCAAAATATAAAAACTCTGCCTGAGTTGAAATATTTCTTACTTGAATACCATGGTATCAATACCATGCTATTTTCCCGATGTTATGAACAAAGCATAAGAGAATTGAGTATTTTATGTTCGTTTATTATATCCGAACATTATTGGAGCACAAAATTTTACGCTTACATTTGTGATAGATATTTGAGATATAAAATAATAAAAGAAAGTCAAAACGACGGGGCAAAACCGACGAAATTGGACGTACTTTGAAGCGGTGGATGATATTGTACAAAATTGAACATTCTCGTAGAATTTTCCTCGTCGCTGCTACTGCCGTCACTCATATAGATTTTTGAAATTAATTTTAATAGACTGAAAATGGCAAAAATTTCTTCAGACATTGTTGTTTTGACAATTCAATTCCAAAGCGTACTAGTAAATATATCAGCTTTCACATCAGATATCATCGTTTTTTTTTCAGCGTAATTTATTGAATATTTTAACAGCGGTACACGTATCCGAAAAGGCCTAATCAAGATTGTGCAATTTTTTTCGAAATATCTGGAGAGTCATTACCTGAAAATTATCCCTATTCTATCTACTCTCTCCGATCTAATATTCGAACGCCTCCAATAAAAAACCATTTTACGCCCAGACAGTGCTGCTAGATTATGTTTTATAAAATCTTTTGTTGGACCAAAAAATCTTTTTCAATATTCTATTTGATATTTGTTTCGTTAGGATTATGGCCTGTTGCACACTTGAGCTATGTTTTTTGCCTGATGTGAGATTTGTTTTCATTTTACAGCTTCCCACTTGGGTTCCCAAAGCTCAAATAAGAGAAACATTGTAGATAAATCTCAGGGTCAACCCAATCTGTAAAGCAATATATTTAATTGTTTTGTTTTCGCCTTGGGGATAACTAATTAGCTCACATCGCCCACAGAATGAGCGATGTGAGCTATATGTTTCTATCCCACAGGTTTAAATAAAAAAATTAAATAGTTCGGGCCGTACGAGTGGCTTTAACCTTCACGAATTCGATATCACTTATTTGGGCTTTGCAGAGTAAACCGAGAAGCTGCAATCTTAAAACATAGTTCACTTTGCTAAGAACCATAACTCAAGTGTGCAACGGGCCTAATGGTCTTTAATGACCGTGCCGCCATATATCATTGCAAAAGAAATTAAACCAATCAATATACATATGTACATATAATTCAGTCTTTTTACACATATAAAAAATAAAACTTTCTGTCACGGAGGAAAAGTTTAAGTGCTCATTTTAGAATTTTACAAAGATGAATATTTTAAAGAAAATCTTTTTATTTTGAAAAAAAAAACTTTTTATCTTTTTTGTTGACAAATATTAGTGAAATTGTATTCCGGGAAAAGGCGACTCAACTGCTAGTAAAATTGGGATACGCAATTTTAAAGCTACGCAAAGGCTGTTTGTCGGATTTAAAAAGATTCAACAAAATCATTTTTCTAGATAGATATAGGTTTTGCACTCCAAATTCAACCTTTTACAAATCATGTTCATCAAATTGCAAATAAAATTCACTTATATCCAAAACATTTTCAACCTTTTCTAAATCAAATCCAACTCTATCCAAATCAAAGTCACCTTTATTCAAAACATATTCATCCTTTTCCAAATCAAATTCACCTTTGTTCAAATCAAATTCACCTTTATCCAAATCATATTCATTCTTTTCCATTTCAAATTCAACCGGAGTCATTATAAAACCAAACGACTCCGGTTGAATTTGAAATGGAAAATAATGGAATGATTTGGATAAAGGTGAATTTGAATTGAACAAAGGTGAATTTGATTTGGAAAAGGATGAATATATTTTGAATAAAGGTGAATTTGATTTGAATAGAGTTGGATTTGATTTAGAAAAGGTTGAAAATGTTTTGGATATAAGTGAATTTTATTTGCAATTTGATGAACATGATTTGTAAAAGGTTGAATTTGGAGTGCAAAACCTATATTACCGGAGAAAGCCAGTCTAAATCAGTAGAAGTTACGGGGTTAAATGTAGCTACCAAAATTAATCGAAGAATATAACAAAACAGACATTTACAATTTGGATAGAAGGGCACTATTGTTTAAACTTATGCTAAATAAACAATGACTATACCTAATGAATCTTGTTCTGCAGGGAAACTCGGTAAGGATCGAATTAGTTGATGCAAATGCGGATGGATCCGAAAAATTGCCTTTACTGGTTATAGGCAAAACAATGAAACCGCGATGTTTTAAAAATATCCAAACACTACCTGTATTGTACAAGAAAGATGGATATGTATGTAAGATTCGCTAAAGAAAGTCGTGTTTTGTTTTATTAATAACGAGCCAATCCGCCTTCCGTTTTCGGATTTACGCTTTTATAGAGAATTAATGGTCAAAAAAATTATTAGCTTTGTGGAATAGCTGAGGAGAGTTTTTATTAGAATTAATGATGTCAAATTGATCAAGGAGACAAACAAATCTCAAATTTGGGTGATCGCGTAAGTTATAGTTAGATAAAGTTCAGATCAAATCGCGCGAATATCGTTAGCTGATAAATCGATACATCGTATCTGACTTTGAAATATTTTATTTTAAAAATTTTAATAGAATTTATCGTTGGAATATTGGAAGAAATTGGAATATTGAATTGGTAGGTCATAACGGGTAGCAGCTCAAAAATATATACTAAGTAAGTGTTTCGTGAGCTCATCTCATAAATCAGTACATCACATAGAACATTGAAATACATAGTTTTTGCTATTCTAAAAGAATCTATTGTTTGTACTTCAGACTGATTAATAATCAGTCGGAGATCAATAATCAGTCGGAGATCAATAATCAATACATCTTATCCAAGATCGAGCTAAGAAGTAACAGGTATTCGTACTAAAGGATCAGCATAAAAGTTAAACTGCGCCTAGAAATATTGTTTCTTTATATTTTACTAATTAAGGGGTTGCTTTTGGATTTAAAGGTAAGCTGAAAGATCTAAGTTATGTTAAATGGAAAGTTCATAAATAGGTCCTAGTTCCAGTCAACGTTTATACAGCCCCGTATATTTAATTAAAATTTCTACCCAACTGAATGAGCTTAACATTTTTTTATTTACGGATTCAATTCATAAATAGCCCATAATTCCGTACTAATTGGTTATCTAATTTTACAAGGTGAAGGAGATTAGCTTAACAGGGGGGTTTGACTGCTGGTAAAATGCAATCACTAATTTTCAATTATTAATGGCCAATTTTTTGACCAACTGGGGGGGGGGGGTGCAAAAACTGAGGGAAACTCAAATTGAACGAACTTCTGGAAATAGATCAATACCTATGAGCCATAAAATTATATTTTTAAAGTTGATTCACTAATCTTTTTTATACGGATATTATGAATGCCGCCTCTAACTTCATTCCAATAAACAGACCCTTTCAAATGATCTTGATTTCAGTTGTTTCCGAAATTTTAATTCAGGCAATTTTCTTTACTTTTTATTTAATCACTCAACAAATATTAAACGACAAAAACTATTTATCGGTCGAAAACATATTATCTGTCAAAAAATATAAACTCAGATAAAAATAAAAAAATAAAGTTTACAACAATTTGGAATGAATTGATTTAAAATTGTTTTTTTGTCCCAATGATGTGCAGCTCTCAACACTAGCAGTATAGCGAATAAACGTTATGCAAATCTTTAAACTATTTAATTAATATAATGGAATTGGAGTTACAAATAACAAATTCGTGATTATACATACATATATAGCCATGGCATGCTAAACATAAACTCGCTATTTCGTCGTTTAAAAACGAACAAGAAATTTTTGGGGTAAAATATTGGGTTCGAATTCAACATTTTAGCGCCATTATCGAATTAACAAGGATACAACATAAAAATTTTTAGCATATTGTCAGTAACGGATCGAGGCAATAGTGTATATCTACAAAATTGCCACTAAAACCGTCTAATCTAGTTTCGTAATTCTATTTCCATATCAGCTAGTGAAAACTGAAAAGTTTTATCACCTCGTCTCCAAATTTCGATACTAATTTTTTTTAATAAACGTATTGAATTCATTGGGTAGAATAAATAGGAAATACAATTTTTATTTTTTTAATATGATTTCTAGAAATGAGTTCTTTTGAACACCAAATTATGGAATTTTAAAGCGAAACAATATAAAATTTCAAGGGTCAACTTTCATGATTTCACAACCTTTTTGTTACTAAGGAAAGGCGATAAATAGCACAAACTGTTCAGAACTCAAGTATGATTTTGGTATAAAAAATTAATAAAATATTTTGTGACACTCAACTTATTTGAACCCTTTCCAAACCTGACGGCTGTGTTATTCAAAATTTAAAGCTGCTTGCAATAAACTATTCTTCTGTTAAACTATAAAATTATCAAAATTAATTATTACCTAAATATGTATAAATTTAAAATGCATAATTATTAAATATTAAGTTTGTTATGAATAAAAAAGTAATTACCAATTATTTTTAAGTTTTAAAATTTTTATTAACACAATAAAACACAGTTTATTCCACGAAAGTAATAAAATTTGTAAATTTATCTGTAATTTACTATAAACATTTTTAAATCCGATTACATTTTTTTTTTTTTTTTTTTTGGAGAAGTTGGAGAAGTAAAATTCTATAATTTTAAAATAAATAAAATTTATTTACAAATGGTTAGAAAAATTAATAAATTATAAAACTAATAAAACAATAACACAAACTAGTCAATCAAACAAAACAACATAAAAAATAAACAAACATACACAATTTATATTAGGAGGGGATACAGTGAGTTTTGTGAGATAAATGTATCGAATTATTATCTAGGAATATGTTTTCGAAAAATAATTATTGCCCCTTATAACAAAATTAACTCACTGTACATATTTTTTAACGATATATCCGAATTACACCTACACAAAAAATTACAGTCACACAGCAGCAAAAACACATAATTCCAAGCCACCATAATATTCATAACATTCAGATATATCAAAGCGTGTTTTGCTTTTGGAAAGCTCATCAATTTTTAATTTTCTACGTAACAAAAAAAAAAAAATAAATAAATAAAACCACAAAATAAAAATAATCTGACACAGCATAATTTTCCAAAAAGAACAAAAAATTTTAATGAAATTGTTAACCCGATTTGGATCTGATGTTAATTTATCATATATTTACCGCACTAAATTTATTATAAAGGTCTCTGCATTTTGAGTATTTTCAGTGATGAAAATTATTTCTTTAAAATACGCTGCTGCCATGGCATGTTCGTCCTGATTATTTGAATAAATCGTCCTCAAATTTTATTAATCATTCATCACCTACTTGTCACATCCGTTATTTAGACCTTTGTGATTTCTTATACATTTCCATTTTTTCGAAAGAGTGTAGGTTGTATTAAAGACCGTTTTAAATCTATTCGGTATCGTCCATAGGAGAAAGCATTTTACTCGTAGCAAACAGCGAAGTACTTCTAGCCGCACTTAATATTTTAGAGTTTAGGCAAAAAAATGTTTTAGTTGTTAAATAAACTCTATGAATAAATAACAATTATTTACTTTTCTAAAAAATGTATTATGTTTACTAAGTTATTAATAAAAACACATAGGGTCTTTTTTTAATTCAGGGCAGGTAGTGCAGTAGCAAAAATTACTGTGTTTTCTTATTCACCATTTCACTCTCTTTGCCTACATCGTGCATACTTTCCCTCAAATTTTACTGTGAAATAAATATCAGTGTGTGAAAATTGTGCAAAGTAAAATATAATTGAATGCTCTGCTCTGTGCACTCAAGTTTCTGCTATTTGTCAAAATGTACAGCAGAATAAAAAAAAACAAAAGTGCAACAGCACAGTGAATATTCTGCCAAAGTGTTGGCAGATAAAATAAGAAAAAGGGTGAACGAAAGCGTTTGTGAAATTAATAAATTATTATCTCGTTTCCTTCTATTTTAAACTACTTTTCATGCTGTTCCCACACGGTCACCAAAATTTGTACTAACCCAAGCAACGTTTAATTGATGAACAAGTTGTTTCGCTTAATTTCTCTCTACCATGCGCCCAATTTGTGGACTTGGGTCTTCCGAAACTAGTTTATGTTACTTTACTTACTATACACTTGGCAAAATTTGATAAATACCTGCGGTATACTCTTGATTCAATCAAGAATCAAACCAATTTACGAAATTTCGGAGATCTTTCAGTATAACCATTACTACAGCTAAATAGAGCGCACTTCAGTTCACCTAGAATACTAATGGCGTAATTGCTTTAAAATTTTTATTATGTGGCGTCATTTTATGTGGACAGTTCAAAGATATCACTATAGATGGTCTTAAGCAATCAAACACAATTCCGTACGTAGAAATTAAGTAAATGACCTTGAATGTTCTTAATAAAACTAGAGGTAAAAAATAACTGATGAAAAATTTGAGACCTAAAAACTGCTCGTATCTTTTGAGTTGTCCAATAACTGGGATGTATCGAGCAGGATGACATACAAAAGAGAACAATGGTCCCTGCTGAAGAGGTGAAGCTATTAATATATTGGCTTTTGGGGAACTTCCAGATACACACAATTAAAAAGCGGTCCTATTAGTTACAAATCATTGTTTAACGCGGTGACCCGTTCGATACATGATAAGCGGCTAATAGGCGTTTAATTAATAAATCAAGCGGCGTCACGGTATTGTCGAGACGATAAAAGTGCGTGACAAATCAGAGTATAAAATTCGATAAAATTACAACTCATCCATTCCCATTGTCAAATTTCCAAATCAAACTATTTTTATTAGGCGCGCAAGAAGAAACTCGGCTCTAAAGTTGGTTGCATTAAAATAAACTTGAACACATCCAAATCGCCATTTTGACTATATGTACAAGCTGTCGTTCCGTGTGCATCGATTTTAAGAGATGGATGACGATAAGCAACATTCTATTGTTTTCAAATGAAAAAAAATGCTCGTCAAGCTATGGAATTGATAAATTCGACTTTGAGTGAACATTCTGTGAGTCATTCAACAGTAAAAAAGTGGTTCGTAACATTTCATGACGGCAATTTTAGTCTTGAGGACGATCCACGTCCATGTGCAATAAAAACAATTTGAAGACGAAGAACTTAAAGTTTTACTGGATGAAAATCCGTGACAAACTCAAAATGAGCTTTCAGAACAGGTGGGAGTGATTCATCAAGCAATATCACGGCGATTGCATGCAATGGGTAAAATAAAGAAGGAAGGAAAATGGGTTCCTCATAAACTGATCGAAGAGAACAAACTGCATGAATTTGCTTTCTCAGTAAAAGAAAGGATGCACAAAATCATTAAGGGTAGTGAAACGTGGATTTTGTACGATAATCCTAAACGCAGAAAACCATGGGCCAGCCCAGCCATCATTATAAGTTGCAAAAATGGATATTCATGCGAAGAAAATTGTTTCTGTGTCGGTGCAAAGGAGTCATTTACTACGAGCTTACGGTGAATATTTCGATAATTAATCTTTGTAACAACAATTGTATTTTCAATAAAGTTGAATTTGACCAAAAAAGCAAAGTTTTATTGTTAATAAAATTATTTAAAATTTTGTGAACGTTAACACAATTTTTTAATTTTACATAATTTTGTGTATATTCCACTTTTTGTTAATTTGACAAGCGCTTACATTCTCACTTTTCTTTTTTACATGTGTCAACACTTTTTGATAATTAACAGAATCTCACTATGGTGTGGCACTTTTTGACAAATGACATTTGGAAAACTGGCTGTTTGGTCGGGCTGAATTAAAAAATAACACCAAAGTGTTTTCATAATTCATTTTAGCTTTTACATGAAATTTTTTAAATAACCAATCATACAAACGCTAATTGAACAGGACATTTTCACAACTGTTTTAGTGCGGCTAGACGAGTTACACGGAAGTAGTTTGTGCCTTTTAAATAATAATTTGTATAATATAAATTTATGTCAGAATTTGTGTACCAGATTGGAACTCAGATTTGTGGAAACAATTTTTTATCCGGAAATCGCAGAATTATTAGGTGAGAATAGCCCATTAAGAATAATATATTAAGGTTCTTTCCGGTGTCTTATGTAATCGATGTCTTGAGTCAGAATTCCTAGTCGTCACTCATTGCTTACTACCGAAACGAAGCGTTTTAGGCCGAAACAAACATTCCACCAGAATAAAATCTCTTCCGTTAAATTTCAGAACGTCTAGCGTATTTAACAGTTTTAAAATATCAGACAGTCTTATGAAGAAATTATATTGAAATTTGGTTTATAGTATTAATAGCGATGCTAACTGATTTTTAGATTAAATTCTGGAATTTAACCATACATGGTGGGGGGTTTAATCATGCATGCTGGGATTGTGATTCTAACATAAGTTTTGGAGGAACTCGGCCATTATATAACCTTTTAACCAATTATAATGAAAATTGGTTTATAAGACTGGGGATCGGGATTCTAATATGAATTGCTAAGGTTGAACTTAATCTACGTGGAAAGTTTAAGAAAGATTTATTTTGGTAGCCATAAAAATTATTTTTTAATTTTCTTTATAATTGGTTAAGCAACGAACAAGTTTCGCGTAGCATAATCAGATACTGGAACTTGCTTCAAAATATAGGAAGTCATAGTTTTTTGCCAAAAACTCCCTTCTACCTTGACTCTTGAGAAAACAGTTTTAGAATTTATTTTTTAAAATTAAAGTTTTTTAATAATTAGCTAACCGAATTTTTTATTAATCCAAAGCGATGTCGAAATTATCGGCACTAAGGATTCCCCAGACAAGTACTTTTAAAATAAAATTCTATTGTTCAGAAATTTATTGACAATTTTTAGCTAATATATCGAGGATTTAATCAATAATCGTGCCAATTTTAAAGGTAACCTATTTATTATCATCTACGGGACCTAGCAGTTTGTGTATTATGTGTGCTGTATATCCGAAAAGAAATTAATAAAACGTTGGAGAAATTCTCCAACTGAAATTTTGCAATGTTGTTAAATTGTGATTTTTTTGTTGTTTCTGTAATTAATTGGTCACAGTATGTCTCTACAAAACACAAGTTGCAGAAGAGTAACTAATTTCCAATATCCCAAAAATTGAATATATTATGTTTATTTTTTTACATTTATCACAAGATAGATGAGGAGTTTTGAAATCATTATTTGTAATGCTGAAAATAATCCGCATGCCGAAAATGCATCGCCTCATAGGAATGTTGTATGGAGTGTAATTTAAATAGAAGTTTATTTCATTCAAATTAGCATTCGTGCACAGATTAAAACTAAAGTTCAAGAAAGCTAAGTTTTTTCAGATCCAAATATCGTTGAAATTAACAATTTCATTTAATTTTCAAACAGTAAGAAAATAATAATAAATTAATTTAAAATTATAAAAAAAAACAAAACAAAAACAAAAGGGACGGCGGCCGACCCGGAATATATATATAATTTTTTTATTTTTGTTTTAATTATATATTCTTTTTTTATAAAACAATCCTCTATTTTGTTTCCTTATCTTTGAAAACAAAACAAACAAAAAAAAATTAATAAAGCACACTTACTAGTTGCTTAGAAATCATCAGAACAGTCTTGAGTGAAAATTTTCTTTGACATATATTGAAGAGATCTTCTAGTGATGGTCCCAATAATTCTAATACCATTGCATTGTACCGTCCTCCACATGTTCCAAGATGATAGACTCGAGGTATCCCTTCTGTTTTAGAAACACTATTATTTGTTGTAGACAATATTGATGATCTTGATAAAGCACGCGATGAAGATTGATTATTATTAACATGCCTTGCACTTCTCGTTGAATCGACTTGTTTTTTCGATTTTCATATTTTCATTATGGAAAAAGGAAACAAGGTAAAATAAGGATGGATGGATTAGGAGTATACAAAGGAAAATAATATACAGGAATTATACAGAAGGATTTAAACAATGCTGGCTTTTCTTAAAGAATATTTATTTTAAAAGAACAAGGATTTTGACGACATGATTTGACATTTTCTTCGAACTCTTATAAATGTATTTTGTTTAATTATTGCAACAAAGTTTTCATATTTATTTTCAAAATGACGGTGTTGTTTAAATCTTTTCACAAAGCGAAAAAGCAGCACCTTCCGTAAAATTGTTTATTGAATATAACATTATTTTTGTTGTAAATTTGCCTACGCAAAAATCAAAACCACATAAAACTTTCGTAAAAGCGCGCGCATATTTCTGAATATTTTTCAATAAAATGTTTATTCGCCCATTTTGAAAATAAATATAAATCCAAAATAATAATTTTAGCACAAATTAATAAATTATAAAAATCTTACCATGAGCTCCTAATAATTTATAAAACCTATATTCTAAGTGAAGTTGTGGAGCCTTTGATTTCATAGGCTCCATTTTTATTGCTACATGTTCATTGTTATAAAGATTTTTTCCTGAAAATATACAAAAAAAATTAAAAAATGGTTAGCTATTTCTTAATTAAATGTGCTCGAACAAAAATTTTAAATAACATTTATTCATTTATACTCTAAAATAACCTTAAGAAATAAATAAATAAGAAATGGATAAAAAGAAAATAGAATTTATTTGTTTCCTGTATTAAATTCATTTATTTGTTGTTTTATTTAGTTTAGGGGGGACGATGTTAAATTATAAACGAATATAATTAAAAAGTATAAAATATAAAACCTTGGAAAGGATGAACATTTTTATGTTTTTAGGAGCATCAAAATCAGTTCTGAGAACAAAAAATCGATAATGGAAGGAAAAGCATTGTAATTGTAATGCCTTGGGTAAAATATTTAAAAGATTTTCAACAAGCAATTTTTATTAAAAATGTACTCTTTGTCTTGTTTACCAATCTTCCTTATGTGAGATTGGGCAAATTTGATGAGGCGATTGTAACATTGACTTTGGCGTATTTTACTCGAATAAACAAATATTTTGTAATATTTTTTTATGTCGGTATAATTTATATTAGCGCCCATCTATGATAAATACAATGAGTGAATCTTGAGGACGAAAAAACAAAACAGTGGTGTTCAATAAAATAGTGCACAAAGCGATTTATTATGAAAGTGTTATATAACTTCAAAGTTACACATCGATTTTCAGTAGTTGTTTTATTAAGAATGAAATCCTTACACTGAAAGGACATTTAATCGTTCGATTTTTTCTTCAGGATTATAGGTTAACCAACACAAATGTGTATGCAAAAAAAAACCAAACTAATTTTTTTGAAAAAGGGCGGTATGTACTACATTTATTATCACTTCGAATCGAAATCCGAAAATAAGTCGAATTGAAAAAGTGAAAGTTGTATCCTTTTCGACTTTTATCGTTTTTTAATCTTGCAATACTTTTTCTAAAATGAAATGTCAGCTACATTTATTATTACTTTGGTTTTAAATTATGAAACTTTATCATTTATCGCGGTTCGAAAATGATTATCAAATTATCAAATTTGTGGCGGCATGTGAAGACCCTTCGATTGGCGACTAACATGCGAGTGCTTTTGCAACAAGATCGAACTGCAGATGTGTTTTCGAGCAATTGTTGGACATTGGCAGTGGGAAAATCGCAGTTGATATCTCGACCGGAGTCATCACATTGTCCACTGATTTCTGCCAGTTGACCGAATTGAAGGCGGAGCTCATTAAACATGTTTATCCGAACATGGTGCAAAAACATACCGCCATTCGACTTTTTTCGAATTTCGATTCGAAGTGATGGTACAACATACCGCGCCCCAGATTTTCATCTTCACTACAGTTCCAAACACACAATTGTGTTGATGATTCGTACCTTAACCATAGTGAGTGGATCAATTTTATGTCATCAATTTTGATTTGTTAAATTAAACGTATCCAGTATGTTTCAGCAATCTTATGGTATTTCACTTTATGTAGAATTCAAGCAAATGAGCTTGGGGCTATGTGAGACGTTTTATTCAAATAAAGATTAAACATTTTTTGTCTCGTTGCCATTTTCAATATCAAATATTCAATTCTCATTAACTAGCAACCTTTAAAAATTAACAGATATATATTTTGACGGTATTCTTAATTTATTTCTATGCCTGCCTATATTAAAACCTGAAAATGTAACAGGTCTACATTCCTTGTATCAGGTTTGACATTTTCGTGAATGGTTTTTCTTCACATGAACCAAATTGTCGTCAAAAAGGTCTTACATACATACATATTTGACCTAGAATTTGTGAAAGCAATTACTAAATTTTAAAGCACAGCAAACTAATGTTGTGGGAAACTTTGTGTATGTTATAATCACATTTTCAAAATTGTTGATGGTGAAATTGTGTTGTTGTTTTGTAGTGATACCAAAGAAGATGAACAAGCAAGTTGTTGATGGTGTTCGTTAGGTGGATCGTAATTAGAGAAACCCAAGCCCACTTTATTATAACTATTAGAAAGGGTTTTCCAATAGGAATGCCATTTAATCATGGAATGATACACGCTTTAACAACGTTTATAAATTGCTAAATTGTTTTATCAAAATCAGTGCTCATTTGTGAATACTGAGAGAAATTTATGGACAGCATTATTCAGTTAATCGACATATTGTTAATCGTCGTATTGTATACAAATTTGAAAGTGAATTTCCTTTACACGATACAAGAGTAATAGTACGACAAAGAAATACACGCACACAAGAGAATATTGATTTGGTAGTCGCAAGTGTCAGAGAAAATGCAAATTTATCGGTTCCACGTCGTTCTCAACAATTAAATCTTTCTCATACAACAACATGGAGAAAAGATTTGGGTTTACATCCTTACAAAATTCAACTCGTTCGAGAACTGAAGCCATTAGAGCACCATAAACGTCGTTTATTTTCCGATTTCGCTCTTGAACAACTTGAAAATTATGAACATTTTTAAAGAAAAATTTAAATAATTAAACAAATAGAATTGCAGAATTTGGAGTGATGCAAATCCACACGAAACTGTTCAGACACCAGTCACAGTATGCAATTCATGCTGGTGCAGTGATTGGTCTATATTTCATTGAAGAAAATAGTCGGAGAGTAATAAATAGTCAATGGAGTATGATACAGAACAATGTTAAATGCTTTTTTCCTGCTGTTGCTGAGAATAATTTGGAAGATATGTGGTTTCAACAAGACGGTGCCACCTTAACAATCGATTTATTGAAAACAAAATTTGGTGATGAAATTATCTCAAGATTTGGTCCAGTTAATTATCCTCCCAGCTCGCGTGATTTAACACCTTGTGATTTCTTTTTTTGGGGATATGTTAAGTCACAAGTTTATGTTGATATTCCAACAACAAATGAGCAATTAAAAATCAACATTAGGCGTGCTATTGATGAAATATAGCCAAATTTGGATCATCAGTTGAATGATGATATTTTCCATACATAATGGCATAATATAAACTTTCAAATACAAAAAAAAAATTAGTCTCACTGAATAATTGATGTGATTTTTTTAATTTTTTAATTGTATCATTCCTATACGTATGTGAAGTTATCCCACGGTTCTATCCCAGAAAATAAAAAAAATCATCAGGCAACACTAATCAATAAAAGCCCAGGCGGATTCAGTGTTGCGTTGCCTTCCTTCCTTCTGAGTTTTTTTAAAACCAATTTCATTGGTTACAAATGACGTTTTTTTCTTGTGAATTTATTTTTTTCAGCAACTTGGATTGATTTTAAAAAAAATTCAGAAGGAAGGAAGGAACGAAGCAGCACTGAATTCATCATTATTGGTGAATTTATTAAAAATCACGTTAAACACAAAAATAAAATTCGTTACTTTTAAATTATGAGAATTGGATCCGAGGTAAACGTTATATCAATAGAACATGTATATGTACAAAATAAAATTACATTAGACATTGTAAAGGAACTTGGCACGTCAAAAGTATATACTTGTCGGATTAAGTCTATGTGGTTCTGAGATTGTCACACTCCTGTCTTTCTTTTAGAAAAGTTAGAAAAAATCGTTCCATATTTGTGCTGGCTAACTGGGCTAGCTGGGCTAACTTCGCATAAGAGCAAATGGGGTTTTTATTGATTTGTGTCTTGGTGACTTTTTTTTATTGTCTGGGATAGAATTGTGGGATTACTTCACATACGTCATTATTCTTATTGGAAAACCTTTTATAACCAAAATTGAATTGCCAATTTTACAAATTTTGTTACAAGTTTTGTTTATTAAATATTTGAAAATAATCTGTTTTGTAGTGATTATATTAACCAATAAATTTTATGTTCTGCAGGCACATCAACTCTTTTTTTGATTTAGTTACAGGTCATCTCTATTTTCCTACGCATTGGTTTATAATTTATTTAATTAAATTAATTTAATTTTCTCTCTAATTATGAATAACGGTGAAAATTTGTACTTAATTTTCAATTTCAAATAATATAAATAAAACATATGTTTTTTTGTAGACTGGTTTAAAGGGGTCAGACCTTATATGTGTTACGATATAGCAAAGGGAAATGGTTTCTACTTTTCGTTTGTTGACAAATAAATCCTTGATGTGATATCCCTCGGCCTTTTAATGTTGATTATTTTTTTAGATCGCTTACTGCTGGCACTAGTTTTTTAAAAGAGTTTACCTGACTCACCAATATTTCTCGAAACACGTTCATAATTGATATTCAACGACTTGCTCATGCACCACTTATGTAAAAATCCTTCCGTGTGGTCCTATCTTCCGCTCGTGCCATCACCTCAAGTAAACCTTGGCCTTTTTTGATTGATTGAGATGTGAGGAATTGTCTCAGTAATCTGTTGCTAGACGATATACTGCGGAAGATGCATAAAATAATTTTTTGGTACGAATTGGGCTGAATTGGAATTCTAGCAAATTTTAGTTTTCGGGAAGCTGAATTTGACCGGGTCATCTCTTAGTGGGTTAAAGTTAAGTTTGGTTCAGCTATAGTGAATGTAGGAACTGGATAATTATTTGGCTGATTATTTTCAAATTTATTTTGTAGAAAAATTCCAGAACTTCATCCCTGGTTTATGGCTCAACATACCCGATTCGAACATAGTTAAGGAATTGCCTAGCACGGCCGAATTCCAGAACTTCTCTAAAATCCATATTTAAATCCCCACTCAATTCTGCATACCTGGTTTGACAATAATTTTTTGGGATATGGCCGAGTTCCTTTCAGAATGATCGAATTGTTTGACCACCAAAAAGACACGTTAAAATCACAATACAAGTTGACCTAAATTTATTAGAATCCTGGCCCATGCTAACAAACTGAAATGGAAAGTTATCGGTTAGGAAACGGCCCGTTTTCATTCATTATATACGAATCCCAAAATTTCATCAAACTCAGCTTTGCACACCGAATTTGACGATCATTTGTTGAGAGATGGCCTAGTTGAATTGAGCATAACGTTAGAGGGCCAATACCAAATTTGACAGTAATTGGTTGAGGAATGATAAAGCTTATGGCATAATATGCCCTATGCAGTATAATCATTCTTTGTAATTAAACGAATATTCTTTGAGGACCAAAATTAATAAAACATTTGAAATTTTTGCGAAATAAGCTAAATTTATTTGAAATATCCAATCCGGTAGCTAATCTGGCATTGAATAACATTGATAGTTTTCCGGGAACCATTGCTTTTGGGATGCCTGCAACTTTTTGATTCTTTTTTTGCTATCTCGTGGTTGCCCATTGAAGAGTTAAATACTAAAGGATTTTAGAGTAATTTTTAATATAATTCAAATAACTATGGCTTTAGGAAATTCTCTTGTAAGTTGTGGAGATGCCGGAGGATTAAATTAATTATTGTTAATGTTATTTAGGAAGCCGGAAAATATTAATTTAGAATTAAATTTCAGGAAATCTACAGATGTACGTGAAATAATATTTCTTTGAAATACTAATTGTTCATTGTGCAGATTAGAACTGTGTTGTCATTGTGTTACTAACTATCGACTTTATTTAGGTGTCTGTAATCGGGCGATTCAATCAATTAATTTTGTTTAGTAAGCCGGAAAGTATTAATTTAGAATTACATTTCCAGATGTACGTGAAATAATAAAAAATGATCCTCAAGTTGCTCATTTAGAGAAGCAATTGTTGAAGACCAATACCTTCCTTTAGTAGATTAGAAGCAGATTCGAATTGTGTTGTGCCGTACGATCGCTAGGTGTCTGAAACCAGGTCGTTCCGTCCCAAAAAAAAATACCTTTCCTATCCTTCCTAGTGTCATGTATAAACAGGCTGCAGGAATAGGCCCGGCGTTATCCGGGACACTTGTCAAGTACTTGGAGTTACAGTCCAATCAATCAATCAGGTCATCTATTTACCTACGCATGAATTTATATGACGAACTCGACCGTTGGTCTAACAAACCCGGCATTCCTGGTGGAGACCAAAAAAACTTGTTTTAATGTGCCATCCCTTATCATCTTCAGCCATAGCGGCGTGATTTTTTCGATGTTAAAATATATTCTGGACCACCCAATATTTGAGTTCACTTGAACCATACTGAATATAGAAATACATAAAAATGATGAAAAATTATTTGCACTATTTGAGAAACAATGTGGGAAAACCTATTAATCAGAAAGTTACATTTAGAAAAAAAAAATTCCAAATAAAATTGAGCTTTTCATGTATATTACAAAAAACAATCAGAAAATTTCTTTTATACGTTGAATTTGAGCAATATCTGTGCTCTGTAACTGCTGACATAAACATTTTTATATTCTCGTCGTCCAGGAAAAAGAAAATTAAATTTAAATTTTTTAATTTGCCAAATTTACTGGACTTTATTTTTAAATGTCATAGCACGTTTTGAATTCAGTCAGTATAGCCACTCGTAACATCCTACAATAAAAATTTAATTGCAATGTAATATTAAATGTGATTCAAAAATCATGCAATGTTCAGTTTTTGCTTTATATGTTACGTACGTATATAAACCGAACCGACCACACCTCTCACTACAGTCTGATTATGAGTAAATTATTTATTACGTGTTTTTTATTTTTTAGGAAACACAACAGCGTAAAGTTTATAATTGGATTTTAATTTTATATTTTTATGTTTTTATTAAATTGGAATTGATTTTCCAATTGGTTACATTTCGAAAATTGATGGCGCCCCCGAAGGAAAAATCAATAACAAATAAATGAAGAACATGAAATTACGAATGAACAACACTAATCAGACAGAAGATACTTCCGAGTTTGCACACAAATAATTTCTATGCTATCTGAAGCGGGTGTAATACCAGTTGGATTTATTTCATTCATATCACCGAATAAACTATTAGTAATCAAACTATTTATGAATCAGCACTGTGGTGTGATGACGAAGCAAATCAATAAGTCATAATATGCCAACGTTTAATCACATTCCCATTAATTATGTATTTTTAGGCTTCAAAACTGAAACAAACCCTTTTATTTTATCCAAATCCTAAATCCCATTTTGTCAAATAAATATTATAGTAAGATAAATATCTTATTTGTATAAAAATGAGTTTATTATTTTTTCAGGTATTTTGTCCACTGAGAGTTTTACCTTAGAAACTAATTTTTCACTTTTTACTGTCACCATTAAGTTTATTGTTTACAAAGATATTGATACTCCTCCGACATTTATGCACATATTAAATTTCAAAACTGGAAATAAGTACCAACTAAAATTTTTTCGAAGACCCAAGAGCGAAATAAAATACAAAAATTCACAAGAAAACAATTTCTCGTGACTAAAACGTGCAAAAAATGATTTTTTTTTTTTGGAAAAACTGAGTCACAAAATTTATCATGTCTATATTTTCGCCAAATTACGTCATTATGAAAATAAATGTATTCTCATTCGACGAATAAAATTTTATAACATTTCCAAACATTTACTACATACATGTATGGTGGAAAACGTCACTGTGTACATACAACGAGTCAAGCAATGGGGACAAGGCGCGGTGTCCAGTGGCATACTTTAATAAAAGGTATTCCCTTATCAATGCGGCTACGTTTCTGCTAGTAAATTTATAGCCATATAAAGGCAACTTACGTTGTTTTCTATTGATCTGAAATACGAATCTAAATAAAAAATATAAGCTGCATTTTTGGATGAATAGAAGTTGACATTATAAATAGAGCACTTATCCAATGATGGAAGAGCAAAATAGAAGTAAAACCATTAAAAATATTCCAATTGAGATATCAATAGTAAAAATCTAGCCAGTTTTTCTATTTATAAACATTCATATTGCTTTCACTATGATCCACTTGATATTTAAATTTAGACTCGACTGGCTTTGCTGAACATATATGTGTACTATAATTCTGAAATAGGCCCTGTCCGCCGCAATCATGAAGTAAATATTATTTTCAACCGCCATATATTTTTATTTTCGATAGTATTCGTGTGTTTCACGGGCTATTCGTAGGGTTTATTTATATCCATTCGACATTTCGTTAAATCCCTAAATGTCAAGAACTTCTTACGAACATTGCTGCAATCTACAGCTCAGAAAATAAACTTTCGATATGAATTTGATGACGTATCAAACAGTAGCCTGGTACTCTTAGTGCAGTGATTTCAAACAATGAAGTAACATAATTATTGTTACGATCTCGCCTATTGGTTTGGTTCAATCAATTCTGATGGATTTCTCACTTGGGCGGGACATTAATTCAGTAAAAATTATTTAGTTAAGGAGTATGAAATTATTGACATATTGTGAAATTAGTGATATCTAGATTTAACCACTAGAAGTAGCTTTATAACAGTGTAGTATTATATTATAATTATTGTGGAAATTATTCTGGTATTTTCAGGAATATTCCAGTAGTGGTAAGTGTTCAGTAAATATTAGGAAATTATTCAAATTGTTTCCGGTATATTGGAAGTACTCCGGAAGCAACGTAAGTTACATGAATTGTTGTTGTTAAATTTATAACTCTGTTCACAATCCCAAGATACGAACCGGATTTGATAAGACAAATTCGAAACAATTGGTGACAGCGATCGGATTGTGAATAGCAGATTTAGGTATAGAGAAGTTGTAGATAGACGGATAGACATGAAGTTGCTGAGATAATTCTCGGATTATCTGCAAAAATGGATATGGCGCAGTTATTGTCTCTTTTGGTGGTTTGTTTGATCAACAAATTAAAGAAATGTAACGAATGATGCTAGATCCAAATCAAATTTTCATCATCGATTACAATCGGAGATGTTAATAAACACAACTAAGACCCTCTGATTGAGTGCAGAATTTAGCACCGACCCACCGTTCATGTCAATGTACAGGTTGACATGAAGCTTGCAATGTGCAGGTGGTATAATGTAGTTGTGTGAGTAGGCGAATAGGTGAATGGGTTAATGATGTGGCATGAATGCGTGGTATCATGATGGGCCAAAAATGGCCAAGTGTCAACCACTGAAACCTAAAATCTAACGAATGAAAAAAAAATTGATCAACAATGTAGAGACGCAACAGATGAATCAAAAATTGACAAATGATTTAACACAACAACATAATCATAAATTAGGTGAAGGAACTCAGGCAACCAATTCAAAACATCGAACAGAAACTGAATCAATCAAAAGGCAAAATCAAATACATATTTTGAAAAATATTTTGCAAAAGAAATTCTGATGTATGCGATAATAAGCAGAAGTTTGATCGTTCAGATAATGATGTGGAGCAGATGTTGGAAATGACTATCACTAATAAGCAGGAATCTGATGATGAAGATCATATAGAGTGGATGCCATTGGTCGGGAGAAACCATTGGGTTTTTTGAAATCGGTTGATGATGAGCAGACAGCATATAAGAAGAATCAGCTGAGCCAGCACGAAAATGATAAACAATTCAACTGATATATTACCACAGTTCAAGAAAAGACGAACTTTCGGGATTTTGGATACTCAACCATAAGCAGAATCGACATCTCATAATAAGCCATTTATTAGTCAGCAAGAACCAGAAAGGATGAAAACGGGCCACCTGGTTAAGATACCATAGATGATTTTTGTGAAGGGATTGTTCATGTAACGGATAACGATAGATAAATTGAGGCCGGTGATAATGCTGATGGTGAAGTGACGGAGGAAATCGAATACGAATGGCAACCATTGGAAGATGTCAGTACATCATGTGATGCACTCGGATGTTCACAAAGAGCTAGCTATGTTTGGCGGAATAGTATGAGACATCATAACGTGAAAGAATGCTGGCAAAATCGAATTTAGATTATTGGAGTGATTTTCTTAGGATCGGTTGGAGGATTGCTCCAATACTAATTAGAAATTTCATTTTACAATGATATTGCATGTGGAGAGGAATACTGAATTAATGAAAGCAATGTAAAATACGAATTAACAAAGGCGTCAACCAACATGACAGAATTATTGATGACCTGAAATATTCACGAATGCAACCACAAAAAGGTGATTTACAATTGTGAGACATCCATCGATGGATGTAATAAATGGAATAATCTGGAACAGCGATGCGGAAGTACATAAGCGCGACCAAATTGGAATGCAGACACAATACGGTTTTAATTTAACAGTGCAGTGAACAGTGTAAGTTGAACAGATTAAAACCACCGGCACTGCAAAGTGAGATTAGAATAGTTACATAATCATTTTCCCCAATAATAAAAATACGAATAATGACAAAAAAGTCGAAAATATGTTTGCTGTATTGGTCCTGATGATTTTAAGCATTTTATTGATTTCCGTCTAATATCCCAATTTTTATCATTTTAAGCTGAAGCTTTCCTATTATAGATTTCTATTATCATAAATTAGGCTTCTAATCTATTTGAATGAAGTATTTACACTTTTTAGTTGTATCTATAGCTTTAGAGGCGTTTTAGTTTACCAGTGAAATAAACCAAACCCCCATTATAGACTTACTTGCTAATTTAGAATATAGAGTGTCACAATAACCGGATCAGATTTCACATATCGGTTATTTTGGCCCTGGCAACACCAAAGATTATTTCTTTGACAGAAACTATATTATTTCTAGTTGACGAAATGAGTCGCCTAACGCTTCAATAAAAGTAGGAAATGTTGCAAATTTACTTCCAGACAATTGGTTCGAAATCGCAAGAAAATGTCGTACACAATTTGGTTAAAACACGGGACTCACACCCAACGGTATCAAGAAGTTTGTGCGTAAAGTGCGTGATACGGGCTACCTAGTCTGCAATCCAATGCGTACCCGTGCTCGTCGTGTTCGTTTAGCAGAAAATGTGCCCCAACAGGATATGTGGAGAAGCCAATGCATCCATTGCGTGTTACTGTTTGGTGCGGCTTGTGGCTTGGCGGCATTATTTCGCCGTATTTCTTCGAATGTAAAGCCATAACGGTCAACGGCAGCAAGCAAGATGGGGCGCCGTGCCACACATCGGGCGGTACAATAGCGAAACTGCGTCAAAAATTCGATGGCCACATTATCAGTCGAAATGGTGACGTGAATTGGCCGGCAAGGAGCTGTGATTTGACGCCTTTGGATTTTTATTTGCTGGGTGCCGTGAACGACAAGTGTTATACGGACAATCCACAAACAATTGAGCATTTGAAAGCCAATATTGAAGCAACCATTACCGAAATAGATTCGTACACAATCCAAAATGTGTATATCTTTAATCAGGTTAATAATCAAAAAATTGTGCCAGGATTTGCACAAAAAACAACACTAAAAAAGCCGCTTAATAGTAAAACAAAATTAACGAAATCAAAAAATTTCTTATAAAAAGAAGGAAGAAGCTAACCAAATTTTGGAGAGCCAATAGGCATCTTTATATAACGCAGAGTGTTGAAAATTATAGAATAGGAATATGTCACAATATGCCAGTAAAATGATCATTCTACTAGGCGATACTAATACGTATGAAAATTACATCTAAAGGTCTCGAGAGCATTTCCACCCAGGATATATGGCCTCCCAAAAATATTCGTTTAAATGTTTCATCTATAGGATCAGTTACATATAATTTATCCAAATTTTGTTGTACCATTTAAACCCCTTAACGTAATCCTCCAAAAACTATTTTATGGATATTTACCTAACATCCCAAAGTTGCCTGATAAGATTAAAAAAAACTAACTTAATTAATTAACCGGGACGAGGAAAATGATTCCAATTTATTGAAAAACAGCTTTTCAATAAATTGGAATCAGTTCGTTGTAAGGTCATATAATTTTTTCTGACTATTTCGAAAAAACGCATCATTTAGAGGTAAACAATTGGTTATAAATTCATATGTAAAAATTTGTTCACCCTAAATTTAATTATCAGATCAAATATTTGACCGACAATTACCGGAAATTTTTTGATCTGACAGCAAAAATTTCTGTGCGAACAATCGACATTAGTAATGTGGATTTGTACAAGTTTAATGATGATGATTTAATGATAATTAATTTTTTAATAAAATCGCTCCACAAATAGACATCATTGAATTTAAGTCACAACATACATACCACTAGTGGTGCCAATACATGTTACATGAGAATGGATCATAACGTTTTGTAAATTAAGCATTTTCCCAAGATTTATGAAAAAACATTGCATTTTTTACTTTTTTTAAAGGCGACTGAGTACCAGAGCAAAACAAAAGGTTAAGACTACAACAACATGTTTTCACAAAACCTCAAAACATAGTGTTAGAAGTTACACCGAAGTCTAATCTTCTTCGGTGTTGAAATAAATGACGAGAAGATTATTCGACATATTTAGGCAAATGTGATTGAATTATCAAAAAAGTTGCTTACATGTTGTCACAAAAACATATTTTCCAAAAAGAGGAGACATTAAAAAAAATCCAGCATATCGGCAAATCAGGATGTTGCGTAAAGGATCAAATAATGTTTTGTTTTGTTGTTCTCTTCTAAACGTGACAACTGCTTTACAACTGGAGTATGTATTTTCAATTGCATTCAGAAAGCTGTTTTAAAAAAATATTGCTATCTGGTTTCCAAATTTAGTTTTTTGCAGTTTAACCATGATTGGAAACAAGCAAATCGTAATCGTATGTCTTTTTTAATTATGTATAAATTCGTATGTCTGAAAAGTTTCCGAACTCAACATGAAGATGGCAGCACTCGTCAACAAAAGTGGGCAGGGCGTTTACCCATGCGTTGAATGTTTCGCGCCTTTGTTGTTTAACAATTGTTTGAGTGAGTCGATGAGTGTTTTTGTGAAAATGGATAAAATCGAGTATCAAGCTGTCTTAATATTTATTTTTGAAAGGCTATACACGTACGCAAATCAAAGTCGAGTTAGACGCTGTGTACGAGGACTCTGCATCATAATTTTACCACCGGGAAAATTTGACAGCTGAATTTAAACGTGGCCGTACCAGCTTGGGTGACGATGAACGTTCGGAACGTCCAAAAACTGCAACCACTGACCTCAACATCGCTCAAGTTCACCAAATAGAGCTAGATAACCATCGAATTAAAGTTACGAGAGATAGACGAGGGTATGAATATGTCCAAAGAACGTATTTGCCATATATTGAATAAAAACTTAGGCATGAGAAAGCTGTCCGCCATTTGGCGGCCGCGTTTGCTTATTTTGGACCAGAAACATGTTCGAATAAATATTTTCAACGTTGTTGGCGCAGTTTAGGCGCAATAAACCAGAGTTTTTGCGCCGGTTAATTACTGTTGATGACACTTGGATACCGCAATACAATAGTGTAATAGTGAACTGCCAAGGGGCAATCGGCTCCAAAAAGAGCAAAGCAAGCTCCTTCGGCTGGGAAAGTCATGGCTACTATTTTCTGGGAAGGTCATGGAGTTATCTTAATCGATTATCTTCAAAAGGAAAAAACCATTACAGGAACATATTAGGCACCATTACTTGACAAGCTGAAGGCAGGAAGTGTAGAAAAACAGATGAATTTAAAGACAATCAAACCTTATGTTCACTTTATTTCGCTTACATTCGATCTCAAGTGGAATATGCTGTAATGGTCTGGAATCCATACTATGCTGTGCACATTAAAAAAATTGAAAGCATTGAAAAGAAGTTTCTGATGTTCTTGTTAAAGAAAAGTGACTGGGATTACGACCACAACTTACCATTCCATGAAAATGTGGCTCGGTTACCACTGTACTCAACAAGATACACGGATTACAAAATATGCACGCTTGAAAATAGACGACTTCTCTTAGGCACGGCTTTTATTGGTAACCTTTGGCTTGGTCACACTGATTCAGCTTACATCTTATCATCTAGAACACTAACCTACAAACTATGGAGAAAACAACCGCATTAATAGGATGTCTAAATCATTCAAGATCATCGACGACCTATTCGACTTTAATTTATCAGAGGACAACTTCAAAACTATCCTGAATAATTATTTTTAAAATTTTTAAATGTTAAATTAAAATTTGATTTATATATATTATTTTTAACGTTTTTTGGCTAAATTTTTTTTATTTTGTTTTAATAAACTTTTGTTTTAAGCTAAATAATCTGAAATCATACATGTTAATCACAGAATAAGTTTCTTTGAATAAATAAATAAATAAAAACGGCCACATTTGTAGAAAAAAAAATCTTGCTCCATCAACACAATGTGCCGTCTCACACCTCAGCGATTGCCATGGCGAAAGTTCATCAACCAAGCCCCAAGTGACTTTTCTTTGTTCCCTAAGCTACAAGTTGCGCTCGGAGGGAAGGCAGAGATTTTCATCGAATGAGGAGATCCTTCGTAAACAACTATTTTGCAGAGAAAGGCGCCGGGTCTCACTAGAATTAAATATTAATTTTATTTCAAACAATAATAATTTTATATGTCTACTAAGTTTGCGAAACAGACGCAAAGTGACCTTTGATGTTTGTAGATATTAGAAAGTGAAAACTAGCTCACCTTATTAAAATGGAAATGTAATGTGAGAGAATTTTAAATGGCTTAGCGCAAAACACTGAATTATGCTCTTAAGGGTCAACCTTACAAGAATTATAAAATTAATATTAATTAAAGATACTTAACAAACTAATCTTCTTTGACGTTCCATGCCGTACAATTTGTAATAATTGTCAGAATCAAATCAAACAATATTCGTTATTATATTTGACACTTCGTTACTGTTTATTTTCAAATATCAAGATTTTTATTTATTTTTTAAGTTGTGACGTAAAATTTCGCTCCAATAATTTTTGTTAAGTAACAATTTATATTTAAAGAAGCTTCGTTAAATTTTTTATTTTAAATTAATGTTTCCATGGTCGAAAGCAGAGAAAGAACATTTATCGTAATCTTAATTTTTTTAAACTTACGTTTATAACTCTTTTAGATTTTGTATGATTACCGCTTTAAACTACCAAACTCAAAATAAAACGGTCAACCCGAGTAGGATTTCGCAAGACTCATCGTTCTATGGATGAACGACGTTAAGTGGGATCTATAACACTAATTAGACCAATGAATTTCGCGCTTTCCGCACAATATTGTTCCGAGTGCACCGCATTCAGTACGACGAGTTTGGTCACTTTTAGAGATTTTCGATTTGAATTTAAAGTTGACAAGTAATTGGCCAAGTTCAAAATTGGCTAATCTCATTTTATTTTGGCGATTTTATTGGCTAACCTGATGTATCATCCTAGGATTAGCTAATATCTAATCTGCTAACCGCTATAAATTAGTGACAAGTATGTATGTAATATACATTTGGAGGTAATCCCAATTTTTGAGCTAATCTTCATTAATCTGATTACTGATTTAATGATCTAGATTAGACTGGTTTTTCTTGCCAATGATCAAAATTAGTAGGTTCATCCGCGCAGTCCAAAAACCAATAGATTATGTGGATTAGCGCAGCGAATGTAAATGCGATCTTTTGTTTGTCCCAGATTTTTGAGATAATTTGGTGATAAGAAATTTATTTTAAAGTAGATTAGCACCAATAATAAAGTAGGATTAATGCACTAAATCATAATATGAGTAGTGTACCGTGTACATATAAGAGATTTTCTTTGATGCCCACACGTTATTAGGATGATCTGTATACGAAAAAAGTACAATTTATTTAATGTTTATTCCAATTATTAGTCCCTCTACTTTTAATAGAGATCGGCGATGGCAGGTGTGATACATTTATCGAAACATTATTTTTAATGTAAATTTAACCAGTATATTTTCAGACGTCCACCATTGCTTATTTTAATAAAATAAAACAGTTACTATTATGCACACCAGATACGATTTAGTTAAACAATTTCGTCAATTCTTTAATTTATCTTTGTTTCATTTTTTATGATGGTTAAAAAAATGGTTTAAAAAAAAGTTGAACGAGAATATTTGGTTAAGAAAAAATTAAGATAAACGGAAGTCATAAATATAAAAAAAAACTTTTTTCTAAGACTTTTAGTATTTTACAAATTTTTTCTTCATAAAAACGGGTAATTAACATAAAAGCATGCGATTCACCTTACATGCTCGTAGAAACTTAATACTTTTATTACATATAAGAAAGTAGAATCACAAAAACCACAATTGCTTTATTGTACGCTTAACTTATTGGTAAACGTTGATGCAAAATTGTTATATGAATTTTCTTTATTAAAACATGAAAATGGTGACGCCGCGCCGCTTCGTTTCAGATTGATTGCAATATTCAAAAGTGTTCACTCAACAAAAATTGTCTACATACAGTTAGAGGAGGTCTGTTATTATTGATAGGTGAATGAGCGTAAACACTCACAAAAATCATTTGAGTTAACTTCTTAAAGCGAGAGTAAACCTTTTTTTTCATGGGATGAAATATTCATATTTCTTTTAATTTTTTTTAACAGAGAAAGTATTCTATGTACATGAATAAAGTTGTTCTTTTTTAGCCTTCAAAACAATTAATATTAAGAGAACTAAGAAAACGATAGTTAAACAGAAAAAGATAAATAAATGTACAACCAGCATCGTTTGCTAAAATAAAATAACGTACACGTACAAACATGTTAAAACCTGTCTCGACAATGGTACAGTGGTTTTGTTGTTTTATATTTTATAACATAATATTTTTCCATTTTCTTTGCTATTTGTTAAATTATATCTTTATTTTGTTTGCCTTAAGGTGGATCAGCAAAATCTTTGACAGACTTAATGAGATACGGTCACACACATTTTTTTATTACAGATAAATTCTATCTGTCGAAATAGAATTAAAATCTTTTAACTTTTATAGTTTTAAAATATTATATCGAGAGCCACAGACAATTAGATGAAACTTCACAAACGTATTTAGATCATACTAATACTAACTCAAATAATCGTGTTCCTGGTTTTGGTAAATTCCATTGGCACCTTTGTATGTAGCATTGAAAATAATGTCCGGTTATCGACAAAATTAAATTATTAAATATGTACATGCATACAGATTATTTATATATAGAAAACTGTTGATGATCAAACACTAACTAGGTTAAATAGGCAGATAAACCATATTTATTGTTAATCTATTCATTTGCAATCAATAATTTACTATTTTTGTTATATGTACTTATTTGAGCAACTAACTAAATATTTAGATAGCAAAAGAATTATCACATTTTTTATTTGGCATACGTCTTTATATTTAAACAGCAGAATCGTCACGAATAACTAGAACATCCACTTTTTATACTTAGATAATATTTTAATTTGCTAAAATTGAGTAATAGCAATTCGAGTGTAGCAATTGATATTAAAAGAAAGAAGTTTTGAATCAGACCGTATTATAATTTTTATTTCCGAATCAGCACCAATTCTCTAGCCATAATTGGCAACCATCTTCAGCCATAATTACCGTTATTCTCAGTAACAAAAAGAGATGCTAAGCTAACTATCTAACTTCAAAATTTTTGTTCAACAATAATTCCGTTGTATTATTGCTCAAACTGTGACACTCATTTTGGGCATACCACTGCTTAAGCAACTGCAATTGATCGTTTCAATTAAAGATGGCAGCAGGAATTTACGATCGAATTTTTTGAAATTCATCCCAGTTATTTATCATATAATTTACCGTTAACTTTATATGTACAAATTTGATACTGCAATTCCACGTACTTTTTATCTCTTTTTGCTCAAAATCAAAACGGCCAGAACGTAGTTTAAAGTAATTTGTTAACAAATAGACAGCGGAATATAATAATTCGCTAAGACATTGTGTTTATACGTAAAATATTAGTATTAACAATCTTATTGCTGTCTGGTCACTGCGATCTAACGATCTAGTTAAACATTTCTCGTATTCTTCCTTATTCATTTCCCTGCAAACAAATTTTTGCAGGACAATTGATTTGGGCCATTTAGTTGACCAGATGACATAAACAGATCAAAATTTACGTAGAAAATTGCCCATTATATTAAACAGTTTCAAAATGTAATAAAGTAAACATTTTGAAACTGTTTATTATAATGGGCAAATTTGTTTACAGGAAACACGTAAACCAAACCAATATTCCAGCATGAAAAAACTAAAATACGTGTCCCTTTATTATCAGAACATAAGAGGATAATGTACTACAGTACCTGAAAATTGAATTAGAGCCACCTTCTGATTTTGATATTTTTTCAAATTTATCAGGAACAAAATGGAAACAGGCACATATTTCTAATGTTTATGTTTTATAGTAGATATTACATCAATATTTTACTTCATGCTTCTTTTTTTATTTCATGCAGTTTTGCGTTTTCTTGCCAATGTCTGTGTATATTATCTTTCAGAACAGGTATTTTTGGGTTCGGGGATGAGTACCCAACGTTTTTCAACATGCTCCATACATTTTCAACCGGATTTAGATCGGGTGTGTTTCCGGGCCATGGCAAAAAGAGTATGCTGTGCTCTTGAAACAGAGTTTTTATCTTTTTCGCTGTATGACACGGTGCTCCATCCTGCATGAAGGCGTATGGCCCTTCTTCATTTAGTGAGTTTAGGATAGGCAAAAATACAATCTCAACAACCTTATTATATTGCACTTCATTCATGATGCCCTCCATAAAATACAGAGCTCCGGTGCCATTCGCGGTTATGCATGACCAGATCATGACTGATGGTGGAAGTTTAGTTTTTTTTTCTGTACAGCTTCATCACTATAACGTTCTTTGGGCCTTCGTCTAACGAAATTACCACTCCGTCATTGCTTCAAATCAGGATTTATCGCTGAAGGTTACCTGTTGCAAAGAGTATGTGATTTGTAAAAATGAAATTTATTATAAAAAATGATACTTTGAAGAAATAATTTATTAAATTATTGGCATTTACCTTTTTCCAATCTTCAACTGTAAAATTTGTGTGCATTTTTACCCATTGCAGGCGTGCATTCTTCATTTTTGATGCCAACTTGGGCTTCTTGGCTGGTCTGTGACATTTGAGTCTGGCACAGTACAATCGTGATCGCATCGTGCGCTCAGATATGTTAATATTATGGACTTTATTTAGCAGCTCTTTAGCAGAATTTTGTCTATTTTGGAGTGCCGTTTTATAATTAGCCGGCCTTCTCTGTCGGTGGTTTTACGAACACCACGGCAATGACAGCAATCACTCGATGTTGACAGAATATTTTTTCGAATTAATGCGGCTATTCGGTCGACTGTATGCCGAGAAACTTTTTGCATTATTGCAATTTGTAGGTTCGATGTATGTAACATGTTTTTAATAAAGTCTCTATTTTAATTTTACCCACACTACTAATGTCTTTCATTTTTCCCATACCGAATAAATTACAGAGCTTAAAAATTGACCAAAAAATTTATAAAATTCACAATATATTATTAAAACACTATTACACTTTTTAACATGAGCACGTACACATTTCAACTAAATTTGGTTATTATTATTCGAAACCCTTTTACATATTTCATTATCTGTGTTTAGACTTAAATAACAGGTATCTGACCCAAGTAATACTGGCATTGCCCTAATAATATAAGGGTTGCTGTTTATATAAATAGATCTTTGAACAAATAAATCCCTTTGCAATCGAAAATTTGAAATATATTTAAATACAAACTGCTTATATTACAAATTATGTACTTGATAGTAAGGGTGGCTCTAATTCAAATACCAGGTACTGTAAATCTAGCAGATCGCACAGTGCCTAAAACTTTGGCATTCGAATCAGGAAGTGCTGCGTTCGAATCCCACCAGGTGAAGAAAATTCTAATTAAATAAAATTTTTAATAAATAAAAAAATAAAAATCTTGCGAATTATTTTTAAATTTGCGGATACTCCCAACATTTTTACAATAAGAGCAACTTGGCCAGTATCTAGAATATATTTCACTTTTGTCTTTGTAGTACACCGCATAGACGATCAAGTGTCATTTTTTGAAGAAAACTGCTATGGTTGTGAAGTAGTATTAGTGATTCGTTTGGAATGACAGTTCGATTTTGAGCAATACTCCGATTAAAATTTACCAATTGCTAGACGCAATTGGTTATACGTATTTCCAATGTCAGGGAACCACTGGATGACCTCTTCATTGTCGGTGACTTAAATTAAAAGAATCTAGTTTGTTCAGAATTAAGAGAACCAAACTCAAATGTTGTTCGCAATACAACTCTCGTTTTTCTCCAATGCGACGAAACTATAGGCTTTGCAAAATGATCTATATATCTTTTCATTATTGACTTGTACGATCCCTCGATTTGCCTCCTCCACTCACCATTTGTGATGAGAAAGACACTGAAATCGTGTGTCCCATAATTTTCACAAAGCAAACTTCGTTTTTAACAAAATTCATAATATGGAAAACATGCTTAATAAAACTTATAATATTCTGTGGCCTCCGACTGCTTTGATTCTGTGATCATACGTGGCCCGTAAAATATTTTATCACCACCTGCAAAGTACAACATAACTGGGCTTCAGTAAGGCTTTCAACACAATTTCTAACTTTATGTGTTTTTCTTAAAAACGTTTAAATCTTTTGCTTTCAAATTACTCTTTTTTGGCCCTGAGCATTTTAGATTGAAAAATAGTGATTCGGACATTGTCATCTGTATCCTACAACTTATGGACATTCACTTATACCGAGTTGCGACGAAATGGCGAAAGTATACAATTCTTCTATCGAATGTTGCGCAGAGGAAGACTTCTTTGAAAAAATTTCTTCGGTTTTGTCTGTATTGTTTGAATTGCTGAATTTGGCGAATGGATGATGTTGGTTCAGTCACTGTTAGATTTAGACTTTTATTTGGCCAGATCTCAAATATGAGAAAATTACTTAATTGTTAAATAAATTCTAATTATTGATATAATCACTACAGTAAGCCAAATGCCTGCAAGTATTTTAAGCAATTAAATCAAAAATTTAAAACTTTCATTTGAAAAGAACTAAATTAAATAATTAAACACTTCCTGTCTGTCGAACAAAAAATAGATAAAGCGGTTTAATAGTTTTAATAATTCCTAAGAATTATTAAAATCGATTCAGCTAGAAGAATCGATTTTCATTAGCACAGCTTTTTGCTGTTTATTCTAATGTTCAACAAAAAATATACAATATACTTCTCTATAAGGATTTATTAATGATTTAACTTGAATCAATTATCTTAATCTTCTATAACGGTCTAAATTACACTATCGCGTGTCTCGAATGTACATGAGGAAGTTTTCTTGGGCGCGGGTGATGCCGTTGGACTTGATGGAGTTCTAAAAATAAATCGATTTTAATAACAGGAACACCACACCAACAAGAACTATCTTAATTTACTACATACTCAAATAAATATTTCATTACTCGGTTAAATAAAATAAGTTTAATAAATATTCAAGTGAAGACAGTTTGGCCTCGTTGTCTTCCAAATGTTTCAGTGGAAGTCTATCTTTTGATCTAGTAACCGAAACAAGAATTCCAGTCTAGCAAATCCATTTTCACAATTACGTCGCTTTAAAAATTACATTTTTTGTTTCTTAATATTTTTAACGCCAATAAATAAAGACTTAAATAATTTAAATACATAATAATTTAGAGCGTTTATTGTGCACCATTATTTTTGTTTGGAACAATTTCAATTCAAGCCTAGTACTCATTTCGATTTTATGTGAAATCTTCATATGCTTTTTGCCAAAGTGAAATTAGAAATGACAAATTCCATTTCTGTTTTCATTTTGTAGTACTCAGTGCAATCACAGATGGAGCGGATAAACTCTTTACATTATTTTCATGAGCAAATAATATCTCGGCACAATTATTTTCTCGTGAAATATTGACATTTGCTTCTGTATGACAATAAAAAATATTTCTAAATTCTATAAATCTATAAATTTTAAATAAAATTAATTTAATTTATTTGCATAAAATAAAAAAATTCATTTACGTATCATCTACAAATGCATACGTTAAAAATAAAAATTCTCCAAATAAAATTTCATTTTTATTTCACGTGAAAATAAATAGATTTTTGGAGACCACCTTAAAATTTAATTTCACTTTGAACTGAGTACTAAGCTTTAACCTAAAACCTAGTATGTACTCAGTTCGATTATGCGTGACATCTTCATAAGATTTTACAAAAGTGAAAATAGAAATGAAAAGTTTCCATTTTGTAGTACTCAGTTCACCAGTGAAAATGCCAAGTGTGTTCAATACCTCAAAGATGGAGCGCATAAACTCTCCAAATTAGTATCATGTGAAAATGATGTATCGGAATATTACTTTTACGTGAAATTTTGATATTTGCTGTGTTTGATAATATTTTTAGTTTTAAATACCATAAACCTAAAATTTAAATAAAATCTATTTAAATTAATTTATTCACATAAAATAAACCAATTTATTTATATTTATGTATGTCTCCAAATTTATACGTTGTGGAAAGTGACTTAAAAAGGAAGTGAGGATTAAAGTCGAAACAGAACAAGAGCGAGAACAACGAGTGTCGACGAATTAATACAAAATATCGCCGCAATATCACTGTAGCTGACGGAACAGAGCATCAGCGTTATGGCGATAAAAAACAACCACAAACGACATAAGCACGACATATTTTATCTATGTGACAATGGAGTCTAAAAGTTAGCATACTCGAATAATACAAATTTTAAAATTATAAAAATTGTTTATCTTTTATGTTGTTGGCATATGACGTTGGGGCATTACCAACTTATATATCTGTGGCAATTTAACATAACCACTTAAGTCGAGATAAGTGGTTATGTTGAACTATATTCTAATCGATAGTATTTTTCGTTTTTTCTTCCCCTCAATTTTTCATCAAAATTGGACTATTTTTGACCGAGATATATGCAAAACAATAAAACCACTTATGTTTGTTATAGGTGTTTGGTATTTATTGAAAACCATTTAATTGATAATTTTAGATATTGTAGCATGAAATAGTGATATTTAAAACAATATTTTTATTTGTAAAATCAGAAATAAATTTGGAATAAACACTTATCTTGAAATAAGTTTTTATTTTGAATTTACTGTGCGTTTGATATTTACTTCCGGTGAACCCAGAGCATGTAACAAGTGCTTGAAGGTGTCAAGAAACGCACTTTAAAAACCTTGATACCATGGATCCAAAAATAGTTATGTCCCATAATTTTTTCACATATTAATTTAAAATTTAAATTTCGTCCACCGAAACGTAGCTAAAAAATAGATTAGTGGTTTTGTTGAATTGCCACAGATATATAAAAAAAACAGTGGCAACATTGTTTCGCCGGCGACAAAAAAAGAAATAGACTCTAAATTTATTTCATCGAAAAAATCGTCATCGCCGGCATTGATGGTTGTGTTTGTATTGCATGTTTTCGGTGTTTTGTAATATGACAGGCGATTATTTCGAGATTAAGTCTTGAATTGGGGCCGCCGACTAAATAAATATATTTTTGGAGATCGCGTTAAATTGCATTTTACTTTGAACTGAGTACTAACCTTAAAATGAAAAATTGGAAATGGAATTAGCCGCTGTAAACTATGGCACTAAGTTTGGCTAAGCCAGCTTCACATTTCGTAAAATATACATGCTTTATTTGCCTATATTCCTTTGCTGTCAGTCCTTTAAAAGTTAAGCTTAGTACTGAGTTCAAAGTGAAATAAAATTTATCGAGATGTCCAAAAATTTAATTATTTTCGCGTGGAGTAGAAATGAAATTTTATTAGGAGAATTTGTATTTTTAAAGTAAAAATTGGTAAACTTATAAACAAAAATTTATTTTTACGTGCTTTAATTTTTTTTTTGTTAAACACTGGTTGTGTAAACCAGTCAAAATTTCACGAAAATAATATGTCAAGGACATTACTTTCAGAGGAAAATAATTTGGAAAATTTGTGCACGCCATCTTTGATGTATTGATCGTACTTGGTATTTTCTCTGGTGAACTGAGAGCTGCAAAATGAACATAGAAGTGAAATTTTTCATTCCTTTAGAATTTTTCACTTTTAAAACCGTATGATAATTTTACGTTAAACCGAACTGTACCTATTGTCAGGCGATAAACAGCGTAACTAAATTGCTGTTTTGTTTTCAGCTATAGCGGGCTGTGGTTTCAAATGGATTCGACCATTTTTTGGCGTCACTAAATTATATTTTGTTTTATAGATTTTTATTATTAGTGTATAATATTAGTGAATAGTGTATTTTCGGTGTATCTAAATATTTTAAAGGGTAAAATCTATAGTTTGGCAGAAAATCTTGGCTGTCCAAAAATTATATATGGTTCCCAAAAAACTATGAGAAATATTAGTTTTACTTTCCTGAAATTATTTTATACAATGTTTCGATACAAACTTTAAGTGAAACTCACTTAATTCAAAAATATCTAACACTTCTGTCTACAGTTGTATTTATCTGTAAGTTGATATTCCATTAGTATTGTTCAACTCAAAATCGTTCCAATAACCCTCAAGCTAAAATGAGTTTACATTATTTTACTCTTATCATTTTAATTAATGTTTGGCTTATAAATATACACAACGAAAATTTAGTTTCTCATAAATTAATTCAGTTAACGAATAATGAATAGTGTTACACACTATTTCGACAAAAAATATGTGTAAGAAAATAATCAGTCACAAAAGAGTTGAATATGATGGTAAACGCCGATAAAGATATATTATTTCGTGTTAATATATTTATCATTCTTTTACCCTTTATTACTTGTGACTGCGTTAAAGCTGATAAGTGAAATTGAACATTGTAAGAAAAATCAGTTTTAGTTTCAAAACCTTAATTGATTTTTTGTGTTTCACCTCAAACCTTCAAATTTTCATTTATAAATATCCCAATAATGTCATTCACATTAGTCAAGGGCAAAACAGTAAACCACCACGTTTATAGTTAAATCATACTTTGTACTAATGAAGGGGAAACATATAATTAAATTATACACAGAAAAGAAAAATACAAAAAAATTAATAATTTCACCTTTATTTCAAATTTTATCGAACATATAAACCAAACAATGAAAAACAAATAACAAAAGTCTATATTTAAACATTATAATTTTTTCCACCGAAACCATAAACAATTAAGTAAATATTTAGAATCAAATATGCAAATCTTCCATCTGTGTAAATATCATAATTAGAGTATAAATTCTACTATATATAATCTCGAATTGTAATTCAAATCGAGTGAATTATATTCAAAACTTGTTATGGATCGTTACATATTTACGATAATTGCATTCGCAATTAGTCCAACAGTAAGTTGATTTAATTGTAATTGATATGCGCACTTATTTATCATTAATTTAATTCTAGTTTATTTCGCCAAATCCGTTAACTTGGCCAAGAACAATATTTCCATCTGATACAGGAAACTACACATCATCATATATTCAATTTTGTATAAATCAATATCCATTTGACTATCAAGCGGCGCTCAACAATGCAATTTCTAGTGTTTTTAATTGTATTTCGGGTGGTTCACGTGAAACCTGGGTCCGAAATTTGTTTGAGGAAATTAGAAAACGCACTATCACAGCAAGGCGATCAAGTCAAAATATTGACGGAAAGACAATTTTTAATGGTGGACAAACAAATATTGTCCAATGTTGGGTTGCGGCGAATGACGAACTTGCACAGCAAGCCCTGAACGCTGCACAAAATATTAACGATTGCATTGCAAACGGAGCATCTACGAGTACTACAAGTAGCACAAGCACTACGAGCACGACCACTACCACTACCACAATTGCAACTACCACTGAGTAACTTGTTTTTTTTTTTTTTTAATTTTTATTATAATTTAGCGACGTAAAATAAAAATTGTAATATTAATATAAAATCTTACCTAATCTTAATTCACCAAAATTTCCACATCCGATTTTTTTACCAACACGAAAATTTGGTCCAACCATTAGAACACCGGACGATGAACTAACGGAATGGCGTGCTGAATACATACCGGTGGCACCTCTTGCACCACCACCTCCTCCACCACCACCAACGCCTCCACCAGTTGGAGCTGCTACCGTACTTTGAACGCCAGCACTAAAACAAAAAAAAAACAAAGAAGTATAAAAATTAATACACACACATAAAGTCAAATAGGCAATTTTAATTAAATAATCACCAATACTCGACTCGGTTTGGTTATAAATAAATATATGGAACTTATTAGATATTGCATGTTAAAGAAAAATCCAAAATACCAGCGAACCTTGGAAATTCTAATATATAAAATATTTCACACAAATATAGAAATTCCCCATCGTAAGATTTTTTTATACTCAATCACATAATAAAAACTAAATTAGTAGGTAGTTTTTTTTTATATTGCAACCACAACTTCTAAGAATAAACCAAAAACTCCTACTTTTCATGGCAATTGCAATTTGCATGCAAAACAAAAAAATTAGTTATAACCACGAACAGTGCATTCAATTACATTTTCCTTAAACTCGTACCATGGGCGGTGGTTTATGCATGATCAAAACCATTGGGTTTGTCTGCTTCTATTATTGCGTAAATTAAGTTCTTTTGAAGACAGCAATTAAATATTTTCGGCGCAATTTATCTACACATCACTTTATTGTGACCCAAATAGAATTTTCCGCTTTATCACATTATACAACAAAAAAAAAAATCCTTTTTACGAAATCATTCATGTGTAGTCGAAAGGAAATCGTACACGTGGGTCTGTATGTTCATTCACAATATTGTACGTTTAAAAACTAATAAAGGGTGAAAATTACACATGTCTCTTTAAAAATTATAATTAAAGAATTTACTGTTTATCTAAGGCTTAGTATTATTATTTGGAATTCACACTTTGTATCACGTTTTCGGAACTCATCACACACAATCACGTTTATTTTTGGCTAGTAATCATATTCTGTATGGGCACTATAAATCCACATATTTAATTTTAAATCCATTGAAAATGGCAAACTATGAACATGTCACGTGCCATGTTTCAAAATGCCATAAGCGCGCACAAACACGAAAATTATGTTGCCACGCAGATGTTGTTGCTATTGCTACAACAAAGTAATACTTTTAACCTGCACTAACATTAGAATATGTGAGACTAGGTAGTTTTCATATTTTATTTTATAGTAATATATTTTATATACGTATACGATATATTTTTACAGGAAAACACTCATATTTAGGTTATTGTTCTTTTTTGTATTATGCAAACAAAAAAAAAAAAATACATTTTCATATTTCAAAAGAAAAATCAATACTAATGTTGTGAACGAATAAAATAAAAATTAAGGTGGGGTTATTTAATATTGCACGATAAAATCAAAATCTATCTGTGGTGCATTTTCTTTAATGGTTAAATCGAATTATTTACTCAAGAAATCCAATTTTACACCGAAAATTTTTAAACAAAAACATTTTTCTACATATTTCGATGCAAACCAAATTTTTATTTCACCACAATATTTTCACAAAAAAATTAGTGATGAATATCGCACGTTCGAAACTAAACTAATAATCAAATAATCCATTTTCATTATCCACCAACAAAATTTGAAAATAAATACACAAAAAAATAATTAGTATAAAAAACTATGATGGATAATAATTATTATACAGTTAACCGAGCGTATGCATGTATATAAGAGCAATTAACTTTAATGTTTTCAAGGTACATACTATGTGGTAGTTTCATTTCAACGAATGGTGATTGGCTAACGACTAATAGTAAATTATATATTAATTTTCCTTTGCTGATTTTCATATTTGTTGTTCTACCAACATCAAAGGAATAAAACTTGTGGAAAAATTACCAAAAATAAAAAAAGTCCGGATTAAAGAGCACAACAAATTGCTACGAAAACTATCGTTTCAATCGTTCATTGTGTTGATACAAATATAAAGTATCAACGCCGAATACACAAATATTATATAAACAGCGAATTTATATACTTACTATGTACACACTAAAAACCCGGGATAATTGATTTGCCCACTTTCGTTGGTATTACAATTCTCTCATCCCCTTGGCTACATACAATTAAACACCATCAATAGAAAAATACAATATAAAATTACTTACACTTAGCTAAATTCGATATTTCGGTATTTGTATGACATATACATATTTTAATACCAAATCAAATTCTTATTTCTTCCATTATAATCGAATTGATGTATTTTTGGGTCCAGACCCTTCTAAATAAAGGCCAGGAAATTTTTTAAACTAATCACGGTTTTTTGTGTAAACCATGATTTTTATAAAATTTTATTCAAACATAGATGGCACACTAAATCGAATAAAATATTTAAATTGGATGTACCAAAACAGAAAATCAGATAGCGTTGATGATACGAACAAAAACCTACGAGCAAAAACCTTCCAAGCAAATGTTTGTATCTCATCATTATGAGATTTTACAATTCTAAATTACATTGTAAATCCTTCCGCGTGGAATGACATATACGTGTACGTCATGCATGAAATCATATCTACTGCGCAGTGACGTATACGTATACGTCATTACAAAATAAAAACTTTAACAAGATCCATGAACTATTTTAGATGCTATTTGTATAAAGTACTTCCAGCACATTGGGTACAGATATTTTTTTAAAAAATAGTCACTTTTTTGCGAAATTTGTAAATGAGGTCCAGAGAAAGCTTTCAGGAAGACATTCTCAAGATAAAAATTTATCAAGATTGTGATCGTCATGCTCCACAAATCGCCACCGCCTCCAGGTTCTCAATCTTGGTAATAGGAATGGGTGAAACAAGTAACCTAGGTGTGGGGCGGGTCACGCTAAATGGTTGCGGATGGGTCGGATCAAGGTGTTACGCGAACCGTGCCGATGATCAGCTAGGCTGGGGACGCATCTAAAAATAATTGCCCAGTCATGAACGGAGCCCTCTGGATACCTGGCGACCTCCAGTTGTATGTAGCCTTACCCGTGTACACGGATCTCTGCACGGGCGGACCATCATTTCTCCGTTACTCGAGGGAATTAAATGGAATCCAATACAAAAAATAATAAAGAAGTGGCCAGCACTCAAAACGCTGGGTGAGACGGAAGGGGGGGGGGGGGGGAGGGGGACTAAGCTCTAACCGTCGGTGTGGCTTAGACTGGTTCCGAGGCTTGCAAGCCGGGAACCAGTGGCAGCGGGAGAAGGTTGTTGCTCTTTCGGTTCCGAGATACAGGGCTAGGCGTTCGGCCTTCCGTGTCTTGGACAGACTGGCTACAGTCCCGGAAGAGCAATGGACGGAGGAACAGAGGCAATCGGTTGAGTGAGCGAAGAATCGCATTGCCGATGTGAACAAGGAAAAAAAGAAGAATTATGGGTTTAAAAGACAGAGGTCGAGCGATGAGGAGCGTGGAGATTTGGATGCCGAGAGGAAACGGGCCAAGCGTCAGGTAGGACAACAGTCGCAAAAGGGGCATAAGCTCTTCAGCGACATTGTGAAGGAGGGGGAGGTGGTGCTAGCCGTCGTGAACGAGAGCCACGAAGATGGAAGCATCACCGGGGAAAAATGGAGGTTGGTGTTTAAGGCACTTAACCTAGTTTTCCTTAAAGTCCTTGGACAATATCCGGGACCACCGCCAATTTGTAGAGACGCGGGATGGTATTAGCGACGGCTGAAGCTGACCGCGTGCTCGGATCAGCGATCGGCCTTCTTATATGGAAAGGCGATTGAGGAGGTAGGCGAGATATGGCCAGGAGCTAAGCTCAGGGCAGTTCTCAAGGAGGAAATACCGAGCAGACCTAGGGCAATGGTTTGGATTCCCACGGAGCCGGCAAACTTGGAGGATTCCCTGAGGATTATCCAGGTTTGTAATCCGGAACTTCCGAAAGAGAACTGGAAGATTGTGAAGCAGGAGGAGCCTAAGGGTAGCTTCAGGGTAGCTTCTCAATCATGGTGATCAACAAGGAATCCCTGGCTCCCCTGACAAAAACAAAAGGCGTTATAAACTTCAGCTTCGGATCTATTACACTGAAGGTGTTTAGAAAGGACGAAGTCGGAGTCAATACAGGTACTGCGCAGGCCAAAAAGGGGGAGGAAGAGATCCAGCCTTAAGAGGAAGCGCGACGAATGGTACATCTTCAGAGGAGACCCAGCTAGTGGCGAACCCTAATGAGGAGCTGACTAGGGAACTCCGCGACCGACCTTTCGTTGGCAAGGGGAAAGGGAACACATCGAACTCTGAAGGGGGAGATGTAGACCTCCTTAATTTTAGGGAGTGCGGGGGGAGTGAGACGGAGGATACCGTCGACTCCATCGGGTCCAATAAATCGATGTAGCACTGCTGTCGTAATAAGGTAAGTGAACTCTGTTAACAATGATCAGGTTTGGGCAGATAAATTTACATCATACAAAGGCTGCATCGGCGGCATCACTTCTCAGACTTGCTAAGTCAGGGGAGGAAATAGTTTTAATCCAAGAACCTTGGATCAAAAATAACAAGATCTGTGGTCTGCGAGGGAAGAGGTACACCCTAGTTTACGCTCGTGGGACTGAAAAGAGCAGATCATATTTACTGGTGGTTACTAATATAAATGCTTATTTACTTCCACAGTATTGCAATGAGGACATAACTGCGAGCTGCATAGAGGCGGAAGGGAGGAGATTCTGGCTTACAGCCGCATACATGGACCGAGAAAAGCCAGTGCCGCCAGATATACTGGGGGCACTTGTCAGTGACGCGGAAAGAAGGAAGGTGGGAGCTATCCTGGGATGTGACGCGAATGCGCACCATACCATCTGGGGCAGTTCGGACATACATGATAGGGGTGAGCTACTTATCGAATTTCTTTTAAGAACTAACCTCACTATTAGTAATATAGGTCAGGAACCCACTTTTATTATTAGTAATAGACAGGAGGTTCTGGATGTTACTTTGGTCTCTGAATTTATTTCTCCGATGATCAGAGAATGGAGGGAGCATTCCGTCTCCGACCATCGTTACTTAACTTTTAAGCTAAATCGCCAAATTACAAATCAATACGTGTTCAGAAATCCTAGGAAGACAGTATGGCGTGTATATAGGGTGGTATTGGAGGGCATCATTTCATCTTGAGTTCTGGGACTCCCCGACACGGGTAGTGAACTGGACACAATGGTGTATACTCTTACTAGGGCTTGCAATATCTCTATGAGGGAAGCTTGCCCATTAACAAATCTAAGGGGAAAGCGAAAACCTGTTTGGTGGACCTCGGCACTTGCGGAGTGCCGGAAATCTTGCGGGTCTGCTTTCAATAGAGCGAAAAGATCTAGAAAAATTCAAGACTGGGACTTCTATAAGGAAGGCCTCAGAGTTTACAAAAGGGAAGTAAGGAAGGCTCAAAGGAAGTCGTGGAGGCGCTTCTGTGATAGAATGGAAGGGGTCTCGGAAACCTCGCACTTAAGAAAGATTCTCTCCACTAGTCCAGTTGTTCCAGGCTATCTAATAAAACCGGATGGCGAATGGACGGTGTCTAGTGAAGAGACTCTTGATCTTTTGATGGAAACTCACTTATCTGGAAGTGAGGAAGTGTCAACTGCGGGGCCTTTGAATGACTGCGGGCCTAGGAATGACTACGGGGTCCATCTGTTACGTACAGAAGATTTTCTGAATACACGGAAGATGAAGTGGACTATTAAAGGGTTTAAGTCTTTTAAGGCAGCTGGCCCGGATGGGATTGTGCCAGCAGAAATTCAGATTGAACTCGGAGGTCTTGCTTTCCTGGCTGGAAGTGATCTTCAAAAGGTGTCTGAAGCTGGGGTACATCCCGATGAAATGGAGGGAGGCTAGAGTGATCTTGATCCCGAAAGCAGGTAGAAGCTCGCACAGCAACCCTAAGGATTTAAGACCAATATCTCTATCATCCTTTCTGCTGAAAATCATGGAAAAGCTGCTGGACGTCTATATTCGGATGAGAATTGTGCCCAGAAACTGGGCACAATCTCAGCATGCGTACCATAAGGGTAAATTCGTGGATACGGCATTACACACCTTGGTACGGGGAATTGAGAAATCACTGAATTTTCAAGAATTCTCGTTGGTGGCGTTTCCCGATATCGAGGGCACTTTCAACAACGTGAAGGTGGAGGCAATTAGGGAAGGATTGCTGCCACTTGAGATCAAAGACCCAGTAACCAAGCTGATTGATCACTTGCTTGGAAGCAGAAGGGTCATAGCGAGGATGGGGGAAGTTTCCGTCAGGAGACGGGTCGTTCGGGGAACATCCCAAGGATGTAATGTGCGAGATCTTTTACGATATATTAATAGTACTAAATGGGTTTGAGAGAGTTTATGATGTTGGATCCTGTGGTATCACAATGGTCCATAATTGGCCTGTGCGATAGCAACCACTGAAACCTAACCTAACCTAGTGATCGTCATTTTATTGAAAGAATTCAACAAAAAGCTAAGCCGCACAAAGTGTGTTGTTTACTACAAACATGGACGCAGGAAGGAAACAATTTACTGGTGCCTTGATTGTGAGGCTGGACTATGTTGGGACTCATGTTTCAAGATATACCACACACGAGAAAACTATTAATGATATACTTTTTTGTTTAACTTAATTCCGTGTTATGGGCAAGGGAATTCCCCAATATTACTTTATTACAAGTACGCCAAATTCAAATTAAAAATCATATAATGTATAATAAATTCACTAAATTATTCATCATATATATTCAAAATGGTTAATATTTTATCTTTTCAATTCTGTCATTTCGTGCTTCCATCTACTTCGGTTAAGCTAGCCCGTAAATCTTATTATTCGGATTTTCGTCGATAGAGATTTAATTAATTAATTTCTTCATAATTGATTAAATAAAATTCGATATTTAAGCCTATTTAAAATAATTTTCATATTTTTTTAAATTTTGTTAGATAATCGAAACGAGAAACGAAATATTGCCAAAAACTGTTCCGCGAAACAGATTAGCTCCGCGATTTTAGCCATATCATTGGTTGACTGAAATTCTTGCAAATCGTTTTGTTTTATCATTTGAGCTACTAAATTAATCTGAACAATTACTGAGTACATGAGTTAATTCTTTTTAATCCGTGGCAGTTTCAATTTGAAAATAAATGGTTGAAATTTCAATATAAATTGAAACAGTTAATCAATCCATGCATTACAAGATGTCACTTAGTCAAATGCATGTGAATAGCCCAAATTCCTACTCTCAGCCCAAAAAAACTTCACATTTTTACTCTCAGCCCCGAAAATATTTACTATCATGACAGCTAAAACTATCATGACACAAACATTTTTCTGAACTGAGAGTAAAAAATATTGCATTTTCAAGATAATAAGAATCAGAAAAATTGTCCGAAGCGAGCCAAAGATAATGTCGGCTGGAAACGGTTTTAGCCTCCGCACCGTGAGAAAGAAAGATCATCAACAGGGAATATTACATAGCGTTATTGATGCCTTTGGAAGAAGTTGCGAAAAAACGGCTCCAAATGCAAAAGAAAAAAGTACTATGGTAAATTTGCACGAATTGAAATTCAAATTGCTTCTCCATTCACCGTATTTTCCGGAGCTGGCTCCCAGCAACTCTTCCCTCCCAGGCAAAGAGATTTGCGCCGAATGCTGCAGTCATAGCCGAAACAAATATCTTTTAGGCCTTCCATTTCGAGTTTTTCTTCATATTTTCCGATTATGTTTTCCACAGAGGACATTTTTTAACTGATTTTTCAAAAACTTTTTTCAGATTTTAAATGTGGCACTTATCTCTAGGAAAACTGAATTAGGAAAAGTTTTACATATTGGGTATACAAATAAGTCTTGGCCGTTCGACAAAAGCTGGTGCCACCAGTTAGTTATGGTTAAAATTGCCCGATATAAAACATCATGTCCTATAAGGTTGGACATTGTGAACAACATAACCTTGAAATATTAGCGATTTTGTATCAGAGAACAAACAGTCGAAGTCACTTGCACTTACATTAGGAGTGACTCAACAAGCAATTCACATCGTGTAAAATCACTGAGAATGATTCAAAAGCGAAGAAATTGGGTTCCATATGAACTGAAGCCGAAAGATGTTGAATGCCAATTTTTTTCATGTGAGGCATAAACGATTTTTGCATCGCATAGTCATTGGTGATGAAAAATGAACCATGGGGAAGCCCCACCTGGGCTTCCTTCAACATCAATAACCAAGCCGAATATTCATGGAAAAAAAACTCTTGTTGTGTATTTGGTGAGATCAGCTTGGTGTCGTGTATTATGAGTTGCTAAATCCGAATGAAACACCGTCGTCCTCATGTTTAGGTCTAATTACCTTTCGTTTCGATCGATGATGCATGGCCTGTCTGAGAAGCACTTCACATCATGAGAAATTACCAAAAATTGGATTGATTCATAGATACCCTCGAAAGATGTAGCGTTCTTCCGCCGTGGTATCCGTATGATGCCAGATAGATGGAAAAGAGTATTGGCTTAAACATAAACTACCGTTCTTTCACAATAAATGCCCAATTTTTGATAAAAACGGCGGAAGCATATTTGTATACCCTATAGCATTTTTATAAAATAATTAATTCTGGCATACTATAGGACAATTCGTGAAATTTTTTCCAAAAACCAATTAAATTTGGAATAATTTTCCTTTCTAATTTCGATACGGAAAAACTATTTTCAAAATTTAAAAATTTAGATCAAACATGATTTCTCGGTAGTCCAGAAAATGATAAATTTAACAAAAATACTATGCAAATAATTTTGTTAATTTATTTTTCCTAGGGAAAGCCAGAATGGTGCCACTCATGGTACAGAATACAGTTTAAATTGAAAAAAATCACCTGATACAAATCACATTAACATTTATTTTGATTTCAAATCTAATTAGCGGATTATTACAATTTAAGTTTAATGACTAATCTGACATCTGTATACAAAATTAATTGCCGATTATTTTTGTCTAATTATTCGACTAACTAAATTGAATTAATTCATGATAGATGTCTTTTTTGTTCATAAACCAAAATGTGAGTGATATTTAGTTCTAAACTGCAAATGTAGGTCAGATTTATCAGTCGCCACAGATGTGGGTTATTTTGTGCCATCTATGAAAACAATCACACACGTTACAATAGCGGTAGATGTCGCTACTCTTTCCTAATAAAAATGGCGTTTGTAATTTTTCTTTTCATTATTTAAGTATTAATTAACCGTTTTATTTTGAGAGTTCATAGGTTTTATTGCAAAATTTTACAGATTAAAATTTTATCGATTAGTACGCAACACTGGTTGTCCATAAAAGGTTACCAGAAAACATGATTCTATTCGATTAAATCTTTACCCTTAATTTTTATTAAATTTGCATAATTCCCGATGCCAATATATACGAGTAGTAAATACTTATCTAGCAAATTTAAAACCGCTCGCGTTTTTTACTTGAACCTTATACACACTGTACTATTTGTTAGAATTGCTAAGGATTTTCGTTCTATATATTTAATAGGGCAAACAAATGGTTTCATCTCATATTTCTTGCAAGCACAGCATATCATAAAAAAGTAGAATCTCATTTGGTTTTGCGTCGCAGATTAATCATCCATTGTAAAAGTAGTAAAATTCGCCTCAATTAGATAAGAGATTAACGACACTAAACTTCCATTGAAATAATACGTCTATAATTTAAAAAAAATGGCAATAACAACTTCGGAACCATAAAATTAATATTCATGTTTTTATTTATATAATTTTTGTGCTTAGTTTTGTTTACAAATTTTTAAGGTTCGATAACATGATACGACTAATGTTATAATAAGATTGAGTCATATACTAAATTATTTCTCGGATTGTTTGATTTTATATTCCATTTAAGAAAATAACAGTTTATTGCTCAGAACATTTGAACAAAGAAGAAACAAATGTTTCATTATGCCGTTAGAAAACTCTTGATCAGATTGCAAAGCTCGGCTACTGGCTTCACAAGACGAGGAGAGACTTTTGCTGTGAAATAAATTGCACAGAGTACATTAAAATAATTTTTTCAGTATAAATATTTAACAAGTAGTACAGTTTCCTTTAAGGTGATCAATCATACTTGGTAATGACTAATGAAATATGTTTATACAGAGAAAAAAACTCAAGTGAACAGAAAAATAATGTTTGAGTGTCACACGTTTCAATGAACAAAACCTTGACATACAAATAGATCAGATAAAATAAAAAGTTAATTTTAGTGATTTTATGTGAATTTTAAAATTTTCTGTTTTCTTTTTTTCATCTAGAGAATTATAATATTATAACAAAATATTAAATAATCTAGAATTTAAATTTATACACAAATGGCAGGGTGCTTCAAATTGTATAAGCAAGCAGCTCAAATCATTTTGAATTTGAAAACTTGTTAGTTTGCTTATAAGAAGCTATAAATTCGGACCATCTAGAAAAAAATACTTCCTTTCATAATTCTAAGATATCGAGATAAAAATCAATTCTAATAAAAAAATAAATTAACTTGTAAAAGCAAAACAATTAAATTAAAATCAATGTTGATTGTTATCACTGAAAACTAAAATCCGTTAACACATTACTATAAGACAACGAGAGAGAAAAAGCTGTGAAACATTAATATCGAAGGCTTTACGCCAGTTTTTTGTCTACTGTTCATAAACCAAAATATTCCTAATGAATCTATCAGATGAATGCCCTGCCGCCGTGAAAAGATGGACAGCAGAATTTTCCGAAAAAAGGCGTAGATGATAGTGTCTGTTTTTTGGGATAATCAGAGAATTCTCTGATCGATAATTTATGCCTGATGCCGATTTTTACCTAAATTTTCGACTAGCTAAATTGATAGTTCAAATGAGTTATTGTTAGATGTCGCTAATATTCACGAAGTTTCAATACAACGTTCCCTATTAGATACGCGAGCGCCAGCTTAAACAGCACAGGCACGATAGCATCTCTTTATCGCACTCCCTGATGTTATCTCTAGCCAGCTGTTGTTAGCTTACAGAGAAAGACAGACTACTCTGCTTATGATGCCTTCGTATGCCTGTTGAAAGTCTAGATAGAGCTGGTGAATAGTTTTGTTGTACTCAACATTTTTCCAGCTCATATGTATATTCAAGGTGAAGTACTCGCCAGTGGTTGATCGTTTGGACCGAAAACCACGTTGAGGTGCCGATGATATTTTTGGCAAGAGAGATGATTCGGGCAAGTACAACGTTATCAAGCACTTTGTAGGTGGTTTTTAACAGGCTATGCCACGGTAATTTTCGCATGAGACGATGGCCTTTTCCATGGAACAGGCATATGAAAGCGGTGTTCGAATTTTCGGAAAGCTCCTCCTGGTCCCAGATAGCAACGATAAGTTCATATAGACTTAATAAACACATTTTATTAAACACTTGTTTTTCTAATTCGCAAAAAATTAAATTTTTCAATATTTTAATTAAAAAATCTGTTCAAAAAGTTTAAAAAATCACTCGATCGATTTCGACTTGTTAGGTTATACATCAGGAGTATCTACTGAAAAAAGAAATAAAAGAAGGAGAAATAAAAAATAGGCAATATTAATCTATTGATCGTCCCAAACATCTGTAGTTTATACGGAAAAATTACTTATAAAAAGGGGGGCAATAGCAGGTAAGCGATTAGTCATCGGCTGAAGTCGTATTCATATGACGGATAAAAATCTCGGATTTTTCTATCCCAGTATTTTTTTTTTTTTCAACTTTTTTGTATGAAAAGAGGCGTGTCTGTTGTATAATTTACGTGATGTGATTGGTTAAAACGATGAGATAAAAAAATTCCGAATTTTTAACCGTCGTATGAATACCACTTGAGTAACTAAATTCAAGGTATATTGAAGTATATTTAATTAACCGACGTATAAGTCATATTATTACGAACGTGACAATAGAATAGGACGGGATCCGTAATTGGTGAGAAACGGATATCTCTCTGTTCGTTAAGGATATTTTGGTTAAAGAATACGGATTTTCGATTTTCGTAAGATTCTAAGGTTTATATTTTCATTCTAAGGTATCTCTTACAATCTCAGAGGCCATTTACTGAGCGAACCATCACCCACGTTTATTCTCAGCTCTCCATTCGTGTGTTTGATGACCGTGGATCTTGGATGAAAGTCCTTAGTAAGACTTCTGGTATTGGCAAAACAGTCTCGTGAGTTTCCAATATAGAGCCTCATACGTTAAAATTTTCGTCAAATAATTTAACAATCGGCGATTAGAAATAAATTGGAGATTACTTTACTCAGTTAGTATCATCAGTATCTCACCTGGTAGTATTTCCTAAACAATTAAAGGGATGCAGCACACCCTTACAGTCGATGCAAAAGACAACACATTAAAAACATTATAGAGCATTCCCGGATATGATTTAACTACCGAGAAAGATAAAACGAGCTTGATTCGAGTTACATTTTATCTTTAATTATTCTACTGCTGATATCAACAAACTGAGGCTAGAATAAAATAGATTTCAGTGCAAGCAAGAAAAGAATAAACTTCATAGCAATGAGTGAGTTCATCGGAAAAGCGCCAGTGATCGTCCAACAAGTTATGAATTGTAAATTGTTAAGTTCCATAATGGCAGACTATTGGTTAACTACTGGCCACCAGACAGCTAAAGTATACGATAGCAGAGTGAGCCTAAAACATTTACCAAACATATAAAGTAACTTTGGAGTTTGTGTTCATGATGCGGTTTACACTATAGCTTAAAAACCAAAATACCTATCAGATGCTTGCTCAATCTAGACCATTTAGATTTTCGCGTATAGTGAAAACTGCAAGGTAGTTTTAGATGGCTATAATTCTTGCGGTCAGTATAATTTGACTTAAAAAAGTATCGATTTAAAAGGAGACTATGTTGAAACTTAATACTAAATTTGATAAAAAAACATACTTGTTTCAATGTTATGCTTAACAAACAAATTTTTCCAACACTCTAAAGATTCAAAAGGATATCAAAAATCAACGACCCCTTCCACACACAGGATTTTTTCTTTAGAATAAACCAAGGAATTACCCATAATTCAACGTACAATGGTGACTATAGAAGCGCATGTTCCAATAAACAAAAGAAGCCAATAGCTTGGTATTGTCACAAAATTAAAAAACGTCATTCAAGCGAACTAAATCAAGCTCCTGAGTATTCTGTTATCAATTGAATAAAAACGGTGTGTACCTGTCTCTCACGAACATTCTTCACAAATTTGTGTACATCAAGCGCGGTTGGTGCTTCATTTCGACTGAAATGAGTTTCCAATAATTTTCAACGTCGATCAAGCGTAAATGTGTTCATTTCGAAACTAGGATATGATGTTGTGTTCTTGTCAATATTTCGAGCGAGGAACAGCTGTCAGTAACAAAATAACATGTAATTTGAAAAGAAACCGCTAGATGGCCTACGCTGTACAGGCAGGATAAGGGGTATGTACAAGTACAATAAATTCGGGAGATGATGGACACTAATTTGAACCAAAAATTATATGACATCACATAACATAAAAACTATTACTCACAAATTTCTTAATCAAACGTTGTTATCGCAAATGGGTCAATAAAAGCGTCAATAATAAGTACAATAAATTGATAAAAAGTACACTCCACACTAAAAAAGGTGTGAAAATCTTAAACTTTTCAATATTTCTTTAAAAAATGCATTATAAGTAAACGTAATCCTTTTTGCATATTTTCAGAGTATTTGGAAAATTTACTTTAATTTTCCGAATAAATGAAATTTTAACATCAAGCTTCAATATCTTTATACGTAAAATGTAAGAAAACCGAGAAAAACTTCATTATTCCAGTAAAATTAATTCGTATATTACAAAATTTAAATAATCAAATTATATGTTCAAAATGAGTACCTTCATTCAGGATACAACATTCAACTCTCCTTCTAAATGATTCACGTACTCTCCCAAATATACCTCTAGTATTACATACCATATATTATCGCAAGGACCTATTATTCGATTTCTAAGGTTCTCCAGATTTGGAATAGGTTCTACCTAAACTATTGATTTTAGATACAAGAAAAAACCTAGAGGAAATTTCGGAGATCTTGCAGGGTGCTTTTGGTTTGGTCTTTGGATACCTCGACATATCCGTTGGTCGAAAAACAATATGTTCAAGTGAGCTGGAGCACATCTAGCAAGACAAGTAAATCATCTTCAAGATGTACTATCAAATCTCGCAGGAAGAAACACAGGGCCAATTAAATAATTATCGATAATTACCATCCATTTAGCGAAAATTTTTGGTGGAAATTATTTGCTTTATTTTATTGGATTTTCCATACACCAAATGTGACTATTGTGGAAATTCATAATGGAGTCTTTTGAGAAATTTGCCTCATCAGTAAAAAAGCACCTTACCTAAAAATTGTGGATATCTTAAACGTTTCGGAAAATCGTTGCACGAGTTTCTGTACACGTTAAAATTGTCCAGATTAACTTTTGCGTCACCTTAATTTCCTCATGAGCCATTTTTCCTGAGCTCATCTTTGGTTGTTCTGCTATTTTATAGAAAACAGCTTCCTCTAGTGCACACGATCAAGTTGTTACCGGTCTTCCTGGCAATAAAGGTCTCAATATTGAGTACTCGGCGATTGTGGTACCTCTCGTTATAGACATGGCTTGCTTATACAGCATTTCCAACAGCAAGTGTCCGTAAACAAAATGCATATTTGCTATTTCGGAATTTGTATAATTGAACATTATTAAAAATAATTAAATAATACGATAAAGAGAGCACAACAAGGCTCACTTTAACACAGATGATTTCATTGTTGTTCTAATTTAATTTTAATTTTTTTGAATAAAGTTTTTCTAGTTTTTCTTACATTTTACGTATAAAACTATTAAAGGTTGATGTTATAATTGCATTTGTTCGGAAAATATGTAACTGAAAATTCTCCAAATATTTTGAAAATATGCAAAAAGAAGATTGATACAATTTTTAAAGAAATATTGAAAAAAAATAAAGTTTTCACACCTTTTTTTAGTGTGAAATGTATACTTATTATCAATCAATTTACCTTATTATTAGCCCTGTGTTTGATAAACTAATCAATTTTCGATAAGAAAACTTTTACTTGAGAAATTTGTGAGTAATTTTACACTAGAACCTTGATTATTTCTATAACGATAATAGATAGGTTATACTTTTTACGCTATTTGCCGTAGGTACTTGGCGAAACACACTTATACTTAATAAACACATTTTTATTAATCACTTGTTTTTTGTTTCGCAGAATATTTTGAATATTTTTCAAAAAGTTTAAAAAATCACTCGATCGATTTCGACTTGTTAGGTCATCATCAGGAGTATCTACTCCTAGAGTAGATACTCCTGATGATGACCTAACAAGTCGAAATCGATCGAGTGATTTTTAAACATTTTGAAAAATATTCAAAATATTCTGCGAAACAAAAAACAAGTGATTAATAAAAATGTCTTTATTAAGATTAAGATAGGTTATGTGCTGTAATATAATTTTTTGTTCAGATTAACGTCCTCCATCAGACCCCAAATTTATTTTACTTACTTAAGAGTCACCCTGTATATCTGGCATAAGCTTAACCAGTAAAACTATTTTTATCAAGTTCATAAGACACTAACCTAAAGAGTCGAATATGTAAAACGAGTAAACAAGTCCATTCCTTTATATTATAAGAAGAGCGAAACTCGTAGACATAACAAAAAACATTGTGAAAATGTTTAATTGAGCATTCGACACCACTATGAAATAAACTTCGAGGAATGATTTTATTTATTTCCTTGAATCAGAGTTAATGTGAAAGCCGGTGGGACAAGGTCAGCTTAAATTTTACAAAAACTTAAGTGTTAGTTTTACAAGGTCCATTTTTTATAATATTAAGTAATTAACTAATTCCCCCTTTAATTGTTGAAGTGAGTTGAGAAACTTTATTTACGTTATTGTTTGCCTGGAGTGTGTAATGAAATCCCGGTTTTTTTTATAAATCCCGGTTTCCAAAATCTAGGTTTTGTATAAAAAAAATGCCGATTTTTAGTAAATCCCGGTTTGGATTTGTAAAATTTGACATGTGGGAAAATGAGACTCTTAAATGATTTGTTGGCGAAATTCAAAAATGAGTTTGCGATGAAGTTCTAGAAATAGCTAATAGGAATGGAATTTGGCCATTTCTTAACAGATTTTGTTGAAAATCTATACGTGCTGTGGAAATGGGATGATAAAATGATTTTTTTGATAAAGTTCTGAAATATGGCCATCGCAAAAATTTCGAATAGCTATTTCATCGACTTTTTAAATTAAAAAAAACCGAGATCGGGGTATTTGCCTGCAAGACAAAATCTTGTATTGCATTCAAGTTTGGTTTTTTGAATTCTTACCGTACAAAATATAGTTAACCAAAATTTTTTTGGACAAAATCTTGTTTTAATGTTTATAATGAAATAATGGATATTTAATGAAATAGTTTTTCTGGGATCGATTTAAAATATTGCATTTCAAAATGTTGCATTAACAAAATATTGATTTTTTATTAATCTTGCAATTACAAAATCTTACATAACAACAGGTGTCATTAATAGATTTTATATCCACTCCTACGTGCGGCACGCAATGCGACACGTTTGCTGATCCCGGCTCCTACGTCCCCCGAAGTTCATATCTAAAGCCCCTCGGAGGGGTATGCGGGAGGGAGGAGGGAGGGGGAACACAGCATTAACACAGACTGATAAAATAGCACCGACCCCACGAAAGCAACTCCCGTCTCTGACTTCGCAGCCTTGAATTTTTTCTAGTAAATTTTTGGGCAAGATATCTTATTTTTGTGTTAAAATATTGTTATTCCGACCGGCCCAAATTAATAAAATTTTTTTTTTCAAAATCGAGACTTAAGAACTAGAAGAAATGAAAACCGGGATTTTGAAAACCGATATTTTAGAAACCTGTATTTTGAAAACCGGGATTTTGAAAACGAGGGTTTCGTATTACACCAGTTTACCTGGCTTTAAAACTAGAGTTACTTTTGATTATAAAGGGTGTTTCATTTCGAGGTATAGACGGTTGGCCACACTTTTTTCAGGGACAACCGATTTGACAGCTGAAAGTTGATTTTTAATTAGTTTGATTTGGCATTTCATAATGAAAAGACGCACTATGACGAACTATGGATCGCCTTCGCACCACGTTTGGCGCGGACCGAGCAGGTGATGGCAGCTATAGTGTATAATATTAAAGAGAATCTAAAATAATCGATTCGTCATCACGCACAACAATTGGGACTTCCATCTTTATGGAGGATTTGGGGCAAGGATCTTGGTTTACATGTTGTGTTTGAGTCGAAGCCAATATTCAAAAATCATTACATCCACAAAAAATTGCCGTTTAGTTTGCTAAATAGACCAAAGGAATCATCGGACCATATTTGTTCAAAAATGGTGCTGATGAAAACGTTACAGCCAACGGAGACCGGCATATAGACATGATTACTAATTGTTTTGTCCCTAATTGGATGATATTGATGTCAGAGACATGACACGGGTGCGGCCCCGTATAGCGCGGGAGACAATTAATTTACTGAACATGAAACATTTGATGAACGATTAATATCGAGAAATGGACATGTCAACTGACCACCGCGTTCGTGATTTAACACCGCTAAATAAAAAGTAATTTAACACCGCTGGACTATTTTATTTGGGGTATGTGAAGTCACTTGTCTACGCTGATAAGCCAGGGACTATTGAACACTTGGAAGCTAACATTCGACGCGTTATTGCCGAAATACGATCAGAAATGCTGCGAAGCGTAAATGAAAAACTAGTTGTTTAGTATCAATTAGATTATCAAAAAGACCTACAGGAGCATTCGTTTCAGAAATATATCTAAAATATGAGATGATAATATAGATGTATCAGGGATCAAAGGTGATTGAGCAGATAATTTTATGACCATAAAATCGACAATCATTCGAAACTGCTAATGCCAGGCAGTTACTGCGAGAGAATATTCGGTAGATTTTAAAAATGTAATAATAGTGATGTCATTAAACTTTACAATTTATTTATTTACCAAAACTATAAAAGGTAAGTTACACAAAATAAAATTCCTAAACGTTAACTCTTTACAACACGTTTTGACGGCAACACAAATGTTTGTCTGTTATAAACATGCTTTTGCTTGTTCTACTGCTTAACAACATATTTTCTTAATTATATATATATGTACATACATATTTAAGCAAATAAAATAAAAAATATGACAAAAACAAATTTCAATTACAGATAATGAAATGGATGGAGGTAATTTCTAATATTTGTAGTTTCCAATTAGCAAACACCGGAAAAATGTTTTTCATCTAAAACCAAAAATTTTTAATATCAGCCAACGACCAATGGCATAAATTTTACAAATTTAAATCATAATTTAAAAATTGGAAAAAGGCTAAAATATACGATTGTATTACCAAGGCAGAACTGTATATAACAGCCATACATAATGCATAATCGTTTATTAATTTTTTCGTAAGTACATACCTAGATACTCTTCCATTTCACATTCCTTTACTACCAACCAATAACCTATTCGTATGACGTATAACAATACCCACATTACTCATCAAAATTAGGTTTTTTAGAATTTTTATATATAGTTCAGCCCAATAAAATCAGTATGTATTTTACAACACAACAAAATAGATCAGTAACTTTCAGTTGTTGTATAGTTTAGTACGGATATAAATAATTCGTGGCGGAAAAATCAATAGGTGTGAAAAATAAAGCGATTCATCATGGAAATTAGCCAATTATGTTTCGAAAACGATACTATTTCATAAACGTGGGTCCGCCAACATAACAAAATTTATTATGTACTTTTACTTTATCGTCTTCGGTGGTATAAAGCTGGCAGAACGCATGATTTATTTTTGAAGGACTAAATTATATGATTTCCATATTTAAGATGTAGCTGGCTAGCCCAAAATATTATGTAACAGATTCAAAAATAAATAAATTTCTTTTCTAAGATTAATTATACACATTTATTATATTTTCCAGTTTTGTGTATAGTTAAACCGACGCGACTTCAAGTAGACAATTTTAAAATTTTTCTTATAATGAACAGTTTTGTGTTTCTAACTCTTACCTAATATTGAAATTTTGGCCTACAGAATTGCCTTATTAACGTAGTAACCGCCACTGTTTACATATTAACTTACAAGACACGACTGATGATAGTGTTAAACTAAATAAATTATATAAAAATCACGAAAACATTTAATTAATTAATTTAAACAATAAAATTAACCAAATACAAAACAAACGCATAAAACTAATTGTCAACACTATCTTTGTCTATTTCAACCGGAAGTCAATAAATTATATTATATTGTGTGTACACATCTTGGAAGAAATATATTTAAGCAATTCTCAACGCTTAGCAAAAAATATCCAAATGAAAAAAACACGCAGATTTAACTGAACAACAATATAAATTAAGCGGTTAGTTTCCGTCGTAATCGCCCATCCACCAAAAAATTTAGCCTATTTTGATAAAAAAAAATCTTACTTCATAAATATGTTTCAGACATACAATTTATCTATTATAAATTACAGTGCAAGTTCAAATCTTAATAACAATTTTTAAATACAAAACATTTTTTTTATAACTTACTATATACAATTTACAGCACCAACAAAAATATAAGAGAACTAAAAAAAATCTCTACAATTTAACCTCAATAATTTTTCATTATTTTCTTTTAGAAGAAAAAAAACATGATTTGTTTTATTTCTTTTTATAAAAATTTAATAAACATTGATAAGAATTGTATACGGTGTAAAATGAGAATATAGAAATTGCACAATTTTTCACTGAAAAAAATTGCAACGACATCATGAGCATAAGGAAAACATTTACACAACACCAGCCAAAACCATCAATAAATTTTAATTATTGAAAACTAGCGCATAGCACTTTTAAAAACCCGATATAAACAGCACACTTACAATCAACACTACATAAACTCATAATACACTTAGTAATTCTGTGAGTAATAAACTATAAATGCGCTTGGATTTCAATTTCACAAAAAAACTATTTTCTAACTGCACACTATTTTAATACAAATCACAAAGAACAACTTTTTAAAATTATTATATTGTTGGTAACTTAACAATTTTTATTTTTTTTAAATTTATTTCACGGTTGGATATAATTAGGTAACGTAAATGGATTAAAAGCTCCAAAACCGAAATCCAATAAATGTGTTTTTTGAGCTCTTAAAATCACACACACACACACACACTACACATATAGAATGTTCAACAATGGTGTTCAAATAAAAACTGAATTTAAATTTATTTTGAAATCAACGCAAACCATTTATTTTCTGTTGTTAATATTGTTCTTTTCCAAGAAGTACAAGAAATTGAGAGTGAGAAATACGTACGTACATACGATACAGTGAACACGACCACAACTAACAATTTATATATATAAAAAATCAAACTTGTAATAAATAATCTTGAATGCTTAATACAGTGCAGGGTTAAATATTTGTTATTGATCGCACACTTATGTCTATATACTTGCTGATTACTGATAACATAGTAAGATAACATTTTCTCTTATGTTCATAGCATACATGACTAACGTGATAACATTTTATCAATTACGAATTTCATTCAAGGTGAGAGAGGCTCTCTCAATCAAATGATTCATAAAATTGCTGTTCAACTTTCATTTCACACCAGTAAATATTTTTACTTCAAAATGTTGTGAGTTCCAATCATGAGCAGCGACAACTATATTTACAGTAACAATCTTTAATTTACTGGACGCAGACAAAACGTGGTAAAAGTTAATTAAAATATTTGCAAACCAGTACGTCACAGTGCACGCCCTTTATGCACGAGTTTTATGCACATGATTAGTTTGTATCTGTACAGAATGGCGCAAGCATAATAATACAATTGTTGTAATTTTCTTTCCTAGATACATAATTTTTTACATTGAAAGTGTTCCATTGAAATCGAAACACTATGAACAACTGGTACGCATATACCTCTGCCAAAAGTACAAGTACACTACAAACCACCAAGACAAGATGTCTGTCAAAATAAAAATAGAGGGGATACGTATCGGAAAATATTCTGCAACCACAATGTGTTCGTCTTCTGACCAATACACGCTTTAATTGTCAACGCACCTGCGAACAGCGGGCAAATTAAAAAAAAAAAAAAAGTCAGTACATGCTGCATACATTTGCTTTAAAAGCATGTGCTCGAATCTATTTCAATTATTTACCTAAACATAATTCAAGTTAAACATATTGGTCTACAACAAATGTATCTAAAATAAACTCGCTTAACAAAAACAACAATAAGCCAGCAATTTTCTTTCAAGGAATGAGATTTGGGTGAAAAGTTTTAAAAAACTCATTGAGTCCGAAGCGCGGAACTAAAAACTATTCACAGGATCTTCTAAAAGTTAGTTCCTAGTTCCTAAAACACATTTCCGTACACATTCACTTTGAAACTACAACTATAGCGTATCTTCTTCCTTTTGCAAATTGATACAGTTAATTGGAAAATATTTAGAATAACAATACACTGGTGTTCACTGAAATAGCACAGTTGCGAATTATTTTGGAAATTGCTAATAATAGGCAAATGGTTATCAATTTTCTATGATATTTTTTTATTTATAGATTGTGTATATAAATAGGTAGCGAAAAGTTCATGGCCTTTTTCCCGGTAGATGGCTTTACATTCATATATCTCAGTAACCATTGATCGTATCGGGCAATTCTTATGCGTTTCAAAGGTGACATTTTATGCGTGAATTCCACAGTTAAACTATGTTTGCAGTAAAATTAACACGAGATAAAAATATAAATCCTTTACTTGTTAGAGAGAAACAAAAAAAAAATTTCAGTAAAATTTACTGGCAAGATAATAGAGTAATGCATGATTTACATGTTCCAATGTTTTTTTCCAGTAAAAAATGAAAGGTTAAGTATATTACGATTTTCGTTTGCGAGAGGAGCACGAAACAAATTCCAGTAAAATAAAATTTGATTTTTTTCTTTTTAATTTGAGCAAATGATTCTACGAGTATTTTTATAGCAGTAAAATAAAAAAAATTCAAAAAAGTTTCAAATAAACATCAAGCAGCCATAAACATCATTTAAACAAAACGAGCAAACATGAGCGGTAATTAAATATTTTATTTTTACTTGCAATTCGATGTTGTTCGTTATCTAATTTAAACGCAAGCTGTTCGAACTGTCAACATTTATGGGACATACAAAAAAATTATAGCATTGCCTTATTTGTTTATATTGCTGACTCTTTTTAACTAGTAACTTTTTTTTATATGCTGCACGCACTCTAGTTTTCAGTAAAAAATTTGTTGGGAAAAAAATTGGAACATGTAAATCGTGCATAAGTGGGGAAAATGTTACCATTAAAAATTATAAAACTCAATACTTCTTATGGCAACATTTTTTAACACACCTTCAAAAAATGGTATGCGATGAGAAAAAATTTTCGCACACTACGACAATTTATGGTTGAAAAAATATTACGGTGAAATGTTAAGAGATAAATAAAACGTAGGATTATTTTTTTGTGCCGCTACGTACAAACGCGTTCATTGTAGGGTAAAATAAATTTTTGAAAATTTTGTGTTTCGTTAAAATCTGTCACTATTTTGACTATAAATTTTGCTATAAAAAAAACAAACAAAAATTTGCTGTCTGTCGCTCTAACGTAACTTAAATATATACTCTTCTCTTTTCGGCTGAAATTTGTTTCACTGTGGAATCCATGCATTAACTTGCCCTTTGACATACAAAACATTACAATCGGTGAAGAGAATAAAAAGTTACATCATTTTAAACATGGAGATAAATAATAAAAAAATTCGATATCTTTTACAATTTTATTACGAGAAAGGTAAAAACGCGGCTCAGGCTTGCGAAAAAATTTGTGCTGTTTATGGAGAAGGTGCTTTACCAAAATCAGCAGTAAAAAAACGGTTCGCGCGCTTTCCTTCTGGAAATATGAATGTCAAAGATGCACCTCGCTCTGGTCGACCAACCACTGGAAAAGTCGATGAAATCATGCAGAAAAAGAAGAAGACCGGCATATAAGCAGCCATGCAATTGGTAAAGAAACCATTTGAATATGGCTGGATATAAAAAAAAGCTTGGCGTTTGGGTACCCATGAATTAACAGTTAAAAATTTAATGAACCGAATTTCTATCTGCGAAACGCTGCTGCTAACTGAACGAAATTGAGCCATTTTTAAAGCAAATGGTTATTGGGATGAAAAGTGGACAAGATACGACAACGTTGTGCGAAAAAGATGATGGACGAAGCTCCGAGGTGAAGCTTCCCAAACGGTATCTAAGCCAGGATTGACGAAAATAAAGGTAATGCTGTGTGTTTGGTGAGATTGGAAAGGAATCGTGCATTATGAGGTGCTGCCCGGGACAAACGATTGATTTAATCTTTACTGTCAGCAACTAACGTGTTTAAGACAAGCAATTCAGTTAAAACGTTCAGAATTGATCAGCAGAAAGGACGTTGTGTTCCATCATGAATACGCTAGACCACACTTCTTTGATGTCCCGGCAGGAGCTGAGAGAACTAAGCTAGGAACTTTTGATGCATCCACCAAATAGTCCTGACCTTGCACCATCGGACTACCATTTGTTCCGGTCCATACAGAACCATCTTAATGGTTTTACTTTAAATTCAAAAGAGGCCTGCTAAAATGGGTTGTCTCGATTTTTCGCCCTAAACCACAGAAGTTCTACAGGCTCTACCAGAAAAATTGCAAAAGGTCATCGATCAAAATGGCACATATTTGGTTTAATAAAGTTCATTTGAAATAAGAAAATTCTTTGTTTCAATGTCAGCCAAAAAAGACCACGAACTTTTTCCCTAACCCTATATTAACCTACAAATAAATAAGACAATTAAATTTCATTTCATAATAGGAACACAAAAAAATTATCAAACATTTTATGGCATAAAAAGTTTGTTCACAGAAATAGCACAGTAAGTAAAAATCTTCAGTTTTATGTTGTGTGCCCACGTCGATTTTTTTGTTTAGATTTCCAACTAACTAAATTGATGGTTAGTTCATACCAATCGTTCAAAGATGGCACAAAACAAACCGTATCTGACGTTTAATTAAAATCTGCCATATAATCTTAAATTTAACATTCTACAAAACATTTCTAATCAGTAATTGATAAATCGAAACTAAGTTTGCAGTTTAGAACTTAATATTTAGATAAGATTTTGGTTTATAAATATTAGAGACATCTAACAACTGGGTGAACTAACGATCAATTTAGTTAATCGGAACTTTAGACAAAAAAATCAGACACACACCATTAGCATTCAGTCTTGTTTGTATATAATTTAGATAATTAGATTGTTTTACTAACTAGTATTTAATCGTGTGACCTTTTCTTTTAAGCACTTCGAGATATCGGCAGCCCATGGAGTCCACAAGCTTCTGGCATTTAATAACCGGTATTTTCCCATTCTTCTTTAATAGCATTAAATAATTCCTGCTCATTGCAGTATTTTCTTTGGCTAATGGCTAGTTTTAGTTGATTCCACAAGTTCTAGATCGGATTCAGATTGGGTGACTGTGCTGGCCATTGCGAAACGTTTACTTCATTTTCACTAAACAAGCTTTCGCTTTTTTCGAGGTATGCTGAAAAATCAAGCCATGCGAGCAACACGTCGTCCATTATTTGGACGTAAACATCCGCTGTCATACAATCTTTTATCCAATAAATTGAACCTGTACCGTACCATAATAGAGCCGCAACCATGTTTAATTGTTTTTTTCGTGTACTGTGGCGAGGCGACAAACTTGTATTCGGTGGACGTCGTACATAATGTCGGCCGTTAGAACCAAATCATTTTTGTTTCATCGGTTCATATTATGTTCTTCCATTTTTCGGCATTTGCATTAGCTAAGTGATTTTAGCACACTTAATTCGGGCTCTTATATTTTTTTGATAGAAATGAGACATGCTGGATAGCGCTGCCCCTTAAATTATGTGCCAGCAGCCGTCTACGAATGATGACCGTTGAGCAATTAAGGTTCCTTATTATCCCGTTAGAGTTAATAAAAGGATCTTTTTTTGCAGTTCGGACAATTAAGGCATCCTCTTTTTTGATTGTGCATTTAATACTAGTTTACGTGATCTAGCAAGGGTTCCCACGATTTCAGAAATTGATTTTCCTGCGGATTTTAATCTTCTGGCAATTATGCTTTCTTCATCGTTACAATGATTTGCACGACCAATTTCCGCAAATAACCAAATTTTTTTTCTATGTTTTATAAATTTAAAATTAAGTTTTGACCACTGGCCACCAAATTAATTTTTTTTTTATTAGATATGTTTCTTACAAAAAACAAACTAGTACTGAATACTGATGTTCTATTTCATTGGACACGAAAAAATGGTAATATGTTTGTTTTCGGTGATTTCTCTAAATGTAAGAACAAATTAAATTTTGCAATAGGCAGTTTTTTTAGTAGGCCACATTGCTATTGTAATCACATGCATAAAATTGGAAATTTTTGATGTAAATTTTGAAAAAGTTAAATGGTAATGAAAAAATACATAGTGTGCTATTTCATTGAACACCACTGTGTATCAGTAATGGAAAACTCTTATTTAAAATTGTACAGAATTTAAAAGGAAAATTCATTAATAAACTATTTAGTGTGTACTATTGCCGGACAAACCAGAGGTAGGATGAAAAGCAAATTCTCCTCTTCAATCGATCTGTTCAAGTGCAGAAGTAGCGTCGAACCATATTCCGTGTCAATGTCCAGGTTGACATGGAGCTTGCAACGTGCAGATGGTATACTGTAATTGTATGAGTAGGTAAATGGGTGGGCATGTCAGTGCATGAAAAAATGTGTATTAATTAAATGGCCTTCAAAAGACACAAAATCCACATTTAAAAAAAATTGTTGCTATATCACTAAAAGCATGTGGCCTTTCTACAGCCCCGACAGGCTGATCAGAGTGAAACTTCATACTTTAACGTTTTCCATAAATTCGGAGATGTGATTTTTGTCCGAAATTGATCTACCAACTGGTGGCAACTTCCAGAGGAGCTTTAACGTTTTTTTAGGAATATTTTGAAAAGTATACCATTTATGAGAAAAACGGCTTTGATCAAAAAAAAATCTAAATTAAATTTGCAACAATATCAGTCTACACAATTTTTACAAAATTTAAGCGGAAATGACGATTTTTGACAAAAACTAAATGCCATTATAAATCTAAATAAAATCTACTACATACAAAATTGGTCCTCAATTTAAACGGAAATGTTTATCAGACGGATTGACTGATCGGTATTAAATTTTCTATGGCCGCTTCTTCCATAATTTTGGCCATCCTAGTAAATCTGGCGAAAATCTGTCATTTTTTTCAAAATTTGGGATGTCCTAGTGAAATGTAGCGAAATCGGTGTATCGTAAATGGAAGCTTTCATAATTTTTGTAATGTTGTTGAAAAGTAAAGCATTTACGAAAACCGGCCAAAAATTCTAATAAATTTAAAGATTAAATTTTGAATTCTGAAATTTAAGCTGGAATGTGAAGATTTTTGGTTAAACAAGAAAATTTCTACCTAAATTCTGGGAAGTTATATTTTTCCCCTTAGAAATCAAGTGCAATGTATTCGAGATTTATGTAAATTCAAAATAAAGCCGGGTGCTGACTACAACATATACACTCCTCTATTTTTTCTTAAATTGACGATTTGAAATTTACAGAAAAAACTTCCTATCGCAACAAAATATGACTATGCAGCCTCCCGGAAATAATCACCGCACTTAGAAAACCACTAAAAATTGTACTGTGGAGAAATTTTTAAATAACATAGCCAGAAAAATACTGTCTAAAACTACGATTCGTGATTCTAGACAATTATTTATTGACTAGTGAATTTTAATATCCGCTAGGTATATCATTTTTAATCAGCCGCCTAAAATTTGTCTAAAACCACTACTTAACTTAAAAATTTATAAGCAATACTATTTTTTAGTCGTTTTGTTGTAAGGTGCGGCTGACAGAACAGGATTAACGTAATTGTCAATTAAGGGCTGTAGCCGCGATTTTAGACAAATTTTTAATGGCTACTAACTTTAAAATTTCGCCACTGCAATTTTGTCGTTTTTCAAGCACGATCATTTCTAGTATACTGTACAGCTCTATTTTATTCCCGTAAGTGGTGTTCTCGCTAAATTTCCAATAGTCAATAGGTGGCTTTCATTGTTAGTGACCAATCTATCAAGAATTAATAACAATAGGTGTAGTATTCAACAATTACAATTAACACCACCGACACAATCCCTAATTTTTCTCTGTCTTGCTCAGAGTAACCACCTGCAAGGCAGAGAAAAATTAGGGATTGTGTCGGTGGTGTTAATTGTAATTGTTGAATACTACACAGACAGAGTCAAGTTAGTAATATTATGATGAAAGTTTAAAATCGGTAAATGAGCGTTTTTTTTAGCTGTGGGAAGATTCATTTTTCATTTCCCGAAACAATTTTAAAAGTACCTCGTTTTTGTTCTATTTCGTCAAAGAATCATATATTCAAAAATGGTTTTACTGACGCCTGTTTGGTTGGCATGAGCTATAACAGATCGTTTTGAATTGGCGGCTCCATTCTCTAGAGCAAAATTTTCCAAACCAAATTTGGCTCTCATTACAGCGTTGCCCGAGACGAGTTATAATGCTGATTTCTTGGACAAGAAACGATAAGTTTGAGAAAATACGCAAGAAATTACGAATCTACCCACAAGGTGCTGGATCTAAAAATTTGAAGAATTTAGTAGTTCGTCCTAAATTTTACAAATTTTCAATATAAGGTACTAAATCCGTTTTATGTGTTAGTTTGAAAGATACCGAGTAATTATTTACCGAAAATAATGGCATGAAACCTGGTTGCAATCTTTTGCAAGAATCTATTTTTTGATTCATTCTTACATTTATCTTGGGATTAGCGTAAAGCTAAAAACTTCAAAATTGTCATAAATAATTGGATCACATTTTTCACATTATAAATCATTATCAATTATATTCAATATTACTTCGGGATGTTTCTAACAGGCTTCGAGTATCATCATATACAAAAATTTATTAAATAACTCTGTCAAATACTTTTAATTTCAAATTTAACTTCTGAAAATGTTAGTCTTGAAGATTATAATATTTCCGTTTTAAAGTTGGAGTATTTGCTATCAATTGAACTGGAATGAATAATATAAGGAACTTGGCCATAAACATTATACGGAATAATTTGGTACGTATTCTTGGCGATTGTTTTAGCCACCAGATTAAGGCCGCCACATCGAATATAAGAGAAGCTTAATGCATAATTAGTAAATGAATCAAGTGGAATTTGGCTTCTGTCAGATTTAGTGTTACTAGAGTGTTATTTACTAGAAAATTGTAAATGAAAGTTGTCGATTTCACTAGAATCTCTCAATCTCGGACGGACTCATTTCCGCAATTTGACGCAATTTGACATCAAAAATAAAAAAAGAGCACAACATCTGGTGACGATATGAATTGCGATGAGATTAACCATCCAATTTACCTACCCCTATTGGTGACTTTTATTTTGTTGTCAATCAAATTAACCCACAACCGATCAAACTTTTACTCTGAGAAATGTTTCTAGAGAAACGTCATGAAGAGACAGTTTGTCATCGAAATTGGGTATCTCATCAAAATTTCTGTCGACCAGGCAATAATTTTCAATATGGTGTACACAAATCTGTTAGTTCAGTAATTGAAGAAATTTAATCAAAGTAATTTAATTCCAAGAATGTTTCAATTGTTCATATAATTATTTATAAAAAAATATGCTTCAATTCACGAGCAAGAGAATGAGGTTTTGCGCGCCACTAAATTAGACCATTAACAGAAATTAAATTTCGCAGACAAGATTTAAAAATTGCCATGACGGATGGCTTTTGATAATTTTCAAAAATAAATGAAATCAACAGGACTCAAATGCCATTTAACACGTTAATCGCCACGTCAGCCATATGTGTCTCACACTAAGAAGTTCTACATGAGCCATGTCAGACATATATGTCTGGCATATGGGATTTAGTAGAAAGCCACGTCAGTCACTGCTATCCGACGCAAACGATAAATTTGCTGTATCTTTCAAAAGCTTAGCCTACCAGTACCTCAATTTTGTTGCCTTTTCGAGACTACGAGACTACGGGACTATGAAATATTTTGTATACGTACACTGTGTATAGTATTAATTTGTGTTACTGTGTGGTTTCATTTTTTTATGTGTATTAATGTAGAGAGTATGACGATAAGCATGAAAAATTGTCGAATCGGTTTAAATCGGTAAAACTTTTGGTGCTTACATCCATTTGTCTCGTTGTAATTTGATGGAGAATTGAAATTCAAATTTAAACACATAGCACAAATGATATTAAAATTATTTGAAATTAAAAAAATTATAATAATTTTGAAACATAATTGTATGATTTTATTTATTTTATTAATTTGGATTTTATATATAAAAGAAATAACCAATAAAATAGTTTCGTATTGGCAATATGTCAAATTATCAACACAAAATAAAAAAAAACATAAACAAAACGAACAGCGCATGCGCACTACTACACTCGCATTCACTAATATTATTATTTTCCGGTAATTTATGTTCTCGTAGTCTCGTAGTCTCGAAAAGGCAACAAAATTGAGGTACAGGAAGAAAACCATGAAAATTGCTTGGCTTACTACGGAAAAATAAATAAAATAGACTTAGTTATATAATGCTATATCGTTACACTTGAAAAATTACATTTCAATAATTTTTATTTTGATAAAAGAAATTACATTGACTTATTATGTTGCCCAAAAGATTCTAAGCAATAAAAGGGCTGTTGTTTGCAGTCTAAGCAACAAGTTGAAACTTTTTTCCTTTTTTTCTTGCTGCTTCTCGACTTTCTGCTTCTTTTATTTGGGCATAACATACAACGCAACAACGTTATGTCCGAACTTAAGCTAAGCATATCAGTAATCAAATTTTTACGAAATTGTCTGATTCCCATATTGCTTATCGTAGAAATTTTGTATATTATATAAGCATTTACGACTGATATTCCAAGATTACTAGCGGTACTATTTTATTCCTTTCGTAAGATTAGTTGCATAGGAAGGAACCCATTTGATCCGAAATATCGATCCCTGTTTTACCACCATTTCTGGGGCATGTTTTGTTGTCAATACTCTAACATTTCGACTGGCTAGTCGGCCAGTTAAGTTACCACTTCTCCTTTCTTTAATTTAGCGTTCATAACTTTCTTTGGCATACACTTCTTATTTGCTCTTACAGTACACACAACATGCGCCTTTAACGAAGAAATGCCAATGCTAGCGGGCAGCTAGTATAAAAGTTGTACACATACAACATTCTACCTTCAATTAGAAGCTCTTGTAATAGTTCCTCGCAAACTTTTACGGCTAAGCCGTAATTATTATCAAAAAACTCAGATTTATCTGAATAAATTTTGCTTGCCCATGTGTATCCTTCTGAAGTACACAGTTTAAAAAGATAATTCCGTACCTATGCGGTTTATTAGGTATATGTCGGTGGAAAATAAGCCTGCTTCTCCAAGGAACAACAGTTTCATCAATTACATAATTTTCGTCGGGAACAAAGACTTTTTTATACAGTGCTTCAAGCAAATCTAAAAGCGGCTTAATTTTTGCCAATCTGTCACCAGATATCACCTATCAAAAGCAGAGATATTTCAGGATAAATCTAATTGTAATAATTATGTTGTTCATAATCGCTCCACTCAACACTATTCTCATGCAATTCACACTCAGGTATTTCATCATTTTCAATATTTTCAGTGGTTTCTTCCAACTCTAATTCTTGAAGAATTTGTTGAATAAGTATAATTAGGATCATTTATTGAGTCATTTGAACTAAAATCTCTGTACTCTTCATCAGAGATAATTATATTTTCAGCAATGTCATTTAGTTCACTCTCACTTAGAAACTTTCGTTTTGCCTTTATTTGTATTTAGAAAAAAAATTATAAAAGAAATAGTCTCACTAATTACGTGCTATCTGATAAATGTCACATGCATTTCTGATTCATACACAACGCATTCAACACACTACATACTGGCATAGAAAATCATAAAATGAGAAATCTATTATGATTCTCTATGCTACTGGCTAATACTTGTTGCAATCTGTTTGGATGAGTAACACATATATGACTGACACGGCTTGAAGAGAAAGGAAGTTTTATGCATGGCCAGGTCAATCATATACGTGTGGTGTGACATAAAAAATAGTATTTTTCCGGAAATTTTGGGAAAAAAAATTTTTACAGTACGGCATTAAATTTTTTCGAGATGCTGTATCTAAATTATGTAATAAATTTACCATGGCCCAAATGAAAATTTCGTTGAAATATCGTGGCGATTAACGTGTTAAATATTTGTTATATATGATATAAAACACCCATGGTGGATATTCTCACAGAAAACGTACATTAAACTGTTTAAAGTTAACAGAATATTAGTTGGTCACACAGTGCCTACAGGTTGAACGTGTTGGACAAAGAGAGCTCCAGGACGATATGTTCATTATTTCTACTTATAAAGTTAATAAACTTAAGTTTATTATTTTGATTTTTAACAACAATTAGCCAAGAAAACCTGGAAACATCGTATAATGCCGCGATTCAGTATTTATTTATTTTAAGACTGGAGTCACGTTTACATTTGTAAAGGGTAACACTTAATAGTTATTTATGTAAGCGACTTGGGAGATGGTGCCATATTAAACAATTTTAAAGTGATAATGTGATACTCAAACCAAAACCCTTATGGTAATATTCTACTATATACACATCATTGTTACACACACATACCATGAATTTGTTTTATTCAAACAGATGTTTTACATATACCAGTGTTAAAAAAATATGCATATTATGAGTATATACGTACAACATTTAAGACATAAAATTATTTTAATTATTTTTATTTTTCAACAACACGCACCATAATTTTTATAGTATACGCGGTAACGCCATAGTTGTGCTGAAAAATACTTTAAAAGATAAAAAAAAACTTTACATTATTTAATCTCATGTATGATATGCTTCATTTAGAATGAAAAATTAGCGCTTTGCTTCAACAGTCGTTTTTCATTCAATTACGAATGTTGAGTAATCCGATCTTTAGAATTATAAGCATTGTTTACATAATTGTGGGCAGAAGAATAATATCCAAACTATTTATATTTAAAATTAAATTAAGTTAAATTTATCATCGGTCGTAGTGTTGTGGTGTGAGTTTGATTTGAACCACAAACTTTATTAATTAATTAATTAATTAGTTAAAAAAGGTCACGCACAACCATTACTACAACGGCCAACGTATACAGTGTACTACTTTATTAATGTATTCAGATGACTTTCCGTCATCTTCTCACAAAAATTATATTTACGTCACAAAAGTAATTAAGGTAAATACGCTTATGTAGCCTAATTTAGTCATTATTTTATCGCAGACGCAGATAAAAGAATTTTGTAAATAAAATAAACAAAATCGTTCTATTTTCTCTGCAATCAGATAATTTACTTTTAGCTGAATTTTGAAGAATATTTTAACTAGCCTTAAAAAATTTAATTTAAATTTTAGCGCCTTAGCGGTTTTAATTAAGACTATATATAAAATAATTGTCATTAAAACGTTGCCTGAATTAATTATAAATTATTAGCAACTTTAGCAACTATGAAATACTTCCATAAAAGTATATTTAATTATTACATTTTGTATATTTAAACGGAATGCAAATTAATTAACAAACTAAAATAAAAATCAGATAATAAATTTAATTAACAAATATGATAAGCTGCCCCCACCCATTTGTATAATCTAATAAATAAGTGTACGTACATTTACACAAAGCAAGATTATTGATCTTATTTTGTATTTTTTTTTTAATGAATTTTAGACAGTGCCCGTATACTATTGAAAATGCATTTATCAACATCCTTACAATATCTTATCGTAAATTTAACTAGAAATTAAACGTTAATTACATCGATTATTGTCTGATGTAAAACAATATTTTTTGCTCGTATTGTTGATAACTAAATTTTATTGAACTTTTTATTTATTTTTTTTGTTATACGTCTGTTTGCAATGCTTGTTGGATAAAATGTATTATTAAATAGATAAACTAAAATGATATTTTCATTCACTGTTAATCACATTTTAATTGAAATTTGGACGTACACTCATTGATAATAATTACTGGATCTAAAAATTACACAGAGTTAATAATATGTTGTACATTATTTGTCGAAAACGAGATCGCATCATTTATTCGAAAAAATTAAAAATAGCAACATATAATATAAGCACCCTGTACTGTGGGCGACAAAAATTATGAAAATCATCATGGCAAAAATTCTCCTAAGAAATTAGACAACTCTCGATCAATTGCCCCATCCACGATTCGCCTATACTGTTATTTGGATATACTTGCTTCAATATTAACTGCTGAATTAAAAAATTAAACAACCATCATGTAAATGACTGACGACAAAAGAGGTTCATATTTCCTTAAAAATGTACGTATTCTCGTCCTATACAAAAATGTTGAAGCTTTTAACCATATAAATTATCTTAGAAGCCACTTCTTTCTGTTTATGTTTAGTCCCTAAATGAATTAACTGAATACGAGGTTGGATTCATAAATGTTTAGAATAACGCCATCTATGCGTCACTAATATCATCTTCTTTTGTTTGTCGTGAAGTGTGTTCTTTTAAACGAAAGCTGTCAAATTTGTATGACATTTGATTGAATAGTTTCGTAGTTAGAGTCGTTTTTGTAAAATAACTTTTGATTTTTTAACTATTTTTAACTTTTAATTAAAAGGTTTAAAACCAAAAGAAATCATCGATGAGATGAAAACATTGTTAGATGAATATGCACCTTCAAATGCAATCGTTTATAATTGGGCAAATGAATTTAAATGTGGTCGCATAATCAAAAGTGATGTTCTAAATGTTCAGGGAGCCAAAAAAGGTAACAAACCAGAAATGGTCGAAAAAGTTTATATGAAATCGTTATTCATATAAAGTTGCGTGAGATTGCTGACATTGTAATTTGTAAACATATTATAAGAACGTTTGTTAACAAATGTGCAAAAAATGAATCGAATGACCATTTTAAAGAAATGTCTGGAAATGTTTCAACGTAATCCAAAAGAATTTTTGCGTCGATTCATAACGGTTTATGAAACATGGATCCATCACTAAACGTCCTGAACCATTTGTTTGAGGTCTGCGAACAGGTAGTAGTCGCTGGAAGCCACATCCGGAAAATAAAATGAATCGAGAAGCAATTCAAACTTCAATTTTGCCATCGTAGTCAACGACTTGTTACACGGTGCATTGTCTTGGTGAAAGACCACTTTTTTATTTTGCATTTGGGGTCGTTTCTTGCAACACGCCAAATCATATGAGCTTTTCATTAAATGCACTATCTATGTGTCAGCCTCGGGACTTAGTAACCGACCGATTAATTCAAGGGGGCTATTATGAAATTTTTCGATAAAAAATTCACCCTATTATGAACCTTAAAAAAATCGAGGTGAATTTTTGCGAACGCACATGTTATCGAGAAAATTCGCCCTATTATGAAACTAAAAGAAAACATTGAAGCTTTTCCGTATGCACTATACGATGTTCATTTAATTGACGAATTTTGTATGTTGATCATTTGTTTGTAAGAAAAATGTATTTAAAATTATTTATAGGACCACTGACGCCCATCAATTTGATATACTGTGGCCCTATTCTGGCTTTCCCTGGGAATAGGGAATTGGGAAAAATATTTTCATAGCATTTTTATCTAAATTGTATTTTTTGGCCTACTAAGGGAACATGTTTGGTGTTAATATTTTCGAAACAAAGTTAAATGGGAAAATATTTTTCCCTATAAAAATTTTGTGGAACAAGTTTCCCAATTCACTTGGTTTTAAAAATTTTTACACTAAACTTATTCCTGCAGTAGGCCAGAAAAATATAATTTTGACAAAAATGCTATGAAATTTTTTTTCCCAATTCCCTATTCCCAGGGAAAGCCAGAATAGGGCCACTGGTCTCCTTTATGGAAAGAAATAAGGAGAACGCGAAAAATTATTTAAAAGGTCCCCAATATAAGGAGACCACTAACAAATTGTAGGAAGAAGTTGCAAAAGAGCTAAACGACGAAGACTCCCCAACAAAAACAGTATCTGGTTGGAAAAAAAAGGTTTAAAAACAATACACCGTAAAGGCTAAAATACTAACTAATACAATAATACCAACAATACAAATACCGTACACAACCCTGTAGAAATACAGATAACCGAGGTTGAAGAAATTTCATTAAATGTCGAGAAGGTTGAAGAAACAGAATGTTTAGGCAGACAATGTCGAAACATTTACCCGAAGCGAAAGTTTAACACGGCAACAAACAGCAACAATAACTATTAAAAGAAAACCCAAAGAAACTGTAAAAATGCTTCTTAAACAATAAATCCAAATGCAGGAAGCATATTAGAAAAGTTGTGGGGAGTTCCAAAAACCGAATTATTACTCGATATCAAAAGGGTTTGAATCTGTGCGTAAACGTTGTCTTATGTACATCGGCGTCGCACTATCTTCAGAGCCTTCATCAATTGAATGAGTAAAAAAAATCTGATACTGTTCCATATTCAATCTTTAATGTATTGTTGAAATGTTTTACATAAATGAAAGAATTTTTTTTTTCATACCCCTATTATGGTACTCACCTCACCTCAATTCACCGAGAAATACGTTCCAACTTAACAACTAATGAAAATTGTCATAATAAACAAACACATCTCACCAAATTAAAAGCGAGAATCATAATACAGAAACTTAACTCACACGACTTGGATTGGTGAGATGTTAACTGTAATTTTAATCACACACTATAACGTCAAAACGAAATAACAAAATCACTGTCAAAACTAATTTCTATTTTTCCCAACTTATCGAAATTTCACGATATCGAAAAAAATTCGAAATCGTAAATTTCATAATAGGGGAAATCCGCGTCGAATCGAATTTGTTCGATACCGAAAAATCGTAAAATTTCATAAGAGCCCTCCCAGAATATTCAGTTAATTTACTTCAATCGAACAGACATTTCACTTCAATCGAATAAATAAAAAAGGGAAAAACATCTGTAATCTAGAGTTAAGGTCTTAGGCTTAGGCTTAATTTCTATAAAAACAAAGTATTCATTACGTGTTGTATCTCGAAATTATAAATGTGTACGAATTGTGTACAAAAGTTGCGATGTACCACCTAAAATGTCTCAAAATAAAAATCTGGCGGCCCATCATTGCATACTAAACGCCATAATTACTAACCGATCCTGCATTTATGCTACTTTATAAATTCATTGTAAATCATGTACTACGACTACCAATCTTACTGGATACTTATGTAACTAAATACCAAGTCCGTTTCCGATCCTCAAAAACGACTTCACAGCTAGATGTAGTGTCGTGTACCCCGGGGTAATCTTGAGGCCCATTTTGTTTATTTTAACAATAAAACAATAAACCTAGCTGGCTGCTATAAATAAAACGTATCAAAAGCCAACCAAATACACAATTTGAAGATATGAAACTATCACAAAAAAGTTGTATTATAATTTTGCTGGCCAAATGAAACGATCACATGAAACAAGATTTGTAGAAATTTGAAATAGAAATCAAAACAGACGTAGAAAACGATCACAATTGTCTCGCTGATTTCGTGGTATTAAATGACGGTACAGTCGAAGAAATGTACGAACAAGTTGTACCGAGTGCGGAAGAGTCGCTCGGCGAGACTGAGTTGCTAAGAATGGCAGATTATTACAGAGGTGCAGCAGAAATGAGAAAACCAAACAGTCATTGCAAGGTTGGATGGCGTGAAAAGGCAAGCACAGAAGAAAGGTTTTGGAGCCTATTCGGGACGAACAAGCATAGATGCGAGTAACGTTACGATTTCGCATATTGGGGCGAACGTTAATTGAGAGAAAATTTGTAGGTCATTTGGGCTGAACATCAAAGTTCAGTGTAAAATGATCACTTATAGGTTGTGAAATTAGTGGCATCTAGATGATTTAAGTAGTAGCTAGATACACCAGCATTTTCACAAAGGTTCTGTTTCAGTCTAAACTGTTATTAAACTACTGGTCAAGTTTAATAACAGCTTAGACTGAAACAGAACATTTGTGAAAAGTCTGGTGCATCTAGCATGTTCATTGTGGTATATAAATATTGGCGCAATGGATGCAACGACTCACCTGATTCAGGAGATTCGAAGAATGAAACAATAGATAATTTTAGAAAGATGCATTTAGAAATTATAGTAATTATTTTCTGTATTTTCAGGAATAGTTCGGAAATAGAATTTGTTGTTTTGTCAAATTTATCGTGGGATTCACAATCCAAGTGATATGAACCGAGATTATTGGATACTGTAAAAAATTAAGTTACCTCTTAAATGTCGAATATCGAAATATTGAATTAAATAATTTTTTTTGATATAAATTTAATGATTTTAATTATATATTTCATACTAAATTTGTTTCGAGATTATGATCAATTCATAATGGTGATTTTCAGCGGATGCGAAGCCGTCACATCTAACATCATCGGCTCTAGAAGACGACTATTAGCCCGAAAATTATATGAAAAACATTGGAGACAGACTGCGATTTGAAGAACCTACCTTTATTCAATCGGATTGAGCATCTTGAAAGTACCTTAAAGTTACCATAGCCTGTAAAAAACTAAAAATAAGGAAGGGCTATGGCGGACCGTTGACTAAGCTTGGAAGTCAATAGGCATTCAACGTATCAGAAGTTAATCGAGCCTATGCCACGAAGATGGCAGGCAGTGGTTAAAAATAAAACGCGGGCTACTAATCGATCATACTTGTTTTAGATGAATGAATAAAATTGATTTTAATCCAACATAATTCTAGTGTCTCTAATTTTGGCACCAGTTTTTATTTTCTTTTTTGGATTTTTGCCTATACAACAGTAGAAGTAAGCATATTGAAATAAATAAAGCATTTCAATTTTACTACAATATTAAGTTATTTATTGTCTCTAATGTTTTGCACTATTCCATTGTAGGTAGTCGATAAAGTTTGTAACGTTAATGTAATTTGGACATGGAGGCGAATTAGATTCAATGTAATCCAAAACGCCAAGATTTTTGAGCATAATCTTATCTTGAATATAGTGCAATGTTACCATACCCTATGTTGATTTCGACGTTAACACAAAGTCAAAAATATGTTTCGTGAAAATCGCAATGGGATCTGAGATTAGATATAAAATACAAACTCATCTTTATAATCAAGCCATTTAAATAAAATGTGCCTTTCGTCCTTTGATTGATTATATAACAGAATTCTATGTTATGCCCGACAGTTTCACATATAAACTTTGAATTGATCTGGATCAATGGGTGAGATGAAATACAGCAATTGTTATAACTATCAGTGTTAGTATGACGTACGTGCTTAACATTAATTCTGTTACATTAGTCTGTATAAAGCGCAAAACAGGAAACCAATTTCTTTTCCCTGCAATATTAAAAAATTAAAGAATTTAAAAATAAAATAAAAATTTCATTTAGGTACTGAAGTTAAAGATATTGCTTTCGATTGATTATAGCATATGGCTTTACTGTGCCAGTCTTGAGTACGGTTCAGAATGACATTAATGTTAAAAAAGTTTACGAACGGCAAAAAGGTCGTTGTTACAATCGATGTTTAATAACGCTGAGCTGACATTTGTTTACAATATCGTAACGTGTCAAGTTTATGAACATACTCTCTAGAAAGTGCTGATTTCGATTTTTCATGTGATTTAGTATGGTAACCACGTAAAATTTTTGTTCAGAAAATCTATAAAACGCGGAAATGCTAAAAAAAACTATATTTGTTAACATAAGCCTAATGCGAAAAATACAAAATGTAAGCTAAACTGCTGTGTATTTACACTATAGTTATATTATAGATATAAAGGGTGTTCCAACTGTTGGATTTTTTTTAACTAAAAAAAAATATTTATTTTGCGGTGGCAACCCGACAATTTTTTGACAAATGAAAAGTCAAAACTATGTAATTTTAATCATGTGTTCGTTTACAATTTTAAAAAAACATTTGGGAAATTACGTGATGATTTTCGGCAACATGGACGTCCTAGAGACCCTGGAATTCGCAAAATTGTTGAACGTTTAGAAGAAACTGGATCAGTTGCAGCATATGAAAACTATCGTGCAGTTCGTACTCGTGAAACAATAACAGCAGTAAGTGAAAATTTTGTCAACAATTAAATGTGTCGTTATTTTTGTGGCCAATATTGTCATTTGGCTAATGTAATTCCACCAAGATCTTGCGAGTTGACACCGTTAGATTATTCTCTTTGGAGTTTTTTGAAAAGCAATGATCCACAAACAATTCAAGATCTTAAGAACAAAATTCGAGTTGAAATTGAGGCCATTGAACTGCTTTTAAGCGAACACTTACTAAAAATAGTCGCTTTCTGGGAAACAAAAGTTTTAGTTGCATAGTCGAAACGGGTAAAAGAAGGAATAGATTTTGTGACTTAATTTAAGTCAACACAAATATATAAACCAGACCCGAACAGAAATGGGGAAGATTAAAAGCCCTCTTCCGCGTCGAATTGTGAATGAACTTTCTTAATTCGTAATGTGGTTTATCTGTTAAGTCACTAACGAGCGAGATTGAAATTTCCTAAGCAGATGCTGGAATTGCGTTTTGGTGAATATTCCTAAATTACACAAAATACAGTATGGATGAAGAGCGCGAGGCAGAGCCTAGCGAATTATAATAGATACTGATATTATATAACACACAAACTAAGCAATAACAAATTATTTCCGTAAACATTTCAACACCAGAAATATTTCAATAGGACCATGAATTAAACATATGTACATACTTACTTAAGTATGTAATATCTATTTCGAAATAGACATCACATACTAAACTCAGAAGAAAACGCTATAAACGTAATTACAGAGCACTACTTTAAAAAAAAATTACATTAATTTGCTAAAACATGTGTAAATATTTATTTATGTAATTTAAACGCATCTCAACGTTCAAGGTGGCCACCACCATATTCGAGTCACCCTATTTTATTACTAATACTTATATACATTTTGCAGGTATGCAAGGACATAGGACATATCAAAATAGATTTTATAATTTATATTTTATTAAATTTTAATGTATATTTTTTATTTTAGCAGCAGCATTTTTGAGTTCATTCGACCAAATCAAGGTTATTGATTGGTTTAAAAAAGTGTTATGATTCATTTCAACGCGCAAAGTAAAAGTTATAAAGGTGCAATCGTACGATTCCTTATAATATCACATGAATGTGGGTGCTTTATAATTCAGTTATATTTTCAATTGATTAATGCAATTTTCTTCTAGTAATTAAGCACAGTTTAAACTAATTCACAATTTTATAACGTTCCGCGTAACAACATTCTTGATCTTTCATTTTTTTTTTATAGAGATTCGGAATTTGATATTGTATTTAATTATACACAAATATTATTTAAAAAGATTTGTTTATATACATTTTACTTAACTCTAATTGATTAACCCAATTCGGAGCAACGATTTTGTAACACACATACTAATAATTTTATTTTGCACAAAATGTATCATGTTGGTACACGTTTTCTTTTTGCATGAATAACTCCCAAAACAAAATTTCAAAATGGCCAACGGTCAAGCCATACATACCTTATTAAATTTTTCGCATGCACAGGGTTTAAATCAATAATCCGTCGTCACCGAAACTTAAATCACTGTACTGTCTATATGTACATTGTGTTCCTATGTATGTATATGTATAATATGAAATGGAATAAAATAAACCACACTATTCAAAAAAAATCAATCAATTTCGTTTAGACATTATCGCACTTCCACTTATACATATAAACAACACAAAAATATAAAAAATAATAAACAATATAATAAAGCCCATTTTCCCCAAACACTTTCTTGTTTTGTTAATAAGCAAATCGATTTTTTTTAATTGCATCACCTACACCTTATACATCATACAATTTTTTTTTTTTTTTTTTTCAATTAGGCACAATATAATACAATAAAACGAAAATTATGACATGCATGTTGTACACTTATACATTTATCACTTTCATATTTTTTTTTATTTATTACCTGATTATTTGTTTATTTCGTTTTTTTTCACGTATTCGATTTTTATCATTATTAGTCATCAGGATATACTGTCGTCGCATACTAGACAATTTTATTTCTTTTAATTTAACAGTAAACAATTTATTGGATATATTGAATTATTGAATTTTTTTTTATAATTTATGCAAGTATTGAACAAAATAAAACTTGAAACATTGATTGTGAAATCTAACAACGATCAATTCAATTATGAATTTAAAAATAAAAAAAAAATTGTATTAGAGTAATATACAAATATAAAACCATATACTCCTATATAATTGAAAATATTGACAATTATTATGTATATATATATATATACATGTTATATACAATTACTATGTATCGTTATTATATAGTTTTTTTTTACTTTTTAATTCAAAGTAGATAGATAACATGCTCGCATACATCGAGTGAGATTATAGTATAAATAAATAAAATACCAATATATGTATTTATTACAAATAATGAAAATTACGTATTTGATGTTTATTTAAAAAACTTGTGACGATAACGGCAAAGAACGACGACTATTAAAACGAAGACGGTATGGAAACACAAACAATTAAAATTGTTAATATTTTTGTTAGCATGTATTGTCAAAATTCAGAAGTGAAATGATATTCGTGGTAAAAAAAAAAATATCTTTCATGAATTAAAAATTATTAGTATTTTTTAATATGACGAAATTAATAACCACCACTAGTTCAATAAACATATGAACCGGAAATGGATATTCTCATTTGAAACTCTCACAATATGTTTATTGTAGAAAGAAAAACAGTTTTAATTCATTTTCTGTCGAGAGAGGACGCGGCTTATTTCATTCGGCTAAACTGCGAGTGTCTAAAGTACAAGATCTATGTATAGTTAACATATGCTTGTATTGAATTTGCTTATTTTATTTTTAAGAAAAAATATTATTTATTGGCATTTTTGGAAATAGATCCTGAATAACTACTTCAGCTAACGCTCGAAACTAAACTTTTCGAGTTAAAGCTTAATCGTATTATTAACCAGCTATGTTGATACACATTTCAAACCGATTTGCCCATGTGTGAATGGAGGATAATGAAAGTTTGAGATAATGCTATACCGAATTTAACATATAGCAAACAAATGAATTTGCCCTGGTTTGATAATAGGTTAAACTTATCTTAATACTGTGCACTTGTCAACGCTTTTTTGACTAATTTTCTGACTAATTAAATTGATGATAAGTTTGTAACAGTTATTGATGTTTCTAATGTTCATAAACCAAAATGTATCTAATATTTATGCAGTGTCTTAATCAAGCATTCGCCTTTTAATGCAAAGTGACTGACATCTGGTGAAATAATCTAAAACTAGAGCCAAAGGTGAACAATTTCTGGGGTGGCATGTTGTAACATCACTTTTTTCGATATTTATCGAACATTATATCTCTTTTTCCCAAAATAAAATTGCTTGCTATTTCCCTTTTCAATTTTGCTTTCTATATTGCGATCGCACACTACTAGAATAAAATGTTTATTTATCTCTTTTTTGTTTTTCGATAAAGTATCACTCATAAAAAACGTAGGTGATGGAATAAGAGTAAAGCGACATAATGTTTCGTTCGAATAAATAGAGATCGCAATATATAGAATGCAATTGATAAATGAAAAAACCTTAAATTTTATTCGTGAGAAAGAGATGTAAATTTCGATAGTATCGAAAAAAGTGATGTTACAACATCCCACCCCTGAACAATAATTCGACTGAATATTCTATAAAATGTTCAATTAGTTTACAATTAATGTAACAAATGATGAAATGAGGCACTTTCTCATATAAACAAACCTTTCGCTCGCATAGGAAGTGGCGCTAACTAGGTGACGTTTAAAAGGCCAATACTAAATTAACTATGTTAAAACTTCTGCTATTCTCCACTAGGCGGCCGATAAAAAGTTAATTTGCAAGCTTACTTTTCGATAACTATGTATTCAATTAACTTTTTTAATTTTTTATATATTATTTATGTTGGACATCTGTGAACATAACGTGAAAATATTATCGATTTTGTATCAGCATACACACATCAAAAGTGTAAATGGAACACATGGTTTTTAGGTTACCATTGCTTTGAATTTTTTGTTTCTAGAAGATACATCGATTGCACATAAAATATCAAAAAAAGTTCAGTGATAACGGTAGAAACGGTTATTGTATTATTATAATGGAGGATTTCCTAATAAGTGATGTTTCCTTCTCTTGTATTTGTGACAGATTGGCATCTTCCGATCAACGTATCGAAGCTGTCTTGTGGAATTTGTATCCAGTGATCTTGAAGATTGTTGAAGTTGATCCCATGCGTGTTCAATCGGATTTAGATTCGGGGATTGTGCTGGCCATGGTAACACATTTCCTGTGCTTCCAATTAGTCTGTTGTTATTCCTACTGTATGTGGTCTGACGTTGTTATGCATTAAGATAAATTCTGATCCGATTTGTGTTGATAATGGAAGCATGACAGGTTACAGTATCTCATTGATGTAACTGGCTCCCGATAAGTTATCTTCTGGCAAGATGAGATCAGTTCTTTTACCACTCATAATTCCAGCCCATACAATACCTCCACACTATAGAAGGCCCTGTCACAATGCCTCCATCGTACCTGTGCACTTCTTGCACAACTCTCAGTCTATCGGCGTTGCCAGGGTGTCTCCATATTCTTGTTCTCCTAATATCTGGGTGAAATCCAAATCTTGACTCATCAATGAACAAAACTTTGGACCATTGGCCTTCTGTCCAAATTCTATTATTTTCACACCAATGGCTCGTTCCATACTTAAACGTAAGTTTTATTTCGTTTTATTTTTGTTTTATGTTTATTATCTTTGTGGTAGTGTGTAACAACACAAGAAACAAAAAATTGAAAATTTAACAATACAAAATTACCACCACAAATTTAGTTTGTAGGTCAAGAAAAAAAACGTGGAAAAAATGTGACGCAAAAATACAAGTGTGGAATTGGTTAATCATTTCTAAGCTCTCAATTTCTCTGTCGTATCGGTGGACATCTCAAAGGGTCTATCCTTATCCCGAAGTTACGGATCTAATTTGCCGACTTCCCTTACCTACATTAATCTATCGACTAGAGACTCTTCATCTTGGAGACCAGCTGCGGATATCGGTACGCTTGGAGATTGTTTTTGTGTGTCTATTCTTGATGGTTTTATCGCTAACATAAATGTTTTCAGTTGTCCACAAGCGTGACTGCAATTGTCGGCCGAGCAGTTAAAATTGGCTCTCGGCGGACTTGCAGTTGAATATAACGGTCCTGTGCTTTAGTTCTTAATCTTACTCGACCTGGATGCTGTGCGTACGGACTCCCAGTCATAATTTGCCGTTGTCATAATCTGCATATAACGCTACGAGACACTACGGCTTCGTCCATTTCGTTATGAGTTAGTTTACGTTGTGTATTACTGTATTCCATACTCCTTCACTAAATTTTAAATCTCAAATTTAAAAATCACTCTTTTAGGAGCTAAAACTGAATGAAGTCTGAGACAACAAATCAGCTCAAATAGGCTAAAACCAATTTTTTTTAATAATACATACATACAATAACCGTTTTTATCGTTATTGTTGAATTTTTTTTGTTATTGTATGTGCAATCGATGTATCTCCTAGGAAAAAAAATCAAATAATTCAAGACAATGGCAACCTAAAAACCTCTTTAATTTGAAGAAATATGCAATAATATGCAACTGAGGCGCTTCGTTTGATGTTAGAAGCACATGGTGAGGCTATCTTAAGTGAGAGTGGTTGTCAAGAGTGGTTTCAAAAGTTTAGGAACGGCGAATTTGATGTCGAAGATAAAAAGCATAGTGGAAGGCCGAAAGTGTACGAAGACGCGGAATTGAAAGCATTATTGGATGAAGATTCATGTCAAACGCAAAAAAAATTTGCATTTGCATTAGAAGTAACTCAACAAGCCATTTCACATCGTTTAAAATTATTGGGAATGTTTCAAAAGCAATGAAATTGGGTTTCATATGAACAGAAGCCGAGAGATTTTAACCACCGATTTTTTTTCATGTGAAATGCTGCTTGCCAGGTATTAAAGAAAGGGTTGTTTGAATCGCATAGCCACTGGTAACGAAAAATGGATTCACTACGATAACCCAAAAAAGAAGAAATCACGGGACCACCTGGCGGCAATTAGATTTTTGAATATTTTATTTAAAAAAAAATTTGTTCAAAAAGTTTAAAAAATCACTTGATCGATTTCGACTTGTTCGGTCATCATCAGGAGCATCTACTGATTTGTAAAAGTAAAAATTTAGTTATATATAGTAGAAAAAAGATAAAAAAAGAGACTAAAAATAGGCAATAAAAATTAATCTATTGATCGTCCCAACCAACCGTCATTGTTGTTTATACGGAAAAATTAATAATAAAAAGGGGGAGGAGTTTTTAAGCAAAGTAAGCGAAAAGTCATCGACTGAGTAACAAAAGTTCAAGGTATATGAAGTACATACATTTATTTACCCGACCTATTAGTCATATTATTACGAACGTGAGAATAGAACAGCAGGATCCGTAATTGGTGAGAATCGGATTTCTCTCTAGAGGTTCGTTAAGGATATTTTGGTTAAGGAATATGGATTTTCGAATTTCATAAGATTCTAAGGATTCGTTGGCTCGTTTTTCCTATATACTGTAAGCGACGCCAATTTTCCCGCGTTGGACTATCCAATGGATAAATACCCGTTAGAGTTTTACGCTTATTTTTATTCAATAACTTTAATATAGTCCTAGTTGCAATTTGTAGAATTATATTAAGCTGTATGTTATAATTTGAATTTATCAAAGGGATGTTTATTAGATTATCTATGAGTAAATGGAAAGCTGACATTTTAATATTATGGGGATGGTTTGAAGAACTAGGGATAACAGCGTCTGTATACTTGGGTTTCCGATAAATTTTGAAGTCTAAAGAAGAATTAATCCCGATTATTGTTATATTTAGAAAATGAATACATTTATTTTCTTTTTTTTCTAATTTAAAATTAATTAATGGTGGGATATCCCAGAGAATTTAACCAAGTAAGCAATGAGTCTAACAGTCTACCAGTTCCATTCCGTAGACATAGTATATCATGAACATATCTATACTAAAAGATTATATGATGAAAATAAGAATTGTAGTTTGATATAATCATTTGTTCGAAAAAATTTATGAAAATTTCAGCTAACAAAGGTGACAGAGGGGAGCCCATGGGTAGACCATCAGCGAATTTTAAATATGTATTATCAAAACAGAAATAATACAAGTCTCAAACACTAACCTCAGTTCACGACGTAATCCCTCATCTACAACATCCTTGTCTAAGAAATTACAAACTATTTGGGACAAAGTATTAATTGGAATAGAAGTGAAAAGACTGGCAACGTCAAGCGAAACTAGTTTTGAATGTAATGGAATGTCGAGGTTTTGAATTTTAGTGATTTGATTTTGATTAGTATGACAATTGAAAAAATTTATGAAACCCTTTCATAGCTTATAGACAGAAGCATTGCAATACGCGACTATTGCTCTAGTCGGAATGCCCTCCTTATGGATTTTTGAGAGAAATTTTAGAAAATTTATTTTATTTATTTATTTTACAAGATCAGAAATTTTATTACAGTAATCGACTTTTGTGAGCACAATAATTGTATTGCCTTTATCCGCTTTACACGCAATAGTTTTTTTAACGCACTAATCATTTTGAGGTTAGTATTAGAAGCAGCAGAAGAAGAGTTATCAAGTTATCATCATACAGTTTCAACATGAATCACATTTCTATATAATTAAACCTTTGCAATCTGTTCTGGCGCAGAAGTGCTTTTAACTCTTTTGTGGTTCGCTTTTCACGTCCTACCTTACGCAGTTCCCTACCAAAACGAGGACGTACGACTATAGATCCAATTTACGTACAACCATCTGCACATTTCATAGCTCCGCACCAGTCTATATGTAGTACTGGCTGGAAGGGGGTTCATAGTTGTGTTCATTTCCATCACCAATAATATTCAGATGATGAAAATTCCTTTTGGAACCCGCAATCATTGGGATTCGACTCCGGTACCTTCCGATCCAAACACATTATTCTGTAATTATTATTTACGATGTTTTTGAAATCCAATCAAATCTGTCACAAGCAGATTATAATTTAAGTGTATTTCAACGTTGGAGAGGAAGGGCCTTATTTAACTCTAACCGCACATGCGAGTTAGGTCTATGTATAATAGTCGGATCTCGGAATCTAGAATATTTTCTGTAATCCCGGGATTGTCTACTAGAATTTTAGAATTTCGAGCAAACTACAAAAAACTATGCGTTTGAAGCAACGAAGCCCTTTAGTCAATCACTGCGAGTTTTTCGAACTTCACGAGTTCCTCATCCAATAATTTCTTTATGTGCCTGTGACTAAGTTCTCATTAGCACCGAAAGTTTATTAATCCGAACCATTTCAAATTATTTGATTTAGGTCTAGTTATGGGACGTACTTGTGTCATTTTTAATGTATAATATAATTAAGGCGACTAGCACCTTCAAATTTTCAAAAAATCGAAATTTTTTTTTATGTTAGAATATGTTAGAAGGAACGTTTAAAAACATGATTTTAATGATCACATGAAAAGCTCAAAAAAAAATTATTTTATTTTTTGCGAAGCGCGCCAAAGTCGTTTTTTTACGCGGTTATCTCGAAGTGACGAACTTTAAACGCGGGTATCTCGAAATGACGTTTTTCAAGTTGGCGTGCAAAATTGAGAGAAAACTACTTATCCAATCGTTCTAAAATTTTAACACGTTGATCTACATATATTTCTGGTCAGAATGAACTACGGAAGGAAAAATCGGCTTTCAATTTTTTGAGTTACACACAAAAAAGGTGCATTTTCGAAAAAATGCAGCCATTTTTTTTATTTTTCAACCAATTTGTTTTTCTTTTAGCTCATTCCAAGGGCGATTTAATGCTGAATAAAACCCCGTTTTTTTTAGACTTTTCTGAGAGTAGTTATGATGAAGCACGCCAAAATTTTCAGTGTTTTTGGAAAACCCTTGTAGCAGACGACCTGGGGCTAAAAAGAATCTAAAAAAATTGTTTTTGTACTTTCAGTTAAATAAAATGTCAATGGAAAGTTTCATTAAAATATGTATATCTCTTTTTATTCCATTAAAAAAAAAATCTTTGAAAAACTTTTTTTTCAATTTTGAAGGTGCTATGCCCCCTTAAAGAGAGCTAATAGTGCCTCTAAATGTATTATTAAACATTTTTACTTTCTGAAATTTATTAACTAGTTTATATTTTATACAGGCCGTCATATTTAATGGACTCGTCGGTTTGCAAGTGTCGGTACAATTGTAATGATCTAGAAAAATATTACGAGTAAAATATTACGAGGTTTGAAATCAGAGCTATAGACTTCTTGAAAATTGATCAAATATATTGGCTTTTGAAGTAATCCACAGAGCATCTTGTTTAGGATATTCTACACTTTGAGTCTTCTTCCTTCTAATCTAAACAAGCAATTTCTTTTAAAATGATAAATTTATTTGTCTGTTGTATTTGTGAAAATTTGCGGGTATTGCCGTCCCGGTGGCAAAGTGGTAAGCATGCTTGCTCCAGCGACCGGAGGTCCGGGGTTCGATTCCCGGAAAACAAGGAAAATGGTCACGGCTGGTTTAGGATCAATGAATTAATCACTATTATCCGAAATGAAAATATGATCATGAAACCTCATTTGAGGCGGCCAAATCCCTTGATGAGATATAGTGCCAGATAGAGAGAGAAATTTGTGGAAAGGACTGTAGATAAAACTAAGCAAAAGCATGGGTAGAAATGAAGACGATCGGGTAAAATATTCGAACGCTTCAATTAACTGAATGAATACTTTTAGTTAATTAAATTGCCACTTTACATTTTATCTTCAATAAAAATTAGAGAATACGAATTGACTAAAACATCACGATATCCAATATAAATCTAGACTTTTACGATATTTTTTTTCGTGTGTAAAAGGTATCACTTTTACATTTTGCAATTTACCTTGGTTTTTAGAAAAATAGGACACAGCGCTTTACGATCAAAAATCCTAATGATATTATAAAATGGTTTACCAGTATTCATATTTGGCCAAAATCATGTTAACCAATAACTTTTCGGATTAATTTCGTTTCGGGTTAATTGATGAGTTAAGATTTTATTTCGAACAAAAGGTCGGGTTACCGGACAAGTGGTGCAGTGGTTCGGCACTTGGACCGGGAGGTACTGGGTTCGTATCCCACCAGTAGTGCAGAATTCAGCGCCGACCCACCCACCGTCCATGTCAATGTACAGGTTGACATGGAGCTTGCAATGTGCAGGTGGTAATACTGTAGTTGTGTGAGTAGGTGAATAGGTGAATGGGTTAATGATGTAGCGTGAATGCGTGGTATCACAATGGGCCAAAAATGGCCTAAGTGTCAACCACTGAAACCTAACCTAAAAAGGTCGAGTTTCGAGTGAATACGCCTTCTGGTGAATTTTTTTAGAAATATACTGAGAATTCCATATCCCAAAAGTGGCCGGAACGAAGTTCTACATTTTTAGACTAACAGACGGTGCTTCTGTGTCGGCCAAATGGTTTTGGGATATTAAGGACAAAGCCGTAACTAATATAGGTGTAAATCTGAAAATGGACGAACATATATAAATAAATATGACAAGTTAAAAACAGCCAGTCGCATTTTTTTTTTACTGGTCACGACCAGAGATCGAACCCGGGACCCCTGAATAACAAGAACAAGCAGTCTAGAAATTATATGATTTCATAAAGATCATCAGCATAAATGATGTCCAACCATTACTAAGCTGCAGTTTTGATGAGTAATTGATGCATTACGAGAACCCGCAATAAAAGCGGGAGTTTCTAGTGCTTACAGACTGCGGTTTTCTGTTTGTTTGTTGTAATCGTTGTTTCTTGGAAATGAAAAATAAAAACGATAAGCCTATACGTCTATCATGGTCTAAATCAATATATTGTTTAAATATGTACAATGTACATACTACTAAAACATATTATAACTTTGACTAATAACTTAAAATTTTTATCTATAAACTAATAAAATCTAAATTATATAATATTTATAATTTAATACATCACACTAAAAACAGTGATCGATTAAATCCTCAATCAATGTAAACAAAGGCGTGATTCCACAATTAATATCGTCAAGTGGAATCACAAAACTGTTAAAAACAGTCGGACCTGTGTGTTCGGTTATCATAAAGCTTCTACACTAAATTATGCATCAAAGAAAGTTTAAACCATCGAATAAACTAAATCAATGACTCGCTCTTATCAGTTATTTATAGTTGATCTAGAGCAAATAAAACATAAAGATCTCTTTAAACCAAATATTTAACTTAATTTTTATTGTTTTACACATTGTTAAATGTGCAAAACTGTGAGAGCCAACGTATTTCAAAGTTGCCTGACCCCTGATATCAGAAGTGATATCTAAACTCATATCCTACCCACACACACAATCATATATTCTTTCTACTGGAAAAGGGGTTATACTGTAGAAATCGAGCATGCAATTTAAACTTCTCTACACAGATAAGAAAATTAAATATTTTCTTAAACGTAAAATGAGCATTTCATTTGAGAATTAAATTTTTAATTTAACTTTTATATAATTGAATATCAATAATAAGTTTACAATATATTTTAACATGTAATAAACCGACCAAGTGTTTTTGTGGTTATTTCTCTTATCAACAAACAAACTGTAATCTAATCTTAAATGTACAATAAAAAAAAACCTGTTATCAAACTTACGTTACTTTACATTTTTATCAAGAATAAATTTTATTTTAAAAAGGCCAAATTCAGAAAGTAATTCCTCTTTAAATATATTGGCAACGATTTTTCATTCATAATGGTGATATTTTATAATTTTATAAAAGTCAACTGAACAGGAAGTTGTATTAATTGCTTGATTGAAAAATGAGGTAATTCTCGTAAGATTGCTTATAACAAATTATGACAGCACACAACAGATAAAAATAACCAAATAAACCGCGGTTACCAAGAAATAAGAAAGATAATGTTGAAAATTCTCTGCCCTGTGTAACCAGCAATTGTACATGCTACCATTATCAAATCTAGGTACAAAATACTAGTAAGATAACACAATAACGTATATACCGGAGATTAACCTTTCTATACGAAGTTCAAAAATTTGGAATCAGTTTACTATTGATTTTAGACCATCTGTGAATTGAATAGTAACTGAGTGAAACAGGAACGCGATGGCCAAGTAAAGCCACATTAGGGCATTGAAAAATATTAAATCAAGGACAGCAAATTATATAGTATATAAAAAAAACCAATTGGATTCACTCTTCAAGGGTTTGTGATATTATCTGTTGTCATTGAGTTTAATTTGTTATGATATTCAGTATTTTGTTATCTTTCTTAATTTACTTACAAGCATTTTTATGTACTATTGTTTATAACAATCATTAAAATTATTTTTTTAGAAATTGTATTTTCATATAATTGTAAATGATTTAGTCAGGCATAGATGGCCAAACACTCTTCTTCTTTTCAATCAGGCGTAACAAATTTTGTAATTACTAACTTCAGATTTTGAAGAAACAACAATGCTTAGACATTTGAAAATATGCTATGTGCAAGGTTTGTTAAAGCGGGTTGAATCCGATTTTGAATTATTTAAAAAAAAATTATTTTGGGGAACCTAGCAAATTCCATTCAGTGCAATGGTCAAATCGTAGACGAACAATTTTCAGGCTTAACTATTTTTGACTTCTCGAATTACTGTGAGTAGAATACAGCGAGAGAAAATATGACAACAACTTCATCACCAATATCAGAAGTTTGGGCACACCTGACGCTGTGACAGCTTAATTATTTGTATATACATATTGTAGGTTAGGGTCGTTTCCCGGTTTTCAATGGAACTAAGCAAGTTCTTCGATTATTTTAAAATTTAGCTTATACAACCTTATTAACATGAATTTTGCATAAAATATTGATTATACATTTTTTTTACGAAATGCTAATTGATGAAGCAATAGTGGGAGTAGTCTATTTTTATTACAGGCCCTTAATATTTTATTTTGTTGCTTTTTATCATTTTCCAGCTTAATTTTAAAAAAACACATTGTTTGCGACTATCTAAAACATAACAAATATTAAATATGATGAGAGATGATAAAAGACACTAACAACTTCAATATAAAGGCCTTTAAGAAAAGAGGTTATTCCCCTCATTGTCTCATTTATTTTAAAGAGACAGTCATCGACAGTCTCGCCCGAAATCTCGTTGCTTGCATCAAGCAACATCTGTCAAATTTGTTAAAAATTCTTTAGTAGTGTATGGCAAATACCAGGGAAGGCGATGAGCCAGAAGGGCTCCGTTCGAGAAACATTCCGCGTATGACGTAATTTTTGTCCTCACCACAACCATTCTGCCGAGTCGACTATTCGACGTTTGGTGGACCTATTCGAGACAATCGCGTGCGTGAGAATGTACGGGAAAACCCGAGGCAATCAATTTCTAAAGATTGGCCAAAGTACCGATGTTACGACCTTTCTAAATAATAATAAAAAGTATGGTTTAGTGCAACCTGAGACAACCTAAAACAGATATTTCATCCTATGTAAACGTAAAAATTTAAACTGCGATTTCATTTTCTGTAAATAGCCGCATACAATCAAAAATATTTTGTTTTTTGCGTGTACGTATACACAGTTTATCGAAAAATCACAGATACAACGATGACATTGGAATTATCAGAAGTTTGTTTTGTTTTCATTTTTTAGTTCAAATGAAAAATCTAATTTGATTGTCTAAGGTGCAACTAAGATGTAGATTATATTTGCCTTCAAATGAACCGCAACAACAGAATGTTTGTTGGCCACAACAATGAAACAGCTGAAAGGTTTAAATGAAATTTCATCCCGGAAACATAAAAATTAATCCGCGAAGAGCTTTTTTATTTTGTCCGACAAAGATTTTGGTACGTACCCATTCTAAATTGTTCCGTCTATATTGAGACAGTTATTTTCGATCCATGGGAAAATTGGGGGCCATTATTATTTGGAGATGTTCTTTGAGCTGCGTAAAATAGCTTGCGTGATTAGAACACCTCGTTAATAAGACCAGGATTGTGACAGATTTTGAAAAGAGAAGCGTAGCTGTGATTAAAACATATTTTCCGTTGGCCGAATACAAACGAAGCTTTTTCGATACGATGAAGCTTTTAGCATGCAAACCTGCATGCATCGAAAAGTGGAAAGGTGTCAAATGTGTACCACAAAAAAATGCGGAAAAACCATAATGATAAAGTTAACTAGATATTTGAAAAATATTGCATAATATAACCTTAAGGTAATTTCACCAAAACAAACCGTCCCTATTCAGAACGACCATAAAAATATATTTTATTAAAAGAAAACAATTATATTCGACAATACGACAATAATCCAATGTGAGCTGGTCAAAAGGCGGCTTAGGTGTCAAAAAATCATTTTCCACTTTTTTGCGGGTAGAGACGCTCTTTCGCACGATGAAAACCAGAGTCATAATTTGTGGAAAAGTTTACTAAAAATGAAGAGAAAGCAGAGTACCAACACAAACAATTACATTAACGTGATAACGAAAATGACGGCCGCATACCAAATTTGCCAATAATATGGTAAGAAATGACTTAGCACCAATAAGTATTGCCAAATTCTAGAGTTCCATCTAAAGTTATGTGAGCTGATTGGGCCTGATTCAAATTACTTAAATGCTTTAAAAATTCATTCAGGTTAAGAAGGAATGGCCAAGCTCCATAAAACATGGCCAAAATCCAAACTTTAGCCAAAATTAATGTAAGAATTCCAATCCAGCTCTACAACCTGAATTTGACCATGATTGATAAATGGGTCGCCTCGGTGGCAAAGTGGTCAGCATGCTTGCTACAGCGACCGGAGGTCCTGGGTTCGATTCGCGGTGGTGACAAGGAAACAATTTCACGGCTGGTTTTAGGATCAATGAATTAATCATTCATTATCCGAAATGAAAATATGATTATGAAAGCTCATTTGAGGCGGCCAAATCCCTTGATGGGATATAGTGCCAGAGAAAGAGAGAGATAAAGAAATGGTCCAGTTCCATTTAGAAATGGTCTTTCATTAAACAAACATTCAACGTTTAGGTATGATTTTTACTTTCTTTAATTAGTAAAGTATAGTAATCATGAGAAATTTTGACCTAGAAATTATTGCAGATTTACCATTTGCTATATCGGTCAAAAAAGTAGCTTTCAAAAAAATCTGTGTTTGTGAATCCATACAGACTAAATGTTTGTTGGTTCTCTATAGCCCAGATAGATTGACTGATGGTAAAACTTTATACTTAAACCTTTCCCATAAATTGGGATATTTGTGATTTTTGGTGGAAATCGGTCCACAGGAATTGACAGCTTCCATAGGAGCTTTTTCGTTTTTCGCAAATATTTGAAAAGTATATTGCATTTACGGAAAAACTATTAAAACAAAAAGATTGTAAATTAAGTTTGAAACAAAATTAGTTTAGATTATTATGTATTTGAAATTTTACAGGAAATGACGAGTTTTGATAAAAAAAAACTTTATTATCTCTACAATCCAGAATTGACTATTAGGAATCATTAGCATCTATTAGAAACTTCATACTAAACTAACTTTTAGTCAAGTTCAAATTGATGGAAATTCACCTAAAGATATGCAGGGTGTGACCCTAGGTCTCCTACATTTAATTAGGCCGTGAACAACAACACCTTGGGCCATGGGCTTTATTTGATTTGATGGTTTTAGTTTTATAGCTCTCAAATCGACCGTACCTTTTACATGAATAGTACAATGGTGTGAAAAGCTAGCAGATTAGGCTCTGAATTTCATTTAGAATTATACAAGTTTTTGTCGCTAAATACGACATTATAGGCTTTGTAATAAATTTGTGGATTGACACCCCTCATTTTGACACACATTCGTTGAACGTGAAATACGTTTTATTAGTTTTTGTTGATTATAAATAAGATACTTAGCTTCCGGCATTATTTGTCAGGTTTTATATGTTATTACTATAAAATCATAGCAAGGGAATGAACTTTCCATACCGTTTGTAAAGAGAATGTAGACTATATTCTCTGGGTTGACAATGCGCTCGTCCTTCCTGAACCATACGATTAACAGCCTAAGAGCATATTGCATAGGATACGCTATTGCACGCTCAATCAAATTTGCTGGAACCATAAGGACAACTGATTAATTCACAGCTATTTACTCACAGAATACGAGGGGTAAGTATTTTCCACGATTAATCCCCTTATTGGAATCCAGAACATAATCGTGCAAACTGTACTGTAGTAATTTTGTGAGTAGGTGAGTAAGGACTGTGCAAGCCAACAAAAAAGGAAGTTTTCTTTGATTAACCGTAAAGGAGCTCAATAAGAATTTTAATAATTTTCGTTTTATATAGAAAAACAAAATTTTCTTTAATCATGTATAAAAAAAAAGGTTATTATTTATAAAAAGGATAATGCGTGTAAGAAATTTCATTCAATGAGGAAGAAAATTAGCCCAATTTGTATCGAGTTTATCGATAAAATCTACTAGTCACTAAACCTACGGTTTTATGAAAAATGGAAGAACTGTAATTTTTGATGGGGCAAAAATATCGGACTGCCGTCTCAAGTAATTAAACAAATAGCTATAACAGAGCGAAGCATAATTCTCCTATGTGCCTGACTTTAAAAATACAAATGCAATTTTCAAAATTTTACTTGAACAATCTGTTTTTTACGTTCAGTAAATACTATCTCTAAGAAGATTAAGTTTGCCACAATCATTATATCAAAAGCTTAAGAAAGGCAGTAAGTAATTCTTGACTGTACTAAGTAGGTAGTTGATGTTGAGAGAAAAATCGATACACCGCAAATTATAGCAAAACCTCGATCATCTGAAATACAAAATTTATGAAATGTAAGGATAATAAAATTGTCCAACCTCTTACACAGTATATAAATGGACATCATGAACAAATCAATAAAAAAAGTAAGCATTGGAGACACTACTGTACAGTAATAGCATCTAAATTTACGTAGTATAATTAAGAGATTAGCACAAATAATTTTGTCAACATTTAATTTCCCTTCACATAATTTCAATAATAAATAAGTAAAAGTTATTGGAAAAAGAAACTCACCCTTATTTCTTTTCACATTTCATTGAGAAACGACGAGCTTTAATATTATATTTTTTCAGTGGTGCTAAAATATCCATTCAAATATAAATATTCTTATGGTACGTACGGTAGTTGGTATTAAAATAAAATTTAGAAAGTTTGATTTCCCTATGTAATATTATAATGTCGTTCGTTGTATTGTTTGATTGAGGATGCGCAGAATTCACAAGGCACACAACAGAATATTGAATGAATGAAAAAATAATGAACAACTTTTTATGTAGGATACATTTTTTTTAAAGGAAAATATAAAGTAAACAGCCATTTTTTGTAACATTTTTTAAATGATTGTTTAGAGTTGATTATTCATCGCCACCACCATATGGTGGTTTATTTGGTTGCACGGTTTAAGATGTATTGAACTTATGATTCGTTAGATAACATAAAATAAGCAAGTGGCCTAGTTTTTCCCAACAAATTAACTAATTTTAAATGGAATTTAAATACTGTACAAATCTACACCGATAAATTGATTTTTTACATAATTTAATTAGGTCTACAAACTAAAGAGTAAACACGATATAGGTATCTCAACAAAACAAAATTATGACAGGTGGTTTGCAGATAGCAAAAATATGAAATTTAATTATAAATTACCTACGTCATAATATACGTAATTAAACAAAAAAACACTACAAATTAATTTAAAGTAAAATTACCTTGCACGAGGTGCATTGTCACGGGTTGTGGCGTCTCTTGTTTCACGACGTTGCATATTGATGATGTGAAGAAGAATTAGTTTCCTTGTGGATAATTATGATTGGATCTTTATTATAATTCAATTTTTATATAGGTAATATATCCTCTTTTATAAGTTTTAATTCCGATCAATTTCGTATAGAAAATTAATTTTGTTCTATCCTATAGATGAGGAAAGAAATATACATTTTCACTTTACACATTTCTATTAAACCACATTTAAAGAAAAATCATAAACAAGCAAAACATAAATTAATTTATAATTAACTCCACCCTTTTATTTAAATTATTTTAATTAATCAAGAATTTTAGTAATTAAATTCTTTCTTAGTACGAAAACTCCAAAAATGGATAGTCACATGAATTTTTAGCTGTCAAGTTATTAATGTTTTTATTGTAATTTATTAGAATTTTAGATAAGTCTTATTAACGATAAAATTAATAGAAAAACTAGATTTAACAGTAATTTTAATTAAAGAAAATTAAATTTAATAAAAATTACATATTTTTGTAAAATGTCAAATAGGAAAACTATTTTTTAGTGTAGACCAGTTTGTTGCTCAATTATTTAATTGACAGAGCCGCTTTTGTTCGACATTTTTTTCCAATGTAAATCTAATTTATAAAAATTACTTGATTTAATTAAATAATTTATAAATAAAATATAATTCTTTATCAAACCAAAATAAAAACAATTTAAAATTTAGATTGAACAAAACCAAAATATCTAAAATCGAAACCAAAATTAATTTTCATTTTGTTTTTCGGGGAGTCAACCTTTTTATTTTTCTATTGGTTACTTTGACTTGACTTCAGCATGTTAATGAACTTTTTCTTCACTTGGAAAAAAATATTTATTTTATTTTTTCGTCACACAATTTACACAAAATTTAAATTAAATTTTTTATAATTTATGATAATATTATATTCCGGAAAATATTGAAACGATATTTTTTTCTTATTTACACCAAATGTATAATAATGGAATAACTTAAATGAAAAACTTAACAATGGAGATTTTTGCTTTTTGATTTAAAATTATAACAAAAAAATTAATCCGAAATTTGATAGTAATTTTGTTTTGATGCCTCTAATTACAAATTACCGGTTAATTTTATTGTTCGAACACAGAAAATTGACTCGATGCTCGCCATCATTGCATTTTTCTTAAATTTTTTTTTGTTCAACTCTCTCACGACGAACACGAAACTTGTCTACTTATAAATTTTTTATGTTATTTTTTTTTAGCCTTCTTGAAATCGGTTTTTATATTTTTTTACCACCAACTCATACAAATAAAACTAATAAAAAATAATTCAATCCCACACAAATAATATAAAAAAAATTGCTAATATTTCAATATATAAATGAAAAAATATAACTAATTATTAACGATAAATCAGTAGAATTTATTTACAATAAAATTATGTCTCTATTTTATTACAATTTCACATATTTTATTAGTTTTCGACAAAAGTCACACTTAACGACACCCTATTTTCTATTCTACACAAATGTGACAGATTTGTTTCTTGCGTTGCGCTGCATATTTTTTTTTTTTTTTTTTTGTTGCTTGGTAAGTATTGGCAATACTGAATTTGTTTAATTATTGAGCGCTGGTTTCAATCAACTATTCGTATAAATATAGTGTTTAAATTAATATTTCGAACAATATTTGATGAAATTTATATAAAATCTAATTTAGATATTTAAAAACAAAGCTGCTTAATTTTGCATAAAATTTTAAATTCTCTAATGAACAATGCAGCCAATATACGGATTTAAAAAAAACAGTTGCTCAATTTGCATAACATTTTTTCATATAAATTAAAAATAATTTAATTTGTAAACGCCTGTATGACTGGTACATGCATAGGAATAATAATAGTTTATTAACGTGCACATCTTACATGTGCTAATACTTATAATTTAATTAGAAAGGTGTGGTTTGTCCAACATATGTTTAGTTTGTAACCATGGAAACGCGACGTCATTATTTTCGACGTCACAGAAAATTATTGTCTTTCCACTGGAATATGCTACTTATTACATTATTTTCCATTGAAAAGAACCATATTCAGTTTTAACGATTAGAATAACTTCAGACTCTTGTACAGTTTTTTCAATATAAATACAATTACTATTTAAGACAAATTGGTATCGAAAAGTTTCGTTAACAAGAGCAAATTAAATTAAATTTTACTGGTTAATTTTGCATAATTAATAAAAACTATATGTTTTAAATTAATCTCGTTATTAAATACGTTAAACTAGAAACTACTAAAATAACACAATTATGCCTTGAGGAAAACAAAAACTACAAAATATTTTGAAATTATTTTCCGTTAAAATCCGATAAGCCATTAGAACAACTTCTTCAGATTTTCCATTGAAATTATGTTAGAAATGATTTTACTATGGTTAGAGCAGGTCTTATACATATTTTAAAACCTTTATTTTATTCTTATTTTTTTCTGCTTTTATTTAACCATCCGGAGCTACTTATGTAGCATAAAATATCTCACCCTCCACAGCCCGCGAGTTCCAAAAGGCTGTCCATGCCGTACACACCTAAGTACTTATGCCTTCTGCATGATAGTGCCGGACACGAGCATAGGAAGTGATCTAACGTCTCTTCTGCCTCTTTGTCCAAACAACTTGTACAAGTCATTCGTCTGAAGACCCAGCCTTCTCGCATGTTCCCTAAAAAGGCAGTGTCCTGTCAGTGCTTTGGAGCACGGCAGGTCCAGTTTTGGCCAACCCTGTTTCGCTACCCTGCACGTGAGGGTGTTGGTCCACCTCTCATTTATCAAGGCGATTGCCGTCTTTCTGAGCGCCAATTTAAGCGCTGCAATAGGTCTCCCCAGACCTGCTCTTTCCGGCTGAACCTGGAGAGTCGTACCGTGTCTAGCTAGTTCCTCTGCCCTTGAATTTCCCGTGACGCCCGAGTGACCAGAGACCCAGATTATCTGAATGCTGCAATACCCGTTCATCTCATTAAGAGATGATCGTCAATCCAGCGCCACCCGTGACTTCAGACAAACCGCCTCTAGTAACCTGACCGCTGCTTGACTGTCCACATAGATTGCAATATCCCTCACGGATATCACGTTATGCTTCAACCATGTTACGACTTCGCCTATCGCCACCACTTCAGCGTGGTACACGCTGCAGTAGTCAGGGAGACGAACGGAAATATTAACATTAATTTACCTTGCTGCCTAACTTAGAACCGTCCCTGAAAAATTGCAGTGCGTCGTTTTCCAGTATTGCACCGTTCTTCCAGGATTCTCTCGAAGGCTAGATGGTTCGGAAACCTTTATCGAAGCACAACGTTGGTTTAATATAATCTAGATTCGCCAGTTCTTCCATTAGCGATCGAACTATCGTCGAGTGTCCCGCCTGAAGACACTTCCACTGAGAGACAGCCGAGAGTCTCGTAGCCACATTGGCTGCCATCTGCTTACCAAAAAATTTGATTGGAATAAGGTGGAACATAACCGCTAAAGCGCGTGTAAGTGTTGGCCTAAGCGCCCCTCTTATAAGCATGCAGGCCTTTCTTTGCACCATCTCCAACATCTTTATTATATATGTTATCTTCTCCATAGCTGGCCACCATACGCCCACCCCATACGTCAGCACAGGTCTTACCAGTGCCCTATAGAGCCAGTGTACCAGCTCTGGTTTCAGACTCCATCTCTTACCTATGGCTTTCCAACACGAGTACATGGCTACATTAGCCTTATTCACCTTTTCCACAATGTTAAGGCTTCCAGCTGAGCTTACCGTCCAAGATTATGCCCAGAAATATCGCTCTGTCAGCAAAAGCCAGTCTAATGAAGTTCACGGTAGGAGAGTTAACTACCGGAATTTTATATTTCTTAATAAATAGTACCCGCTCTGTCTTGGAAGGGTTGATCCCTAATCCACATTTAATGGCCCATTTCATAACGATCAGGAGTGCATTCTGTATAACATCCCTAATCATGTCCAGATATTTGGCTGAGACAGCTATCGCCACATCATCAGCATATGCTACAACCCCTATTCCCTCTCTCTCCGATTCCAAGAGCAATCCATTCATCACAATACTCCAAAGAAAGTGGGACATTACACCTCCTTACGGGGTTCCTCTAACCACGCCTAAGCACGCCTTCTAATGGTGGCTTCCCCCAGTTCCAAGGTAATAATCCTGATAACCATATATCAACCTACTTATGGGGTAGTCCACGTTCAAAAATAATAAACCTTCCATGATGGCCTCCGTTTTTACATTATTAAAAATACAAAACTCTTGCGAGTAAATTGACTTCTCAATCAAGCGTACCAGATCGTGCAGAGCTGTGTCCACCGACTTTCCCTTACAGTACGCATGCTGCCACATTGCCCAATTCCTGGGCTCAATTTTTGATCGAATACCTACATCTACCAACCTTTCCAAGGTTTTCAAAAGAAAGGATGATAGAGTTAAAGGTGTCAGCTTTTTTGGATAAGCATGTGAGCTTTTTCCCGATTTCGGGATAAAGACCACTCTGATCTTCGCCCATTTTCTAGGAATGTAGACCCAGGACCAGTTTCAGACATCCCCTGAAGATACCCTCCAGCCAGGGGAGGATGACTGTCGAGTTCCTTTGGATCTCTGCTGGTATAATTCAATCCGGGCTCGCCGATTTATAAGGCTTAAAACCTTTCAGCGTCCACCGAATTCACTCCTTGTCCACGATGCCCTACATCTCTATTGAAAGTGTTAGGTACTCGATGAGCTCCAATGATTCCGCACTTGAAGCTGTCCATGACCCATCCAGTCTAGTTAAATAATTGGATAATTGGAAGGACTGGTTGGATTAGTAGCTAGAATTTTCCTAAGGCGAGGAGTCTCAGGGACCTCCTCCATCCTACAACAGAAGAGTCTCCAAGACCCCCTTTGTGCCTTCTTCAATTCTTTTTTGAACTTTCTTAGGTCCTCCTTATAGGAGTCCCAAACCAGAACCGCCCATGTGTTCTGAGCTTTATTAAAAACTGTTCTACACGCCCTCAATTCAACATTTATAAATAATTTATGACAATATAATGCATTAGTTTTTTTTTAATAGATAAAGGATTAAACATTTATTAAGAATTGCTGTGTTTTGGCTACACTCCAATTAGACAAAATCATTTGATTTGGTTAAAATCTACTTTGAATAATCGGGATTTCCCAATCATTCATAAATTATTTTGGCTATCTCTACAATTTTTTTGCTCGAGCACTCTGAGCGATATTACCTTATTTTCCCAACTAGAAAGAAACAGAAGTAGAATATAGTTGTTACAAAAATATGGTAGAACCATTTTTTCATGTCATTTTTGGTGGCTAAACGCAAATATTTTATAATACACAATTTTGGAATTGAAGAAGAAATCTGAATTGTAGCAAGGCTTCTAAACTTAAGATGTCGCAGTAGTAGCTTACATAAAAAATATTCATTAAATTCAAAATACGATTAGCGCGAACTTATTCACGTTTATTCTGGCACTAAGTAGAGTTAAATTACCAAAGATTTACAAATCAACTTGTGAGATGAAATTCACTTGTGAAATTCACTATATGGAAAAGTCTTTCAATTTCCTACCCATATACTGTTATATCTCTTTTCCGGCCCACGATCACGGTATATACATATGTATAGTAGTATTATATCCCTTCTCCTGCCTGCCATCACAATTGTGTCGGTCACACAAAAGAGTCATGTCAACAATTTTTGTATATATTTTAGACCAACATACGTTTTCATCCGAAAAATAAAACTATAACTATAATAATAGTAAAATAATTAATATGTTATACAATTTATATGTTAAATCCGGAACACATTACAACCTGTCATTTTCGCCACACACATTTGTGTGGCGGGTTAGACAAATTGAACCAAAAACACATTTTCTCTCGTAGGAAAAGGGATATAATATTTGTTTCACTTGTCTTGTAATAGGAATAACGTTACGCGTGTACGCATACGAACTGCTCATTGGCTTCGTCACAAATCACAAAGAAATAGATATTCCAATAAGAATGATTTATTTAATCCAAAGCGAGGCTAGCGACGCATCCAGTAGATTACTTTTTGGAACTAAGTTTAAGATCGTTAAATACAACAACTACAAAATAACATAAAGTAAACAAACTCTCCTCTTCAATTTATATATGTATGTGTATAATAATATTGTGACATGGTAATGGTACCGTGTTGTGTCATTTTACTCATGTATTTTTATGTAAGGCTTGAAGGAAAAAGTTATGAAACAGAAAGGAATTTTTTATTTTGCTTTAATTTCTTTTTAATATACCAAATTACCAACAGTAAAACAGACATTTTTTTTCATTACATCATTATATTTTTTCTTGCTGTTTAGAGGATCAATGTGTTAAAAATAAATTTTTATTTTTACTATGAATGTATGTGATATAATACTTTTATTTAGTACGTACACACATTCAAATATAATACGAAACGAAATAGAGAAATATGTATATGGTTTTGTTAGTTGTTTAGCAGAAATATAGAAAGGAGAATTGGAGGACAAACAAATATGTATATAAAAAAAAAATTATTTTTGCTTTTTAGAGATCAGAAAATAATTTTTTAGTTTGTCCTATGAATGTATGTGATATAATATATGTATGTATATACTTTTATTTAGTACGTACACACATTCAAATATTTTTCTTTTGAAATTGACGTAGAATACATAAAATGTATTGTTGTTTCTACGAAATTATTCTTCCTCGCCCTTTAAATATTATGAACAGGGAAACGAAATATGTAATTCCTATTTTGTTTATTTACATTGATCCTGTAGTTTTGACTTCAAAATATTATAATTATAATATATAAGTTATTATTAATATAACATATGATTTAACTATGAACTGAAATATGGGCAAATTAAAGTCAATTTCTGTTCAATTTCTATTTTTTATTCTATTTTTTATTTGTGATTAAATTATCAATTTAACTATTCTTAAGCGAAGTTCGAAAATACGATTCCAAATTAAAAAGTAACGAGTATTTCTTAGCGAGATTAAATGAAATTTATTATGAATTGCGGATATTTGATTCTAAAATTAAATTTTTTTGAAGTCGTGGCATTGGAACTAGGCATTTCTAAACCGATTTCTATCAAATTCGAATATACTTCAGATAAATTTATTTTTGTTGATGGATTTTTTCTGATTTGTTAATTTGTCATTGAGACCCATAACAAAATATCTTACGTTCGGATGAAATCTAAATACATTTATTTGACTTATGGCCGGTCGTACAGAAAAATGACTAACGGCCAACGTAAATTTGATTAAACATGTTTTATTCCGTGGAAATATTTAGCTTGCATATTAAAATTTAAATAGTTTACGAGTATTTTGATTGAATAAATTTTAACTAAAAAAATATTTAACTAATTAAATATTTCCATGAAATAAAATACATATGTATATTAATCAAGTTTGCGTTGATTTTTTTTCTGATTGTGGAAACAGATTTCATATGAAACATTTAACTGGCGCACAACTAAACAGTGCTGGGATGTTCTAACATCACATTTTGCGATATTTTATCGAAGTCTACGTCTCTTTCAGCTAGAATTAATTTGATTTCTGTTTCAATCATAAATTTTTCTTCTTTATTGCTATCACAGCCTACTAGAATATATTTGAACAATATCTATTTCACTTTTTTTCGTTCTACAATCGAAAAAAAATTATTTGGTGATAGAAACACAGTAACAACATCACAATGTTGCAATCTAGCAGGCTGGTAAATGATATAAAAATTGAAACAGAGATAAATTTTATATATAGAAACGAGAAATAAACTTCGATAAATTATCGAAACAAGGTGATGTTAGAACATTCCAGCCCAGGCCATTAGTCATTTTTCTGTGTAAACGGGCATTAGACAATTCCTGCAAATATAAATAAGCTTCCCAAAGACTAACAACACGATACACAATATACTGAAAAACCCGTAAACCATACCCGTAAACCATGATCTAAGTACAGTCGTTTTAGTATTGAGGGTACAAATAAGTCTCGAGTTTTTTTATAAATTCGAATCGTTATTGAGAGAAATTGACACAAAGTATTTTATTCAAAGTATTGTCCATCGACTTTTTCCCATCTTTCAGGCAGCATACGGACTTCGTGTCGAAAAAATTCCTCAAGTTTTGAAGCGATCCAAGAATCGACCCAATTTATGGCTTCATCGTAAAAAGTGAAGTGTTGCTTTGCCATGAATTATCGACCGGAACAAGTGGTAGTCGGAAAGAGCAATGTCTGGTGAACACGGCGAGTGGGTAAAACATTTCTTGTAACATGTGGCCGAGCATTGACGTGCTGAAAGACCACGGTATTCATGTCTTTTGGCATTTTGTGGATGTTTGAGCTTCAATGATCGGCTTAATTGCATTAATTGTTGTTGATAATGTTATATCCAGTTATGGTTTCGTTAGGCTGGAGTAGCTCATAGTATATCACTCCGAACTGATCTCACCAGATGCACCAGCATTAGCTTCTCGCCATGAATATTCTGTTTGGCGGTTGAAGTTGATGGTCACGATTCGGTGAAAAAAACCCTTCCGATTTTGTCGGAACCAGAACTCACATGGCGGAACCAGTACACACATCTTTTTATTGATGGAGCATGTTCCCCATATGCTTCACACAGCAATCGATGTTCATCAGCTGCAATTATCTTCAAATAAAAACAAAAAAGCGCTTTCCGCAAATTTCGTTTTGATGGCACAAAAATTGACATGGTTAGAGCACAAAAATATATTTTGTTTACACTTAGGCCAATTTTGGCCCATTGTTATACCACGCATTCACGCCACATCATTAACCCATTCACCTATCCACCTACTCATACAGCAATAGTATACCATCTGTACATTGCCATCTCCATGCCAACCTGTATATTGACGTGGACGGTGGGCTGGTGCTGAATTCTGCACTCCATCAGAGGTCTTATTTGTGTTTATTAACCGTTGCCGATTGTAATCGATCATGAAAATTCGATTTGCATCTAGCCTCTGATGGGATTCGAACCCAGTACCTCCCGGTCCAAGTGCCGAAGCTTTAACCACTGCACCATTTGTCCGGTGAGGGAAAGATCCCAGTAGTTTCTAGCCGAAAGTCCGAAAGTGGCATAGGAGCGTCCCGTTTTTTGCAAATATTTTGAAAATTGTACTATTAATGAGAAAAACGATTATGAAGTGAACGATTCTAAGTTAAATCTGCAATAATATCGGTAAAAATCAGTTTTCATGGAAATGATAATTTTGGCAAAAAACTGTTTTTCAACAAAAAATTAGTCTTTTGTACAGCCTAGACTGATTGATTGGTCGGGATGGAACTTCATACTTAAGCTTTTCCATAATTTAGGAGATTCCAGTGAAATAGCAGCTCCATAGGAGCTCGTGAAAATATTTTAAGAAGTATATCATTTATTAGAAAAACGACCATTAAAAGATTCTAAATTAATTTTGCAACAATACCGGTACAGATCAGCTTTTCGATCTTTAAGCAGAAATTACGATTTTTGACACAAAACTGTTTTCAACAAAAATTCAACCTTTGTTTAGCATAAATAGGTTGATTGATCATATGATCATTCTTAAGATTTTAGAATAAATTAAGAGATGTAAGTGATGGTCGAAATCGGTCCACGAGAAGTGGCAGCAATACTTTCAAAATTATTGAAAACGAAAAAAATGTGGTTTTTAAAACAATCTATGTGTATATGTGCATATGCTGTTCCATGCAGACTAACAGACAAGCTTCTTTACAGCCCAGAATGACAAGACGGATTCACTGATCGGGATGAAACTTCATACATAATCTTTTGTTATAATTTCAGAGAACTATATGATTTTTGACCGAAATCGGTCCTACTGAAGTGGCAGCCTCCATAGAAGCTTTTTCATAAAATATTATAAATTAGTTTTGCAATAATATCGGCCCATACCAGTTTTCCAAAATTTAAGCGGAAATGATGATTTTTGACAAAAATTGTTTTGAATACAAATTCCCTGTACAGCCTAACGGATTAATTGGAATGAAACTTCATACTTAAGCTTCTACCAGAAATTGGGATAGTGACGTTTGGTTGAAATCGGTCCATCAGAAGTGACAGCTTCCATGGAAGTGTTTTTCTATTTTTTCCAAATAATTTGGAAAGTAAAGGGTCTTCAATAGGGTTGCTCGAGATTTCAAAGGTCTGCTAAAAGAAGGCTGCTGTGCGAGAGTGTACGGCAAACCCGAGACCGTTAATTTCTCGTCGTTCACAAGAACTTTCGCGCCCGTATAAAATCCAGTTGTCGCAGGAATTTAAGGTAAACGACTATATAGACAAGTGTTCGCTGATTGGGCTCTGGGCGCGTATTCTTGCAATCCACCGATATTTCTGCATGCGAATTATAATTTGTATTAATATTCTTTATACTATTCGAACTTTTCGCCGGCTACTTTAATCGTTTTTTCAAATCTGCTTGCAAGTTTTCTTTTATTTATTTCATTACTAAACAAAAGTCGGTGGATATTTCCGACTGGTTATACCCAGTCGGAAATATTCACCGATTTTTGTTTAGTCGTAAAATAAATAAAAGAAAACTTGCAAGCAAATTTGAAAAGAAAACGATTAAAGTAGCCGGCGAAAAGTTCGAATAATATAAAGAATTTTAATACAAATTATAATTCGCAAGCGAAAATATCGGTATATTTCAAGAATAAGCGCCCTGGAGTAATTGGAAGTTGACCCAAATTTCGCCAAAAACTCATCTTTATCGACGAGACACACTTATGAATGTATGGATATGTATGTGAACAAGCAAAATTGGTGGATTTTGGCGGTACCAACTACCAATCCACACGAGATAAACCATCACCAAATGAACTCCGAGAAAGTCACTGTTTGGTGTGGATTTTGATCTGGCGGAATCACCGATCCGTGTTTCTTCCGAAACTGGTATTGTCATAACCATCAACGGCAAGTGCTACAGATCGAGTTCTTGTAGCCTAAACTGGATGATATGGATACCAACGATATGAGCATGGTTATCTTGCGCGGCAGTGATGTTAACTGGACACAGGTTTCGTGTAACTTAATGCCTTGAGATTTCTTCTTTTGGGGCTATCTTAAAGTCTTTGCGAATAAACCGCAAACAATTGATGCCCTCAAAATCAACATAACGAACCATCCTTCAAATTCAGTCTGATTTATGCGACAAAGTCATCGACAATTGAACCTCCTGAATACGTGCCACCAAGCAAAGCCGCAGCGGACATTTGAATGAGCACTATAACATTTTTCCATTAATTGCGAGATTAATGGCAGCTTCCACTGAAGATTTTCCAATTTTTGTACTGATGTTGAAAACTTTAGGATTTACAAAAAACAAGAAAGAATTAATTCTTTCCCATTTTTTGTAAATTCAAATAGATTTAAAGATTAAAGATTCAGACAAATTTAAAGATTAAATGTTCAAGAAGGGTTGACCTTGTTGCTTTTCTGAGTTTTAAATAGGATTTGTGATGTTTGATTATGCAAAACAGTTTTATCAATTTATCAAAAGACAGGTAACATTAATTTTCCGTTTTAGAAATGAAGTGCGGTGAATTCGAGATCTATGGATAGATTTGTGGTAAAAGAAAGACGGTTGTAAACCACAGAATATTCACCCCAAATGACGGTATTGGTAAAAAAAAAACTATTTTTAACAAAAAAATCGGTCCCTCTAGAGCATGGCATAGCGGCTTGGTTGGAATAAAACTTCATGCTTAAGCTTTTACCATAATTTGAGAGGTCCCAGTGATGTTTGGCCAAAATCGGAAGTAACAGTTTTCTTCTGAGTTTTTTCCTTTTTTCCAAGCATTTTGAGAAGTATATAACTTTTACGAAACAAAATGAGTTTAAATTTAATTTCAAACAAAATTAGTTCAGAAGAATTATTAAAGTCGTCCGTGAATTTAATTTGTTTTTATTTTTTCGGCTTTTCGTAAACAAATTGTATGGGTGTCCATTAAAAATGATATTTTGTCCGAAAAGCCGAAAAAATAAAAACAAAAATTAGTTCAGTTCATATTTTAAATATATATTACCGGAAAATGACGAGTTTTGATAAAAAAACTTTATTTCACCAAAATTCGGCATCTCTCTACAGTCCAGTCGGATGGACTATTCGGAATGAAACTTCATACTTAAATTCTTTGTTAATTAAGAGATTATTGCGAAATTTGGTGGAAATTTATGTACTGGAATTTGTAGCCTTTTCAATTTTGCAACGATGTTGAAGAATTTTGCATTTACACAAAACAACAAGGAATTAAAAAATTAAAATAAATTTACAGATAAAATTTTTAACAAGGGTTGATCTTGTTCGTTGTCTGAAATTTAAGCAGGAATAATGATTTTTCATTATCAAGACAGTTTAACCAAAAGTTCGGTAAGTTTTTCCGCTTTAGAAATCTGGTGCGTTGTATCTAAGATCTATGTATACATTCGTGGTGAAACAAAGTCTGGTGTTGGCCAAAACATTTTCACCTCTCCTTTTTCTCTCCCCTTTTTTCCGACATCAATGCACTTTGTATCAATAAGATTAGCAACGCAGACGCAAGGGTTCATGCGTAATGTTTACAAAAAATTTCAACAAAAGTTTGCTTTGCAAAGTATAAAGGTCAGGAACATGACACTAAATACATTACCCGTATTATGGAATTTTACTGGAAAATAATAAAATCTCATTTTCATCCCGTTTCTTTTAATTGCTCGAATTTATAAAAAATCATTCAATTAATTTGCATTTAATTGTTTGACCATATTCTAGGAAGTTAAATAACAATCGTTAAATAATCTAAATATAATCATTTATTAAATTTGGTTATATGAAATGGCCAGTTCCCTTTGGTTTGAATTTATTCCACAACTTAAAACAAAAATCATAGATTCTATTTCGTGCCAATTAGAATTTTCAATTCGAATTAAAATTAGTAAACAATTCCCATATTCCAGAATAAGTGAAATAATCCGACCTAAACCAACAAAATTGAAATCATTCATTTAACAAAGTACTCGTAATGAGCAATAATTTAAGGGCGAAATTTATGAAATTTTGGTTACATAATCCAATCATCTGTTCAACCACTAAAGAAATATTAAAAATTTAAAATTTATTTAATTTTGCGGTATTCCAGTTTATATTTAAATCGTTAAAAAATGGGCTACCTGCATTTTTAATATTATTAATGTATATTACATATTATAATTTGTATATGTTATATTAATAATCATCTATATTTTATCATTAAAATATTTTGTACACGATCAATATCTAGGTAAAATAAACAAAATAGCAATTTAACATTTCGTTTTTGCTGTTCATAATATTTAAAGGGACTAACAAAAGGGAAAACTAATTTTGTACAAACAACAAATACATTATGTATGCATTCTACTTTTACTTCATTTTCAAAAAAAAAAAAATATTTGAATGTGTGTACGTACTAAATGTACATATCACATACATTCATAGGACAAACTAAAAAATTATTTTCTGATCTCTAAAAAGCAAAAATAATTTTTTTTTATATACATATTTGATTGTCCTTCAATTCTCCTTTCTATATTTCTACTAAACAACTAACAAAACCAGATATTTCTCTATTTCGTTTCGTAATATATTTGAATGTGTGTGTACTAAATAAAAGTTTATTATCTCACATACATAAAAAAATTATTTTCTGATCTCAGGCAAAAATATGTTTTTTATATACATATTTGTTCGTCCCTCACTTCCCCTTTCTATATTTTTACTAAACAAAAAACAAAAATATATATTTCTCCATTTCGTTTCGTCACACCGTCGACACATGTTTTACGAATAAAATAAAAACAAATGCACCGATCTTCAATTGTACGTGAACAACAACAACAACTCAAGGCGTTCTTTATTCGGGTTCAAAAAATAAACACGCGCGCTGGTGTCAATGAAGAGATTTCTTCTACATAAGCTATCTATCTCTCTTTTATTTATGCTTTTATTTATGATGAAATACAAGGCCGCAAGGGACCAAACAACGATAATAAAAATTTGCTCAATGTTTAAATATTTTTTGCTACCCATTCTAATTTATGTAGATAAAATACGTGACTAATCCCATTTAGTTGAAAGTTGAATATTTGTACATATGTATATTTATTATGTGTAAAAGATATTTTATTTCCATTACGTACATAATTAAATGTTTAAAAGAAAATGCACGTTAGAAAATATACGTTACCTAGGGTGTTGCTCAATTTGATCTTTCAAAACGATAATCAAATGTCAAACGCATTTACCTTTTCAACGAATGGCGACCAACGTAAACATCTGTCATTTGTTTTGAAAACAAATTTAGAGAATTTTGTTTATTTTTCATATTATATTTTATAATAATTTTGTTTGTTATTTAAAATAAAACATGAATTCTTCTGAAGATTTAATAATAGTGTTAAATATTCATCATGGTAATAAAATAAAAAAATCAGAATTTCCAGATAATTTTTTTTTTATATTTCGATTTAGGTACTGGCTTTAATAAATGCAACAACAGTGCGATGGCGGTTGCCACTCTTAGTGGAAATCAAATTGAAACAGATATTGTTAACACAGCACAGACAACAAATTTTAATAACAATTTTATATGGGAGACTGATCGAAATTCCGTTAAACAGCTTAAAAATGATAATCATCCGGTAAAATTAGAATTTTATGCAATTAATTTCATCACTACAGCCTTGCGAAACGCTGATGGAAAAGGTTCAAAAGAATATATTGGACATGTCTTGCTACCCATACGAAATATACCAATTCAAACGTCTAACAAAATATTGAAATGGGTTCCGCATTGGTACAAACTTGCTGGCGTGTCAAGTGAATGGCAAACCTTGAAACCTCAAATTATGTTATATTTTACAATAACAACCGTTAAAATTTTTGCTAATGGCCTACCCATACCAGTGGAAAATGAACGTCCTCTATCATCTGGGTCGTCCGACTCGAATTCCAAGCATTCTGATCATAATGACAATGAATTTGTGATTGGAGACTGTAAAAACGACTCCGAGGTCTACATTTGTAATATTCTGATGGATTCGATTAATAATGTTAAAAATGTTAGTTAAGCACAACCTATTTAATTAAATGTCTGGTATGTACATATAATCAAAAAATATTAATTTTTTTAGATTTTAGGCACCGAACGGCCCTTAAAATTATCGTACACGTTCCTAAACAAAACAAGAACAGCAGTACTTGATACAGTAAATTCGAGAAAAAATACAATTCAAATTGATAAAACGATTTCGATAAAATTCTATTTTAATTCGAAACAGTTTGAAGCCCAAATTAAAAACCAGAAAAAGAATTTTCTTCTTATCAAACTGATAGGCTACAACGACGAGGATGATTTAATTGATTTACTTAAAATTCCAATTGATATTGGTGAATGGAATCGTACAAATTATGATCCAAAATTTTTAAAATTCGATAATTGCGATATGCATTTAAAATATTTTGTTTCGATCGATAAAAAAATTGATCACCTAGAAGAGCAAATCGATCAAATAGGTGGTGGGGACTCCACAAGTACGTGTCCAAAAGAGATCGATGTGCGAATAAAACATAATTTCTCGCTTGCGGTGGTAATCTCTTCAATACAATTCAATCGAAAAATTGAGAACGGATTTTGGCAATTAACATTTACCCACCAAAAAGCTGACGTTATCTTTGCAACCGAAAAAATTCAAATTCAGGGTGATCTATCTGAATATACAGATGAAATTCGCTTAACTCTGTACTTTACCGCGTATCCGGATGAAATAAACAATATAATTGAATCGTCTGGATGTATATTAACGCTAGTCGGGCCAAACAAATTTTCGAGTCATGTCGATTTGGATGCAAAACCGTTATTAAATTTCACAAATAAAACGAATCCTGGTACGATCCAGATGGAAAATATATTTTTTCTAAATTTATATTTAGAGTTGATTAAGTTAGGCATTAATTTTAAAAACAACACAAGCGACGTACCAAATTTATATTTTGATGATAAGCTAGCGTACAAAATCGTGGAAGAGCTTGAGGAGTGGAAAACGTTGGAAATGGAAAATTTTTTGATCGATTTGAAACAAAAGGAAATAAGTTATTTAGCTAAATTATCAGCCGAATGGAATTCAAATAAAATTCAACTAGAAACTAAACTTTTGAAGCATATCGATGAATGTGAAAAATTACAGAATGCCCTGGAAGAATCTTACAATCAGATACAAACAAAATCGATCGATGAATTAAAATTTAAAAAAGAATTGCGTGATTTAAACTTAGCACTAGAATCTCGTTACAATTGCGAACTGATTAAGCTCAAGGAAAACATTCGGCGCACCGAAAATGATTTAGCACTAGCGAATCAATTAAACGATTTGAAATTAAAAGAATCAGATTCCGACAAGGCAAAATTGGAATTAGAAAATCAAGAGTTAAAAGAAAAAATTGATAGCTTGGAAAAAAGCTTGGCATCAATAAATAATAATTTCCTTGCGGAAGATGATATAAAACAGTTGTATAATGATTTGCTGGTATTGAATCAACGGCTAAATGAGGAACAGAAATCGAAAAATTTTTACAAGGAGAAATGGGCGAAATTATTCCGAAAATTGCATAAAATGAATAAAAATAATAAAATTAATATGGATACATATAACATGATAGATATCTAATAAAAAATTCCTGTCATTTAAATTTAATGAACTTTTAATCGAGACAGTTTTTCCACAGAATTGTAATCCATTTTTATGTTCACTATGTATTTTCAAAGCAAAAGCTTTTTGAGGGCACTTCTTAGACCTTCAAATACTATGTAGGGACCGGTAGCGGAGTATTTTTCTGTTTCCAACTTTAGCAATACTCTAAGCGATCACTAAATATGTATATTGTCTAAGTATCCAAATGATTCAAAAGTTCTAATCCTTTATTACTCCGATCATCTCGGTTGAAGTATGCACATCCAATATTTCAAAAACCATTCAGCGTACCATAGTTTTAACAGCACATCGCCCGACAATCATACCATTTTTCCATTAATAATCAACACAAGAAGGAAGTTCCTGACGATAACTGTACTGTGACTGCTTTCCAACAAAGCCATTACCCAACTTACGTTCTCTCTCTCTCACTGGCACTATATCCCATCAAGGGATTTGGCCGCCTCAAATGAGGTTTCATGATGAGTGATTAAGTCATTGATCCTAAACCAGCCAGCCGTGAAATTTTTTTCTTGTTGCCACCGGGAATCGAACCTGAGACGTCCAGTCGCGGGAGCAAGCATACTGACCACTTTGGCACCGGGGCGTTACGTTCTCTTGGCGGAAATATCCAGTTCTGGTATGACTTTGATTGGTGGAAAACAGCAATAAAGTCAGACACATTACTCCCATATCACTTCTCAACGATTTAAACAAAGTAGCGAAAATACCATAGAAGTTTACTGCCTCTTTCGACTCACATTCCTGAAGAACAATTCTGATTTCGCGCAGAACACTATGCACCACTGCAATTGTCAAGAGACTCGGCAAGTCACACGGCATCCCCAATAGAATTCCTTTAACTTTTTCCTTACAGAAAAGTATGAAAAAAAACTTGAAATTTTTTTTCTTTTTTTCTATTGAGGATGCTATGTCAATTAGAAACTGCAATCGATTCAAACGGTCGATTATCGTCTTTTTCGAAGGCTTAATATATAAAATGATCAACCGAGGTATCCTCTATTGTCTTATCAAAATGAATGAATAAAACAATCTGTCAAATCCGGTTCGTAGCACTGGATTGCGAGTACCGTCATAGAATATGACGGTTACAACACCAATTCTTATAATTTACACCGCTTCCAATATTCGAGAAAATACCAGAATTTTTTTTTTAATATTTATTTAACACTTACCACCACTGGAATATTGCTGAATATATTCCCACAATAATTGTCCGAAAATCCACTAACGCAAAAATACCACACAAATAATTTACAAAAAGAAATTTATTTATTAAGTTTCTAAACTTGAAATGAGCAATTATCGTTGAATAAATGTCTCGCTCATGCTGAATTGTTTGCCCGTCATAAGACGAGATCGTAACATTACCCCGACCTAAGCTTGGTTTGTCCCGAACAGAATACAAAACTACCGCCTCTGTAGGTTAGAGTGTGTAACGCAACCTAATACAACTTCATCTTCGCCCTCGCTATTCGTCTTTTACTCGGCACCACCTGTTCACACGCCTCTTCATCCATACTGCCATATTTGTAAACAGCCAACGGCCCATTGCCAACACTAATTTTAACCAGCATTTCCTCGGTGATCTTTCCCGTCATCGCTTGACACTTTCGATTTGTAGCGACATAGGATACCCCTTTCAATATTATATTGTGCATCTCTTCCACAGGCATACTTTCATGTCGATCGTTGTTCACACGGCTTTTGCTAGTCATTGCGCTCCGTCAGCTCCTAAAACAACCTTGACATACATATTCCACATATTTTATAACTGTTGGTATTCTTCTATATTTAAAAGATCCTTTATATCATATGGCCGTTGTAATACGCACAAAACCCCCACTCGGTTCGTTTCATGTGAATTACCAATTGCAAATTGCCAATCACCGCTTCCGATTACTCTCAGTCACAATTGATGGATCGACTGTACTTCTCACTCGCTTTCGCCGGTTTCTCCTCCAGAGATGGTCCGAAATATTCGGATGCTCCAATAATCTCACATGGGCTACATTAGTTCAAGTTATGTCTCTCTATCCTGTCTAAATGTAGCTGTCACAATTACTCTTCCGCATCATCCGATAGCATCGATGTATCTGCAGAGCGTTTCTTATTTTTCTGTTTTGGATTTCTCGAATTATACCTACCCATGATATATTTTTTTTTTGTGTTTTAAAAGAAAGTGGATTTAATGTCCTTTGAAGGTCAATTAATACTCCCCTTTTCATCACGCAATCACCACGCGATTCACACAATTACAGTATACCACCTGCACAATGCAAGCTCAACCTGTCCATTGACATGGACGGTGAGTCGGTGCTGAATTCTGTACTCCAGCAGAAGGAACTTGTGTTTATTAAGATCACCGATCGTAATCGATGACGAAAATCCAGTATCTGGTGGGATTCAAACCCATTATGTTAATTATTTGGTTAAAATCTACATCCGCTTCTTGACAACCCGTGTGGAATGGCTCAGAATCAAGGCGGCCGCATGAAATGTGTCTCGACTCTCGAGCCGAGCCAAAATGTGCGATCTCAACAACAATAATTTACAACAACAACAACAATAATTTGCATTATAATGCAAAATATATCACATATTTTTATCTTTGTTGGCTCGGCTCGAGAGTCTATTTATTCATTTATTTATATTGAAATAAGTCTACAAATTTTACTTGAAAAATATTAAATTAAGAATACAAAATAAAATAGATCCGCGTTGGATTTGAAAATTTGAAATATAAAAGTAAAGAAACAAGTTAAAAAATCACTGAGAGGCATAAAATTGCCTTAACCTACTTTTAAAATTATCTTTAGTTACGAGGGCAAATCAAAAAGTCTTGCAATATCATATGAAAAAAAAGAGTGAGAGAGACAGCAATATTTTTATTTTTCGACATAATCTCCTTTAAGGTTTATACATTTGTCACATCGATCAATTAACTTACCTAAACCCTCTAAAAAAAAAGATTTCTTTTGCTCCATAAAATATTCATTTACAACAGACTGTACTTCATAGTCACTGGAAAATTTCCGGCCCCTTAGTGTTTTTTTCAAATTGGGAAAGAGAAGTAGTCACTGGGTGCCAAGTCTAGACTGTACGGTGGATGCGGAATTTCCACGAAGCCGCAGTCCTTTAATGCAGCTTGAGCAATATTAGCCTTGCGCACTGGTGTATTGTCGTGAAGAAGCAAGATTTTTTTCCTAACTTTCCTTGGCCGTTTTTCCCGGATCGCTTTTTTCAATTTTCGCAAAACCTCTGCGTAATATATGCCTGTGATTGTGGTTTTCGGTGGCATATAATCGATTATCAAAATTCCTTCAGCATCCCAAAAAATTGTTGCCAAAACCTTACCAGCAGACGGTTGAGTTTTGAATTTCTTTGGTGGTGGTTCACTACGTTTAATCCATTGCATCGATTCTTGTTTGGATTCCAGATCCCAGTGATGAAGCCATGTTTCATCGCCTGTTATTATGTTACCCAAGAAATTTTCAGGATCTGCTTTGTACATATCTAAAATCGCCTTTGAAGTTTAAACACGCATTTTTTTTTGTTCAGCATTCAACAAACGGGGAACCCATCGCGCACTTACTTTCGACATGTGAAGGTGGTCATGTAATATAGTATATGTGGTACCGTATGAAAGAGAAAGTCTCCACGCTAACCGCGGAACAGAAATACGCCGGTCCTCCAATACAATAGAATCAGCCAAAATTACGTTTTCATGGCTAATAGCATCTGCTGGCCGACCCGAGCGGTTATCGTCTTATAATGACTCCCAACCACTTTTGAATAATTTTACCCACTTTGTTACTGTGGCATATGATGGTGCAGATTCGCCGTAAACTTTTGATATATAGTTGAATATATAAATTGCATTTCGTCCATCTTTATAGAAAAATTTAGTAACGGCGCGATATTCAATTTCATTCATTTTAAGAAAAATTCAAAACACATGTTACTAAATTGACAAAAACAAACGAACCGTAAAATTTACATCGAAATGTTCTTCTAGAAGTTTCATCGTGACAAAAAATGGTTTTGAAAAATATATTGTTGTCTCACTCACTCGTTTTTTTCATATGATATTGCAAGACTTTTTGATATACCCTCGTAAACAAAAATCAAATAAATAGTTAATTCTATTGAAACTTTTACACATCATCTTCACGGGTTCATTATCGCCGTAGTCGGTTCTGTGTCTGTCTAAGTAGAGGAAGTCATGATCTCTTAGTTGTCCTTGTCTACCAGGAACATTTATTTTAATTGACTTTACACATCCGGTGCGTCGATTAGACCTAGTAGGAGATTACCAATAAATGTACTTTTTAGCAATTCGCGTCCATTTTCAAGAGTTGTCAAGTTGTATGTCTTGCACCAAGCTAAACAAGATGGTTGTCGCTGAATATTTACGTGGTATAGCGTATAAACTTCTTCTGAATTTTTTCAATACTCTGGATATGATCTTCGTAGAACGAACACCACACGTTTACAGCATATTCCCGCTGGGATCGAACGTAAGCACAATACAGGATCTTAATTGTTTCCACATCGAAATTGTTACCCGTCCAACGTTTGACAAAACCGAGCATGGAGTTCGCCCTAGCTCAATGTGCTTATTAAAGCTCATGTTTTCAACGAAAGTAACCCCTAGGTCTTTAGTCTCAAGTACTACCTGAAGGAGTACACCATTTATCTTGTAGCCTTGTGAAATAGGGTTGGTTTTTAGGTGAAATGATAGAGATTTGCACTTTCCAATATTGAGACTCAGAGAATTAAACTCGCACCATAACGCTAGGTTGTCAATATCTTCCTGTAGTTTATTGGCATCGTCGACTGATTCGATGGTTTTGTAGATTTTGAGGTCATCTTCGAACATCAGGATATTGGAATGCTTTATCACTTCGGTAATACCATTTATGAAGATTGTGAAAATCCATGGGCCAACGTGAGAGCCTTGTGGTACACCAGAGGTTGCTTGTATTCTATTCGAAATTTTACCTCCAATTTCAATATATTGGATTCGATTAGTCAAATAAGATTTAAACCAGGCTACGTAATGGCTGGAAAATCCGAACTTGAAAATGTGTTCCAAAGTTTTACAATGGCTGATGGAGTCGAAAGCTTTTGCAAAGTCGGTGTATATTACGTCAACTTGATTGTCGAGACACATTTCATGCGGCCGCCTTCAATCTCCGTGAGTCATTTGTGAGATTGTGTAAACGAATGATTAAAAGCGAAAGTGAGTAGCAGGAAAATAATAAATGGTGTAAAGGTGGTGTAACTAGAAATGGTAAATGGTGTTTTTTTTGTGAATTAATAAATAATTGTGGAAATTATTTCTTGTTGTGATTTAGTGTTGGTAAAATAAGAGTGGAAAAATAATTGTCGGAATATTTCGGGAATAATCCAGTAGAGTAATCCAGATCGTAACATATTTGAAAATTGTCCAGTTATTATTTCCGGTATTTTCGCGAATATTCCGGAAGTGGTGTGAATTACGAGAATTGATGTTGTAACCATCAAGTAATATAAGTACGATATTCACAATCCAGTGATATGAATCGGATTTTACAGGGCAAAATTCATAACAATACATTTGTGCGCATATGTAGACATTTCTACTGTTGTACATTTTTTCTAGGAAAAATGTACGCTGGGCGAGGCTGCATTGTGCAATAAATGGTTTGGACCTGAATTTATTTGAGGACGAAGAAGTTTCAGTTAATGTTGAAGAAAATGATAAAATCGAATTTTTGATTGTTGAATTTTTTTGAGGTTGTTTATTGCTGTAAACGCAAAGTGCATTTTTGTTTCAGTAAAGTCAATAACTTCTTCTACAACTTCCATAGTAAATAGGAAGAGTAAGTATAACCCAAAGCATTTAATCAAAGCCAGATTAATCTACAAGAAGGCTAATTGATGACCTAAATTTTGTGCGATTTTTGAAGTCATTTCTAATCCGAATACGTGCATCAAGTTTGTTATCACCACTGGAATTAAATTATGACTGACAGAGTTGAGATTACTGCTATAAAGATAATTATTGTTTGTATTTTATGGAGGAATAAATTAGTTTATAGTTTACACTAATCAAATAAAGAGCCTTGCTTTAAAGTTTCATAATGAATTGCCTGGATTGTGTTTTTCGATTAGGAATGTCAATTTACCACCACTGGATGAGCCACCTGAAACTTTTCTATCTTACATTTCTGGAACTGTTCAGTTCCGAAACCAATTTCTACGAAAACAGAAGAGCTCAACTAATGCTTTAAACAGTTTTCTTTTTGAGCAAAACACTATCTGTTGTACGACTTTCAGTTCTTCATATGTGTCTTAGAGAGTATTAGTTAATCATCGGACTTAGGGCTTTTAAAACGAAGATTCTAATTACGACCAGTTCTAACTTTTGGAAGCGAAAGCTGAGCCATGATCATCTCCGACAGCAGAATTCGTAGAATATTTACTTTTGAGAGAAAAATCACTCTAAAATGGTTCGACTTAATCATTTCAATTTCATCGCACTAAGTTATAACCCAGACTTGATATACATGAGAACATCGTGCAACGCCAGCGTTAGACTGTAAAGAGAAATATGGCAATAGAAATTTTAAGCCTTAAAGATTATGAAATATAACAAAAATTTTGATTTGTAGTCATGAAATATTTTAACAATTAGTTTTTTCCCATTTGTAAATAGGAGACCCACCATTATGCGTTCACCGCCTTTTGAGTGCTACTACAGATAGTATTTAAAGTGCTTCAATGCTGTTTGTTTATAATAAATTTTGCTATTTGATTAGAAAATAATAATAAATTAAATATAGTTTGTATATGGTGACATCATCACAATTTATATGAGTTGCAATTCAAAACCTATATAAATAAGGTCTTTCAGGCTAAGTTAAATTTCATTTAAGTTTATAAATATAAAGGAAGTAGAGTTAGTTGCAGCAGAGTGCTAAAATATTAAAATGTTAAAAATATTAGTAACAACTTTATTCTTTTTAAATTATCATTATATTTATGGACACGCTACATTAGATATTAGTGCCAATGTGGAAAAATTACCAGGCGGGCAGCCTAATTTACTTATCTCGCGAGGCAATCTACAAGTGCATAGTATAAAGTTTGATGAACAAATTGCCAGTGATGTGCAGTTTGTAAAAACTATGAATAGTTATGTGGTCTCTGGAGGTAGTGATAGTGGAAACCAAAATATTAAGCTTCAGGTTTACCAAGAAGCACAGAATTATGTTATATATTCCGTATCAAGAACATATACAAAAGATGTAGTGATTTCGGATTGTATCGATCTAGGTATGTGCTTGGTCCCAGATTGTAGATAAAACGTATTTTAATAATGTTTTACATTTCAGGAAATCTTCATTGGTATGGTGGACCACAACAAAAATATCAATACTGGCCTATAGAAAAATTAAATCTAACCGAATATTCGTATGCTACAAAAGAAGCCGATAATGCGGCGATTACCGAACGATACTGGTTAAATTCTCAGGGTGGATTTATTTATGTTGATTTGGAAGTACCACTTTTTATAGATCAAAATTCTTTGCATAAGAATCAATTATGCTTGACCGCTAAAAAAGCTCTACCTTATGATACACGCGAAAATGAATTTACGTTCAAATATTACATTGGAGTTGGACAAAATCCAAGACATTCGCATATGCTTGCGATTAAACATTTCTTACATAAGCCCACCGGACATCCAGACGAACTTATGGTGAAATATCCAATTTGGTCAACGTGGGCACGATATAAACGAGATATCAATGAAAGTGTGGTGCAGGAATTTGCTGATGAAATTATTCGTTATAACTTCCCGAATTCACAGTATGAACTTGATGATGATTGGGAAGTCTGTTATGGTGCCTTGACATTTAATAAAAATAAATTTCCGAATATTACAAACACCATTCAGCAACTAAATCAAAAAGGTTTTCGTGTAACTTTATGGATCCATCCATTCATTAATAAAGGCTGTGAACCATATTATTCCTACGCAAAATCTAGCGGGTGATTATCAAGTATAAATTAACAATCGATTTAAACAATAATAATATACTCTAATTTACAGGTATCTTGTACAAGATCATCAAGGTAATACAGACACGCAATGGTGGAATAGTGACACAGCACAAGCTGCCTACATAGACTTTACAAAACCGGCTGCAGCAGAATGGTTTTCGACAAGACTACATATGGTGCTAAATGAGAGTGGAATTGATAGTTTTAAATTCGATGCTGGCGAAAGCAGTTGGAGCCCCCCTGATCCTGTTCAAAATGGATCAATAAATTTACATCCTTCCCTTATAACACAGACTTACGTCGAGGCTGTAGCCAAATTTGGTAATTTAGTTGAAGTACGAGCGGGCCAAAATACCCAACATCTTCCAATATTTCTCCGAATGATAGATAAAGATTCGAATTGGGATTTTAATAACGGTTTACCAACACTTGTCACCACTTTGCTACAATTAAATATGGTGGGTTACCCCCTCGTGCTACCTGATATGATCGGTGGAAACGGGTATAATGGCAATCCGGAGAAGGAAATGTTTATTCGTTGGTTGGCGGCAAACGTTTTCATGCCAAGTCTTCAGTATTCCTACGTACCATGGGATTACGATAACGAAACAATTGAAATTTCACACAAATTTACAGATCTACATGCCCAATATTCGGATGTAATAATGCAACGTTTTAAACTGGCTGTTGAAACGGGGGAGCCAGTTAATCCGCCACTATGGTGGATTTCACCATATGACCAAATGGCACAAGGAGTTTATGATCAATTTTTATTGGGCGAAAATATAATTTCAGCTCCCATATTAGAAAAAGGAAAAGTAAGTCGGAGCATATATTTGCCAAACGGACAATGGAAGGATGGTAATTCTGATGCGGTTTATGTTGGTCCCATTACAATTGACAATTATCCAGCGCCATTGAATATTTTACCGTATTTCATTAGAGTTAATTCAACAAATTAATACACAATAAAAAATATTTGATTTGTTCTAATTAATATATAATGCTCTAGTTTACTGTTACTTCTGGAAATTTTTATAATCACTCGGTAGCTCCGAAGTTGTGTCAGGACATTTGGGGTGTAATTGAAACTAGAATTTCCACTTAAGTCCAATAAATAAACAGGCTTCGTATTGTTTCGTTTAATTTTATAAGTTGCATAGAAAATTTTATTATGAAATGTATTCGCTTATAAGTGGATCTCGCTTATTGGCTTGATGGGTAAACAATTCAGCGTGGGCGTAACGGTAAAATTGCTCATTTAAGGTTTAGAACATTACTAATTTCTTTTTTCTTGGTGAGATTAGTGACATCTAGGTTAAAAGCGTTAGAGATAGTTTTACGTATAGCAGCAGATTATAGTAGTTTATAGCAGAACCATCGAGTATATTAATTTTGTATAAATCCAGGCGAATGGCGATGTGTAGTGAATCATTCAGGAGATATGGTACGCGAAAGACGAAAACGAACAGTGCAAACCTTTATTAGTGGTGTTTTAAGTGAAATGGAACAGAAAGAGGAGCAGATATTGAAAATGAATGTTGGTAATAAAATGGAACCGGATGATGAAGATCATGGAGCGATGATCTTCATCATCCGGTCACCATTGTTCAGGAGGAACCATTGGGCTTTGTGGAATCGAGTGGTGGCGAGAAGACTGCATATAAGGAGAATCAGCTGAGCCAAGAATCTAACCGGGATATTGCAATACTTCAAGACGAAATAAATGAACTTCTCAGAATTTTGGATGCGCAAAAGATGTCCATAGTAGTTGACGGCGGATCACCTGCAGGGTTCTGCAGCAAACTTGATGAAAGTGATGATAATACTGATGCTGGATATGTTGAGGTGACGGAAAAACTCAAATACGGTTTGCAACGCATTCATGATGTCGATGGGGTTGGGGGGGGGGGGGGGGGGTATTATTAAAGTGAACACATTAGGATCGGATGTAGTGCCATTGGATAGAATATTAAAAGGTATCTGAAGAGATACCGACCAAGGCACGTGATAATTGCAGATGGTCGAAGCGAGCAAATTTCCTATATTTTCGAGAATATACCGGAAGTGGTGAAAATTACGAGAATGTATCCGTAAAATTATATTATACGGTATTCACAATCTAGCAATACGAATCGGGCTTAACAGGGCAAATTCGTAACAATATGAATATGTATGTATATAGTTTGAGATAAACGTATCTAATCTTTATATGAGCTGACTACTGATATACTGCGACTGCTTAATATTAAAGTAATTTAAAACCAATAAACGGTGTTATCTGTATTATATCCTTGGTATAGGTAAATTGAGTGTAAATGTAAATGATATCAATAAATAATTAATACATTTTAAGACAATAATTTAAAATTCAGTTATGTGCGACAATCGAACCGAAAATGAAGTTTAATATTTCTAATAAATTTTTTGTGATCGCATTCATCACCTTCATAATTGTTGTGATCCTCGGATTTCTGGCCACCTTATTTATAAATGTTCCCGATGATGTGGAGTTAACGTTAAAATCAAATTTAAAGTTTAAAATAGTTGGTGATGAGGATACAAATAATGTAATTAGGGCGTATTTTCAAATTTTAAGAGGTAAACGGTTTTAGTGTACAGGTGTACCTGTTTTAAGTGGAGTTTTCTTATCAATTCAAACGTTGGTTACGATGTTATCCCCTAAATCGTCTTAAATAATTAAAATACTTGTGGTGATTATTTCTTATCAAATTGGTGATAAATTATATTAGATCCTATTACAATAATTATAAACTCAGCAATATATCGTAATTTTCTTGGAATTACAAACGCAAGGTTATCTAAAAACCTCCTATCGCATCAAATTGATAAGTGCAACGACTAAAATGAATTTCTTTTAATCGAAACCCATAAATCAATTTAAGTACATGCTGTATTTTATATTTCCAGATGATGTGCAAATTCAAAGAGTCAATCTGGGCACTGGATTCGAAAAATTCGAATATGAAGAGAAAGAATCGAATAAACATGTAATAGTCAAAGGACAATATCATTCCATTGAGTTTCGAGTGGTCACCGATACCGATGATTATGTAGAAATAGCCGTTAGTCGAACTTTAGGCTTCCGAGAAAGCGTGAGAGATTGTTTCGTGCTTAATTCGACAAATGTACAATGGTACGGTGGTCCAGAACAGAAAAAACAATATTGGCCGATTAATGAAATGGTATTTTCTAACAATGATTATTTGAGTAAAGAATTAGATAGTGCAGCAATATCAGAACGGTATTGGTTAAACTCAAAAGGTGTGTATGTATTTATAAGCGACCGTGTACCGCTCTTTACATATCAAAATAGTAATATTTCTGATGGATTGTTGTGCTTTGAGGCTAAAAAGGAGCTTCCATTTTTTACGCATGATGAAAACAATTTTAAATTTGACTATTCAATTGGCATAGCGAGAAATGCTAAAATGGCTCACATGCAAGCGGTTAATAGATTTTTCAAGAAGCCAACCGGTATACCTGATCAACGTATGACAGAGAAGCCAATTTGGTCTACATGGGTGCGATACGGGCGTGATATTGATTCAACAATAATTAGAGAATTTGCGCGAGAAATTGAAGCAAATGGATTTGGGCATGCTCAAATTGATATTGATGATTTGTGGGAAAGTTGTTATGGCTCAATGCAGATACATGACAAATTTTCAGATTTTAAAGATTTAACTGATGATTTGCGGTCCAATGATTTTCGTGCAACAATTTGGATACATCCGTTTATCAACAATACGTGTCAACCGTATTATAATGATGCCATCAAAAATAAGTAGGTTATTGTTTTAGCTGTAAAAACTAAAAAAAAAGTTTCTATATTTCAATGATTTTAGTATTCTAATCAAAAACTATGCTGGCTCCTATGATACAAGATGGTGGAATAGTAATGATCTCGATGTAGCCGGATACATTGATTTTTCGGTTGCAGCCGGTCGGGAACATTTTAAAAACGGGCTCCTCGCCTTAAAAGCCGCAACTGGTATACATAGTTTTAAATTTGATGCTGGTGAAACCAGCTGGGCGCCCACTGATCCGATTCTTTTCGGCGATACTGATTTTTATCCAAGCCAACTTACCACAGGATTTTTACAAGCCATAAAAGAAATCGAAGATGAGGATAGTGGAATGGTAGAAATTCGCGTAGGCCAGGGTACACAAGATTTACCATATTTTGTGCGTATGCTTGATTTAGATAGCCGGTGGGGTTTTGAAAATGGGTTGGCTTCTATGGTACCGACACTACTTCAAATGAATTTTAATGGATACGTATTTGTGTTGCCCGATATGATCGGTGGAAATAATTACAATAATGATAACATCACAAAAGAACTATTCATACGATGGATGCAAGCCACCGCGTTAATGCCAGCCATGCAATTTTCAGTCACACCTTGGGATTTTGATACTGAAACAATTGAGTTAGGCTTAGAATTTACGAAACTTCATGAAAAATATGCATACGTTACAATCAATCGATTTAAATTGGCTAAAGAGACTGGTGAACCTGTTAATCTCCCGATTTGGTGGATCGATCCTGAAGACGAAATCGCACTTAAAGTTGGCGATGGTATGTATATAAATTCTCTTATATGAACCGGAAATTTAATTTATTATTTTTATTTATAATTTAAGAATTCTTGGTTGGTGAAGACATTTTGGTCGCTCCAGTTGTTACACTAAACCAACGAAGACGTAATGTTTATTTACCAAAAGGTAAATGGCAAGATGGAAATTCAGCAACCATATATGATGGCCCACAATGGATACAAAATTATACTGCCCCTCTAAATATTCTGCCGTATTTTATTCGCGTAACGGTTTAACACAATAAAAAAAATCTAATTATTTAAAAAAATATTTTATTTGTTTATAATTTTCTCTATCCTTTTAACCAGACCTTTGCCAATTGTCTCAAAATCCTGTACGATCGCTTCCTCGTTAAAAACTAATTTTCCCTTTGAATTTAATTTACAGCCATTCACTTGACTAATTTTAAAATCCTTTTTTTCCTTAATTTCTGGACGGAACAGCACCAAAATCCGATCCCTTTTGTGTGGATTGTAAAAGAAAAGAGCAAAGTCTGCATACGCTTCCTGGAAATATAAACAAATTTACTAATTTCTGTTACCTCGCAAAAAACAGAACTTTTCTAACTCACCCGTATTTCGGTTAAATAACAATTCACCACATCTAAACCAGCCAACTGATCGACTTCATTAACATTCAGATGAATCGCATAATTATATCCATCTATCGCCTGATCTCCAAAGATCGCACTTACATGATGCTTTGGTACACTTAACATATTTTGCTCTAAATGCAATAAACTGTGACGGGCCAATAAAATAATTCGGGCTAAAATATTTTCACAGGGTGCTAATTTAGACCAAACGCTTGGTTTATCTGCATCACATGACGTAATTATAGAAAGAGACGGAAACTGGTTACGATTGTCACTGAACGACTTATCTATTTCCGTAATCTGTTCTTCGGTTAATTCATCATTAAAATTTAACAGTAAATATTCCGTTAACCAATCAGTTTCAGATAGGAGAGTTAAGAACCGGATGAATCCTAATTGCGGTTGATGTGGTGCATTGTACGGCTGTGATTTCATAAATAAATGGGCTACTAGTAACTCGGTACATTCGTCTGGGAATAACTGTTGATCGATATAGTGCGAATAAATCCATTTCTTTGCTAAGCAGACGGTTGGGCCAAATGCTGGATTCGTTAGATATAACCCGTGTAAGCAGCTAGTGAATTTCAGCAGTAAAACATTTTCTTTTTCAATTTGAATACTTTCGCCAGAGTCACGATATTTCAAAATACCATTTTCACTAGTTTGTTTTATAATCGACAATTCCTTGGGGTGTACGATCGACAGACGAAACACGTAACCATCTTTTAATACGTCAATTCCATCGCAGTGCGGTAATGCACGTGAAAAACTCTGTTGACGTAAGTGTTTCGCAAATTTTATATAAAACGCGGATTTTAATCTTCGTATTGCTTCCAAACTGTTGGGCCATTTGCCCGAAGTAAGCAATTGTATTTTACCGTGATAAATTTTCTTGGAATAAAACCGTTTATTTTTACTAGTTGCTTTCTCTATGGTAGGATTTAAATCGCAGTAACGAAATACCGGTGAAACACCTTGAATCGATGTAATTGTAAGTGGTATAAAATCAGCATCAATCGCCCGTAGTGATTTTCCGATCTCATCAAACACATTAATTATTCGCGAGGAAACTTCCTCTTGCGTTAATAACGGTTCACTTTTTGAGGTTTGCTGTTTTAAAAACTCATGCAAATTTATCTGATCCGCAATATAATTAAACTCGTTAATTTTTAAATGCCGTTCAAACACAATTTCTATGATTCGTTTTGTAATTAAACGTTTATTCGCTATATGATCGCTACTTGAGCATAGTACAACCGTTTCAATAATGGAACCATCATGGAATCGTCTCAGCGTTGAATGTTCACCCCAAAATTCACGAAATTCCTTTGATTTCTCGTCATTGGCGGACGGGCCTTTTATCAATATATCAAATGAATATTCGGGATTTAAGATTAGGCCAAAGTTAATCGTGTTGATTTGATCAAATATAGATTTGACAGCTGTTTCTTGTAAACCCCATGTGTCGGAATCCGAAATGAAATTTATAAAGGGCGTTATCGAGAAAACCCGTTTATCTAAGCCACGCTTCATTATCGGCAATATCTTTCTAAATAGACAATTTAATTTGCTATCCAAACTCGTGTCTTCGTCTAATTCAATGATAAGATTTGATAAATAATTAGTTTTAATTGAAACAATATGATCAAATTGTTTGATGTGCGACATATTTGTCATGAATAAATTACGAAAAATGTTTGTATCACTCTTCAATTGATTCAGCATATTTATGGCCATATCAGCTTCGTATTTTACACGGTTGTATATTTCCAAATTTAAATTGTACGCAATATTGTAATAACCCGTTGGATCAACAAATACAACATCAAAGTATTGATGAAAAAGTTCAATTGACGGTGGAGATGTTTGAAACGGTTTCCAAAGGCTAACGCCAGTTTTATGTAGATCAGTAGTTTTTATGAAATTCCAAAAAGAACGAACAACCTGATAGCTCGACATAGTTTTCGTTATGTGACGATTTTGAATTAGATAACAAACCATCATCGTGACAATGAAACCGTTCATTCCAAAGTACTCATCACTGAGATGCCGCTGCTTTAACCAAATTTTAATCAATTTAATTCCATTTCGATAATTTTCATTCTCTTCTATTGTGTCAATCACATATTCATTGTAATCCAGCATTTTCATACTTCGTAAAATTGTTTGATTATAGTACGGTGTAGCTGGTAAATCAAACAAATTTTCGGCTCTTACAGTACGTATATTGTTGTGGGTGGGCGAAAATCGTGATAGTTTGAAACTATCTGACTCACATCCCAAACGTAATATAAATCGTACTTTATTTTCTAATTTTTCATTTCCAAGCTTTGGTGATATGACTAAAATAGGATTGTAATAGTCACACTTTTGTTCCCATGAAAATTTTACTTCTTTTACCAAGTGATCTTGCTTTTTATTTAATTTTATTGCAAGTTGGGTGATGTATAAACCCCTTTTCAAATAATACTTTCCATTAAGATAGTCCTCATTGATTTTACTAAGAAACATTTTGCTTGGCATGGCTAGGCACAAATCAATATCATAATTTGGACCGATCATAGTCTTTAGCCGGGCCGAACCGATTAACTTGACTTTTTCGTTTGGTTTTATAAACTCGAAAGTTTTATTTTTAAATGGCAAAGCATTAATCTCGCTTGCATCGAACGGGAATTGTACATTAAATTTGGATTGATATTTATCTTTAATTTTATCAATATCGTATACCTTGCTTTTAACTTTTATGCCCGACAAAAAATCATTAAACGTTTCAATCCAAGAATCAATCTCGTTCCAAACGCTATCTTTGATTTGAATTTCGCTCAGCATTTCATCGATTTGAAAGCGAAATAGATTTGAATGGAATAAATTTTGAGTTTCGTTCAATTGATTAATCTCATCAGCAGTTGGTGGCTTAACAAATTCCGGTTTTATTTTTTTTACGACTGGACCTGGTACCTCATTTGGAGCAGAATTTTTTCGCTTTTTCAGTTGCTTGATATTTTTTAATATATTTTTCTGTTTGTTTTTATCTATCGGGATTTTTTCTTTGGGTTGTTTTGTATCGACACTGCCTTCAGCTTCGTCACCCTCGGAATCGTCACTACTATCGTCGGTGCCATTTTCTATCAGAGAATCGTATTGCTCATCGTTAGCTTCATTATTATCTTTATTGTCACTTGGAAAGCTCTCGTTTTCGGAACTATCTTCTGCCTCGTTTATTTCATCATCTGAATCCTTAAAAAGAACAAAACAGTTAATAAGCTCGATTCGATAATAAATAGTTTTACATCGAGGTAAATTTTAAGCATCTAATAATTAGTTCTGCGGCCAAGCTAAAATTCAAAACTTTAACACGCTTACAACACCAAAGTTGCCCATCACAACAGAAGTGAACTTTCGGAATGAAGCATGCCGACACAAAATTTACACCTTTGGTTCACATACACACAAGAATTTTATTAGTGTGGAAATTGGAGCAAATACAAATCACCAATTACTGTTACTTCTTATTTACCTCAGAGTCAGGAATTTTGGAATTTCGCTTCATTTTTCACTTTTAACTTTGCAAAACGGAGAAAGAAACACAAGAACTCAAAACCAACACGTGAAGTTTTTGACATAAATTTTGACAAATAGTTTTATAGTAACATTTATGGCAACATTCGAAAATACAACGTTGCCGATCTTACATCACCGATTTTTATAACAGAGCCACTTTTTGCAGTGCTTCAACATCACAAAAAAGTACTGGGGGTCGATTTTGTTACCGAGACACGACACATGACGTTTCTGTATACGTATAAGGATTATTATACAATTTTATATAAGTGAGTGTAATTTGTATGTGGTTATATTTGTTTGTTCTCTGCGAATGGAAGCATCAAAAATTATGAATTGGTACAAATCGGTTCATTTTTATGGTGCTTATGTCGTTTTGTACTCTTACACTGCATCCCTAATGAAATTCCTTTAACTTTTTCCTTACAGAAAAGTATGAAAAAAATTTTGAGAAAAAAAAATTTTTTTTTTGTTAGGTTGGTGATTTCCTTATGAAAAATGTTATCAAACTTTTAACTTTTTCCTTATGAGAAATACAATGAAGTAAACCGCATTTGCAAAATTGGTTGTTGTTGTTGTTTTTCTGCTTGTCACAAATTAAAAAATATTCAATGCATATTTGTCTTTTAACAATTAGTGTTGTATTTTGTGTCCTGTGAAAAAGTAATAAATAATATATAATATAATAATATAAAATAACAGGTAAACAAAAAATAATTTTGTAAAATGAAGTTAGCTTTACTTTGACTTTTCCCTATTCATTGGGTATGCTCTTCATAAGGAAAAAGTTAAAGGAAAAAATATTTTGCATTGGGGATGCAGTGTACTTTTTTGACGTCTCCCTTGTTTTTGAAAAGGCGAGCTAACACGTTCACGCAAATGACAGCTATAGCAGTCATACAACTTTTTCGATTTTTAACACGTTCGAGAAAACATCATTTTTATTTTTTAAGTAATAACTCGACATATTTTCCAATTCTCAACAATACTTTCCATTCCGCAACGAAATATCATTGCAATTACAAAAGTTATCAAACGTGTGTTCCTGAGTAGCACACACACATTTAGAAAGTGTGCGTCAAAGTGAAAAATTTTATTTTAACAAAGAATTTAAATTAAATATAGAATGAATGACAGCAGCTGTCAAACGAGTCAAATTCGAAGGGTAAAAGAGAAAGCGAATAAATCAACGGGTCGTGTTTAGCATTTGTTCAATCGAAATTAAAAACTACACAAATTCACAATTATTTTTATTCCAATATAGTACGCATTAATTGTTTTTATTTTCGGTAAAAAATTGTACTTATAGTATTCCAAAATAAAAAATTATTATGAAAAAATAGCACGTAGAATATAAAAGTTGTTATAAGTAAATTGCGATACTGTAATATAACATATGATTCTATTATGTTTACAAAAAGAAAAAGTCCAACAACAACAACCAAAATTCGTTTCTTACATTTTTTTGATTTATAACTTAAATTAATGATAATTTTATCACAAATCACTTTGCTTTTACCATAATTTAAATTTTATTTTATATAAACACTTATAAATGGTAAGGAATTTTTTTTCGAATTTTTCGATGCACATTTTGACAACACTTCACAAGGCACTTCATTGCAATATTTTAATGTTCAAAGTTTTCAATATTTATTCACAAACTACACAAAATAACACGATACACAAACTGTTTTATAATATTTTATTTTTTTAATTAATAATATCACGAATTTTTAAAAACGCAAAATTTAGCGCGTCACTTTTGACAACAACAAAAACTTGTCCGGTTAGCTTTTTCTTTGACATCTGAGACCACCATATGCATTTTTTATATAATAATCCTGTTCCCACATGACTCAAAAGAGATAGCAAATATTATATTGATTTTATATGAAAAAAAAACAGTTGCTGCTCTGGTTAATGTAACTCTATTTTTTTTAACTACACATATTCCTTTTCCGGTCCGCGATCACAATTGTGTACGTAAAAGCGGTTTATGAAAAATAATCATGTCAAAATTTTTTTTTTATATGTATTTTGAACCAACATACACATTTGTGTATACCGCCTTCTTATTTAAAACAATTACAGAATTAATATGTGATATAATTTATATGTTAACAAATTAGGTATAATGTTTTTTTCAAAAATAATTCCGATTTAACTAAGATTCGTTAAAATCCGGAAAACATTACAACCTGTCATTTTTTACACACACATTTGTGTGGATTGTACTTGCAGCAAAAGATTTCTTGTCTGGCAAGAAAAGGAATACATATATGAATTCTTGGTATACTTGTCTCTTTGATGTGGCTCTTTACTTATTAAGAAACTGAATTAATTGAGAGGAAGAATTTTTGAAAAGAAAGAAATTTTCTATTGTAAGATCTCTGTTAGCCACATTATTTTAAAAATTTTAATTACGTGCTAAATGGTCAAATATTGCCCAGCAAGTAGATGTAGTACCATTAAAATAGCATTACGTTTTAATAATTCATTCATAATTCGTTTCATTAGTTGAAATAATCGCAACACAAATGAAAATAACATAGCATCCCCAATGAAAATCCTTTAACTTTTTCCTTACAGAAAAGTATGAAAAAAATTTTGAGAAAAAAATTTATTTTTTGTTAGGTTGGTGATTTCCTTATGAAAAATGTTATCAAACTTAACTTTTTCCTTATGAGAAACACAATGAAGTAAACCGCATTTGCAAAATTGGTTGTTGTTGTTTTTATGCTTGTCACAAATTAAAAAATATTCAATGCATATTTGTCTTTTAACAATTAGTGTTGTATTTTATGTCCTGTGAAAAAGTAATAAATAATATATAATATAATAATATAAAATAACAGGTAAACAAAAAATAATTTTGTAAAATGAAGTTAGCTCTACTTTGACTTTTCCCTATTCATTGGGTATGCTCTTCATAAGGAAAAAGTTAAAGGACAAATTTTGCATTGGGGATACTCTGTAAATCACGGTTTCACACTTAAATTCTTTCGTCGTGATTCTTTCCTCGTTTCCTTCCCCTTCACAAGCAAACTGTTTTTAGTTTGTCGGTGAAGGGGAAGGAAACTAGGACAAAATCACAACGAAAGAGTCAAAGTGTGGAATGGCGTAATAGCAATGAACTCTCGACCTTAAAAATTGAGCATGTAATAGACTATACTTTTGATTTTCTCTAAATAAACTATAAAAATGAGCAACCAAATAGAGCAATATTTTGACAGCCATTGCAGCCAACCTTTTATTTTTGTGTTTTTAACAAGGAAGTTAAAATACTGAGGAATAGGTGACAATATTTTACCCATATAAAATTTGCTATCTCATCTGTCACAAGCCAGAATAGGATGGTTATATAAAAAATCCATATGGTTTACTCATATTTCGCTATATGCACCCGTCAAACCGATTTGTGTTGTTGTATGAAGTGACGTGTTAATTTTGCGCAGTAAAATTATAAATTATAAATTTTTAAAATTATCAATTATAATTCATCAAAACTTTATGAAATAGTCATTTGTTTATATAGTGGTGTATTATGTGATAACAAAAAATACAGACTTTTGTACAAAATGAAGTGTATCGTGAAAAAATGCGAAAATACGCCTAAAAAATTTCAAGAAGGAATATCTTACCACCAGCAAATTTACCAAGTGTTTATATAAAATAAAATGTAAATTGTGCTAAGAAACAAGTGATTTGTGATAAATTTATCTTTACTTTATGTTAAAAATCAGAAAAAATTAAGAAAACAATTTTGGTTGTTGGCGTGGGGTGCATATATTGGTTTCTTGTTGTTGTAATCCCGTTGATTTAGATGCTTTCTCTTTTACCCTCCGAATTTGTGACACTTGACAGTTGCTTAGACTCATTCTGTACATTTAACTTCTTTGGTTTTTAATATAAAGTTGGATGCGGTGTTTTGTGTGCATTTACTTACAAATTAATTTAATTAAATAATATAGTTTATTTATACTCTAATTACCAGAAAATCGAGTGTAATGGCAGATGTATTGGATATAGATAATGCCGAAGAGTTTGACGTTGATGATGAAGGAGATCAAGGGATCGTGCGCTTGAAAGAGAAAGCCCGAAAACGTAAAGGTCGTGGATTCGGGGGTGAAAACATTCCTAGAGAATTGATTCATGAATATGAAAGTGTACGCGATGAGGACGGTGATGATCTAGAGCCTGGGCCTCAGAGATCGGTTGAAGGTTGGATTTTATTTGTAACGGGGATCCACGAGGAGGCACAAGAGGATGATATACAAGAGAAATTTTGTGAATTTGGCGATATTAAGAATATTCATTTGAATTTAGATCGACGTACCGGTTTCTTGAAAGGATACGCTTTGGTGGAGTACGAAACATATAAACAAGCTTTGGCTGCCAAGGAATCTCTAAATGGAACCGACATATTGAGCAATACTATTTGTGTCGATTGGTGCTTCGTGAAAGGGCCCAAGAGGACAAACAAAAAATCATCATCTGACCATCGACGAAGATAATTCTAATTTATTTTGTTTATATTTAATTGATTCGTTGTAAAATAAAATAAAAATAATTGAATTCATAAATTTCGTAAAAAAATTTATTTTATCATTCTCCTGGATATATGTATTTTTGAATGCCGCTTGAGTCCAGTGCTATTTACAAAAGCTGATGGACATTCTGCACATTTATAGGGCCTTTGGCCAGTATGAATTCTTTTGTGAACCAATAGTTTGCCCGACGATGAGAAACTCTTGCCGCATTCACTGCACAAGTACGGTCGCTCTTTTGTATGAGTACGAAAATGTATTTTATGCGCATAATGCGTTTTAAAAGATTTACTGCACACCGAACATATATATGGGCGTTCTCCGGTATGAAACCGAATATGGGCCTTTAAATTACCGCTTTCTGCGAACGCTTTGCCACAATGAGGACATAAAAATGGTTTTTCACCTGTGTGCAATCTCTCGTGTGAAATTATATTGCCTCGCTGATGAAACCGATGGTCACAATATCGGCACTTGTACCGTTTATAGTCTGAGTGTATTTTTATATGATTGCGAAGGCCATATTTCTCCTTGAAGTGTGATGCACAGTTATCGAATGGGCATTTGTATGGCTTCTCTTCGATCCTGTGATCCACCTCATGCAACTGTCGTTCTTTTGGACCTTCAAATTCTTTGAAACAAAACTCGCATTGATTTTCCGAAATACCTTGAAATATATCTTCTTCGGAGTATTTGGGAGTTTGAGTCCGTTTTTTGCGAATAGTCACTTTTCTCTTACCGTCCAAAGATTTTAAATGAATTTTGGCATGTTTTTGGAAATTACCTTTTCTTGCGAACGATTTATTACATTCTCTACATTTCCAAATAAAACTTGGAGATATTTGATAGCTATCATCAGATTCCTCATTAATATCCTCATCAAGATAATCGCTTTTATCGACTTCTTGAAAATCGGTCATAAGGGTATCACTCCTTACATCAGCGTCATCATTTTCATGGTCTACTACTTCATCCGGGACGTCTAGCCCGTCAATATTATCAATTCCTATAGCGTAATCAGTAGTACTTTCAACGGGGAAATTCACCGGTTCACTGCTCGATTCTCTTTTAAATACAATACACTCTGTTACACAAGTGGTAGAGATTTCCTGCTCCTTTAAATTGCCTTCATCCTGTTCATTAATTTCTTCAACGTTAACTTGAATGTCATCGCCGGCATCATTGGGCGGATCAGACGGTTCCGATATCTGAAATTTTGGTTCTAATTTGGTTTCCAATTCCGCCTGTCTAATCAATTCGGAACGCAAGCATTTCTGTCGAAAGGAGAATGCTATTTTCATATCATCGTAGCACGGAATACATAAATACTCGTTTTCTATAATCTGAAAAAGAGTTGGTTTTCATGCAAACAGTGATGAAATTTAAACGTCAAGTATTTTTTAACCTTTATTCCTGTTATGGATGTAAATACTCCATCAATATTATTTGGATGTGCGTAAATAAGAATCATTCCGTGGCCATTTAAGTTACACGCTTTACATATTGTTGACATCGTTTCTAATTGTTTACTTTAATTAAAAAAATAACACTTTTCCAGAAAGTTGGCCCGTCGCCCGTCCCGTAAACAAATTAGAATTACACAAGTATTGACATTTCCATTGCATATAAATAAGTTGCTTAAAATCCCCTTAACATATCGCCGCACCATCTATGGTTTGTGTTACTAAAGATAAACACGGCGAAGTCGTTTAAACTGCGGCCAATTAATTGATTTTTGATCACATGGTTTCCGAGTTGATCAACTGATTTCCACTTTAGTTCTGTAAATTTTAGTTACATGAAAATTGTAATATTTTACTAGCGTAATGGTTAAATAATACTAACCGTATTACTTCTAAAATGGCCGTACGAGTTGAAAAAATGTCAAATCAATTTAAAGTTATGACTGAATTCGTCAGTGCATAAGAGCTTAAGTTGCATCAATGTTGTTCATGAAGTATTCACAGACTTTGTTTGAGAAATCATAACGGAAATGCTCCAATGCTCGGTTCAACTTACACTCTTGTGGAATGACTGGTTGAGTGTTGAGTCTTAACTTGTTCAGATTTGCGATTTAAGAATTCTAGTTTTAACTCGTCCAATTTATTTGTAATCTCGATTCCATTTTTTGTGTTTTCCGATTAAAAGTTGTACCACACCTTGCGGTCATGCCACAAATCTATCATAATTATCGTATATATATTCAAAGTATATGCCGATAAAGCTGTTAAGCTTGACTGTATTGATCCTAAATCTGTTTGTTTCTAAGTTACAAACAGTAACAACAAATATCATATCCCTTTTCCGGCCTTCAATCACAATTATGTACGTTACGAAAGAGAAACATGAAAAAACAAAAACCATTACAAACTATGGTTATAAACATACACATTTGTGTATGCTGGACTGACTTAAGTAAGATTTCAAAAAATAGAAAAAGGTAAAAGTCTGGTACAGTTGTACTTTCAGTAGGTTGAACAGAAGTTCTAGTCTGAGGTTCATTGTCTCGAGAAAGATCTTCTTTACTTGAAAATGTTTACTAGAGCCATCAACATTACATAACACAACTTCTCTCGAGGCTTTCAAATTCTACTTTTCAGGACCCAAACATTTGTGGGTCGTTGTTGCCAAAATCAACTTTTGCTTAAGTGATGATTTGCTTCTCGATTCACGAGAAGAACAGCCAATGTTTAAGAATAATGGATGCTCAAGAATTACGCTGGTAAGATATTGGCTGATAAATGATGTTGTTGCGGCTACAGGATTAGTGATGGAGGCATTCAGTAGTTCAATAGCCATTAGTGACGGCGAGTACAAAGAGATGTGCGAGCAGGTGCTACCGAGTATGGCAGAGACTACTCGCAAAGCAGTGTTACTGTCAGTGCCGAGGGCGCTCTTTGCAGGCAAATGCAACGGAGAGGCTGAATCAGTTGGTACTTTGCAAACTAAACTATATAGTAGTTTGGATCCTGTTTCAGTATATGGACGAAAGGGTTTATGGGTGGCTTTGTTATGACAGCCTTTATTGAAAAAATATTATTTACCGAATTTGGTTGCTGGGATAATAGTTATAGTGATACGGTGACATCTAGTTTTATCGAAAGCATTCTAGAGTGGCCCGCTAAAATTAATTTGAACGTTTCGATATCATGAAATGGCGTATATTTTTGTCGGACAATACCATCTGCAGACATGATGTTTTAGCCTTATAAAATTGCACCATTAAACTATTAGGAATGCAATTACTTGATTTTAATTTAATTTCAAGAAATGCTTGGCTGAATTTGTATCGTGTGAATAGTCAGCTCCCCGCTCAAATGAATACTTTTAAAACTCAGATTCCTACGATTTTCACCGCTAAAATATTGTTTATCGTTCTTGTTCCGGAAATTAATGGCAAATTTTTGTAATATTTTATCTAAACCACCAAATCAAACCAAATCTTCAGTTCATTTGGTTAAATTTGAGGAACTGGAATTAAAAACAATAATTTATGAAAAGGAACTAATCAATCTCCATGACACGTTTAGACGCCATTCTCAATTTATTTTGAATTGCGATTTTGATATTTACAAAAATGAAGACCTTCTCATTGAAATTAAACAGCAAATGAAAATTCACCAGGAAATGATAAAAGAAGTTGAAATCTTATTATTTCTTATCGAAAATGATTTAAATAACATTGAGCAAAAAATAAATCAAATATTTGATCAATTGGGAAATGAGATGGGATTTATAACGATTCCAGTTACAGCCCGCGGTCAAATTTATGTGTCGCTATATAATTTAGTCGGTTGCATGAATCATATGCACGATGAAATATCAGAATTTTCTGAAAAATCTAGTGTATTCGTTGCCCGCGACAATGTAACGACTCGGATACTAAATCTTCATTTGGCACTGGTATTCTCTTTAGAGAAAGGCATCAATAAACTTTTGGAAATGGTAGCCGTAATAAATGAAATGTGTACCCTTGTTATGTGTTGTAATCATCAATAAATATATTTCACTCATATGGATTTGTTCTTAAAATTTAATAATTTCGGTTTTAATTCATGAAAACTTGGCCGAAGTGAGGGATCTAAATTCCAACTTTGTAGCATCATTTCATAAATCTCACTTGGGCATCCATCGGGGGCTTCCATTTTACCATTATTTTCAACGTGACGTTCAACATCTTCAAGGGGCTGAAAAATATATTTGTTTTATAAATTATTTGTTCCTGAAAATTATTGTTACTAATAGCTGACTCACTACTCTGGGGTAAGGTACTCTACCAAATGAGTATATTTCCCATAGCAAAATACCAAAACTCCACATATCGGATTTATTGGAGAATTTCTAAAAATATAAAGGAATTACTAACTAATTTAAATGATACGCTATTTGTGTTGAAACCTACACCTTCCTTTATAGCTTCGGGTGGTGTCCATTTGATCGGTACTTTTCCTATATTTGAACAGAATGATTCACTTCGGGCCAGTCCAAAATCAGCAACTTTTGCGATATCATCACCAGATATTAAGATATTTCGTGCTGCTAAATCACGGTGTACTACCTTTTGTGTTTCTAAATATTCCATTCCAGAACAGGTATCACTTAAATGTATATAAATATATTTCTGTTAATTACTCGATTTTAAAATGGATAAGCATAAATTTACCATGCAAAATTTATTTGATCACTTTTTGTAATATGTTGTCGTCCTCTAGATCTAAGATAATCGACTAACGAACCTTTACTCATATATTCTGTCACCAAATAAATATGATTTGTTAAAACCATTCCTTTAAATTTAACGAGATTCTCATGTTCCAATTTACTGAAAATTAACTCGAAATTAATTTTATATTCTAAAACAAAAATTGGTAATTCAATTTCCTACATCATAACGCTAGCTTCTTCTAAAAATTTTTGTGCAGATGTGTCATCCTTTAACATTTTGACGGCAACTTTTTCATCTCTATAAATTCCCAATACAACATTTCCAAATTCTCCCTTACCGATGTCTTCATGTAACTGAATATCTGACTCCGCCATAATCCATCCCTCAAATTTATGTTTAACCGCATCTGTATTGAACTTAAATGGCAAACACGTTTTTAACCGGGTGCAAAGGCCATCCGCATCATTTTCATAGTGCTGCAAAGTTATAACATTTAGTTTAGTAAACGCTTTTATACGAAACGTTTGTTATAATTTACTGCCACTAACTGCCCCAACTCTTCAAAATACTCTTCATTATCTAGAGTTAATTTATTTTTGATTCGTTTGACGTGATAATGTTCCACATTTGCAGCAAAGCATACGCTTAACGTATAATCACCGGGAAAATGAGTTGAATTCCTTACTAAAAATAGGCCATCTTCTCTCGGCTGAAGTAACCTTTCTGTTTCGCATCGGGTGATATTACCATGAAACCATCTGTAACAATGTCAATATAAATTTAGGGCTGGTATAATAGTATTCGTATTATTGACGAATCACTTGAATGATGACGCACTTACATTGTGGGTTTGGAAATTTGATAGAATTTACTATCAAAAATACAAATTGTAGCTTTTTCCAAAGGCATGGATCAATATGTTATAATCCACTATGATTTACACAAAATATTCTTAACAATAACTCAAAATGCTAATTGAGTGTTTATCTGATATCTCTGGACGCAAATGTATCAGTGAGCTTACCACAATGAAAGTATTGATTGCACTGCTGGAAATACACTTTAAATATTTTTTTATCAGTATACTCGCACACTGTTGAACAACCGGAATCAATTTTATTTGGAAATTTAGAATTTTATCATCGCACCTCTCTAAATGGTGTTGTAAAACATAGATAAAAATTATTAATTTTAAATTGAGTGCAAATGGCAAACCATGTTCATGCATATGAAAAATATTTAAAATTAGTTTTAATTTCAATTCGTAATTATGTTTGTAATTGAATTGAAAACTTGGGCATTGCTAACAATAAAGTATGTACTTGGTAGTTATTAGTTATTACCATTAGTTCAAGGCACAAAACATAATCAAATTTAATAATTTTTTAGTTATGCTGTGCATTTCGTATTTTTATTTTTGGCTTTAGCTAAATTTGGAAAATATTTCGATATGCGACATTATTATTGAAATTATATTAATACTTAAAATCCAAAACAAACTTTTATGACACTTTATTTCCAAAATTTATTTAATTTGTTTATAAACAAGGTTAAATGCATTATGTGTATTGAAAGGAATTTAAATTTTGAATCTTTCAACTTAAGAAACTTTAATTAGAACAAAATCCAATTCTTCTCAGTTTCCTGAGAAACCATGCATCAGAGAAAATATTAAGGACGATGGAAATAATTAGAGTAAATGACAAAAAACTATTTTAATCCCAGGCAACGGTGTCAACTGAAGTAGCCTACAAAGTGTGCGCTGCAGGTTAAAAATATACTGTATAATTTTTAAATATATTATCTCAAAATAATAAAATAATTCAAATGTTACGAGGCTCTTTCACATCTAATCCAAGTTTCCAAGCGATCCACACTATCGGCTGTGTATAAGCGTGCACACCAAACAGCGCAACAGTTTGCTTTGTTTTAGAAGTAAAATTGAATATGTCAATTTTATAGAAGTTATGAGTAGCAGCAAAAAGCAGTAAAGGATGAAACACACCAAGCAGCAGCAGCGAGCAGCAAACTTAAATTTTGGCTTATTCGCTTATGTAATGATATAAAATCATAGTTTGAGTATAAATATAGGTATTTCCATTAAAAGAAATTAAGTATTTTGTAATTATAATTGAAAAATTTAAATTTAAAGAAATTATATTGAATGAAGTTGCATCTGTCGCGGCATCAATAGGTTCCACACACAGCAGCTTTAATTTGCTGCTCTTTACTGCTACTCACCCCCTCGATAAAATTTACACAATTCAATTTTACTACTAAAACAAAACAATGTGCTGCGCTGCTTGATGTGCACACCCATACGCAGCCGTTAGTGTGGATTGTTTGGAATATGTTGCGCTGCTCTTGGTGTGTGTTTCATCCTTAAATTGATGTTCCTGGGTGTGGAACCTATTGATGCCACAACAGATGTAACTTCATTCAATATAATTTGTTTTAATTTATAATTTTCTTCTAAAATTACAAAATACTTGATTTGTTTTATTAAAAAACTCTATATTTATACTCAAATTATGATTTTGCATCATTACACAAGCGATAAGCTAATATTTAAATTTACTGTCCGCTGCTGCTTGGTGTGTTTCATACTCGGATAGAAAGTGGCTAACTGGTGGTCTTGGTAAAATAATAGCAGAGGTAAATTTAAAGGAACCTAATCGCCTATGGAATTATAGTGAAACTAATTTCAAAATGTTAAATGCGTGAATAAACAAAAACAATCACCAGAATTTCATTTAACCTTTTTGAAAAAATCTGTTTTATGTTACGGTATGTTGTTAAATTATGAACGCACCCCATATTCTCATCTGCCAACACTATTATATTGAAATGAAGTTTATGGCTCCCTGAATTAAAAAAAGTTGAAATTAAAAAAGTTGACTTAAAAAAGTTGTTTTTATATGAAAAAATGAAACCTTTTTTAAGTCATGTCAATTTTGAAATTTAAGTTTGTTTTATATTTTCATTAATGAAAGCATTAGTTGCAACAATTGAATGGTTTGGACTTACATATCCAATAGAGAGTACCATTAGTCAATTTAAAATTAAAAAAAAACAATTTATTAAAAACGCCATTTTTAAGTCCGCTTTTTTTAATTCGGGGAGCCGAAGTTTATTATCACTCATATAGTATCACTCATAAAGACAACATCTTTATTTTTCGCTCTGCTAATAGGTTATGGGCTCAGGTGCCGTTAATTAAATCTGTAATCATCGTGAATATTTTAGATCGTAAACAGATTTGTTGTATAAAATTAAATAGTTAATTGTTTAAGCAAGTAATTGGTCTTTGAATTTAATCGCGATTCAGATTGATTTTACATTTGTTGTAAAATTTGTATCGTCATCAACACGTTTTATGAGAAGGATCAATGGCAGGATCAAACAGCAAATCGGATTTTAACATCCAAAAACTACGCAGTGCTGATTAAGAAGTCTCCAGATGATGAGTGAGTGTGGAACCGGAACTTTTTGTTCACATTCTCAATTGAAATTCAGCCTTTGAAATATAGGAAAAATTCAAAAATTTGTTCGAAGACCGTGGATTATTAAGAAAAATTACGTTTAAACAATTGTGAAAACATGCAAAATTAATTACATCGACGAGATAACCTCAATTTCGTGCAAACAGAATGGCATGGGATTCAAAATAGATGATGACTGGTTGGCTGCAATTATGTTGGCAGGTTTAACAAATGATTTTAAACCTCTTATACTGAGTTTTGAGGCAAGTGAAATCATCAACGCAGATCACATTAAAATGAAATTACGTGACACACAGTACGTATCAAAGTCAAACGAAAACAATGCGTTTTTCAGTAAAAAATTTATCGAAACAAGGAAGTGAAAGTGAATCGGCTAAAAGTGCATTTGGTCCTTCTTATTCTTGATGCGTCATGTCATATGACGCTTGATGTAAATTTATTGAAAAATCAAAAATCAACTGAAGCTGTTGAAAAAGTGGCAGCAAATGATATGAAGATGCCAGTGAAATGTGTCGGTGAAACAATTCTTTTAATGCAAAATGAAATAGTACCAGTAGAAGAAGTCCTACATGTTCTCGATCTGTCTGCTAATCTTTTATCGGTCAGTAAAATTGTCAAAAATGGAAATAAAATTGTGTTTGGTAGTGATGGTGGTAAAATTTATGACAAAAATGATGATTTGTTTGCATATGGTCAGTCACAGGATGGTGTATACAAGATTTCAACCCAAAGTAGTGCATTATAATGGCACAGACGTTTCGGTCATGTATATTACAAAACACTTTGTGACATGCGTAATATAGTAGATGGAATGATGTTCGAAAATGATGAAATTATGAAATGTCAAGTTTGTGCAATGGGCAAGCAATCGCGGCTCCCTTTCCAGCTTAGTGGTAAGCGTTCAGATAATGTGCTTGATTCAATCCACTCAGATGTTTGATGTTCGATAGAGGCAAATTCAATTAGTGGCGCAAAACACTTTTTATTGTTCATCGATGATTGTTCATGGAAACTATTTATCTATTTTTTGTCGTCTAAATCTCAAGTGTGGATGATTTTTGATGCTGATTTAGACAAAATGTTTTGGACTGAAGCGGTTGCCATGGCAGCCTACATTATCAACAGAACCATTTCATCAATTTTAGTGAATAAAACTCCCGAAGAGGTATGAACGGCCATCAAATTTTTGGATCCGATGTAATGGTACATGTTCCTAAAGGAAAAAAGGAAGTAGTTCAACTCGAAATCACGAAAAATGATATTCGTGGGATATGACAGCAATACAAAAGATTTCCGTTGCATGAACGCAAAAAACGAAACAACTATAGTAATAAGTAGAGATGTTATTTTTCATGAGACAAATTGTGATTTGATGACAATGTGAGTCGAGCTGATGAAGTGATAGATTATGAAAAAAAACGAAGATTCGTCGTTTGAAACTGATGTTACATTGATTGATACTGGTGAAATTGATAATGTTGATGAACGCGATTATCAACCTGATGAAAATGTTGTAACACCAGGAATCGTATTGAGAAGTTCTATGCTGGAACCAAAGCCTCGAAAATTTAATGATTATCTAAGTTATTTTTTATTAAATAATATTAACGATTTTAATCCTCAGATAGTGCAAGAAGCTGTAGCACGTGATGATTCTTCATGGTGGATGTGTGCTATGCAGGAAGAAATTGCGTCGTTGGTAGAAAACAAAACTTGGAGTTTCATGAAATTACCGCCTGGAAGAAAGGCTATTTAAACAATGGCGATTTAACGTGTAATGCTATAGACACATTACTGGTTTCGTAACTATGGTTTCGTTGTAATGTGTCACCCCTAACCATGGTTTGCTACTCGGTTTAAACATAGTTTCGGAATGAGATATTTTTTCTCATCCCGAGGCATTTTTGTGCTCCCAACGCAGAATACAACAAAAATGGAGTTTCCGGGCACTAATAGTTTATCAAGCAAATCTAGTTTCCTTTGAGTTTTTTATTTGTCATTGAGATATTTGGTTGGCGGGAACAAATTTTTTTTCGGTTCTGTCAACAGAAAAGTCATTTATGACAATTAAAAGCCAATTAAATGTCAATCTTGGCATTTTTGTCAATGCCTACTCCATTACTATTTAAAACCAAACGAGAAGACAAAAGAAATTGTAGTGTGTCTTGAGTTTTCATCTCGCAAACCGTAGTTTCCTAATCCTAGTTACAAAACCAGATATGTGGCTGTAGTATTACAAAACCCGTTTAGTCGTGAAAGGTTGCTCACAGAAATATGGTGTAGAATATAATGAAACTTTCTTGCCTGTGGTTCGTTATGCTTCGATAAGATTTTTGATGGCCTTGTCAGTTGAAAATGGTTTGAAAATACATCAAATGGACGCTGTCATCGCCTTCTTACAAGGTGACATTGATGCAGATGTGTATATTAAGCAACCGGAATGTTTTAATGACGAAACGAATAGAGCATGTAAACTGAATCGAGCCATGTAAGGACTCAAAAACGCTGGACTCCAGTGGAATATTAAACTCGAAACTGCATTAAAGAAATTTGGTTTAGTAAAATCCGAATTGGATCATTGCATTTATTTTAATCGAGAATTGAATTTGATATAGTAGCTTGTTATGTAGATGACTTGATGATATTCTGGAAAAATCAAGCATATTTACCCCCCGATTCTGACGATAAGACTACTAAGACCATCTTAGCTAAAACTTTATTGTAAAAACTTTTTTTTTAAGACTAAAGTCTTCATTGAAATTCTGAAGGCAGTAGTCTTAAATAATATATTATAAACTCTCCAAACACTTTTGTAGAGCTGCCAAACCATATTTACATCATATTGTTTCAAATTTATGAACGAAAAGTGACAGTTCAATTCGAAATACATATAATTATTGTTTCTGTTTAATGTCAAAATTATGACTCCTAAGACCACCTATTTCGCTGATATTAACGAAGACAATTTTTTAGGACTACTGACAGATAAGACTAAGTGCAGAATAAGAATTGAAAGTTTATAGTCTTCGGTAAGACAAAAGTTTTTGTTAAGACTGAAAATACGTCTGTGACTGTACGTTAGAATCGGGGGGTTAATCAAGCTTAAGGAATTTTTATGCTCGCAATTTAAAATGAAAGATTTAGGTATTGCCACGGAATGCGTGCGGGTATTCGTATACATCAAAATGAAAACAGCATTGAGCTGGATCAATCCTCGTACATTATTAACTCGCTTCGGAATGATAGATTGTAAGCAGATTGGCACAACTAGTGACTTGAATCAAAAACTATCAATAAGTATGACGTCAGATGACAAAGAAGAAAAGTTACATAACGTACCGTAACAATAAGCTGTGAGTTGCTTACAATATCTTACACAATGTACGAAATTTTGCAGTAAATGATGGAAGTCGTTTCAATTCAAATATCGGTAGTGCGCATTGGAAGGCTGTGAAAGGAATTCTGCGATATCTACATGGTACAATTAATGATAAACTTCGGTATGAAAAGATTGATGACTATTCAATTAATGGATATATAGTGACGCAGATTGGACATCGGACCTGTTTAAATTAGCAAATGCAGCTATTACATGATGCAGTAAACGATAACTAACCATTGCATTATCTATAATATATGCCTCAGCAACCCAAGAGGCCATCTGGCTGAGGCCATTGGCTGATGAACTCGATCCCAAATAGTCTGTTAATATTTTCTGTGACAATCAAAGTGCAATATTTTTAGCCAAGATGGATGATTATCGACCAAGAAGCAAGCACATAGATATTCGACATCATCACATTCGAGAAAAGATTTAACGACAAAATCATCACAACACAATACATTCCAACAGACGAAATGGTTGCGGACAGTTTGATAAAAGCAGTTAATAAAGACAAACATAATTTTTGTGTCAAAGCTATGGGATTATGTTGAAAAATCTTAATAAATAATTGAAAATTAACTTTTAACTGTTTTTATAAATGTATTTAATTGAATCATTTTTTTGAGTTGTTGATTTTTAAATTTGTTATTTAATTATTCACTACAAGTGAGAGTATTGTTATATTATGAACGCACCCCATAATCTCATCTGTCAACACTAGTATATTGAAATATAGCTTTTTATTTTGTATCACTCATAAAGACAACTTCTTTATTTTTTCGCTCTGCTAATACGGTAAAAGTCCGAAATCGGTAAATATCCGAATAAAAATTGGAAAAAACTGTTTTATTACTTCGAAATCTATGAAATGATAGTATAGTATATTCTCGAAATGGTACACCCTTCATCCCACGGAGTATGGTTTATGGTATTAGTAGAAATTGAAATTTGGAATAGTAGGACCAACGGCTTTACTAACTCTCAACGGCTCGCCGAAGCTAATTGTGCCTCTCATGACGCCTCGCCCTCTGATGGGCAATAAATTATACTATGTGAATGTAGGGGGAAGGTCATGGATTGGTCAGGATTGAAGTTAAGTGCAACGAACTGCAGACTGTTCATGGACTAAATTAACTATTATTTTGGTCATATTGTTTCAAGCAATAATGTGCGGATGGATCCAAAGAAGTTAGTATCAGTAACGGATTGGCCTGTGCACCAAAGGATATTAGCCAACTATACGAAGTTCCTAGGTTTATGCTCCTTCTACCGACGATTTGTGCCAAAGTCAACCATTTCAGTGGAACACAGCAGTCCTATTTTGGCGTATCCGCAGGCCGGTGGGATATTTATTTTGGATCCAGATGCAAGCAACAAAGGGATACGCGCAGTGTTATCACAGGAAAAAAAGCAAAAATCAAGTTGTTGCATATTATAGCCGGTCCCTCTCTATAGCAGAGAAAATCTATTGTGTAAGTCGCAGAGAACTCTTGGTTGTGGTGGACAGTGTTAAACATTTCCACAAATGTAGGGAAAAAAGTTTGTTATGAATGTTATTATTAATATCGTCATTATTATATTATTTGTAATATCAGTTCATCACATATGGCAAAAACACGCAGATTCGAAAAAGGATGCATACGCCATTGCCTGGGTGAGAATTGACCTTCATATCATTCTCTTCACTGTTGCACGGTCCTTACACTATACTGATAGTCAAATCTTAGCAAGAGAGAATTGGGTTCATCCAAGATGCAAAGCAGAGGCCAAAAATTTTCGCTCAAACAGAAAATTCATCAATCCAGAAACCAATATGCGATACAGCACTGCGTTTAAGCGAGATAAAAATGAGTGTGTAAGTTGGTTAGACATTTTTGTATGGCTGACTCCACCGCCTGTTGACCTCAATTTGATAATATTACGAATAATGCTTTGATACAAAGGGCCGACCTGTGCAATCGTTTATTTAAAATAAAGAGTAATGCTTAAAGAGTATTTTCTTTGAACACAAATTATATTCGATTTTCTGAACATGTCGAGCTAAAAGGTCTTCAAATAAGAACTTTTTCAATAGATTATAATGTAGCTACATATTTTAAACGTTTTGTTATTCAGTTTTTTTTTTTTACAAATTATCAGTAGAAGGTCGACTGTTTAGTAAAATGAATTCTGTTTTGCTTCAAAATCGTATTAAATGTACTGAACCAGCAAACTTACCGACAGCAACATGAGCTCATTTTTATTTGTATGACTATGTAAACACACAAAACTGACACATTTGGGCTTCTGAAAATCCAAGACTAATTGTTGAGCAGCCATTGCGTTCTCCTCTGAAGTTGGTATCGCTGTTACTATCAATAGTGTTATCTACCGAGACACGATAACAAAGTTTTAAGATCAATAGTTGATGATATGAATATTAAGGATTTGTGGTTTCAACAGGACGGCGCTACATGTCATACAGCCAATAAAATAATCGGTTTATTAAGAAAAAAAATTAATAGGCGATTAACTTTACGAGGGGGGGATGTTAATTGGCCACCAAGAACGTGCGATATAATACCATTAGATTATTTTTGTGATGCTATGTAAAAGAAAGTTCCAAAGTAAGCAATTTCGAATGTCATTTGTGAGATAGAGCTCCAATTATGTAAAAATGTGACCGAAAAGTACTTATTGGAATACCCTGTATAAAACGTTATCACGTTACATTATTGTTAAGAATTTATCCTAACAAATCTATTCCAGTCTACTCTATTTTGTTATAAAACACTTCTGTTATAAATCAAAACTGTTGTAAAATGACTTTTCACTTTTCATTTCACAAACGACAACTGACCAATCCACGCTGAATTGACGCCCGTCAAACTAATAGACGAGACCACAATTCAGCGTGGATTGGTCAGTTTACAGCGCATACCCAATAGAATTCTTTATGACTTTTTACTTACAGAAAAGTATGAAAAAAAACTTAAGAAATTTTTTTTTGTCTCAAGTTTTGCTTTCTTACTTTTCTGTAAGTAAAAAGTCATAAGGAATTCTATTGGGTAGCTGGACATTAATTCAGCGTAGATTGCTGAGTTAAGGGTTAGGAATTTAATGACATTTATGAAATAGTGACATCTAGATTTAAGCATCAGAGGTAGTTTAGTTTTAAAACACATTTGTTTTATAAAAATTTAGTGTAGAATAGAACTGCTTCCAATGCTCGGGCAACATCAGGAATATTCAGCGCGGTATATAAATAAGGGTCCGATGAATGCAATAGAAGTCTTTGTTTAAAAGCAACAACAGAAGAGTACGATGATTTAATTATTAGTGGTGTTTAAAGTGGAAACAGTTAAGTGTGATAATAGCCGCGTTTTTTTATTAGCGCCCGATAGATGTATCCGGAGCACCCAATTTTCTATGTCAAAACTTATATTTATCGCGCTATTTTTGCATATAATTAATTTATTTAACTCCAAACTAATATTTTCTATTAAACTTTTTAGTTAAAAATCGACATACAAATATTTTGCTCTATCTATTTATCGGGAGCCGCTATCGGGTGCGCTATCCATTTCAATTTGAAAAGGCCTTTATTTTATAAACCCCTTAGTATATTTAAGGTGATAAATGTTTATTTTATGGATGTATTTATTTTTCATTTTTATGATACATATATCGATACCAGTGAATAACAGCTGCAGTTTCAGTAGAAATTTCCCGTTCGGCTCCGGATAGTGCTCGAATAATAAAACACGGCTAATAATTGTAAATGGTCTAAAGTATGGGTTTATAAATAACTATGGAGATCACGTGTTGTTGTATTTTAGTGTTTATTTTAGAGAGAATATTCCTGAAGCTGTGTAAATTACGAGAATTGTTGTTGTAAACCGTCAACTTTAAGGCGATATTAATAATTTCATATGAAGGGCCGCATTTAAATTCATAAAGAAACATCGAAGGCATATGCACGCTGGTGCCACCACTAAATCAATACATATATGTTTATAGTTTATCAATATAAAATATCGTGCATATATACATTTTTGAATTACAGACATTAAAAATAATCGAAATATTTATTTTATTAATTTAAAATTCACAAAAAATCACTTTGATATTTCCATGAAGATAAAATATTATAAATAGTTTCCCTACACATAAAGTATGTTTAATAACAGTTTAAAATAAAATTAAGTACAAGTAACATCATGACAGATAGTAAGAACTTGAAGCTTAAATTGAAGCCATTTAAACGAAATCGGTCTGAAAGTACTAATCCTCGCAATGAAACTTTCGATCGTGGTATTCGACCAGTGCTCATGATAATTCAATTATTACTACTATTTCCGGTGTCTGGCCTTTATAGCCGAAACCAATCAAAATTAAAATTTTCCAGGTTTTCAATAATATCTCTGTTGAGTTTCATGTCATTAGCGTTTAGTATTTTTGAATTTATGTGCATCCTCCTAAATTTTACCGCCATAAACTTTTTGGCATTCAGTTTAGTTTACTATTTTCTCGTTATTTTATTGGCCGAAGTTCTGTTGATTATAATGGCGATTAAATGGCGATCTATTATACGACATTGGATTAAAATCGATAATGTATTCCTGCAGTGGCCATACTATCTTAAAATTAATTATTTTTTAAAATATAAATTAAGGATTTCTGGAATTTTTATGATAGTTTTAGCCATGACTGAGCATTGCGTATTCTTAATGCACGAAATTATGAATGAATACGAAAAAAATCGAATTTGCCACACAGAGGATAAAAACTATTTAGTCGAGTTCTATACAAATAATAAAGCATATTTAGCAGTGTTTATAAGCTACAATCCAGCCATTATCACTGCAGTATTTGTAATTTAGAGTTATTTACATATACGTCTTGTATACACAATTAACGATTTTTAATTTTAGTACAACAATTTTAAACATGTGATTTCTTCAATTTTTGTTGATACAATGATCATACTTCAAAGTATCGGATTGGCGGAACGGTTCAATCAAATATTCGAACTTCTCAAATCTGAGCATAAGCAAGGGGTGCATTACGATTCTGTACATATATATGGTGATATACCTTCTCAAATCCTAAATTTTTCATTTTTAGGTATTATCAACATTGTTTTGGAGCGAAATTAGAGGTCACTATGTACTGCTTTTGGAACATTTAAAATTTATTAATGATGAGCTCTCGTGGCTTATATTACTGTCATGTACAAGTAATGTATATTTTTTGGTCAAATTGATATCTGATATATATGTAAGGTGAGTTACATGTGCAATAACTAAATTTTAATCTGTTGTTAGTCAACTATGTAGCTTGGAAAGTAATTAATTCGATAACTCGCACAAATTTTTAAATGAATCACTACAACAGTGTGATCCATTTACAATAACAAAACGATTTACATTTGATAAAATAGCGCAATAAACGAACAATAGGCTGTCGTATTTATTTTAATATCAATAAATTATCCATTTTAATGAGCACGATTTTTGTAGTTCATCAAAATTCGTGCCCAACGTAATTTACAGTTGGGTTGCCGTAATGGTTACCACGTTTCGAATATGTTTTGTGGTATTCGCCGCTTCTTCACTAGACTATGCGATGAAAAAACCTTTACAAATTATACGTGAAATACCATTTTCGCTTTGGACCCTCGATATACGCCGTTTCTACGAAATAATTTTAGACGCACAACCTCTAACTGGGAAAAACTTTTTTCATATTACACGTAAAACCTTTATTGGTGTAAGTAATCGCGTTTATAAAATTATAGAAAAGGGATATACAAATAAATTATTAATAAATTTTTTAGATTGTAGGTACACTAATAACATACGAATTAGTGCTGCTTGGCTCAGTTGAGAATGATGAAAGCACTATCGTTTGTGTAAATTAGCAACAACAAAAAACAGTTGCATGTTTATCAAAAATGCATATTATACATAATTAGAATTCAAATTATACATAAATTTTTATTATTTATAAATGTGATGTTTATTTACAAATGTGTTGCTAAACCACAAAAACAAAGTAATTATAGTTGGTAATTTGTTGCAAGGCTTTGAGATAAAAGGATGTCGTTCTACTATAAAAAATCATCAGCTAAAATTGAACCGTTTTCGGTAAATCAAGAATCGGGTAAAATCACATATTTTTGAAATAATAAGCGCTTTAAACTAAATATATAGTTTTTGTCTTAATTTTATAGCCGAACCTGAACTCATTCCAGTCCGATTCTATGACGCAGTTCGTCCTGTATTTATAATTGCGCAAATATTTTCAATAATGCCTGTAAACGGATTTTTTTCTCGCAGCATACATAGCCTAAACTTTCGTTGGTTATCACTTCGCACATTTTATTCAATCTACATGATTTTTGGACTGTTGGTATTCAATCTTCTAACAATTTACTGGTTATTTTCTACAAAAATGAATTTCCAAAAGGCGACACGACTAGCTTTCTACGTATCTAATTTATATGCGTTATGCTGTTTTTTATATATCGCTACAAAATGGCCCAAAGTAATGAAATTCTGGGGTGAGGTGGAAGACGGACTACCAAAAGTATCGACTAAGTGGGAGCAAAGTAAACTAAACTGGAAAATTAGGCTTACAAGCGCCATTATTTTATCGACATCAGTTTGTATGTAATATATTTCAATTTACCTTAAATTATTATTAATTATAATATTTTTTTATAGTTGAACACGTCCTATATGTTATTAAAGGTATAAATCTAGCAACGAAATGTTCAAAACTGAAAAATCCGTTAGAGGCATATTATCGGAAAGCGGCACCTCAGGTATTTCCTCTATTTGATTTTAGTGATTTCAAGGGAGCGTTTGCCTCATTCTTTTTAATTTCATCGACCTTCATCTGGAACTATATGGACCTCTTTATAATAATAATCGGATTGGGTTTATCCGAAAAATTCGAACAAATCAATAAACGCCTACTTAAAAGCAAAGGTAAACCAATGTCGTTGGACTATTACCTAGAATTTCGGATACACTATCGTAATGTAACAAATTTATGTGAAATGGTCGACGATACAATTTGTCAAATAACTTTAGTATCATTTTCAAATAATTTCTTTTTTATTTGTATTCAATTGATCAATATTATGGACCCGTTTACATCAACATTTCATGCAGTATATTTTTGGTATTCGTTAATCTATCTAATTACAAAATCATTCATTGTATCAGTAACATGTGCGAAAATAAATGAGAAATCTAAGGAACCGTTGGATGTGATCCGAAGTGTGCCGAGAGAGTCATGGCATCCAGAATTGAAACGATTTTTGGAAGATATAAAAAATAATGAAATTGGATTGACTGGAATGAAATTCTTTTATATTACAAAGCGGTTGATTTTGGCGGTGGCTGGAACAATTTTAACTTATGATTTAGTGTTAATTCAATTTCATGAATTTGATCCTACTGAAAATGACCCATGCTTTAATTAGCTATTTGAAAATGTGTTATGGGCCAGTTTCAGCTTTCAAAATATGAGCGTCTTTGCATTTAATTAAAATTCCTAAACATTTTAAGCAAATAATATATTCATTTATTTTAAACTACATACGAGTAATTCAAAAAAGTTGTTTTAAGTTTCTACTGTTAAAGTCGTATGGTATGTCAAATACTTACGTTTCCTAAAAATAAGTTTACGGGCTCAACAAATTATCAACTACTTATTTATTGCATAAGGTAGATTAAATGCTTAATTACGGGGTTGCTTAATACAACGTTATCAAATAAAAATATTTAGTTTGTCTATGATTAAGTTTCAAAGTTGAAAAGTTAATACACATATCGATTAAAATTTCCGTCAAACCATAATATTTTTGTTTTGACGCCGCAATGACGATCAAATTTTAATTTTTATTTATTGTCCCATACGACAAATCAATTAATAGCCGTATTTTATTATTCGAGAACTATCTGGAGCCGAATGGACAATTTCTACTGAAACTGCAGCTATTGTTTACTGGTGTCGCTATACCATAAAAATGAAAAATAAATTCATCCATAAAACAAACATTTATCACCAGAAATATACTAATTGACATCTTACTACGTTTTAAATTTTTATTGTAAGATTATGACTGTGTGCCTGAGAGCAATTTTTTCGACTAAAGGGCCAACCATAAAAAAATTATAAAATTAAAAAAAATTAAAAATTTTGACGATACTAATTTTTAATGACATTCCAGCCATACTAGACGTAACGAGCATGCCGTAAATATTGTAGAATATTGAATGACAACTATTTATTTATTTATAAACTATTTGTTATAGTGACAGCTGTTTATTGTTTGTTGTTTTTTTTAGGTAGCACGATACAAATTTTAATTTTTTTTACGTTTGAACGCAAAATTTCGCTCCAATAATTTTTATTAAGTGACAATTCATATTTAACGAAGCTTCGTTAAATTTTTTAATTTAAATTAATTTTTCCATGGGCGAAAGCACAGAAACGGCATTTAACGCAAACATAATTTTTTTAAAGTTACGTTTATAATTTTTTTTAATTTTTCTATGGTTGCCCCTTAAATAGACTACTAAACGAAATTAATGACTAGTTATGCTAATACCCACCAGTTTTAATCATTTGGACTCCTACTGAGGTTGCTTAACGATTTAGTTGTCATTTTCATTTTTTGTTTGTATTATTTTTTTATCGAGCACATACGAGTAAAAGTGTCTAGAAAGAAATACTGTCATTCTCAAATTTCGATTGTAATTTATAATCGCGTTCATGAATAATGCGATTCTCATATCCATATTTGTTTTATTTTTTCTATTTCCTTGATTTTATCGATAATAACAAACCGGTGTTGTTGAAAACAATGTGACGTATGTAAAGTCATAATTTAGTTTAATTTACAATTTAGTTTACAATCGGAGGCACAGCATATTTAAAAGATACTAGTGCCACCTTTAAATGAATGATATGAATCAGTCATTAATTTAGTTTAATCGGCAATTTAGTCAATAAAATCGCTTTCAGGCACATAATCTAAGTTTTTAATGGTTTCAGGGGTTTACAAAATAAATTCCTTTTCAAATTTCCCATTGAAATGGATAGTGCTCCCGATAGTGGTTCCTCATAAATAGGTAGAGCAAAATATTTGTGCATCGATTTTTAACTAAAAAGTTGAATGAAAAATCTTAGTTTAAAGTTAAATAAATTAGTTATATGCAAAACTAGTGCACTATATATAAGTTTTGATATATAGTATAAAATTGCGTGCTCCGTATACATCTATCGGGTGCTAACAAAAGTACACGGCTACTATTTTACTATCAAGCCCTGCTTTTTTTATCGTACGGTTTGAAATAAGCCTGTTCGAAATGAGCATTTGATAAAAAGGATATCGTTAATTTATTTGACACATCTATATATAAAAATGGTGTTAAAAATGTATAAACACGCATCAGTTAAGAACAGCTGAACCGATTTGGCTCAATCTTTTTTGTTGTGTTCGCAATTACCAGGAGATGGTTCTTACGAAAGAAAATTTTGGGAGAATCTACCAGCAAAGTCAGAAAATTCAGAAAATCGAAAAATGATGTTTTTGTATCGGATTTTGCACGTATTCGATTCAGATGTTCTTAAAGAAGAGAAAAATTGGAAAATCTGAGTGGAAAACTCGAAACTTCCGGAAAAACCCGAAAAAATTGAATTTTTTTTCTATGTAATTTTTAACTGTTTGCATGGTTTGATGATTTTGGACGCTGTAAAGCGTGAAAAGTCAAGGCAAAGCTTGAAAAAACTCAGAAAACCTTGAAACAAATTGATAAAAATACAAAGTTAACGGTGAATGTCAACTTAATTCGCGCTGCTTTCAATTATGACTACAATCGCCCTCAAAGATCTTCGCTAGGGCTATGCTGTGCCGATGGAAAAGTTCAAAAAAGCTCAAAAAAGCTCAAAATTGCCGGTTTTGAGTTCGCCACCGGAACCATTGTGTACCTATTTCTATGCAGATACAACGCTATCCAGACATTTTCTCACACACATGCAACAGTACAATAAATGCTTTCACATGACGCCATTTGGAACCGATGTTGTTAGTCAACCACCATCCCACCTATAAAATGGTGACGTCACCACGTGTTCATCATTTCAATAATTTTGAACGATTGTATACTCATCATAATCAAAATTGGCCTCTATTTTATAGATTCAAGGGCAAATTTATCATCTTAGCGGAGCGTAAATGCCATCAGCGAATGAAGAACCCAAGTTCCTTCAAATTTATATCGAAATTCCGAATTTGAATTAAGTTATCGTCTTGCGCTTTTCAATGCGTCAAAATGAGAGATAATCAGAGAAGTGTCTTTTGCATGGACACAATGCGCTGGTTCGTTGCACGGTGCATTTAGTCGTGAATTGCAACGAGAAACAGTGTACGATCGAGATTCAATGACCCAAATAATACGAACGAATGTCGCGTTTTTGAATGCACGGCAAAAGAACGTGTACGACGCATTGATGAAGGCAGTTGGCGAAGGAAACGGCGGAATATTCTTTCTCGATGCTGCCGCGGAGGTAATGGTAAAACCTTTCTTATTTCATTACTTTTGGCTACAAAACCCTCGAGATCTCAAATAGCGTTAGCTGTTGCATCATCGGGAATTGCAGCCACATTGCTAGACTGCGGCCGGATGGCATATTCTGCATTGAAGTTGCCGATGAATATCCACACGAATGACAAGCCAGTGTGCTCAATTGCCAAGAACTCGGCGATGGCCAAGGTATTGCAAGAATGCAAAATCATGATCTGGGAGGAGTGTACAATGGCAAATAAACGATCATTAGAAGCCTAGATGAAGGATTTATGAAATGATTCAAGACCTTTTGGTGGAGCTATAATTCTGCTGGCAGGCGATTTTCGTCAAACACCACCTGTCATTCCGAGATCAATAGCTGGAGATGAACTCAACGCATGTCCGAAATCGTCGAGTTTGTAGCGCTATGTGAAGAAGTTGCAGTTGACCACGAACATGAAAGTTGTATTACAGAACGACTCATCAACTGCTGATTTTTCCAAACAAACCGGCTATGGTAAAATTCCTGTTGATGTTTCGACCGGATTGATTTCGTTTCCCTCGAATTTTTACATGTTCACGACGTCGAAGGAAGAGCTTCACGAAAGTGTTTCTGGACATCCGCCGAAACTATATGAATCACGATTGGCTTCGCTGGGTAAGTGCATTGTTACAAACCCGTTGACTGTGTGATCAGTCAAGACGAGGCAACCAACTATCCGACCTAGTTTTGAATGCGCTTGATTTGCCGGGAATACCACCGCATAATTTGATGCTGAAGGTCAGATCTGTGATAATTATGCTGCGAAAACTGAACCACCCGAGTTTGTGTAACGGAATGCGATTTGGCTGTGGAGAAACTGATGAACAACGTGCTTCAAGCAACGATCATCAAGGACAAATTCAAATGAGAGAATAGAACATCCATCCCGAGAATTCCTCTGATTCCAACTGACATTCCGTTCGACTTTAAATGCATTCAGTACCCCGTTCGTTTGGCATGGTATTGAATTGGTATTGATTTGCGCTATATTCGATTTAATTCCACTCGAATAAAATACATTGAATTCTTTTGAATTCCAACTGACCCCAACTCATTTCCACACTGAGCGAAAAAATGCAAAAAACAACTCAGTTTTTGATGGATGCCTGAGTTTAAATCGACATTTCATTCACTTTTCAATACATTAGTGTAGAATTCGATGAAAAAGTGAATGGAATATCCACTCAACTCAATCGTCTATTGAGAATTGAGTTAAGTTGTTTGATTTTTTATCTCATCAAAATTAAATTTCGTAAAGGACAAAAGTATTTGTTCGGAACGAAGTAATTTGGGGCGGAACAAGTTTGGACGGGTAAGCTAGTATTATATAATAATAATATTTAACGAGAATCAGCCAACAAATTATTTCTCATTGCGGTTTCTCATATTAAAAATCAACTTTGGTTTTCCATCGTAATACTTTAATATTATAATACTAGGGTCCCATTTGAAACGCGATATTTCAAAACGCGATATTTCAAAACGCAATAGTTACAAAATGCGATATGGTACAAAACGCGATATTTCAAAAAACTCGCGTGAGTTTAGGGCGGGTTATATCAGGCGGGTGAAGGGGAAATTTAATTTTAGTTCAAAGGAATTTAAAAATCGAGAAGAGCATGTATATATAGGGTCGGGTTATTTCAGGCGGGTCATTACGCTCTAATCGCTTCGCTCCCTAGCTAGATTTCTTTTAACTTTATAGGAATTTCAAAATCGATAGGAGTGGGAGTATAGGACCGGGTTATATCAGGCGGGTTGCTGTGCAGTGCACATTCTGTACCATATCGCGTTTTGTACCATATCGCGTTTTGTAACATCGCATTTTAAAATATTGCGTTTTGTACCATATTGCGTTTTGAAATATCGCGTTTTGTGCCATAACGTGTTTTGTACCATCGCGTTTTGTACCATATCTCGTTTTGTCATATCCCGTTTCGAAATATCGCGTTTCGAGCCGATCCCATAGAATATTAGGTTCTTAATGTGCAAATCGTCAACTTGTACATCCAGACAACAATTTAACTTCAGCACGTCCATCACTTTCTGTCATTTTTCTATCTAATGGTATGGTAGTTCATCTGATTGGTGGTAAAAGGCAACCTTTGATAGAGCACCATATTGTACTCAAGAATAGCCTAATATTAGTATTATCTCATTTAACGGATGCCAATAACTTGTCCAACTAAGCATTTGTTTCTTGATTTTATTAGGTTCCTCAACATTTGCTGTAGCTCAGTAGCGATTCTTATTAAATCTTATTTTTCAAGCCGACCTTCCATATTGTTAACCACATCTTTGTAAAGAGGATTGTTGGCGATCAGCTATACCGTAACGCATCATACACTCATATTTTAGGGACCAAGCACTTCCTTGTGATATTCAGGTTCTTAAGATGTTCAGTTACAACCACACCATATTAGATAGATTCTCGCCAACTTCGATTTTAGATACAGCTTGTTCTTGGAATACGTATTTTCTAGTGTCTTGTTCATTTGACTACCTTGGCGAACTCTTGACAGCAGGTCTTATGCGCATTGATAGGATTGGTAGCGCTTGATGCACATGTAGCTATTATACCCGATAATGTGACTACTTAGGATATCTTGCTGTAAGTGATAGTCTTGATCTCTTTGTAATTGATTGGGGCGTTTTTCTGTTCGAACTCACGAGTGATTTAGGTGATCTTTGCTCGAGTTTCTCGAGTATGGTATCGTAAGTCAAAATTTGAACTGATATGGAGCACTGGATGTCATGAAACACGGCAATTACAGTTAAGAACCACTTGTATAAATTATAGTTAATTTCATCACTTCCAAATTTTAATAGCAAGTGTTACACAAGTGTGCAAAGTTTCAAGTAAATCTTATGCAGTCTAGATAATTAGAAGTGGTAGAAAAATTGATTACAAGATTTCAATAGAAACAGACAGAGAAAACATGTTAAAATATGGTATTGTATCCACGCTGAGTTTATCTGTTGATATATCAATAGACTTCTCGATCCTTGAACAAACTGGAACTTCTTCTTTTTGTTATCAAACGAAAAAAAAAATATTTGGTGTTTATACTATTAAAAGCTTAGGACTTCACTATGTGCCGCCACTTTGAATAAAATGTTTGTGATAATTTTTGTTCAAAATTCTAGGGCACGTACTGCCTTAAAGTTGTTCAACAGTAATGACTGATTGCACGAGAATGAATATAACTAGATTTTATATTAAATATTTATGCTTTTACCTTTACCCATAATTACAGACTATATTATGAAATACGTAATACTTATTCACATATTTCATTCACGGTTCGGTACATTTAAGTCAACGCAATATTTTTAGACAAGTAATTAAATCTTAAATTTTGTTAGGCAAAAATGCGTGAAATTTGTTTCACATTGATTACAGTGAATCTTTACGATGTTCCAAAGTACTAAACCATTAGTGTTTGTATTCATCTGTTGTCAGCCAAAAGAATTTTTAAAATATTTAAAACTTTTTTTTGGTTGGAAAGATTTCTGGCCGTTTATTTCGAAGTATTAAATAAAAATTCGGTTACGTTTACGTATAATTTTACTTAATTTATTTATTAATGATAAAGTATATAAATAAGAGCTAAAATATAATGATTATAATTAAAATGTCTATTTACAATGAGTTAAAATAAAATAAGTCCTTTATTGATTTACTAAGCTACGTTAAAAAAAAAATTAAAACTATCACACATCATTCATACAAAAACTTTAAAACTTTCAGTCGACTTTTATTTATTTTCTCCCAAATGTTGATCGTTTTTCTAAAATCTTCTTTATCCGATGATCTTCATAGTAACAAATGTAGGCCAACGCAAATAGACAAATCACCGATATCAATGTAAATAGTGCAATAAATATGCCGCTATAAACAAATCGTTCAATCGCCTCTTCTGTCGATATCGTTTCAGTGGTTGTTACTGTTGGTTTCGTTGTTGTCGATGAATTGGGTTCATCGGCAGGAGGCTCGAACGTTTGGACAACATTTGAATCTAATATGGATATATCGGCGCATGCTCGAAATTCTTCTTGCGGTCCACATCCAACCGCACCAGTTCCATTTGCGCATGTACCCCAATTATTACCAGCTACATATCTCCATTGGAATACACATCGATGACATGAAAAATCTGTAAACAATAAAAAAAATTATAAACATATTACAAGTACATTTCGAAAGTAATAATGTATTATTTTAACAATAATGAGAATTTTTTATTTTAGAAATTTATGTCTAGGTAGTGATATCGCATCGATTCTCTCGTTGGCGTGGTAATGGGATTATTGGCTTTTGTCTTTATTTCCGGAGATTGTTGGTTATATAGACTGTTAATATTAACACTGAAGTGATAGGAAGAGTGGGCCGAATTGCCTTAATAGTTATAATAAAAATTTGCAAGCTTTTCTGATATAAACAAATTAAATTGTCTTAGTTTATTTGCATGCTATGCATTTATTAATTGTTTATTAATTTTAATTTGAATGCATACATTATGGTATGATGAATCGTAATAAATAAAATATTTTACGCTCGTGCCCAATTAATTCACAATTAATCGAATTTACTTTTTTTTAAATATATTCTTTACATTGTTCACGATAAGCATGTAAAGTATTTTTTTACAATGCAAAATTAACAATGCAAAATTAATTCATGACCATTAACTGAAAATTAAATTAAAAACAAAAATGTTTGAAAGTTATTGAACTCTAGGATTGTTGATTAATTAATTTAAATGTAAGTCAACATTTACAAACAACCATAGAAGAAACAATCAATTTGTAATCTCTTAAAGTTAAAATGAATTATGGACGTGTAAATTGAACTAACCGAAAACTCTTTGGTAGACTTTAAATTGTTCTTGATTTCTATGGTTTTTGAAGAATGCACACATTATTCGTTAGGAATATTGAACCATGTTTCTGTTCAAAAATCGAGTAACCTCAATAAAACTTCTCCCAAACGCCATAGAAAGCAAGAAAAATATAAAGAATTTTCTTCGTTCAATTTACATATAAATAATTCATTGGGCAGTTCCACACAGTGCTCCAAAGAAGCAGCTTCATCTCCGTCTCTTTCTGCGATTACTTATGAAATCGGTTTTAATTGCGACTAATTTTCCAACCAAAATTATGACGGGTGATTAGTTGTGATAAAATCCGCTAGGTTAAAGAAATCTAAGTAAATAGCCAATAAGTAGTACTTCAATGTTTATTTATCTATATCTCACTTCCGGTTGAAGACTCAACGAGTGAGCACCATTTTGGGAACTTCAAATAGATTAAATTCTTTTTGAGGCGTCTAATCTTGTGTGTTCTCGTGGATTTTTCAATCGGAGTCGAAACATACTTAGTACAAAATACAAAATTATAGGTCGTGTGGACTGAATGGTCTAGACCTCAGCAAATTATAAACAAAAAACCTATATTTCATTCGATTATTCGCAGCCAAGTGATTCAATTTTTAAAAGAGTTACTGCAGAACTTGAAGTGAAGAGTGAAATAATAAAATGATAAATTTCTGAAAATTTTGTAACTTTTGTTATTTTGGGATTAATGGATTACGTTTAGTATATGAACCATTTGATTTTGAGCTGCTGATGCTATGGTTAATCAGATTCGTAATATAAAAACTTTCTAAAGAGCAAGAATTTGTAGATTGCTAAGTATAATATTTCAACATCTCCGTCAGATAATTGACCGACATGGCCCTGAAATACACTTAAATTAAAATAGAAGTAAAGCTATGAACAAATCATTGGGGTAGGTAGATACTCGATCGGCTAGCAAGTAAGCGATTTGCTAGCCGAAATCTTGGCTAATCAATCAATTTTACTAAGAAAGTTTGAATTTCAAATTAGATTTTTAAAAAAATTGTTGGTTTACTGTACAACTGCAAATATAAACAAAAACTTTATAAAAAATATAATTTGAAATTCAAACTTTCTTGGGATATTGATTGAGCAGCCAAGATTTCAGCTAGCAAATTGCTTGCTTGCCTGCCGATCGAGTATCTACCTCATTGATTGCAATTTTTGGGGTTGCTGTATAAACCAAAATTTTTCCGATTCTTTTCACTAGCAATATCTTCCCTCTAAGCAAAATCGCGAATATGCTTTAAGCGAAATTAAAACATAACATATATTTGTTTACACAATTTGTAGTAAAACTTGAAAATAACTGAATCGATAAATATATATATTTATACTGCGCCGTGTTTTATATTTAACATCTTGTCAGACAGGCATGTTTATATGTTTATGTTTATAAAACTTTATCAGTGAAAAGCAAGCGCATTTTGGGCGATTATAGCGGTTTTCGTTATTGCAAGTCAACCAATCTAACTTTTCTATGGGAAAAGTGCAATGTACAATGTAAAACTTTTAAGAGGTGTATGATAGCATCCAGAGGAAAATATTGTGGAGTATCTTAGCGACAAAGAGACTCAATAGCCCAAATTTTATTTGACAATCAAAATATTGCTTACGTGGATTACATTTGCATACTGAATTATAACATCGTGTCTCTAAAAGAAGTCGTGATTTTGTTGGAATCAATATGCACCCAACAAATTGATCTTCATATCAAGTGTAGGAAGTATTAGTAAGAAATTCAGAGAGCAAAATTCTGTCTCTGTATCGCAATAGGTTACCGAACATTCTATGGTTCTGTAGAATTCTTTTCAATACAAAAAATAATTTTCAACCAAAAAAATTTGCTGTCCGATCAAAAAATTTTGCTCTAAATTTCTACGCGAGTTTTTTTTCAAATTTTCAAACTTTAAGGCTAGTATGCAGCTGACGTGAAATGTTTCGTGGTATGTTTCGTATTTAAATATAGATGTCTCTGTTTCATAATACGTTTCATAATTATTTGTATTTGTTGTTGCGCTGTGTATCAAGTGTGTTTAAATAGGAAAAATGAAAAATTTATTAATTTCCAATATTTAGAATGTGCGTTAAAATTTTATGCAATTCTACAAACTAATTTTTCGTTCAATATTAATCTGCTTAATTTTGGAGACCAGCGAACATTTCATTTCACGTCAGCTGCATACTAGCCTTTAAGCTAGTACTCAGTTCAAAATGAAATGAAATTTTACCGCGATCTCCAATAATCTATTTATTTTCGCGTGAAATAGAAATGAAATTTTATTTGGAGAATGATTAATTTAAACGTATAAATTTGTAGACATACATAAATGAATTTGTTAGTTTACGTAAATAAATTAAATTAAATTAAATTGACTTTAATTAGAATTTATAGATTTGTGGTATTAAAAAATTTGTTTATTGCCAAACACAAACAAATTTCAAAATTCTCACATGAAAATATTTTGGAGAGTTTATGCGCACCATCTTTGATGTATTGAGCACACTTTGATTTTTTGCTGGTGAACTGAGTACTACAAAATGACAACAGAAGTGGAATTTTTCACTTTGGTAAAATCGTTTGAAAATTTCACGTGAAATCGAACTGAGTACTAGGCTTTACATATAAAAATGACACAAGCGAAAACGAAAATGAAAATTCCACCGCTGAATTTTATTTTGTGGTATGCAGTTTAGCCACAGAATAGACAGAAACATCATAACGCTATTTTTGTATGAAAAAATATCGACTCAATTTGTTGACGTTGCTTTGCGAAAAGGAAAGGAAAATTGTTTGCAGTGCCAAAAATGGTCGATAGGTAATTTTTTCTTGGTCTACTCAATGGCACTTCTGGATAATATCTATTCTATGGTTTAGCCAAAGAATATATATGTATATATATCCAGAAGAGGCATGCCGTAGACCAAGAAATTTTTTTCCTACCTTAAATTTTTTATAGGAAACGTAACTTTTAAATAAGAATATTAATAATTACAGTAATGATTTTATGTTAACTATAACTGTTTTTTGTTGAAATATGCCGTCAAAGCTTCATTGTGAGTTCATAATTGTTTGTTTGAAATAAAAATATTCAAAAATAATAATCATCAAACAATTCTCATTATCATCAAATTTCTGAGTCCCGTTCAACTGATGCTGAATTTCAAAGGTTGCTTCGGTTAAGTAAACCAATATGAAGAATATTAATAAACTTTATAAAACGGCATTTGCAATCTCCGGTGCGAATTTTATGTACTTTACGGTTCCTTTCTGTTGGTTGCTACCAGTGACCTATAGGACAAGACTTTTCCATAGCGATGTCGCAAACATCCGTGTCTCGGTGTGTTGAGGAAATATGTCATATGGTCGAAAATAATTTGGCCAGAGAATTTGTTCAGTTCCAGCTAAACCCATCACTTAAGCAGCAATTTTATAATTCATGTGTTCACTGATGGTTTTCTGACATAAAAATCGGTATATTTTTGACATATTTTACCCCGGCTAACTTCGCTTCAGTAAAATATCCCATTTTTTTTATTACACGAGTGAACGCGTTTATTTTTGACTTGGCATTTAACCGTTCAGTATTTCAAACGTCAATTTACTTTACAAGTAAATTTAATATTAAGGTGATGTTTAAATTTTAATAAAATATTAACGAAAATGTTTATGATTAAATCACGTTTATCCGGCTATTAAAAATTGAATTTTTTTCAAAACAAAACTCAGATGTCAAAAAACCCCAAAAAAATCCAAAACAAAGTGGAGTTAAAAATATACCGATTTATAGGGTGTGCTCTGTTTGTAGCTCAAAAAAAACCCGGATATTTTTTTATCCTCTTGTACATGAGTGAATACTAGGAATATGTACCAATTTCCTGGAGTTACCGGTTTAATTAACAGAACGCATAATTCTACGAAAAACGGTCAAATCATTTGTGATGCAAATTTTGGAAATTTGAATGTTAATGTTCGATACGGTAAGTCATTCCATGATAGTTTTGTCTGAAGTACTTTGCTTGTCAAGCGGAAACAAGGAACTGAATATGACAATGGCATCAGAAATATGTGGTTCACAAAGATATTCACAAATTTTCACACATTGAAATAAGTTTGAATGTTTAAACTATGTAGTTTTAGGTGATAGTGGATATGGCCGTGGGCTTCAACCGTGGCTGATGAGTTCATTTGCATCACCATTTAATGCATCGCAGGAAGAGGCTAACAACATGAGCCATAAAAATACGGCATATTGTAGAAAGATTCATCAATCCGCAACTAATATTAATGTACACTCTTCAAAAAGCCGATTTAATAATAAATTGTTGTGCAATTTTGCACAACGTGTTAATTTTAAATGGGTGTCCGTTACCAACAGAGGAAGACATAGCAGCTGAAATGGGCCGAAGTTCTGTTTTGGAAGGAGAAGAAACCAGTAATGTATTCGGCAAGAATTCTTTCTCTTGGCAGAGCAATAAGGAACGATTGTAGTTCCAAACAAAATTAAAATAACAGTTATTTAGCTCTTTTATTGTTTTTATTTATTAGTACTTAAGCTTTCGGAACCATTTCAGAAAAAATTTCATCATGTGGATGAAAAAACTAGAAAAATGTTAACCAAATATAATTCGGTAATTCCAAAATTATATGGATTACCAAAAATCCACAAACCTGGTTTTCCATATAGACCAATAATCAGTTCAATTAATGGTCCAACACATAGTTTATCGTCTTTTTTGGGTAATATTATAAAATTTAGTATTGGTAATACAAATTCAAATATTCTAAATTCGGAAGATTTCAAACAAAAAATTCAGAATGTTACTCTTCCTCAAAATTACCTTTTAGTTTCTTTGGATGTTACGTCTTTGTTCACTAATGTTGATAATAGACGTGTGACTAACATTATTAAAGATAACTGGAGGAGTATTAAACAAAATTCAAAAACTAAATTGACTAAAGTTCAATTTATGGCGGCATTGCAAATAGTTTTGAATAATTCTGATTTTTCTTTTGGCAATAAAATTTACAAACAAACTTTTGGTTCTCCAATGGGTTCTCCTATTAGTCCCATAATCGCAAATTTAATGATGGAATTTTTGGAAAAAATGGGATTAAACTCTTTGGATTTTCAACCTTTATTTTATTTTCGTTATGTAGATGATATTATAACGGCAATCCCTGAAGACAAAATTGAAATTTTTCTGGATGTATTTAACTCTTTGGATAATAGAATAAAATTTACTGTTGAAAAAGAAATTGACCACAAAATTTCATTTTTAGATCTACTTTTAATTCATGAACCGGATGGTAAAATTTCTTTTGACTGGTACCATAAAAATACCTGGTCTGGTCGTTATCTAAATTTTATTTCTTGGCTTCCTATTTCTTACAAAATTAATACAATAAAAATTTTAACTCAAAAAATTCTAAAATTGTCCGATACTAAATTTCATTACAACAATTTCAAACTTTTGGAAAACACTTTGGTAAATAATCAGTATCCTAAAAAATTAATTAATAAAGTGATTTGGAAACAAAGAAGTTATCAAAATTGTACATTAAATCCTGAAATTGAAAGTACAAATTATTTATCTTTACCTTACATAAAGAATCTTTTCGAAAAATTAAAACATTTATTTAAAAATTATAATTTCAAAATTATTGGTCGTTCAGCTATGAGTTTAAATGATATTTTGTTTTCAAAATTAAAAGATCCGATACCATTAAAGAAAGAATCTAATCTGGTCTATAGGATTAAATGTAACGATTGTAACCTAATTTATACCGGACAAACTAAACAGTTTTTGCGGGAGCGGTTCTTTCAACATTTACGTGGTGCTTCGGGAAATTCAAATTCAAATCAAATAAGTGCACTTTCGGAACATATTAGAGATACCAACCATAAAATTATTTTTGAAGATGTAGAAATTTTGGAAAAACAATCAAATTACAGGAAACGATCTATTTTGGAAATGTTACATATAAAATCTAGTTCAAATTCTCTAAACAAAATTAACGATTTTGCATACATTGGCAATTCATATAATCTATTTTTATAATTTGATTTTTTGCTTTTACACAATTCATATTTTACTTAAGATGGATAAAATTGTTTTCAATTTATGTTTTTAGTCAAATTTTATTTTGTAAAGTGTTTTCCTGTAGATATCAATTTTTGTTGCTTTGCTAAAATAAAGAATATATTTTTTCTAGTAGCGAGCGATATCTACAGGAAAATAGCTACGTTTTAGTTAGCCTTGATTTCGATTTTATTTTGTATAGAAAATATTTTTTTGTTAAATTGATTTACATACTTTTGAGAATGGAACCGAAATGGTTCCGAAAGCTTAAGTACTAATAAATAAAAACAATAAAAGAGCTAAATAACTGTTATTTTAATTTTGTAAACTTATAAGCTCATAAAACAATTTAATGTAGTTCCAAACATTTTTGTAATAAAAATAAACCCAATATCACATTATATTTCAATTTTGAACAAAAATCAACCAAAAACTATAAACTATTTGATTAAATACACGCTCTACTAAAAAAATCACCATAAAAAAATTGCTGATTTTTTTTAATGTTCATTCTGAGTTTTACTTTCTCAGTCATCAAACCGGAATCGGTTTATGGTTTTCTTATACCAGTTAAAATATTTATACCATTTAAAGCCATGTATGATTTTTGTCATCAAACCGGAATTTCCCTGCAGCAAAAATTGTATTTCTCGCCAGCTGCGTAATAGCCTTTATAGAAAAAGGTTAATTATGAAATTTGGTTCTGAATAGTCAATCCGCCTGGAGTGTAGAGATACGAATTTTGATGAAATAACGTTTCTTTTTATCAAAATTCGTCATTTTCGGTAAAATTTATTGCAAAAAGCGAGAAGGTCCTATGGAAGCTACCACTGCTGGTGAATCGATTTCGATCACTGGGGGGACCCCATATTTTATGAAAAAAGTTTAAGGATGAAGTTCTATCCCTTCCCTCATTGTTGAAAATCGGTTTTTTAGTTAAAAAACGTTATTTCCTCTTAAATTTTGGAAAACTGATGGGCAGGTAATGCTGAAAGTTAATTTCGAATCGTTTAGCTCATAATCGTTTTACTCGTAGATGAAATGCTTTACAAAACATTTGCAAAAAATGAGAAAGCTCGTATGGAAGCTACCACTGATGGTGAATCGTTTCGATCACTGGGACCTCCTATTTTATGAAAAACGCTTAAGAATAAAGTTTCATCCCGATCAATCAATCCGTCAGAGCTGATAGACCGGTATTGTTGCAAAATTATTTTAGAATCGTTTAGCTCATAATCGTTTTGCTAGTAGATAATATATTTTACAAAACACTTGCCAAAAAACGAAAAAGGTCCTGTGGCAGATACCATTTCCAGTGAACCGATTTTGGTCAAAAACACTGGGATCCGCCAAATTATAGAAAAAACTTAAGTATGAAGTTATATCCCGATCAGTCAATCCATCGAGGCTGTAGATAGCGCACTGAAATTTAGACTGCACGGCTCCACACAAGGAATTTTTTAAAAACTACTTTTGTTTACTTCGGTGATATATGATTACTATAATTATTTTAGTATACGTAAAAGAAAGTAAAGGCGGATTCAGTGTTACGTTCTTTCGTTCCTTCCTTCCTTCTGAATTACTTTTAACCCAATTTCATTGGTTATAATGATGTTTTTTTTATGTGAATTTTTTTTCAGAAACTTGGATTGATTTAAAAATAATTCAGAAGGAAGAAAGCAACGAACGAACGTTACACTGAATCCGGCTTAACACATCTTTTTGCTGTGTTCTTTACTATACAATAAAACTAATGTGGAAATTGGAAGAATTTAAAATTATTCAAATTTTTAAATATCACTTCACTATCGCGTGAAACAAAATTAAACATCTGCAGTAGTAGTTACTATTGCTGATGATGTTGGGGTGAGAAATCTGAACCTACAGATTAGAACACCTAAAAAACAGAACCCACAAACACTTGGTTAGCATGTCTCGCTCTCCCTCTTGTTACAGATCGAGTTATCTGGAAGAGCATAGGGGTGTCCACCAATGTTAGTGCATCAGTGGCATCGAAAATGTGAGAAAAAATTACCCAGAATAATTTTCTGGTAGTCTACCACAAATAACAGCCAAAAATGTTAATCTCCACAACCTTAAAAATATGTGGGTTATAAAAATACACGCTTTCAAATTACAATAATTGTCACAGATAATTACACCAATTTTAATTGTTATCGAAATAACTTAAAACTATAAATACGAGTAACTATATTCTATTGGCATTCTAGCTAACAAATTGAAGACACTTTAAAGTGAAATTTTTATTTTAAATTCATGTCAGCAATAGTAACCGAGTACAAAACATGTAAATATGAATGTCTCTGCTATTGCATGAAAAGGAAATTTTCTTTATAATTAGACATGAATATCATGTTTTATGCTTTACATACGACATAAAGCATTTTCTCTGTGTCAATTTTCTTATGTAGAACATTTCCTTATTATGTAATTACTTTTACTTTTTTTATTTTAATATGCAAATACTTACTTTTCGGTAAAACGCCGTACACGGTAAAAATCGGACCTAATGCTCGGTCCGGATAAAATTTAAAACGAGGATTTGGATCAATTTTTGAAAATATTTGTATTTGATTGCTGTCCAAACATTCCTGGGTCGCCGTAACAAATGGGCACAGTCGAAATTCAAAATATCTAGAACGAAATAAAATATAATTTCAGTTTAAGAATTGGTTCATTGTTATTTATTTACTTGGTGATTTGGTTACCATGACCACTAACAAAAACAAATACGCAAATTCTTATTTTGTTATCAGCCGAAATAGTTAATTCAAAATACCAAGAATAGTCAAGCGCGTATTGATCGATGTGCAATACATGTTTTAGGATTGTTAAGCTTATTTACTAAATGATGCAGTCTTAATAAAACTATTTACCTTTTAAAAATATATAAATTCGTAGATCAGTAATAGTATTTCAGCGGAAGCATGAATAAATTAAACGTGATTCATATATTTTTCAATGGTAAAATAACAACAAATGCAATCGACACACCAAACTTTGTAAACACAACAAAATTTTTTTCAATAAATGCCATTGATATTGAAAATATAAAAATAATAATATTTTTAGTATCTTTCACCACAAACAAAATAAATACCCACCCATTATGATTCGCCGTTAAATCAACTTTGATTTCAAATGTTTGCTCCGGTTTGTATCGTCGCACGGTCACACCTAATCCATATTTTCCGCCAAATTCGTTTGGCCGCGGCTTCGGCATATCCCAAGCATCACCACACTCACCACATTTTCCACCATTTTTATTCCATTGGCGCGCAAACCCACCACAATACAATTCATGATCGTTGTAATTGTGAGGCGTTTGAAAGCCGAAACGCCATGCAGATGATCTACTTGGCGGTTCGATTAGACGGCCATGAGAATGTGATAATTTTATTTTAACAATTGTTATAAATATTATAATTAATAAATTAAATTTTAACATGTTTTTAATAATTTTATGATGTTATGTAATTTTTTCTTTTTTCTAATATCACAACAAAATTTTACGATTCACTGGTCACACATAAAAGCACTTTAAAATTTGTTGTCTTATGTTATTTAGATCATTTCTTTTTGCTTTTTTTTTATAAACAACACAAACAACCTTTGGTATTATATTTTATTCTTAACTGCGTGTAATTAATTCAACGGTTTCTTTTCAACTAATTTCTTAACGAATTTGGTTGGAATATAATTTTTTATTATTTTACATTTTAGTTTGTGCCCCCTCTTAAATTTTATGTTTTGTTTTTAACTTTGATGTTTGCAGTATAGCGCGAATAACGCGGCTCAGATAGTAATTGGCAGATTAATATAAGAATCAGCTGGGTGGGAAGGAGATTGCAAATAAGTTGAACACTTAATTTTGATTTAGTAGGGGCACCAATTTTTTCGGGATAGAAACATTCGCGCTATATCAAAACCCGACTATACAGATCAAAATTTCTACATTTCATTAATTAATAATCGAATAGGAAAGAAAACAACGGCCAGATTCAAGGTCACAAAATAAAATACCAATTGAAATATTGAAGGTAATTCACTCTTGAAATATTATTTTTGTATCATGCATCGTACCTGTATACCGCGCATTCTAGAGTCTTTAAAAAAAAAATCCGGTTTTCTTAAATTAAAATCGTTATCGAAACATGTTTCTTCTTACATTTCTATAAAGACGAATCGAAGTAGAATCAGATGTTGAAATAAAAATGTTTGTTCTACAAAATAACTCTTCCTTTCCATTGTACAAATAGTGAAAATCTTTATTATTTTACTTTCCAATTAATGTTGTAAGTAAATAAAAATTGTTATAGGTATAAATAAAATGCAAACTGCACAGTATTATATTTATTTGACCTAAATTTGAGAAAAATTATTTTGTTATCATTTTCTAGGCGAAAGCTTTGAAACATAAAAATACGATTCAATATACATAATGAAAGGAAATGCTCGTATGCCTTATTATAAGACAAAGGGTTATGTGAATCATCTTTGCGGATTGCACGAACTCAATTATAAAACCACAAATAATAATGTTTATATATGATTAATGTTATTGTTATAATTTATAGCATGTGGCCGAAACCAAAATGAGACCAAAATTGAAACGTTTTTTTAAAGCTATTAATCAAACATTATAAATAAGCACAAGTAAATTACGTCCAAAGTGACAAAATCAATTTTCACAGAAAAATTGCTAGTATGTTAACAAACAGCATAGTACACAAATTAATTAGGCAGCCCTCACCATCAATTGTTCTTGTTAAGGAAATTAAACTCGTAAGCAAAACAATTCAATCTAAATTATAATTTCACTTTAAGAAAAGCGCACAGAAAAGAAAATTACATTTTCATAATTTCACATTGTATTGAAAATATTTCCTATTGTCTTAATAATTATAATAAATCATAATGATTTGGGAAATAATAAGAAATATTGACTTAATAATATACACTAAGTGAGAAAGATGCTGAGATCTTAAACTTATAAAAACATTTTATTGATTTGAGAATTGAGTCATACGTATAAATATTTAATTCTCGCATTACAAAACTGTTCATGGCCAGCCGTACATCGACCGGTTAAGAGTAAAGAATATATTTTTGTTAAAATTTGGATCAAATTTGGATCAGTCGTGATCGCAAGTAAAAACTATCCATTTCTATATTTTGATTTAGTATTTTGACGTAGGTAATAAAAATATTAACCGTTATTTGGTTTACATTCTATTTGTTAAGGTAAATATCACAAACGTGTATGACAAATTATTATTGTTGATTTAAAATAATAAGTTCATTTGAGTTATTATTATTGCGTTTACGTTTTCTTTTCATTTCAATTAAATTACAATTACAATTACATTACATTACAATTAAAAGTTTTTATATGAATAGTTAATTTTAGAAGAGGATTTTATAAGTAGTGAATATCAAATTGTAAAACTAATTGATCTGGTGAACGTGGTATTATTTTATATTAGCTCTATATTACTTAAGGTGGAGGCGTTTAAATTTTGGTAAATCGCATAATTAAATATTTTGATTAGTCGCCGTAATCTAGTGATTATCCCCAGTTTCGTGTAAGTACCCCAGATTTTTCGCCACAGTAATTCTACTGACCTCCTGGTCGCGATATGGTTCTTTGCAGTCTTCTTCTTGGTGTGGTAGTCAGCATACAGGAACGTCCAGATTTTCATGCGGGTGCAAACGTTGTATTTGTTTTATTGCATGATGCTTAATTGCATCCGCGACAAGCTCGATCATTAGATCTCGATGGAGGTTGTCGTTTCGAATGTACCACGGTGCATTAACAATATATCGCAGGATTTTACTTTGAACTGTTTGTATGATTTTGATGTTTGTCTTCTTGGCACAACCCCACAGCTGGCTACCATATGTCCATACAGGTTTTAGAATTTGTTTGTATAGCAGCGCAGTTTGTTATGGATGGCTAGTTCAGATTGTATCTCCCTAAGAGCCAATGCATTTTTCTAAATTTTATGTTTAGTTCTTCTCTCTTGTTTTTTATGTGTTCCTTCCATCTAAGTTTAGCATCTAAAGTCATGCCGGAATATTTAATAGTGTTTGCATGCGGTACTACTATCGAGTTTATCATTATTGGTATATGATTAACTTTTAGATTTGTAAAGTTCACTTGGATTGATTTTGCTTCATTTAATTTGATTAGCCATTTCTTTGTCAAATTACATATCTGGTTAGTAGCCCTCTGTAATTTACTAGTGGAGTCATTGATCCAAACTGATGTGAGGGGATAAGATTCCTTTCTTCGATAATTGGTTATAGTCTTTTAAGAAGAACCTTTTCAAATAGTTTTGATAATGCTGGTAGCAGAGAAATTGGCCTATATGAAGCTTTATCATTCGGAGGTTTGTTCGGCTTAAGTATCATAATTACTTCTGTAACTTTCCATTGTCTTGGCACATATCTTAGTCGAAATGCATCATTAATTATATGCACTAGTTTCCTCAACGCTTTCTCCGGTAACACTTTTATTATCTGACCCGTTATAAGATCATATCCTGGAGCCTTATACGCATTCAGATTATTCTTGGTTTCTCATTTTAGTTCTTTCAATGTTACAGGTTGTAATCCTATTTATTTATCGGGGTGATATTTTCTTCTTCCGTTTGTTTGGGGTGGGCTGGAATGTTTCTTCAAGGAGATTTGTCTGTATCTTTTTGCCCAGTTAGAGTCCTGAGGTATTTGTTAACTGACTGATGTTTAATGTTTTTTATTGGGTATTTTAATTTGTCACACAAATGTTTAAATACCCTCTTATTTTCCAAGTTTCAATGTTTTTGGTAATTCTTCCGTGCTTTTCTTTTATTTTTAAGAAGTTCTCTCATTTTCTCTAGATAGCTAGTATTGAGCTTCATTTTCTTACTATTATTATTAGTACTTTCCCAGGTAGCACTTTGGATATTATGGATGAGTTTATCTAGTTCGTCTTCTATTTCGGCTGGTCCCTGTATTGGGTTCTGCAGACATTCTTTCTGTTAGCTGTGTTTGGAAGAGATCCCAATTGGTTTTGAAGCTCGTTAATTTCGAGTTGCTCTCTTTCATAATAATTGTTTGGCCAAGTATTATAATAACTGGTGAATGATCTGAAGATAGACTTTCCTTGTTCTCTATATGGATATAATAATCTGAGATCCCTCTTGTAATAAAAAAAAGTCTATAAGATCTGGAGTCTACTGATGTAGGTCAATAGGTTGGTGTACTGCCTGAGTGAAACTCGCATTTTAGTATAGTTTGCCTGAATTTGAGTAGTTTGCCTCAAACTGTTATGAAACGGCTTTTAATACTTAAACCTATAGATGTCATTATTTTGAGGCGACATCGTAACATTACCTCCCCTTAAGCCTGTTCGTACCGCGCAGAATCCCAGCTACCACTTCTGTATAGTGCCAACTGTTCCAAATGCCGACCTCGGATTCCCCCCACTTTCTTTTCTTTTTTCTGTAAACTACGTCGTTTATCTTAGTGATAACAGAATACAACCCGTTCCATGGCGGTTGTAGCTTCGGTGATAAACCTTTTCTTCGCTGTGGATTATAGAATCAATAAACCAATTGTTGTTTGCACGTATGTCATTTATATCTATTCTAGCAGAGCCACCTAGATAGATATAAGAGCCATAATATTCCGCCATTTTTTCCATAAGCTTTAGATAGAGGGGAAACTTCTGTTCTTTCTCATAAGAATCATTTTATATTAATATTTTTTAAATAAATTTTTGTAAATAAGCTACAGTATAAACAAGCAACATTGCTACACATGTCAAAATGGCAGTTTTTAATTTATTGTTTACAAGAAAGTTTGAATAAATTTACATATTTTGTAGCTCTGAAAATGATTTAATTTTTTTTGTTCTTTCGGAAAATTTAGAAAGAAAAACAACAAAACCCTAAAATGAAAAAAGGTGAAAAACGTCCAACGTGAAAGACGGCATATTTTCTGTTTTTGACATGTATAGAAACATACGGTATGAACGCAAGCTAAATAATAGGTGCATTATGTAATATCTGGATAAATATCATTGAGGGCGGTCAAATCCCGGTATGGGATGTAGCGCCAACAGTATGTAAGTTATTTATAATTGTGTACCAACAAATATTTCACAAATCGTGTAGACAGTCTCGTTAAATTTCATCATTAAAATTTTAATACTTTCATCAAGTGTGCCAGTTTACGTAAGTATTAAGCGGAACACATCGCTGGAATGGCTCTCTTGTTGCATATGATATGTGATAGACAGATAAGTAATTTACAATACTGAAGTAAACTGGCAAAATCTAACGGAAAATAATTTCAAAATATACCAACGATGATTAACCAATTTCTTATTCGTGTAGATGTTAAGCCGCGACGAAGTTTGTAAATTTTATTTGGAAAAGTCACCGATGATTTTATTTTACATTCCAAGAATAAGGGCGCTGGATTACACATATTGGATCTCCATTATAACATATATGATAAGAGGACGACTTTGTGTTGAAGTAAAATGGAAATTTAGTTGAAACATATAGGGCCATATAAAAAGTCTCAGAGGTTTTGAACACTTTTTATTGAAAATAAAGTTTAATCAAGCACCCAAACATCGAGCTTCTTTTTGTAGCCTGGTGCCCTATTCCTGAATACGATACAAAAACGAAAATACAAGATTCCTATTCAATTTTAAATAAGAATCTTACGAATCTGATTCAATTCAAATATGAATTTTGCATTTTCGTTTTCGTATCGTATTCAGGAATATGGCTGCTGAAATGTGTGTGAGTGCTCTCCGATATAGATAGGCATCAACACCACCAGTGGCAAACAAATATGGAGACTTCTATATGTGCATATCCACCATGGGGTAACTTGTATCCGGTAGCTTGTTCGTTTGTTTCCTATTTTCCATAAAATCAAAACATTTAATTGATTTTATAGGTAAAGGGGAAAGAAACGAAAAAGCTACCGGATACAAGTTACCCTAGTGTGTGTGTGATTTTATAGGTAATGGGGAAAGAAACGAAAAAGCTACCCTAGTGTAAACATGGACATCACCTATTCCGCGGTTCCACACTTTGACTCTCGTCGTGATTCTTTCCTCGTTTCCTTCTCCTTCAACAACAAACTGGGGGCCTACTATGGAAATCGATCGTCGACGTTTTTTGTTCGTTGTTTATATTCAGCAATAGTAATTGCTTGTTTTTTCACGACGAAAGAATCAAAGTGTGGAATGGCGGATTATAAAAAAGTAAAGAGCTGACAAGGGCTTGTATCCATCGACGAAATCGTTTGAAGTTATGTCCACTAAAGTTTAAGAAATTTTGGATGGAGAAAGAGAAATGTTTGTGCGGATTTTCGGCTATCAAAATGTTTGTTTCATTTTTCAATGACTTCTCCATCCACACAATTTCAAGCGAAACAAATTTATTTTGTTTGAAATTTTTATTTTGGACATTCCATCTTGCCCGTGGAACTATTAAAGGCGGACGCATGAAATGTGCTCTGTGCGGCTGTTTTGAGATCACACATTTTAAACGTTGGCTCGGCTCCTTAAATGCCAAGGCCAACAGCAATGAAACATGTTGAGCCCCAACTGAAATTTCAAGAATAGATAATTTACGAACTTAAAAACCGTTTATTAAATTGAAATCTTATGAGTACATCGCATTGAATTGAAAAGCATTGTAATGATTAATGAGCTTAATAAATTAATTACTTAAATCGATTGACTATTTCGGGGTTGAAGATGGTGGGTGCTGCATATCTAATTGGGCCTGCGCAATATCCCCCAATGCTGCTTGAATTTTATCAAGCAATAATTCACCTTTACGCACAACGTCTTCTAATCGTTCAGAAGCTTCTAAATTTTCAGCTTCGAGTCTCTTTAGGCTTTGAACTTGCACTTCCTGCGAACTATCTTCATTGGGCAGAGATTCAATTAGAATATCTATATCTTTGGCGCATCGTGATATTAACGATGAAAATAGTTGAGCATAATCTTCTTGATTTGTTTGCTGCGGTGTTTGAGAACCAGTTCTATCGAATCCGGGAAATTTACTTGGAACGGAACATTGCTGAAGTACACCGATGCTGTTGCAAAAGTGTTCGGCTTGCTGTAAACAAATATTTATTTAATATTCATATACATTTGTATTGGCTTTTTAATCGTACCAAATTTATTGTATCTTGTAATTGTGTCAAACGGTCTGCCATTATTTTAATAATATGTAATGAGAATTGAAAATATACAATTTGTTTAGATTTATTTATTTAGATGCTTATTTTGATTTTGACAGTAACAAGATGTGTTATTCAGCAAACTGTTATAGGGTGGATATTACAAGGTAAATTATAATTTGCTGAATATGTTTGTTTTGTTTTCTTCATTTTACCAGTTTGAAAGTAATTTATTTTAATAAATATTTTGCAAAAATTTATAAGTTAAAGCATGTACTCAATTTAATTATTTTCTCAAAGTAAATAACTCCTATTTATTAATTGATAAAACGGTCGATTTGTAAATATTTAACCTATAATAATTTTACGAACCTTGTCACCAATTATCAATTATAGATCTGTCATTTGAAAATTAGAAATTTCCACCCATTTATTTGGTATTTGCAAAAATTCGGTCAACATTACTCGAGAAATAAGAATTTATTAAATTTTGATTCTAATTTGTTATTTCTTTGAACTTACTTTTGTATTTCAAGAAGATTTATCCAAATGAATAAAATGGGTATGTATATTAGCACAATACAATGTTTAGTTTGCACGAGAAATCGTACGCAATGCGATTCGTGTTCTAAATTCTTTAACAATATTTTTTCTTACAGATCCGAATGATTCAAAAGAAAAGTTGAAAAAGCATTTAGAATTGTTAAAGGAAGAGTACACAAAGTTACAGAAAAACTACACTGAATTAGAACGGAAATATAATCAAGTAACTGTGAACTCTGCTGGAACTGAATTAAATGGGGAATTCAACAGTTTTGTATCCCGCTTGGTGTTTACAGTGGCCACGCTATATGGTCGGAAAATATATTCCGATATCACTATTAAATTAAAAGATAAGGAAGTTCCTGGCCACAAATTTGTATTGAGTGCGCGGTCAGAAATATGGCGTGAAGATATCCTAACCGAAACTAAAGAATTGGGTACGAGTGTAGACTGCGCGGGCAGTTATTAAATTTTAATGGTTTCTTTTAATTTTAGATTGGTCTGATTTAGAATCGGATGTCGGCCATGCGTTACTTCGGTGGATTTATACGGATGTGGTTGATTTACAGAACGATAAGATTACATTGGCATTGTTACGTGTAGCACATCGATTTAAGTTGGCTGCACTTTTGGGACTTTGTGAACGGGCATTGGTTGCGCTGGTTAATGTTAGATCATGTGTTCGTTATTATTGTGTAGCCGAAGAAGTAAACGCATCAACACTTTTAGAATATACATCATCACTGATATCGTCGCATTGGGATGATTTAACACCCGAAGATTTCGAACATATGACTGGCCCATTGTTATATAAAATGCTAAAAAGCAAAACAAAACATCCACTACATGCAGCTGTACGTTTATTGAGAGAAGATGTTGTATTTTTATGTCTTGTCGAAAATACCAATTCGGTAAGTTTTATTCTATTTGATATACATATCCTATTTTCATATAAAAGTGGTATTAGTTAGTCCCGCCACGGATTTTACCGTTTAGGATTTCCCTCATCCCCTTTATTATAAATGACCACAACTACATATGCATATAGTTTATTTTCGATGCCAAAACCATATTCACAGATTGCCCATTGTTTGTTTTCAAGCACAATATTCAGCTATCAAATCAAAATAGGTAGTAATAAAATACTGTAGCTATGCGTAATACTCCTAATAGTTTTTGATTTATAACAACAGAATAAAACTGTATTCTATTGATTTTTTGTAACAAATATATTTTAAATTTAATTAATCAATTTATCGAGTTTTGAGAATTTTTGGTTGGTTTTTTATAAAGTAAAGTACATACATAATTAAAAAAATGTATAATAAATTATGATTACATACTAGAACCTAAGTAAACTTAAAAGTAAAATCTTCACTCAACATTTTTTAAAAATTTGAGTGCATTAAACAAGAATAAAACAGTCATTGCGTCACTAGAAAAACCTGTTGCATCTTTTGTGATGGTTGCCGGGGCAGAATTACAATAGGAACCACGGCAATGGCATATTATTGCATTTTGTTCATCCTCTATACAGCCTTCTGGATATGCTTCCTCAATTTTGCTTTGTATCTCCCATTGTTTATTTTGAAATACCTGCAAGAACATATTGTGGTAATGTTAAAATTCCGAAATTGTGCTTAGGGGTATTACAACATACCTGACTCGTATATTTTTGATTTGCACAATCCCTTGTGATAGTTTTTACTTCCGATCCATCTAACAATTTTAAAGTTAATACTTTTTTCATACACATTGTGGAAAACGGACATTCGACTTCATATTTTTCACTGTGATCAAAATTCGAACATAATCGATTTGTGCTATTTTTTTGATAGTACACCGAATGGAATACAGAACATTTGTAACATTCTGTTTTACCAAATACCAGTGTAACTGTAATGAAAATTGAAAGAATTAATAATTAATAGTTTCGGTTTAAGTAAAGGTAAAGTGTTGGTATCGATTAAACTTGATGTCAACAACATAAAATTATCACGCAACATTAAAGAATTTACTGATGATTCAGCCAAATGTTCATTTCATTTAGTTCTAACTTGTCTAAAATATCTATTGTTATCTATTATAAAAATTTATGATTCAATTTTCTTCCTCTTTCTTGCATTGTAAACTGATAAGGGGCATTAGATTTAATATACAATTTGTATCTAAATGCTTATTGTTTGTTCTACTGTTGAATGGCGACTTATACTATTTTTATTGATTTTCCAAATATTATTTGGGTTGGGATCGTTGTACATAGCATTTTCCAAAAGCTAATAATTCAGTAACTCACTATTTTTTGGTAGAATTAATCATGAGTTAAAAATGGTGATAATTTTAAGGAATTTGCTGAAATACTACTTGAATTATCCGAATCATAACTAATACCTTGTAGGCAAACTCAAAATTTGTTTAGCTGGAAAATCCTGTACTTCATTTTAATAGTCAGAGCGTCCAATTAGTGATAAAATAAAAGCAACTAAACGTTTCATGTTTAACTAGTTCAGTGAACCGTACTCTTTAACATAACAAATTCATTTAAAAACTAATATTACATTACTGCAATTTCTTATAATGCTTTTCATACATAAAATAAGAGATAAACCTGTTTAAAAACATTTCTTTTATTCGCATTTATGAGCTTCTTTTACATTCACAAAATTATGCTGAATATTTATTTACTTTGTTGTTATTTTTTTGCGATGAACATACAGTTACAAAATTGATCAATTCACTTAAAACTTTTCACTATTTTGTATAAGTAAATAAACATGCAACTGATGATTCATTAAAATTTTCGAAGTAAAAGTTTTTGATTTGTAGAACAAAAACGGCACCGTATGTCTGATGATAAATTAGCTTTAAATTTATTCACATTTTTGTATTTATTTGTACTAATTTAAATGTTTAGTAATCACCGACCCCAAACTAGAATAGACAGTAGGCAATTTTTATCATTAAACTATTTACCTGTGACTAAAAAAATATTTAACATAAATACAATTTTTATATACATAGTTAACCAAAATAAACTCGAAATGCAAAACTTAAAATAACTAAAATCACAATTAATATTTTTACTTAATTTTAAATTAGAATTTTTCTACACTTAATTATAATATTCCTTATATAAACATTTTGAATTTAATTTTATTAATTTAATTCGCGTCTTCGATAGCGCACACTATCTCGATATTGGCAATACAAAATTAATCTGTTTTGTAAAAATAAAATTTTTATTCTAAACTTCGTCATGTGTTTATTACTCGAAATATTTTTGTAAACTATGTTTTTTTTACCCAATCTATAAAAAAGTTTTCTTATTTCACTGTATGTATGTATAATTATTTGGTTTGTTAGTGCATTTATTTAAATATTACTTCATATGGCTGTCTTTAATCATCAAATGCAGGATTTATTTATGGTCTTGTTATTCAATACATTTATCGGATATTTATCTGTAATTGGCTAAATCATTGGGGATCGGGGAACCATATAATCACTACATGTGCCATTAATTATCTCTAAAATTTTCTCGGTTTTTTTAAATTGTAATTATTTTTATCTACGAGGGCTTTTCGAAAAGTTACTAGAATAGTTATGAAAACAACATTGTAGTGGTTCGTTAATATTTACCTATATTACTAACACTTCAACGCATTTGTTCCATCGGTGTTCCTGTGTGCAGAAATAATGATCTCACTATTATTGGAAACCATAGGTCCGAGCAACTTATATTTAGAAAAAAGTGGAAATCGCTGTATATTCATATCTGGATGGAAGTAATTCAAATTTTAATTCATGAACTTTAGCCTCAATTGCACATGTATGAATTGGTTTCTTTTTTCGTGGAAGAACCCCCCCAATATGGAATCCATTTCAATTTTATTAGTCTTTTCAAAAAAACATTCACGTTTTAATTTAAATAATGGCCATAACTGAATTAGATTAAAAACCCGTTTTCCTTGAAAGAATCGAAATTTTCCGAACAGGGGCGATATCATGAAATCCGACCGGAAAAATCGATTGTTCTAAAATAATTCAATCAACATGCAGAAAAAAGATCAAAGTTGGCCTAGCAAAATACCTAGGACCCAAATAAATAAATGAAATACAGTAAAAGCCCTGTTATCCGGAATGTTTGGGGATGAGAGTATTCCGGATAATCGAAAATTCCGGATAATTGAATGTTTCATTAAAACTAGAAATTTTATGAGAATTTTGCTTGATTTCATTTATTTTTAGGATTTTCGTTTATTTATTTTCAAATTATATACCAGAAAACAATTTTTTAGACATCAGTTCATTGAATTTATTGCAAATAATAAATACATACAGATGTGGCCAAATTATTATCACCGAATACGAAATTCATGGTAATGTGATTTTCAAAGCCCGAACTGCCACCTTTTGTATGGTTGGCACGTCATTAGGGTAGATATCGACCAATTGTCTGTTTGAGAACCCTTTTTGACAAAATATGAATTCCGAGTATTTATTGTCCTGTTAATTAGTTTGACTTTCGAATTGTTTTGATTTTATGATAAGTAGATAGTATTTAAGAATTAGTATTTTACTGAAAAAATTCAGCCTCGTTTGTGACTTTGTAAAGTGAAAGTGATTTTTCTAATATTAGTGAAATTCACCATGGATAAAGCAATGTACATCAGTACTGTAACCAGAACCAAAATTTCGACGTATTTGGAAGTAGGCCAGTATATGCATACGCAAATAGCCCAGCAAACAGGAGTGAGCCGATCGTTCGTCAGCAAATTTTCGCAAATATTAACACCTCAGCCTTCAAGAAGTCCCAAAAGAAGAGGAAAATGTGATCGCAATCGTAAAACAACAGTCAAGTAGGACAGATTTTAAATGCGGAAAGCTAAAGAAGATCGAACGTTATCCAGTAAGCCTCTGAGGATTCCAATGCGTAACGTTGCTGCGGAAATATCGGAGAGAACAATGAGACGTAGACTTTTCAATATGGCTATGTGCAAGACGACCTCGCAAGAAGCGAAGGCTAAACGCTAGGACGATACATCAAAGAAAAACATGGCGATGGTAACGATGCATTAGTGTGTATCTACAAAATTCTTCTTTTTTATATTTCATAAGTAAGTATCTACAAATTTTATTACAAGAGTTAATTTTTTCTAAATTTTTGATTATTAAAACAATTTTAAGCATATTTAATTAAATAATATGTGTTAATATATGTTTACAAGGTCATTTCAGTTTCAAATAAAATGTTTTTATCATTAACCTGTAAAACACGCAAAATGTAGATACGCACTAATGCATCGTTACCATCGATGGGCAAATAGACATTTTACATGGTCTAGAGATGACTGGGAAAAGGTACAAACAATAAAAGTCCTTTTAATAATATTTTAAAGTTACACTTTTCAATAAATGTCTCTTCCAACTTTATCTTTTTCTATTTCTTGATTAATTTTTATTAGTGACGAGACTATGATGACTTTGACACTACCAATGTCCATAACCGTTCGTAGATCTAAAGGAAAAGAATATTTACCTTCCTGTGTCCAACAGCAGGTCAAACAACCAGTTATAGAGTCATGGTTTGGTCAGCAATATCATCAAAAGGACTCTTCCCACTTTATTTATAAACGGGATTATGAACGCGAATCAATATTTAACTGTTCTGCAATTGGTACTGACTATGAATGAAAAATTCAATGGGGACGGAGTTTTTATACATGACAAGGCTCGCCGCCATACGGCGAAAAAAGTTACCGAATATTTAAGGCCCACGGCCTTTAAATCTTTGATTGGCCAGCAAATAGCCCTTTTTCAACCAAGGAAATAAAAAAATTGGCTCAATTTTAGTCCAACCCACACAAATGTGTGAGTAAAAAACCATAGTATGTAATGGCGTTTTTGATAAAAAAAAATCGCTTGATTTGAAGGAAAACCAACACAATTGTGTGTATAGATATAGTGTTTTTTTCGGACGAAAATAAGTTAAAAAGGAATTCACAAATGTGTAAGTTGGTTCAAAAAACATACAAAACTAAATTTTTGACATGGTACTTTTGCCCTATTCTTAAAAAAAAGGAGCAGAAAAGTGCCCGCGTACTAAATCAGAATTGATCGAAGCGATGAAGGAAGTTTGGGAAACTAACGCGGAACTACTCACCAAAGCCAAAAATGCAATAAGTGGAATGCCCCGTAGGATACAATTATTAAAAAATGCTAAAGGAATGTTCACCAAGTAAATATAGTTCTCATAAAATTTTTTAATTTTTATTTGAAAATTTACTTTTTAAAGCAATAATCTTCCAAATATTTAAATGTGATCTGACATCTGTACATATTATGTATACGAGTATCCAAAAATTTTAAATAATTCATAAATTATGTAATTCAATTATAAAATATCAAACAATTCAGACCTCGTCATTATTGGACCTCAAACTTCATGGTTTTTTTAAAAGCCACAATCTTTTATCTAGCTGTTTGGTAAATTTCTCTTTTTCACAAGAAAATGCATGACTGCATGACAAATCTGCATAACTTCTTGAGCGGAATACTGCGAGCATTGTTCTGCAAATTTGAAAAATGTCATCAAACCAGCTTCTTGCCAAGTGATAGCTTTTTCGTTGGGATTTAAAACACTTTTTTATCACCGAGATGCAACAAATCAGCAATTTCGTGCTCTTGAATGTCCACAAAATGTTTTGAATTAGAATTCAAGATTTCGCAAATTACATCGTAAGGCGCGTTGTTGTTATTTGGTATCTGATTATCATTAAACCACAATTTGTTCCAGCGATTTTTGCTAAAGTTGAACATTTTACTTCAGTCCAGGCAAACTCTTTCTCTCTAAAATGAGGTTTCATAATCATATTTTCATTTCGGATAATGAGTGATTAATTCATTGATCCTAAACGAGCCGTGAAAGTTTTTCTTTGTCACCACCGGGAATCGAACCCGGGACCTCCGGTCGCTGAAGCAAGCATGCTGACCACTTTGTCACTGGGGCAAACGCTGCTTTAAATATTGCATCTTTTATGTTATAAGATTGTTGAAACGATTTCACTGAATCAGCAGCAACCAATTTCCTTAAAAACTGCTTTTTAAAGTTATATTTGAAAATCTGAATTATGCCCTGATCCATCGATTGAATTAAAGATGTCACATTGGGCGGTAAACTGATACCAGCTCACTTGTTGAAGGATGAGCTCTACAATTGTCTAATAATAGTAAACATTTTTGATTGTGTGTGTGTACAAAATTTGATTTAAACCAGTCATGAAATATTTCTCGGTTCATCCAAGCATTCGACTGGGATTTATATATTACCGGTAAGCCACTGATATTTTTCAATGCTCTTAGTCGAGCATATTTGTCAATAGCCAATAATTCTAACCGATGCGTTCCAGCTGCATTTGCACAACAAAGAATTGTTAATCGCTGTTTGTTATATTTGAAGCCAGTAGCAGCAACTTCCCCTGGTCCAGCTAAAGTAGAATTTGGTAAACTTCGCCACAACAGTCCGGTTTCATCAGCATTATAATCCTGTCCACGAATAAGATAATATTTCTCTACAATTTCTTTAAATTCTGTGCAGTAATCGCTTTCTGCGATTTTATCTGCTGATTTCTTTTCATCTGAAATATCCAATTTTCGAATAACACTGCTCAGTTACTTTTAGAGCGTCATAGAAATATTTAGCTTTTTCTTTTATGATGGGGCTAGTTATTGGCATCCCTTCCCTTTTCTTACATAAAAACCACTCATAAAACAATTTATCATTTTCCATTTTAGAAGCAAACTAACAATTTTTCTTTATTACTTTTTATGTCGTATAAAGTTGAACTGCCAATATTATAAAAATTCATCAATATTCAATATTTCACTAACTCTCTCTCTCTAGCATTTACATCCCATGAAGGGATTTTGCCGCCCGCACTATGGTCCTCCATCCTTCTCGGTCCATCGCTCTCGTCCTCCAATTTCGACATCCTAATACGAGTAGGTCTTGTTCGACGTCGTCACGCCAGCGCAGTCGGGGTCTTCCTCTACGACGTACTCCGGCTGGTTGTTGATGGAACACTTTGTAAACCATTCGTTGTTGTGGCGATCTTGCAACGTGGCCGAGCCATATATTTCACTAACTTAACTATGTAATAGGACTTTACACATTCAATTCAAATAGAATAATGCATAAAACAGAAAAAAAGAATGTATATTTTTTGTGAATCCCCGAGTAATAAAAAATAAAATTCCCCTATGAAAGAGAAAAAAGCAACAAAAATTCTTAAAAATTTAAATTCTGGTTAACTGAGTGTTCCGGTTAATTGGATGCCGGATAATCAGGCTTTTACTGTATTAACGGAAAAAATGTATTCGACAACTATTGCATTGCCGAGCATTTTTGAATGAAAATCTACTATTGGTGGACATTTAATTTCGCCTCTCGTAGTTACCGGTAGCATTTGAATGGGGAAAAAAATTTCGTTTATGATCCCAATCCTTCTCCTTGTTACATTGGTCATTGCCGGTATCAAAATTGCTTTTGTTGAGTATTCAGGAATTTAGTTTCCCTTCTTTCGCTTAAATAGTGTTAATCATTGATTTCATTGTGATTTGGTAGTAAAATGGTAGTAGCACACCCAAAATCAAAAGATGTACAATAAAAAATACATATTTTCTGTGTCTTCAGAATCAACGTCATGGTGAAGCACTGGTCAGTGATTGATCGGTCCGGTGCGAAATTGCCACTGATAGTCGCCGATGATGTTTTCGGCGAGAGAGACGAGTCTGTTAAGTCCAACATTAGCCAACGCGTTGTAAGCAGTGTTTAATAAAGCTATGCCACGATTGTTTTTCACACTTTAGGTGGTCGCCGTTTTTGTGCAGCAGCAATGCGAACGCGGTCTTCCAATTCTCCGGCAGCTCTTCTTGGTCTAAAATAGCGTACAGATGCCTGTGTTTAATTAATGCTACGGGAATGCCGGTAGAGACCAAGTGCCTTACCATTTTCAATTAACTAATAGCTGCTTATATTTTTTCTACGGTGGGTTATTCAACAAAGGCCTTCGAAGTGGTTGCTCTAAAAGGAGCCATTTCGTCGGAGCGATTTAGCAGATTTTTGGAAGATGGTTTGCCATACTGAAAGACTATCAGTCACGTTGATTCTCAGATCTTCATTCTCGTCTTTGATTTCCTTGTTTTGCTTTAAAGCGAATGTTTTCAATGCACTTCGAAGATATTTAGTCTTTCTCGGCATGAAGCTTTTGCTTATTTACAACGTCCAGGCGGCAAATCATTGCTGAATCTCCAGTGGTTTTCTTATAGTATTTTGTGCCGCGGTAAGTACGACTGACTGTATTGCGAGCCACTGCTTCTGGATGTTGTGTGAAGGTTCTTCGTTATTACTGTGTCGGTCTAAACAGCCAGTGACTGCTGATTAGTATCTCTGCAGTAATACTTGATCTTTTAAAACATCGACATACTAACGGACGGTTTTTTGTGCTCGTTTATTAAATGACAATTTACACTTGTATTTAAAACTGACAAGCATGTGATCGCAGTCCATCCAGTGATCTTAAGGCATACAGTCCTAACTTAAAGACGTTTATATAGCGAGTCGCTTGATACAATACAGACGCCCTTAACCCGGAAAACAGGTGCTGAAGTGAGTGAGTTTTTCGGAGCCTAAAAGTCGCCGCGTCACATAGTGTCCATGACTACACAGAATTTCCTCTGCTCTTCTACCCAGGAGCACCGCAAGATGGTATGAACAGTTTTACAGTTTTTGTAATATTGGTATTGAAATTTGATTTATTTTATGAAGATAAAAGCGCTGTCCCTCGGAATTATGTTGGGGAGGAAGTTGTTCTTCAACGATAATTTTCGAATATTATTGTGAATATTAGAATATTTTTAGCATTGGCAGTAAAGAGTAGTTGGTTTAATATTAAAGTATCCAGCCCTAATATGAAATATTATGAAAACCCCGAAATCAGGCACTGAGCTGAACGATGTCTTTAATATATTACTTGCAAATGTGGTAACGGCACCAAAAAATAACTCCTAAGTGTTTGCTTTACTGCATTATCATGCTTTACAAAAGTGGCATTGAAAAAGAAACATTCAAAGAAAATACAAACAAAACGCAAAGAGAACATTATTTTTACTTATGTTATAACATAGCGGTTATGTCGATGACGGCAAAGATTCTACATAATATTTCTTTGGATATGTATGTATTTTAGTATTCATAATCATCTCCTCATTTAAAAAATTCGGAAATAAATGATATCAGACAAATGTATATGTTCTCTATCTATGTGCGAGTACATAAGTTTTCAACATATTTTTTGGGGTGTCGGGCATTGATATCGGATTACTAAATTTCGTGATGATGTCAATCAAATGGGAATTGAACCGAACCACCAACTACTTAAAATGTAGATATATAGTCGGATATAATTGTCGCGGCCTTAATTAATGTGTTGTCTTCTCCATCGAAAGACTTAAGTTAATAAATGATAATGGAAATTGAGAGTTTCTTATAAAAAGAATAAGAGAATCAAAATAAGATAAAAAAAATGTTATTTTTAAACGTATATGGCGATATTTTTACATTAACAACTGTTTGTCGTTTGAACAAGTAGCAGTTTTATGAAAGTTCGGTAATTATGATTTGGTGAAATTTCGCGATATTTGCTTACTTGAATTCTTGACCTTGACCCACTGAGCCAATAGTTTAGTTTGCACGAGTTGTATTATCTGGTAGTTTTTGGAACTCATCATCAACATGTGTTAATTAAATTTTAATGTGTCTAAATTAAATTTACCTTTCTTTGACCCAGATCACGAATGTGTATTTTGTACTTAAACAAAAACGTTGTTACACACACACACTTATTTTAGGGGCACGAAAAACCTCAATATTTTGTTTAAGAACAAAATAATGCATACAAAATATAAGATTGTAGTTGAAATACGAATTTGTATGGTACGAGGTAGCTTGTTATCGACCAAACGGGGATTTTCATCAGAATTACTAGCAGCTGGCTACTACTCAAACTGTGAATTTTACTCAGGAGGGAAACCAACGTACTGGCCCTCTGATCCTAACAAAATCCATAACCTACAGAAAATGTAATAGAAAAAACAAATTCACCACAGCTCACAAACAACAAAACAAATTGGGAATTGTTTAAGCAGTTAGTAGAAGAAAAATTAGAACTTCAAGTGCCAAAATTAAGAACATAAAAGCAAAGAATGCTCTTGGTTTCGATCTGATAACAGGGCAAATAATAAAAGAGCTGCCTGAAAAAGGTACCCGTAAATTACTGCACATAATCAATGCGATCCTCAGGAAAAAGCATGTTCCAATGCAGTGGAAAGTAGCAGAAATAATAATGATTCCGAAACCGGGCCAGCCACCGAATGATAGAAAATCTTACAGGCCAATTTCACTTCGACCAACACTAGCGAAATTATTTGAGAGACTGTTGCTCAAAATATTGAAAAGAATCATATGGACAAATATTAAAAAGAACCATATGCATAGAACAAAGAAATCTTATCCCAGAATATCAGTTTGGTTTCAGAGGGAAACACTCAACTAATGAGTAGGTTCATAGACTTTCGGGTGAAATAGGAGTCCCGCAAGGTAGTGTTTTAGGACCTATTCTTTACCTGCTCTACACCAGAAATTGACCACAATTAAACGATGTTACCGTTGCAACATTTGCTGATGACACTGCAGTTCGCTCAGTAGGAAACTATCGAGGAATGGACAACGAAACGTCAAGAAGCAAGTGACAAAATCATTTTTAAATGTGGCGTATTTAGCTCAATGAATCGAAATCCACGCATGTGAGATTTACTAATCTAAAAGTCAGCTACAAACCTGTAATCATTAACGGTCAGCAGATTCCGTATGCAAATAAGGCTAAATATCTATGGTTAGATACCAGGCTCACATGCAAAGAGCACGTTAAAAACAAAAAAAGATGAATTTAGGCTCGTACCTATAGTCGGGTAAAAGTTAATTTTAATAGCAATTTCTTTCCAAAAAAGATTTATAAATCAAAAAATTGTATGTTTCAATTTTTTTGTATCGTGTTCTTTCTTTTTCTTGACACACAAAAAAATCATTTTATTTTCGGTTTTTGGAAAAACATGGCATTTTCGGTTTTTGGAAAAAACATGGCATAGAAATATTTCCAAGAAAAATTTAGATACAGAAAAGTCGGAAAATATCACACCCAAGCATGCCCTGTCGGTGAGGACATTGCCACAAAATGTATTATCTGCCGTCAAACTACAGAAAATTTCGGTTTTCAAAATCCCGGTTTTCTTTTCTTAGTTCTAAAGTCTTGATTTTGAAAAAAATATTTTTTATTAATTTGGGCCTTCCATGCAATAATTGTAGAGGCTGACGGCTTCGATAACTCTCCCGAGTGGCTTTAGATTTGAACTTCGGGGGACGTAGGAGCCAGGATCAGCAAACATGTCGCACTGTGTGCCGCACGTAGGAGCGGATTATATAGAATCTGTTAATGACACCTACTAAAAAGAAAAATAATTGCACCATTTTGTTATGCAAGATTTTGTGTAAAAAGTAAATCATGAAAACTAACCAAAGACCAGTCCAACCAATACCTAAAGTTAAATAAACCCAAAGAACCAAAACTAAGCTCGCAAATAACAGTGCCAAAGTCAGTTGTTTCGAAGCGCACTGCGGAAGATACAACAGTGCTTCAAAAAATACTAAAAATCTTGCTTTTAATATTCGGTTAGGTAAACCGAACCAACACAAAAAAAAAAAAACTCAAACGACTTTGATGAATATTGAAACGAGGGTTTTCGAGTACCAAGAATCGATTGCGATAGTTCCCGATTTCGGAAAATCGTTTAGGGAGTTCCACGTTGAGCCAGAGTTCGTTTGTCTAATAGATTTTTTCTCAGCTCAAACGACTGATAAAAATTAGTTAAAGGAATTTTTGAGTATCATGAATCAATTGCGATATTGGAGCCTCGGGTCCCTCAATTTTTTGAGGGTTCAAACAGCTTATGCAAATTTTCTGAAAGGGGGTTTTCGAAAACCAGAAATCGATCACGATCCAGATTTCGGGACAGTTCGTTTAGGCGGTCGTACGGTAGAGGAGTCTGGAATATATTTGATTGCAAATTGACAACGGTGGTTTTGCAGTAACAATTTTAAGAGGTATTTGCCTGTGGGACCTGAGTCCTTTTTTAAATTTTCGGGTGGCCAACAGGTGATTTTCTCTTACTACAAATGTACATAACTCTCAAATACACCACACTTAATTTCTAAAGAGAAAAATTGAACCTACCGGGTTTGTGATAAAAATTGTCTTGTATAATCAAAAATCATTATTCCTGCTTAAATTCCAAACCAATAAGGTCAACCACTATTGTAAATTTAGTCTTCATTGCAAAAATTGTAAAAGCTCCTACGGAAACTGCCGCTTCTGGTATACAGATGTTCACCACATTTCGCATGGATCTCCCAATTTATGGAAAAAGCTTTAATATCAAGTTTGATCCCGAATAGTTAATCCAATTGGTCTGTAGAGATGCCGATTTTTGATTCAATAAAGTTTTTTTTTTATTAAAATTCGTCATTTCCGGTAAAATTCAAAATATGATCTGAACTAATTTTGTTTGAAATCTAATTTACAATCTTAATCGTTTTTCCATAAATGCTACTGCTAGTGGACCGATCTCGGCCAAAAATCACTGGAATCTCCAAATTTATGGAAAGTTTACGTATGAAGTTTCATCCCGATCAATCAATCCGTATTACGTATCCGTACAGGGACCAAAATTTTTATTTTTGACGAAACTCTTCATTTCCGCTAAAATTTTGGAATTGTTGTAAAATTAATTTAAAATATGTTAGTCCATAACCGTTTCTTCGTAAATGCTATACTTTTCAAAATACATGCAACAAACAAAATAGTTCCTATAAAAGCCGTTACTTCCGGTGGAAAAACAAAAAACCTCTGTGGAAACTGCCACTTTAGGTGTACCGACTTCTGCCAAAATTCACTGGGATCTCTCTATTGTGGAAAATATTTTTAAAAATCGTTTTTTTTTACTCCTATGGATGTTGCCACTGGTGGGCCAATTTATATAAAAAAAGCTTTTGTATGCAACTTTACCTCGATCAGACACATCGTCTGGGCTGTAGAGAGGACATAAACATACACAGAGATTTTTTAAAAAGTATTTATTGACCAGAAAGAAAGTAAAATTGGTGAGATGTTTTTCGATTCAGGTCCCTAAAAAATTTTTTTTTGGAAGGAATTTTCGAATGGCGACACTAATGGATTATGATTTAGAGAAATTCGTTTATGGGTCCTTCGGTTTGGCCGTCTTTTTGCGCCTTGTTCCACAATAAAAAGTCATTATTCAATCAAGGGGAATTATGTAGGAAAATAGGAATTGGTGGCGTTACTTATTTGTTTAACAGCTGGTAAGAAAACGGATTTATTATTATGCCTACGTGAATCTATCTAGAGGTTTACATCCAGCACGATTCCATGAAGTGAAACATAGAAAACTGCTCTCCGCATTAAAGTAAAAGAAATGTGTTTAGTTTTCCTGGCGATATGCTAACTTATAATTTATTGTATTATTTAATTATTTTATGTTCTGAATTAAAGAAGTAACTGATGTTTATTTCGACGTAATATTACAACACCTGAAAAGTTCTCAGTCTGACACATAGATGATGCCACACATTTAAAACCCATATGATTTTTAAATTCTACCAACCTTCAAATGATACCTGTTAAAATTTCATGACATTTCGGTCATCAAGTTTACAAGTTACAGTTTGTTTAGTGACGCTACTTTTGTTAATTTCAAAACAATGGTAAAAAAAAAAAGAATTTCGTGTGTTGATTAAATATTGTTTTTTGATGGGAAAAAATACCGTTCAAGAAAGTGGCTTGATAAGAGTTATCCGGACTCTGCACCAGGAAAATCAACCATTATTGATTGGTATGCTGAATTTAAAGGTAGTCGTACAACTACCGATGATACACCATCCTCGGGACGCCCAAACGAGGCTGTAACTCCAGAAAACATAAAAAAAAAATCCACGAAATTGTTTTGAAAGACGGTAAAGTTAAGTTGTGTGAGATAGCTGACATTGTAAAGATATCAATGGAATGTGTTAAGCATGCTTTGCACGAATATTTGTCCATGAGAAAGCTGTGTTCGAAGAGGGTATCGCGTTTGCTTACAATGTGTCAAAAACGACAACGCGTTGTATATTGAATTGCTTCTGCATTCACCGTATTCGCCAGATTTGGCACCCAACGATTATTACTTGTTTGCAGACCTCCAAAAACCTCCAACGAAAAAGATTTGGCTCCAATGAAGATATGATTGCCGAAACTGGAGCTTATTTTGACGAAAAAGATAAATCGTTCTATACAAAAAAGGCATCGAAATGTTAGAGAGGCGTTGGACTGATTGTATAGCTCTAGAAGGAAGTTATATTGATGAATCAAATGTATTTTTCGAAAAAAAACATCCCATCTTAGGTGATGCTCGGTATTCTAGAAACTATAAATTAAACAAAGATACCTTTCATATTTGACTTAAATGGATTGTCTATTGCAAGGTTGAGCTCTGATAGTAACCAAATATTTAGCTTATCTTATAGGCCAAAATAACCATTTTATTCTCTGAGCCTTCTCTAGGTAGGAACTGTAAAATCTTTCGTTTCAATAAAATTACCACTACTTGCTACATACTTACACTCAAATATAATTTGTTTTTTTTTTTGGATACGAAACTCAAAATCTTAAATCATAGCCGTATTACATTTTTTTATGTATACCATTAATTATTATTCCATCACACTGAATAAGTGTATGTAATTAATTCGTTGGGTTTAATGTTTGTGTAATACGAGTTATAACAATAGCACTAAAATAACTATTAATAAACATTTTTGTCTCTAACAAAATAAATACAAATTACTATAATTCCAAGTTACTACAATAGCTGAGGAATAATAATAATATTTTAAACGGAAATTGTTATCGTTGCTTGCTTTCAATTGTTATGGTGTTCTCCTCCGAGCATCAAACACTGACGAACGATAAACAAATTAAATTACGTTAATCACTACATGAAATTACCATAATGTACATATTTTACTACATATTCACTTACAAACTTACATAAAATTGGAGGAGGTCAAAGAAATTTATAACATAATTATTTAGTAAGAATTTCTTAATTATTTTATATATGTACTTAAGAAAATGTATTTATCCGGTTGAAATTGTGTCAAATGATTATTAAATCAGTTACATATCGTTTAATTATTGTCTTGTAGAATTTTTGCATAGAAATCGGATACTTTTAATTTTGAATAGTTAATCGCCTACACTATAGGAAAATGAATCAGAATCGTTAGTAATCTATAAATAAAATTTTAAAAATAACGTTAGGAAAATTGAGATCAAGATCGTTTATTTATAGGTCTTATCGGTTTGCAGTCCAACATGTAGATAGTGATCACAATTTTTACCTTCTCCATTAAATATTTTTTATGTTAAATAAGGCTTTCAAAATAGCCCTGTATATTGATGCTTGACATAGATCTATTGTGCAACCCACTAAACCTTTCGAGTTAAGTGGGGATTTAGTTGTTTAATAAATGCCATTATTTCAACTATTTTTTTCGAGTGACCGTTAAATGGCTATCGTCCTGTTATCTACCATACTAGAGGGATCTCAATGTTTGGTGGTCCGACTTGAGTACTTGGTTTGGATATTCGAAATTATATAGAATAGACTATGATAATCCAAGATGACCGGGAAATCAGGGTAATTTTGGTTACCTTGAACAATACGGGTACCAAACGAAATTTTTAACGAGAAAATATTCCATATTCAAAAATTATTCTTTCCTAAAACCAAGCTGCTAAATTAAAATTATTATCAAAAAAAACACCACTGTTTTTTGAATATTATTTTGTTCGACCATTCAAAATATGCACTTGGTTCCCCTGCAGTCTTTTAAAAAGTTATAACATAGCTCTTGTTAGCTAAGAGAAAGAGTAGAAGATTGGGCGTACCAGAGCTACAGACAGTTTGACAGTTTACAACAACAATTCTTGTAGTCACTAATGTAATCTTGTAGTCACTAACTAATTCACTTTACACGATTTACAGTAACTCATAGTGAAAATGGCCCACCTTTGAAAATATTCTGTTCAGTAAAATAAATTTAAGAAATCAACCATAGAATTAAATTACTTCTATAGAATGAGTGTAAGCAAGTGTCAAGTGTCACAAATTCGGAGAGTAAAAGAGTGAAAGCATTTTAAAAAAGTACACATTCAAAATTATTTTTATTCCAATATAGTACGCATTAATTGTTTTTGTTTTCGGTAAAAAATTGTACTTATAGTATTTCAAAATAAAAACTAATTATGAAAAGAAAAGCACGTAGTGATATGTACGTAGTAAGCACGTAGTAATAAAAAAAATGCGGAACTGGTAATATAACATATGTTTACAAAAACAAGCACAAAATAAGAACCCTACGTCAACAACCAAAATTATTTTCTTAATTTTCCCTGATTTATAATTAAAATTAATGATAAATTACCACAAATCACTTTCTTCTGAATATAATTTACATTTTATTTTATATAGACACTTGGTAAACTTACTGATGGTAAGATACTCCTGCATTTTTATAGGCATAGTTTCGTCATAGAATAAGTAGATAAGAATCATAATTTTCTTGTTTTAAAATAGTATTACGCATATAATTGTGTACTGGTTGTATACCTGGTAGCGCAGAACAAGATCACGATATATTTTGTATTATATATTTGCCTTTCCTTGTTACACAATATTGAAAAAAAGAAAAAAACGTTCGTAGTTGTTTTGCTCGACTATCTAGTAGGTACGTGTATTGTGTAACAAGGAAAGGCAAATAATACAAAATATATCGTGGTCTCGTTCTGCTTTATCAGGTATACAACCAGTACCCAATTACAGTTCCTCAAAATATTGATCGAATGTTGGTGATGCGCAAACATGTCTGCATTTTAAATCAAAAATAATACCTAAAACAAATTAAGAAGATTCACAAGAGCAATTGTTAACATTTTAAGAAACTAAAAAGAAATTCACTTAAAAATATTTTCAAATTAGCTGTAAAACAAAACTAGGATGAGGCAATTCGATCATTTATTTGAGTTTGAACGACAACATTTGGTGTAGTCACCTTTTGTTCTCAAAACTGCGTTTATTCTGGAGGGCATGCTGCTTATTAGTTTTTGGCAAATTTCTGGCGCAATTTTATACCACTGCATTTCTACTTTTACATCAAGGGTACGAGGAAAACTATCGCTAGCTGTAATGACCCTTTTGCGCTCACTGCATAAGTGTTCTATGGGGTTGAGGTCCGGGGACTGGGGGGCGCCAATCGATAACTCGGATATCGTTTTCTTGGTGCCAGGTTTTTGTAATCCTGGCGGTATGCTTTGGGTCATTATCCTGTTAAAAAGTCGTATTTTCAATGGAAAGACCCCAGCTACACAAGCTCTAAAGAAGATTGAGGTTCAAAATGTCATGTAGTGCTACGCAGTCACTCGTCCCTCAATCCTGTGGTATTTTCTAACTCCATTCCAAGCCATACATATCCACAGCATCAACAATCCGCTACCAAAACTTGGGGGGTTCGCCGCACGTGTCTTGCAGTTAATCCCTCAGCTCTTCCGCGCCAAACCCGCTGCCTCCCATCTGAACCAAATCTGTTTATTTTGGTCTCATCCGGCCAAATTAGCTTCTTCCGATCTTCAATTGAATAATTTTTATGCGCCTACGCGAATTGAAGCCTCTTTTTTCTATGGTGCTTTGTCAAAAGAGGTTTCTTAGCTTTAGAGTGACCTTTTGAACCGTTTTCTCGAAGAACATTCCAAATAGTTTCATCACAAACATCAATATTATCAATTGCTCTAAGCTGTTTATTGATTTCCAGTGCATTGTCGCGCGCGCCAACTTTTATTTGCCTGACTATCTTTCGGTTTAACGAATTAGAGAGCGCAGGGGCCTACTATGGAAATCAATCGTCGACGTTTTTTGTTCGTTGTTTATATTCAGCAATAGTAATTACTATTGCTGAATATAAACAACGAACAAAAAACGTCGACGTTCGATTTCCATAGTAGGTCCCCAGATTTTCGTCCTGATGAGCGTTTCTCTGCCAAATTCTCTAGTTCTTTTCAAACCATACTAATTGTGGAGGTAGAACAACCAACCCTACGTATGACCTCACGGTGGAAGTGGCCGTCCCGTAAGGACTTAACTATTAAATTGGCAGTTTCTCTTGAGATTGGCTTCATCTAAAAATCGAAAAGAATTTCTAAGATTTGTATTAAGAATAATAAAAGTAGTTTGATAAAAGTGAAGAATACTAACTTGTCGATCGAAATATAATAAAATACCAATGCTTTTTTCTGTTTTTGTACGCTTTTGTACGCTTACGATATTCGCTATTATACTCAAAAAATTGATCGAATAAGTTTATTCCCAAATAAAATTACAACTACAAATGAAATCGTATAAACGATTAATACAGAAAATAGGAAACCTAACAGTACTAGTACCGTTATTTTTTACAGCATAACTTCTGCAGCTTGAGTTGTATCAACATAATTTAAAAATCTTAAATAAACATTCCATCAATATTTTGAGGAACTGTAAATGCTTAATGCTATTTTAAACAATACACTTCATATTACCTACTTAAAAGTTTGTAATTTTTATTATCAAATGATGCACTACTACATATACAAACCACTAACTATTTTATCCCTTTTTCAACAAAACAAATTGGCTCAATTTAAGTCCAAACCACACAAATGTATGAGTAAAAAACCACTTGTTTAATTTGCACTTGACAGCTCAAGTTACAAAATCAGAATAAAGGAGAAAGTAACATCTGCACTGAAAAAAATGAATTTTTTCCCCGTTTCATTTGATGAACAGCACGGGCACTGTGTTTTAGTGCATATGTGATTAAAAACATTTTCAGTATAGGTAAAACTTTACTTGGCTTTTACACCTATTTCCCGTGCATGTTCCTTAATAAAACATATATTCTGTACATATAGTATATGAAAAAATACCTTTCACCTGATATATGTGTCATTAAGATACGCGCAGGGGAAATAGATTAAAAAGGGATCACATTGAAAAAATTAAGAGTATTGATATAACAGATTTAACAACAAATAAATAAAAGAAGAAAAAATTGCAGCCACAATGAAACGGCGCATCGAAGGTTAAATTCTAAAAAGTGTTACAAACAATATTTCAAAACTAACTTAGTATTTTCTGGGAAATTTTTTTTTTTTTCATTTAATACCCAATTTTATGCGATTAGGAATTGATTCAACAAGCTTCTTGGTACACTCAAGGCTAATCTTATTCCATTCCTCCAATATTACCGTTTTCAACTCATTTTTATTTGAAATGTTATGTTTTCGAATTTCAATCTCAAGTTTTTGCCGTAATTTTTCAATAATATTCAAATCCGGCGATTATGATGGTGTCTTGATCGCTTTTGGACAATTGTACAGCAGCCCTTCTTTTACAATTCCAGCCGTGGGTTTCTGATCGTTGTCTTGATAGAAGTGAAACGAGCCTTTAATACCTAATTTTTCAGCGCTTTCTTTTAAGTTTGTTTTTAAAATATTTAACTAAAGCTGCTGAACAAGTACCCTAAACCACCACATGACCGTGTCTAGCTGTGGGACGCAAATGCTGTGGATTCATATCTTCATTGCCTTTTCTCCAAACGTTAACTCTTCCACCAGACCCAAATAGGTTATATTTACTGTCATCCGTAAATAAAACGTTTGTCGTTACGTAGTTGTGGGCGAACTCTAATCTCATCTTTTAATTTTTTGACTAATGAATCGCTTCTTTCGTGCAATTCTACCATGTAAATCTGCTCTGCTTAGAACTCTTCGAACAGTCTCAGCATTACAGTTGATTTTTAGAAGTTGTGGGATATGGTGGATCCCGAAGTTGCTGCGCACTCAGTTGACGTCCAGTAAACATTGTTTTCGGACTTATTTTTACTTTATTAATAATTCTTTTGTCGTTATTGTATTTTTTAATGATATTGTACGAGGTTTACTAACAACTTTTGCAATTTCCCTTTGACTTTCCGTTTTCGCAATGATCAATAATTAATTTACGCATCTCGATTGAAGTGTGACGCCTCATTTCGAAGAACTAAATTAACAAACGTCTGTTAAGTGTTAGCGACTAATGCAATTGCATTCAAATGTGAGAAAAGAAACAGAAAAAACAAAACAAAATTTTTAAAAATTATCGGTATCTGAGAAATTTTTGTAAGGGGGCATTTTCGTTGTGAGATAATTTTTTTTATTGTTGAAAGAAGAATGCGATAACTTTTAAAAATATTCATTTTTGGTTTAAATTGATTTCTGTTAATTGATTTCTTAGAATATTTTACTAAACAGAATATTTTCAATGGTGGGTCATTTTCACTGTGAGTCACTGTACAATATATCACCCAACCTCTTTAAGTACCCACTAATAATTTATCGCATTGTTTTCTTTCACTTTTAAACTGTCGCATATCGAATCTCCGGATTGACTGTCCATTATGCCAGTATTTTTAAGCCGTGGTGTATAAGACTAAATGCTACCAGAATCTTCGCGACATTTCTGTTCCAATATAGGCCAACAGGCGTATTGAAAAATGAAACACATGTAGTGAGGAAGTGTGTATACGTTTCGGTAAATATTCGAATAAAATATAAAACGATATCGGCCACGGCGATGGAAGGAGCAAAAAAAATTAGCTCACTTAACACTGGCAATAAAAATAAATAAAAAATATATTACAGATTACTTTACTTCATAATTCCTTTGATTGTTGCCATTTACTCTGTTCTTTAAGTCGCAGAATAAAACAAAGATACAGACCGCAGACAAGGCAAATTCATAGTGAAGTTGATTTGTTCGAATAATGCCGATGAATAAATTGTTCTCAACCTCAGCTGATACATAAAACTGAAGTTAACTACTTCACGAAGTGTCTCAAAAGAATTTTGGTTCATAAATTTCGCGCTATTTACTTAGGGCTGTAAAATAAAATGATCTTTCCAGGGAAATTCTACTTACACAATTCATTCATTTATTGTGAATCTCTTGGTATGCTGACAACACTTGCCCGGTTTAATGAAGCTCTGATGAAGATATTTTAGAGCTTCTTGGTATCATAGCCAGTCAGGACTTTGTCACATGTCTAGCAAATTAACTAAAGTAAATGTTACATTTACACTGCTGTTGAGCTGCTTATTTCGTTTTTTGAGCTGAACTTTAAACCATAAACCAACCCTTTAAGGCTGACATTGTAATTATCTTAGACAAAGACAATAGTAGGCGTATGCAGATCAATTACTCATAATATAAATATGTAAATATATTACCGAGTGATACTTTATCAAAATTTCTTTTACATCTTCACCATTGTGAGTAATAAAATTATTTATTATTTATCAATCAGCCATTCTGCGAATAATATAAAACTTAACCAAAATCTGGAATGTGCTTCGAATTATAATTATGTTATGATTACCATTTTTATATGCTTATGCTAGTTATGACAAATAAAAGTTGTATTTTTTAATTTTAGTTATCCGAAATAGTCAATAGCATTTCACCGGAAGGACATTTACCACTGGGGCTAGCCTTGATGTTAAAAAGTTTAACGATTAGCCAAACTCTAGTTCAAAATGGTAGAGCGGACGTGAATGCGTATAATTCAGATGGTTGCACTCTGCTAATCGAAGCAATAAAGCGAGGAGATGGGTTTGCGGCTGATTTTCTATTGGAGAATAATTGTGATGTAAATTTAACATCGAAAACTGGTGATACAGCGTTACATTTAATTGTTACGTATGGCGAGAAAACAACAGATGACCGCACCTATAAGGATATGCTATCGATAGGTTTAAAAATAATCGATAATGGTGGGAAAATTAATATTCAAAATTCGAAAGGATAGTAAGTATCCAAAATGTTGCATGTACTCTAACTTCTGTTTATTGATATATGAACTTTCAAACTTTACAGTACCCCGTTACATCTGGCGATATTATCAGGACATTCGAGTTTAATTGAGAAATTATTAACTCAAGATAATATCGATACAAATTTAAAGACCAATGACGATAAATATGTTTTACAGCTATCCTTATTAAAATCGTACTGCGAGACGAATGATGATCGTGATTTTTTGCTAGCCAAGCAAATTATTAGCAAGGGTGGCAATCCAAATAGTATATTTCACGATACTGGCGATACACTAATGCATTATTTGATCAAGAAAGATGAAGAAGACGCAGCAATATTTTTAGCGGATCACGCCGATATCAATATTGTTAATAAAAAGGGACTTACGGCATTGCACCTTGTGTGTGAAAAAGGATTTGATCGTTTGTGTGGTAAACTCTTAGAGAAAAATTCTCTTCCAAATATTCAGTCAACGGTGATGGATTACAATACTCCTTTGCATTTGGCGGTTTTAGGAAATAATTACGATATAATTAAGACATTGGTTAAATTTAAAAATGAATTTGAAGCGAATTTAGATGAAATGTATATTCCTAATTTTAATTTAAAAAATGAAAAAGGCGAATCGCCGCTAAGCTTGGCGTTAAGTTTAGGATTCGATGGTCTTGTTCCAATATTAATTGATGGAGGAGCCGATGTGAATGCTAGGAATGGAAAAGATTTGACTTTACTGCATCAAGCGATATTAAAGGAGGATGCGAAAACATCAATATTTTTATTAAAGCAAGGAGCTGACATGAACGCTTTGACTGGTGACCAAGAATCGCCTTTACAATTATCAATTCACTGCCGACTGCCGAGTGTAGTCGATGTTTTATGTACGATGGGTGTTTCATTTAGTTCGCCTGATGATCGAGGAGACTGTCCCTTATGGGTAGCTTTAGATTCTAATCAAGAAGAAGTAGCAGAGGTCTTAGTGCGACATGGCGTTGATACAGACTGCTGGTCTACCGGCCCTGAAAATACGTTACAGACATTGCTTCATCGGGCAATCGACGAGAATAAGGAAGATATCGCTTGCTTTTTGATTAAGAGTGGTTGTGATTTGGACTCCCCGCGCCAACCAACTGTGGAACATCCTGATTCCGATGAAGCGAAAAGTAAGGCTTCACCGTTACATCTTTGCTGTCAATGGGGACTAACTAAAACATTACAAGCTTTGATCGATCATGGGGCAAATGTTAATTCCATCGATCGTGATAGTAAAACACCTCTTCATGTCGCAATTGAAAATCAAAATGACGAAATTATTGGGATTTTACTGTGCCATCCGAGCATCGATTTAAAACTTCGTGATAAATTTGGAAATACACCATTTGCTGCATCGTTAATAATACGGAATCATAAAGCTGCACAAAATATTTTGGAACGTATTCCTAATGCTGGTGAACAAATGGATCAACGAGGTCGTAATTTTCTGCATGTCGCTATCATGAAGGATGATCTCGAATCGGTTTTGTTTTTGTTAGCAATTCAAGTTGATGTTAATTCTCGAGTGCATGATGTAAATCAGACACCGCCACTTCATTTGGCAGCTGCATCAGATAATGAAATGATTTTACGAAATTTAATATTGGCTGGAGCCCGAATTAACGAACGAGATGCTACCCAAAAAACTGCCCTGCATATTGCTGCTGAGCGTGGAAAAGTTGAATTAGTTTCTGCATTAATTCAAAATAAAGCCGATTTTGATGCGACAGATAACGATGGAAATAATGCTTTACATATAGCTGTGCGAGAAGGGCATTTATCAATTGTGCGCGAATTATTAACCGAGTCTGGGATTAATGCCGAGCATACAAATTTAAAAGGGCGGAATCCCTTGCACGAACTATGCCGATTCGGAAAAGACCAAACAGCCGCTGCTATTTGCGAACTTTTTTTAGAATCTATGCCACAATATCCGATCAATACAACTGATCTTCAAGGCAATAGCCCATTATTATTAGCCTATATGCGAGGTCAGGCACCACTGTGCAAGGTTCTAATTAAGAATGGGGCATGTCTTGGAATGGAGAATCGTGATGGAGTAACAATATTCAATTTCCAGTTGGCTACTAATCAACTATTACATAAACTACTGGACCAACTCCCACAGGAATCACCTTGGGCTACATCAGACTTGTGTCAAGAGTGTGGCGTAAAATTCACAATAACAATGAGAAAACATCATTGTCGTCATTGTGGCCGGATATTGTGCAGCAAATGTTCGAACAATGATGTACCCATCATTAAGTTTGGAATCAATAAACCCGTTCGGGTATGTTCTGTTTGTTTTGAAGTTTTACAAGTTGGGAGCGGCTAATATTACTTTTAACTTTTATACATACATTTATGTAATTTTTTTTTCCAAAGTTTACAAAAAATTAAGTTTTATTAATATATATTTTTGTTATATTTATCACAAGTTCATAATGAAATATTTTGGGAGTCTATTATGTTGCATGAGCCTATAGCCAGAAAAAGGAGCATATTCATTCCATCCAAAATTTTATATTTTAAAATATATGAAAAGAAACCAACATTTTGTGTTTTAATTTAACGTAAATTGTATTTGCCTACATTGAAATAGTGTGTAAATTTAATGAAAATAATATTTTTACTTTAATTTTGACCATAGTGAATGGGCAACACAATGATCCAATTCATGCAAGTAATCGATTAGTTCTTCAGTGCATATTTCAGTGGTGCGTGATTTGCTGTTAACACGGTCATTGCATGCCTGATATTTTGCAAATAGAGCTTCAATTTTAGGCTTAGCACCGCATTGTTCCTACAAGAAAATATATACATTTCATGGTAAATTTCATTGGAATTTAATTTTTCTGATAGTTTCTTACTCTTAGTACTTGTTGCGGATCAACTAAATCTTCATCGTCAGCTTTAACAACAGGGAAAAGAGATTTAAAGAAGTTGGAAAACATTTTCGCAACTTATTAATTAAACTTTTAAAGAATAAAAGAATTTACTCCTTTTTTGACTTTTCGATTACACAACACCTTCAAAAAAGTGACAACCAAGACAAATTAATTATTATGAGTTGTTTGAAGTTTTGGAAATTTGCCTAGATCAAAATTGAAAATTTTATTGTAGGTTTCTGGTCAGATAATAGCGGTATTCCATACGAACCAAGATGGGTAATGCCAAAAGTAGGGTTTTTGATACGTTCATTTGACACCCATTCCAAACGTAACTTTTTGACATATGTGGGACGATTCTGGTTTTCTTATAAGAAATAGGAAAGAATTTGTAATTTTTATAGCAGTTTTGTATTTTTGCCCTATAAGCTTATTCTGGTGTGTCTGAGTCGGCGATTGAACGTCGTAGAGGAAAGACGTGTTTTTGTCTCTTCTCTATATAAATCAGTAAATAATTAAAATGTGTTTAAATTAATTAATTAATTACTAATATATGTGCACATACAAATAAATAATATTAATAATAATTTGAGTGTTTTTTTTAAGTAGAGTGAAAAGTTATACATATTGCATAGTTTGTATTAATTTGTGTATGATGCGCTTGCAATTGCGTAGAATATGTACCAATTTTGTTTATATGTATTTTGATACCGTTGTTTGAATGCATCATACGCATTATATGTAATTTTTCAATATGTGTAGGACTTTTTTAATTCCAAAGGATGCTCAAGATAAGTGTTTTTCCATTTTTACCACATATTATATTATTACATATTAAAACATAATTTTTATTACAAAAATTTAAATATATAAACGCTAAGTAACTGTATTTTATAACACATAAAGGTGTAAAATAATAGTATTTTCATGTAGTGGGTTATTGAGATTAGTTTTTGTGTGAGAAAGGGTTTGCTATGCTCGTCAATTCTGTTTTGTTACACTCGTTAATAATTTTTGTTGTTGTTTTTGTGAGTAAACATGTTAATGACCGACGATTTTCGTTTTTTCTGATTAAGGTAATTTTGAAAGCACATTGTCTTTTATATACATATTTACTTGTACATTTATTGTAAAAAGGTGTTTCAATGTGTATGTGTGTCGTTATGTAATGATCGTACAGGAATGAAGAATATATAATAAATTAGATAACTGCTTAATCAGTGTCTATGCATGTGTATGTGGCGGTCTCGAAATGTCAGGACTTTGTTTGTACGTATGCGGAATGTAAACACGGGGAGAAGCTTTCGTGCAAATGCTATGGAGTTTTTTTGGAGAATTTTTTGGCTTTATTGGTTTGTATCTTGTAGCAGGTGCGGCGGATAAATGAATTTTCATTCTCCTGGCCGTTGACTTTGTTTGTATATCATTAATAAATTTTAATTGGTTTTGGTAAATTGCTTTTTATTTTTGGGGTAGTTTTCCTTTGGAGATTTTCCATTTTCCGTGGTGGTGTCTTTTTTAGTCTGTTTGGAGTGTACCGTATGCATAAAGATTTGTAATTTCGTTTGTTTTTCTTCTTTATTGTACGGTGGTCATCGGATTAGGGATGTCGTAGCGGAGAATGGTGAAGTTCTGACTTGTGGGTACGGGGTAATTTATCAGAATTGGGGATGGATGGACGGAGTTTGCGCTCGGCTGACTGGGGGGTTTGTTTCTCCGTCACATGTGCGAGATGTGGATAGGTTGGGTCGAGGTATTTGGGCCTGCATACGTGCAAGTTGTGTATTTTGTCCGCCTTCAAATTTCTAATTCTTAAAGATTCTTGAACCGTTATAAATTCTTATAAATCAGTTATATAATAAATTATTCTTATAAATTCTTTTAAGATTCTTGAACCGTTTGAGATAATTAACATTAATACTATATTTTCTTTATAGTTTCCTTATATAATTATTTTTACAATATACAATATAATTGTTGTATAATATGAATACAAAAATATAATTTTATAAAATTATTCAATCGAAATTTTTTCAGCGCAAAAATACAAATCATTTTATCATTGGCGTATTCTCTTGAAAAAATCTAAAGCAAAAAAGATTTATTTCTCAACAAAATACAGTTTATAAATTATCAAATAATTTATAGCCCAACAGTTGTAGCAAAGTAAAATCTATGGTTTGCCCGAATTGTTTTACTTAAATGCAACTCACATATTTATTCTTTTAACATATATACTTTAAATTAAATTAAGGCGATAAACTGACAAATCTATTCAAAAAACTTTTTAAATAAACAACAAATTTTTGAGCAAAATTATTGCTCATATTTCAGTTTATTTAAGATTATTTGTCCAAAATATGGAAATATTTCAACTAAACCGAGGTTAAATTGTGCAGGACTTAGCTGAATATAAAGATTTGATTGGCTAAATTGCTGGATTGAAAATAATCCTGTACCATGAAGGCGCCTTAATCGTTTTGAGTGTAAATATTCAATAATTTTTTGAGAGAAGACCGAGCAAACGTATATAGTGATATTATCGCGAGACTCCACTTGCATTTTGGTCGAAAATTAATGGTCTAACTAGCTAAAAGCTTAAACAAACTTTCTATAGCCTAAGACGTGCTTTTACTTTAGCATTTAATTGTATGAAATATTAAAAGAAAATTTACAAATGTCTGCAAGCAGTAAACTTTAACTGAACGATTATTTGTAAATCTTACATTTTTTTTATAGAAAAGGTATTATTTTAATAGATTTGCAAATTTTTGGTTTATCGTTAAATTAAAATGTTGCAATTCAAAATATTTTTCAGTTAAAACTTACTGATTACCGCATTGTGTTAGTTTTCCTTCATTGTGAAAAATAGTCATTTATGGTTCTTCGGCACTATGGTGTTATATCCCTTTTTCAACCAAAAAAAAAGAAAATATTGGCTCAATTTAAGGGTAAACCACACAAATGTATGAGTAGAAAACCATAGTATGTAATGGCGTTTTTGATAAAATCTTCGCTTGATTTGAAGTACGACCAACACAATTGTGTGTATAGTTATAGTGTTTTTTCGGACGAAAATGAGTTTGAAAGGAATGCACAAATGTGTGTTGGTTCAAAAATCATACAAAAATAAATTTTTGCCGAACTCACACAATTGTGTCACCGGACAGCTAATGGGATATCGGGTCGAAGATAGGTTTATAGGCGATTTAAAAATTCAACAAATCACAATCATTTACAGAAACATTATTTTGCGTCTAGGGTGAGTATTTATGTTTTTGACAACCAAATTTGTTTACATTGCACAATTTACCGTAGGAATTATTGTTTTAAATTTATACGAAACTACAGATATATCGAAATTAAAAATGGAGAAGTACTTAAATTATGAGAATCTGTGCCGTATCTGTTTGCAAGAAACCCTCGATAAGGAAAAAGGATTGTTTGATATTCTAATAGATGATGTTAAATATTCCGATGTAATTAAGCTAATCGCTCAAATTGATCTGGACCCCAATGACAGCTTACCAAATCGATTGTGTGGGATGTGCGAAGATAGCTTAGTAGATGTATACAAATTAAGAGAACTGTGCCTAAAAAGTAATGACTTGTTACAAACGCAAGAAAATAACGCGTATGATTTTAAGGAGGAGTTAGATGAAACAGAAATTGTGAGCGATGGTGTAGTGCATAAGGAAGAAATTCTGGATGAACTAAATAATTCGAATTCAGCAACAGCAGTAAATGAAGAGGATGTAATTGATGATGTGCTTATAAATCAGGAAGAAAGTAAAATTGAATCTCGTTCACATGAGTGCCAAACTTGCAATAAATCGTTTTTACTATTATCGGATTATGAACACCACAATCGAGAGAATCATTCTCCTGTAGTTCGGCGCCCACATCAATGCCAGCGATGTCCTTTGAGATTTTCAAAACGAGAGGATTTAATTAAACATATGAGGAGACATCTGCGCCCAAAAATTGTCAAGGAAGTTGCAAAACGATTAGTTATACAAAAACCGCAAAGATCCACTGGGACTAGACCAGCGATATCTAAATACAGCTATAAAAATATAGACCCTCAAGATAAACCTTTTGCTTGTACAACGTGCCCAGGCCGCTTTACCACCGAATGTAAGTATTTAGAATCGTTAATAATCAAGTACTTAAATTTTTATTGGTTTTCCCCGTAGATTACTTAAAAATTCATGAACGAATTCATACCGGTGTCAAACCATATGTTTGTCGAATTTGCGGCACCCAATTTGCCCGTTCGACTTATTTACGCCAACACGAAAAATTCCATACCGGGATTCGCAACCATCCTTGCGATTTATGTCCTAAGCGCTTCTATTCATCGGGTGATTTGCGTGTACATCGGCGATTGCACACTGGTGAGAAACCATTCCCATGTGAATTTTGTGGAGGTCGATACCGTCGCAGGGCAGATCTGAAAACTCATCTCAAATTACATATCGGGGAGAATACATACGTGTGCACAAAATGTGATGCAACATTCAGGTTTTCTGTTGAGTTGCGAGAACATTTGCGCGATCACTTCTTAGCCGAGAAAGAGGCAACAGCGCAAACATAAAAGACAGTATTACTTCTTAAATTAATCATAATGATATTATTTTATATTAAAATTAAATTACTTAAACATCATGTATTTAACAAAAACAATAATGGACGCTCGAGAAGTTCAAGTTGTTGAGGGGATGGTGACTATATTTTCAACAAAATACCTTCTACATACTATATTCTGTACAAATAGGTTGCGAAAAGAACGCCATCCTTTATTTAATAGTTTAAGTTTTATTAATAAAATTTATATTTTTTATTAAAATCGTTTGATTGTGTATTTTTGGTCACATATGTGATGATATCATGATGAAACTGAGCAAAATTATGATACGAGAAGTTTTGTATTTTTCGTTGGAGGAATATTTGACGGAATTTATTTTGATTTTAAGACATCGAAAATAGAAACAAACGGTTAACCTTGGCGTTTCATCATCATTTTTGCTCAGATGCCTAAAGGCACAGAATTAGCCTTTACAGACAGTGCGGCAACACGATACGCTTTTCTTCGCTCGTACCTTCTCGTCTATAAATTAAATTTTAAAGTGGCGAGATTGTACAGCACATTTGCAGCAATAATTTCAAGTGCGGCGAGCAAATGTGAAGAGTTTTAAAATTTTTTCAATATCTACATAGTAGATTTATTAAATGCTATTTTTTGTTCTATCCGTTTCGCTCAAGCATAAAATGAAAATAATGCATACACATGTCGCACATGCACATGCATACACATGCCGACACGAGCCGCACTTGAGTTTTGCATAGAAATAGGCAAGTGCAGCTTGAGTTTTGTTGCAAATCGCAGTGTGTGGAAAAGATGCAGTCTACACGTCGCTCATATGAACACACAAATTTTTGTATCAATTGTACGCAGCCAAATTTATTTCAATCACATCACAACACAATTTCACGTTCGGTTCACGGTTCATTTACGGTTAGAGCGCGAAGCGAAGGAGTAGAGTGCTGAGTGACGTTAAAATTTGAACCTCAGGCAAATAAAAAATAAATTTAAAATGGAAAGCGTCAATAATAATACGGCAATGTTACCACAGCGAGAACAAATTACAATTCGAATGGATGATAAAAGTGAAATCCGTAATGAAGAAACCAGTGTCACTAGAATCTTAAATGGTACGCCGAAGAATTCAAAATGCCAATACTGTGGCCGAGGATTTACCCGTGTTGGCTTATCGCGACACATTCGTACTCATATTGGTGCAAAATCATTCAAATGCAATTTTCCTAAATGCCAACATCCTTATATAAACAAAAAGGCTTTACACAAACATTACGAGTGCACCGTATGCGAAGAAAAATTTTCACAACAGATTGAGCTAGATGCTCACGGGTTTGCTGGATACTGCCAACCTAGACCATTTGGTTGTAAGTGTGGTAAAAAATTTTCGGATCAAAAAGCATTTACCAGACATCAAAATCGTCATACTAATACTATGATAAACCGAATTTTCAGATTTATGTTATTAAAGAAAAATTAAATTTTCGACCTTAGGAATCTTCCGAACTAGAATTATCTTTATATTTTGTACTGCGGATTACTGAATATTATTATTTGTATTGATTTTTATTTATTTGGAACATATTTAATAAATTGAATTAAGCGAATATCAATATTTTAATAACCGTGTAACGGTTACTTTCTAATGTCATGTTTCTTCCCTAACCTCACTTTAGGAAAATGTTTTATAGAAATAATGTTAAAAAAAGTTATTGTTGGCATATCAGGTGGAGTTGATAGTGCTGTAACAGCGCTTTTGTTACGTAATCGCGGCTATAATGTAACCGGAGTGTTTATGAAAAATTGGGATGAATTTGATGAGTTGGGAAACTGTTCGGGAGAAAAAGATTGGTCGGATGCCCAATGGATTGGGCGAAAGCTCGGTATTGACGTAATTCAAGTGAATTTCGTTAAGGAATACTGGAATGAGGTTTTCGGAAGTTTTTTAAAAGACTACCAAAATGGACTGACGCCTAATCCCGATATTTTATGTAATCGGTATATAAAATTTAACTATTTTATTAATTATGCCCTCGTAAAATTGAAAGGGGATGCGATTGCTACAGGACATTATGCGAAACATTCATATGGACAGTACTTAGAAAATTTTCAAGAAAGCACAAGTAAGTCAAATTCTTACATGTATATTAGGTGTTTATTAGTTTAATAAGAATTCCGTTCTATTGTAGATGCGAAACTCCTTAAAGCGGCCGATGACTTTAAGGATCAAACATTTTTCCTATCACAGATACCCCAAAGTGCTCTGAAACGTACCATGTTTCCCTTAGGTGATCTACATAAACATGAAGTCAAACGTATAGCCGAGGAAAATGGCTTGATTCGCGTGGCCAAGAAAAAAGAAAGTATAGGAATTTGTTTTATTGGAGACCGAGAGTTTAAAGATTTTATATCTGAATATATCGATAAAACGCCTGGAAATTTTGTATGCATAGACACGGGAAAATCGATTGGGGATCACGACGGTCTTCATCATTGGACAGTAGGGCAACGCTGCCGAATAGCTGGCTGTTTAAAGCCATACTTCATTTTACGTAAGGATCTTATTAATAACACAATATACGTTTGTCCGGGTACCGACCATCCAGGTTTATACACAGATATAGTTTATAGTGCACCGCCTTACTGGATCGATGAAACACCATTCCGTGGCGGTGAAACCCTCATCTCGTGCGAATTTCGTTTTCAACACACAAAACCTTTGGTTCAGTGTAAAATATTTCAATTACCGAATGGAAATTTATTTATAAAATTGCAAAAACCGCTACGTGCCATAACACCGGGTCAGTTTGCCGTGTTTTATATGGGCTCAGAATGTTTAGGTAATGCTAAAATAACGGCTCCTGGGCCTGGCCATGAAAACAATTCGAAAATTCTTTCGAAAAACAACAATCCACCTTGCGAACAATCCGTGAAGCAAATTATTCGCGCCATGTCAAAATGATTGCATATATGTAACCTTAAATTTTGTGTATTGATACAACCCAAAATAAATAATTAAAATATAAGTAATTTAAGTTATGTACAATATAAAATAAAATAAAATGTTTATAAGTGATTTAAAAAATGATTTCTATAGTTTGATAATTGGTAAACGTATTTTAGTTATTGTTAATTATGATATTGACGGGATTTGTGCTAGCTCGATCCTCTCGTCCCTGTTTCGATACGATAACATGGTTTACTCTGTGGTCCCTATAATGGGAATATCCGGAATGAAACGCGCATTTAACGAGAACAAAGAAGAAATTAAATATGTAATGTTAATAAATTGCGGTGGTTGCGTTGATATTGTCGAATTGCTCGAACCTGAGGAGGATATCGTTTTCTTTGTTTGTGATTCACATCGACCTTATGATGTTTGTAATATTTATAGTGATCGACAGGTGCATATGATTGCCGTACTTTATATTATCGAAAATTAATTATTTTTACATCCGTAGATACGAATTTTAGGCGATCTAAATACGGAAGAAAGTATTCCTGCTTTTGATAGCATATTTCAGGAATCAGAAGATGAAGACGAGGAGGATGATAGTGATGAAGAGAATGGCGGCAACAGAACTGATAAAATTGAACAACAAATTATTAAACGACGCGAGAAACGAAAATGGGAGGAAGATCGGAATAAAATAATGTTCGAGTATTTGCAATACAATTACTATGGCCGCAGTTCAGCACTCATCCTTTTCGATTTGGCGTGGAAACTGTCGAAAGATTCACTCGATTTATTATGGTGGGCTATAATAGGAATCACGGAACAGCTGTTGCTTGATAAAATCGAAAGTTCTTTGTATACAATCGAGAGTGAACATATTCAGTCCCACATTATTCGGCTGGCGAATAAAATAAACGATCAGAATATTCAAACCGCGGCCAAAATAATTTTCGAAAAAGATTTGCATTTGGCTCTGTATCGGCACTGGAGCGTACAAGAATCGCTAAAACATTCTGTATATTCGGCATGTAAATTGAAATTATGGACGCTAAAGGGGGAGAAAAAATTACACGAACTGCTGGTCGAAATGGGGCTTCCATTAGCCCAAGCCAAACAAACATTTAACTCAATGGATCTGGTGCTAAAAAAGGAGTTTTACAGTATGATAGAAAAACTGTCGGAAAAATATAACCTGCCCAATATCGTTTACGGTTCATTTACACTACAATACGGTTATCGGAATCGTTATTCCGGTTCGGATTATGTATACGCTATGCTTGCCATTCTAGAATCGATTAAAAGCGGCAGATCACCAGAATTTTGTTTTCTCGAAGCTCTCGACAGTTTACAACGAACGAATAAGAATATGCTCGAGAATGGTATCGATATGGCAAAGCAACTCCTTACCGCCATCTTCAAACAGGTTCAAAGTAGCTTAGAGCTGCATCAGGTATATACAGCCGGCCCTTTTCTGTACTATATTCTAAATGAGGAAAATCCATTTTTTTCATTTCCATACGGCTTGTTAATGCTGGCTAAATTTATATTACGGGGCCATGTTGCAGTGTCACGTAACCGTCGTGCACCTGAACTACCTTTAGTTGCAAGTTGCCCCATCGATATGGAGCGGGGTCTCTGTCTAATGATTGGAATACCACCGGTTTGTGAATACACATCGAAAAATTTCTTTGGAAAGGCATTCGAACAAGCAGCTCAGCGCACAAATATTACATTGCTTCAGGATTTTTTCGAACCATCGATCGTGCAAATACGAAAATCTGACCAACAAAAATTTTTAGATGCTCTCACCGTGATTCTCAGTTAAAAATTTTGTAAAATCTATTTGTTAAAAATTTTTTGTAATTCTGTCTTATTTGGTTTGAATAAATAAAAATTGTAAATTATTAAATTTGGTTCCATTATTTCCCCAAATTAAAATATTGGGGCGCGAAAAGTGCATTGGCACTGTATATCACTTATGCCACTTTACAGTCCCCTAAATGAATATATTTGAACACTTTATAAAATCATTGTAGGTTGCATCAAACGTAAAATATAGATTGGAGTTAAACGTACTCATTTCAAGTGTCATCGCATTCTGTAAATATTGTGAGGAATCCGAAAATTTTATAGATTTTTATTAATATTTAATAAGAATAGAATAAATAATAAATGTTCGTTTCGTAAACAAAATTAATTTGATGAATAAAACCATGTATGATGATGATAACATAGAGTATAATAATTTGTGTCGAGTCTGTTTGGAAGAAACATTGGATTGGAATTCAATATTTGATAATTTGGATGAAACTCATAAGATCTCTGATGTCATCCTGCTTCTGGCACCGGTTATGGTGTGTATTGGGGATGGTCTTCCGAGCAGAATATGCGGAAACTGTTTGGAATACCTAAAAATCTATTATAATTTGCGGAAAATTTGTGTCCGTTCCGATCAGAAACTTAGGGCCAAAGCCAAGCCGGAATCAATTGTGAAAATGGAAAATTATGATGATGATTACGCAGGGATTGTGGAAAAAAATGGAGTGGACAGTTTTAATGACAGCCTCCTCTCAAAAAAAGAAACATTCGACGAGGAACATTTGTATCCCGAAATAGAGGAAGGATGCGAGTTGGATGATGATGTCGATCATGATCCTGGTATGTTGGAAATGGTGATTGCACCCTCGGACACGGAAGATGATCTAAAACCCAAGTTTCAGAGTGAGAAATTAATCGAAATTGAAATTAATAAGCAAAGTGCGAGTGAAAGCGAGGAGGATTATAAATTCGAGCAATTAGAGAGTGACGACTATGCCCCGGACCCCTTGACCAAGCGACGAGGCTCTAGAGGAAATCTGACGTGTCCAGAATGTGGTAAAGTCTACAATAAAGCTTATCGGCTGAAGAAACATATGGAACATCACGATACTGTGGGAAGGCCATTCAAATGTGATGTTTGCTCTTTATGCTTTCCATTGGAAAGTGCCCTAATTCGACATATGACATTACATTCAGAAGCGATGAAAGCGTCAACAGCCTTAATCGAGGAGGAGGCATATAAATGCGATGAATGTCCAAAAGTTTTCGATCGCAAGTCATCCCTTGCGTCACACATGAAAGTACACAAAAGGGACTCTACCGAAAACACGGAATTCAAATGTGATTTGTGTCCCAAATTATTTGAAACCCGGAAAACGTTAATGCGCCACTGGAGTACACACCCGGAGATGAAAAAGCTCAAGTGTAGTATGTGTGATAAGACGTTCTCTTGGAAGGCACAATTAGTTGATCACATAAACAAACACAACGGCATCACGCCATACGAGTGTGTCGAATGTAAATTAAAATTTCATTCTTCCGCTTTGTACCGTAAACACCTAATAAAACACAGGCCGAAAAATAAAAAAGAAAGTTTGTGCCCGCATTGTGGCCGCGTTTTTCATAACAATACTGATATGAAGCAACACCTGACAATACATTCGACCGAGAAGGCGTACGCTTGCGATGAATGTCCCAGCCGTTTTGTATCGAAAAGTATGTAAACAAATTTTTCTATTATTCGACTTGATCTAATTATCGTTATTTTCCAGAATATTTAACGAAACATCGCCAAACCCACACCGGCGTAAAACCACACGTCTGCGATGTCTGTGGCAATGCATTCACAAAAGGAAGTTCACTTGTGAAACATAAACGGACGCATACGGGTGAAAAACCATTTGGCTGTCCAACGTGCGATAAACGATTCAACTCGTCAGATCATTTAAAACGGCACATTCGAATTCATACTGGTGAAAAACCATACAAATGCCAATACTGTGAACGTGCTTTTGCTCAAAGTAGTGATTTAATTGGACACACGCGTAAACATTTAGGCGACAACATATACAAATGTGAAAAATGTCCAGAAACATTTCGGCTTCAAGGTGAACTACGTGAACATACACGTATGCATTTCCTAGCTGAACGAGAAACTAAAATTTCAGAAAATAGTGAATCGGGCGATCCCTCGGACATTCCAAGCCTTCAGTAATTGATTTATATAAGAAAATGTTTTAAATTTTTTTGTTGTAACCGAATAAAAATATTTTAAATCAAATGTGTAACGTTTTATTTTACAATATCGCATGTATCTACAAAACAGGAATTATTTAGTTGGTATAATTTAAATCACATCTACTTCGTTCGATTCCTTATTCTCTTTCTCAGCCAAAAAATGCATTCGCGTATGTTCTCGTAATTCCCCGTGCAATCGAAAGGCAGCCGGACATTTTTCACATTGATATATATTATCGCCTAAATGTTTACGCGTGTGTCCCGTTAACTCACTGCTTTGTGCAAACACGCGATCGCAATATTTGCATTTATAAGGTTTTTCTCCAGTATGGATTCGAATGTGTCGTTTTAAATTCTCAGATGAATTAAATCTGTAACAAAACATGGAAATATTTTAGGAGTGGTCTTGCTACAATTTTATGTAAAAAATACCGTTTTTCACAGTTTGTGCACGTGTACGGTTTTTCACCCGTATGTATTCGCTTGTGTTTAACTAAAGATGATTTTTTGGCAAATGTGTTCCCGCACTGCTCACAGATATGTGGTTTAAGACCAGCATGGGTTTTAACATGTTTTTTTAGATATCGTTTTGAAACAAAACGGCTCGGACATTGATCACAAGCAAACGGTTTCGTATCTGAATGAGTATTCAAGTGTTGCCGAAGAACGGTGTTGTTACTGAAAACTTTGCCACAATGCGGACAAAGGCGTTCGATTTTCTTCTTTTTATGATTTGGTTTATGAATATTACGGTGCTTTCGTAACGATTCGTATGAATAGAATTTTTTATCGCAAGTATCACATGCATACGGACGAATGCCGTTATGTTTATTAAGGTGATCGGCCAGCTGGTCACTTAATACGAAAGCCTCATCGCACAAACTACATTTGTGAATTTTTTTTTCGGGGTGGCACTTCCAATGTCGTGTTAAAAATATGTAAGCAATAAATTTTTGATCGCATAAGTCGCAGACGTACTCCTTCTTCGTGATATTTTCCCTGTGAACTCGGACATGCGAGGCGAGAGACGGTTGTTTTTCAAATACTCGATTACAATCTTTACACTTAAAAACGCGTTTGAGTTGTACTATTTTCGGTGATTTTTCAGTTTCATTCATTTCCTCGTCACTGCTTTGATCTACGACCTGTTCGATATCCGTTGGATTCTCTTTGGTCTCATAGTAAATTTTATGTATCCGCATATGTGAGGCGTACGACTTTTGATTTTTAAACGTTTTACCATCACACTGTGTGCATTCGTATTGTTTATTTGATTCAGGCTTTAAATGGATTTTACGATGTCGTAAAAGCGTTCGCCTGGTTGATAGATAAATATGGCACACATCACATTTGAACTTCTTACCTTTTGCATTATTATGCACATTAGAATGACGTGTTATGGCATGTCGACTAGGAAACTCTTTCTTGCATATGGCGCAGGTGTAATTTTTGCTTTTACTGGTCTTCTTGCATCGAATCAGTGGGACATCATCACTGTCGATATCATCAACATCATGGTGGTATTCTTCGATGTACAAATGAGATTCAGAAGCATGATCTTTTGTGTGCACTTCACGACACTCTTCGGTGGAAAACGATTCTTCACATTGTTCACATTTATAATATGTTGTGTCATCCACGGTAACGAAATAATTATCCTTTGATGTTGGGTCTTCCTGTTTGATTCCTTCGATCAGCTGTTTCCGTAACCATGTATCCGATTCAACACAAACACCCCGTAGGTTATGAAGTAAGTTCAAACTATCTGAACAACTTTTGCAAATTTTATCCGGTAGGCCGTCATTTAACTGAATTGCAATTGGAACAAATATTGCAAGCACATCCGCGTACTGTACGCCACCTTCCAACAAATCAAAAATCGATTGGACCACTTCATCCGATTTTAAACACATGCGGCATATGCTGTCTATATTAAGATTTAGCTTTTCTTCTTTATTATTCATTGTAATAGTAACATTTTAATTAAAATAATTTATTTTGTAAAATTTATTATTATTATGAAACGTCAAAGCAAAACGTCAAACACTGCAAAGACGAGGAGAAATCAGTTTTGGAAAAAGCACTAATTTCGCCCCAGAGTGCCATATTCGGCAAGTACGAAAAGTGAAGAGTAGAAACAAAAATTAAATAATATATCCCTTTTCCGGCCCGTGATTATCAATTGTGTACTTAAAGAGAATCATGTTCATACACATTTGTGTATTGTGTACTGGTATAATTAGCCAAACTCTCACAATAACACATTTGGCATAATTTTACTTTATGTATATATACATCGAGAAAATCAGGTAAAGAGTAACACTGCATCTCCAATAGAATTTCTTATGACTTTTTACTTATAGAAAAGTATGAAAAAAAAACTTGACAAAAAAAATATTTTTTTGTCAAGTTTTTTTTTCATACTTTTCTGTAAGTAAAAAGTCATAAGGAATTCTATTGGGGATGCAGAGTAATAATTTATGTGATACCCTATCCCTTTTTCAAACAAGAAAATAAAAAATTGACTCAATTTTAGTCCAACCCACACAAATGCTTGATTTGAAGTAAAACCAACACAATTGTGTGAATAGATATAGTGTTTCTTTTCGGACGAAAATAAGTTAAAAATGAATTCACAAATGTGTAAGTTGGTTGGGCCCTACCCGCACAATTGTGTTAGGAAGTCACAAAAGGGCTATAAATAAATGTTGTGAATAAAATAATTTATGTGATACCCTATAATATAAATTATGTGATACCCTATTTTATAACTGCATTACCACAATATTTTGATTAGCTTCTGTCAAAATGGTCATTTTAGCAGCCTTCAATAGTTTTATTTGGCTTTCAAATGATATCTAATTTAAAAAATCGAGTGTTTTTCAATAATAAATTTCGATATACAATTATAAATCAATATTATTGTAGCACAGTGAAACAAAATGAAAATGTAACTCGTGTATTTTATGAGAAACTGTTAGGTAAATATGCTAGTTGCCCAATTTGTTTTGAAAATTTTTAACCTCACTCATCTTAAATTTTAGCGATTACGCCAAACGAATCGATCCACCTGTATCGCGATACTAAGTTTAGAGGACTAAAAAGTTATGAAATTACTGAGGTTGTTGATATTTTAAAAAATAACTATAATTATACGTTACGCGATATATACGAGAACCGTGGGATTTTACTAGTGGGGCCATTCACGATCGAACAACGGCATCGTATTCTACAAGAATGTTTGTTTAAAAAAATTGAGCTGCACACACTTGTAAAGTATCTAGTGTGTATAAACAAACCGATTAAATTATTAAAAATTCATAATTTGATTGAAGCGGATACTGATGTGGCACGGCACTTAATTGGCCAGTTCAAAGGCTACGATTTACCGAGAAAGGAGTACAGCGATGAAATCGATTTAGCTTTACTACGAAAAGATATATTGAATTTGTTTCTTAAAATTAAATTCAATTTAAGTGATGATGAACTTTCAAAAATGTGGAAGACGTATCCTCGGATGAAACACAAGAGTTTTCTATCAATTCAGCGAATAATCGACGTGCTGCAGAATCAGTTAAATTTCTCGAATGAACGCATAATGAAAAATGGATTTTTGCTGCATGCCGAGCCTAATAATGTACAGAAAATTTTGAAATCTCTTCCAGTAATGTGTGGCCATGATGTAAAAGAAATTTTGTGGCGCAGGCCCAAAATAATGATGTCAACATACGAATCTCTACGTAAAATTTTGGACATTATTCATGAGCATAATATTCCTGATTCGTATGTATCACGTTGTTTAGAAATATTTACACTAGGGCCAGATACCATATCGGAACGGTTAAAAGAAATAAAATCAATTGAAGAATTCGATGTGCTGTCGAGTAATCCACGAATACTTCGGTTAATTCATTATCAAAATAAGGCTCGATCGAGGCTAGACTATTTAAAGCAGATTAAAGTAAAGTGCGCCTCGCTCCATATATTGTCGAGCCATTCGGAGGCGTTTGAGAAGTATGCACGTGACGGAACTGATAAGACTAACGGTAACGATGTGTCGTTCTATGTCGCTAGTGAATTCAACGTATCGGAAGAAGAAATTAGGCCTGTATTATCCAGACATCCGAATTGGTGCCATGTTCCATTGCATTCGGTTAAAGACAGTTTAGATTTTTTAAAGGATCAAGGGTTTACGTTTAACGATATTTTTATCAATTTGCATTTAATTTTATATCCACTGTACGTTTACACTTGATTTCGAAGGCGAATGTTTTTTTTAATGTTTGTTAAAATAATTTTAGAGTTCGAATAGAAGGAAAATTAACATTGATTTATAACAAAAATGGAGAGCTGAAGAACACGGTGGATGTCGACAAGCTTACCAAATCACAAGTGCTCGGCTTATGCCTATATCTAATCGAGAAAGATTTTCATTTTACCGGTGATGGAATTTGGATAGATTCAACACCTCAGCAACAAGTAACATTATTCCGCATACATTAAATTTAACCTCTAATATAATATTTTTCTTTTTTCAAATTTAGGTGGATTATTTTGTAACATTGCCGGAAATTCCGGTTACATTAGTCAAAAAGTACAAATATGGCAAGCTGAATGCAATGAAACCTGAACTGATTAGAAGTAGCTAATTAAAATTTAAGTATAATGTATCTTGAAAGGTATATGATGAAACCATAAAAGGCAGTTAAATAAAACTAAAAACTAATGTGTTGTCTAATTAATGGCCCGTAGAACATGTTATCTGAGGATTGATACACTGGCCAAATTTCCAGAGGGAGCTCAGCTTCTAATTCATTTGTATGTGAGATTTTCTTTAACCACACACTCAGTTTCGGGTGTTAAAACATTCTATACTGAAGCCCAAACAATACTGAGCAAATTAAAAAAGAACGTTTATAATATATTCCGCCTTTCGTAATATTTCGAAAATTCACGGATCTATCACGATGGCGTATTGCAAATAGGGCGTAAGATATTTTGTATATTTCACTTGCTCTTACTAGAATGTATCACTTCATTTCTTCAGTTAAAATACTTAAATAGAGGCAGAAAGCAAAAATGGCCACCTAAATAAAATTAAAATCGATATGCCGGATATTTTCGATTCGGTAAACATTAGACAAAGACATAACTGTAAAATATCATATTGGAGTCAATCGGTATATATAAATTTCGTTTCTAGAGTTAATTAATTGGGGGTACAGAAAACAATAAATTTAAGTAAAGCGTTGTTGTGATTAACGATTTTTTTATAGTAAAATATGGGTACGACACGAATTTTAGTTAACAAAAGTCAGAGAAACAATAACCGTATATTGGTAGAGCTGGAAATTCTAGGTTTCATTTAAGTCATAAAACGAGTTTGAATTACGGTGTTACAATAAGTTTTTAGAAATTTTGAATTCCGCTTTTTCGTATTCCTTTATTTTGTAATCGGTAGTTAAGCGTTTATTTGTGACAGGCTGGTTACGAACGGTGCAGCCGCATAGGGCTTCCAAGTTTCATCATTGATACAGGGTTATCCAATTCGAGGTTGATAAAGTAGAAATCTGTATACCGACATCTGTCAAAGATAAACGTCAAGTACGCTGTCATTTATTTAGTTGACATTCTGCCATTTAAGAATATGGAGCATTTAACAATCGACCAACGCGTTAAAATTATTAAATTTGCTGATGCTGATTTTTTGAACAAAATTTTCTTCAGTGATGAAGCTCATTTTTCGCTTGGTGGATACGTTAATAAGCAAAACTGTAGAATTTGGGGCTCAGAAAATCCACAATTGATTGTAGAGAAGCCATTACACCCGGAAAAAGTCACTGTTTGGTGCGCATTGTGGTCTAGTGGTGTGATTGGGCCGTATTTTTTTGAGAACAACCATGGACGAACCGTTACCGTCAATTCTGAGCGCTATGGCCGCATGTTAACCGATTATTTTTTTACGAAAATGAAGATTATGATCTTGACGATATGTGGTTCAATGAATTAATCACTCATTATCCGAAATGAAATTATGATTATGAAACCTCATTTGAGGCGGCCAAATCCCTTGATGGGATGTATAGTGCCAGAGAGAGAGAGAGATATGTGGTTCCAGCAGGATGGAGCAACCAGTCACGTAACACGAGCAAATCGAGATCTTTTGCAAGAGAAATTTCCTGGACGTTTGATTTCGCGATTGGCTGATGTCAATTGGCCTCCAAGATCCTGTGATTTAACGCCTTTGGATTTCTTTTTGTGGGGCTACGCGAAAGATCGTGTTTACGCAAACAATCCTCAAACTCTTGACGAATTGAAAACTAATATTCGTAAGGTAATGGCCGAGATACCGCCCGAAATGTGCCGAAAAGTCATTGAAAATTACCTCAAAAGAATCAAGGCCTGTAAGAAGTCCCGTGGAGGACATTTGAATGATATCTTGTTTAACTAAAAATGGCAAGGATCAATCTGTAAAATGAAATAAAAATTACAATACATTCCGAATATTTTGTGTGTTTTTTTTTAAGTTTACTTTATCAAGCTTGAATTGGATAACCCTTTATTTAATTCGTGTGAATTTTGAAAATACGCCAAACAATAACGCACGAATAATAATTTCGAATTATAAAAGTTGTCAATGTCTTTAATCCGTTTGGCGACTTGAATTTTAAATGGAACTACTTATATATTTGCGTGTCCGATGATAAATAATTGTTCATCATTGATTAAATGTATAGTGCAGGCACATATATATGTAGTTTCATTTTGGCTCGTAAAAATATTTCTAAAGAAATAAAATGAATAACAAATACTTATAAATACATATTTCGAACGACATTTTGGCAGAATTTGCAGTTAATAAAATTTATAACAACATATTTGAAGATACGTACCTAATTTCCTAAATTCAATTGCAAGGCTTTGAATCTAAGGACAAGCGATTCTGGGTTGGGCTCGTTTTCCCGAATTTCAAAATCCCGAAATCAAAATCCCTAAATCAAAATCTCGAATCACAAAATCCCAATGCTCAAAATTCCGAATTTCAAAATCCCGAATTTCTAAATCCCGATTTTTAAAAGCCTGATTTTCAAAAGCCCGATTTAACAAAAAAATTGCCGGCCGGCCGACCCGCGGGCGCCTGAATTCATATTTTTTTTTAAATCAGGCTTCTTAATAAAAATCGGTTCCTAATAAAAGTGAAGATAAAAAAACAAAATTTAATATTTTTAAAGTTTCAGCAAAGTCGGGATTTTGAAAACTGGGATTTTGAAAATCGGGATTTTGAAAGTCGGAATTTTGAATGGCCTTTGATTTTTGTGTCAATCACTCGCATTAAATTTTGTTCCTCAATTTTCAAAATTGTATTTTATAATATTTGCAATTTATAATATTTGCTGATGTAATATACAGTTTATAATAATTGTGGATTTCCAAGCTTAAAGGTGGATTTACATATGCGACGTGTGACGTGTGACAAGTTGAAATTAACGTGACGCTTTCTTAACAACAATTTACATTTGCGACGGATGCCGCCACGCACACTAATTAAATATTTTTTGTGGTGTATATTAATTGTGTTCCGTCACTAAAAAACACTGTGGCAAAACAATTAAAAATTTGTTTGCATGTTTCTAATTTTTTATGTATGTGTGACCGTCACGGAAAAGATAAAATTTGTTCATGTCTCGGCGTGTAGCGTGTGCCGTGTGACGAATGCCAAAATAGTCGTTTATGATTGGCTATAGGCACCCGTCACACGTCACACGTCGCATATGTAAATCCACCTTAATTGTAAGGCGGCGGTTTCAATTTATCAAGCGGACTACGGAATGAGCACCGCTGATAACTGCCCACAAGGATCCAAATATAGTAATGGGCTTACGATGTAAATTTAATGGAAAACAACCTCTTTATGTTGGGATTCCATCAAGCAGCAGAAGTAATTGTTACATGGTTGCAGAAAATATAATATGGGGTTTGACACTTAAAATAAAGCCATTATTTCGGAAAATTTAATAGAGTTCACACCACGTTACAAATGAGCTTATAAGCTCAAGATGTGGTTGAACTCTACTCGAAATTGTAAAATGTAAATAAATAAATAATAAATAAATAAATAAAAATAAATAATATCGAATTTTGAAAGTCGGGATTTTAAAATTCGGGATTTTGAAAGTCGGGATTTTGTTTTGTCAGGATTTTGATCGCAGCGATTCTACGATGAGGTTTGTTACTGGGCGAAGCCTAAAATATAAAATTCACCGATTATGGCTTAAATCAAACTGTAAGTACCCAATTAGTTATTTAAGGTGCTAGTTTCAATAAATATTTTTCTTTTCCTTCGTAAATAAGTATTTTATTTTTAAAATTATTATTAAAATGTGTTTCGCCTTTCCGGTATTCGTGTATTCGATATTCTTTTTAATTTTTGCTTTCCTGTTTCGGCGTAATGTGCAAGGTGTGAATGATCCACCTATTTCTCTAACATCGACGATTGATTCAGACTTGTCAGTGGCATGAAGCATCGGTTCAACAAGAGAGTCTAGTATCACGTTAACTCCAACTGAGCTGGCGGGTCTTGTTAATGATGCTGTTGCCAAGGCTGTAGCACATTTTAATATTAATTAAAATGTAATTCAGGAGACTCCGCGATCAAATGTTAATTTTTCTGCCGGTGCTGGAACTGTTGCTTGAGTGGCTTTCAAACCCGCACAGCCACTGCACCCTCAAAACTCTAATGCGTGGTTTGAGATACTCGAGCAGCAATTCGCTTTGGCAGATATCACGGTTGAGTCTACTAAATATGCTCATGCGGTGGGAGCGCTGGATGCTCGACTCCGTGATACATTCGCATATGTTATCACTAGTCCGAAGGGTAATACAGTTTATACTTCATTCAAGGCGGAGTTGATTCGGATACTTGGTGAATTTGAAAAAAAAAAAAAAAAACGAAGCTGAATAATCTGATGCATGGCTTGACACTTGAGGACAGGAAGCCGTCCCAGTTGTTGATTATTATGAAATTTAAGGTTGATGCCAAATTTAACGAAGCGACATTTCATCAATTTTGGATGAAGAGGTTGCACCAGTCATAGTCATTCACAATTGGCGGTGTTTAATGACGAATCTAAAACTAGCCGCCTTTTAATTTACGAAATTTTTCTCCAGGTTGTTCGCAGCGAACGGTTCTTCGGTAAATGCGTACGGGACTAAACTTTTAAGACTTGACATCGGACTGCGCCGCGAATTCTCCTGGGAATTCAAAGTTGCTGACGTGTCGATGCCTATCATCGGCGCGGATTTTTCGAGGTAAACTCTGTTATTGGTGGATATAGAGAGACAGAGGCTCATAGAACCGTTAATCTCTGTATTCAAATGGAACTCCTTCCTCCTACGATGATACTATTGTATCTAGGATCAACAAGTCAACATTTGATCCAGGAGTTTTCAACGTTATATAAAAAAATTTAATATTCATTCACGGTAACATTAATATTGACAATACTAAACATAACGTGACTCACAAAATTGAAACGAACGGACCACCGGTTGCATGCAAACCACGAAAACATGATGAACCTCGGCATTTGTCGACCTAGTAGAAGTCCTTGGTCCAGCCCGCTACATTTAGTACCCAAAAAGAATGGAACTTGGAAACCCTGTGGAAACTTTCGTGCGCTAAATAAAGTCACAATTAAAGACAGGTATCCGATTCTACATACTCAAGACTTTACACAATGACTCGAGGGTTGCACTATTTTCATAACGATAGACCTTGTCCAGGCTTACCACCAAATTCCTTTTGAACCGACAGACATTTTAAAAACAGCAATTTCGACACCTTTCGGACTATTTGAATTTTGTAGAATGACTTTCGGCCTTAGGAATGCAGCACAGTCGTTCCAACATCTTATGCATTCAGCATTACGCGGACTCGACTTCTCTTTTGTATATTTGGACGACGTGCTTATTGCCTCTCGAAATTATGACGAACATCTCGATTATATATTAAAATTATTTTTACTAAATTGAAGAACATGGACTGGTTGTAAATGTTGACAAATGCGTTTTCGGAAAAACCGAAATTATCTTTTTAGGCCATTTATAACTGGACGCAAGGTATATTACCGCCGCATGAACGGGTTCAAGTTTTCAAAAATTTTTAACGACCACAGACTGTTAAACAACTGAAATGCTTTTTAGACATGATAAACTTTTATCAACGCTGCATTCCGGGTGCCGCTGCTGACCAGAAATTGTGGAACGATTATTTAAAAGGTTACACTAAGAATAGCCGAGTTCCAATACAATGGTCAACGGTGGCTATCGAAGCGTTCGATAATTGTAAAATTAAACTTACTGACGCTACTTTAATTATTCATCCATCATCATCAGCACCTCTGGCCATCATGGTTGACCATGGTGGCTAGCTTGGATTCTTTTCACTACGTCTCAGTGATGTACAAGAAAGATACATTTAATTTTTATTATTTTTTCGATTAAACATTTTCGACATCTTCTTGAAGGTCATTTATTCCTGCTCTACACCGATCATAAGCCAGTTTTCTACGCTTTTAATCAGAAACCGGAAAAAGCATCTCCTCGTCAACTTCGACACTTAGATTTCATTTTTCAATTCACGACTGATATTCAGCACATCTCTGGTCTGGATAACGTTGTCACTTGTCACAGATGCTCTTTCACGCATTAATCAAATTTCTATTCCCGAAAGTATTGATTATGCTATCATCGTAGATGCTCAGATCATGACGAAGAACTTCAAGAAATTTTAAGGAGTAACACTGTTCTCAAATTTGAGAAATTTCCTGTTTCCTTTCAATTCAAAAAAATTAATTTATTGTGATATTTCTACTTCTACACCTAGGCCATTCATTTCCCTTATTTTCTGAAAACAAGTTTTCGAGGCTTTTCATAACCTTTCTCATCCTGGCGGCGTCAAAGGTTTCATCAAACTTTTGACTCAGACGGTCATCTATGGCCATCGATTAAAAAAGACGTTCAGAAAATGGCTCAAAGTTGTAGCTTGCCAAAAGGCTAAAATCTCTCGACATACAAAATCTCCACTTAGTAACTAAACTTCTCAACGCTTTTCGACTATTCACCTTGATATCATTGGTCCTTTACCATTTTCTGATAAACAGCGGTATTGCGTTACATTGATTAATAGATACACTCGCTGGCCCGAGGCGGTTCCATTTCCGGATATAAATGCTGCAACCGTCGCTTTCGCTGTTTACTCTCATTGGATAGCTCGCTTTGGTGGCGCTTTATTTCCCGCAGCAAAGTGTATAGTTAAATATTTTTTAAATAGATTGCATGTAAGATTACAAAATCAAAAAAAAAAATGTAATATTTGTACGAACAATAATTTTATTAAAAATTAAACTACAGGATTTCTTTAAAAACAACATTTCGAGAAAATTGACGGTCATCGTTGAGAAGCTTTCCCTGCTGTGGATTATCTTCGATTCTTATTTTCACTTGGTGAGAATATCAGCACGCGCGACATACAATTGCCCATGGGAAAACACTGCCTGAAGATGAACTCTGAAATGAAACACTGTTTGAAGATGAATTCTCCCTCTCTCTCTAGCATTTACATCCCATGAAGGGATTTTGCCGCCCGCACTATGGTCCTCCATCCTTTTCGGTCCATCGCTCTCGTCCTCCAATTTTGACATCCTAATACGAGTAGGTCTTGTTCGACATCGTCACGCCAGCGCAGTCGGGGTCTTCCTCTACGACGTACTCCGGCTGGTTGTTGATGGAACACTTTGTAAATCATTCGTTGTTGTGGAGACCTTGCAACGTGGCCGAGCCATCTCACTCGATTAGATTTGATGAAGCCGATAATATCGCTACCTCCGAGAAGTTGCTTTATTTCGTGGTTCATGCGAATCCGGTATTCATTGTTCGCAACTTTAATAGGACCAAAAATTGAACGGATGACCGTTCTTTCGAAGGTAGATAATAATCTACAGTCATTAGAGGTCATGGTCCAGCTTTCGCTTCCGAAAGTCAGCACAGGTCTTATAAGTGCTTTATAAAGTGAAGATGAATATCCACGTTATTAAAAGACTGGCCTTGCGCCTTGTGTATTGTCATTGCGTATACCGGAATTATTGGAAACGGTCGTCGTTGCAAAACAAATGATAGATTGGTCTCAGAAGGTGCTAAATCAATCCTAGGGATTAGAACCGTTCTGCCTTTGTTTCACTCAGAAATGATTTTGGCCTTAATAAAGTTTACCGATTGATCTTCAATAATTAAACGCGTTCCATTGTACATACCTTTTTTAGGATTTAGATTTCGTAGAAACATTATGACAACACCCTTTTTCAAAAGCAAATACTTGAGGGGGCATGTCAGATGGATTCTGTTCATTGAGGAATTCAACGGGAAAGTTGAGTGCATCGCTAGGATCCTCGCTTACTAACGAATCTGCGCTGTAGTAAATTTCTACATCACCATGAATCAAGTCGATTATTCTTCAATTCATCTCAAGCGTCTGAGCATTCGTTGAAGCAACAATAACTCTTTTTGAGAGCTCATCTTTTGACATTTGCTCAATATTGTTAAAAATAGAAACCATTCATTGTGCTCGTGTTGATCTTCGCTGCGCATGTTGGTGGTCAAAGAAAGTTGTTAAAACTGGTTCCATAGACAGCTTGATTTAAAAGAGCATTCGATGAATTCAGTGCGCGTTCCTTTTTGAACGACTGGTAGCGTCTGACAAAAATCACCACCAAGGACCAACACCAAGGACCAAAATTTTACCTCCGAAGCTAATGTCATTGACCTCTCGCAAGAACTTATCAATGCAGCTGAGACCATTCTTAGGAAGCATTGTAATTTCATCGATAACAATAAGAACAGCCCCACGTAAAACTGCAGCTTCTGGTGATGTGATTCGCTTTGATGAGATTGAATTATCAAGAAGTGACATTGGAAGATTAAACCCATAATGAATCGTGCGTCTTCCCTTAAGCAAATGGGCTGCTATTCTGGTTGTTGCAAATGACAGCCCAATTTTTCCTTCACCTCGAAAGTTTGCCATTAAAGTTGTGTATAAAATGGTCTTGCCTGAGCCACCGGGACCATCGATAAAAAAGAGCTTACATTGTGCGTGATTATTTTCAACTGCAATCATAATTTTGATGTATGCCGCAAGCTGGGCATCATTCAGCTTTCCAATTTGTTCGACTGCCAATCGTGCTTCTTCTTCTTGATCATAAATTTGATCTTCTTCGAGTGGGTTACCGCTTTGGAACAGGCAAACAAACTGAACCGCATGACATTCCGTGCTGTTTGAGAACAAAATTGATATGATGAATAGCCGAGTTGATCGATATGAATTCACTGTGTCGTCGCATGTAGTCGAGTATACAATCTCCTAGATGATCCTGCCATAATTTGAGGGATTGAGCGGGTTGGCATAAAATACAAATGTAAGCGAACATCTCTCGCAATTGCTTAGGCATCAAATATGTTCTACCGTCTGTCAAGTATCGCTCCCATTCTTCATCCGACTCAAGTAGTCCTCTTGCCATCGCCGCCGCTTTAAATGTTTCGCATAAATTTTCAACTACATGTAGTAGCAGTAATCGAAGATAGAAGCGTTCTTTATCCTTAATGCTCACCACGTACATTCTTGCAATTGTCCTTTCGCCTCTTCTATGTCGCTCTTGCCATTGACCTCCCTTATAAACAAAATTGTAAGGGATATCGGTGTAAAGGTAAACTCGTGCAGTTGCGTCTTTCGCGTTAAGCAGAAAGCAAGATTCAAGCTTGGTCTTTCCAGTACGCGCGGCCAAAGTGCTTCTTCTTCTTCACGACTTACTTCAAAAACAACTCGTTGCTGATTTGGAAGGTGAACTGGCAGTGTGAATGTTAAAAATATTCCATTGCAAGCAAAAAAAACGCAAAATGTTTTACTTTAGTAGCAAGTATAAAGAATTTTTTGAATAGCCAGTGAGTGAGTGAGTGACATAGATGTTATAATATAGAAAAAAAAAAATTTGGTCACCCTGTGCGTTCTCGAGTGAGTCAGTGACATAGACGTTTATAATATATGTATGTATATGGTTTAGGTGTCCTTAGTACCGGTTTTTTGAACTGTACTTATGTTTTCTTTTAAAATTATAAATTCTTTTTCAACTTAGCTGTATATGAACTCGTTGATTTCTCTTAATTGCTGGTGGCGCAGTTTAGAACATTTTTTCTAATGCTGAGAGATATTTTCAGTTGTCGGTAATGCTGACCTTAATAATTTGGAGCCTCGTTTATGGATTAAGCAATGACTGGCCCAATATTAACATTTTCAAAACTTGACAAATATCGCTCAAAACTAAACTGGCGATTTGTTAGAGACTATAATGCAATCGGTCCTGATTGCGGGTCTTGGATAACGATCCGCTCGGATGATGATGTAAATAAATAAATCTAATTTATTAATTTTCAAGAGATCAAGGTCATCAAAAGTAAGGTTAAATTAATCACATTTAAAATTCCATTTGTTTATTCTCATTCTTTCTTTTATACTTGGCATAAATTCTATAGTTATAAGTCTTATTACATAGATAATTTCTTAAATATTTCTTATATTGTAACTACAAATATTATGGCACTTTAATTTTGGCACATGATTTACTTTTTTTTCGCTTTGGTAACTGCACCATTTTACTCAGCTTTTGTTAGGGAAATTATCGCTTTAAAACTGAAATTTTGTTTTTTAAAGTTTTATTCGAATATTTCCCTATGGTAATTAAAATTAAATAAATTACAGATTTTAACTAATTTATAATTAATAAAAGTACTTATATATTTTAAATAAATAATAAATTTAAGATAAAACATGTTTAGGTATATAAATCTCGAATTAAATTCGATATCGTGATTTTGGTATACAAATAAAAATGGCACATTATGTATATTTTGATCTATATATAAGGTTTTAAGGCACATGGGAATGCATATATAATTTTAAAATTTATATTTACAAAAAAAAAAATTACGAACTAAAATTTTGGTAAGACATTTTGGATTTTGTTGTGGTATACAACTATGGTCGCTGTACAAACGTTACTATATTTCTTGATTATTATACAACTATATCATATAGGTAGTAGAAACTAAATTTTGACTAAATTGCTCGCGTATTAGCCCTAATTCATAATGTACATACTAATTACTAATTTTATTTAAAAAATGCTGTTTTCTTATTACAAAACAGCATTTGCCTTAATGCAAAAAAGACGGCAGCACGTAACTGTGATTTACGACACCATCTTCCGTTTTGATAAGTGTGGTTAAATTATTTTCTGAATCGTCCTGATGACAACCACCATTTATGCTTCCGCTGTTACTACTATTACTGCCACCACCACCTCCACCGCCAGGCCCCGTACCACCCGGTATCGAATTGGTGGAATTATAGTGATGCCGTATCGAGGGATCTTCCATGTGACAATTTGTGTATTTTGGATCGTCTAAATTTACCGTGTTTATATATTTTACATCGTCGATGTATTTGCCGTTTGGAACACTGAAAATGTAAAAAAAATGTTATTATAATTTAATATGTAAAACATTATCAGATATCTATACTATATTTATGAAGCAGGGGGGGGGGGGGGGGGGGGGTGGATAAGAATCTGGCTAATGAATTTTGAAAGTTATCGCCCAATTATATTTCGCCGAATCTTCCCTAGGATCTAGATATCTTACTAAATATTTAAATGACATTTTCACAAAAGAAAAAGATAAACGTAAGACGCTATGCCAAAGAGGGATGCTAAAATCACTTTAGTTGGAACAAGACAATAGATAACGGTATATGTATGTACGTATTAGAAAAATAAAATTATTCATTTAAAAAATTCCAAATCTACTTTCTATTATAATACGTCTTCTCAGTTTTATAAATACATTTAATTTTAGCTCATACCAGAAAATTATAAATAAATTAGCGAGACCTTGTCATTTCACCGGAATGTAAACCCAGTACAACGATCAGACATGGGAATAAATTAAAGTTTTAACTGTGAAATCATGAATTACGCAGATAAACCTTTTAAGAATATTAAGAAAATCTGGCTACAAAAGTAATGTTATGAAAATAAATAAACAAAGAAGACATTTTCGTGACGCAGGACAACAGAAGAAAAAAACGTGCGCACACAACTTCAATGTGTAAAACTTTCAATGGTTAAATTTACAAACATACCCGCATCAATTATAAGGATACTTTTATGGTTAAGTCCTAACGACAGAAAATAAACAGATAAGTATACGAAAAGAGTTCTTCGGAGATGGCTGCGTATAAAATGAACAAAATGAAGGTTCCCTGATGGCAACTATAAAAAATCGCAAGTTTCAGCCTAAGGGTAAAAATTTAAACATAGAAGATGGGGCTTGATATTTTGCTTAATGCCTAAATAAAAAAGCTAAAGTACTATCAGTACGAAACGTATCACATAAAAAAGCTGAAGCCTACTGATTTATTTTGCGCTAGAGTACTTGTATTTATATAGACCTAAAAATAAAAGATAAAAAAGTTTGAGCCCAAAAATAGATTTTCGGCGCACCAGCGTGTTTTGGTTCTCTCGTATTTACTTTAATGTTTTTTTTTTATTTGTAAGGAGTGATCCAATAGAAGGTACTTTTGCCAATTGGGTTTCTCATTGGGACTCATGTGTCACAACTGTCATATTCATATGACATTTGTGTTCAGTATTCATTGACGTTTGACCATTCCACCAACCAGTGTTCAGTAAAAAATTGTTTTCGTGTTCTTCGGCCATTTTTTGGTGTTCATAATCGTTCAACTGAACGCACTATTCGCGAAACAATCAATAAAGTTCGAATCACTTTCTCATTATTGGATATTCATGAACCGACTAGAGTGCGTACAAGTCAATCTTTTGTGAATATTGCTGCTGTAGCTGAAAGTGTACGTGAAGACCGCAATCGATCAATTCGTCGTCGTTCTCAAGCTCTGGGTCTCTCGTATGGCACATTGACCCGTATTTTGAAGAGGGATCTTGGTTTGAAGGCATTCAAAATACAGCTTGTTCAAGAATTGAAGCCGGTTGACCTTCCTTTGCTTCATCGATTTGATTTATGGGAGTTGGAACAGCTCCAAATTGATCCGTTTTTTTATCGAAAAATTTGTTTTCAGCGATGAAGCTCATTTTTGGCTGAATGGATACGTCAACAAACACAATTGTCGTATTTGAGCTGATGAACAGCCAGAAGAGATTCAAGATCTTCCAATGAATTCTGAAAAATGCACTGTTTGGTGCGGTTTATGGGCAGGTAGCATCATCGGACCGTATTTCTTTAAAAATGCGGTAGGACAGCGTGTAAACATCAATGGCGCAAACTACAGAGCAATGATCAATGAATTTTACTACCCAAAAATTTATGATATTGGTGTAGCCAACTTAACAAGATGGTGCAACGTGCAACAGCCAAACCATCGATTTATTGAAAGAAAATTTTAATGAGAACATCATATCAAGAAACGGACCCGTGAATTGGTCTTCAAGATCTTGCGACCTGACGCCGTTAGATCACTTATAGGGGTATCTGAAATCACTTGTTTATATCGATAAACCACAATCGATTCCTGGATTAGAAGTGAACATAACACGCGTAATTAATGGAATATCGGCCGAAATGCTCGAAAAAGTGATCGAAAATTAAACCCATAGAGTGGACTCATCTAAGAGTCAGTCGCAGACAACATTTAAAAGAAATTATTTTCAATCATTAAATGCTATAAACTTACAGTTTTTGATTATTAAATATATTTTAATGCGTTTTATTTCCAAAAAACTTTCGGAAGCCCTTATTGGATCGCCCTTTACAACAAGCGGCAAAAAAATCTACGATTTAGAGCTTCGCTATAGTCATATGAATTCGCCATCTTCTACTTCTAAAAGCACAACCTGCTTTGACACAACAGGTAAACTTATTTCTGAAAAATTGACAATTCGTTCAGTAGAAGCTCAAGGTGAAGTTAGTAGGTGAAGCTCAATTGACATCAATTGACCAACAATACTCAAATCTTTAAATTAATAACTGGCATTAATAACGAAACTATCAACATCAACCCACTAACGGAGTGGGAAGTTAGCAATAACATTACTAAAGTGAAGAATAACAAGGCTTCCGGAAGGGAATATCAACTGAAATTTTCGAAAAAGGCTTATCCTCAACTGCAAAAGCTGTAAGACCACTAATAACAGTGGACATCCAGTAGACTACCTCGAAAATGGAAGGAAGGTTTATCTCTGTCATTCTCATGAATATTTGCACTGATCATCCTGGATAGAATTACACCGACAATTACCTCGAAATTAAGGAAGGAACAAGCTGGCTTCAGATCACGACGAAGATGTACCGATCATATCAACCCAACACGCATCACCATGGAGCAGTCTCACGAATCAAATTCGCCACTATAAGAAAGTAAATTTATTACCAGGAATTATTGGGAATGCACTTTGTGAAATGGCCATTCAAAAGAAATAAATCAAGCTTATACAAGATATGTAGCGTTTTCTATACTTTCCCTAGTCTCAATTCGTATAGACAACTATAAGTGGATCTGACGGCAAAAAATATAAGCTTGTTCCGGATATTTTTGTATGTTAATTTTTATTTTCATAAAGTATGACGTGCTAAAATTCCATGTAAAAAAAGATCCAATCAGCTTATTTTTAATGCGTTAGATGTCACTACCCCGGACATTTATAGTTCTCAATAGATATAAACGAATCAAGCAGTCATTTGGGACTGAAAAAACTAAACACAAGTAAAGATGAATAGGTAACACGCTGGGGAAGTCATCCAGTGACATGACAAGAAGGTTTTTGGAGTCGAAACCTTCGTGGAAAAGAAAAAATTCGTTATTTTTGAACAATTTAATTTCAAATTATCAATTACGGACTCATTACAATGTGTAATGCAATTTTAACAGTCTATTTTGACGAAAACTATGTAGTATGTATTTGAGATAAAACCAATGGCATAAAGCAAAATATACATAAGAGGACTCATGTAGAGATTCCGAGGTTAATATATTTTACTATTGGCAATCTGTATAAGCCTAACAAGAACAATGAACTATAAAATAACTATGCCGATATGTTTATAAGATTCGTATATATGAATTAAATATAGAAAAAAAAAATTGTGTATATAAATATATTTAAACTATAAAATAAGATTAACCTCGGAAAAACCTGCTTATAAAATTTGCACTACTTGATTTCTCTTATATGTTTATTTATTGCTCGATGCCAATGGCGATTGCGATTTTATTTAAAGTTTATATTTAATAGCAATATCAGAATAATAAACTAGAAAAATAATTTTATTCTGCGTCTTTAGTTACCTTGAAGGCTACTGTTCGAGTGCGAATTTTTGTGCGAATACTTAGAATCACTTCATGTCACAATTTATTGTGCACAATGTAGCACATAATTTTATTTTTTTTATGGGCGTAATTTGATTGGTGGGAAAGTGTGATTCTAAATATCCGCACAAAAATTTACACTCGAACAGTCGCCTTGAAGGCGAATAATTACATTATGTACATAGTACATACATTAAAATTACTTAACCGCCATTTTTTATTTTTATATAAGCCTACAAAATCATTTCAATCTTGTAAATGAGAATAAATATGAGTAGTAGAATACACCAACTAGATCGATAATGCAGAAAAAATTTAAATTCGGCTGAAACACACGTTCGATGGTTTTGACAAGTGAAACAAAAGTAGGTAATTTGATAAGTAGTGAATTGAAATTATTAAGAATAGATGGGCAAAAATTATCAAGATATAGACTATTTTTACCATTAGTTAGTAACAACTCGAGTAGATAAATGGATTAAAGAACAATGCGAATTTTGAAAGTACTTCGTAGAAGCAAAAAATATGGGAACATGATGCCACATGTCAATATTATTGATTAATTACAACAAACAAATATTAAAATCTCTAAAGGCTTGTATGTGACCGGTTCAGAAATTAAAGCAATATCCTAAGGTATGTAAAACCCAGTTTCTAAATTCTGTATTCAATATCGACAAGATATCATACTTATCCTAGTAAATACTCTATACACTAAAACTTAACATTTATGTTTAGGTTTAGAATTGTTAAGTCAGAAAATTTTGAAATAAAGAGCTTGAAGGGTAATCTGGATATATTAAATTATATCTCTGCTAATACATATAGGTGTTCGTTTCGTTGTTGTAATTCTATTAAAATCTGCTATATATTTAACCCTTGTTATCCCTTGAGCTTGCTATTTTAAAACATTTCAAAATCCAGCAGTTGTTATGTATTTAAAAATGTGTTTGTAAATGTATGTACTTTATGCCATTCCAAATTTTTTAAACCATAATTAAGAAATTGAGGAAATAGAGCTTTATATTTTTGACGATAATTGCCATGTTTCATGACACCCGGATCAGCTAAAGTTTTATATGGAAAACCTGATCAAAATTTTGTTTTAGATCAAACATTTTGATTTTCGTTATTTCATGAAACATGAATTGCACTGAGTCAGATGAAGCATCAAGAAACACAGCTAATATAGAATTGTGATTGTAATTTTTTTGAGGAGGTTACAGAGGGTCGATAATGTAAGCATTCCGACTTTCAGATTACCACCAATTTCTCGATATTTCGACAAAGTGTGATTATTAAGTCGTTCGACTTGTCGTAATTTCGTCTGACTACGGTGACAAAATTGTTAATGATTGCGATTCAAAAGATCGGGGTACTTGGAAAGATTTATACCATCCGGCGGATCTGATTATAGCTAGCTATATTATTAATTTTAAGATAATTTGTTGTTCATTAAGTATGCTGAATAAACAAACCTATTTCAAGTGGCATAAATCATTACGTAAATCTGCTTAAAACTAATCAGGTTTTTTCCAATTTAAATTAGAGTTTTAGTTGCTTCTAGATAAGTCGCTTGTTTTTTATGTACACTTACAGAAAAAATAAAGTTACACCAAAATTTTTCCGCCAATAACAAAATTGTTTGGAATTTGCATAATTTAAATTTAAAATCGAAATGCTAATCTTATAGAAATCGTTTCAGATTTGAGCAAGTAAAAAGCGTAAACTTAATTTTTAATTTTTATAAGAATTAAGATTTTTTTTTTCAAATTTCAAATTAAAGCTAATTTGAATGAAAGCAGGGACTTAGAAACTATTTGTAACATAAATTAATCGCGATCAGGATTGTTTAAGATTGCAACGTGTTCGAAAAATTAAATTAAATATTTTGAACCCGCATTGTAAAATTTTAACAAACTATATATCACTTACCTTTCGGGACAATGATTTTCAAACTTATCATCCATCGATGTATAATGATCCGGTTTATTATGTCCATCGTCTACATCTCGCAGCGGACTACCATATTCGAATGGTTGCCTTACCGGAAATAATTGAGTATCATAAACATAAGTTCCATACTGTCCTGTAAACGAACCATACGGACTTGTTGCTGGCGACAGCAGATTAAAATGTGGACCTAATTCGTAAGGCGTTTGATGCGAAGTCCAACTTTCTACACTACCAGGTGAACTAACCGCCGTCGTTTGGGCATATGTACCAAATGGCGGTCCAAGTGGCGCACCCAAAGGTGTCGATGGACTGTTCGAACCGATGTAACCTGTTTTACGGGGTGGTTCACGTTTTCGCCATTTTGCGCGACGGTTCTGAAACCAAACTTGTACGCGGGATTCACTTAAATTTAATTTGAGTGCTAGTTCTTCTCGTGCAAAGACGTCAGGATATGGTGCACGTTCAAATGCCCGCTCTAATTCTTCAAGTTGATAGGCGGTAAACGTTGTTCTGTAAAATAATGCGGGGGTTCATAATCCTGCACGGGCCTACCAATTATTAAATCACTTACCTGGTTTTCTTTTTTTTAACACCATTCGGATCATTTTTCTTTTTATCATTTTTCTTAATATTCGATTGTCCATTACTGTCCGAACTGTTCCCATTATTATTGACACTATTATTAGTATTATTAACACTAGACACTACTAGATTCCCGTTCAGATCATCACTTTTACGTTTTATATTGTTATTATTATTAGCACTACTGTTATTGTTATTATTAAGTTGGGTACCCGCGTTTTGATCAACGGGCTGTGGTGATTGAAAAATCCCGATATGACTTGTTGAATGTTCACCGTAATCGATTTTATTCGGGCCACCATAATCTAATTTGTTATTCGCATTCGACGGCGGACCATAATGTTCTAATTTTACACTATTAATATATTCCAATTTGGTGGCCTGTGGGCCATTTGGATTCGACACACCACTTGCATGATAATCAATTTTATTTTGATAGTCCAAATGTTTGTAATGATCGATTTTTGGTGACCCAGGTAATATACTATGCACTTCGGGTAACCTTATATCATTACCGTGGCCACCACTATTTAAACCATTTTGACTAATCACACCACCACTATTAACACTTGTTGGCATGCCCAACATAACTTGTATACTATGCGAACTATTCGGATGATGATGTTGTGATTGAATATTTTTCGGATTATTGTTTAGCGGACTCAGGGGACCGGTAAAATCACTAAACATCATTTGATCTTCAAAACTTGAGGGTTCCATACTTAATTAATTTATTAATTATATATAATTTATTTTTAAATTCAATTAATTTTTATAAAATCATTTTACACTTTACACTAATCAATTTACACTCATTATTTATTAAAAAAAAGGCACTAAACTATACACTAAATACACAAATCGGTGTTCACTAAATGATAAGCTTTCAGCAAATAGCTGAAAATTATTAATTTGATGAGGTTTTTATAGTCAATTAAGCCAAACACGACATAACTCCGCCCTAGCAACCAATCAAATAATCGCGATTATATTTCTTGTAAGGGGTCCCATGCTGTGACTATATATACATAAACTAAAACCTCCATTAAGATTTTTTATGACGCGATTGTTGTGCACCAGTATATAAACCAAAACCGATATCACAGAGCGACGAATGCGTATAAAAGGCGTGGTAAATAGTTTATATATAAAATAATATAGTGGTGGGGGATTTTATATACAACAAACGAAGCGAAAGATCACAAAAAAATTCGTAACGATCGAAATAATTTTCAGATCGCATCGTTGTGATTGGTGAATGCCGACGAGTACGCCGTTTGAATGTTTTCACTTTAAAAGACTTGAGAATACTGCGGTAAAATATTTTTGATTCATTTTGAAATTTTTTTATTTTTTGAAATTTATTGATTAAATCAAATTTTATCAATAAAAATAATAAAGAACTGAGAATTTTTTTTTATGATTTTGAGGTTAAATTAAATTAGTAATTATTTATCAGCGAAAGTAATTATCGTGCGGTAGCGAGCTTTTCATTAAATTAAATTGTATAACACGCATTGGATTGGAGTCTTTGTCGAAAACTATTAATGATAATATTTACAGACTGTTTCATGTGTTTTGTGAATTATATAAATTGAATTTCAGTTATTTAGGAAATGATGGGTTAAATTAAATGTATTGGAGAGATTCGGAAAATTGCTAGTCATATAAATTGTTGATCAACTGCTTGTGGTTTTTTGTGTATGAAGGAAGTACATGCGCAATTTGTTGATATACACATCATCTATTGTAGGAGTACCATTGTGCCTACACAAATTATTATCGAGTTTTTGTTTTATAATAAACTACATGTTTATTGACGGCTGAAGGCCAAGTTGAATCACTCCTCCGCATGAGAGTGCTACAAATATGTAAATTTTAGTGTCCAGCTTATGCAAGATATTATATATAAACGGTGTGAATTACTTCAAATACACTGGCTCATTTTGAATTCAAAGACGAATAGTGTTAAATTGGAAAATTAAGTTTTGCCGGCAATTTGATTTGTTTGGAAAACTCAGCTGTGTGCACACAAATTATCTGAATCATGTTTATCGATGATCAAAGCCTGCCTGAAGAGCAAGTGATATAACTATGTCCAAACGAGAATAGGTATGACTGTAAGAGTCGCGTGGCAATACGAGGCGTCATTTGCGGAATCTGATTATAAGAGAACCTTTGCATAGGTGAGAATTGTTTTATAATAATTAAAATTTTAAATGTGTTATTCAAAAACCAAATGAATTTACAAAGCAAGACCCTCCAGTTCTATCTTCATTTATGTATCCAAAACATTTTTCCTTTTCAGTGTGGTTTTCAAAATCAAAATGAGCGTAACCAAAACTTAGCACTTATAGGTTCTACGGTACCTAGAAGCCTAGGCCTCCTTTAAATGCGGTCTAAAATGAAATCTATGTATATATATATATATTTATATATATATATATATATATATATATATATATATATGTATATATATATGTATATATATATACAGGGTTATCCAATTCGAGGTTGATAAAGTAGAAATCTGTATACCGACATCTGTCAAAGATAAACGTCAAATACGCTGTCATTTATTTAGTTGACATTCTGCCATTTAAGAATATGGAGCATTTAACAATCGACCAACGCGTTAAAATTATTAAATCTGATTAAAGCTGATTTTTCGAACAAAATTTTCTTCAGTGATGAAGCTCATTTTTCGCTTGGTGGATACGTTAATAAGCAAAACTGTAGAATTTGGGGCTCAGAAAATCCACAATTGATTGTAGAGAAGCCATTACACCCGGAAAAAGTCACTGTTTGGTGCGCATTGTGGTCTGGTGGTGTGATTGGGCCGTATTTTTTTGAGAACAACCATGGACGAACCGTTACCGTCAATTCTGAGCGCTATGGCCGCATGTTAACCGATTATTTTTTTACGAAAATCGAAGATTATGCTCTTGACGATATGTGGTTCCAGCAGGATGGAGGAACCAGTCACGTAACACGAGCAAATCGAGATCTTTTGCGAGAGAAATTTCCCGGACGTTTGATTTCGCGATTGGCTGATGTCAATTGGCCTCCAAGATCCTGTGATTTAACGCCTTTGGATTTCTTTTTGTGGGGCTACGCGAAAGATCGTGTTTACGCAAACAATCCTCAAACTCTTGACGAATTGAAAACTAATATTCGTAAGGTAATGGCCGAGATACCGCCCGAAATGTGCCGAAAAGTCATTGAAAATTACCTCAAAAGAATCAAGGCCTGTAAGAAGTCCCGTGGAGGATATTTGAATGATATCTTGTTTAACTAAAAATGGCAAGGATCAATCTGTAAAATGAAATAAAAATTACAATACATTCCGAATATTTTATGTGCTTTTTTTAAGTTTACTTTATCAAGCTTGAATTGGATAACCCTTTATATATATATATATATATATATATATATATATATATATACAATATATATATATATATATATATATATATATATATATATTATATATATATATATATATATATATATATATATATATATATATATATATATATATATATATATATTATATATATATATATATATATATATATATATATATATATATATATATATATAAATGAATCTCTATTTTCCTTGGTCACGCCATAATTTGAGAACGACTTTACCGATATCATTCATCTTTTTTTTAAAGTTTCATAATACTTTGTAGAAGGTTCTTACGGAATGAAAAATTAAAAAAATTGCTCAGAAAAATGAAAAATGTCAGAAAACTTAACGACTAAATTAAAGTACTTGCCCGATTGGGTACAAATAAAGTAGCCTGTGGCTTCCAATTTATTATGTATGAAAACGCAACAACTGAAAATATCCGTTAGTTTTTTGCTTACTTTAAAAAGTTTTCTTATGTTTAACTTTTTCTTGTGAAATCATAAAATGTTTAGAATCTGGCCCATTTCAGGAAACCAATGAATGTAGTGGCTTCGATGGCAGTACCAATGGCGAAAGACCCGAGAGTCATAGATGTTGGCCAAAATTATATATTGGTATTAGTGAAAAAAATTTCAAATTATTTTCTTCATTAAATCGTTGAACGCGTAGAAAAACTTTAAGTGTTTAAAATATGCCGACTCAGTACGGCAAGGAAAAATTTACCGTCTCAATTTAATTTTTCCTTGAGGATATCTAATAATTTCTGATTTGGTGGTGGCCCATACGTTTCTTTATCAAAAGGTTTGATTTATATGACATCATATAATTTTAATCCATTTTTACACCTAACTACCTCAATATTCTCGATATTTATATTTATCTCGACTCCCATCAAGTAGGTGATAAAATTAATCAAAAAAATCCACTTTTCCAAAGTCTTCATTGGCTCATTTTCTCATTAACAAAAAATGGATGTACCGTGCATTAACTATTTTTTTTAGAAGAATCACTATTCCCTTCAACTTTTCTTTTTGGCATTTCAGTCAAGTGTGATAAAATTAAATAAAAGGTCCACCTTTTATCTATGCGGAAACCAATGAATGTAATAGCTCTGGTGGCGGTACCAATGGCGTCAATTTGACTTGGCCACTGCAATGTGAACACACAACGTTCATTGGTCCAATGGCAACGATTTGAAGTGAACTGATTTGAAGTGAGAAATCGGTAGTCGTTCTCTTGCCGGTGGCAAAGTGGTCAGCATGCTTGCGCCAGCGACCGGTGGTCCCTGGTTCGATTCCCGGTGGTGACAAGGAAAACATTTGACGGCTGGGTTAGGATCAATGAATTAATCACTCATTATACGAAATGAAAAAATGATTATGAAACCTCATTTGAGGCGGTCAAATCCCGTGATGGGATATAGTGCCAGAGAGAGAGAGAAATTGAACCATTTAAATAAACAAACACAAGATTTCAATGTAAATTATATGATTTAGATTTTGGTTTGGGTAATCATTTACCTGAATCGATTATACCACTTGCAATTATTTTGATAAATTTCAATAAATTATGCACATATAAAATTATCCGACATCTCTAATAAATATACCGCACACTAATATGCTGTCAAAATTATCAATTGGTTTTAATAAATAAAAATAAAATGTATATTATTTTATTAAACGAATTAAAATATTTCAAACATAAACAAAATTGTATCTATCCATGTTTTTTGTGCAGCCGCCCGCGCGCTATCAAATTAAAAACAGAAAAAATAAAAATCATTAAATCAATGTTGTTATCGCTTAAATAAGCGCATTATCATTCCATCTGATTGCTTTAATAAATTTATTTATAAAAGTACTAATATTAAATAATAAATATAAATATTTAAATTAAAATATTATTATTTTAACGATTAATTTCAACTAAACTTTTTATTTTGTGCGTGCGTGTGTGTGTGTGTAGCAAATCCGATTATGATTGTTTACAATAATTGGTATGTGCAATGTGCATATTACGTATATATATGATCAATAAATTTATTCAATTTAGTTTAACAATTAAGAGATATTTTATACAGATCTGTGTATATGATAGGCCAATCGCAAGGGAGAATTTTGATATGGTTAGCGGTTTTGCCATTTTGTATCTAGTTTGAAGTTCATTTCAGTATTTGGTGTGCCATCGTTTTCAAAATCCTGAAACCTCATCTGGATCAATTGGTATCTAGATAAGCGGTTTATATTTAATCTAGCGCTTGAGCACGTGTTAAGAAAAAGCTGTTTTGAATGTTGGCGCTGCATATTCAATAAGTCATGCCAATTTCTTGGATATACAGATGCGGATTCGCCCGAAGCGCAATATTTCAAATGCGATATTTCAAAACGCGTTATGGTATAGAATGTGCATTGCGAAGCGACGATACCGATCCTATATACTCTTCCTCTTATCGATTTTTAAATTCCTATAAACTGAAATTAAATTTCCCTTTCACCCGCCTGATATAACCCGATCCTAAACTCACGTTTTGTACCATATCGCGTTTTGTACCATACACCATCGTGTTTTGAAATATCGCGTTTTGATAATTCGTGTTTTAAAGTATCTCGTTTCAAATGGGACCCATACAGATGACATCGTGTTTCTTGTCGAAGACCTAATCAATGTTAATTTAATACCGCTTATCCTCCACGTTTATTCTCGTGGACAGTTTTTGGAACTACATATGGTAGTGACGGAGGTGTAACTCACAACACGGTCTGACAATGGCCGTCCCAAGGACAATGTTGAAAAAATGACTATGTAAACCTTCATATTGAGCCTTAAGAAAATGCGAAGACGCCTTAGCTGATGCTGTTGCAATTCCGGTGGTTTTCGACATATAGTTTACGGTTATCAGGCCATGATCAGAATTTAAAATTCCAGTCTCGACACTCCATGGAATAATAAGGAGCTTTGTGAGATAAAGATCCAGAGTATTAACTCTTGTAGAATTTTGATGTTCAAATGTGGAATCCCTAACTGATTGGTTGCGAATGTTATCACATTTGCCTAATAAACCATCGAATAAATTCATGGTTTCTGAATCCGTCTGATTGGGGGATCTATACAAACTATATATATAGACTCTTATAGACTCTTACTGTTTACCTCAGATGTTTAGGCCTTAGTAGAACTAGTTGCTTCTTGGGCATTTCTCTAAAAGGGAGTGGTTAAAGTTTCAACTCTTTACACCAACCCAATCTTACTATAAGTTCTAACAAAATATATTGAGGCTTTCTCCTAATTTTGGGGTTTTTCACAATAGGACCTTCTTTATGTGTGGGTTTGCCCCATAAATCGATTATGTCCACTAAGTCGCGGAAACCTAAAGACTAAAGTCTCCCCAAAGGTAGTGCATTAATTTTTAAGAGGATCGGATTTTTCGTTGTTCATGTTTTATGTTGATGTAGCTGATAAGCTGTTAGGCTAACTCGGCTACTTCTCTTGATCATCAAGTTTGATTGAAAATAACCAGTTGCAAGGCACTAATGACTTTGGTTGTTAATTTCGAATAATTTACACGAATCCGCATCTCGCCGCTGTAATTTGGGTAAGCTTGTGGACTTTTCTAAATAATAAAAAATGCATGATACCTTTCATTTCCTTAATTATGTTGGTCACATTATGATTTTCAGTCACGATTTACTCTATTGATTTTTATATGAGCAAATGCTATCTGTAATGTTATTATAGGCATATATCTCTATCAGATGGTTTCTTATTTCTCGTCAGTAATTCGAGATAATTAAATTTAGATTTGTTCCTTACTTTTAATTTGGGTTTAGAACATAAAATATAAATTGATACCAAATTTGATAAGCTTTCGTTTGTGTAGGCATTTTTTTGTTCATATAACATTTAATTTTTATATGCTCCTTGTTATTATACAACAAACATAGAGATTATCGGGATATTAATAGCCTAGTTACGAGAAATATTTCCTCTGGCCAGTCCTCTATACACAACATTAAATTAAAATTTATAAACTGTATGTTTTATACAGACCATTTTTTACCCATAAATCTCTAAATAACTATGTACGTAACTACGATATACTAAACTACATAGCAATGGAGATAAAAAGTCGTAAAAAACTTTGTTATTTTCTTTATTCAACTTTTGCAGTCCAAATATGTACAAAAAATACTAGAAACTATCATTACCATACCATAGATTTCATCACATGTATACGAGTAGCTGTTAGCTCTCTGATACGATTTATAGTGATAGCATTACGGTGATAGTGAGTACCACGATGGTGATGTTGATATGGCAATGAAGAAAATTTAAATGAAATATTCATCATACAATATTTACATACATCGTTTGTGGTTTAGTTTAAGTGCCTGTCATTCTGAAGCAGTTTCCAAACTATTATTACGAAATTGATACGAGCTCGATGTTGCTCATTTCTTAGTTTAATTAAAAACGTTCTTCCAATGAGTCAAACTCATTAAGATTGCACGAGAGAAGAACTGTCAATGCCCCATGATATAATAGGAACGACGACCTTCATCGGGACTTAAAATTAAAAGTAGAGGAAGTAGAGAAATAAGGAAGGAAAAACGTAGAGCAATTATCTTGGCATAAAAATGCAGACATACGTCGTATGTTGGAAACCACCAAAGAAGTGAGAAGACTTTAGAGGCAGAAACTGTTGGAACTACTAATTTAAGATTTGATGATCTCTGAATCAGTTGAAATATTGAATAAAATAAGACAATAGAAAATGGTGGAAGAGTGTTTTCTGTATAATTGATTTATTTCAGACAAAAATTCACTGACGGCAACATGTTAACGGAGGTGACAAATATTGTGAAACTACCTTGATCGAACTTGTTACCCGTTTAATACTGCAGGAGAGTACAACTTTTGGCATTATTACACACAATCTGCATTAGTTACATTATTTTCTTTCTTGTAACTGTAATAAGGAATTCTACACGGCCCTAGCTTTCCACTATGAATGCAATCGCGCATTCTGGAATGCCAGTCACAAGCAACGGTTGCTCGACGTTAATGGCCACATTAATTGCCACATTATTTCTTTATGCCACTCGGCATCGGTGACCACTTCACGTCACCGCCCCGCGAGAAATGCATGCCTTCAAATCGCATCCTTGAATTTTTGTACCACTTTTTCACAAAATAAACCATTCCAGCGGAATAAAACCTTAAAGTGTTCCATAAGTTGAATAATTGATTGAGCTGGGATGTAAAGGAGCTCGGTATATAGAATTTTAAACTTGAACAATGTTCCACCTCAGCTACAATTTTGGTTAGTAGTATTGATTAGGGATTCTAATGTAAGTTTTGGACAAAATTCTAGGATCTGTTCATGTTGGACTAAACTTGGCCACGGATTAAGATGCATTTTGATGGAAATTCTTATATTTGACTATGGTGGAGAGATTTGAAAAAATTTGTAACGCAAGTCTACTTGAATAATAAAATTAAGGGAGATTTTGATTTTGATTTTTTGCGGCCAAACAATTAAGTTTGATCAGATTGAGGCTGATATCTCAAAAACTCCCATATAAAACCAATACGTACGGTTGCTTTCTATTAACTAAGGTTATATTAAGACTGCATGGGAAATTTAAAGGAAATATATCGGTTCGAATTTTCACTATAAGCTTTGAATTTCTGCTGTCGTATAAGATCTGGCCAATGTCACAAACATTTCCACAGATAGCCAATACGTACGGTAGTTTTTCTAATAGCTAAGATCATACTGAGACTATACATTGGAAATTTAGGGAAAATTAATCGGCCAGAATCTTCAGTATAATTTTTTGATTTTCTTCGGTCATATAAGTTCTTTTCAGGTTCGGGCCAAAATCTAACTATGAAAATTAAATTATTTTCTGTTTCCGAACTTATAGTAAGATATTGGCCAGAAACTGGAAAAAAACTTATATGGCCGCAGGAACTTAAAAAATTATAGTGAAAATTCTACCCGGCAAATTTCCCCCAAACTCCCCATGCATCTCAGTAAGACCTATATAAGCCATTACATGTAACAGTTTTTAAGATATTAGCCATAATCTGAAACTTAATTATTTGGCCGTAAAACCACAGAATAGACAATGCTATTTTTGTATGCAAAAATTTCGACTCATTTTTTGGCCTTCCTAAAAGGTAGGAAAAATTGTTTGCAGGGTAACCAAAATTTGTTGTTTTTGAGTTTTACTTTTAAAATAAAAAAAATCGAAACTTATAACAGTGTAGAACTGTTAAAATAATTAATATTAATAATAATGATTCCATTAAAATAATTACATTTTAAAGTAGTAAAAAAAGTTAGGAAAATGGTCGGTGGGTCATTTTATCGTGGTCTACTCAATGACACTTCCGAATAATATCTCTTCTGTGGTAGGTAAAACATCAAAATCTTATTTAGCAAATTCTAAACTATAACCCCTGTTAATTTTCTCACTATAAATTCGTAAAATTCAAATGCAAATGTGCAACAACTATTTTGATATTTACTTGTAACGAATTTGATGAGAAGCACCCATCATTGACTCTTGTTCAAAATACATATTAGAATTAAAATATAGACCTGCAATGTAAATTTCACATCTGTTGATTAACACGAAGTAGAGTTCTTTCAGGTCCCTTAAGCTAGCAGAACCCATACAGTAGAACATTACAAGATAGTATGGATAATTATAGGCTAATTAAATGCTGCATTAAAAAATTTTGGGCTCCATCCCTTCCACCTAAAATGCGGGTTCTGCTTGCTTTAGAAAAAGTTAGCAGAAATCATATCAAAAAATGATTTAAAAACAAGTGGAAAATTAAAGGATAATTTTATGCTAATTAAATGCTCTATTTAATTTTTTTTTATTCTGCTCGATCTAGAAAATGCAGAAGGCTTTATCATTTCAAAGCTAGCAGAACCCAAATCGAAAATCGGACCAAAACCGAAATTAGAACTCAAAACAAGATCATTTGACAAACAAATAATTTTAGGCTCATTATGGACTAAATGACCTGAAAGCTCCGCTATTTGCCGGGGATAAACTGTGTCAAATTAGTACGGAAGTGTATATGGAATATACCCGAGTTTTCGACGAAAATCCACCTTATTTCTACTTTGATTTTTTCTCTTTTTAGTCGAGATTCACACCTACACCGGAATTTTTGTGACATTTTTCTTTGGCGAGTAGTACGGATTTCCGGGTACATAACATGGTCCTTTACATAGAAAGAGCGTGGTTTTTAAACGCGAATGTAAATGGAATTCAGTCGGCATTGCATATTGGGTCTTCACAAACGTGCAAACGATGCTCAAAACGAAATATGATGAAAAAGATAATTTTCATCCAATGGAGTACTACCAAGAACAATAATTATCAAATTTTATTTTTTTTGCGGTAGTGCTTATAACAACAAATCTGTTTGTATTTCACATTTTAAAAAAATTCTTACCTAATCAATAAAGGTATTTATACATAATTTGAGGTTCAGTGTTCGCTTCGATATTTATTTTTTTATTCACGTTCAATCAATAAGCCTTTGAATAGCAGACGATGAGGTCCTCCAATAAGTCACATCTAGCGATGACAAATTCGTTTATTTCAATTAGTTCTGATATTTTATAAAGTACATGCTTCTTCAACTTACTAATAATTCATACAAAGAAATTTAAAGCGAAACCACTAAGAAAAATCACAAGAAGCAACCCTTTCTACCATTACCCATTTATACCATCGAAAAAACATAAGTTTCATGAAATTGTTTACAAATAGTAAGCCATCAATTCCAATTAAAATAAATGTTGTTTAAACCACTGTACATTGCCTACAATTGTATTCACATACGCATTCGTAAATTAATGCGGAAACACTTTTTATTATAGCCACTACTATAAGTTAGACACTGCTGTGCGGCCGAAGTAATCAATATGCTAGAATTTCAACTGAAGAAAATATAATTTCCATATACGTATCTGAAATCAGAAATGTATGCAAATATTGCGAAAATCAAGCATAACACTATATACATTTACATATATGAGTAGTTTCAATTCTAAATTGGTAGTTTGTTAGAAGTTCATTAAAATATAATTTAACTCAATTTTTTTGCTTGTTATTACATAAAATTATATTAATATAAATGATTTGGATTTCAAAAATCTATACACATGTACACAAACGTATCATATATATTCGAATATAATGTGTGGAGGCAATAACTAATGCTTTTACGTGTGTGTATAGCTTCTATGAACGAAACTTAGCAAGACTTTGATAACAAAAAAAATTAGTTGATTTATGTTATTAGGTTTTTCTGTCATTTTTATTCACATCGAGTATATAAAGAATTTTTTTTCTGAAATTTTATCGGTGATTTTATCGTTGTAATAATGACTAATATAATGTAATACCGAATTAAATATTGGGTCGTTTATGTCTTCGACAAACATCTCCATATAGACATCATACTATGAATTCAATTTCATATTTTTATAATGATTGTGTTGCCACCAAAATTTTGGCGTACAACTCAGCTATATACTTACAGTCCGTTACAGCAAATTAAATCCAATGATCAAACTATTAATTTCATCCTCTATTTGGTTTAGCAACTGACCAACTGACGTGATATGATAGTATTGTCTATAGGGGTAAAGCGAGGTTTGTGAAGAATTGAATGTAATAAAAATTGGATGCATACATTAAGGCGAATTGAATTAGTATGTATTTGATTTTATGTGTGAAATTTTATTTTTGAATTCTAAACATATCGAAAAAATAAATAATGACTGAATATGATCGACAAGGCTAGAACTATAGCAATTTTTAAATTAATATCATTCCGATTGAAAGAAAGAATCATATTTTGAGTGATATTGTACCAAATTATCTCAATTGTAATTAATTCGATAATACCATTTGTCTATTTCAAAATACATAATTTAAATCCAAATTGCTTACCAATGTCAAAATACTAGCTCTCCCTGCGAAAAGAAAAGTGGGAAAAATATTTTCATAGTAGTTTTGTCTGAATTGTTCCGAGTTGTTTTAAGTATTTAAGTTTCGTTCTGTTTCCAATTCCCTATTTTTTTCAGGGTAAGTCAGAATAGTGCCTAGTGAAGTGCAGGGAATTGAAACAATTTAAATAAATACAGAAATAATTCAACTATATCATCCCTCAAAACCATTATTGTATTCGTGTAAAAGCATACCAGAAAAGCCCAATTATTACAAAGCTCTTAACCACTTTCTTGAAATTCGTAGTGTTTAAGGGAACTGGTATACCACATCAAATTCATTCCACAATGAAAACAAACTTATTTTATGTACACAGAGTGATGCTTCTATCTAAAACAGCTAGTTTTTTTGCATCAATTGCACAATATGTTTGCACAATCGATTCAGCCTGGAACGCAATGCCATGAATACGTGACCGACTAGCAGAGGATCTTACATCCAATTCTTGCCAAAATTAAACTCAGCTAACATTTTGATAACTAAAGATGTTCGATGTCCAAACCATTATGCGAGAATTATTCCACGTCCAATGCAAATTAACGATAAAGTGGAACAATTTATGAATTTAAGAATGGAGTTGTTCCATCTAATGACAGTTTGGTTAATAATAAATTTAGAATAGGCATTTATACCATTTATAGTCTTTGAACTAACGCCCAATCAGGAAAGTTAACAATACTGTCCAACTGAAGAAAAATCGCAATCAGGGAAGGAAACAGCTAGAATCAGTTCAAACACTTCTTTATTTTAAGTAGCCCGCCATTAATAATATGCACAACGTAACTCTAAAGGCCTCCATTTTGGTCAGTGATAGTTTAATGATTTTCTCATAGAAATTTTTCCACGAGGTTCAATGAACAAGTTTTAAACATTTCCTATACTTGTTCGTACTATCAAAAAATTATCCTAAAGTTGAGTTAAGTAAGTAAGTTTTCTAGCACTTTTCTTTAGTATTCTTGAGATTAAAATTCCTTAGAGGTTTCAGACGTAAAAATGGCATCAGTCACCTTCCAAATGCAAATGAAATCAATTAGAGGCATAGAACATAAACTAGAGAGTACTGAACATATACCAATGTACGGATATCGAAACCATTCCACAATGAGTGATGGGCGTTTAACAAGCTCCAACTAACCATGGCACGTCAACAGCAAACTACATTCAAGCACGAATGTGCAGTGACTTTAATTTTTAATTTGCTGCTTGTATGTTGCAAGTTGTAAAGTTGTAAACCTCTAGAATATTGAAAGTTAGCTCATATAGATCTTCCGATTTCAACACATATTAAAGTAACGATCCACAGAACTCAATAATGAAATCGATAGACTTCTGTCAACCTTGAATACAACCGATTGTCGATATATAAGGTATCACCAACGGAAACGTCTCCTGATTACTGAATAAGAAAAGAAATATATGATCGGCTTGGCAACAACTAAGCAGTTCCAGTACAAAAGGTGCAAGTTCCCTTCTTTAGATTTAGAAGCAATTCAGCGTTGCACGCAGTAAATTCCTCAAGGGTTAATCAAGAACTTATGTGGCCCGTTTTTACGCCAAATCTTAACCGAATGATGAGTTGGTTGCTGGAAGGATCTTTCCAATGTTTCTGAGACAAGTACTTTATATTTCTCAATTTATTTTCTCAGAAGATGTTTAAACCTCGCTGATAACAGTAGTTTTATTAAAAGAATTAAATTTTAACGAAAATAAGAAAATAACACCTTTCAAAACTTTCTTCCCGAATTTAATTTTATTCAACTTTGGGCCGAGAAATGTACGTAAATAATCCGAATTGTTATCCGCAACCCGTGCAAGGAGATATATGTGCCACGTGACTAACTTGGTATGTAAACGTAAAGGCCAGCTAAGATAAGAATTCCTTCAAGTGCCATAGTTTAAGAAAAACAAATTAGAAAGCCCTGCGGCAAGCAGGCGGTAGTTCCTTGTTGAATAATAAAATACAGTTTAACAAGAAATCTCGTATAGGTTTTTTCGTGGTACATACTATATGCTAAAAATTCTAACCTTACTTCTTATACGTAAGTTTTTCGTAGCATTTGTCGGAATCGCTATTACGAACTAAACCAATTTTACCATACTGTCCGCAATAGCTTACCAGTAAACAGGCTGGCGAATGCCAAGGGGAAACTTAAGACCGTTCTTATAAAATTCGAGCTGAATATGAAGAAAATCTCTCAACGGAATTCTAGAAATTTTTACAAACAAGCATATTCCGACGAAATCGAACTAAATGGAATTTCTGATAACCATATATTACATAGTTCATCAACAATCTGGATAAGAATTTTAATCTCTAATGTTTCAAACACAAAACCTTAAACTTATTGTTGAATATAGCTTAAAAAATCAAATAAATAAAAACAACGAACAGATACGGAGGAATTCTACTGGAAAGGTTGAATAAATACGGCATCGTTGTAAACGAAATAAAATGATTTAAAAGACAATTGGAGGACTTCAATAACAAAACCAGATAATTTTGCAACTGGGAGTACCACAAGATTCATCTCTTGTCAAAGTTATCTGCCAAAATGTTGCATAATCTTCACGAGGTTCATGTTCCAGAGAAAAATTTCCATTCTGGATTCAAATCACTGAAACCATTGCGAAACAGTCATAAGTTGTAGCACATTATAAAATTGAAATTTTCTGAAATTTTGTTGTATATCAAGCGACCTTACATCACTAATATGATAAAATGCGATGAAACCAAATAACCTTTGACTATACAGTTTGAGAAAGTGAAATTTATTAACAACTCATTTTTGCACTTCTTCGAAACTGGCGAAGTGTAGCCTTACCAAGCCATGCGTCATCGACCGGAACAAATGATAATCCGATCGAGCCATGTCTAGCGAATAAGGCGGGTGCAGTAGCAGATCCCATCCTAGCGTTTTGCTGGTGCCCTGGACGATGGGAGTGCTATGGCATGGGGCGTGCTGCAATATCACTCGTTCGTGTTTTTCGAGGAATGTATGGTTCAGATTGATGAGTTGTTGTCGATAGCGTTGCCCATTGACGGTTTCACCCTGTTTCAGCAGCTCATAGTACACGCTTCTTTTCTGATCTCACTAAACGCAGAGCATTGTTTTCTTTCCGAAGCAATTTGGCCATGTCGTCGATGTTGATGCTGCGCCAAGTGGAAACCATTACTTTTTCCATTTGGAATTCTTAAAAACATCCACTTCTCATCTCCCGTAACAATTCGATGCAGGTGGCTCTTTCTTTCATGCCGTGAAAGGAAATCAAAGCAATCAAAAAAAAACAATCAAAATTTCAGTCAACTCATGCAGCACCCATTTTCCTTCCTTTTGAATTTTTCCCAAAGCATGTAAACGTTTGAAAATACCTTAACGAGTCGCGTTTAATGCCTCACCAAGTTGATCTTGAGTTTGCGTATCATCTTCATGCAATAAAGCTTCCAGTTCGGTGTCTTCAAATGTTTTTAGTCTTCTGGAGCTCTCCTTATCCTCAATGTCAAAATCGCCACTTCTGAAGCGTTTAAACCACCTTTCACAAGTAGTTTTCGACTGCGCATGTTCGCCGTAGGCTTCCTCAAGCAAATGATGTGCTTTAGCTGGATTTTTTTAGGTATGGGCAGAAAAGCACAAAGCTTCCCGCAAATGCTGATTTTTTTAGCAGAAAACTTGACATTTTAGTTCTTAGAAAAAATGTTTTTGCGTTGCGATATGTGCTGGTACAACAACTGGCATTAACCAGTATAACAACTGGTTATCGTTAACAACTGTCCACGCTATGAACAAAACACAACTTCTGACATAAATGACAACTAGATGTGTCGCTAGTACCATCTATGTGTGAAATCCGGAAATTTAGCTGCATACCTAGAAGATGGACAATGGTACTCTTCTTCAACATGTAGAGCGGGCTAGATGCAGCGGGTTTTGCCACGTATAATTTGCATAACTTATAGCAAACCAGCATCTCCATGACTCATCGGTTACTTCAGAACGAAACAAATTTCTGAAATTGACATTGCAGCTGGTGGACAATAAAATCAAGAAGTGACTTGCCACTCACAGTGCCTTGTAAAAAGCGTAAACATTGCAATGAGTCAAATAGGATACAATGTTGTAGAATTGAGGTTAGCACTAATCGCTCAAAACTAACAAATAAAAAGTCGTAAAACCCAAAGATGCAATTTATGTCCACGAAGTGCTGACGTGAAAATAAACGTAATTTGCCACTTCTGCAATAAAAGGCATGCAAAAGACATCATCAAACCGTGTGTCATGATTGCATTAATTTAGAAATAATTGGTAATGAAATGAAGAAGTTGATGACTCTTCTTTTCAATAATTTTAATAATCAAAATTTAATTAATTATAGGTAACTTTTGTTATCTTATCATTGAGTTTTTGTATTTTTAATAAATTACAAGCAAGTAAAAATAAAAATAATAATTTTTATTATGGAAAATAATTTAAGAGGAAAATACATTGGGGTATTATTTTACCCCATACACAGGCAATGTTCCACTGTACCATACACAGAGAGAAAGTTAAAAGTCCAAAAATAAAACTAGTTTTTAATAATAATTAATTAAAATGATAAAAGTACACAAAAGTACATGATTAATCATGAAACAAACATAACTAATTATTAAAACTAGAATAATAACTTTGTGAATTTATTTACCTGTAGAAATGCGTTTTAGATAAACCCTAACAAAACTCTAAAATTTACAATTTCATCACCCCAAACACTTGGTTGAATCTTTATTGATACTAATCTTTATCTTCTTTGGATTTAATTAGCTGTAACGCACTGTGTATCTATTGGGCGCTATTGATATTTTGAATTGGGAAATCGAAATACACATTTTTTGAGGATTCCGCATTGTGTGTATTTAACATAAGCACATGCTGATTCTTGAATTTCTAATGAATTTTTATTATCTCTCTGTGCCATACGAGAATATTTTATACACACACGTAGTATGTACGTCTATACGTAGATACTACGTACAAATATTTGTATTATTTTGGGTTTATTATTTCGAATAAATTGGAAAATGGGCGATTGGGAGGGATTTTATTGTTGATTGCTGAGATAATTAATAAAACCAAATTTATTTTTATTGTAAACCATCAGCAACAGATTAGTATGACAAGTAATACATATCTATTATCTGTATATTATTTTCTATTTATATTTACTCTGTGTATTGTGTCCTCCTTTCATCCAATTAATTTGTAATGTGGGACTAAAGGTTGTTCGAATAAAATGTTATTACTTACGTAGTACTGACTCATAATGCGTATTGCGGTAATTCGATGAAAAATTGAAGATACCCTCTTTAGAAACAGACTAGTGGAACCCGGTAAACGATTTAGTATTTTTACATTTGAGGTAGGCAATGTAACTCGGGTCCTTCGAATTACAAAATAATTATTTTAGTCTCGGAGGGTTGCTGAGAAAAGCAATTGCAATTCACAAAGTTCATTCATTAAACCTCGCATCCACACTTGCTCACACGATTGTACAGGGTTATCCAATTCGAGGTTGATAAAGTAGAAATCTGTATACCGACATCTGTCAAAGATAAACGTTAAGTACGCTGTCATTTATTTAGTTGACATTCTGCCATTTAAGAATATGGAGCATTTAACAATCGACCAACGCGTTAAAATTATTAAATCCGTCGATGCTGATTTTTCGAACAAAATTTTCTTCAGTGATGAAGCTCATTTTTCGCTTGGTGGATACGTTAATAAGCAAAACTGTAGAATTTGGGGCTCAGAAAATCCACAATTGATTGTAGAGAAGCCATTACACCCGGAAAAAGTCACTGTTTGGTGCACATTGTGGTCTGGTGGTGTGATTGGGCCGTATTTTTTTGAGAACAACCATGGACGAACCGTTACCGTCAATTCTGAGCGCTATGGCCGCATGTTAACCGATTATTTTTTTACGAAAATCGAAGATTATGATCTTGACGATATGTGGTTCCAGCAGGATGGAGCAACCAGTCACGTAACACGAGCAAATCGAGATCTTTTGCAAGAGAAATTTCCTGGACGTTTGATTTCGCGATTGGCTGATGTCAATTGGCCTCCAAGATCCTGTGATTTAACGCCTTTGGATTTCTTTTTGTGGGGCTACGCGAAAGATCGTGTTTACGCAAACAATCCTCAAACTCTTGACGAATTGAAAACTAATATTCGTAAGGTAATGGCCGAGATACCGCCCGAAATGTGCCGAAAAGTCATTGAAAATTACCTCAAAAGAATCAAGGCCTGTAAGAAGTCCCGTGGAGGACATTTGAATGATATCTTGTTTAACTAAAAATGGCAAGGATCAATCTGTAAAATGAAATAAAAATTACAATACATTCCGAATATTTTGTGTGTTTTTTTTAAGTTTACTTTATCAAGCTTGAATTGGATAACCCTTTATTGTCCGTAATATATAATTTATTTATTTAAAATACGAAATTTTGGAACAACTCATTCCTGAGAACTAACTAACTTTTGCGTAATTGCTGGATGCAGGGATGGCTCAAAAACAAAATTTGTAATCCTAAGCAAACTTTTTTGTTGCGTCCACCCACCCTACCCAAGCAAAAGAACAATAAAAGTAAATACTGTTGCTTCATGAAATGGTACTTATAGTTATATTAAGCATAAACAAAAATTATAATTTAAAAATAATATAAATATTGTTATTTACAATTAAAAAATTCATTATTTTAATAGTTTGTTCAGTTCTGTTGTCGTAATAATATTTCGTTTATTATTTTTATCTAAACGTATATATACACTGTACGAAATCAAAAACGATAATTAACAACAGCATTATTAAGAACTACATTTAATGAATGTGCATTACAAGGGTCCCATTTGAAATGCGATATTTTAAAACGCGAATTATCAAAACGCGATATTTCAAAACGCAATATGGTAAAAAACACGATATATGAAAAATTTTAAAATTTAAAAATCGATAGGAGCAGTATAATATCGGGTTATATCAGGCGGGTGAAAGGGAAATTTAATTTCAGTTTATAGGATTATAAAAATCGATAGGAGCAAGAATATATAGGATAGCGTTATATCAGGCGGGTTGCTACGCTCCCGTCACTTCGCTCCCTAATTAGACATTTTTTTTCAGTTTATATAGGAATTTAAAAATCGATAGGAGCGGGAGTCTAGGATCGGGTTATATTACGCGGGTCGCTTTTTTAGGAATTTAACGCTCTATATACAGATGTGGCCAAATTATTATCACATTTAGATATTTGGAAGATTATTGCTTTAAAAAGTAAATTTTTCAAATAAAAATTAAAACTTTTTATGATAACTAAGTTTAATAATATTTGGTGAACATTCCTTTAGCATTTTTAATAATTGTATCCTAAGGGGCATTCCACTTATTGCATTTTTCGCTTTGGTGAGTAGATCAGCGTCATTTGCTCAGACTTCTTTCATCACTTCGATCAATTCTGATTTGGTACAGGGCCCCTTTTCTACTACTTTTGCTTTAAGAATTTTCGATGAGATTCATATCTGGGCTATTCGCGGCCCAATCACAGATTTGGGTGACGTTGGTCCTTAAATAGTCGGTGACTTTTTTACTGCAGCCTTGTCATGCATAAAAATGTCCCATTGAATTTTTAATTCGTAGTTGGTACCAGTTGTAATTGCAGAAAATATTGATTCGCATCCATTATCCCGTTTACTACATAATGTGGGAAGAGTCTTTTTGATGATATTCCTGACCAAACCATGACGCTAACTGATTGTTTGACCTGCTATTGGACACAGGAAGGTAAATACTCTTCTCCTTTTGATCTACGAACGGCCCTAGACATTGGTAGTGTCAAAGTCATCGTTTCATTTTCAATCATTTTATTTTCCTATTTCATTCTGTTTACAATTTTTAATTTTTTTACATTAGTTTAATTTAAATTTTATATTACAATTAACTTTTATAATAATAATAATAATAATTATAATTTTATTTTTTATACAATAAATAATATTATACATATATATTGTTGGATGCAGCTGGCAGTGGATTCAGAATCCCTTAAAGAGAATTGCATACAACAATATTCAGTTCTATACTCTACAAATAATAACATATTTCAAAAATACAATGTAAATAAAGACTACTATAATCTTGGCATCTATACCTTTTTATATAATATATTTATTTATAATCGCTTTTAAAAAATCAACTATTCCTTTTTTAAAATTAACATAATTTTGCTGTTTTATTTCAACAGGGACTTCGTTATACATTTTAGGGCCTACGAAACTAATTCGTTTGCGACCATACTCGCATTAATAATAGTACAAGGTTTCAGATTATTTTTATTGCGCGTGAGATATTGGTGATTATACGGAGTCAAATTAATATTACTCACGCTTAGAGTAGTATTTCTTATCCTATAGATATACTTGACAGTCTGCATGAAGTGTAAGGCTTTTACCGGTAAAATATTTTCAGCCTTTAGAGCGTATAAATCTCTCGATGAATATAGAATTGGTAATTTATATATTGCTTTAATACAACGGTTCTGCAGAACTTGTAGCTTTCTCAATCGCGATTGGGATGAGTTGCCATAAACAACGAGGCCATAAGTAATTCTAGAGTGAATGAAGGCAAAGTATGTATATGCGTCGAAGTATTTTCGTAGATATATAATGAGAGGCCTTACGTGTAAAACCAATTATTGGAGAAACTTTTGAGCAGACCGTATCAATATGATGCTGCCAATTAAGATGCGAGTCTAAAATGATTCCTAAATACCTATAAGTTTCGACAAGCTCAATATTGAGATTTGCTACAGCAAGACTAGGTAATGTAGGAAGAGGTTTGCTAATTGAACGGAATACCATGTATTTAGTTTTAGCCAAGTTTAAAGATAGAATATGTTATCTTATTAAAAAAATCAAGTAAAATGTCAAGATCATGTGACATAAACTGCAGTCCGTCAATCGGATCCTTAACTTCATAAAACAGTGCTGAGTCATCAGCAAATAACCTAAGTTTTCCTTTTAATGGGAGATTACCCATGTCATTTATGAATAATAAAAATAACGTAGGGCCGAGTACACTGCCTTGAGGTACACCGTACTTCACCAAACTACTCTTACTACTAGCGCCATTAACAAAAACGAATTGTTTTCTATTCGCGAGATAACTTTTCAATATGTCATGAGATTTCCCTCTAAATCTATACCAATTCAATTTATCTAATAATAATTCATGGTCCACTGTATCAAATGCTTTCTTTAGATCTAAAAACAAAGCACACGTATCATTTATGGAACTATTAATCATATCAACTGTTTCAACCAAAGCAACATCAGTCCCTGAACATTTTCGGAAACCATACTGAAAATTATATAATAAATTGTGAGTCTCTAAGAACGAATTAACCCGTAATGCTAACAATTTTTCTAACAATTTATCTATAATAGATAACGTAGATATTGGTCTGTAATTCGTTAACTTAGTTTTATCGCCACTTTTGAAAACTGGAATAACTTTTGATAATTTTAAACAATTTGGATATATTCCAGTTTCAAAAACCTTATTAAAAACGTTTGATAAAATCTCCGAAAAATTGTTGATGTGGAATTTTAGGACATTACTATCGAGCAAATATGGTCCACCTCCTTTCTTGGATTCCAAATCAATAATTAAGTTAAATATTTCAACAGATGACGTAGGCTTTATAAATATAGTTTGATTAACAACGTGATAGGTATCAAATTTAAAAATATTTTTGGAACTATTAATCTGACCAGCCAAATCTTCCCCAACATTCGTAAAATAATTGTTGAATTGAGATGCAATTCTGTATCCGTCAGATATAATTTCCCCACCAATATTAATAACAAGGTTATGATTGTTGCTATTAGTTCTACCCAGTAAAGCATTTATATTGAACCACAAGTCACGTTGGTTAGGAACACCCCCAAAACCTTTTCAAAATATCTCTTTTTGGCATAATACTTTTCACGTTTAATCACCTTATCCATTTCTAGAAGTCTTTGGTTATAATCGCTTACATTTTGGTTTGCTGCTGAACTATTACGGAGTTGCCGCTTGGATTTCTTTAGGATTGATTCCTATTTATTAATTAATTGCCATAAATCGTACGTGATCCAAGGGCAATACGAATTTTTCAATTTAACTGTTTTTTTAATAGTGCGTGTGTATTTGGTAATTAGTTCTTCATATTTCTCTGTAATGTGAGACAAAATTATATCCGGTTCAAAACGATTTACATCCAGACTTGTCAAATAGTTGTCAAAATCAGCATTTACTCGATTATAATCATTTCTTTTCTTTTCTAAAAGTTTATTAACTCTTATGTTTTTATATACGAGAAATGTGAAGCAATAAAGTTGTGATCGCTAATATCAGAGAATAGAGTTGAATTTACAACCTTCTGTAATCCATTAAACCAGCAGAGCACATGGTCAACTATATTTCCTGATTTAGACCGAGTTTCAAAATTGTTCGTTGCAACTATCCAAAAGTTAACAATAAGTTTTTATAGTCTGTTACTACAGGAGTTGACTTATTTAAAGGTATATTAATATCGCCTAGTATAATGTTGTTACACTTTTTATGAATAACTAATTCTAATTCTCTAAAGAAAATATCAATATTCGAGTCAGGTGGGCGATAAAACGCAGTGACATAATTTCGTGAAAACTCGTTAAGTTTTATTTGTATAAACTGAAATTCAAAATTTGATTCGTCGGTTCTGATTATATCGAAGTTTACATCATTCCTAATATACATCACAATACCACCACCGGTTCTATCATCTCTGCACGAAAAAATACTTCTGTAACCATTTATATTATAAAAATTTACATTTTGGGTTTTAATCCAGGTTTCACTAACAATAATTGGGTCTATTTTTTAATTCAACCCGAGCAAGCAGGCTTATCCCGGGTAGTGTAGACCGAGCAAAGGTTGTACTGGGTAAAATTATCCGGTGCGCATAGAGTAAAAAATTGTTTTTTACTTTGCACACTCTTCGTACACTGACATTAATTTCAGAGTAAAATTTGAAGAACCGAGTAAGCTCGGTGTAAGCACAGTTCACAAATAAAAACGCAGTGTGCAGAGTAAAATTACTCAGGTTGAATAAAAAAACACAGAGTATTTTTTGATAGCGCACTGCTTGCTCAGGTTGAATTAAAAAATAGGCCCATTATATGAAAATCGGAATTAAAATTTTCAATGAATTCGAGAATCGAGTGAAATTTATCAAAGTTATTCATGCTACAGGCATTAAACTGTATAACGCGTAAATCCAAGTCAGAGCTTTTGATCGAATTGATATGTCTATTGTAGTCGGATCCGCAAAGGAAATATTTATTTATACAATTATCACTAAATATATTATCTAGGTTGTAGCTAGCCATTACAATAAATAAAAATATTAATATTCCACTCAAATATTGAAGGAATATTCCTCATCAAACTACTCTCAAATAAATTGTAAAGATATACAAAAAAAATATTGTAGTAGAGAACAAAACCAATTATCAATTCATTAAACATTTGTAAGGTTCTATTTATAATATAGCGCCTAAAAGTAAATGTATTTTTACTTGACAAAATTAAACTAAAAAATCTGAGTGAAAACAAAAGTTTGATATTATACGTCATGTAACTAAATTACAAAAAAAAAAAAATATTTGTAAACAAATCTCTATGGATATGGATAAAAATTATGTAAAAGGTAAGTTTCAAAAAATATATAAATATGAAAAGTAAATACAGGAATACCTCGCATAGTACGGTTAATCGGTTCCACCATTTTGCCGTACTATTTGAAACCGGACTAATCGAGGCACTCGGGCCCTATGCGCCTATTTACATGCCCTATACTCCTATGAAGGAGGTTAAAGGACATGATGATGATAATCGAGTCAAAAAACGATAATTTGTTACATATAATTTGTTTTTCTGCTTTTCAATAAAAAAAGGAGAGTATGTAGTACATATGTATATTCAAACATATATTTATTTAAAATAACTAAACCAACAAAAACCATTTATTTTAAAACTAAACCAACAAAAACGTTTTTGATTAAGGTATTCGTCCATATAGATAATAGCCGCTTCATGTTAACTTTTCGAGGGCTTCTAATTCTGATCACTACTTTTGACAAATAAGACGCTGTAGCTATACCTTATGATTTGTATTGATCTTTATTTTTCACAATTTTTCGAAGTGACGCCTCGTTCATTCCTTTTTCTCTTCCTATTTGAGCAAAAGAAGCACCTTCTTCATGAAGTTTAATAACATTAAGCTTTTGTTCTAAAGTGAGCCATTTGCAGCCATTTTTAGAACAATTTTTTCCAAGAACAATTTTTTTTTTGAAAATTTCAAAACCGTACTATAGAGAAACCGTACTGATCGAAGCAGTACTATGCGAGGTATTCCTGTATTTAAAAAAATATCTTAAAAAAATACCCAATTTATGATTTATAATTTTAATTTCCGGAATCATCGGCCTGGATGTTGGGTTGCGCTGAAGATGTTGTGGAACTGGAACAGTTTTTGATGACTCGATTGATATCATTGAATGAATGTATGTGATACACTTTTGCATCAGTTGACTTACGTAAGTAAATTTTATTATCACTACACCACAAAAATTGAAATTTAAACTTGTGCTTAATATTTTTAGCTTCGCTGTATAATCTTGATTGATATTTCGTGAGATGGTGCATAATGATAATCGGACAATTTGAAGAGTTGTTGTCAGCTGGGTGCTGGGTCATGCAGATAAATTGATTTTCTTATTTTACGAAATGTTGTTAGTATTTTAGATTTTAATTCTAATGATTTTAACGTGACAATATACGAGTTTTTTAATTGTGAATTTGATGATTTGTTGTGGGAAATATGACTAACTGCCATAATATCTTCATTAGAAATTTGTACTCCAATTTTGTCAACAACTTCACATATTGAATTAGAAATCTCACTATCATTTCCGGATGGTAGACCAACAATAACTATATTTGTTTTATTTAAATCCTGATTTGCATGATCAAGTTGAGCCTCCATATAGTAAATTTTTTGCTCCTGCGCCTCATATCTGGTCTCTAAAGCAGAATTTTTTTCATTCATGGCTTGATTTTCGTTAGATAAACGGGTAACAGTTTCTCTTTATCATCCATTGAATTACACAGGAAACTGAGGGAATTTTTGAAAGATTCAAACTGATGCTGCATACTTTTCAGAATTTGTATAACTTCACTGAGTGATGGATTGTGTGAGCTCAATTGCACAACTATGTCGTCATCACCACTATCAAGAATACAATTATTGGCACTGGTACGGCAATCAGGACACACCCAAGTAGCGGATCCCGTTTTGAAGCCATTTAGCATTTCATCAGAAATTTCCGCACATTTTGTGTGAAATATTTTATGACAAGTCACACATTTTACACCAGAAAACCTTCCTTTAGAGATATATTTCTTACACTTGTCACAGTTTCCACTCATGATAAACGAAAGTCAATTTTAGGCGGCAAAATGATTTAAGGTCACTTATGATTTTATAAAATTATTTTGTTATATTTATAACTTGAGAGTATTTTTTAATATTTATTATATAGTATCCGATCAAAACAAATAATGTGTATTATATTATGTACAACTTTGGAAAAAAAAAGAAAAATACTATGAAATTGTTAATATTATATTATTATAGCTTAAGGTTATATTTTGTGAACTAATCGCTTTGACAGTAGAATACAGAATGAAATCATCATAGTGTCGTCACTGAATACAACCTAATCAAGAAATCGAAAAAGATAAAGTTGAAAGAGAGATAAAGGAGGACTTTTATTGTTTGTACCTTTTCTCTAGACCATGTAAAATGTCTATTTGCCCATGTTTTTCTTCTATTGTATTATCCTAGCGTTATATTTCCGCACCAACGTTACGCATCGTACCCGTCAAAGACCTACTAGGTAGCGTTCGATCTTCTTTAGCTTTCCGCATTAAAGATCTGTCCTGCCTGATTCTTGCACATTTTTTTCTTCTGCTGGCTTCTTGAATAAATAAAAAAATATTGAAAGAAAAGTCGATAACTATGGCTTGAAATATATAGGACAATGCACAATGTAACACATAACACATTAAAAACGCCCAGTCGTAACTTTTTTTGTCACAACTAGGAATCGAACCCGAGACCCCCGAATTACATAGCAAGCGCTCTACTTACTATGCTATCGAGGGCGACAAAAAATTGAAGACTGAGATGTTTATTTTGCCAAAATTTGCTGACGAATAATCGGCTCACTCCTGTTTTCTGGGCTATTTGCGCATGTGTATACTGCTAGTTAGTATATACTCCTAGTTTTCATAAAATCAAAACAATTTGGAGGTCAAACTAATTAACAGGATAATAAATACTTGAAATTCATATTTTGTCGATAAAGTCGTATTTTCAAGATATATTATATTTTTATTGCACGAATTCTTTGGATTGGTCGATATCTACCAAATTGACGTGTCAACTATACAAAAGGGTGCAGTTCGAGCTTTGAAAATTACATTACCATGAGTTTCGTGTGAGGTGTAATAATTTGGCTACATCTGTACTATATCATTTTGTACCAGATCTCGTTTTGTTATATCTCGCAAGGCACAATAAACTCGCATTGGAATCCAATTTTTTTTCTGTACTCCATTTTCTTTTCCTTTCATTTTCATTTGAGCATCCAAAGTCATGCCTTTCAACCCTTTTAATCAACCATATATTGATCTGTTATATGAATTTTAAGGGTACGAACCCCAAAAAATGTTCCTTAATGGAAACTTCAACTTTGTCATATATGTATTTATTTATATTCACAAACCGAATAATCATCGTCATTTGCTCGATATGATCTCGATATTGAAAAATATTTTGCAGAAAGAACACTCTCGATAATTTTTTTCTTAATTGTATTTGCAAGATTGATTGATGCAACATTCATTTGGAGTATTTTTGCTAAATAATGATTATTAGGGCACCCAAAAATATGCCCTTAAAAATAGGTTTTAGGGGTATACCATCTATCCGGTCGCAAAATATTTAATTGCGAGGCGAAATATGGTTAGTAGATTTATTTTGCCATTTGACATATTTTTTTAAATTTAAATTTGTTTTGCGATTGTAAAGTAGAAATACACGAAAAGGCTGTTACACATTTTCCGACGTCGCACTCTTTTCATGTACATAAATTTCCTAATCGGACCACCCTCTAATCGAACCAATTCTAAATCGGACCATTTCTATTGCTGCAAAAATGGTTTGTCATAGCAGAATACCTCTCTGGCTAGGTATTCACTAATAGATATTTCTTACATACATACATACATACATAGATATTTACATGTATGTACATATAATAATGTACAATAGTGGGTTTTACTCGAAAATGTAACGGTTTAAAAATGTACCGTAATAATGTTGATGTAAACATCGAAAATATAATCTTTAGTTTAATTCAGGACTGGCAGAGCCGTGTAGCTAATGGATTAATTAGTTTTTATTAATGAATAGTGCGTGTGCCAATATAAATTAAACGGATCAAAATTATATTTTAGTTTTTCATATTTCGTTCAAATTAAATTTAAAGTAATTAAGTACATAATTACATATTATCAATTAAGAAAATTTAATAGTTTTTACTGAATGTTAATTATTGTTAAACAAATAATGCTTTTTAAGAATTTTTAATGAATGATAACTCCGTAACAACCATGGACATACAAAAGAGGAATTACAAGGAATTAACGTTGGCAAAAAAATTAAACATTATAAATTGTGCTGAAACTGATAAGTTGTCACAACGGCAATAAAGTGAGAATAAGCAAAACACAAGTCCAGAGAATATTGGCAAATAATGATAACATTAAATCCACTATCGACAATTTTAGTTTCTTAAAAAGAAAGAGTGTCGTGATGCACTATATATGGAACACTAGACGATAAAATATGTCAGTGACTCACGATGGCTTAAAAACTCTGTGACTATGCGCCTGAATCGCTCGGTTATTTAGTGAAATTAGTATTACATTTCGTATTACAATATAGATGTCTCTGTTTAACTTTACACATTTTTGATAAAAGTATGCTAAATTTTTGACACTTTATCAATTATGTTTGTTGTTGTTGAGAGTTTTAAAATACGGCGAACTAAAATTTTGCGAATGTCGAAAAATCACAATTTAATATGTTAATCCTTTTTAAGTGTATGAATTGTGCGATTTTGGGAAACATGAAGTGTGACTCTAGGTAAAAGGGCATTAGAAAATTTCGTCAAATACTCCTGCATTGTCATCAAAAATTTTGTTCTCAGAATGAAACTGATTTATAGGACTAACAATATCCAAAAACAATTTTTTAAATGTTGATGATGAAGTGGTTATCATTTTCATGAATATTTTATTTGATGGACCAAATTTATTCGTTTGATATGATTATCATATTACAATGTGGTTCTCGGCGGAGCATATAACCGTTAGAGAGCACGTCCCTAAGGTGGTGGATTGTAGAAAGCCTACCCTTTTCAAAGAAGGTCGACCCGATGGATTCTAGGGGAGCCAAACGAACTAAATAGATAATAATAATAGTCAAATACAGAGGTCGTTACATTCGAGGAGGATGCTCTGGTCGCAGAAAAAGCATCTAATATCAATGATTCCGAACCGGTAAATAGCCAGAAAGAATATACGATGGAATAAACGATGCAAAAGCACAAAACCAACAAACCATCAGTTGTGTCTCCTGAACAAAGCCACAAAAGAGGAAGCACGAAAACACTGATGAAAACAAAAAGACGCCACGAACATATCTGCCTACATGTAATTGAAAAGAAAGTGGAAAACTACCAGGAGCTGGAGATAACTATATCAAACTTTTTACTGTAGTTCTACTGTCTTTCTCAATGCGAAGGGTACATGGAACTCGTAAGATATATTTCACTTGTGGTTGACTTTGCAACACATTTCAATCATTAATACTTTTTCATAAGGCTGACCTGCTAAGCGTCTGGCCAAAATGTCTCCGAGGCCTTATATTTAGAAACAACTGAAATGGTAGCAAGTCAAGATCTGCGTAGTGAGAAACTGTTGGTTATCCGTTAACTGAGTGGAAGAGGGCACACGCAAACATAAAAATTATCGAAGAGCACGTAGATCGCTCCCAAAGTGTCTTCGTCTACCTGCGACACTGCAGAAACGAGATAAATGAGAAAATAATCAGTCATCTATCGTTAAGGAACGATAAAGAAAACCGGTATTGACAATTAATTATCTCTTCCTCACACAAAATAATGGAGAGCCTTGAATACTCCAAAGTGAATTGGCTTTTCAGATCGGTATACTGCCAATTTAAGAAACAATAGGGAATGAATACGATTCTACAGAAAACAGCTGTAGAAGCAACTGTGAGACTACACAATGAATCACCGAGAGCCTATGAAACATCATAAGGCCTATCATTTTCAACGAGGCTTTTGTATGGCGACCAAAAATAGAATAAACAAAAAAATTGCAAAATACTGAATAAAATTCAGAAATCAACCTAACTGCAACAGGAGCATTGAAAACCCACCTACCACTTTTCTCAGGAACCTTTTAGAACTTACACACTTGCACTTGTATACCTAAGGGGTAAACGGTTCTAAGGCCATCATACTAAAAATATTAAAACAAATAAAAGTTGTTTTTTAGAGGTTCACAATTTTAAATTAAAATAGAACAAAGAAAAACATTTTTAATATCAGTGAAACTAGAACTTTATTGGATAGATAATTTTATGCCTTTAATGCTTGTATCTATGATTTCGGCTATGTGGTCGCCGCGCGTGTTTTTAAATTAAATGCATCCCGCGCTGTGCGGCATGTGGCACCGTTTTGTTGGAATCACATATGAGGAAGATTTATACCAGCCATAAAGCATACCAAATAGTGATTTTCTGTGTGTAATGGTGTTTCGGTAAAGGCTTGTGGATTAATTCTGTTTATTATAACGTACCCGTTCAACCAAAAGTGAGCTTCATCTCTGAACAAATTTATGTTTGGAAAATCAACATCAATATCAGTGCTTCAGCCCTTTGACCTAATTTTCAAGCGTTGCTTGACAAAGCAAATGTCAACTATCAAAATACTGTTAAAGTTAGCCGAAATTGTCCAGCCGGAAGATAATGCAGATAGTGTCTTTGCTACCCAGGCCAAAAGATGGTAATGCCGCTATTGTTTTTGCTATCTCAGCCGGAAACATATGTTATAGTCGAAAGATATATTACTATATCTGTTTTCCGGCCAGACATTTGTTTTTCTTAAATTTAAGTCCACCGTACACAAATGTGTATGTAAATAACCTTAGTTTGTAATGGTTTTTGTTTTTATCATGATTCTCTTTCGTATACGTACACAATTGTGATCGCAGACCGGAAAAGGGATATATACCTAGTTCTACTATCACCTACAAATAATCAGATATACAGCAAGAATGTGTCAAGTGCTATATGTCTCAAGTGATATATAGTAATTTTTCCAAATTGTCTAAACCCGTGTGTAAATTACAATACACTTCAAAAATTTCGAAACTAAATTAATAAAATGTTCTGTAACTTTTGAGTAACCTACTTTCCTCTCGATCCCACTATGTTTATTAGAAAGGTCATAAGCCTATAGGTAAGCCCACGCAAAATTTGGAGCAAGTCTATAGGGGATAGGGGGGTGTAATTTGGTATAATGACAAATTATTGAAATGGCTCTGTAACTTTTATTTTATTAATTTTGTTTCGAAAATTTCGGATTTTCAAATTACACCCCTATCACTAAATGTTCATTGTAATTACCTTCTTGAAACCACAAATTAATTTAAAAGCAATTTTTACTATACAATTAATTTTATTTTTACTTAATTAACGTTTTCGATCACTGAGTGATCGTCTTCCGATTTAATTTACAACTATAAATTAGATCGGTTGTAAATTAAATCGGAAGATGATCGAAAACGTTTATTGAGTAAAAATAAAATTAATTGTTTAGTAAAAATTGCTTTAAAATTAATTTGTGGTTTCAAGAAGATAATTTCAACAAACATTCAGTTATACATGGAAACCACGATTCACCTTTCTAATAAACATAGTGGGATCGATGGGAAAGTGCGGGTTGTTCAAAAGATACAGAACATTTTATTAGTTTAGTTTTGAAAGTTTCCGATTTTCTGGTACATTATACCAAATTACACCACCATATCCGCAGTAGACTTGTTACAAGCTGGCTACTGCCAACCTGCAGATGTTCACTAAGCTCCTGCAGAGGCCTCCACGGTGATGTTTTGCCGGCTACGTTCTCAGCGAGAAGTGCGAGGGTCGTGGGGTTTGAGGCATGCAGGGCTCCTGGCCTACACCGTGATTAACAGAAAGTTGGGGAAACGCATTCAAACGGGGCCAAGCCCTGGTTATGGAATTGGATGCGGGCACCAAGGGACCGCCAACACTAAACCGACACAGAGGGAGTCTCCGCTCCCATCATACACAACCGAAAAATAATTTAGTATTTCATTTTATTTAAATAAAAAAAACAACGAAACAAAGAAAACCAGCTTCCCAAAAACGGAAAAGGAGGGAACGAGAGAGAGAGCGAGAGAGAGAACAGCAATGCGCATCGAGCGCGCACCCGCTGTGCGGCGCTCGATTACAAAATTTAAATTTAATATAATATATAAAAAAATTATAAAAATGAAATCAAAAATTAAAAAAATAAAAATAAAAATAAAAAAATGGTACCTTAATTAATTAAATACAACAAATTGTTGCGGCCTTGCGCGGCCGTCATGCCACACCTGGACCGTTGCGGCTTTGTGTGCCGTTACGCCACCGTTTCGACCTTGGTGCCGTATTGTTGCGGGGCCTCTCCCCGATACCAATATAAATAAAAAAATCAATAGCTGGCTGGCTACCGTTAGTTGCGGATGCGGGGCTTTGTATGCCTTCGTTGGGCTTTGTATGCCTTTGTTGGGCTTTGTATGCCTTCGTTGGGCTTTGTATGCCTTCGTTGGGCTTTGTATGCCTTCGTTGGGCTTTGTATGCCTTCGTTGGGCTTTGTATGCCTTCGTTGGGCTTTGTATGCCTTCAGGAAAAATAGCAAAAAAAATGAGTGACGTCAACTGGCCGGTAAATACTTTAAATAATACGGCTGGCCTCAACTGGCCACCCTTAAAAAAATTTTGTATACGTTGCGGTACACCCTTTACCGCTAAAATGTGTCACGCCACTCGAAAATAAATAGTTCGTGGTAAGAAATGCACTGAAGAAACCTTGCGTATTTAGGCAATCCACAATTTTTTTGTTTAATTGTGGTATTTAGGTCTTCATGAACCTTGATATTCAGAAATAAGATGAAATCATCAGCGATATGTATCCCAATTTGAATACCCAATTCTCACACAAAAAAAAAAAAAATCGATGCACAAAACTTTGTTCTCAAACCCAAATCAATTAATAGATCACCCACCACTTGTATTTATATTTGTAATAAAACTCGGAAATAAAAGAATTATTTGTTTGTATAATTATAATTAAACTTTATATTAAAATTTATTCCAATAAATTTAATTTACAAATATCATTCCCGATTTATTTTTTTAATGTCTTTATACAAAAAAAATTGACCGTTTTCACAAAAAAACTAAACTTGGTCATCCTCCATTACTCAAATTATCTTCCATCAACAAAACTCGACTTTATTTTCTCAACACACACAACTCGACTGTTTTTATAAAAATCACAAAACTTGACTATAAGAAAATCACCAACTGAATGATGACAAGCAAAAAAATTCGAGCGTCGCACAACTCGTAAAACGTTCTAGAAGAAATTAATCTCTCTTCTCTGTCTCTCCCTTATATCAAATTTTCGTTGATATAAGGGAGATAGACATATAAGAAAAACATTTCTTCCAAAACGTTTTACTTTGCACACACTCGATGCGCATTGTTCTCTCTCTCTCGTCTTCTCTTCACCTCCGCGCCACCACACAATGGGGAACAAAACAAAACGTCGCGGGTGCGTTCACAGACAAATACAGAGGTGAATAAAAACATAAGAGAAGATGGACGAAACGAAGACAACAACTGGGGTGAATAAAATAAAAAAAAAAATCGTCGTTGCGACCATACAGTCGTAACAAACGTGGGAACGTCCCACACCCTGAGATGTCTCATAAGCCGGGCCTAAAGTACAACAATACGAAAGAAAACAGTTCAATTGAATTGTACATCCATTGTACCGCGACAAACTAATTTTTCGATCGAGGAAAACATGCGTCACGTGCGGATATCTTTTACATGATACGTGCCCAATGATTTGCCATTCAAATCTTCGACCGCGTACGCCACTTGTCCGACTTTACTGGTAATAACCGCGGGTTTAAATTTACCAGCCAATTTAGCGGAAAATTTATTCGGTGCATCGCTCAAAACAAACGAACGAATGAAGACGGGTTGTCCGACTCGAAAAGTGCGCTTAGCACTACGTAAATTATAGTGCTGAGCCCCCTTTTCGTGTGCCACACGTAAATAATGTGTTATACGATCCTTTAAAAAGTTTACTCGATCTGGCTTAGCCCACACCTGGACTTCGCTGGGATCATGTTCATCGAGTAATCTTCTTAACGCATAGTCCGAACCGTGCATCGACATATGTTGACCGAACACGACATAATGAGGGGAATAATGTAAGGTATCATGAATGGCATTACGTAAAGCAGCCGCAATTTCTTGTAAGTTTTTGTCCCACAAATTATGATCGTGATCGCTCAAATAAGATCGAATGCTGGCAATTAGGGTTCGATTAACACGCTCGGATGCGTTGCTTTGGGGCGAATACACCGGCGTACGAATATGCTTTACACCATATTTGGACAACAAATCTTTAAATAAGTTCGAGGTAAATTGCTTCCCATTGTCAGAGGTGATTATTTCGGGGACCGAGAACAACAGAAATACATCGTTTTCCAAAAATCGACATAGCAAAGATGCGGAAGCTTCACGCAAAGGTTTTACAACTACAAATTTTGAGTAATGATCCAAGATGATAACGATGCAAGTATTACCGAGTTTCGAACGTGGATACGGACCCAAAAAATCTACATACAATTTTTGAAACGGGCGAGTTGACGTGACCTGAGCTCCCATGGCTGGTTGTGTAGAGAAATTAACAGCTTTGTTCATTTTACATTTAGTGCAGCTAGCAACGTACTGTTTAACTTGTTTTGCCATATGAGGCCAGTAAAATTGACGCTGAAGGCGTTCGAGAGTTTTGCTGCCGCCTAAATGTGCTGAAGTGGGAGGTACGTGAGCCTGTTCGATAAGCGTTGAAGTTAAGGAATTAGGAATAACAAGTTTCCAATTCGAAAGGTCGGTATCCGTATATTTAAAACCGAACGAAGGGGATATCAACAATTTATCATCCTGGATTTTGTAGTTGTGCGAACAATCTTTTAATGAACGTATTTTCGCGATCTGATCGACGTAATCTGGATCTTGGAACGCAACCGAATTTTGATCAACGTGCAGAATGGGGACTGAAGAAGGTATTAACGCATTCACGGAAGGGTCGATGCTTTTACTCGACAAGACTGGATCTTCAAATTGGGCACCAGGATCAGGCGTGCTCTTACTTTCGGAATCATCCTCACAAGGAGCGGATTCATCCGGAAAAGCTCGAGACAGCGCATCAGGTACAACGTTAACTGAACCTTTTCGGTATCCAATTTGAAAATCCAGCGCTTGGAGTTTAAGACTCCATCTCGCCAAACGTCCGGAGAGGTCTTTTTGACTCATTAGCCAGCGCAAACTGGAATGGTCAGTATAAATGACGAATGGATAGCCTTCTACGTAGGGACGGAATTTTCGCACGCTGAGGACGGCAGCGTAGCATTCCAGCTCGGTCACCGAGTAGTTTCGCTGCGCCGCATTGAGCTTATGGGAATAAAACTCAATGGGCCGCTCCACCCCCTCGGCGTCCACCTGAAATAAGACACTACCGACCCCAACGGCACTGGCATCGCACTGAATAAAAAAGGGTTTTGTATAATCAGGATGCGTTAAAACTGGGGCAGTTGACAAGGCGGTTTTGAGAGCGTTAAAAGAAGAATCAGCAGCGGCAGACCAACATACTTTAGTGTTTTTACCAGTAAGATCGGTGAGAGAAGAAGCTAAGGAGGCGAAATTAGGAATGAAGCGACGGTACCATCCGCACATTCCCAGAAAACGTCTAATCTGTTTCGTCGTTTTCGGAATAGGGTACTCCAGAATAGCTTTACATTTATCTGGGTTTGTACGGAGGCAACCATCACCCACAATATAACCTAAATAGTCTACTTCTTTCAACACAAACTTACTTTTGGTCAAATTGATTGTTAAACCAGCGTCCTTCAGATATCCAGCAACCTGTTGTAGTAAATCGAAATGTTCAGCCAGAGTGGAGGATGTGACCAGAAGGTCATCGAGGTACACAAAGACCTTATCGTGCAGTTGGTACGGGATCACGCGGTGCATTAAGCGACAAAGCGTCTGTGGTGCGTTGCATAAGCCAAACGGCATCACCTTGAACTGATACAAAGGCCGTCCAGGAACCGTAAACGCTGTTTTATCGCGGGATGCTGGGTCGAGTGGGATCTGCCAAAAGGCATCCTTCAAATCAATCGCCGAAATGAATCGGGTGTGTCCCAAACGACCCAACAATCCGTTGATTATGGGCAGCGGATACGCATCCTTGACGGTTGCCTTGTTCAGTTCTCTAGCATCCAAGCACAGACGAACTTTCCCATTGGCCTTACGCACCAACGTGACCGGTGAACACCAGGAACTTTGTGACTCCTCGATAACCCCCAAAGACAACATCCTATCCAACTCGGCATACATGAGTTTCTGGATAGCTGGGGACACGGAATAAAAACGTTGTTTGACTGGTTTTGCGGAACCGACATCGATCATATGAGTGATGAGGGATGTGCGGCCCAAACCTAAGATATCGCTGCTCGGAAAATATTCGCGAATGAGATCCAATTTACGACGATCATCAGATGTTAAAATATGGAATTTGGGTGTGTTGGTAGTTTCACCTAATTCGTCCGAATTATTTAACGCGGAGATTTTTGGGGAAATTCCAAAACGATTCCAAAAATCGATACCCAAATAAAGCGGTTGTTCTAAAGAAGGAACAACATGAAAATTCATGAATTTAGTAACTCCGTTAAATTCGACGTTAGCTCGTATATAACCAAATACTCGTTGTACTTGGCCACTCGCGGTAGTTATAGTGGAAGGAAAGTTATGGAATTCAACAAATGGATTTGACAGAAGTTTCTCCGATCCACTCCCGAGAACACTGACACTCGCCCCGCTGTCGAGAAGACCCTTAAAAGGAATCTCATTTATTAAGACCTGGGCGTAAGGCCGAGTGTCACTACCCTCGGAGAATAGAACGGAGGAAATCACGTCATTTCTCATTGCGACGCGACGGATCCAATATTTCTTGGAACGCTTTAAACGATCCAACTTTGCCAATGATGGGGCATTATAGAAAAATTTAAGAGCGACGGGAAGGGAAATAGGATTGGATGGAGAAGAAGGATCGGAAAAGGAATCATTACTGGCAGACGAGCTTACTTCTTCGTCGGATTCGAATAGGAGCGGATTTCCGCGTCCGTATTGCTCGCGGCATTCTCCTGAATCGGTTTGAGTGGATTTGTCCGTGGTAACATCAGTCTGGGTTGCGGTTGATTTGTTCTCTGTACACTCAGTCTGAGTGGATGTGGATTTGATCTCGGTACACTCCGTCTGCGTGGCCGTTGTGGTGACGACATTTTTACCGTAATGCGAATGCTGTATATAATCTGATCTCGAGTTGTCTGTTGAGATTTGTCCTCCAGGACGTCTCGCCGCTGCCGATGGAAACCTGCTCCCCGTGTGAATTGCGGATACTGAGTTATCAGGTAGAACATCAGTCAAGGGATAATTCTCATGAGAGTCATATGCTCCAACATCATCATACGGACTGCCTGATGACTCATTGATCACGCATCGTGGATGGATTGCAGGGTCCGCCGTAGCTTTGATCCGCCTAAAAGACTCCTCCCAAGCAGAGCAACTTTTGATCAGCTCATTTATGGTGCTAAACCGACGATCGGTGAGATGAAACTGTAATTCTGGCTTCATGTTCGCCATTAAGATTTCGATGAGCTCCTCGTCCGAATACGGTGTACGACATTGTAGCGTTAGACTCCACACTTGGTCGAAGAAATCTAGGAAACTTTCGTCAGGTCGTTGTTTGCGTGCCTCGACGGTTCGCCGGATTTCGTAATTGGTGCGACGGTCTTCAAAACGCTCGATGATACCGCGTCGCAGATCTGTCCAGGTAGCGTTCGGATTATATTTGCGGAATGTCCAATACCACTGCAAGGCGATATCTTTCAAAATGGTATGTAATTCAAATAGCAAGGTTTGGTCGGATAATCCGCGAGACGAAGCAATGGTGTCTAGCTGAAACAGGAACATGTCGATGGAGATGCCCGCTGGGGATCCTGTGTAATTGAGGCCACTCTTAGACAATAATGGTTGATCGTTAAAGCTTTGATCCAATTCATCTTGCTCGAAAAATGTTATGTCCATGTTGGATGATGTAGGGGTAAGGGAATATTCTTGCTCGATTATGTTTGATAAGGAACAATAACGAAGTCTTTATTAAATTTATTAACAATACAAAAAATTTTAATTCAAAATAAGAAAATTTATAAATATTTACACTACACCCACAATAACTATATATAAAAATATAAACACGAAATGTAATAAAGGAAGAATAATAAAAGGAATGGTTACCTTATAAATAGGTTGTGGGGCCCGTATTCCCACAATTTTTTTTAACGACGGATGTAGACGAGATACCCCCGAAAATGGCGCTTTTCGATGAGAACCTATTTTGGGGGGGCTCGTTAAAATCATTTTAATACATAATAATACATAATTCAACGCATGAATCAAATCGCGATAACCAACTACGGATTTGGATTCATACAAAAATATTAATAAATAAAATTTAATAATAATAATAACGTAGCTAATGAAACTACCAACACACCCAGATAAGGAGGCAAAGTAGCAAGAACAACACAAGTAAGATAATAATAAAAAGGAAGGGATGGTTACCTTGTGGTGGTTTGTGGGTCCCGTATTCCCACGATTGGATTAACGACGGTAGGACGAGATACCCCCCAAAGTGGCGCTTTTCAATGAGAACCTAATTTGGAGGGGCTCGTTGAAATTTGAAACGATACGAGAGAAGAAAAATAAAAAAAATCCAAAACTACCAACACACCCAGTGGTATGCAGGCAGAATAATAAATTCAGTAAAAACGATACAAAAAATGAAGTACTAACTGTACCCGTGGGTTCCAATACAACCCAAGCTAAACCAAAATAATCAAAAATATCAAAAAAATCAAATATAATATCAAACAAATTTAAACCAAAACGAAAATACGGATGGTATGATGAGAGTGGAAATCCCACTCCATGTCGGCTAAAATAATAAAATAATAAAAAAAATAATAATAATATAATAATAAAGTGCTCCGTTCCTCAAATTTCGGTCAAGAAACTTCGGGGAAGAGAAGAAATGAAGCTAAACTAAACTCCAGACAAATGACATCCGAGCTCCACCACAATCAGACACAACATAGTGGAAATGGGAAAGAGCTCGGAAGTCGGATGTCCAAAGAATAGGGGATGACACCCCCCATCTACGCGCAATCAAACAGCCCGTGCTGGTTGCGATCGTAGTTAAGGAATGTCAACCGGGAGACTGGCTTTGGTGTGCGCGTCCATGCGAATTCAAACAATGCGAAACACCGGTTTCGACACTGGACGCGCACGCCAAAGGGAGTGAAGCTACAAATAATAAAAATAAAAAAATTATCAAAATTCGCGAAATAGTTTGGGCGCCACTGTTACAGGCTGGCTACTGCCAACCTGCAGATGTTCACTAAGCTCCTGCAGAGGCCTCCACGGTGATGTTTTGCCGGCTACGTTCTCAGCGAGAAGTGCGAGGGTCGTGGGGTTTGAGGCATGCAGGGCTCCTGGCCTACACCGTGATTAACAGAAAGTTGGGGAAACGCAAATAATAAATAAAAACCGTAGTTCCGCCGAAATTCGTCGGCCGGAACTTGAGGAACGAACAACTCAAGAATTATAAACCGAGAACGGTGCCTTGGTGCGCGCATCCATCCGAATTCAAACGGGGCCAAGCCCTGGTTATGGAATTGGATGCGGGCACCAAGGGACCGCCAACACTAAACCGACACAGAGGGAGTCTCCGCTCCCATCATACACAACCGAAAAATAATTTAGTATTTCATTTTATTTAAATAAAAAAAACAACGAAACAAAGAAAACCAGCTTCCCAAAAACGGAAAAGGAGGGAACGAGAGAGAGAGCGAGAGAGAGAACAGCAATGCGCATCGAGCGCGCACCCGCTGTGCGGCGCTCGATTACAAAATTTAAATTTAATATAATATATAAAAAAATTATAAAAATGAAATCAAAAATTAAAAAAATAAAAATAAAAATAAAAAAATGGTACCTTAATTAATTAAATACAACAAATTGTTGCGGCCTTGCGCGGCCGTCATGCCACACCTGGACCGTTGCGGCTTTGTGTGCCGTTACGCCACCGTTTCGACCTTGGTGCCGTATTGTTGCGGGGCCTCTCCCCGATACCAATATAAATAAAAAAATCAATAGCTGGCTGGCTACCGTTAGTTGCGGATGCGGGGCTTTGTATGCCTTCGTTGGGCTTTGTATGCCTTTGTTGGGCTTTGTATGCCTTCGTTGGGCTTTGTATGCCTTCGTTGGGCTTTGTATGCCTTCGTTGGGCTTTGTATGCCTTCGTTGGGCTTTGTATGCCTTCGTTGGGCTTTGTATGCCTTCAGGAAAAATAGCAAAAAAAATGAGTGACGTCAACTGGCCGGTAAATACTTTAAATAATACGGCTGGCCTCAACTGGCCACCCTTAAAAAAATTTTGTATACGTTGCGGTACACCCTTTACCGCTAAAATGTGTCACGCCACTCGAAAATAAATAGTTCGTGGTAAGAAATGCACTGAAGAAACCTTGCGTATTTAGGCAATCCACAATTTTTTTGTTTAATTGTGGTATTTAGGTCTTCATGAACCTTGATATTCAGAAATAAGATGAAATCATCAGCGATATGTATCCCAATTTGAATACCCAATTCTCACACAAAAAAAAAAAAAATCGATGCACAAAACTTTGTTCTCAAACCCAAATCAATTAATAGATCACCCACCACTTGTATTTATATTTGTAATAAAACTCGGAAATAAAAGAATTATTTGTTTGTATAATTATAATTAAACTTTATATTAAAATTTATTCCAATAAATTTAATTTACAAATATCATTCCCGATTTATTTTTTTAATGTCTTTATACAAAAAAAATTGACCGTTTTCACAAAAAAACTAAACTTGGTCATCCTCCATTACTCAAATTATCTTCCATCAACAAAACTCGACTTTATTTTCTCAACACACACAACTCGACTGTTTTTATAAAAATCACAAAACTTGACTATAAGAAAATCACCAACTGAATGATGACAAGCAAAAAAATTCGAGCGTCGCACAACTCGTAAAACGTTCTAGAAGAAATTAATCTCTCTTCTCTGTCTCTCCCTTATATCAAATTTTCGTTGATATAAGGGAGATAGACATATAAGAAAAACATTTCTTCCAAAACGTTTTACTTTGCACACACTCGATGCGCATTGTTCTCTCTCTCTCGTCTTCTCTTCACCTCCGCGCCACCACACAATGGGGAACAAAACAAAACGTCGCGGGTGCGTTCACAGACAAATACAGAGGTGAATAAAAACATAAGAGAAGATGGACGAAACGAAGACAACAACTGGGGTGAATAAAATAAAAAAAAAAATCGTCGTTGCGACCATACAGTCGTAACAGACTTGCCCCAAATTTTGGAGATTAGGAATATGACCTAACCAATAAACATAGCGTAAATAATATAGAATTAGGTATATTAATTAATGTATCTTTCGGCTATTAATTTATTTTTCGGCTGGAATAGCAAAGACACTATCTGCATTACCATCTTTCGGCTGGAAACTTTCGACTAACTTTAATAGGGTGCTGTCAAATCGTTTATCAAACAAAACAGTGTCGCCAACTTAATGATGTGAACCTCTAAAACACCATTTATCATCTAGCAGCCAGTGTTGTGCCTGTTTTTTACGTTACGTAATATACTCGGTTTTTTACATGTAAAATACGTATTTTACACATATCAATTTTTTACAAAATGTAAAATTCTTAATCTCAATTCTTACGTATCCATATAAAGAAAATTGGATATAGGTATGATGTAAAATGAGAATTGAACTTAAAGTAATTGAATTGAATTGAATTTATTTATAATTCTTCTAATTTATTAATTATAATTAAAAGTAAAATATTTGTAGAAAAATATAAATAAAATTATTTTTGTTTTTCAAAGAAAATATGGGTTGTTTCTCAGCTACTAACTTATTTTTTAGAATAGAAAAACAAAATCCACAACACTATGGGATTGAAGTGTAAAACGATTAATCATCGAACTCATTCAATATTAATGCTATAACATTTTAATGTTATCGGTTACAAAAATTGTTTAGGTGATTACGAGAAATCATTACCATCTTTCGACAAGATTATTCAACTTGACACAGACAGAGAAATCTGTAGTGCAATTTGTTCCCTATCGATTATTGCTTAAAATAAGAATTACATTGCTTAAAATAAACAACTTTATACTGCTCTAATATTGTAGCAAAACGAAATAAAAAAATTGTTGCGCTATGTGACGTGAGGAGAAAAAATCCAAAAATTTAGGTGTCATTTGTTATTGTCAAATGTCAACACAAAAAAACAAAAATAAAAATCGAAAAATAAAATCAGGTATATACAAATTTAAATATTATATTATATCAAAATAACCCTTATGTGAGTGACAAGGTACCCGGGTACCTTTTGCACTTTTAAACGTCTAGGTTTGTATGTTCCGGTCACAATAAAAAGTTTTAATTTTATGAGAACTTCTATTTCAATTCATAGATTACGATCACACTTAAAAATGAAAAATTTTACAATTTGGACGCACGTGAGGACAAAAAGTAGTTTAGTTGTACGAATTAGAGTAACATAGGTACTCGGGTACCTTTATATATTTTACACTATATTTGAAAGAAATAGTATGCAAATATTTTATATTTTTGTGTTATATGTCGTTGTATTTCATTGTTTGTATTTCTGTTTATTTATTTCAATTAATTTATGTATATATTTTTATTTATTTCAAAAAAACTAACCAACATTTTTTTATTACTATCGATCATTTTTTCCACTGATGTGATATGTTGGATTATTTACGGTTTTTTACAGAATGTTCTTCGAAAACTGACAAGTTGCAGCTAATGCAAAATTGTTTTCAATTTATGTAATTTTAGCAAAATCCGTTATACATTTCGAAATTGCAGAAAAAATTTAAAAAAAAATTAGTTTTAAGAAAAATTGCATGTAGGGTACCTGGGTACCTTAGTCACTCAAATTAAAATATTTTTTCTTCACTCACATGAGGGATAATATAATTATATCCACCAAAACTAGAGGATTTTATTACGGCCAAGGAATCAAGGATAGTGCAAATTTGCTTGAAAACGATATTTCGTATGAATGAGTTGGAGTTCAAAACTATGTTTGTTCGATGTATCGCTCATCTTAGCCTTAGCTATAAGAATACGGCAAATCAAAATTTGGCCCGAGATATTAAAATTTTACTAACCGTTTTCGAGTGAGTTTTCTATTACTTATTAAATTACAAGTCAAATGAAACTATACCAATGGCTCTTTGGCTCGAATATTTTAATTTTCTTAACTAAGTAGAATTTTGACTGAAAAATAAATATTTTGTTTACTTATGCTTATAATAATTATTAATAAAAAACAAATATGTTGTATTTCAAAAAAATTGTTTATTTATTTATTATAAATTCAGTTTTACTTTTAAAAGTAACATTAATGAAATTTTGTTTATCGCAAATCTTCATTATCATCACTATCAACAAATCGAATTAGAATTTCTTTATTATTTAAAGAATAATATTAATAAATATGAATTAATTTTTTAGACCTATTAAATGTCAGGCTATTTCGAATTAGGCAAGGAATTTGACCCCGATTTGAAAATATCCATTCAATCTGCGCTGTCGATGCTGAAAGATTTAATAATTTCAGTGCTAAGTTGGATACGTTTGGGTGGCTTCGCTGCAGTGCTCCAAAAAATGTCTGGAATCTTTTGAGTATAGTTTGGAAAATTCCACTTTGTTTTTGTAAATGAGCCAATCCTCAATCCTCAAATTTCTGTGGCCAATTAAATTTGTCAGACACCAAAATAGTTATGGCAAATATATCAAAATTTATTTTTGATAAAGATTTTATCGAAAGCGTACAAAACTCAAAAGAATTGTTTGATCCCATATGTAATCTTATAAACACTTTCCAACGTGGAAAAACTACTTTAGCGAATACTGGTTTTATTTGGCTATCATTTAACGTGCAGGTAAGATTTAGAGATAAACTACAAATATTTTTCGAAAAACGCCAGCTTATTGTGTGCATCCTTATTACGATAACGACCTTTTAATTGATAGTCAAATGGATAAAATCAATCAGTTTTAACAAATTTAAATGACCAAGGTAATTGCATTTGCGAAGTGTATATTTGGATAACGACTTCTATAGTTATGATTATGTCGTATTTTATATTAATTTAACTTAGTATCTTTTATTAATATAGTTTTTTTCGAATAAAATTAAATGTATTAATATGATACAAATTTACGTTTCGTATATTAAGGTTTGCGACTTTACTAAGGTTTTTAAATACGCGTTTGATTTTATACAATATTATACGTTTTATACAGTAATTTAAGTATATTACCATTTTTTACGTAAAAAATGTATAAAACAGTTTTTTACATACAATTGCACAACACTGCTAGCAGCTACTGAAATTGATCAATTATAAGTTTTGATGATAAAAACAATGAGTTTTTATGAGACATTACTCGATTAGGATTTCCAAACAAGACTAAGTTGATAAGATTATATTCCTTCTTCTCCGTCATGTGTCTATATATGAAGGAAACTAAGATCTTCAAATTTTCGTAGAGCCAAGCAGCATTACTAGCCCTAGTAGGCCCAGTATCCTATTCTAAACTAGTAGTTCCATCGCCACTCTGTCAGCGTTGCCTGTCTACTCCACCACCACAAATTAATACGATAATGAATACAGAGGAGGATCATAAGAGACACTTATTTTGAAAGTAGCATAAGCCACTTTTTCTTAAATCAAGATATTTAAGGGTTTGCGTTTTAACATGTTTAAAAATATTGATGCCAAGTTTCGACAAGATTAGATACGACTAAATATTAAAAAGTGTAAAAACTAAGTTTTTCTTTAGAAGGAAAAGTCTTGTGTTCTTGATAGAACCAATGAAATTAGACATTTGGGAGTCACATTTGTAGAATATATGACAATCAATAGCGTCATATGCATAAGCATAATATTTGCCAAAGCCAAGAATTAGCGATATCGGTTACGGATTGCAGGAACTGACTTACAAAATCATGTGTGTCTATATTATTACTTTAACAGAGTATATAAATCTGTGGTGGTTATAATCGACAATGTCATTACCAATTAATCTTATTTCCTATATAGTGCTAGGTAGCAGTTTAGGCTATTATGGTTAGATGTAACAAAACGTTGTCCTTAATTAGTGTCCCCATTGTTGTTGTGATTCCAAATTTGTCCGTATAGCTTATGTTGGGGCTTCGTAATAATTGTTTTTCCTTCCTCTGAAAAACGATCACAGCTATTATACGTTTAGCGTGCCCTTGTTACGGAGCAATTGTGGACCTGTGGCGGCCACGGAGCAGCAGTGTGAAAATTTGCTGAAATTATATACGGAAGCAATGGTTATAATAAGAATGTTTGAGTTCAAAGAAAACAAAATGACAAAATATAAAAAGGAGAAATGTTCTTCTTAAAGACTGACATTTGGAACTCCTATTCTTATCCCCTCTGTTAATATTAATTCAGAAACATTTTTGCATTTATGATTTATGTATGCCAGCCAACATACCAATAACTCTGTCTGACATACATGTAAAATATTCAAAACTCGATGTTAATTTATTTTAGCCCCTTTGAAAAATATTCGTAAATTTCTGTACGTTTGAAAAATTCTGTCATCCATACAAAATCAATCAAACAGAGTACATTATATGAGCTGTCTTTGAGCGAATGTACATATCGTCATATATACCATACGTATATATTATGTGTATATGTAGTCGCGCACCAAATAAAAAACTGACTAAAGACAATAAAAATACTAAATACCATAAGTTCATATAAGGGTCACGTGCTTGTAGTCCTCGCATTTTAGTTTCGAATTTTTTTTGTACGATCATTTGATTTGGTTTTTTTCGAGATGTTGTTTTTGGTACTCGTATATGGTGTGGGATTTGAGAATAAAATTTGGCGTCATAGGGGTTAAAAGTTTAAAGTAGTTTTTAGTTTTATATATAAATTCATATATAGTTTTATGTGGTACAATTTTTTTTTTAGTTTGATCAAAGTTTCAAAGTTAATTGTTATTCGGGGTTTTATATACATTTTGTGATATATGGAATTGTTTTTATTTCTTCGAAACATCTTCTGTATTTTATATATCTTATTGTACATAATGATTTCGTCTTAAATTTTTTTTGTACATTCGCGAACAACTATGTACGTAACATTGTTTATTCTTATAAATTTGAATATGAATTGTGATAAATTTCATTTGACATATGGTGGGATTCATTCATAGATATGTAAAAAACATATATATTTTTAGAAATTATTGGTGGCTTAAATTTGTGTATGCTTGAAAAACGACGTGCGTTTCAAATTTTATATGTATTCCGGGAATCCGATACAAAAATGAAAATTGGTTTTCGAAAAGTAAATATTTTGTAAACAGATAAAGCGATTCAAAGTGTTTTGGTATACATGTAACGAAAATAATTATTTCGACTGGTTATGAATGTCATAATATATGATATACGTATATACTCGTATGTGGGAATTATTTAAACCAGCATAGTATTTGGTTTTCAACGTGAAAAACTTACTACAATATATTGTTTATTTCCGCCCTACCTAAATATACTGCAATGCACCATATGATTCATTAATTGCATATGTTTATATGTATGGTGTTTAAAATTTCCCCTATTATGTTTAGAATTGCGAATCCGCAAAATATGTGTTAAAGTGCGGGTACCAACCGAGAAGTGTACCATGTAAATAAAAATAAAATTTAGTTTCCCACCATTAACAATACGAATCAAAACACTCAAATATATTGATTACTGTGAATAATATAGGCAATTTGATAATGATCATAATTTCTCTTAAAATGGTCTTATCGTAAGGTAAATTTTGCGGAGTTCTATAAATTTTTAAATGAGGCTAATTATTTAAGGTTTAGGGGGAAATATTTCAGATTTCAAATTTTCCAAATTTTTCAGATCGTTCAGGCTCCAAGTTTTTAGCACCCCATCTAAAGGTTTTGGTAAAACTGATGATTAAATTCGTTTGGTCAGGATTGGTCATTAGTTTTTATCGTTTGGTCACTTATGATTAAACGGTAAATAAATAATGAAAAATTCAAAACAAAGGACCTCGCACAAAATGTATGGAAATTGAATTTCGGTCAAATGATTTGAAATTTTCAGAATAGTTTTTTCAAGTCATGCTGATTAAAAGTCTCCATGGGCGCAAAGTGCCTAGATGCTGTTGAAGCCGAGTTTTAAGCGATGGAAAGTTGAAAAACTTCATTATTATACGCATCATTATACGCATCATATTTTTCCGCCGTAAAATTTAAAATAATTGGAAATTTCCATTACTTTTGTTTTGTATATTGTGTTTTTTGTTTTTATTTAAATATATGCACCATATGATTGTAATTTGTTTGTTTGTGCAATTTTAGCATCATCCGTCCCACGGATCGCGACATTTTTTTATTTCTTGTGGGGCTGTGTAATAGGTCCGTGCCGCGTGCACGAGCGAGTTTTTCAACTTTCCATCGCTTAAAACTCGGCTTCAACAGCATCTAAGCACTTTATGCCCATGGAGACTTTTAATCAGCATGACTTGAAGAAACTATTCTGAAAATTTCAAATCATTTGACCGAAATTCAATTTCCATACATTTTGTGCGGGGTCCTTTCTCGGCTAGCATTTTGATGTTTGGTCTCCAATGTGTTAGTTTTAATTGCGAAAAAACAAAATCAAACTTGTATTAATTCAATAAAATCAGGTTCGTCGCTTATTTAGGAATTTCATTTTACAAAATTAATAAAAATTCTAATTGGAATATAACATTTAGATGAAAATATTTCTTTTTTTAAATAATTGTATCTAAAGTAGAAGACATAAGATATAATCAATTTAATTTTTTGGTTTTTAATAACTCGTTGAGAATTGGTCACTACTCATCACTAGTTGATTTCGTTTGGTCATCTCTACTTAACGATTTATTGTAAAAATTTGTGAAAAACTCATCATTTCAACACGATTCGAAGTGTTCGGGGCTGGAACCTGAAAACTTGACCAATACTAATAATTTTATAAATCCAACGATCAGAATCGGCTTCTATTCTCCTGCTTAGGGGCGGCTCAAGCGGACATCTGTCTTGTTGCAAGATGCTCATGCTCGCTATATAAACGTGTTTCAGGTGGGACTGGATACCTTAATATCTATGACCACTACGTAACCCACACACATAATCAGTGTGTTAAGTAGTGAGCCAACTACCTGTTCTCACAAAATACATGAAGCATATATCACAACAACGATTTCGATATAAAACTGGAAATATGGAACGTGGTATTTTTTGATTCAACCCTAGCTCGCAGTACGCTGTCAAAAAATTCTTGTGTTTTTTATTCAACCAGATTAAATTTACTCTGCATTTGTGAACTATGCTTACACCACACCGCGCAAGGTCTCTCTCTCTCTCTCTCTCTCTGACTTTCTGGCTCGTCCTCCAGTTTCGACATCCTAATGTACGTAGATCTTGTTCGACGTCGTCATGCCAGCGCAGTCGGGGTCTTCCTCTATACGAGGCGCCGGTGTGCCTGGTTGTTGATGGAACTCTTTATTGGTCATTCGTTGTTGTGGGGACCTTGTAACGTGGCCGAGTCATCTAACTCTTGGATTTTATGAATCCGAGGATATCGCAACCTCGGGGTGCATACTCATTTCTTCAAATTTGAATCTGAAATTCATATCAGTGTACGAAGAGTGTGCATAGCAAAAAACAATTATTTGAAAAATAACAATTAAATTGAAGCTTATTTGATCTAGGAGTGAGATTCATAATGGTGGTATTACATAATGTTGGTATGGTTACATTCTCCACTACAACAACCATCAGACCAGAGAAGAATTTGGGGTCGGTTTTCTCATTCACCAGCGAGTACAGCACAAGACCGCACTAATAGCACGGAATGATTGCTTCGACGATCAAGCCGTCAAATCGTGGAAAATAAACGAAAACTGCGTGAAAAATGGTTAGCTCGTTAAAATAGAAGCACTCACACAGATTATATCTGCCAATACCGCAAATCTTACTAAGGACTTCCATCCAAGATCCACAGCCATCAAAGACACGAATGGAGAGTAGAGAAGAAACGTGGCTGATATTCGCTCAGTATGGTAAACCTACTTCAAAAGTATACTTAATGAGCAAGGAAGTACTCGTTCCGTACCCCAAAGTAGAAGAAGTAGATTCGGCTGTGGAAAGTGGAGTTCCACGGATACCCAAAATCCACCAGAGTGTGGAGATCGTAGAGAAATCGCTATAAACACACGATCTGATTACTAACCTTAAATATCTTAGCACCATTTTGAAATAATCAACCATTGGTTAACCATTTTTTGACCAGAACAAATTTCGAAGCTTTTTCAATTCATATCGAAAACCAAATTTCGTAGCGTTGTCTGAATAAATTTTCATATACAAAATTCTCGTTGGGATATAAATCTGCGAAAGCAAGCGAAGAAAGTCGCCTATTAATTGTGAAAGTTTTGGCTTATTTCGATAGCAAAAGAAAGCATACATTGACAATTTGTCTACACAAATTTCGACCTCTGATAATCCAGTACTATTATCTCAAATTATACAATAAAGTTTGCGGTCCGCAGTGTAATACACGTTGATATTCAAATCGAACTATAATGCTTGGTATAATCATGTTTTGCAGACAACACCGACATGAAGAATTTCCATTTTGTCTAAAAAGTGTGATAAAAATTTTAATTTACTATCGATTGGCATAAGAGAATGTCTCTTCATATCATTAGAATATTTAGATAGCCGGACTATTTTTATTAAACAATTCAATGTAGCTTTTAGTTCAGCAGATGTCAGTTCACCTGTTATTTTAACACCTTGGTTAGCTTTGTGATTATTAATAAACCGAAGAATGTATAGGGAGTTACATACAGAGGTTGAAACGGTTTGACGAATATCTAAATTCAATAACCCCAAGCTTATTTGTAAATTGTGATTTTTTTCCCAACTGAACGTATTTTCCAACCACCATAAGCCGGATGCCAAAAACACATTTGGCATCAATCGTTGCGATACAAAATCAGCCGAATTTTAGGCTGTCGACTCAACACCAATTTGGATTTATTCAAACAAGATTGAGAGTTACTGGAAGATGATCTTCGCAGGATAAGAGCGGCAGTCGCTGTTACGTACGAAATGATTATTTTAACCAGGGGTCTTATACTGGATGACAGACGACATTTAAAAACAAGTTTAGAAATGAGTGAAGACTGTCCAGTTAAATTTATAAACCGTGAATCGTGAATTCATTACTATATGATCCAGAGCTAAAACAGAAATCCATGCAATGGATAGCGCAGCAACTATCCGTTAGGTTTGTAAGGCTCAACCATCTTTGGGTAAGATAATGACAACAAGTTTTTGGAATGCAGATGGAATTTTGAAGATTGACTATTTACCTGCCAAGGCCACAATAACAGGGGATGATTGGGTGAGGGTTTTACATAAATTGGAAAATGCTATCAGGGAAGAGCAGTATTAGATTGTTCGTTTTATAAAATACCGCATCCATACCTTGCAGCATATAGATATGACCCCTAGTGATTATTTCCTTTTCACAAATTTGCAAAACATAAGAAGCTAAAATTTTCAAATGACAGTGAAGGTCTGCGGTACACAGTTAGAAATTTTGCTGCAATTTTTAATGCAACCCTTGCACTAAAGCTTATACGATGCAATCATGTATTACATTCTAATGTAAAGCTTGCATTAAAAATAATTATGATGCAGTTGCGTCAAAAATTACTGCAGTACTGCGTTGAAAGAAAATTTCTATATAATCTGGGGTTAATTATTATAAATTCGCTAAGTCATTGTGTATACTGTTAATATAACCTTAAAACATTTTTCATATATTTGCTGTGTAAGGACGCCAATTGATTGCAAGTAAAAAACCGCAATCTGTGGAATTTGCCTTATACTTTTAGTTTTAATACAAAATAATATAAGTGTTAAAACAATTATTTGAGAATTTTTAATGTAGTGTGCTTTACTGTTTAAAGTACTGGACTATAAAATTTAATGCAACTTACTACAAAAAATGATGCTTCCAAATGGATATATTGATTATTTTTTAATGCAATGTGCTATAAATTTTAATATAACTTGTATCAATTTTAACAAAATATTCCGTTAAAATTTAATGTAAACTATACAATAAAAATTAATACAATTAGCATTAAAATCTGATATAATGCAACGTTTGCATTAGTTTGTAATGCAAGCTTGCTCCGGACCTATATGTAATGCAATTTGCATTACATACGGCATATTTTTTCAACTTCTATAGAAGAGTATTTTGAAGTACAGAAGAAATCATTTTATTTTCATGATTTGGACAAATTATTTAAGGCGTTTAAAAAAATCAGTTTATAGTATTTTAGATTACTCGTTTTAGGTTTAGTTGAAAACAACAACAAATTAAATATTGGGTGTACAAATAAATTTCCGACCTTTTTTACTGAAATAAAAGACATTAATTTTTGTAGAGAATTGAAGAATGTTTTATTCAAAGTATGCTCCCTCGGAAGCTATAACCTTCGCCCATCGTTCAGGCAATAAACGGATTCCCCGAAGGAAGAAGTCTGGTGGTTTCGATCTAGTCATCGACCCATTTTTTCATATATGAAGTGAAGTGCTGCTGTGCCAGGGCTGATTGCATCGACCAGAACAAATAGTAATCAGACGGAGCAATGTCTGGTGAGGCGGGTGGGGTAGAATTTCCCAGTTCTGCCTGTCCAAGTAATTTTTGACAGGTAGCGCAACATGTGGCCTTGCGTTGCCATGTTGCAAAATAATCTTATTGTGCCTTTTGTCCCATTTCGGTCGTTTTTCAGCTAGAGCTTGCTTTATAGACATCAGTTGTCGTCGATAAACTTGTCCCGTAATGGTTTCACGCTCTTTCAGCAGCTCATAATAGATGACACTATTCATATCCCACCAAATACAAAACATCGCCTTCGAACTATGGATATTTGCTTTTGGCGTCAACGGGCCTGGTTTACCTGGCTTGATCCACGCTGGTTTGCGCCTTGGATTATCATAATAGATCCATTTTTCAGCCCCAGTGATGATCCGATGCAAAAACCCCTTCCTGTGTTATCGTTGACACAACAATTCGCACATGGTTTTCCGACGTTCCATGTCCCTTTCTTTCAATTTGTGTGGCACCCAATTTCCCAGCTTCTGAACCAATCCCATTGCATGTATACCTTACGAAGCACATTTTTGGGTAATATTCAACTCTTCTGCCAATTGTTTTATGGTCTGACAAGGGTCCACATCAAGCAATTCTTCCAATTCTGTATCTTCAAATTTTCTTGGTCCGCCTTCACGTTCTTTATCTCTTACGGCAAAATCACCAACTTTGAATCGTTGAAACAAATCTTTACATGTTGTATTCGATGGAGCACGTTCACCGTAAACTGCCACAAGCAAACGATTTGTTTCCGCTGCACTTTTCTTCAACAAAAAATAATGAAGTAAAACTTCTCGCAAATGTCGTTTTTTTGGTCCAAAATTCGACATCATCAATTACATGAAAATAATTGTTGTTTACGCTTTGAAGAAATATCACTAGTAATTATTCAAGCTTGACATCTAACCTCCAAAAAACAAGTATTGCCCGATTGAATAATATGCAAGCAGTGATACTAACGACACCTATCTAAAAAGGTCGAAAATTTATTTGTACACCTAATAGTTTTGGACTTTGTATCAAAATATGATTTTCGCTGAAAAATTTCAGTTGAAGCTATCAATGGGCCTTTCCCCAGCTGTATTATGAGCACGACTTGGCACAACACATCATGACACACAAAAAATACAATTAACCCTAACTCTGTCCATTGGGGTCATATTGACCCCAACCGTTTTTAAAACCTAAACAATTATAATTTTTGTAATATAAACAGTGCGAATAAGATAGCCTCAACTAAAACCTTTTACATAGAACCCAAAGCTTTTAGTTGAGGCTATCTAAATTATTCGCACTGTTTATAATACAAAAATTATGATTTTTTAGATATTAAAAACGGTTGGGGTCAATATGACCCCAATGGACAGAGTTAGGGTTAAATGAGTGTTCGCCATAATTCTAAATAGTTTGTAGTTCATGTAGTTCATATGATGGAACAAAACATGCGTCATATACACGGGATCTACTTTACATATAGCAAATTGAATTTAGTAAAGAGCCCGAAACAATTTAGAAAAATATAACAATTGCGAGAAGTCGTTTAATTCATCTTTTTTTCTGTCATGACATGGTGTTTTAACTGACGATTGGAGTGTCACGGATCTAGCGGATTTTCATTCAACATCGATAACTATAAATCTTGAAATTTATATATCTTGTATATAAAGAAATGAAACAATCAACATCATTCAGAATAATTTGTTCGTTTTACTGTGCGAGCTCTTGGTTTAATTTTTTAACGAGCAGTGTATATCACACTCATCAAAATCAATATCGTAATAATACTGTTAAAGTTAGGCGAAAATTTCCAGCCAAAAGTAAAAAATCGATAATGCAGATAGCGTCTGGACTACATCAGCCGAAAGTTGGAAGCCAATAGTGAAAATCGATAATGCAGATAGTGTCCCGGCTACATCAGCCGAAAGTTAAAAAAATATGTATTATAATGTAATATCCCAGCCGAAAGTAACTAACCTACAAAATCAGCCGAAAACAAATGTATGATAAGAAAAAACAAATTAAATTCTGGAAAAGGTCTCGTTTGAATCGATTTTTTCGATGGTTACCATTGATCGCTTAAAAGTGCTTGCAGCAGACGGTTTTGTAGGCGATCTTGTCACCGATCGTGCCATACTGGATGAACCACCCACCAGACTGACAACCTCAGTGGCATTTCTTGTATTACTTGTATATGGTGTAGTGATCAAGCGTTAAATCACTACATTACAGTGGTCGTTAAATCTCGACGACTGGGAGCCCACCTTCTCACCCCCGAGTGCCGCCATTACTAAGCATCTTTTTCCCTGCACCGTATCGTTGTTCTGCATGATTGACTCAATTGCGTAATTAGATTCTTGGTTCCTTCCCTTAGCATTTTATACCTGTTGCAAGGTTTTTACACCCGCCTCTAACATGGAGAACAGACGCCGGAAAAAGCAACCCGTAACTTGGAGAACTAAACGAAACTTGTGAAATTTGCAAATGTATTTCATTCGCCCATTTTTCCCGAACTCTTAACATGAAACATGACTTGGAAAGTTTTTCAGCGATAACCATCGACTTTTCCAGACATAACACTTTAAACGTTAAGTTTTTATAAATTTTTAAGTTTGTCCATATACTTATTTATTTTATTTATTTATTTTTATTTATTTTATTTATTTATTTAAAGAAATCTATTTTGTAATATACATGTATGATTTCAGATTATTTACAGTTATAGTTAAAATTATACTAAAACAACAAAAAACTTTAAAACAGAATAAAAAAAAAAAAAATATAAACCAAATTTTGGTTTAAACAATTAAAAATTTAGAAAAAAGTCTTTAAGGATATTTTTAAAGTTGTCCTTTGATAAGTTGAAGTCAAATACATCGTCAATTAAGTTGAAAGATTTAGACATCCTATTAATTGGGTTGTTTTCTCCATAGTTGGTGGAATGGTGTTCAAGTGCTAAAAATTTATGGTTTCTAAATGTTCTGCATGGCACGTGAATTGATATGTTTTCCAAGATGTAAGCTGAATCTACGTGACCAAGCAAAACGTTACCAATAAAAGCTGCTCCCAAGAGAAGTCGTCTATTTTCAAGCGTGCATATTTTGTAATCTGTGCATCTTGTTGTGTATGGAGGTAAGCGAGCCACATTTTCATGGAATGGTAAGTTGTGGTCGTAATCCCAGTCACTTTTCTTTAACAAAAAAATCAGGAACTTCTTTTGAATGCTTTCAATTCTTTTTATGTGTACAGCATAGTATGGATTCCAGACCGTTACAGCATATTCCAGTTGAGATCGAACATAAGCGAAATAGAGTGAACATAAGGTTTGGATATCCTTAAATTCACCTGTCCATCTTTTAACAAATCCGAACATGGCATTCGCTTTCGCAATACAATTTTCAATATGCCTATTGAAACTGGCGTTTTCGACAAATGTAACACCTAAGTCTATAACCTCATTGACTCTTTGCAGTACTTCGTTGTTGACTTTGTATGAAGTAATTATTGGATTTCGTTTACGATGGAAAGACATGATTTTGCATTTCTTAATATTTAAGTATAGTGAGTTCCAATCACACCACTCACTTAATCTATCTAAGTCTTCTTGAAGTTTCTCCGTATCTAACAATCCATTAATAGTACGAAAAATTTTCACATCATCTGCAAATATGAGCACGTCTGAGTTTTTGATTATCTCGGTTATTCGGTCTATGAAAACAATAAAAATCCAAGGCCCGAGGTGTGATCCTTGGGGAACACCAGATGTAACTTTAATACAGTTTGATTTTTCATTTCCCATTATCACAAATTGGCACCGGTTTGATAGATATGATTTAAACCAATTTATGTAATCGAGAGAAAACCCAAAATTGAATAAACTCTGGAGTGCTTTATGATGACAGATAGAATCAAATGCTTTACTAAAATCCGTGTACGCTACATCAACTTGACGGTGTTTTTCTATTTCGTTAATTAGTTTACTGGTGAATTCAACCAGATTAGTCGATGTGGATCGGCCAGGCATAAACCCATGCTGGTTTATTGATATATGACGTGCAATTGTGGATTTAAAACTGTTGCATAATACTAACTCAAATAATTTTGGAATTGATGATGTAGTTGATATTCCTCTGTAGCATGAGATATCCTCACGTTTACCCGATTTAAAAATTGGAGTAATTTTTGAAATTTTCCATTTTTCAGGAAACACGCCGGTGTTTAAGGAATGATTGAATAGATAACATAATGGAATTGTTAAAATTTCAGCGTACTCCTTCAGAATAGAAGAGGGTATATCGTCAAGACCGCAACCATCTCCAAACCCCCTTAAAGCCGATAAAATGTTGTCCTCAAAAATAATAGGAGGAGTTATTGATGTGTTGTTGTTGCTGGGTTGTTCGTACAATCCACTAGTAACGCTTGGTCTATAGACTGATTGAAAAAACGACGCGAACATGTTAGCTATATCTTTGGCGTTTGAAGAGCAGGTATTGTTGTACGTCATATTAGCAGGGTATCCTTCAATTTCGCGTTTATTTCTAAAGTATTTCCAAAATTGTTTTGGATTTACTTTAATTTTGTCTTGAATTTGATTAAGATACGACCTGTATTTAGATTTGAAATAAATTTCAAATTCATTACTATATTGTAGAAACGTAGTTTTGTCCGCTTCTAACCCGCTTTTCAACATTTTGGCATACGCTTTCGACTTCCGATTTTTTAAGTTAACTAGTCTATCATCAAACCAATGAGGGTGTACATTTTGTGGTTTACAGCACATAGGTACATACATTTCGAAGCCTTGAAGCATGATGTCATTAAATTTGTCCACATTTTCGTTTATATCATTGGAATTGAGAGTTATTTGCCAGTTGATGGATTCCAGGTAACTTTGTAGCCCCACACGGTTAGTTTTTTTAAAGTTGTATTTCATTGGTTGTAGGTGTTCTGATCTCGCCATTTTAGTTAAGTCAAATACAATATCCAAAGATTTGTGATTAACATCATTTATGACAAAAGGTAATAGGGATTCAGAAATTTTAAAGGTGTCAATGTCGTTGCTGAAGACAAGATCCAATAATCTATCACGATTATTAGCAATTGTGTTTATTTGGTTCAAATTATAACCAAGCATGGCGTCCACAAATAAAGATTCCGCATCTGTTGTTATATTGCAAGGTAAAATACAGTTTAGTTCTGGGTCCAAGTTCCAAGTTATATTTGGAAGATTAAAATCACCAAGCACAAGAACTAAATCTGACGAGTTTGTTGTATTAATAACTTCATCAATCGCATCGATGCAAGTTGCATAATGATCACTATTTGATTGAGGTGGTATATATGCTGCGTAGATGATTAGATTGGTATGGTTGATTTTGATTTTTACACCGATCTGTTCGACTCTCGATGGGGCTAAAGTTACTGGAGCATTCCAGAGTTTAGAATGTACTGCTATCAGTACGCCACCACCCGATTTCTTTGAACTAGTTTCAGGAGACCGATCGCATCTATAAACAACGTAGTCATGGCCAAAAAATTCGCTGCTCCGTATGTCTGGTTTTAATGAAGTTTCACAAATTACATAAATAAGGTAGTTTGATTTTAAAACGAATTTGTAGAATTTAGATGCTTTTGATGCCATTTTGTTTACGTTTTGATAGTAAATTGCACATTTCTCATATACCGATCTTTTTTTGGACTTTCTGGGCTGATTTACCTTTTGAGTAATAGTATAAGTTCGAGCTTTCATTAAAAGTGAGTGTAGTCTATCATTGGCCACCGGAGAAAAATATTTAAATGATTTTGTGTGTCTAGAGATTGCAACTATGGCATGCGGTACACTATCGAACAGCTCAAGAGGTTGAGAATTGGTTCTTATACATATTACATTTGGTGAGGTTAAACCTTGTGCTTCATGGATCGTCAAGACTTTACTGGTTTCTGGTATCTTAAGCTGAGAGATTAATTGTTTATCAGCTCTGGTAAAAGTTAGATAGAAAGCGTTCTCTAACACAGGTAATGATGATAGATTTGGTGGCAGGTTTATAAATTCGGAGGAAGATTCCACTGTGTTCATACTAGTGATGTTAGGGTAGTATTCTTTGAGAGCAGAAGTAACATCAGCTGGGCATCGATACGTTACATTCAAGTATTCAGTCTTTGTTACAAAAGCACTTGCATCGGAAAATTTCATATTGACATGATGTAATCTGTCAATATATGGTATTTGATTTTTGTCACCTAGAAGATATATTTTAGAACATTTACTTTTGATAACCACAAGTCCTATATATCCAGCATGCACCATCATGTACTCATCAACAAAAACTGTATCGTAGGTCCGGTTACCATTTATTAGGTATGAGGCAATCGTTTTGTAGTTTAATTTGATGTTATTAAAGTTAGTGTTTTTGTGCTCGCAACGTGATGTTACCTTTAATTTTATATCTGCAAGTCCTTCTTTTGTAGCACATAGAACAAGATCAGTGCCCAGATTATGGTTGTTTATAATCCATGTTGATTTACCACACCCAGGTACACCTTGAATATTTGTAATGTCCGGCATCTTTATGTTTGTTTTAAGATAGATATTGTTTAACGAGTTATAAGTCTGATGATCTAACATAATTACCGTACCCGATGAACAAAAAATGTATCTGTTTGGGGTAATAAATGTGTTTGTGTCTTCACACAGTTGCACCAGATTATTCCCATCGAAGCCAAACTGATGTTTTGTGTTCGGTTCTTCGAGATATTGTTTGGTAGCGTTGTCAAATATAAATATGTTTAATTGTCGTAAGGAAGCAGCGGAGAAAGGTAATAGATTTATGTTCTTAATGTAATGATCCTTTAAGTGGCTTTTTATTAGGCTGTTTGAGTGTTTCATGTAAAACATTATTTCTATGATCGAATTCTTATAGCTGGACTCTGCAGACAACACCTTGTGAAAAGTCGGAGATGTGGATGGAAAATCCGTACAGTTTCCATATGAGAACTTCGAGGGATCACCTGTAATCCAACGGGAAGATAACATTCTCTCATACTGCAGTGACATATTGAAAGGAATATTTAAAACCCATTTGATGTTGTTAAATGGAGAGTTTGTAACATAATCCAACACTGGCAAAACCTTGTAGACATGATGGCTAACATCCAAGGTAATTATGAAAGGCTCATTTTTTCGATGCTGCAAGTAGGATGTTAAAGTTTCTAAAGCGTAGATTAGATCACTGCAATCAGTTTTAGATTGATGAGTAACTACAATAACGTAGTTACCTCCGATTTTATAAACTTTTGTAACTTCATTAACTGATTTAATGTAGAAGTTATGTAGTATAAGTCCATTTCGGGATAGATATTTTTTAAGATTGCAATTATCCAATTTTTCTTCAAAAGCAACACAAATAAAAATAGATGATTTTATTAAGTGTTTGCCATTTAGCCAGGTTGAAATCTGTGGTTCGGCATGCATGAATTTTTCAGATGGGATATTTTTAACAAACTCATATCCGTTTATATAATCTTCTTGGTGGTTGTTACTTATGCTTCTTGTTAACATAAGTTTAAATTTAAATGAGGAGATGATTGATTTGTTGTATGTTGATTTGATGTCAATATCAGTTTGAGTTTCGCAGTGTTTAGATGTGCACTTATTACCCAGTCTTGGAGTCTTTGAGTAGTTTTCTGAAGATGAAAAATGAAATAAGCCTCCATTTGAATCGCACACAGCATCTCTCATTTTGATGGTTTTAACTCTCGCTGTCTTGACGAGGTTTTCATAGCGTGAAAAATTCATCAAGTCAGCATTGACTTCATCAACCTCATCCATAGTACGTATATTAAAACCACCATTGAAGTTGCAGGCAGAGTTGCTCGTTTTGGAAGTTTTTAAGTTATTTGGTTGTGGTTTATTGAATTCCGAAAATCCGATTGCTTTTTTGGAAACTTAAGTTCATGTTCAGAAAGGTTGGTGATTGGTGCCATAAGTCGAAAATTTTGGCGACGTCGTTTCCATTCAAATTCTTTAACCAGTAGTCCAGAAGGCCACAACGTGGAATGTAATGCAGTTAAAAATTGATTTGCTGGTAAACTAACACGGAATGATGTATAGTCATACATATGACCGTTTTCCTGGTTGCGGGAAATTTTGATACACACGGCGTTATCCAGGTTCATTTTAGTTTTTAGAAAGTCTTCGAATTTTTCTTTCGTCACAGAGTTTTCAATTCTACTAACGAAGAGCCATCGTCGAGGTTCTACAGCTTTTATTTCATCAGATGCTGACTGATATGACTGTTCATGTGCAAGATGTGAGTTTAATAAAGCTGCAGTTGTGGTTACTGAGGATATAGGCTTTAAGTGCGATGATTCCGTTGGCGATACAAATGTTGTTTTTGGAGATATCGCTGATGAAGGTGTTGATAAAGAGTGAGATGTTTGAGGTAGTGGGTCTGTGGTCTTCGATACAGACGGTATCAGGATATCAGTAGATAACGTTTTCGAAGAGGCAGTTTGTGGTATTGTGTCATTTTCCCGTTGAGTTTTTGATTGGGATCGTGTTACTCTGCGGTTCTCAACAGTTTCATTAGAAACCTCGTTCACTGTATGAGTATCATTGTTCGAATTATCATTTCCTTGCACGATTTCTTTTGATGTGACGAGCGAGTTAGAATGCAATACTTTCATGTTAGTTAGACATTCAGAGCAAAACCAACTCAAACCGGGCAATCCATCAAATATAAGTTTCATAGCCTTCTTGACGTCATTGGGAAATTTAGTCATTAGCTTTTTGGCGTTAGATGTTGCACACGTGTAACTAATGACTCTATCGCACATAAATCCCTTACATGCGAGAAACCATTCATCCACAATTATGACGGAGCACTCAACACATTTTTTTTCCACAGACATTTCACTGGTTCAGTTTATTTTAGTTTGTAAAACACTTTTTTATGACCGTAACACAAATACACTTAATATAGGTCAAGATTTAGTTTATTATTTTATGCACTACACACAGTATTATACATTCAAATTAAATTTTTACAGAAAAATGAAAAAATAGTTACTTGAGTATAATTGATTTGTCAGGAAAAAAGTAACAACAATAAAATACGTAACAATAAAACAATAAATAACAATAAGTTACAAAAAATATACAAAAAATTTATTGTATATGACAATTAAAAAAACACGTCCGATTTGGGCGATTGTTAATGTTGAACTGTTTCATACATATTATATTCACATGAACCTACTAAATTAATGTCGGTATTTAAATTTTATTTGTTTTTTCTTATGATACATTTGTTTTCGGCTGATTTTGTAGGTTAAATACTTTCGGCTGGGATATCATTATAAATAATACATATTTTTTTTTAACTTTTGGCTGATGTAGTCCAGACACTATCTGCATTATCGATTTTTTCACTTGTGGCTGGCAACTTTCCGCTAATTTTAACAAGGTGTCGGTATATCGATCACATATCATTTTTTGTAGTTAAGTTAATTGCAACCTAATCCACCAGTGGCGCTTTTCTACTTTTACATTGGTCAATACTTGTGTGGAAAGGCACAATGACATTGCGTTTTATATTTTCAGCTGAATTAGCAAAGACACTGTTCAAATTATCGATGTTTTTTTTACTTTCGGCTGCAAACAATAACGGCTAATTTTAACAGGATGTTGCCACGTCGATTTTATTCACAACTTTTCGATGTGGCTACTTGAACATATCCATGTGATTTAATACTAAAACGTTTTTCCATAACGTATACGGTTCTAGAAGGTGGCCGACACAAACCTTATCAAAAGCATGGGCCACGTCTAGAATAAGTAGTTTTGTTACGATCTGGTGTGTAGAGAATAGATCTACACTTTCATTTGTTAGTTCCATTCGTTTTAAAAAGTTTCGTTCAACATATTTGATTTTATATACAGTGGGACATATTTAATTAGGCTGCGTTGATTAGGTGGACCTATTTGCGCATTGCATCTAGAAATCGTACACCCGAATTCCGGTTTCCACTGCTAAAGTATTCATGCTTTAAAAGAAGGAATTATTGCAAAATAACATAAACTTTTTAAAACGCAGAGTGTTTTATTTACAAAATACTAAGTTGCTTAGTAACTTTTTGAAATACATTTTATTGTTCAATATAATCTCCCTGATACACTTGTTCCACTGATCTTCTAATTTATGGATTCCATCCCTGAAGTGAGAATCCGGAAGCCTATCGAAATACGCTTCCACGGCTGCTATTATCTCTTCATTCGATGAAAACCGTTTCCCATGTATGCATTTTTTAGATGTGAGAACATCCTGAAGCCAGAGGGAGCAAAATCTAGAGAAAGGGGTGGATGTTGCAACAAATCATACTTTGATTCACTGATTTTCGCGATGGTTTTTTGAGATGTGTGAGAGGGGCGTTGTGTTGATAAAAAAAAATATTTTTTCTTTTGTAAATCAGATCTTTTCTCACGAATTTTTATATCCAGCTGGTCCAAAAGGTTACAATAATAATCTGAGTTTATTGTTTTACCAGTTTGAAGGTAATCCACGAACAAAAATCCTATTGCATTCCAAAAAAACTGATGCTAACACCTTCTTGACCGATTTCTGGTCGCTAACTCGTTTCGGAGCCGAAGTACCGGGTTCACACCATTCCTAATAGCTTCTTGTTTTGCACGATATTCAATTTTTTCCATTGTAAAAAAATACTGCGACACGTCAACTTTGAACAACTGTTAGTATACGAATGAGTTAACAGATCTTCCATTTTTAGAAAAATAATACGATGAACCTGAAGAGTGAATATTTGGCAGCATTCCCGCTATTATTTTCATTCCATATAGTTCTTATGCTCCGTATCCATTGCTTAGTTTTGTAAAGTTATACCACTGACAGCTAGTGTCTGTCTTAGCTACAGCCGAAGCAGTACCCACCCTAGGTACGTGAACACGGCAACCTACGGTTTCACCAAGCCAGTCAAAACCTGCTGAGTAACATATATAGGCTGCATTATTTCTTTAACAAAATTTATTTGCTTGGATTTTATTTGCCACCATTTGAATTTTTACACGTCACAAACCGTACCAGGGTAATTCAAGAAAATCCTCGGATAACGGATAGTTGCATTTCGAGCTATAATACTTGTGCATCATTCACATTATGTCAATATGGGTTTGAAAACACTGTTATTATGTTAAATATTTGACTCATATGATAATGAAATTTGAACGCCTACACATTCGCAATTAACGCAACCAAAACTATAACAAAATATTCAAATCGAAATCATTAATTAAAAATTCTACGAATTTAAATTTTTTGGGAAGTAAATTTAAATTGGTATGAATGGGATTCGGATTAAATAACGTGCAGATTGATCATTTGACCCCGCGCGACTGACAAATTAATTTTTTTTATTGTTGTTTATTAATTTTTGGCGGTTGTATACAACAATTATTTTTGTTTTTATTGTGTACGCGTTTTCTAGCATATCTCATATCCTGTATTACAAAATATATGATATCAATTTCCTATTAAATATACGAGCGCGCGTGAATCTGTTTGTTATTTTACTCGTAAACGTCTAATGACATACTACAGAACGTTTCAATTTTAACAAAAATCTCACGTTTTGTCGCAAAGTGGGTGATTTGATATCCTACACACTTTGAATTTTCTCGTATCAAAATATTTTTTGACACAACGAAATTTTAAAAGAACATGAGAAATAGAAATATTATTTTTTTTTCTGTTACACAGAATCGCAGAATAGAAGGCAGCAACCAAAAAAACGTAAATTCATTATTTTATATCTTAAGTAAATTTATCTTATTTTTTGGTACCAGTAAAAGTCAGGGAAAAGTCTAAAGATTTATTCAATTTTTTTGTTTCGTTCTTTTCCCTCATATAAATTAAGAATAGGAATTCTTAAAGATTTAGAAATTGGCTCATTTGAATGAGATTTTACATCGTAAAGCAGCTTATAAATTTCCTTCTATATACGCCATCAACATATACATTGCGTATATGTTAAGTGGATGTGCTCTCGTACAGATATATTTAATGATGATTTCATTATACCCATTTCGTATGTGGTGCGTACATTTATAAAGATTTTTTACTTTATTTATTAAAGAAAAATAGTTAGTATTTTCTAGTATATAGTGGAATAAATTATAGAGAGGCAACTATGTAGACTAACGAACACATATCGTCTTTGGTATGCACAAGTGTCAGAATTTGTTGAAATGCAAAGTAGAAATACGAATAACTTATGATTCACACAAACTTTTCAAATGATACATGTTTACCAATTAACAACGAAACTTTAAAGTTTTTATGTGCAGGTTATCAAACTTATTTAATTTTCTTACCCCATGAAAAGTTAAGGCGAAAACCTCATTATATTCTTAAGTTTTTAAGAAATCTTTATGTCTGTATAATATTACAACTAATCTCTATGATTATATCCTTTCATTTAAGCGGCTCAGAAAACCGCTAATTCTAAAGGTTTTGTCCTTTTCCGCAGCTTCTCGTTATCATGACAATACATGACTCCTTGCAAATTTTTGTTTTTTCGTCGCTGACGTATTCCATAAGTCTCGATGGAGTTTGATGTAGTACTTTGGTTTGAAATGTTTGTATGATCTTAACTATGTGTTCTTTGCGCAGCCCCAAAGCTGAAAACCATACGTCCAAATAGCTTTAAGGATTTGTTTATATAACCGCAGTTTGTTGTGTATTGTCAGTTCGGACTTTCTTCCAATAAGCCAGTGTATTTTTTGAATATTAAATACAGTTCTTGTCTTTTCTTTTTGACATGCCCTTTCCACATGAGCTTATAGTCTAGCGCCATGCCGAGGCACTTAGCGTTATCAGAATATGGAATTTGTTGCGAATTCAGTATAATCGGAATATACATATAAAAAATTTTCTATTTGTAAACTTTATTTGTGTTGATTTCGATTCATTTAATGTTATTCTCCATTTCCAGTTATTCACTATATTAATAGCATTTTGTAGTTTTCATGCTGACTCAACAATACAATCAATGATCATAACAGCTGTGTCATCAGCAAACGTTCCTATTCTAGCTTCTACTATGTTTGGTATAGATTATTTGTATACAGTATGTATAATACAGGGCCCAGAACACTACCTTGTGGAACTTTTGCCATTATTTTCGTTAGTTTTGAGAATTTCCCTTCCTGTCTCACCCAGAAGTAACGGTCGTTGATGTAAGACTTTAGCAATTCAAAATATTATTTTCGAAAATCTCGTTAGGAGCTTAAATTTCAGACCACAGTGCCAAACCTTATCAAATGCTTGGGCTACGTCTAATAATATTGCTGAACCCATTTTCTTTATTCCAGCACCTCCTCAATTATATCAGTAATCCTATGTACCTGTTATATCGTTGAGTGCCATACTCGGAATCCAAATTGATGTGCTGGTATAAGATTTCAGCTCTCTATAATTGGCTTTAGTCTTTTTTTTAATTTAAAAACCGGTTTTAAACCCGGTTTTCTGGGTTTTATTGAAATTCTAAACCGAAAACCCGGTTTCAGTATTTGGACCCATTTCTGCAATCTGTACTTTGATGGCTTTCCACAGTGAATAGTCCGTGTTCGGTTGCTTACGAGGCTAGCAACTGACTCATTCTTAATCTCCTTTAGTTTAAGTTTGTTGCATAAGTCGTTTAGGATTGTTTTGTCTTCAGGGGCTCTAGTTCTCTGCCAAGTCTTACGAGCTCTTCCGTTTTCGTTAACCAACTCTCTCACTTTAACTGGTTCGTATATATTTTTTTGTAATATTTCTTGTTGATCAGGAATACTTTCCCAGGCTGATTTTTGTACACTTTCAATGAGGCTTTCCAGTTTTTCTTCTATCACGTATAATCGTTCGAGATATGCACCTGTAGATTGACGGTTTCTTCGACTAGCTGCCGAAAGTATTCCCAGTTTGTTTTGTTATTTGTTAGCCCTGGTTTGCTTGCTTTCCTTATTACCGTGTCACTTATTGTTATTGAAACTGGAGAATGGTCTGATGATAGCCCTTCTTCATTTTTGTTGCAACCCTGAATAAACCAACTATCAATATTATGGTGCAACCTAGTATATAGTTATCGCACATGAGGTGTCATGGCCACCACGCCAGGACACTTCGTTCTTGAGTGTAACCGAGTGAGGTTATGCATTATCAATATCCTTATAAATAAAGTAATAATTATTAAGAAAATAAATAAGTGTGTTTATTAAACCATTAATTAACAAACACACCAATTGGCGACAAGGATTACGGAAAATAATAAGAATAAATAAAAAAATTTGACGTATTAAATCCGAGCACATTTTTTGTATATTACAAAACAAGATGGATGAAGATACAAAACAAATGTTAAGTTCCATTACCGAAATGCTCAAATCGCATGACGTCATAAGTAAACAATTGGCGAAAATACAAAGAACGACGATGTTCAACAAATTCATAATCTATCAAATCAGATTGTTGAATTTTACCACGATCCGGAGGACGGAAAATATTTCAACACGTGGTATATGAAACTTATGAAAGATTCGAGGACTTATTCAAGGTGGATGGCGAGAATTTGGACGATGGAGTAAAAACTAGATTGCTTTTGCGTAAGCTACTCACATCAACAACACTCGTGATTTCACATTTGACGAGACTGTCACAAAATTAAAAGACATTTAAAAAATCATTGTTCAACATGCGATTCGATACAACAACAAAAAAAAAGTACGGAAGATTTTGTTGCATACGCGGGCCGTATAAATCGGCACTGTGAACTTTTCAATTTTCAAAACTTACCGGCAGATCAGTTGAAATGTCTTGTTTTCACAAGTGGGTTGAGGTCATCATGCGACGCGGATATCCGAACAAAAGTGTTGTCGCGGATCGATGCAGACAAAACGATTTCACTGGAGAAATTAATAACAGAAGCCCACCAATTACTTAACCTCAAAAAGGATACAAAAATGATTGAAAACCAGGACAATCATTCTTATCATTCTTATCGTAGTTAACGCCAGTTACTCAGGTGCAAAATCAAATAACCATTTTCACAGTCAATTTAATAGAGCAGGGACAGGCCAGAGGAAACCCGTCTACAATCAATATAAAAATAAGCTCAATCCGAATCATGATACGGACAAACACCAATCAGCACCCAGTACGCCCAGTAAACCATGTTGGAAATGCGGTGGCATGCATTTTACAGCCGAACGCTCGTACAAACAACACCAATGCCGGGAATACAATCAGGTGGGGCACAAAGAGGGTTATAGCGGTTGTCGTAGTACCCCACACAGCAAACAAGCAAGCACAAAGGGTCAAAACAAAAACTTCCCGCACTTATGAGGATTTTTTTCAGTAAATGGCGATATGGCAGCAAAACGCAAATTCTTCAATGTGAGAATCAATAATGTCTCAGTAAACATGCAACTGGACACAGCATCAGACATCACCATTATTTCTAAATTAACTTGACAAGAAATTGGTGAGCCCACATTGACAGAGGCAAATCAATCAGCAACAAGTGCATCTGGGCAACAGCTTAAATTGTTAGCAGAATTCCAATGTGAAATGGAATTCTGTGACTATACAATTATGGGGAAATGTTTTGTATCAGGTGATGGCGATCTAAATCTGTTCGGAATAGATTGGATTGATAAATTGAACATCTGGGATGTGCCATTAAGATCAATATGCAACGTTTCTTCCATTAGCAGCGGTAACCCAGATAAGCAACAGCTGATATCAACACTAGTTTATTTATTTCCGTTATCGTCTCCAACAAATGGGTATCATTACACCAGTGGATTTCTCTGAATGGGCCGCACCAATAGTTTGTATGAAAAAGAGCAATGGGCAGATTCGAATTTGTGCAGATTATTCAACAGGTCTAAATGACGCACTTGAGCCTCATAAATTTCCATTGCCACTACCCGATGATATTTTTTCAAAACTAGCAAATAGCACAGTCTTTAGTCAAATAGATTTGTGTGATGCGTTCCTCCAAGTAGAAGTCGATGAAAAGTCACGGCAATTGCTTACAATCAATACACATCGCGGATTATTCCAATTTAATCGACTACCACCAGATGTCAAAGCTACACCAGGTGCGTTTCAGCAAATTATGAGTACTATGGTAGAAGGTTTAGAAGAGGTAGCTGCGTGTATGGACGATTTGATCGTCTGTGGTAGAACGGAAACAGAGCATAAAAACCGATTATACCAAACACTTCAGCGTATAAAGGATTTTGGATTCAACATCAAAATCGGAAAATGTAATTTTTTATGAAATCCATTAAGTACTTGCGTCGAATAATCGACAAAAATGGAACGAGACTAGATCCAGTGAAAGTGGAAGCAATCACACACATGCCTCCACCCCATGACATTCAAACGTTGCAGTCATATATGGGAGCTATTAATTATTACAGCAAATTTATCAAGGATATGCATCAGTTAAGACGCCCATTGGATGCCTTACTTAAAAAAAAAATGCTAAATGGGACTTGCAGGCCGTCTGATTGTCAGAAATCATTTGAGTGGTTCAAACAGATACTTAAATCTGATCTCATACTTACCCATTATGACCCAAATCAACAGATAATTGTAGCGGCGGATGCATGTCAGAGCGGAATCGGTGCTTGCATATATCACCGATATGAGGATGGGTCGGTAAAAGCAGTTAGCCATGCTTCTCGATCGCTAACAAAGGCCGAGATAGGATATGGACATATCGAGAAAGAGGCAGTAGCCCTGATATTTGCAGTCACTAAATTTCATCGAATGATTTATGGCCGAAAATTCGTTTTACAAACGGACCATACACCGTTATTGGCAATATTCGGTTCAAGGAAGGGAATTCCTGTCTACACTGCGAATAGACTTCAAAGGTGGGCGTGTACATTACTCCTGTATGATTTCAACATTGAGTACGTCACAACGGATAAATTTGGATATGCAGATATCCTTTCACATCTAATAGGTGCACAAGTGAAACAGGATGAGGACTACGTAATAGCATCGCTTCAGTTAGAGGATGATCTGCGAAATTCACAGGTAGATACAGTCAGTCATTTATTAATCACACATTCAATGATAATCAGGGCAACTCGACAATGTGAAATACTGCAATCAGTTATCAGTTACGTCAGTTCTAAATGGCCAAGTTCAGAAGCGATTACCAATGAGGATGTCAAGGCTTTTTTCAAACGATCACAATCATTATCGATTGTCGGCAATTGCCTGATGTTCGGGGATAGAATTGTAATTCCACGTATGTATCAACGAAAAGTATTACACCGACTGCATAAAACACATCGAGGCATAGAACGCATGAAGTCCATTGCACGCAGTTATGTATATTGGCTTGGAATCGACGAAAATATTGCAGATTTGGTCAGGGGATTTAATCAGTGCAGAAATATCGCAAAAACGCCTACAAAAATATCATTGGAGTAATGGCCAGTACCTGATGGTCTATGGCAGCGCATTCATATTGATTATGCCGGTCCAATCAACGTTAGTTATAATCGAAGAAAGTTTGGCTCTTTTTGGACCACCACAGCTTATCGTCTCGGACAACGGAACACAGTTCGTTTCAGCGAAATTTCAAATAATGTGTATCGAAACGGAATACAGCATCTCAGTTGTGCCCCATATCATCCGCAATCAAATGGACAAGCGGAGAGGTTCGTTGATACGCTGAAAAGGGCGTTGAAGAAAATTCAAGGGGAAGGAGATTCGATAGATAAACGTTACAAATTTTCCCGTCAAATTACCGTACTACACCAAATCCAAATACACCTTCTGGATTGTCTCCAGCCGAGATTATGTTCCGACGAAAAATCAGAACAACAATGGATCTACAACTGCCAAATCAACAACATCACGTAGCAGATCATCGGAATAATTCGATGAATGAGCAGTATAACATAAAGCACGGCACTAAACCAAGGCATTACAAAGTTGGAGATTTGGTGCAAGCCAAGGTTTACAAAAACAATAACTTTTATTGGTTCACGGAAATGTCCATTCTAAAATAGGACACGTAATGTATAAGGTTATTCTTAATTATGGGAATTAAATTATCAAGGCGCATGCAAACCAATTAATGGCAAGATCATCACATCACCATTCTCACCAGCACAGGATTACAGTACCACTTCAGATTTTACTGGATGATTTTGAAGTACCTCCAAAACACCAACAGCAAAATTCATCAGTTCCAACCAATGGACAACAAGCTTCATCAGTTCCAGCTGAGATACGACGATCTGCATGGGACCATCGCACTCCTCGATACTTGGAGCCATATCTACTTTATTAGAGGAAGGTGTTGCAACCTTGAATAAACCAACTATCAATATCATGGTGCAACCTAACCTACTATCAATATCATGGTGTAACCGATTGAGGTTATGCATTATCAATATCCTTATAAATAAAGTAATAATTATTAAGAAAATAAATAAGTGTGTTTATTAAACCATTAATTAACAAACACAACAATTTTCAACTGCCAAATAATTTTTGGACATACCTCTTGATATATAGAAATCCAGAATGTCAGGAATTTTATTTTGGTCCGTAGGCCAGTAGGTTGGTTTTATTGCTGATATAGGTAAATTGCTGATATACTACAGCTCTTGTTATTTTTGGTTTCAATAGAAACAGTAGCTACTTGCATAGCGTCTTCCTCTATTTTTAATTCTTCGTGGTATTTAATATTATCTTTAATAAAGATTGCTCTCCCATCTCTAGGTAGCTCTTTCTGCTAGATGAAAAGCTTGATAGCACATATTTACGTATTTTGGCATACGAGGATCTGGTAAAACCACTTTCTGAGATTAGGCATATATAATTTTTTTGTGTTTAAAAATTAATTCTGAAATGCGTTGCGCAAGGCCATTTGCACTCCAAGTACCAATTTTTAAATAGGGTGTCATTATTTTTTCTTGTAAGGTTTGTATATGGACTGGAATTAAAGTAGTCACTAGTCAGTGACTTCTCTAGTTTTACTTGTCGCACCCGTTATTTTGTTATCTTGGCTCATCGATGTATTTTCCAGTGTTCCTATACTCTCTGTTCTTGTTTTTTCAGTATGGTTCGCCTATAGATTTTGTCTTTGGTCCTGCGCAGCCAGATGTGAATTGATAGCGTTAAGCTTCTGAAGTATTTCTTGCAGGGTATGGTTTACCTGACTCGATGCTGTCTTGATATTTTCGTTCTGCTTAGCCATTTGTGCATATGTTGTGCCTTCTCTTACTTTGGCGCTATTTAGAGGGATTTGTTTTGGGTAGAATTGCCTCCTGTAGGTTGAAAAATCTTACTTGTTTGATTGTTATTTTTTGCAGCTCTTTGGCACCTCGCAGCCGAGATGATTTCCACAGTGTACGTATCTTCATGTCAGTGTATCTTTTGATGGATGTTTCAGAGCGCACTTTACGCATCTAGGCTTCCTATTACAGTATTTGCGCCTGTGGATATACACCTGACAATTGTAGCATTATGGCATTCTACATTTGTTCTTCTTTAATGCCTCAATCTTAACTTTGTGTTGTTAAATGTTAGGATGAAAATGCCGAGGCCAACTTTGGTTGTTTCTCTTTCACCGTTTGCGGTTTTAGACCAATAAAAGACAGTGTTTAAATTTTTTAAAATGAGCAGGACTGAAGATGCAGAGTGGCACAATTTTGGCACAGAGAGCATTTAAGACTCCACAAATTGGGGTGCGTCCAGTCGGTGGGCCATTATGCGAATTGTAGAAAGGTTCAATACACTCTTGAAATGTAAACAAGCAAAATTGTCATATATCAGCCTATGAAAATCCTCAAAACATCCAGCCAATTAGGTTTCATGCAGATCGTATGACTGTGTGGTGTTCCTTATTTGTCAACTATATTGACAGCCTTTACGTATTTGAAGAAAACGATGGCAATGTTACAATAAACAGTGGGCGCTTGCTGGAACAATTGTTTTCCACATTATTTAAAAGAGAGACCTAAATAATTTGATTTTCAGCTCCTAAGGCAACCGTTATCTAACTCCTGACCTATTTACACTCGTATACAAATAAATCGATGGTGGGTTGACGAATTATAAATTGTACGTACGTAATTTAATGCATTGTAAACATATCATTAAAATCAATTAATAATTTATAGTGAGAACCCATTACGCCTTACGAGAGTATATACAAAATCACACAATGACTTTTTGATAAGATCTATAATCATCTCGCAGCTTCTTTAAAATAAAACGATACAAAAATTAATTTAATTGAAATTATTAAATTGATTGGCTACAAAATAGTCGTACATACAGTGTTTTAGCTTTTGGTTCCAATATATATACGGAGTAATAATGATTAAGATATCAATTATAGTTAAGAACATTTAAATCGGGCAGTGATTGAAACTGGTACGCGATATAAAAAGATTTCTTATCGCGATAATTTATTGTTGTCGATTTATAATTATGTAAATGGACAAATTGATGTATGTTGCCACATAAATTATTCATAATCAAATCATGCTAATTTATTTTTGATATTTGCAATAAACATAAATAGTTTTTCAACAATTTCATTTTTATTAGATTCAACTTTTCCGACTACACAAAAAACTATTCAGCTACAGTAGTTTTTTGTGATGCTGTTTTTGTTGATTGAACAAAATGAAAATGATAAATGGTAAATTTATTTTTTTGTATTTTTTTCAGAGCAAAAAACTATTATTTAGCTATCTCATAGTTGTATACATATATTTGTTGCAGCCAGCAAACAATAAATACAAAATAGCAATTAACTTTGTGAATCACGCGATTTTTAAAGTACGATGTATACATTGTCATATAGATTTGTGGCAAATACGTAACATAGGCAGTAAGTACATATCGCTACCTCGAAAGAATACCGACTCAATTAAAAAGTCCTAAATTTGGAGAAAACGTAAATTGAAATTTAATTACTAAATCCTAAAAATATCGGAACGAGAAGCGGTTTGACCTACACAGTAGATTTATTTAATTTTAACAGAGGTCCTTTTATTTATAAGTTTACTTTTGACTTATGACACTTTTGTTAAAAGTATTAAATAAAACAAAATAGATACGTATGAAAAATAAATTTTTATAAAATGAGAGTAGCATCAGGAAATTACCGATTTCTCAATTAAATGCATCTCCTGCTTTATGTTTAATTTTCTCCGAGGAGAACTAATGGCACAGTTTTAAAATTTTGTTCACTATACGACCTTTTATACAGTAGCTGGTACTGTTTATCTTGTGCTAATTTTAAAACGTTGACTTCACTAATGTTACGAATTTCTCCATCAGTATTTCTTTTAATACACTTGTTGAAATTCTTAAACTTCAAAAAATATCGATAGCATAGCCCATGAACCGTATACGGCTTATCCGTTTTTTCACTAACCTTATAATACTTACTATACATGCTGATCGGGCACATAAGTAGCTCGTTCAATTAGTGAATGGATACAGTCTCGGTTGATAACCAATGTAATGGAATTGTAAGGAATTTTGAGATAGCATATGCATGTACAGGTAATAATATTTTTGTTTTTATTCGTTTCACGTTACTGATGATGATCTCATGATGTATATCAAAAACAAATTTGAAGTCGAGAAACCTGTATTATATTGCTTTCGACGTAATGATGATCGCGATTTTGTATCTTTTAAAATCGGTATTCCTGTAAGCGAATTTAACCAAATGCTGAATTCATCGGCGTGGCCTTCTGAAGTCTTGATTAAAGAATTTTTAAATTCACGTCGGAAATCAATGAATAATAATTTTTTAGTTCCAGCACAGCTCATAACGACGTTGTAATAATAGCTACTGCAACCTCAACCGATTATATAAGTTTTTTCAAATTCGATGCCGCTGTCTACACCTATCGCTCAACTGACACTGCCACTCTCTAACGAAACCAACACATTGTCTATTTATTATCACAACGCTAGCGGAATTCGATCAAAATCGTGTGAAATGTACCTATCCTACCTATAGTACTTCCCTCCAGACTACTATGTCTTCAGACGCGATCGTTATACAGATCTTGAATCGACAGCGAGAGGTGGCGGAGTTCAGTTAGCTGTCTCGAAAGATATACGTGCGGATATTATTGACCTTGGGAGTAACGAGTTGGAGATTTTGGCTGCTAAACTTGCTTTCAACGGAAAGCTGGAGTTGATAGTTGCTGTTTACATACCATACGGATCGTCCGTTAATATATGGTGAGCTGTCTTTATTTTTCTCAAACCAACTAGCAGCTGCAGCTCCTGATTTTGATTCTGTGATGATTTTGGGAGATCTTAACTTACCGAAAATAAAATGGCTTACTGTTGATGATGAACTTCTGCCATTCAATGGTGATCTAACTTCAGATCTGGTGATGGACTCAATCTGTTCACTCGGGCTAAGACAGATTAATAACATCGAGAACCATTGCAGCAATATCCTCGATCTGGTGTTCATTCTAGTAGAAATACACGGCACAACCATTGCTTGCAATGATCTCGGCGGTTCTTCAAGTATTTTTCACATACCACTACATATCCAATTAATATTTGAAAATTGTATTAATGTTAACGTACATTTTAATTCTAGTGAGTCTTTCAACTTTAAAAAGGGAAATTATAATGCTTTAAATGAGTTTCTGGACTTGGCAATTGAACAATTTATTCCCCGTTCACCTGTAGTTTCGTCGATTCGGTTTATTACTCGCCTCTCAGGATTACAAAATCGGAAATCTAAAGTACATAAAAAATATAAGTTAAACCCATTCGTCATAAATTATGAAATATTTAGCGCTCTCAGATTTCAATTTAAAATTTTAAATCGTTTTTTGTATAATTTGTATATTGTCGAGATCGAATCGAATATTAGAAACAACCCTAAATGTTTCTGGAGTTATGTTGATTCGAAACGGAATTGTAGAGGTATACCCTCGTAGAGGTATATCCTAGTGATCCACAAAGTATCACTGACTTGTTTGCAGCATTTTTTGAAAATGTGTATGTCCCGAGAGAGAATTTCGAACTTGTTTTTCCATCTCAGTAAACCAGCATGGGTTTTACCCCGGACGGGGAACTGTGACAAATCTTGCTTTGTTTACAAATTTTTTGACGTTAGCATTAGAAGGTGGTGATGGTGTTGAGGTAGGGTTTACTGATTTTAACAAAGCTTTTGATACAATTGATCATGTTTTATTGGTAAAGAAACTGGGACAGCTCAACAATTGTGATGCCCTTTCTTTAAAGTGGATCTTTTCATATTTGACGAACAGAACTCAGAAAGTTTTTTTAAAGTATAATTTACCTAGAGACATAAATGTTTTGTCTGGCGTCCCACAAGGTAGACACATTGGACTTCTATTATTTATTGCATTCATAGATGATGTGAAGGGTGCTTCAAACATTGTAAGTTTCTGATTTACGCTGATGTTGTAAAAATCTTTTGTAAGATATCGAAATGATCGCGATCTGCTAAATCTATAACAGGAATTAAACGTTTTCTGCGACTGGTTTAGCTTGAGTAAGCTTTGTCTGAACATTTCTAAATGTAAAATTATGAACTTTTCTAGAAGACGTTATGGACGTTTTGGACCTGATAATAGTTTATTCTTAAATGGCGTTGTGATAGAGCGAGTTCATTCTTTTCTAGATTTAGGGGTTTTGTTTTCACGAGATTTATCGTTTAAGGACCATATTGACAGATATATTAATAAGGCTATTTCAATGTTAGGGTTTTTAATCCATTTCTCCAAAGATTTTCATGATCCATATACTCTAAAAGTCCTCTTCGCTTCATTTGTTCGATCGCACTTGGAGTATGCGTCAATTGTCTGGAATTCGTACTATAACAATTCCTCTAACCGTATAGAATCAATCCAGAAGCGATTTATGTTGTTTGCCTTAAGGCGACTTCCTCGAGAGGTAAACGCTCCTAAGTATGTGCTTCCGCCGTATCTAGGCCGTTGTTTGTTACTGAATATTGAACCATTGTTCGACCGAAGACAAATTTCTTGCGCAATGTATGTGCGCGACGTTATAATGGACCGAATTGATTGTTCACATCTACTGTCCTTGTTTTCAATACGTGCTCCTGTGAGATCACTCAGACACCGAGGCTTAGTGATTGATCTGCACTTCCATGGGTCTAATTTTGATATATCGGACCTGGCTTGTAATTCTAGCCGTGTATTTAATATTGTATCTACCGTGCTCGATTTTAATTTGTCCAAAGATGAATTTAAAAGAGTTCTAAAATTTTTTTTATTCAAATATGATTTATATTAATAAACCTAATTTTAATTACTAGATGTAAATTAATACTGTTGGTTAAATAAATAAATAAATATTCTGCCCAATACATTTCCCGAATAGAAAATTACTCCAGGTATATCGCTATATGCATATAGCTATTGCGTTTGATCCAATATTAGCTTGTGCAGCGTGCTAAATAAAACTGCTCTCACGAGGTAAGCAGAACTTCGGTCTGGAAAATGAAAAATCCGAAATATTCACTCAGAAATATCTCAAATTTTCACTCAGGAAGACATAAGACCATTCGATCATCATTGATTTTGAATATTAGACCAGTTTTAACAGTTGTTTATGAAGAAAAGCTTTTCTTAGATTGTAATTATCATTGCACCAACTCGGAAAATTGACATAAAATAAAAATCGAAAATTTCTCTGTATAACCAGCGCCACAATGGTAATTTGAAGTACTAATATGTTTCAATGTTCAACCAAAGCACAAATAGCAAAATTGTTGCGTTTCCTAAGACCTTTGAAAACATATGCAACATGATTATATTGGAATAATAAAAGTGGTTACCGCGGTACAACCGTAGTTTTGAGTAATAAGATGTTCAGAAAAATTCAAACTCAACATTCTTCAAGACCTTTTCAACGATATACGACAAGTATATATTCTACACAATCGAAAAATTAGCTTCCAGCGCCAGAATGGTGAATTTATGAACTGAATTTGAATTGAAATAATTGTCTGATTCAAAACCTTTCACACGATATATAACACGAGTATCTGGGAAAATTGTAAAGCAACATTAAGGTATTGTGTGGTATTTTAGGTGATTTCTTTTGGCCGACCCACTTAAGGTATAGAGATCTCAATAGGTTTTCCGAAATAAAAATAAAGAAAAATTTACGAAAAAAATATCAAATCGCATAAGCCGTTCTTGACATCATCGATACAGACATCCAGACATCCAGACGAACAGCGACCAACAACAACATCTTTTATAATTTTTTACTGGATTTCAGTAGCTTGGTGTTAATTTTTTGCGATATTCCTCAAGACATTTTCAATGATATGACACACTTATATTCAATAATTAGCTACCGGCGCCAAAACAGGAGATTTATCAACTCAATCGCATTATTGGGTAAACAAATTGTTGTTTTTCCCAAGACCTTTGAGTGAGTACTTTGTTGCATCACCTAAATTTGTGACATTCTCCAAGACTAATTAAGACTAATTAAATAATTAGCTACTGAAACGGTGGATTTGTAAACTTTCGCTTTTTAACTGCTTCCAGCGCAACAATGGTAATTTTGAGTACTAACGTCCTTCAGCAAAATTATTTTAATGACATTCGTCAAAACTTCTTTGTCAACGATTTACGACAAGTATGTATTTTATAATAAACGAAAAATATCAGCGACCAGCGCCAAACTGTTGTGTATAAAAACTAAAGTGGTATCGTCAAAATTGTTGTCAAGTACCCGACCCCATTCTGGTAGAGATACCTAAAGCATTTCAATTCACCGAATTAAAAATTAAGGAAGATTGGTTAACAAAATCGAATCGCATAAGTCGTTCTTGCAATCTATTTTTGCATTTTTGGGATGAGGGACCTTCAAAACGTTGAGAAGTGGTTTTGGACTAGCGTCATTTTTCATCATTTTTACCAGGATTTCAACAAGTTGGTATTATAGACCGAAATTAATACATTTTCAAAAGTGACATTACTGCTATCTGGTGCTACTCTGCCACATAAAATTATAATCGATTTAGAATAGGTGCGTTCAAAAGCGTTATAATCAATTTTTTTTAGTTTTGCCAGTATTCTCCCGGGGTAGCGACATGTATGTATAACAGCCTATATCCTAGTATTTTAATGAATTTTTTGTTGATTCAATCCGCGTATATTTGATAAAACATAATCCTTTTGTCCTTATTTATCTACGTTAATTTATTTTTTTTAGGATTTCATTCACCCCACATTGGCTGATATGGGTATTTTACAATCTATAATCTTATTTATTTGCTCATAAATACTGAAAGGCAACAATGTTCAATATTCTATGCTAATCACTGTCAAATGATCACATACATACATTTACATACTATGTATATCCGAGTACGAAGCCCGAAATACATTCATCCTCGTGGTGTTCCTTAGGTAACTCTAAAACAGTCAGGCGATGCGGAGAAAGCAATGCAGAGGGAATCCTGTTTATAGTCGGGGACACTACATGGCACGGCGAGTTATTGGTTTTATAATACCATATCAGCGTTTGTTCTCCAGGTTTCAAATATGAATTTTGTGTTTCCTTCTTATCGAGCCGTGACCAGATAGGAACTGCATCAAGGGAATGTGTATTTTCCTTTGCTTGTGCTCTTCTCTAAATAAACGCAGAACATATGCTCAAAGCTTGCCAGTATAGGTCTGCCAATTAAAGTCATCTGTGTCGATCACATCATCCTTGAGCAGCAACCTATCTTTTCTTGATCGGTGTTGTATTTAGAGGCGAGCTCTGTGTCTTTGTTTTTTTCATCCTATCGACATGAGTATTATTCTGTGTCTCAATCCAGATTATTTTCTCCAGCATTTAGAGCTTTGGTGATCCTCAGTCCGTTGGATACAACAAGAAACTCAAAAGATCCTGATGTGCCTTTTATCTACCAGCTGTTGTACCCACTGGTTCCTCTGTTTTACTAACGCATTATATTCATGTCTAGTGCGTAAGCCTCAAAAATGTGATAATTATCTCATCGATGATAAGTTCCCCTGAAGCCATATTGGTAATCTGTTTCACATCAGACCGTTCTTTCCTCTAGTTCCCTTTTATGACTCTTGAGTTAGATCATAAGGTCGTTCGCGCTCGTATTTCTGAGGGTGATATCGCCATCTCAGCTTCTGTTATATCGATATCTGCTCTCACCATTTTAACAAAGGGTGGCCAAAAAATACCTTTCCTATTTATATCTGTAATATACATTTTCAACGAATCGACGACCGAATTCAACGATCGAAACATCGAATCGATAAACAATAGAAAATAAATTGCAAATAAAAGCTTTATGATATTTTTACATTAGTTGTGGAAAATTATATCGGTTAACTCAAACTGTCCACCATTGCATCGGCTTGTTTCATGGCAACTTGCATCGCTTTTTGAAGTGTGATCGGTGTAATGTGTGCAATTTCTGCTTGAATATTGACTTCCAGCTTGCGTAAAGTCTGTGGTTTAGTGATGTAGACCTTCTCCATCACGTTCACGTAGCCCCATCATCAGGCGATCGAGGTGGTCATCTCAAGTCGCTGTTTTTGAGATGACACGGTTCGGAATCCTTCCTTCAACAAGTTTTTTTTCGTACGGGCGGTGTGGGTCGTATCACCAACTTAATTCGCAGTTTTGCTTGTTCACAAAACCGATCAGATGAAACCTCGTCGGTCATTATAAAATTTTCCAAAATAAATGATCATTCTCGGCGAGATTTAGGACAGCTCTGTATTTTAAACGTCACGCCAGATTTTCCAGACTGGAGCTGTTATACCAACTTGATTTTGTATAGGTAGAGAGGTGCAGATCTTTTTTACCAATCGATCGTCCATGAACGACATAACTATGACATTAACTATGACTGTTTTCTTTCTGTTTTTCCTTTTCCGCAATCGCTGTACCGTCTTCGATCATTTCCTGCTTTCCATTTTCTATCTTTGTCAATAAAACAGCACTACAGTAATTTACCATGGTCCTCATGAGCTAGACCCGCTTTCTGCTCAATTTATCTACTCTTTGTATGATGGCGTTACCTATTTTAAATGATTGAATATTCCACAATCACTAGAACCCTGGCATGTGCTCGCCCAGTTTATACGTTTCTTGGTTAGCTGGTTTGCGGGGCTAAAAAAAATGTCTCCCATTGACCGGCTATTCATAATTCTATTGCAACTGGGTTTTGTTGCCCGAAATAGTTTCTACGCATATTTTTCTGTGATAATCACACTAATTCACTGTAGGCTCTCGGGGGCTTGTAGATTTTTTTCACTTTCTCTTGCGACCTCTGTTAAATGCGTGAATGGCAGTTTTCTTAAAATACAAAAATACTGTTGACATAAAATCAGTCTATCACCGACTCTAAAGGTTTCGATTACTTAACAGAAAACTTGAATGGCTCGGCTGAAGCTTCAATACGTCCCTCTATGGCACTTGGTGCCAGCTATATTGAAACATTTCAAAAACTAGTGAAGCGTTTATGCAATTACCCTAAGTTAATTTAGTTGAATTTAGAACAAAGTAGGGAATGCTGAAATAAAAGCTCCGGATGTGTATAGCGAAAGCACATAACGTAGTTTATGCAAAACTACTAAAGTCATATAAGTATTGGCTGCGAACTAACGCAATACGTTACACCATCCGCTACTAAAGCATTCGCAATTACAAGGTTTCCTTTCGTTCATTTCAAACAAATAAGACTGATACCCACCACCATACTTTCATCAGAGGAAAATGACGGAAAAGAACTGACAGCTATTTATAGAAATATTTCCCCTTCATAAAATATTTAGAAATTTAAATTTCTTCAATTTACCATCTATATTAGAATGGAAATTTATTTACTTTTACGAAAGATGATGCCTAAATGTGGATTTCATGTAATACACGTGTTAAATTACCAATCCAAGTAGATATGACGGTCCGAAAATATTAAAACTCGGCCACTTAGCTCGGCCGATTTTTTTTTACCTGCTACGGTTACTCTTGTCAAAAATAGATTTGAAAATAACAGTAGGCATTGAACTCGTTTACGAATTTTGACATGTTTACAGTTTTTAGACATGTCAAAACTCGAACAATAAAGAGAATCGGTATTTTGAGTTTCTGATCAGCAATATGGGCTTAACAATTTCTAGCCTCTTATCACGCATGTTTAGCAAAAGACAAATGCGCATTTTAATGGTTGGTTTGGATGCGGCGGGTAAAACTACAATTTTATATAAACTTAAATTGGGTGATATTGTTTCAACCATTCCGACCATCGGTTTTAATGTGGAAACTGTAGAATACCGTAATATTTGCTTTACCGTATGGGATGTCGGCGGCCAAGATAAGATACGCCCGCTGTGGCGACACTACTTTCAAAATACAAATGGACTAATATTTGTGGTGGATTCAAATGATCGTGAGCGCGTTGGTGAGGCAGCAAATGAATTACATCACATGCTCGACGAATATGAGTTAAGGGATTCCATTTTGTTAGTATTTGCGAATAAACAAGATTTACCGAATTCGATGACGGCATCCGAACTTACGGACAAGCTGCAACTAAATAATATACGTAATAGACGATGGTATATTCAGGGGGCATCGGCAACGGAAGGACTTGGACTCTATGAGGGGCTTGATTGGTTGTCGTTGGAACTACTCAAGAAATGAATTCTTTTAATTTCGACTGTGTTATAAAATGAGAATGAATAAATTTAACAATTTTAAAAATATCTCGGTTATTTTTAAACACGTTGCATGGTCGTAAAATAAATTGTGTTTTAGAAAAAATTTGCATCCTTAATTATCGTGGGGTTGGAAGTCTTAAGTTATTAGGTATGTGTATTTTTCATTATGAGTTTAATTCAGTTGAGACTAATATTTTTTGTAAAGGTTTTTTTTCTGTGTACTTGCAGCCTTTCTTAGCATCGCAGTCTGATTCTATTCTAAGTAGATCAATTTGATTGTAAAGAATTAAATTACACGTGGCCGATTATTTTTCTAAATATTACGTCTATTATTTTTCTAAATATAAGTCCAGAGACATTATAGTTGGTCTAAACAAACTTGTTTATGACTTTATTTAACTTTGGTCTCAAGATAGTCGCAAATCTTTCCCAGGGACATTTTTTTGACGTATGCGAACAGAACGGCTTTCATCGGCTGTTTTTCGCTGTTGAAGAACAATGTTTTTCAGTTAAGTCTATATCATTTACATTTTCTTAGGTAATTTTCCCCCACCGTTTCAGTTTACATATTATCGAAATGTGAGAAAATGCAATGCTTGCGCCTTATATATGAAATTCGGAAGTTCTGGCTAATACTAAACTACTCTCGGCTAACTGTTCATCATTCCTAACTGTTCATCATGATTTTGAAAAGAAGTTTTTAATATGGCCAACTGCGGGACGGAATTAAGCCATTTATTTACTGATCATAATGTAATTGTGTATGGTGGATGGAGATGGGAATTTAATACTACAGACACATTACTAGTTTCGTAACCATAATTTCGGGATCATAATTTTCTAAGGGTTCATTTACAAGTTTATTTTCGTCGTTGTTTTCAGCTTTGTTTTGAGATTGTAATATTTTGTTGTTGTTCACAATATTAGTAAGGAAATCCACCAATTCCGTATAAAAACTTATGGTTTTTTGTAAACCCACGTTTTCTATCAATTTTATAATAACATATAGTATGGTTAAACCGCTGAAAACATCGACGAAAATAACCAAAATTAGTCGACGGTAGTAATTTTGTCTTTTTTAATGTTGTTTTCAGCTTTTTAACTACTATATGTTTTAAAACTGATCGATTATCGATATATTTCGTAAATAAAAGCTAGATGTCAAAATTGTCCCAAATATTTTTCAATTGAGTTTTTAAAGTTGTGCTAAAACATATTTCGGAAATTAAAAACCAAATAAAATGAATTATTTTGAAACTGAATATTTAAATGAGTCATTTGAAGATGACTTAGAACAAATTGAAGCACAAATTGCACTCGACACGGAATCGGATAATACACGCACATATCGCATATACACGGAAAAAGTTAACCATCCGGGATCTTTCCATCTTGCGTCAGTTAGACAGTTTGATGGCTAAAAGAACGTAAGTTTTTAAACTGCGATTAATTTATCAATTATGCTAAATTTGTAGACAAATCACCAACATCGTGGCATGTGCGGAATCCCATCTATCGACAGCAAATGAAGCAACATAACATGTTCTTTATGTTAACATATTTTTTTTAGAATGCTTCTCTCCTCAAACAAAAACAAACCAGGTCTTGCCATATCTGGTAAACCTAAGTCTGCCTTATCAAACAGACCATCTTCTAGTCTGTCGGATGAGCACAGCCACGACAGCACAGTGAGTTAATTGACAAACTGGTGGGAGCAGTCCAGTTAAGTCCAAGTGCAATGACACAGTAGCATGGTCCTTGCGTAACCATTGACAGGGGATTGATCCACCTGTCATAAAGTGTTCTCTAAGTATATCTCTAGCTTCTATAGCTAATGTTGATGCATTATATCCTCATATTTCACAAAAACTATAGATTTATTTATAAACATGTAATTAAATTAGAATCAATTACCTTATTTTGCAATTTGTGGCAAGTTATCACAATTTGTGCGCCAACTTCCTTCAATGACCTCCCCAGTGTTGTTTTCCTGGTCTACTGTAGATGATATCAAATACCTTTTCTGGTGCGGCTTTACCGATTCCTCCTCCATCAGACAAAAATTATGTAGGCAACACTACCCAGCACAACTTTATCTGCGTTATCAATACTAACGGCTAGAGAATTTTTTAATTTTCTTCATGTCACTTGATTGACGGTAGTTATATATTAATTTAGAATATTCTAAATTACCAGTTGATTTTCCAGGGTAGGAGGTCATTAACCAAGATTCAAGGCCTTTATTTATTTACCGAACACTTCATCTCCCAATAAATAGTAGTGAAATACTGATCCCCACACAAGCATTTCATTTGGTTCGGGTATATCCATCGCACCGTTAAAAAATTGTTGGCCCATTTGGAAATTTTGAAATACTTCCCCGTCACTTTGCCGTCCCTGGGCCCCTAACTCAATTGCCAGAAATCGGTATCTATGGTCACATATCGCCAATGAAATTGTAGAAAAGTAGTTTTTTATAATTGAAAAACTCTGATCCTGGATGAGGTGGTGCTTAAAAATAATGCAAAACATATTAATTCTATACGTTTCTTCATTAAATTACTTAAACTCAATTAGGAGAATGGCGTTCAATGTGTCTTGAATCGCAACACAAGTTTTTGATTTCCCTAGTCGAAAAGCATAACTGATGGAAGCTTGACTGTCCCCGCTGGCAATATATCTATTAGAGTATGAAAAATAATATGTTTGTGTTTTGAATGAATTATAAACACCCATTTATATTTAACTTAACGCTAATTTTGTCGAACGAGGAATTGAAGTTCTTATTATATTCGACTTTGTTATTTGTGGGCCGAAATAATGTAATAATTTATCGAAAGTGGCTGGACACATTCGAGTAAAATTAAATAACACTTGGGCTCACCAATTGGACGCTGGCTTACTAAAAGAACTGCAGCTGCAGTTACTCTAGCAAAAATATTAATGTCCATGTTTTTAATTGGCTTTTATTTATTTCACAATTCACGTATTGTCTATATTTCTTTTGTTTTTTTAATATTTCAGTATATATATTTCAGTATATTGACCTAATTTTTATGTTCAAAAAATTTGCGTACATATTTATTAATAAACTTTTCACGAAATAGCCGTTGACAGTTCACAAAATATGAAATGTCACATACGAAATGATCAGTTAAAAAAAATATAAAATTTGTTGCTGTAAAACGACAACTCCAAAACAACGCTGAAAACAACGCCGAAAACAACCTTGTGAATGAAATGTAAATGAGCACTCAAAACACACTACAATTTCATTTGTCTTTTCATTTGGTTTTAAATAGTAATGGAGTAGGCGTCGACAAAAATGTAAAAGTTAACGTTTAATTAACCTTTAAATTGTCAGAAATGACTTTTATATTGACAGAATAGAAACAATGTGTTCCCGCCAACTAATTATCTCAATGACAAACAGATAACTCAAAGGAAATTAGATTTTTTTGGTAAACTATTAGTGTCCGGAATCTCCATTTTTGATTTATTCAGCGTTGTGAACACTATAAAATGTCTCGAGATGTGACAAAATATCTCATTCCGAAACTATATATAAACCAAGTCATGATTAGGCATGACACATTACAACAAAATCATGGTTAACTAGAAACTATAGTTATGAAACCAGAGCGTCGATTTTGTACCAAAAATTAGAGAGCAAGCTGGCGAGGTGAACAATAATTTTGTGTACATATACACTGTATAATATACAATATTATATTTGTATTGTATTTTTTCTCTCATGTGTCTGTGCGTTTTGCTCGTCAATTTTACAAAGGAAATTAGCAAAATAAAAAGTTCCGGTTGAACCGGTTGAATATTTATGATGATGACGTATGCCTCACCTCTTCTATTCGCTTGCTTTTGAGAAGTGGAACCGATTGTTTGGTATGTGTTTGATTTTTCATTTTCAAATATGTATTTGAAAAACACGAAACCGTATTTGACACATCAGTTAAAAAAAAATATATAAACAAAATGGCGCGCATGCGCTCAAGCAAACCATAATATTAATAAAATAACCACTACTATGTTTTACCGGTTTGCTCACCTCGCACTGTCGTTTTTGGTACAAAATCGACACTCAGTAGTCTGTCTATGGCATAAAATGATTTTTAATACAAGTTCTAGAATATGGCCAATGGGACGGAACTAGCTTATTTCTGAAAACAATATTATGAAATTTTTATAATGGCTGAAAATGGTATTAGAGAAAGTTCTGGTATATCACCATTTGCGTTGGAACTAAGCCATTTATATTCGATCATGATTCTATTCCGTATAGGAAATAGGATTCGAAAATGATTTTTGAAAGAAATTGTGGAATATGGCTGTCTGGAACGGAACTAAGCCATTCCTTAAATTATCACGATGAAAATGGATATGGCTATTTCTGAACAGATTATTCAAATTATTTCAAAATAATTTTTAGAAGAAATTGTGTAATATGGTCATCCTAGCCGGGATCTGTACAATGTTGTAGCAAAAGAAATATTAGATTATTAGCGCCATTGTCGGATTTGTTTACGAGGCACAAAGCGCCGAAGACGAATCTCCTTCGTTATGCTAGCCAATTAAAAACTTCAAAATATTAAGAAAAATCATCTGAGCGGTGGTATGGAAATTAGAAAGTTCTGGTTAACACAAATAACTTAAATATTTTAAACCAACTTTTGATTCATGCAACATTCTGTTTTTTAATAGGAATCTGATATCGGAAAATCGAAATAATATTAAGATTATTCGGGGTCGAACATCAAAAAAGCAAAATTTAATTTTACAAATAAAAATCGTTGTAATTTAATTGAAATTTTTTACATTTATTACATTAGTATAAGCATTACATTTTCTCATATTTCGATACCATTTCAGATTGAAAGGAAGATAAAGAAAGGCGCGCGACACGACCTTGATGAACATTTAGAGGCGGTTAGTATTAATGTAAACTTTTTAAATTTATTTACGACTACTGAAAATTTTTGAATAACTGATTTTTCAATTGAATTTCGAGATTAAATGATTTTGAAGAAAGATCGGGCGTTATACATAAACAATTTATGGTTAGTATCGTTTTGAATAATAAAAAAGCATTATCCTTGCATAAATTCACAGGTTAACGCTTATTAAAAATTTAATCTTTAAATCCACATATTTGTATTGTTTTACTCTTTGTCGTTTTTTGAAATACTATTGTATAAATTTTCAACATCATTGTAAAACTTGAACAAGCTATATGGAATAAGCTTTATGGAAAGTTAATCTGCCTTTAGTATAGAGATGCGGTTTTTTGGTGAAATATATTTTTTTTTATCAAAATTCGTCATTTCCAGTAGAATTAAAAAAAAATTATGTGAACAAATTTTGTTTGAAACTTAATCCACAATTTTTTTGAAGATAATCAAATTAGTAATTTATATAAACACTAGCTGAATTACCCAGCTTTGCACGGGAAAAATTAAAATTACTTTAATTACGGATATTTTGCGGGCAATTTCTCGACGTCACTGTAGTTGCAATCGTATATGACAGGAATTCATAAGGTTCTGAATTCAGTATCGGAAGCATAGCCGGAAGCATTTTTGAATAACATTTTACCGATGCCCCTAGACCCAGGGTCCCAGCCCTAAATTTACCAACTCAGAAACCTTCGCGAGCATGCACAGAAACGGTACAGAAACGCAAAAGAATAGGCCTCTTGAATCAGAGAATGCATCCTTCGGATTCGAACATGTCTCTAATGTCATATAATCCCTTTCCTAAACTCATTCCCCGGACAAAAATAACCAAAATTGAAATTTTACGAAAAATTTGTACCGAGCCCCTCGACCCTTTTTGATATAAATGATTTTGATTTAGGATTACCAAAGAACATGTGAAATTAAAGCGCATTTCATTTGCCAGATTATGTTATTTACTTTATTATTTTTTTAAATCAATAACTGTAATTAATCCGCAAAGCGTCTATGGTTGGTTATCAGCATAATCTGGTGACTTTAAATAACCCTTATGAAAGGAATCGAGTGTTGTCGAATCTCACGACCTTGGCAGCCAATTAATAATGCGTTTATCGTAACGCTTGGTGATGCACGATATTTTTTGCTTTTCTGGGAAAAACACATACAAATGTAAACACTGACATTTTTCTCTATATGTTGCTCACAGCTCACAATTTACATTTCGTAGAAAGTCAAATGAAGTTGGTCCACGAACATTACCCAATAACAAAGGCAGGTAGACAAATTCGACATTGCTCGGATAAGCTGTGTAAATGCGTCCCAATGCATCGGTTGAATATACATTCACGTGTCCAGGAATAGGCTGTCCGTGATTCCGAAGTTGGAATATTTCTGATGATGCGTTCCAAGTGAAATATCTCGGCACCTCCGACACTGTTCTTGCAAATCGATCACTTGCACATGCCGCGAAGAAGCTTGTCAGCGTTGTCGTGGGTGGTCGTTGGCGTGTGGACTAGCAAATACAGCCATGCCACTTCCTTTCGTGACGTATACTCACAAACGTATATAGACTTGACAGAATTGAAGTACTCATCATTTCAATTTCGAGCCCCATGGAGTACATCCAACATCACATGTTTCCGAACACCCGATACTTCACAATGAAGTCCATGAGTGCTTTGAGTTTCTGCTAAAATACTTGTGCCGTAATGTCGTTTTGATCGGTGGATGATTGACCGGGTAGTAACAGCTGCGTGGTTTCGATCCATTTTGGGTTGCGAGTGAAAGTGATGAATAAGTTTGGTCGACCGTATTGGCGTACGTGGGTCATTGCATCCTACGCGTATTCGTACATGTGCTTCCAACATACGTCGCTGGCAAAATGATAAGTTGGCCTACATTGTTTACAATTCCATCTACATTCATGCAAAATCTCGTGCTTCGATAATATTCGTCCCAAATGATGTCATTTGAAAAGAATCGTTTTACTTTTGTATACTATGAGAGAAACGCTTTGAGCGAGGTTCTTGGCCAGAAAGCAATGATGCCAATCATGGCTCTAGTGGAGGTGTCAATTGTGAAAATTTCACCTTTTCGCTCGCACAACATAATCCTGGCGGTTCGTGTCGAAACCTCAAAACATTGCAATGTTGACAAACAGCGCTCATTGTTCCGAAGTCAACCGATATTTCCGCGGCATAATCGACTATTGGATCATTTCTGAACGCCAAAAGTTCATTTTGAATTGTCACGTTTAGCCGTTTTGTCGACGTTTCAAATTGTTTTATGCGTAAGTTTGAAATGAGCGAGTCGACATCAACTGCATCTGTTGTTCCGGAGTCATAATAAACCGCGCTTGAAGTATTCTACAGAAATTAATTAAATGTTTGCAACACACCAAATTACAACGAACTTAAATAAATTCAATTTGTGAATGGAGCAAAGATTCGACCTCTACCGTTAGGAAACTGAACTATCGTTTTAAATTTAATTATTTTTCACAAAATATCAATATTCAATTCGGAATTTATTGTTGCTATGAAAACTATTGCTGAACGATGCCATCTTTGCCGTTTTTTCATATAAAAATACTATCCAATTTTCCGACTTTTCCGGTGGATTTTCCCAAAATTTTCTTTCATCCAAACCTTGTCCTGATAATTACGAACACAACAAAAAAAATCAGGCAATAGAGCCTTTCTCAAGTGATGATCATAGATTTTCTTCCGGTTTTTCCAAAGGCTTCCGAGTTTTCCACTCAGATTTTCCAATTTTTGTCTTCTAAAAGACCATCTCGATCGGATACGTGCAAAACCCCGTACACAAACATCCTTTTTCGATTTCCGAGTTTTCCGACTTTTACGGTGAATTTTTCCAAAATTTTCTTTCGTAAGAACCATCTCCTAGTAATTGCAAATACAACAAAAAAAGATTGAGCCAAATCGGTTGAGCCGTTCTCAACTGAAGCGCTGTAAAAAAAATTCAATTATCTTCAAGTTTTTCCGGAAGCTCCCGAGTTTTCCACTAATATTTTCCAATTTTTCTCTTGTAAAAAACCATCTGGATCGGATACGTGCGAAATTGCATTTCTCATAAGTTTTGTTGCCTCGTACTGGGGGTGGTACTGTAATTTTTTTACAAATTAATTACAACATATTGGTATAGCGCAACTCCCAAAAACATACCCCTAAGGGGTGCAATTTTTTAAAAACCATATTTTTCGTCATAAGACGTCTTTTGCATTTCTGTGAATTTTTTTTGTGTAGGGCAGGTTGTACTGAATTTTTTTTACAAGTTATATGTAATATAATGGCATGATTTAACCCCTAGAAAACTACCCCAAATGGGAGCAACCTTTTAAAATCATTGTATCGTACTGGGGTGATACTAGAAGTATTTAAAAAATAAATTACAATTTTTTGGAATAGTTTAATCTGCAAGAAAAAAAGTGAAGAAAGTCTTTAAAAACGTATTTCTTTATATAGGTGTCTTACCCCTCAAATAGATACCCCTAAATTTATTACAAAAGCACATACTCGTAAAAATCGATCATAATGCTGTTGTAATAAATTCAGGGTTACCTATTTGAGGGGCATGATCTATTCAAAGAAATATTGTTTTAAAGAGCATCACATTTTAAGAGCAGATTTTAGCAATTGATCTATTTCAATATATTGTAATTTATTTTGTAAAAATTTCTAGTATCACCCCCCAGTACGATACAATGATTTTAAAAGGTTGCTGCCATTTGGGGTAGTTTGCTAGGGGTTTAACTATGCCATTTTATTATAATTAATTTGTTAAAAAAATCCAATACCACCCCCATCACTACACAACAAAAATTTACAGAATTGCAAACGGCATCATGTGTCGAAAAATATGGTTCTTATGGGTATTTTTTGGGGGTAGCTTAATATGTTGAAATTAATTTGTAAAAAAACTTCAGTACCACCCCCAGTACGATACAATAAATATTAACAAAAATACGAAAAGTGTGGTGTAGCTTTGTCTATTGCTAGGTCACACACGAATTACAGGTTAAGCGACGTGTCGTCTCACATCGCAATGAATCTTTGCTGAAAACGTATATCCGGGGCCCAATTTTGGTCGAAAACTGGGAGCAAAAAAGTGGGAGTTTTACAATTGTTTCACATTCGTACTAGACGTAAATTTTAAAGTGTTTCACTGTGTTTATCAAACGATAATACGATTTAATGTTGTACATCTAGTACGTAAATAAAACAACAGCAAAATTCCCAATTTTCAGTCTCAATTTTCGACCAAAATCCATAACCCGGTATAAAGTCACGACCAGCAAAAAAAAATTGGATTTGTAAAATCCATACAAATTGCATTCATCCATTACGTATTGAATGTTCGAAATTCGTAACATTAGATGTCAGAAGTGGAATGATAACAATTGATGGTGTACACCTTAGGTGCTACTTTCATATTAGGTAATGGCCTTAGAGAGGGGAGATGGTTTGTAAATATGTTGCAATTTGTTACGGTGGGGGCGTGATGTTTTTCAAAATTTACATAATCAAATTTCTTCTTTTTTACCAAAAAATTCACAAACATCAAGAACAGTTGAAAAAATAAATGGATTTTTTTGTAGAAATACAGGTAAACTCTTCTGAACAGGAACAAGAAACAAAGCAAATTAAAGCGACAACAAGAGTTATTACAATGTGATTTAAAAATAAAGATATTTAATCAGGAACGACAAAAAAAAATTAGAGAGAACCTTGAAAAAAAAAGATTTCCTCAATCTAAGAGACGGAGCTGAAAACCCCAGATTTGAAGACGGTCAACCCCTTATCGTAAAAACTATCACGGAAATTGTTATCCATAGATCAGAAGCTCATGATAAACGAGAAAGCGAATTATATAGGAGCATCAAAACACTCGATGGAGTGAAAAGCAAATCTCAATTTCCTCTCAATTTGTTACGATCCGTTACGAGTGAGAGGGAGAGATTAAAAAACGACAAAAATTGCGATTCATACAGCCTCTTAACCGCTCGATCACCTAGTGTTATTTCAGTGTAGAGTATATCGAATTCGTACCAATATGTATAAGTACTACAAACCGTTAAATGTCGCTATCAAAAGTTGGCAATTTAATAACCACCGCTCTATTACTTTATCACCAAGCGTATAATGTCAAATTTTATAAAAGATTATTACGCATTAAAAAGTAGAACATATAGAATTTTCAACTTCCACATAATAGTCTGTCGACGATTAGTAGATGACCAGCTCGAAACAACATAACATTTCTTGATAAAGCGAAGATAATAAAATTCCATGACTTGATTGAATTTTGATTTGACATGAATAGCACATATATTCGACTCAAATCTTTTTATTGCCATGTTAAACAATACAAAAACTATTATCATTGACTTCTACATACATATATATACATTATGTATGTACATAAATCGCACATAAAGATAACACACGATTCATCCAGCATTATTTTAAGCACCCCGAAAATCAATAAAAGCAAACCTCCATCGACACAGACGCCGACTACATAGTAAGTAGATAATATAATAGAATATAATGTGTAGGGAATTGCCCTCATCCTTAAAATACCATTAATATGTGCGTATGTATTCCGTGTGTACACTGTAGAGGAACAATAAAAGGGATACCAAAATAAAAAAAAAAATACAAAAACAATGTATAAATAATTTTTAAGGATCTAACAACGGTGACACGTGAACCGTGAAAATTTTTGTAATTCGCATGTAAAGGAATTTATACCGTATGGATATACACACGGAATTTGGGGTGCCTATTGTTTGGATTATTATACCACTACTACCGTATTTTATCATGATTATGACGGTTGATAAGGATAATGTGGCCTATTTTTTAGTCCTTTTGCGTAATATCCTTTTAAATTATTTTTAATTAGTAGAAAAGTAAATCTTATGTCTTATCGCTATGTACATACTTATTACATATTTGTGATTGATGTTAAATTATAAACAAATAAGAAAATTTTTAAGGATGCTGTGTAACTGTTCTTGCTTAAATATATATTATATATATTTATATGTGTGTGTGTACGAGGTGATGTTAATAAAATTTGATTTATGGATTTTATATGAATAAACGAAAGATTTTTCCTCCTTTCGATCCGTGACGATATAGATACATGATGGTATGGTGTTACTGTGTATTCTAGGTGGTTATGGGTTATGGTTTTATGGAATATTACTTTTATATAGGAAAATAATGGTAAAGTTAATTAATTAACACAATGTAAGTCGATGTACCAATTTTATTAGTTGTTGGTATATTGAGCGCACCCCACCATCGAACTAGTTTGCCAACAAAGTTTTTTTAGTCACGGTATAAATCGTATAACGGAACAGAATTCTACATAAGGGTTGTGTGAAATATTAGTGTGACCATAAATAATTTAATGAACAGATAGTTGTAAATATGTGATGACATTTGTTAAAATGCAATTAATTTTGTATAACCGGGGGCCGCACAATGAAACTATCAATATAGAGTCCAATTATTACACATATATGCAAGGTACTTAATAAAATTATGATTCATTTTAAGTGGATATACAATCACACTACTTTAAGATCAACAAACCTTCACTTATGTGAAGACCAATATACGCATTTTCAACATACATAACTCGTTTTACGGTATCAAGATGCCCTCATAAAATATGACAAAGAAAATATTGAAATGTAGCGTCGTCGGCCCTTTAATATACCCACATTTAATCTAAGCACTGTATTTTTAGATAAAAGAAAATCGGCTTAGAACGTAATTCAGATACGTCTTATTTTGTTTAATTCTGAAACTGCAAGCATGAATTAAAATAAAAATTATTTATCTTTATTATGCAAACTACTGAAATGGTTGCACAATCCGTAATGGTTTCTGAATTATTGGTAGACTTACAATTTGATGTTGTCCTTGACGTGATTCATTTCTCATCGGAAAGCAGCAACTAAATATGCTACTGAAATTAGCCGAAAACTTCTGCCGAAAAAAACCTGCATTGTTGATATATTTTGTATAAGGTGGTAACCCAAAGTTCTGTTGATATGAGCCGAAAATTACATGTAATTGAAGTTGGCAGTAAATTTTCGCCGAAAAAAATTGACCAGGACTTGATCAATTTTTGCAAATCTGAAATATATGGAATTCACATATTCACTCTATCGAGGATTGTCCAGGTCCCAGAGATTTCCAATGAAAATGGTATATATGCATACACTGAAAAAAATAATCGATGCGATTTTTACTTAACCTGCTAAGTAAATTTAAAATTGTAATACTAACATAATATTTTACATTATTTACCCACGGTAAGTAAAAATCTAAAATGTTCTCTTTACTTAGCCTACGTTAAAATAACACTTTTTGAAATGTAAAAACAATTTGTAAAAATAAAACGAAACAAAACCTTTTTAATAGTTAAAAGAACGTTGTCATACGTAAAAAATCGTGTAAATCAACAAATCTCATTATATTTTTTTTCTTATTGTTAACAAGTAAAATTTACTTAGACAATGTAAAATAAATTTTTTAACAAAAATTTACACTTGCATAGTAAAGGTAGCAAGTTGGTGTGTTAAATTTACATCGGCGATGTTTAACAATAATTATTACATTTTGAATATAATTCGCTAGGTCAATTTATGTTTAATTCATTTAAATTCATGAAGTATGAAACATTATTTTCGTAGTTTGATAACTACATAATTTGGTTTTGAAAAGGTGAGACCTCATCTCGATGTGATAACAAATATTTTGTTATCATCCAAAAGAACCCGTCTATGACCCCCTGTTGGAGTGCAAAACTCATGGGCCGACCCATCTCCCATGCCAGTATAAGCTGCCCTGGAGCTATTCAATGTGCAGATGGTGATAAAAATCGGTCCTATAGCCGTTCGTTTTCGATTTGGCAGATGATGTTTAAAATAAGACGGAAAAATAAACCGCGAAAGAGCAGAAAGTGCTTCGGCCCCAAAAACAGATGGATGGAGTCAAAAAAAAAAATCTTAAAGAACCACGATTTTATAGTGTGTATTTTACTTTGCTATAAGTAAAATTAACTTATCGTATGTATACCTAAGAATTGAAAGATATTTTTTTATATTATTTCAACTAAGCAAAATGTAATTTTTACTTAAATTAAAGTTGATTCAACATGTAGACCTATTTTCATTTTACGTATTTTATTTTTTCATTTTATTTCATCCAATAAGTTCAATCAAGAAAATTCGAGGTAAATATTACATGCAACGAGATAATTTTTTTATAAAATATTGTTACATAGCATGAAGTTAATTTTACATTACAAAATTTGTGAAACTTACGTTGCGCTACTTAGGCTCAATTTCAACAGCGATTTTAACTTAAATTTACTTACATTTTTTGTAAATATTACCCTATTATTTTTTTGAGTGTAGTTAGCCTTAGACATCTTTAACAAAGGAAGTTTATTTCCATTTTAATACGATGAGGTAGACCCATTTTGTGACTGACCCAGGACTTGATCAATTTTTGGAAATCTGAAATATATGGAATTCACATATTCACTCTATCGAGGATTGTCCAGGTCCCAGAGATTTCCAATGAAAATGGTATATATGCCTAGTTAGCCTTAGACATCCTTAACAAAGAAAATTTATCTCCATTTTAATACGATGAGGTAGACCCATTTTGTGGCTGACCCAGGGCATGATCAATTTTTGCAAATCTGAAATATATGGAATTCTCATATTCACTCTATCGAGGATTGTCCAGGTCCCAGAGATTTCCAATGGACATGGTATATATGCATAGTTAGCCTTAGACATCCTTAACAAAGAAAATTTATCTCCATTTTAATACGATGAGGTAGACCCATTTTGTAACTGACCCAGGACTGGATAAATTTTTGGAAATCTGAAATATGTGGAATTCACATATTCACTCTATGGAGGATTGTCCAGGTCCCAGAGATTTCCAATAGACATGGTATATATGCATAGTTAGCCTTAGACATCCTTAACAAAGAAAATTTATCTCCATTTTAATACGATGAGGTAGACCCATTTTGTGACTGACCCAGGACTGGATAAATTTTTGCAAATCTGAAATATATGGAATTCACATATTCACTCTATCGAGGATTGTCCAGGTCCCAGAGATTTCCAATGAAAATGGTATATATGCATAGTTAGCCTTAGACATCCTTAACAAAGAAAATTTATCTCCATTTTAATACGATGAGGTAGACCCATTTTGTGACTGACCCAGGACTTGATCAATTTTTACAAATCTGAAATATATGGAATTCACATATTCACTCTACGAGGATTGTCCAGGTCCCAGAGATTTCCAATGGACATGGTATATATGCATAGTTAGCCTTAGACATCCTTAACAAAGAAAATTTATCTCCATTTTAATACGATGAGGTAGACCCATTTTGTGACTGACCCAGGACTTGATCAATTTTTGCAAGGCTGAAATATATGGAATTCACATATTCACTCTATGGAGGATTGTCCAGGTCCCAGAGATTTCCAATGAAAATGGTATACATATATGCATAGTTAGCACTAGACATCCTTAACAAAGGAAATTTATCTCCATTTTAATACGATGAGGTAGACCCATTTTGTGACTGACCCAGGACTTGATCAATTTTTGCAAATCTGAAATATGTGGAATTCACATATTCACTCTATCGAGGATTGTCCAGGTCCCAGAGATTTCCAATGAAAATGGTATATATGCATAGTTAGCCTTAGACATCCTTAATAAAGAAAATTTATCTCCATTTTAATACGATGAGGTAGACCCATTTTGTGACTGACCCAGGACTTGATCAATTTTTGCAAATCTGAAATATATGGAATTCACATATTCACTTTATCGAGGATTGTCCAGGTCCTAGAGATTTCCAATGAACATGGTATATATGCATAGTTAGCCTTAGACATCCTTAACAAAGAAAATTTATCTCCATTTTAATACGATGAGGTAGACCCATTTTGTGACTGACCCAGGACTTGATCAATTTTTGCAAATCTGAAATATATGGAATTCACATATTCACTTTATCGAGGATTGTCCAGGCCCTAGAGATTTCCAATGAACATGGTATATATGCATAGTTAGCCTTAGACATCCTTAACAAAGAAAATTTATCTCCATTTTAATACGATGAGGTAGACCCATTTTGTGACTGACCCAGGACTTGATCAATTTTTGCAAGGCTGAAATATATGGAATTCACATATTCACTCTATGGAGGATTGTCCAGGTCCCAGAGATTTCCAATGAAAATGGTATATATGCATAGTTAGCACTAGACATCCTTAACAAAGGAAATTTATCTCCATTTTAATACGATGAGGTAGACCCATTTTGTGACTGACCCAGGACTTGATCAATTTTTGCAAATCTGAAATATGTGGAATTCACATATTCACTCTATCGAGGATTGTCCAGGTCCCAGAGATTTCCAATGAAAATGGTATATATGCCTAGTTAGCCTTAGACATCCTTAACAAAGAAAATTTATCTCCATTTTAATACGATGAGGTAGACCCATTTTGTGACTGACCCAGGAGTTGATCAATTTTTGCAGGGCTGAAATATATGGAATTCACATATTCACTCTATGGAGGATTGTCCAGGTCCCAGAGATTTCCAATGAAAATGGTATATATGCATAGTTAGCACTAGACATCCTTAACAAAGGAAATTTATCTCCATTTTAATACGATGAGGTAGACCCATTTTGTGACTGACCCAGGACTTGATCAATTTTTGCAAATCTGAAATATGTGGAATTCACATATTCACTCTATCGAGGATTGTCCAGGTCCCAGAGATTTCCAATGAAAATGGTATATATGCATAGTTAGCCTTAGACATCCTTATTAAAGAAAATTTATCTCCATTTTAATACGATGAGGTAGACCCATTTTGTGACTGACCCAGGACTTGATAAATTTTTGCAAATCTGAAATATATGGAATTCACATATTCACTTTATCGAGGATTGTCCAGGTCCTAGAGATTTCCAATGAACATGGTATATATGCATAGTTAGCCTTAGACATCCTTAACAAAGAAAATTTATCTCCATTTTAATACGATGAGGTAGACCCATTTTGTGACTGACCCAGGACTTGATCAATTTTTGCAAATCTGAAATATATGGAATTCACATATTCACTCTATGGAGGATTGTCCAGGTCCCAGAGATTTCCAATGAAAATGGTATATATGCATAGTTAGCACTAGACATCCTTAACAAAGGAAATTTATCTCCATTTTAATACGATGAGGTAGACCCATTTTGTGACTGACCCAGGACTTGATCAATTTTTGCAAATCTGAAATATGTGGAATTCACATATTCACTCTATCGAGGATTGTCCAGGTCCCAGAGATTTCCAATGAAAATGGTATATATGCCTAGTTAGCCTTAGACATCCTTAACAAAGAAAATTTATCTCCATTTTAATACGATGAGGTAGACCCATTTTGTGACTGACCCAGGAGTTGATCAATTTTTGCAAATCTGAAATATGTGGAATTCACATATTCACTCTATCGAGGATTGTCCAGGTCCCAGAGATTTCCAATGAAAATGGTATATATGCCTAGTTAGCCTTAGACATCCTTAACAAAGAAAATTTATCTCCATTTTAATACGATGAGGTAGACCCATTTTGTGACTGACCCAGGAGTTGATCAATTTTTGCAAATCTGAAATATGTGGAATTCACATATTCACTCTATCGAGGATTGTCCAGGTCCCAGAGATTTCCAATGAAAATGGTATATATGCCTAGTTAGCCTTAGACATCCTTAACAAAGAAAATTTATCTCCATTTTAATACGATGAGGTAGACCCATTTTGTGACTGACCCAGGAGTTGATCAATTTTTGCAAATCTGAAATATATGGAATTCACATATTCACTCTATCGAGGATTGTCCAGGTCCCAGAGATTTCCAATGAACATGGTATATATGCATAGTTAGCCTTAGACATCCTTAACAAAGAAAATTTATCTTCATTTTAATACGATGAGGTAGACCCATTTTGTGACTGACCCAGGACTTGATCAATTTTTGCAAATCTGAAATATATGGAATTCACATATTCACTCTATCGAGGATTGTCCAGGTCCTAGAGATTTCCAATGAACATGGTATATATGCATAGTTAGCCTTAGACATCTTTAACAAAGGAAATTTATCTCCATTTTAATACGATGAGGTAGACCCATTTTGTGACTGACCCAGGACTTCATAAATTTTTACAAATCTGAAATATATGGAATTCACATATTCACTCTATGGAGGATTGTCCAGGTCCCAGAGATTTCCAATAGACATGGTATATATGCATAGTTAGCCTTAGACATCCTTAACAAAGAAAATTTATCTCCATTTTAATACGATGAGGTAGACCCATTTTGTGACTGACCCAGGACTGGATAAATTTTTGCAAATCTGAAATATATGGAATTCACATATTCACTCTATCGAGGATTGTCCAGGTCCCAGAGATTTCCAATGAAAATGGTATATATGCATAGTTAGCCTTAGACATCCTTAACAAAGAAAATTTATCTCTATTTTAATACGATGAGGTAGACCCATTTTGTGACTGACCCAGGAGTTGATCAATTTTTGCAAATCTGAAATATATGGAATTCACATATTCACTCTATCGAGGATTGTCCAGGTCCCAGAGATTTCCAATGAACATGGTATATATGCATAGTTAGCCTTAGACATCCTTAACAAAGGAAATTTATCTCCATTTTAATACGATGAGGTAGACCCATTTTGTGACTGACCCAGGACTTGATCAATTTTTGCAAATCTGAAATATATGGAATTCACATATTCACTCTATCGAGGATTGTCCAGGTCCTAGAGATTTCCAATGAACATGGTATATATGCATAGTTAGCCTTAGACATCCTTAACAAAGGAAATTTATCTCCATTTTAATACGATGAGGTAGACCCATTTTGTGACTGACCCAGGACTTGATCAATTTTTGCAAATCTGAAATATATGGAATTCACATATTCACTCTATCGAGGATTGTCCAGGTCCTAGAGATTTCCAATGAACATGGTATATATGCATAGTTAGCCTTAGACATCCTTAACAAAGGAAATTTATCTCCATTTTAATACGATGAGGTAGACCCATTTTGTGACTGACCCAGGACTTGATCAATTTTTGCAAATCTGAAATATATGGAATTCACATATTCACTCTATCGAGGATTGTCCAGGTCCTAGAGATTTCCAATGAACATGGTATATATGCATAGTTAGCCTTAGACATCCTTAACAAAGGAAATTTATCTCCATTTTAATACGATGAGGTAGACCCATTTTGTGACTGACCCAGGACTTGATAAATTTTTACAAATCTGAAATATATGGAATTCACATATTCACTCTATGGAGGATTGTCCAGGTCCCAGAGATTTCCAATAGACATGGTATATATGCATAGTTAGCCTTAGACATCCTTAACAAAGAAAATTTATCTCCATTTTAATACGATGAGGTAGACCCATTTTGTGACTGACCCAGGACTGGATAAATTTTTGCAAATCTGAAATATATGGAATTCACATATTCACTCTATCGAGGATTGTCCAGGTCCCAGAGATTTCCAATGAAAATGGTATATATGCATAGTTAGCCTTAGACATCCTTAACAAAGAAAATTTATCTCCATTTTAATACGATGAGGTAGACCCATTTTGTGACTGACCCAGGACTTGATCAATTTTTGCAAATCTGAAATATATGGAATTCACATATTCACTCTATGGAGGATTGTCCAGGTCCCAGAGATTTCCAATGAAAATGGTATATATGCATAGTTAGCACTAGACATCCTTAACAAAGGAAATTTATCTCCATTTTAATACGATGAGGTAGACCCATTTTGTGACTGACCCAGGACTTGATCAATTTTTGCAAATCTGAAATATGTGGAATTCACATATTCACTCTATCGAGGATTGTCCAGGTCCCAGAGATTTCCAATGAAAATGGTATATATGCCTAGTTAGCCTTAGACATCCTTAACAAAGAAAATTTATCTCCATTTTAATACGATGAGGTAGACCCATTTTGTGACTGACCCAGGAGTTGATCAATTTTTGCAAATCTGAAATATGTGGAATTCACATATTCACTCTATCGAGGATTGTCCAGGTCCCAGAGATTTCCAATGAAAATGGTATATATGCCTAGTTAGCCTTAGACATCCTTAACAAAGAAAATTTATCTCCATTTTAATACGATGAGGTAGACCCATTTTGTGACTGACCCAGGAGTTGATCAATTTTTGCAAATCTGAAATATGTGGAATTCACATATTCACTCTATCGAGGATTGTCCAGGTCCCAGAGATTTCCAATGAAAATGGTATATATGCCTAGTTAGCCTTAGACATCCTTAACAAAGAAAATTTATCTCCATTTTAATACGATGAGGTAGACCCATTTTGTGACTGACCCAGGAGTTGATCAATTTTTGCAAATCTGAAATATATGGAATTCACATATTCACTCTATCGAGGATTGTCCAGGTCCCAGAGATTTCCAATGAACATGGTATATATGCATAGTTAGCCTTAGACATCCTTAACAAAGAAAATTTATCTTCATTTTAATACGATGAGGTAGACCCATTTTGTGACTGACCCAGGACTTGATCAATTTTTGCAAATCTGAAATATATGGAATTCACATATTCACTCTATCGAGGATTGTCCAGGTCCTAGAGATTTCCAATGAACATGGTATATATGCATAGTTAGCCTTAGACATCTTTAACAAAGGAAATTTATCTCCATTTTAATACGATGAGGTAGACCCATTTTGTGACTGACCCAGGACTTCATAAATTTTTACAAATCTGAAATATATGGAATTCACATATTCACTCTATGGAGGATTGTCCAGGTCCCAGAGATTTCCAATAGACATGGTATATATGCATAGTTAGCCTTAGACATCCTTAACAAAGAAAATTTATCTCCATTTTAATACGATGAGGTAGACCCATTTTGTGACTGACCCAGGACTGGATAAATTTTTGCAAATCTGAAATATATGGAATTCACATATTCACTCTATCGAGGATTGTCCAGGTCCCAGAGATTTCCAATGAAAATGGTATATATGCATAGTTAGCCTTAGACATCCTTAACAAAGAAAATTTATCTCTATTTTAATACGATGAGGTAGACCCATTTTGTGACTGACCCAGGAGTTGATCAATTTTTGCAAATCTGAAATATATGGAATTCACATATTCACTCTATCGAGGATTGTCCAGGTCCCAGAGATTTCCAATGAACATGGTATATATGCATAGTTAGCCTTAGACATCCTTAACAAAGGAAATTTATCTCCATTTTAATACGATGAGGTAGACCCATTTTGTGACTGACCCAGGACTTGATCAATTTTTGCAAATCTGAAATATATGGAATTCACATATTCACTCTATCGAGGATTGTCCAGGTCCTAGAGATTTCCAATGAACATGGTATATATGCATAGTTAGCCTTAGACATCCTTAACAAAGGAAATTTATCTCCATTTTAATACGATGAGGTAGACCCATTTTGTGACTGACCCAGGACTTGATCAATTTTTGCAAATCTGAAATATATGGAATTCACATATTCACTCTATCGAGGATTGTCCAGGTCCTAGAGATTTCCAATGAACATGGTATATATGCATAGTTAGCCTTAGACATCCTTAACAAAGGAAATTTATCTCCATTTTAATACGATGAGGTAGACCCATTTTGTGACTGACCCAGGACTTGATCAATTTTTGCAAATCTGAAATATATGGAATTCACATATTCACTCTATCGAGGATTGTCCAGGTCCTAGAGATTTCCAATGAACATGGTATATATGCATAGTTAGCCTTAGACATCCTTAACAAAGGAAATTTATCTCCATTTTAATACGATGAGGTAGACCCATTTTGTGACTGACCCAGGACTTGATAAATTTTTACAAATCTGAAATATATGGAATTCACATATTCACTCTATGGAGGATTGTCCAGGTCCCAGAGATTTCCAATAGACATGGTATATATGCATAGTTAGCCTTAGACATCCTTAACAAAGAAAATTTATCTCCATTTTAATACGATGAGGTAGACCCATTTTGTGACTGACCCAGGACTGGATAAATTTTTGCAAATCTGAAATATATGGAATTCACATATTCACTCTATCGAGGATTGTCCAGGTCCCAGAGATTTCCAATGAAAATGGTATATATGCATAGTTAGCCTTAGACATCCTTAACAAAGAAAATTTATCTCCATTTTAATACGATGAGGTAGACCCATTTTGTGACTGACCCAGGACTTGATCAATTTTTGCAAATCTGAAATATATGGAATTCACATATTCACTCTATCGAGGATTGTCCAGGTCCTAGAGATTTCCAATGAACATGGTATATATGCATAGTTAGCCTTAGACATCCTTAACAAAGAAAATTTATCTCCATTTTAATACGATGAGGTAGACCCATTTTGTGACTGACCCAGGACTTGATCAATTTTTACAAATCTGAAATATATGGAATTCACATATTCACTCTATGGAGGATTGTCCAGGTCCCTGAGATTTCCAATGAAAATGGTATATATGCATAGTTAGCCTTAGACATCCTTAACAAAGAAAATTTATCTCCATTTTAATACGATGAGCCATTTTGTGACTGACCCAGGACTTGATCAATTTTTGCAAATCTGAAAGGACTTGATCAATTTTTACAAATCTGAAATATATGAAATTCACATATTAATTTTAGAATTTTTTTATGATCTTATCTGATCGATACTGGCCATTGCTTCTGTTACAAAACTTTATCAAAAATTTAAGCTTAAAGAAATATTTTGCTTGTATAATTGATATCCAACGACTAACATTAAACTTGTATCTGTTGCAATACCTAAAATCCTGCATGGAAATCCTTCAAGGAATAAGAATCATCAAAGGATGGCTCGTAGCTATTCACACCAGAATACTATAACCATATAAAGGCCATTCACGAACCATAACCCGCAAACATCAACTGAAATGGTCAAACCGATAACAGGTTTTTCTTTAAACCACCAATGGTTCCATCAAGAAGGCCAGAACCGACGGACACCAAGTCCAATAATGCACAGTGGTTAAAGCTTTGGCGTTTGGATCGGGAGGTACCGTGTTCGAATTCCGATAGGGGCAGGATGCAAAGTGAAATTTCATCAACAGATTTCGATCTGTGGTGAAATGTAACACATCTATGACCCCCTGTCGGTGTGCAAAACCCATGGGCCGACCCATCTTCCATGCCGGTATAGGCTGGTATGGAGCTTGCAATGTGCAGATGTTCTTAAATCGGTCCTATAGCCGTATGTCCTCGAGTTGGCCGGAAGGCGTAAAGTAAGGACGTAAAAAGCACAACCGCGGAAGAGCAATGTGAGCCTTGAGCCCCAAAACAGATCGCATAGTTACCAATAATAAAAAAAAATATAAAAAAAGTCCAATAATGGCAAATATAAACTATATTCGAGTGCTAATCTAAGGAATAACACCAATTCTGGCCAATGGATCCCCCAAATATCCAATTTCAAGAATTATACACAATTGAGGATCAGCAGGAAGTGACAAAAGAGTGCTATGAAGAAGAGCCTCAACCATACTTCCCCAATAAAAACGAATGTGAGGTGGATGATGAAATTTTTCGACCAGAAGCCTCCCATACTGAATCGGATACGTATATGTCAATACGCGAGTTCGTTCATCCTTCACGGATACTTTCCCTGTCTCCAATTAACGTTAAAACTATGTTTTACGATCGGCAGATAAACTAAAAACTCATTGTACTTATGGGATTTAAAACAAGAGAACCCGCATTGAATTTCTTCTGTTCAAAAACCTAAGATCTTTCTAAATCGGTTCTTAAAATCGAGAAGGTCGAAATCTCACTATTATTTAAGCGTAATTATTCCTCAAAAGCTTACGATATATTATCCAGAAGCAAACTTATCGCCCACCTATATACATCCCCGGCAAATAATGGTATGCAGTTTTAAAAGTTGTGAACTATTGTAACAAATTGCATACTTTTATGGTGGAACAACAGATCAAAGCCGAATTATTCAAAAAAACATATCGAGCAGAATCCAATCATTATAATATTCAAAACTGCGATACATCGATTTAAAATGAACCTGTATTTAACTTAATTAGAACAGAACATCTTAACGCAGAGGATTAGGTGGAAATTTCAAAGTTATGCCATCAATATGAAGAATTATTTCTCAGAAGAGAACAATGTCAGTCTTTTACAAATACTGTAAAACATGAAATACATCTGAAAGATGACAAATCCTTCTTTATTAAAAGTTATCGATACCCTCATTTTCATAAATAGAAAGTCAAAAGACAAATGGATGGATTCATTAACCTCAAAATAAAATCTTCTATCATCAAAGAAGTTTTATACTATAACATCCTCTAAAAATGCAGTTTCTAAATGTACACGTTTAAAAATAAAATAAATTTTTCATTGCAATAGTTTCTCAAAAACTGGTTACAAATGAGTATTTTGAATTTAAATCGCAATCAATTTTCCATTATACGATAAAAAAGCTCAACTTGCATTATCCGTTAAATCCACACCTCCCAACGCAGCATAACTATATAGATTTTCGGTACATAAATTATGAATATTTTTTTATCATTATAATGTTACATGTTTTTCGTGTTGGTTTTATTTTTTAATTTGTCGCAATTTAATTTTACATTTGTGTGGTTTCTTCTTGTTATAAACTACTGCATCGCACAGTGCGCGTTAATCAAATATCCTCCTTCTTCCGTGGCAAAAATGAAAATCCACCGAAATCAATCGATTTCAAAATATTACGGTATGACGATATAAAATTATACGAGCAAAGAATACACAAGGAATTATAATTTTATTATATGTATAAGAAGTTTTACAATGCACAGAGATTCTTCAGATTTAGCTTCTTGCCATATAGTTCTGGAAAAATAAGATTTTTCATTCCAAAGTTTTTCCGCTGAAAATGTAATTTCATATATATTTCTGTGTCATACCCGATAAATAAATATGTATGAGGATCGAAACATTATTAGTGATTTAATGGGTGGGGAAATCGGTTCGTACTCAAATATTTTCCAGATATAGCGAGCACAGTGCTAAAATTTATTTTCGGTACACAAAATTCTAAGAATACTCGCATCATTTATGCTCGTTTGGATGGGTACAGCACAGGCACAGCATACAAACATGGATAAGATGCGGCACGGTTTATTGTTACAAAAAAAGGATATTTTTTATTACAAATACAAATAATGATAAATTTTTCTTATGAATTTTAAAATTAGAGAGACGAACTTAAATTATTTAAATTGAATTTGTACAACCGGATTATCGTGAAAAATGGCACAGTGTTAAAAATAATATCTTATACGTGCGTGGGTACAAGTGTGCAAAGGAAGCTCTTATACGACAAATTGTATTATTGTTGACGGATATCCATTTCATATAAAAATAATGTTAATACGTTTACATATTCAGGAATCACAAAGATGATTTGATTTAAATAAAATATGTTTTAGGGCCAACCGGAAATAATTTTATTAGAAATTTATATGCATGTCATGTATCATTTATCTACCAGCATTTCATTGTTTGTAGTATGCGTATTCGTACATATATGGAAAACTCAAACCTATTTGGCTACGACAGTGCACCGATCAGTGGTAAAATGTTGTAGTAAATGTAACGATTCCGAATAACCGCAATTCTCATTTTGTGTCTGTCAATAATTTATACTTTGATCCGTATAGAGAAGTCAGATATATCGGAAGTGTTATTATTATTAACTGTTAAGTTAACTTAAGAGGTGTGGGTTAAATCAGTGATAATGTATCTGCATTCATATTTTTTACTCTCTTCTTATATAGAGTGTCCCAAAATTGGCAGATCAAACAAAGCACCCTGATGTCTTAGAGCTCATTTCCAATAATAATTACCAAGTAAAGTTTTTATTCCACTTTTAGTGTTTTTTTAATGAAATCGCATGCGCACCCACCAAAAAATTTAAAAGAAACCAATAATTCTTTTGTTTAACTTTTTTTTAATATGATCTAGAAGAGCGTGGTGCCTTTCCAATAAAATTATTTTTGTCAAATAAAAACTTTGGTTTTGTAATTTATTTATTTATTTATTTACATATATGAAATTTTGAAGAATTGTGCATTCCATTTTGAGCATCCGAGCTCATTTATAATGGATATGCAGTTCAATTGAGTTCCAAATAAATTTTCCGCTGTTTTGTTTTTAAAAAGTTGTTGAAATGAGATCAGCGATTACAAAAACAACATGAGGGCCGAATACAGCTACACTGTCCGCCAGCCAATATAATTACATCGCCCCTCATGGCTGGTCTCCAGTCGGAAAAAAAAATCTAGTCCATTTTTTTTCTCATGACATTTTTTAGTACAATTTCCAAAATACATACGCAAAACTGGTTTTGAGCATGCGCATTAAAATGTTGTCAAGAGAGGGAAAGATCAGAATATTCAATATTTTTGCCATGACGTTGTGCCAATTGAGCATAAATTATATTTTTACGCTCAATTTGAGTGCACATTTATTTGGTTTTGACATTTTAAACTTCAAAATAAAAAATCGTGTAGGTACATTTTGTTCGTTAAAATAATCGTGCTTATACATAATAATAAAAGTGAAATTTAACTAGCTAATTAAACATAATAACACTGATTCAAAATAATAAATACACTTGGATCTCGATTATCCGGGATCCGATTATCCGTGAACCTCTATTATCCGGGATTTTTCGTATGCATCCAATTTTTTTTAGTCTTTTGGTTAACCGGGATTTCATCTGATTAACCGGGAATTTTTCAGTAAAATTTAAATTTGTCTATGCCGTAGCTGATGAAAGCTATTTTTTTGTGATAGTATTTTAATTTTTTATTGTTTCAAACAGAATTTATAAATGAAATGGTATTTACATACATATGTATATAAATTCGTAATTACATATTTTGATTTTATATTACATATTTTTTATAATAATGTAATTAACGTGATTTTGATATTTATTATTAAAATATAAAATATAAGTGCAAAACTGCGATAAGTGCAAACACTCTTGTGTTTTAAGTCTATAATAACGATTAATTCGATTAACCGGGATTTTTGATTATCCGGGAGACCTCCGGTCCCGCTCATCCCGGATAATCGAGATTCAAGTGTAATTTCTAAAGTTTAAATTGAATCTTTATTTAAATAATTTTCTGGTTAATTTTGTGCCGTGGATATGAAATGTAAATATACATAAATATTTTTATTGTTACATATGGCAGGCATCACATACCAATTTAAAATAGCTATATTATATATTTTTAGGCTGAATTTTAATTTTAGGTATTTTAATGTTAGGTAGTCGGAGTAGCTGTATCGCTGATGGCCTGATCAGACCACTAGTTCACTTGGTTTTGGAGTTTCATACTTTATTAATTTTATTTCAGGCAGAAATGGTAATAATTTTCTTCATCTCCTAACACTTTAATATTTTTCAGCAATCGAAGAAAAGTTAATAAATATTTTGAAAACCCCAAATTTTTGTTATTGGTGGAGACTACCCATCCCCAATTAAAAAATATGTCAAAGCGGAGTTCGTTATGGCAAACGATTCAAATTGAAGTAGGACATCTAGACGTCCAAAAAATGTATCGTAATTTAAAACGGCGATACACAAATCTAAAACGCAGTCGGTCTGGGAAAAGTGGAGATGCGAAGAAACAGCTTACAGCCGAAAATATACAATTTTTAAAAGAAATGGAATATTTTGAAAAATACTTTATTAGCGCAGAGTTAGTACCATTTTATAAATTATAACTATTTATTTTAGAATTAATCTTATTTTATTTTAATTGCAGAACTGTTATTTCTAATTATGAACCTACGGTGGTCGAGAAATCTGAATCCCACTCATTTCTGGACGATTTCAGCAAGGAAATAATAGGAAGAAGCATATGCCGATGAAATTTTTCCATTTCCTGAGCTGCCGTATTTCGACGATAGAGATACCGATGAATGCCAAGCGACGGATTCGAGCGAAATTTTGGTTACTTCGGTCATTGAACCTACATTGTCGATCCAGCCTATTGCTCAATCAACAGAGCCGCCTAACTCTACAGGAGTCCAATCACAATTGGATACACTTTCTGGTCCGTCAAGCAACAATTTAGGGCCAATTCGAACCAAGACAAAAAATCGAGCCAACAGAACTTCTCGAACCCCAACATCGACAACTGGTTACACTCCTCATTACATTCGAGATATCGTCGACGATATTGGAAAGCAACAGAAAGTTGCTTGGGAGATGTTTCGTGCGAAGTGTGTTCCTCCATCTACTGCTGCACCAACATCTTCGACGGACTATATTAGCCAATACGTTTCTTATTTGGAAAGTAGGTTGCGATGTTTATCGGAAGATGAAATAAAAATTAAAATTAGAGAAATTAACCAAGTGTTGGATTCATAATAATTTATTTTTTATTTAATTTATTTTTATTTGTACCTGTAAAATAAATATTATAATTATAAAATAATTATATATATTGGGGGTACAAATTGAAAATGCGGGATTTTTTGCTATTTTTGAACGTTTATTCTGAAAAAATGGTAACAAATGAATTATTCAAAATATTGTCCATCGCTAGCCACAACTTTTTCCCATCTTTCTGGCAATTTACGGATACCGTCGCGAAAAAATTCGGCCGGCTTGGCTGCTATCCAGTCATCGACCCATTTTTGGGCTTCTTCGTAAGAATGGAAGCGCTGGTCAGCTAGGTCATGTGTCATCGATCGGAAAAGGTGGTAATCGGAAGGAGCAATATCTGGGCTATACGGCGGGTGGGGTAAGACTTCCCATTTCAGCGTTTGTAGGTATGTTTTGACCGGCGCTGCAACATGTGGCCGAGCGTTGTCATGTTGCAAAATTACTTTGTCGTGTCTTTGCTCGTATTGTGGCCGTTTTTCTTTGAGTGCGCGGCTCAAACGCATCAATTGAGTTCGGTATAGTGCTCCTGTGATGGTTTCGTTCGATTTCAATAGCTCATAATACACCACACCCAGCTGGTCCCACCAAATACAGAGCATGAGCTTGGCGCCGTGAATATTTGGTTTGGCCGTCGATGATGATGCATGGCCGGGGTAACCATATGATTTTTTGCGCTTCGGGTTATCGTAGTGGATCCACTTTTCATCACCAGTGACAATGCGATGCAAAAAAACCCTTCCGTTTTTGCCGTTCGAGCAGCAGTTCGCATGCAAAAAAACGGCGCTCGACGTCTCTCGGCTTCAGCTCATACGGCACCCAATGTCCTTGCTTTTGGATCATTCCGAGGGCTTTTATACGATGGGAAATGGCTTGTTGTGTCACTCTCAATGAATCTGCGAGCTCTTGTTGAGTTTGACACGAGTCTTCATTGAGTATTGCCTCCAACTCAGCATTCTCAAACTTTTTCACTTGGCCCGGCTGCTCTTTGTCCTCAACGTCAAAATCACCACTTCTAAACCGCACAAACCATCTCTCGCACGTTGAAACCGATGGAACATGACTCGGATAAGCCTCGGAGACCAATCGATGTGCTTCAGCAGCACTTTTCTTCAAATTAAAGAAGTAAATTAAAACTTCCCGCAAATGCTGTTTTGTTGGCACGAAACTCGACATATTGAGAGCTCAAAAAAACTATGAATTTGACACTGCGACAAATTGACACATACTGAAAATTAAAGCTATAAGACGTAGCTTTGACATGAACATAGTCACAGTACTGCCTGATGCGTATAGCGTTAGTAACGCCATCTGTTATCAATCCCGCATTTTCAATTTGTACCCCCAATAATTATAAAATAAATATTCCTTTTTTTAATTTTAACTAATTGGTTGTCCTGAAAAGGACAGTTTTAATTACAAATGAATGTAATTGTTTAAATGATGTGTTCACTCTCCTCACTCTATATACATTTGTTGCCATGATAGTGGATTGTCGTTAATAAAATATTTTGTAAACTCTTTTCTTATGTTAGAAGCGTAGCGTGTTGAATTATTTGTACCCAGTCTTCCAATTGGTTGCATGTTGAACTGAGAACGCCATTGTCCCTCAGCGGTTCCTCCATTGATAAGATCTCGGTCTACCAGATCACGATCAATATACCGGCTGCTTTCGTCAATCATCCAATTATGAAGGCAGATTGTTGCTTGTATGATTTTTAACACGGTTGGGCGGCTTGCATTGATAGGTCGTCTGGAAATTCTAAACTTTGAAGCTAGAATTCAAAACGCATTTTCAATTGTACGTCGACATCTTGATAACCGATAATTAAAGATCTTTTGATCAAGCGGCAATCAACCTATATTACGTTCTGGATTAGAACGCATTAAATTTGGAAGCAGAGAAAATGCTTTATCACTTACAAAGTTGAAAGGGACAACTGTTTCCGTATACTTGGTAGATTCGTATCTGCTGGAAAATTCATAAACGACGGTCTATTTAGGATTCCAGATCCAAAAATCGGCTTGCGGAAAATTCCTTCATCACTATTTCGGCCAGCACTACCAATATCCACCATAGTAAATCGATAACGATCATCGCATACAGCCATTAACACAACTGAATGTTGGTGTTTGTAATGGCTTGATCCCGAATTACCAAATGCCTGAAATAAAAACAATTAAATTTGGTAATAATAATTTTATATATATGCAATTAATAATACCTGGATGTTAACGTGTTTCCCATCTATAGCTCCTAAACAATTTGGAAAATTCCAGATAGCTTCAAAATCTGAGCTAAATGTTCGCCACTCTGCTTCTGTTTTTGGCGCCAATACAACTTGTAAAAGACAGTCCCATATAACGGAACATGTCTCCCTAATTACTTTAGAAGTAGTGGATTTCCCGATGCGATATCCATATTTGCCGATGGACACCATGAAATCCCCACTAGCTAAGTATCTGCAATTATAGAAATGCATAATTAAAATGTGGATAAAATTATAAAATAATAAACTTACCTCAAAGTTAAGGACAATCTCTCGGCCGGCGTAATAATTTCACGTCGTGTTGCATCTCGTTGTAGGCGCGGCCCAATTATATTTATTAATTTGTCAAATTCGAACGGATACATCCGATGGAAATTTCGGAATATATCATCATCTCGCAAGCGCATTTCTTTCACAAGATTATGGAAAACCTTGACGTTTTTCCTTATTCCCAATGGATGTACCCAATACCGTCTTGCAGGCCTTTCAACACAATCATCTGTTAAATCAGCTAACAGTGACAACAAAAATATATGCTGCGAACATATAATGTCGTATTCCAACATACTATTGATATCATATTCGTCCATATTAAATAAATACAATTTTTATTTATTTAAATTATTACACAATGACAATTAGAAATTAAATTAATATTCACAATAATATTATTAATAATCCAATAGATTATTACAGCTCAAATGAAAATCTTTGTTTATGTAGGTTGTCGCAAAATTATCGCACTGTCTAAAATGACACATCAAATAATTTTTGCCGCGTCATCAAAACAGAGATAATATTATTATTTTTATTAGTGTAGTAGTAAGTATACTATACTAAAAATGTCATGAGCTGAATTCATTTTTTTCCCTTCAAGAGAAAAATATTTGACTGGAGACCAGCCCTCAGTCTCATGTCACGCAAACACAAAAGCACCTGGACCATTCACAGCATAGAAGTCCATAGAGGACCATTCACAGCAAAGTCTGGAACAATTCCTGTACTCACTGCAAATTCCTATACGACCGTCTCAACAAATTCTGGAACACACTTTCTTTGTAAACTTTTTTTTGTTTCTCAAAATTTTTTGTTGATATTTAAGTGACGCCAGGGGGAAAAGAATGTACTACAGAAAGTTGACTCACTATCAGAAAAATATGCAAATAATGCAAATTTTAGAATGTTGTTCATCAATTTTTTTCACAAAGTAAGTCGTGTTTATTAAAAAACGCACTTAACAATCACCCCTATTGTGATTGTCGTGTCGATGTCGATTTTCCGACGACTGCTAAAATTAGCATTATGAATGTCGCTATCAATCGACGTTTGTCATAAAAACGCCATTTTTTTGTCGATGGCATTTTTGTTCGCGACTTACAAATTTGTGAGCCGTAATCAATAAAAAACTATAGAAAAATATTAAGAAAATTAATTTTCTATGAAATCATTTATTAAAATCAACAAGAGTAATTAATAAACACATTACTAATTTTATTTAAATTAATTGTAATTCAACAATAAATTTGTATGCGTTTCTACAACCAGAAGCAACAATTCTAAATTTATTGTAAATTTTAGGATTGAAATTCATACTGATGCGCTTTTCTTGGTAAGTAAATTCTTACGTACACACGTGTTATGTACATAAGTTTTTACTTTTCCTATTTATAAAACCTTTAGTTGCAAATTTAAGCGAAATATCTATCGTAATATAGTAAATAAAATTCAATTTAATTTATCTGACATTCAAACTGACAGCTTCTTGACAAAACCTAACAACAAACCTAAGTTACGATTGCTAAGTTAACCGAAAAATTCACAATAACTCACATTTTTTCAATTGGAACGTGGCAGCACTCTTTAGTCGATTCGTGATAGTTACGCAATACAAAATAAACATCGACACGACAAGGAAAAGTCGTGTCGTTTGTCGATCGACACGACAACCACAATAAGGGTGAATATTTCGAGTTCTAAAATAGATGCTTTGTCAGGATTTCATTCGAATGTCCCGGATTTCTCGAATTTTCATCTGATTCCCCTGGATTTCCACCAGGTACCTTGGAAATCTGTGACAAATCCGCAAGAAACCCGAGAAAACTGGGGGTAATCCTGAGATTGGAAAATCTGGAGAAAATCTGGCAGAAATCCTGGAAATTTGGGTGAGATTCGGGGGAAATCCGCAAGAAAACAGGAAAAATCGGGAAATTTTTGTGGAAATCCGGGAAATTTGGGGGAAGTCCGTTCAATAGACTTCTTGTTTAACATGCGCAAAAGTCGATTGCTAATATTCACTTGAATTTTCCGCATACTATCCAAATAGGAGACGCCATAGGCTAAGAATCTTGAACGTATACACATAATTTAAATGTTTACACTTTCGAGTATTCATTGTAAGAAAAATATACTTTAGAAACATTTTAGCTTAAAGCGGCCCTTGCTGATGGTTGGTACTGGTTTTTAGGTAATATGATGCTAAGTAGCGCTTTATCGACAAGATATAGCTTGTATCAAGTACAAGTTCTGTTAAATTAATCAAATTATAAACTTTTACAATAGCTGTTTTGCTTAGTCAAAGTTCGCTTAGCTTACACTGAACTGTATCCAAACATTTACCTTTAATTTTATTATTTTGAAAGCTTGTTTACACATTGTGCTTCCTTTCAACTTCTTGTTTTTTGTACTCACCGCACTATATTTATGTAACAGAAAAAGAATTGGTTATAAATTTCCTAATTATTTAAAATACATTTTAAATGAAATTTCAACGATGTTTTCTAAACGTGGCTGGAGTTCAGTTAAACAGAATTTAGATCTTTATATTACCGTTCAATTTCAAAAAGGTTGCGAGAGTGTTTGCAAAGTAACAATATTCTGCACTTTATTAATTATTATTATTATTTTCTAAATTGTACCATTAAAAATTTCCATCATGAATGTAAGCTTCTAATTATTACCGAAAAGCATAATGTTTATAATTAAACATAAGGCGCAAATTTCCAACATATTTCCCATTCGCAATTTATACAGCCGCGCGTATACCCTACGTAAGCGTAAATAATTCATACGCCACTTGAACAAAATCATTACAGAATTTATAACATCGTTTTCCATATTATCATTCGCGTTTTGTGTTCCCTCCACAAACACCCCACGCCTCGTATTCTTTTTTTTTTTTTTTTTAAAGATATAATATAAAAATATTGCAATTTTCATTTCTAATTAAGTTTCAGTTTCTTTCCTGCTCGTATCTATACACAGCATCTTCATAATTCTTATGTTTAACTAAAGAAAAACTTTTACAACCAGAAAATTTTTCATTAGTTTTCTATCTTAAACAAAAAAAAATGTTCGCGAGTAACGATACCAATGCGTGTTGAGTTTGTCTTATCTATATACGAATATATAAGTATATAGTTTCTATACATCTTATACGTTGTACATATATTTGAAGTTGTGGAGAAATATGAAGACCGAAAAGAAGATGAAAACCTTAAGAAAAATATGTATAAAAAAATAATATTTCAAAATAATAAAAAAAAAAAAAATTTACTGTACAAAGTATTCGACACAAAAATATGCGGGACTTAAATTAATTTTAACGAGGCTTAATTGGATGAATTTGTATTGGTTTCACTGGTTTGTTGTATACTATACAGTACAAGTATATAGAGACGAGATGTATTATATAAAAGATACTGCAATATATGGGATAGTTTTCATATAGGGTGGTTATTTGGAGAACTAGTAGGAAAACTATCAAGCACGCTAAGATTGATAAGCTAAGGGTATTTGAATTTTGAATATTTTAAAGAACTAAGCCAGGTTAGCTCTAGGATCTAAACATGCATATGAAATTATGTTCCACGATTCTAACCCAGATATTAAAAAAAAAATCATCAGGTAACACTAATTATAGATGCAATTGCTCTTGTGAGTAGTTAGCACAGCTAAATTGATTTCAAATAAATAATTATTTGTGAAGTTAGTCCAGGCTGCAATTTATTAGAAATGACTTTAAATACAAAAACAATATTCGTTCGATTCAAATTTTAGGAATTTTAGCCAACTTAGCGAAATCGAGCGTTGGACCAGATATACCCATTCAACTAGCACTTGAATAAAAATTATTTTAAAATTTGACACGTTAAAAGTATAAATTTATCGGATTAAGGCTATGTGTTTCTGAGATGGACAAATGCATGTCTTACTTTTAGTAAAATTAGAAAACAATCGTTCTGCGGCAGCTTAGCGAAATACCACTGGGATTTCCCAATTTATGGAAAATGCCTAAGTATGAAGTTTCATGCCAATCCATCAATCCGTAAAGGATGTACGCATAAGCCAAATTTTTTACTGAAAAACAGTTTTTTGACAAAAATCGTGATTTTCACTTAAATTTTGGAAAACTGATCTGAACCGCTATTGCTGCAAAATTAATTTACAATCAGCCAGTTCAAACCTGTTTTTCTCGTAAATGATATACTTTTCAAAATATATTCAAAAACGGGAAAACTGCTATGGAAGCTCGACTTCTAGTAGACCGATTTCGTCCAAAATTAAATGAAGAGAAAGATTAGGTATGAGTTTTTATCCAATCAATCAGTCCTTCTAGGCTGTACAGGAGCCGAAATTTTATTAGAAAAAGGTTTTTTTTTTTTTTTTTCAAAAACGTCATTTCTTAAATTTTGAATAAATGATATGGACAGGTATTGTTGCAAAATTAATTTAGAAAATTTTATAGTTTATAGTCGTTTTTATCGTAAAAGCTGCTATGGAGGCTGTCGCTTCTGGTGGGCCGATTTCAACAAAAATCATTAGCGTCTCTCGATTTATGAGAAAAGCTTAAGTAGAAGTTTCATTCCGATTAGTCAATCCTTCGAGGCTGTCGGCAGACTTCGGTGGCAGAATTTGGATTTCGGCGATATAGTAAATGATGAATTCGCAAAAATTTCGATGTCAAAATTTTTCGAAATTATTTTGAGTAAATAAAATATACGCATACAGTGCGCGAGATAGTGTCAAATTTTTGTTGTTGTATATGTCATCTCCTTGAAAGACGTTAACATTTCAGCAGCCTATGGCAGTAGTGGCAAAGGGCAGATGCGAGTAATCGCTCGAGCTATCTCACCATAGCTATTTTTGACTGTCACAATTCTTTTAAAGTTTCCCGTCCTATTTGCCATTGTCAACATTTATTAATACTTGGTCACCACATGATACGCTGCTGAAGTTGTAGCAAGTGTCCGATGACCACAGAGTCCAAAAGTGCTGATGAAACTGTTCTACTAGAATCCATCACATAGTGAAGACTAAATTTTGTTCTTAAACATCGGGTTTCGAAATCGATGGGGGTGTGCCAATCAAACTTCGGCCACGGTAGCATATTACTGAGATAATTTGCCAATTGGTAGAGTGGTTGCCGCAGATGGTGTTTGGTGGCACGGCAGCTTCTTATATTCTCCCAAAATGATGGAGCAAAATCTTAACTAATTTTGTCTATCACGCACAGCTTCGAAAAATCTTTTTATGGCTTTGGCTGCAAAATAGTTTGTACAGTTTATGTAACTCATTTTTGGTACCAACGAATACAGTCTGATGTCGTAAGAACGGTCACCAATTCAAAGTGTATAGCTTTGGTCGCAAAACATACAAATATACATATAAATATGCATTGGTCGGCCGCTTTCCTCGTACCTCTTATTCAATTCCCAATATTGGTGAATGGCGGAAGATGGTAATGTAGATAGTGTCTTTGAAATAGTAACCGAAAGATGGTAATGCAGATATTGCATTTACTAACCCAGCCAAACTGTGGTAATGTAGATATTAATTGATGAAATATTTTAAAATGTCGATAATGCAGATTGTGGAAATGTCAATAACAGGCATCTACACAATAGCCATGAGACGCAGTCACAATTAGCTGATGAATGAGTTGTATATCAAGATTTAGACAGATGAACTATTTGATTGTATCAATTGGATGAACCATGACACTACGTAGAATATGATTATGTGTTTGGAGTAGGTTTTATTCGGCTATATTGGTGAAATGTTCCATTTTCCGTTGTTCCGACGATAAATTTGTCCATCATTCGAGGCCTTGCCAGATGGACACCAATCTGACTAGGCTGGTTCAATAGCCCATGACCATAGGTAGATTTTGATTACAGATTAAGGGTGGGTCTGATGTGGTTATAGGGCTGAAATTTTGATTTTCCCCATTGTACAACGATAAAATCGTTCGTCATTCGTGATTTTGGCATATACACACCAATTTGACTATGCCAATTCGATAGTCCATGACCATAGGTAGATTCTAATTATAATTTAGGGGGGGGGGGGAGGAGTCTGATGGGGTTAAAGGAATGAAGCGACATATCTGCCTCATACAGCCGAAAGTAGTCGATAAAGCAGATTGAAAATTATTTAACATCGTCAAGATTCGTTCGTCATTCGAGATTTTGGCATATAGACACCAATCTGACTATGCCGATTCGATAGCCCATGACCATAGGTAGATTTTAATTATATATAAGGGGCGAGTCTGATGAGGTTATATAGGTGAAATTTTGAATTATATATAATCCTATAATCAAAATCTACCTGTGGTTATGGGTTACTGAATCGGCACTATCAGATTAGTGTCTATATTATGCCAAAATCTTGAATGACGAACGATTTTGTGGTTGAAAAATGGGAAAAATCAAAATGTCACCCCTATAACTGATCACGAGTGTTTCAGGAAACCTACTCACACGTAAATCTTTTGAATTTTGTAGAATAGATTTCTAATTTGAATCTTGCAGAACCCCCAGTATGTGTCTCTTAGAAGATGCCTTTCTTATTAGCATTTTGAAAACTTGCATATACACTTGCCTTCTTTTCATGGTTTAGTAGTACGATTTTTTATGTCATAATATAATAAGTAAGTTTTGTGTGCTTGCACCATTATTTATTATATGCCCAAAATATGTTATAAGGTTATAACATACAATACTAATGAAACAACAACAATAATAAAGAAATTCTTTGCAATAAAATCTTTGGAAATGGACGCGCTGAAAATCTAAAATTTATTTTTATTTCAAATCTATTCTTATATTTTTTAAGATTTCTGTGCAACATTTGTTGCATGTAACAAATTTAGGATTTTGTGCAACACGTGCAACGCTTACCATTTAACCTTTCGATATTAAATCAATCGGGGTTCGTTTGCCGTAGCAAATGGTTTACAGCAAATATTTTTAAATGGGAAGGTTCAAAAACAATCCAATAAAAACCCGTACAAGTGGTGCAGTGGTTAAAGCTTCGGCACTTGAACTGGGGGGTACTGGGTTCGAATCCTACCAGAGGCAGGGTGTAAAACGAATTTTCATCATCGATTACGATCGGTGATGTTATAATAAACACAACTTAGACCCTCTGTTATAGTGCAGAATTCAGCGTCGACCCACCGTCCATGTCAGGTTTACATGGAGCTTGGAACCTGCAGGTGGTATACTGTAATTGTGTGAGTAGATGACTCGGTGTGTGTGTGCATGAATGAAATGGAGAGTATTAATTGACCTGAAACGGACAATAAATCCATTGGATGATAAATATTTTCTTTTCTTATGTAAAAAAAAACCGTGGGGTCGGTCCATTAAAATATTGTAGGGTTGTGAACTTTAGTAGCTATATAGCGCTGTTCATTAAGTTGACCAATAATTAAACGGCATACAGCTCAAGTCTTGGAAGTGATATCTTCTTGATTGCTGGTTTGACAATTTTCCATCAATATTTTAGCAGAGGACGTCTACTCGTATTAGTCCTACATACATTGGTTCGCTAGCGCATCTAAAACCCCATTCTGAAGTTCAAGAATCTTGGTCATATTGAAGAAATCGAGCCATTCATATTTTGTTAAGTTCAATTAATTGGAACGAAAAGTGTAACCATTTTGTATTCATACTTTGAGATGCAGTTTCTCCGAGCTCAGAAATCTGCGAGTACACATAATCTGAGAATTCTACAGTGAAGTGAGTGAGCAAAGCTAGAGAGAGACGACGAAGTCACCAGAATTAGCAAATATAGATTATCTCAAATGAGGTGGAAAAAAATGGTGAAGTAAACGTACAAGCGCAAGAAATTACTTAATGTTCTCTGGAAGAGATGACACATCTGAACAAGGTGTGGGAATATTAACCACGGCGTAATCAAAGAAGGCACTAATGGTACTAATATGGAATGGAAACCAAGTAATAGCAAAATAATCGTAGTGAAATTCCATTCAAAAATGCGAAACACCAATCATAATTTAGCGGGAGGATGAGTTCTAATGAGCAATTATAAACCACAATAGCAAGGACATGCATAAATGTGACAAGATAATATTTACAAGGAGATTTTAATACAGATATTGGAACAGATAACACCAACCAGACAACCCCCATGGATAAACTAACACTAACTCTGTGCGTAATAGTAATGGAGAACGAGTCATCGATTTATGCGTCACAAACCAGCTACACAAATACACATGGGCAATGAAGGTCCAGACCTTCACAGTGACCATCAATAGGTTATATCACAAATCCAAATTAAACCTGAGGCTGTAAAACGCAACAAGATAGATCGAAAGAAATTTAACATCGTGAGATTAAAAGATGCCGACACAAGAAACATATATTGCCCAAGCTTAGTCCCCAAACAAATGAAGAAGCAACCATCAGTAAAAATCTTTATCAAATATTTATGGAAGAAAATTGAAGTACGTCGCCTACTCAAGTTTTAAATGTACCAACAAAACACATCGGAGCTGAAACGTCAATACGAAGATACGGCACGAGAAATCAAGAAAATAACAAAGAGTCACAGCAGAAGAGGCTGCAGCAATAATAAGGAATACATCTGGTCAAATCGTAACAACAGATGAAGCACAACTAAAGAGATGGAAGGAACATTTATGAGATAACATCATTAATAATTCACAAAAAAGTTTAGAGTTAAGAATTGGCGCTAAGAACTAAACTATCAACACTCCCTCAACGGAGCGGGAAGTTAACGATGTAATTGCTAAAATGAAGAATAGCGAATTAGAGACCTTCTAACGGACAAAATACCAGTTGAAATATTCACAGAAGTATTAAATTTCAATAGAATACCGTGAAAATGGAAAAAGGAAGACTTGACTATATCGATTCCCAAAGGTGATATGAAAGAAAAAAATTTGGCGGGTTACCAAGCATAAAAGTATTAGCAATGATTATCCTGGATAGAACTCTACTGACAATTATCTCGAAGGAAAGAAAGGAGCAAGCTGGTTTCAGGTCGCGACGAAGTTGCATCGATCATAACAACACAACGCTTTACCTATTATTCGTGAACAATAATTACTGAAAATATATACAGCGAGGCGGGTAATCGAGTTCAATACAAAGGCAACAAAAGTGAATCTTATTGTAACAGCCAAGGGGTAAGACAAGGGCGACCCATTCTGTTCATGTATGAATTATTGATTTAAATTAATTGTTACCGGGAGTGTCGCGACCGATCTCTTCTGATTTCAACACGGCATCTTGTCCGCCATAAAAATAAATGGACGTATTGTGCCAATCTCAACATACGGTTGGTCTTGGGAATTTTTGTATAGACAGAGGTCATCATGTTGTATTCGGGTTATATGTTCTGAATTCAATCGGGTTATATATGTTCTGATATGCAAGAAATCTTAAAAAAGTAAAAGATAAAAATTTCGTCAAAAAATAAAAAAAAAATCCTAGAGTCCGTTCGTAGTATCACCTACCGGGTCCAATTGTGAATCTAAATCTAAGAACCTACCCAAATACACACATAAAATTTCATCAAAATCGGTCCGGCCGTTTAGGAGGAGTTCAATTCCAAACAAACGTATACAGAAGAATTATTTAAATAAAGATTGGCTTTTGCACCAATCTCAACATATGGCTGGCTTTCATAATTTTATGAAAGATATTTGAAGCTTTAAATCGTCTATTATCATATTTTGTGACATTTTAAAATTTTCTGGGATGAATTTAAAAATCCTGGGATGGGATATACCTAGTATTGCCTGATAAACATTTTTTATTTTTCTGGGATGAAATACTGGGATAACTTCACTCATTTTAAATAAATCTAGTATTACGACATTTGTTGCGGACCTCAAATATTGAAAAATCATCATCAAGTATATTTGTGCTTGATCACCCTGTTACCTCAGTTATTCTTATTGTTATTTAGTTCTACCATCAAAAGTGTATATAATTTCCTATGTACAATGTTAGATTTATAAAGTTCCCATACAGCGATCATAAATCCATTGTCCGAACGGTGAATACTTTCTTCGATAATGTACCCCTCTGACTATGGTCATGTACATTACACACTTAAATTATAAATTAATGAGATTCATTTTGTAAAATATATTTCCAGTGAGTATAGCTGCTATTCATATATATAGGGTCTCTATCGTGAAGTCTAAGTACCTATATATTATATACTTTAGTATAGGTTCATTAAATCATTACACAACAATATAATGATCGCCGTCCAACACAGAAAAATGTCAAAATGTTATTTTGAAATGAAAAAAAAATAAATTTTGCTTCTCGCAGTCAACTGTGCTCTCGACGCGATCAAACAGCTAACGCAACAAAAAAAAACTGATATTAATTAGGATGTGACGTCACGATAATACAAAATAAAAAACAGAATATACAAAATATGATAATAGTGATAATAATAACAATATAGTAATGATCATTTGCACTTTATGATCTCGTTTTATTTTACGACCGATCGTTTCATTATAAAATTCGTGGTATTTTTGAATCATTTGCGTGCTAACTTAGAGAACAGTTTGACGTTGCTGGCGTGTTTACAATATTTATCATTTTTGTGATCTGACGTATATGATGATTATTTTATGATTCGATCGAATTGTTACAGTATTTCGTGGAAAATTTATAGATCAATTTGATTTCTACTAGGGTATTAAAATTATGGTTACGTGTAGTGCATCGTAACGACTGTAGAATATATGTAATGTCTGATTTAAATTTTATTATGTTTGCAATGCCCATGCGGGTTGAAAATCTGTAAGGTTAATGCCCTTATTTCTTCACAGTTTTGTAATGAATTGTTTTTTGGGGCTGGAATGACAGAATAAGGCTTGTATGATATTTTAGATTGATTTGTATTTAAACATACCTATTATGTTCTGAAACAAACGGGCAAACAATAAAGGAGTTGAATAATTTTTTTTTTTACCATAAGAACCATGAACTGGGATGGCCTTAGAAATATCTTTGTGGGTCGTTGGCCAAGAACCAAAAAGTTTTTTACTTGCCGTTTCGTTTTCTGCAAATTTTCCATGAAGAAGTCACTATAAGGTCATAGTGCTATGTCTAAAGGTTTTAATATTTTTGGGCTATTTTGGGTCTGTTAATGAGAGGAAGCACTTGTGTTGGAATTTAACTTTATTCTGCGTTATTTTTACTTAAAAGGTTTAATCATAAATACATTTTCTACGATCTAACAAGATTACGGGAAATAAATAAAATACAAAATTATGTTAAAAATTAATGTTTAGTGCATTGGTGTCAAGTGTTCGAAAATATTTCAGACTGATATGTATTGGGCAACTCCCGGCGAAAATAATATTTAGACTAGGCGCATTTCTGTGGTTGAACCGTTAATTGATGGTCAATAGCTTTTTGTGATAAATCCTTCATCAGATCCGCTGCTGGTGGTTCATATATTTTTTCCACAGGTTGGGATAGTTCATCTTCCATTTCGATATCGTCATCTCTTGACAAAATTTGTCATTAATTGATTTGCTAGACATTCTTTCTAGGATTTTATCAATAATTTTAAGAATCGATGCTTTTGGAAGTTTCCGAAAAATATCAGCATGTGAATTTTTTTGGACATCTACCACCTGATATTTGTTATGGAGACACTGAAGTAAACTAGATAAATCGGTCTTTCCTTAATTCGGTGTAATAACTCCATTTTAATATTACATCAGCTGTCCACTAATTTTCTCCAAATGTGAGAGTATAAAGTTGAAGGTCGCATCGGCAGACAGAAGAAGGCTTGAATCTCGCCGGCAAAGTGACTCGACTCCCAACTTTATGTGTAACAGAACAGTAATAATTTCTGATATAAGTTTATATTCATCATCTGAAAACGAATAAGATGATTTCGTATCAATTAATGATTTTTGAAGGCATGGCGTAATATAAAATCGCTCGAAAATGCAAAGTAAACTCTTCATCGCGTCTTTGATATCGTCGTTTGGTAAATGTTTTACAACTTTTCGTATGCATAAGAAGGTAATAATTCTTTATTTCAAAGTTCTTGTTGATTATATTCGTCATTCGAAAGCGAAACGCTAAAATTAATTTGGTCAGGATTTATTGTATTTATCAGCAAGTCTTCATCATCGACGTCGGAATCGAAATCGTCACAGGTAGAAAATGATATGATTGGTATGTATCATATCAACATTTTCTGTCTGTTCAAATTCATTCGAAATATTGGAGTTAGAAGATTTTTTTTTATTCAATATAACACATTTAAAAGAGTCAATTGAATTGCGTGTGCAAAACAAAGCTGTTGAGCAGCTTCAATTAGTTTTCTAATTTTTCTCATAACTGACGCACCATCTGCAGTTACGCAAAAAATATCACTTGACAGACAAATACCAAATTTCATTAGTTTTTCTTCCAAGATCTGTATACATTTTTCAGCTGGCAAACTTCCTATAATGCAAATTAATCCAAATATCCAAAACTCCACCACCTTGCTTTTTCATGTCTACAATTTCCCGAATTGTATTTGACGATTTTGAAATGTCTCGAAATTCCTTCGATGCAAGTAACGATCTTAAATCATCCGATGTACAAAATAGAGAAAACGCCAGACCATCTTTCGCATGTTAAGAAAATATTCTGTAATTTTCTTTTTAGAGAAGAAAAGGTTTCGGTTGATGGCGTAGACGAATTTCTAAACGTTCCATCGCTTCCACCACAATCTTCAAATCCTCTTTTCATAGCAGTATTTTTGTGTGCTGCTCGCAAATGCGAATGAAGTACACTAGTCCATCCACCCGGGCATTTAATAACTTTCTATAACATGTTTTGCATTTCGCCCGGGACCATTTCTCTCTCGAGGAAACTATGCCCAAAGTGATTTGTTGTTTTCAATACCTTTTTTTTTTTTGATTTTAGTCCATGCCATCTGTGTCCATGCAGCCTATACTGGCATGGAAGATGGGTCGGCCCATGAGTTTTGCACTCCGACAGGGGGTCATAGATGTGTTCCATTTCATCACAGATCGTAATCTGTAGATGAAAATTCCCTTTGCATCCTGCCCCTATCGGGATTTGAACCCGGTACCTCCCGATCCAAACGCCAAAGCTTTAACCACTGTGTCATTTAATACCTTTCTTGTATTCTTCGAATTTGTAATCCATCCTTATTATCGTCTTGGTCAACACGAGAATGAAAAATCTTATTTCTTTTTATTTTCACAAAAATTATATTTATATTTCAACACCCAACATACACAAACACTTTCTTATTTTAAAAAATATTCTTGCATTAACAAAGAACAAAATTAATTGAAATTTGCCTGAAATTAGGTGGATAAATCATAAATAAATTAGAAACGGGGATTTACCGATTTCCCCAGTCACCCAAGTCAAAATAAGGAAAACGAAAAATAGAATAATCGGCTTACAAAAAGATCAAAAAATTAATAGAAGATTTAGATTTTAAAAACTGATTAAACAATTGAATAAAAATAATGTAGAGTTTTTGTAAAATTAATAAAACCGAGTTTTTGGTGATGTAAAATAATAAAAAATCCGGTTTTTCGGTTCCCGGAAAAACCGGTTTGCAATCACTAGGTGTAATTAAAAATAATTGTAAGTGGTGGTAAGTGGATAAATAAATGATTGTGCAAAGTATTTGTTGTTGAGGTTTAGTGTCTGCGGTTTTGTTTGCTCGGGACTATTGCGCTTAGTTTTGTTCGGGAATATATCAGTAGTGATAAATGTTCAGAAAATATTAAAAAATTATTCAAATAATACGAATTTACATGAATTTACTCTGAAGACAAAATTTACTCTCAATGCAAACGATCAAAAATGATTCAGCAATTTTGCATTCGTTGGCATTAGAAATATCTCACATGGTCTATGGCCACCATCGAGCAATTCAACAAATTTGGACTACGTGTAGACCAATTCCGCCAATCGCAACAAGCCGATAAAACACGTTAAATTGCAACACTGTGAAAAACAACAAGCGGTTGGTTCCCAAATTTTTATCACACCTGGGACTAGTTCATAATGCTTTAATGACAACAGGTTGTATGATATACGAGTGTAAAACTAACTATAGTGAATTTGGAATTAATGTTTCCCACATGATCCGACCATACCATATCTACTAGGTGTGATACATTATCACAAAATTTGTAACGCCATAAAATATCGCGTACATAATTTATTATAAGGACATTCGAAACTGTAAACAGTTTCGTCAACTATTTCAAGTACACAAAACCAACTGTAGTAACCAACAAAGCAATTATATACTGTTTTGATAACTCGAGTGCACATAACAAAAAATTAAAACTGAAAACATTGAAATAGTTTTAGTCAAAGTTTTTGTATAATCATAAATCAAAAAAACTAAAAAAATTGTATGTATTGTTATCATTGTTATTATCTCGTCAGTTAATTTTTTTTTTTTTGTATACGAGAGTACGTAATAAAATATTCATCTGAGATCTGTTGAGATCTGCTTTTTCCGACTGTCACAGTTTGTATTTTATTATTAATTTTTGTTTTTTTTTTTACTTTGCTCTCGTAACTATATAATATATATATAAATATGTATACATAAACCATATAACAATACTGACAACAACAACAACAACGGCGACAAAAATGTCTAAAACTGTGTGCTGCTCGTAGAAGAAAAAACCCGCAGAAAAAATGGGGGCTATTAAATAATTAAAGCCAATTGAAATCAATTAAGTTGGTTCTCTCGGTTGTTTTGTACATTATTATTATTATTATTTATTTATTATTTTTATTACTATTGTTATTTTTTAGTATTATAATTTTTTGTTTTCGCTGTTCGTTTTTTTACAACAAAACTATATAAAATGACAGTAATATGCATGATAGCAATATTTTATGTTCGTGTACTTAAGTACAGGCAGAACTCATATGGCGCAGGCTCACTAGTGCTGTCTTATTTGTACGGCATTTGACTGCAAAATTTGTTTTTTTTGCTAGATTATTTTGTCTAACTACACTTCTTTAGGTTGTTATGTGGCCAAAAATTTAATGTAAATATATATTTTTACCAAAATTTTGAAATTAAACTTTTCAAGGCTGATACGGCACCAGACTGACAGGATAGGCGGCACAATAAACAGTGTCACTCCTAAATAACTTCGTATGGTATTTATAAACCACAGACTATGAAAACAAGTTTACAATATTTCGAATCGCTCCTCTTGCGAAAACTAGATTGTTTCGTGATGTGGAATATCATTCTGACGGGCTTTCAAAGTTTCAACATAATCGTTCAAAAAGTGTGCCCGCCCTGTACTTGACTGAAGTCGATGTTCGGCTAGGGGGAGTTTGAGAAATTACGTCTAGAATGGTACATAGGTCAAGATTATTCCAATATGCCTTTGTCGTAAGGACAGAACGAGTTATTTTTCTGTTTTCCGAAAACCAAGACAGCGTTAAATGAAGCGTTCCTGTAGATATAACTGCGTTATTTAACTAACAGAATGAAAATTGGATATAAGAAGATTGAAATTTTGTTGGAAAATGAATTATTTTATGTGAATTAAGCAACAGATTATTATACGAGCGTATATTTATAGTTTCAAAGTTGATGAAACTACTCGTTCGTTTTGTAGAACTGAATGAATTTTATTATTCTGTTCATGTACATGTAAATTACTAATCTCTGAATCATTTCTATTTATTGCAGTGCTTTAATGTACGATTGCAATTGAAAACAAAAAATAATCTAATTAATTTTTTTTCGTTACATTAAAATTCGCTAGAATATAATACGATTTGCATATATTTACGAAAAATCTCAATTTTTACAAATTTTACGCCTGATGTGAATAAGAGCATCAATCTCACGCGGCACAACAACAGCTTTAAAATAAATCAAAATTTATGATTTTCAATTAAGTAGATATTTTGAATAATTTAACATTTTATTTATGACTTTTCATAAAAACATCTACTATAAATCGCAACGAATACGAAATATAAAATATTTTGCGTATATTTTCCAACAGCAGTATGAAAAATTAAGTCTAGAAAATTAAATTTCATAATATACACGCAGACATGCACGCACGCACAAAAAATTATCGCAAGACACCAATCATTTATAACAATTATTTAAATTTATTTATTTGAAGGGGAATCTATCTTAATTTAATCTTATTTATTTGGCAACCTCAAAATACATCAGACATCTTTTTCGTCATACTCAAGTATTGTAAAATAGAGTTCAAGATGTTCAACATTTTTAAATTATTTTTTTGGCGATACGCATTAAACGAATCAAGATTTTGTAAAGTGTTAGGAAATAGGTTTAAGGGCAAGGGTGGTACATAAATTATACGGTGGAACGTATTGGTAGAACGAGCTTAATTCTTCGATTCTGAGATGCTAACGATGAATGATTAAATATTACAATACATAAATCAAAAATTTCTCTAGGAACGACAAACTCTTGAGACTTGTTTATGCTCACAGCAAATGCTGACATAATAGGAAATTATCGTCGGTTAAGTACAAAACGTAGCTCCAACACGATGTTACCCATATATGCGATACAGTGAGCACATCTGCCTCAATCACGTTATCTTTCATGCTTTTCGTAACTTATCGTGTACCGTTGCATAATTCTTCTTTAGTCTTGAGATTTCGAAGTAGCATGACTATAGCTCCAACTTTAAGATTCAGAGTATGTTGAGGTAACCCAGCCAGATTGGATCATTCGATTTTGTTCGAAAATCACTTTTCTCGAAAAAGATGTCATTTGATGAAATTGTTTTTACAAAAATTTCCGTCACAAATAACAAAAATCACTTTTATATTTTAATTGCCAACATTTAAAAATAAAAGTATTCAATACAAATGTCCTGGTGGTGAACATTAAAACTAAATGTAGAATAGAATTACTCTATACCAGCAAAAAAGTGGGTTGAAAACTATTCAAATTTGGAATAAAATGTATGGGATTGTTGTTGTAAATTTACCAAAGTAAAACGCTAAGTGTTGCAAACAAATAGATTTTTTTACTGCAGGACTATTAAGAAAATAATATTTTTCTTTCTTGTTTCAGCTTCACTTTCACTTTCTGCTGGGAAAAGGCATACATATGTGCAAAAAGGTGTTAGTTGAGTTTGAACCAAGCTCTTCTGCGGTAAATTCCTTACGCGAAAGCCAACGTTCTGCTCTTCCTACAAATGAACTTGCAATCGGTATATGGTATGACTTTGATTAAATACACTGGTAAACCAAGAATTATACACATGGATTCCGGTATCATGGGCTCTCAGCACATATTTAACCCGAATCATCCTGAACGTTGATTTTTCGAATTTTTCAAAAATATTTTAGATGCTTAACGTCTAGATCAAAACGAGAAGAATTGCATCATCAGATTTTTTTTAAAGGTCTTAGTGACCTCATAGGGGGTCCTTTTGCCATAGTAAATCGCTACACACTGTACCACATAGTAAATCGGTTTGTTCATGGATTCAATTTAATAAAACAGTAAGATAATGTAGTAATTCAATTTTTATTTTATTCAGATAGTACTGACAGGTAATTATTCATTAGTATGGAAGACCTTTGTCGCACTTAGTGCACTCACACAGCACTTCTTCTTCTCTAGAGGTAAAAGGTGATTTGCCTGGTCATAGTGAAGAGTGGTAGCTAATGTGGTAGACTCCGATCGGCGCTTTAGATTTAAAACGAGACTCTGGAACGGTGGCGTATCTAAATAATGCTTGCAATAATAAATTGCAATTTCGCGTTTGAATTGCTTTTGTGGCATATCCGGACTGATACGCCGTTGAAGCTGCCAAGCATTTTGCCCGCAAGCATTGATAAAGATGAAGCTCCACCACTTTTTCCGCGATAAGCGATACGGTAAGCTGCAATGTTTTGCTCAAATCGATCGACCCCACTCATATATTGATTATATTCGGATACATCACAAGGACGAGTGACACCTATTTTCTTCCGTGCATGTTTGGAATAGCGAGATGAATTCGATGTTGGTGTGGAACCCAAATGTGTTGATAGCATGCAGATGACCGAATTATCTACCCATATCTACGTTTTGTCATCATTTTTTTTTATGTGGAATTGGACAACTTTTCGGGATTCGATTCTCACGAATGGTACCAGTTCCATTGTAGCGCCGATTTTTCAAATAAGCCGACAACGGAAATCGTCAATCATATTGGCAAGGGGAGCGGCACATTTACCAAATAGATGTTCATATGTTGAGTTTGATCGCGGATTTTTGCCTTGATACACCTCGAAATTTAACATGTACCCGCTGGTAGTATATAAAGACCATACAATATATCCAGAACGTATATAGGTTTCCTTTTTGGAAATGTTCCAACATTGTTGATTTGATGTGATCGGTCTCAACTTCCAAAAAATTTATCAGTTACGTTTTGTGGAGCAAGCAAGTTCGGTTCAAAATGTAGGCTCAGTAAAATTTCCTCAAAGTGATTTCGACGCATGCTGTTATACGTTGCGCAAATCAGTATCGTTGCTCCACATGTCTCTATAACTGGTTTGACCAGTATATCCGCATACAAGCAAAACGCGAAGTTCTGTAAGGAAATAAATTTTGTACCTTTGTAACATAATTGTAGAGACGAAAATAAAAACAAACCGTTAACAGCAATTTTCGATATTTTTTCTCTCGGTAAGTGGCATATACTTCCGAATAGTCGCAAATATTCTGAAGTAAAATATCAATTATAAATTTCTCGAACTGATGTTGGTAAAGGACAGCTGGATGAAGATTGATGAAAACTACTTAAACGTGGTGATAATGACTTGTGATCTGTTATTTCCGTGGGTTCAGAAGTATGCAGTGAAGTACCAGATAAATTTAAAGATGTACTATTGAGCAAATTCGCCAAAACACTATCTTCATGGATGTGATCCAAATTCTTTCTACCCACTTTCCGTCTACGCCATTTCACAGCCTGATCTTAATTGTGTCGGACACACATTGTCTGGAATGCTGCCATTTTCCTCATCGGCATCGTACTCACGGCTCAAATCACCATCATTCTCAGGTGGTTGAACATACAAGGCTTGAATTTAGTATGAGAGAACATTTTCAACGTTGGAGCTAAGCTTATCCAAGTAATTAAGATCTTCTTGAAGCATCAGTTTTCTAAGGGAACGTATTGAGCGGAAAAAGAGAATTAATAACTATAGATTCTATTACAAAACACCGGACAAGTGGATCAGTGGTTAAAGCTTCGGCACTTGGAACGGGAGGTACTGGGTTCGAATCCCGCAAAGCGAATTTTCGCGTAGGTGAATAGGTGAATGGGTTAATGATGTGGCGTGAATGCGTGATATCACAGTGAGCCAAAATTGGCCTAAGTGTCATCCACTAAAACCTAACCTATAGATTGAATGGGACCACCCATTTGCTGGCAATGCGATGGCTGGGATAACATTATATTTCGTCTTTCTCTCTTCTGTTGTACTTGGGATATCTTATTCTTTCCTAATGTAACGTGTTAAAATTCGTTTGGAAAATCTTATGAACATTTTCCTCGCACCATGAATATTCTGTTTGGATTACGGTTGCCACATGGTGTATGGATCATATTTCTAATAATGATTTCAAAAATAATAATTAAATGAGATAATGTGGCAATTCTCACTTTTGAAATTCTATAGGCATTTTTTCACAATTTCGGCTACCGAATTATTTAACTTTAGCTGAAAAACTCTAGCTACCAAGACTGGTCGATGTCCCCTTTTTGCTAGGGCTCAAGGTTTTCCACAATTTCTTTCCATTTAGGATTGCAAGTCATGTTGTCAGAAAGATCCTGTTTTGCATATTTTTTAACAATTGCCTTAGCATCCTGGTAAGTTCCGGGGCAATACTGGAAGTCAGATGGCTTTTCTGCTTGTTTTCAGAGTCTGTATCACGATATATATAAATCGACCTCTTAAAGCTTTATAGGTATCTGCTCCCAATTTCAATTTATTGTTTTGTATCCATTGAACATCGTTTGACCAAATATTAAATAGTATATCAATATAGGACACTGTCTTGTAAAATTGTTTTACAAAATTTTTTTTCTATAAGACAAGAGTGACGTTAGGTGTTTTAGTACAAGTTCGAAAAAATTCGAAAATCAACAGAGTGTGACCCTTGGCTCGGATCGTTCCGACAACATATGAGGCATGTATGGATAGTAATCAGCGGCTTGGGCGGGTAAAAAAAAAATAAAAATTCATATGTTGTAACGGAAGCCACGGTACAATAACTTGTCACGTACATTCTGACAAAATGAAACTGCTACTGCTAAATTTACTTATCGATCACTAATACAGTCATTCCATTAATTTCTAGTTAAAACACTAAAACATTATCACCAGAAATCACTATAAATACGAAGAAAAGACAATGCGTGGATAACCTTGAAACCACAAAATATGTATATCCGATTAAAGATTTTGAATGCAAAGAAAAGAAAAATCAACAACAAAAAAAATCCATTTACACTGGACCAATATGTGTAATAATTATACCTAATATAAAAAAAAATATTGAAAATTATTGGAAAGCAATTAACTAAATCAGACAAATGACCTAATAACAATGTAAATAATTCCAGAATAAAAAAGAAACATTCATTTAGTCGTAAACAGAAACAACGTATAACAAAAAAATTATACTTCACCAAAACAATTGTTGCTGCTTCTTGATGATGTCCCGCCACTAGAAGTACAGACCAATGACCGCTGCTTTCGCAATTCCGTCTTATAGATTAGTTGACCGCAACTCTTGTAAAATTCCATTACTAGATTATCCTGCCCGGTGGCTATACACATCCTTCGTTTATAACCCTTTTAGAATCAGCTGAATGACAAATAATTTGCCGTATTTTTAATTGACGCTACTCCGCCGCACATAAAAATTAACGTCGTCACGAGCAACGAGAAGAACACGGGCACCCGATCAACATTGCAAACCATACGTGTAGGTGGTGAACATTTATGGCGTATAGTATCGTACTATTATGTATTTACTCTACATAAATTCCAACGGTTGTAACTCAAACTGCGTACGATCGTATCGATATTATTTATAATAGTTAACATGCGTATTATCACTATTGCTTTGATATTATTAATAACGTCACTTGCACGAAATTTCACACCTCACATCACCGAAACTAATATCCATGAGCCGACGCAAGATGGTTGGTTGAGTAAAACACAAGCTTACCAGTTATTAACGCAGCTGTATAAATTTCGATTAGGATCTTTTTTTTTTTTCTTGTATTGTTTCTTAAACTATATCAACGATCCTTACACACACACTTTCACTAAATATGATTTTATCCCCACCATGTATTTTTACCACAGATGTTACACATTTTAATAACTTTCTTAATTAGTATGTTTTTCTTTTTATTTTATTTTTACTCAAAAAAATGTGCTACCATTTAACTTTTATAACATTTTATTTATCAATTTTCACAAAATTATATTATTTAAAAAAAATATAAAGTTTACATTTATGCACTTTTACATATAACGATTACTAATTATTAACAATTAATCATTATTTTATTTATATTTACTGAATATGTATCTCATTACAACATAATTACAATATGGACCTTTTTTCTTTTAATTTTTAATTTTTTACTTTTCAAAATCAACGTGTTATTCTTCCATCTCTCGCTCCATCTCCCCCACATATTGTCTTTCCTTCGCTTTTATAGCTTGTTCAACGTCCTTCACCGAATTCCATCTTTCGGAAATGCATATATCTATCCCCTTTCAATTACCCATCAAGCATTCCACCATATAATTTGGGCAACTAGCTGTCAATATTTATTTACATTCGTAACACAGTATTTGCGCTAGAATACAGAACTTTGTCCTATAGGGTGAGCAAGAAAATTGTATTTTTTTTTCGAATCAATCCGGCGAACGACTGATGCTAACTTTGATTTGTTACAAGAGCTAGTGAAAAATTAAAACTGTGTAGGATGTTAAAATAAAAAAGTAAATAAATACTGTCATGTACATATAGTCAAAACATGTCCTCAATTAATTTTTAGTGTAGTTTGTTAGTTGTTTTCATTAATTAAAAATACTGGAAACGTTGTATAGTTCACCGTTATAAATATTGGAAGTTCCTAATTAAAAATTTAAAGTTCATCATGGTTTCATCAGCCATCCACAATGAAAATGTTTTCATGTTACTGTTGAAGTATTTTTATTATGGACACCAAAAATGATCGAATCAAATGTTTTCGTTTTTCCGCGGATTCTTCAAGATACTGGATCCTATATTACAACTTGTAATTGTAACTTATCGTTTAATTTCAATCCGAATTATGTAGTGGCCATTTCTAACATAACTGGATCTAATTCAACCGCTGTTACTTGTATGCTTATAGCATTGATTGCCGAGGCCGATTACTAAGATTGGCGAGTTTTTGGTTCCCTGAACAAATCTCGGTCTGACGCCTATCGTTATGTATAAATGATGCTGGCAAGCTAAATATGATGCGTCCACCACTTTCACGGATTACTTATTTTTACCACCTTTCACTGGCTTTAATTTTACCAAAGCCGCAGGATCACAACCTGATTTGACAAAAATTTTTAGACGGCGCAAGAATTTTTTTATCATCGCCTGTTATTTTTTTGATCTTTTTGATAAAATCACCAGAATATTCACTGGTGCCTTGATATATCGTTTCCCATTGCCCTACTTCTGACCACAGGATAAATAAAGAATTTGGTCCTTTTATCACTGTGGCGCGGAATGTATGATACTCTCAACCAATTCCTCCTAAACATCGTCCCGATTTGTGGACAGTTGCCCCGATGCATTGACAATATGGCGTGAGATAATAATTTCCGCCAACCCTGCTTAGTAGAGAAGAGCCAATCCGTCAACCTACCTTGCGGCACTATAAATACTTTCCAGTTTCACGACCCGCTTTCTGGTCCACTACGTGTACCGTAAATTTCGGTATAGTTTCATCTGGTCGAAATAAATCCAACGAAATTTCTTTATAATTGTAAATAACTTTTGTGTAACCCGTTACAAATCATTGCAGCTTTCTATGCCTGAGAATTCTAGACTCTTTTGCGGTAACTATATAAATTTGGTGACCACATTAAATATCAGCATAATATCGGTTCTTGTTTCGAATGTTTTGCGTTCAGCATCTAAACATCTCAAACATCCAATGAGGAAAATACTCCAACAGAGCGGCAAGAATGTGCTGCTGCAGCAAAGATATACAGACATATCGACCCATTAATCTGAAGCACAATACAAAAACACTAGTAGAAATTCAAACTAAATCTAAACGTTTAATATTTTACTTTGTATAACGCGATCAATTTCGCTAAAATATTTTTTATTTTACCTGCTTCTCCACCGAACATTAAGGCAGTCGACGTACCCCTATCCAGCCAGTACCACGGTGAATTCACCATTATTAACTCATAATGCGTCCATTTGTATAAAATTCATATCGGGTCTTTGTATTTTATTAATATCGTTCATCTGCTTTATGGCCGCTGATGTAAAGATCGGCACGTAGCTTTCAATTATGACAACCGGACCATCAATACATCATCTTTAAATTTGATATACTTGTGTATATATAAAATTATAAATAATTTAACACTAAAATGTATGTATTTAATTAAGTAAGAAATTATTATAATTATTACAATAAACTAAAAAATATGTCTTTATATACTTACTTGGAAGTTGGCAACACTTTGACAACGAAAAATCATGAACAGCTTGATTACTTCGAATATTTTTTGTTATTTTTAAACCGACTCGGACGGTAAATAAATAAATTTTGACCCGCCCAAATTAAGATCGGGTACGTCACCTAAATGAGCATATCGAACGTCAACCCATTTAAATTTTGGTTGGTCCCGATGAAACAGTGGCTCGTCATCTTTGCTTTGAAACACAATTGCCACTTCGTGAACCGTTGCAGAAATGTACCAAATTAGGTCATTTTTTACATTTGTTCTCTCGACGCCATGTGCTTCGGCAGTTTTAATGGCTTGTTTTTCCACTTCATGCTGCATTTTTATTGATTTTGCTAAAGGATTTTAATTATATCAGCTACTCATGATTATTTCTTAGCACTGATTTTCTCTGAAATGTACAGTCATTGGCAAACTGGATGGCAATATACGGACCCGTTTCCTTAGCTTTAATGGTAGTAATCCAGTTGAGGCAAACGCTAATCGGTCTCAGATATCTGGCATAATTATCAAGCTTAGATAATTTGTCTTGATCCTTCTGACAACGTCGGGTAAACTCATTGGTACTACTTTCAATTCTTTCTATTGTAAAGTTAATGGAAGATCAATGTGCACATAATATACATTAATACCAAAAAATTTGAAAAATTGCTGGTACTTCACTGAGTCCATTTTCTGCCAGCTCTCGAAAATCTTGGGTAACCATAATACTTTATTCTTCTACGGCAGGGGTTTCAGAAGCCTTTGAAGAACAAGTTCGCTCTTTTGGCTTTCGTCTTTTTCAGTATTGCTGTAACTTGTCCAATCGATGCGGTTTTCGGTGGCATTTTTAGTCAAAATGAAATTATTCCTATACAAACAAATAACAAAAAATTGACACATTCATAAATTGAAGACACAAATCTAATAAGAATATATAACAAACTTTAATCAATATTTCACCTGAAAATATACACGATCAATTATTTTGTTATTTATTATCACAAATGTATTATTTAACATAGCTAATAATTAATAATAATTACAAAATATGTCCACTTCGAAACGTCTAGCTATTAAATATATTTGAAAATGACATTACGAAAAACAAACGAAAATTTTAAATCAAACACGATTTCACGCGCATGATATTTTGTATCCAAGGATATTTCTCTTAGAAGATGTGAATTTAACTATAATATGTTAGTACTTTTTTACGTGTGGATGTGTGTGAAATCGTAATAAAATTTATCATAATTGTGTCTGGATCAAAGGACTAATCATTAAGTTATCATTCGTGCTAGAGGTTTTGAGAACTGCGTGATGGGGGGATAGCAATGGTAAGTAGCTGTCGGTATTATTTCCGCTACCTCAATTTTTTGTATATGGTCTAATTTTAGATAAGTCTCCATTAATTTCGAGTGCAGTATTTTATATTTGTGATCTCTTAGCATTCAGATTTCATTCTTTGCGGTTCTTCGCAACAAATACACGAAGGTGGCTCAAAATAATTTACGTTGGCTTGTGTAAATTTACTGGGAATGCAATTTTTTTCTCTTTGAACCACAGACGATGCTTGAATCCTGAAGGCCACGGTTTCATCTAAATTTCTTTGCATTATTTTCCTAAACATTTCATAAACTCCTTCATTATATAGGAAATTGCTTCTATGATGAAATTTGCGCTCATGATAATTTTGTTTCCGTGTCTGCTCTTTCAAGTAACCAATGGATCAACCAAGGATCATGCTTTTGAGTTTCACTACCAAACGGCTCCAAACTTGTCACATCTCCTCTGCAATATTGTACAATTCTTGTGTTAAATTATTCCTTTGTTGAATGGGGGATACTATAGGTGTGTAAATATGAAACCGGAACTTAGCCCGTGCCCTACGATGGAAATAAGTGATAATCGGACTTAGCCAAGTCTGATCAGTAAGCCGCATGTGAAAGTATTTCACAATTAAGTGCTTCCAACGTTTCTACAACGGGTTTTGCTTTGTGTTATAGTGCATTATCATGAAGCAAAATTACTTTGTGTTGCTTTTTACTATATTTAGGTCGTTTTTCACGCAAAGCTCGATTCAAATTAATCATTTGTTGGTGGCAGCGTTCAGTATTTACGGTTCAACCAGATTTTAGCAGCTCAAAATAAATCACATTCTTCTGATCTCACCAAATACAGAGCATTGTTTGTCATGTCGATGGTTGTTCTGGATCAACCCTAGATATTTTGCGCCTTACATTGTAAAAAAAAGTCCAATTTTACTCCAGTTACAATTCGATGGAGAAATGACTTTCTTTTGTATCTAGCGAGCAACATTTCTTAAATGGCTTTTCTATTTTCTTGTTGCCTTTAATTCAGTTTATGCGGAATCCATTTTCCCAGCTTTTAGACCTTTCAAATGGCTTTTCAACGTATTTCGCGACACATTCAATTAATCCGCGAGAAGCTTTTGCGTTTGAGCAGTATTATCATCAAACAATGCTTGAATTCACTGTCTTCAAACTTTTTTGGTGGTCTTCCACGTTCTTCATTTTTCGCATCAAAATCACCACTTCTGAATTTATAAAACACTCATAGCATTGTGATTTAACAAGAGCATGCTCAACGTAAGCTGTAATAAGCATTCGATGTGATTCTGCAGCAGGTTTATTCAAATGATAACAAAAAACCAATGATGTCCGCAAATCGCAATATATAGGCACAAGAAATTTTTAACATGTAAAAAACATGCGTTATTGTATGAAACTTTATGGTTATGAATTGGGTGTTGTTGACAGATGTCAAAAGAAAACAATGGCGCCAATGACGTGGTTTTTCGAAAGATACATTTACAGGTGGTGCCATTTATTGGTAAATTCCGGTTTCATATTTACACACCTGTTACTAAGAAATATGTTTAATAGAAAAATCTAACCATGCCGTAACGTTTAATTAACTTGCTCCAAGCTCCTTCAGAGTTAGCGTCGGAAATAATTATATAACGAATCATCGTTGCAGGTTTCTCTTTTAACGATCCTACTAGGTATTGTAAATTTTACGCTTTTGTTAAAGATGCTCTATTATGAACTATAGATTCATACACATCCTGAAAAGCTGGTAACGATGCGTAATCTCCGTTAAAATTTGGTATGTTTTGTTTTGATAACCGTACATCGTCTTGATCAGCATTCGCCGTTGCGGACTGCACTGCTGTCTCGCAAAAATCTGCATGAACTCCTGAAACTTTTGCTGGAGGTTTTTGACAGCAGTATTGCGGTTAGCTGCATCCTTTCGAATCATTACTTTGATTGCAAAGTAGAGCGATTCACTAGCTCCTAGTTCGAATAGTTTGAATTCTAAATATTATTGTTCCAAAGCTTCAAGTCTTATAAGTAAATCTGTTAACACATGTGCAGCAATTATTTCACCACAGAACTATTCAATGCAGTGCGGGTAATGACTGCCTTTAAATTGCTCTCGACGCTTCATTTCAGGTTCATCAATTTCGATTATTCTGTGTCATTCAATACCATCGTAAAATTTTACTTTAACATTCGAGTCTATCATTTCACTGCTTTTTTAGCTAGCTAAGGATCACCAGCACCAAAATTTACGAGAGTTTGAGTATTTTGTCGAACAAGGGCCATTATTTTTGAGATCCGTACAACACGTGTTTGTATAATTCTCACACCAAAATCACTGTAAATTTATTATATAATTTTTGGTTAAAAATTCTAGCAGAAATTCCATAATATGTTTATACTGATAAACCCTGTAACATTACAATCTCAACAATTAAATTTGCACCTGCAAAAATCCACCTCTCATTCTATTTCGTAGTGCTAATTAAAGCTCATTTAAAGTATCGTACTTATATAAAGATGATTCTTCTGTTTAAATTGGGTAAATTTAAACAAACAAAAAATTGTCTGAAAAATAAATAAATTTAAATTAGAAAACCAAAACAAAACCTAAATGGAAAAAATAAAAATTAAAATAAATAAAATTAAAAATTTAAATTAATTTAATTTGATTGATTTTGGTTACTGTGTTGTTGTTATTATTTTTATTAATATTATAACTTTATATAAATAAGAACAACAACAACAAAAATATTTGTTAAATTAAAAAGCGCCATTTAATAATTTAATTTAATTTTATTTGTACTGATTAGAGTTACTGATATGATTTAATGGATAAAATTGATACTAATAGTGTTTTGTTGCTTTTTTTTCAAATCTATTGAGGGTTGGTCTCGAAATTTTTTTATGCAGTATACATTAAATTAATTAATTATGTGTTATACACTGTACGCGGTGCATATGTTATACAGATATAGTTAAAATTCTGTAATCTATACTGTAGTGACCTAATTCCGCATCCCAGCCTTTCTCAACAAATTGATTTTATGCTAAATTTTTATTTTTATTTTTATCTTACCCTTAAAAGAAATTTCATTTAAATAAAGATTAACTCTCTATCCGTATAGCAGAATATAAACGTGAACCGTATGCGGTGCTGTATTTGCATATCGTGAACGCTTGAAATATTTGAAATTTTTTTAAATTTAGATGGATTTTGCAAATAAGGACACCCAGCTTTTGATGTTTCAACTTTATTTATCAACACCTTTAGCTTCCTTAACAAAATCACAATTTGTTGGATTACACGTTTCGCTATAGGCTATTAAATTACCTCTGATTTACTTCATACTACTCATTTTGTACTGTTCACTGTTACATCAATACTTTGTCGGCATATCAAATTGCTCGCGTTTGTGATACTTGTGTATCGTATCGTCGTATTCAGCAGGTTGTCAAGCGAATACTTATAAAAGACAGCCATTTTCGAAGAACTAGGGTTATTACCCACAATTTTTTCGAGAAGATACTTTTATCGCAGTATAATGGAGTGATCCTCGATCAATTTTTACGATTCTAGTTCAGATCACTTTTATTTTTGCCATCAGTGATTAAAATTATCTCTTCAAATTTTGACAAATTTTTGTTCAAAAGTTCACTCGTTGTAATTCGCCGCTGCTTTTGATTTACCCAACCAAGTTAAACGACCTCTAACAAGCAATATAAAGAATTTTAGCTTCGGATTTTTCTTAGCGGCATCATAAGGTCTGTGCGGGATAAAGCATACCTGAATTTTCACCAATTCCAACCTTTCTTTAACATTAAAGGGGTTTTATTTAGCAGAATCTCCATCAATATTACGGACACGACACTCCAGTCCAACTCATCCAATTCTAAATGCTCAATATCCATGGATACGAAAGAACAAATTTTGCAATAACAAAAATTTAGAAATATATTAAAAATAGGAATTACGAAATTCAATTAGTCGCTTATCAGAACGGGTATGCCCAGCGCCGGCAATTTGTTTTAGAAGTATAGAATTATCATTTCAAATGACATGAGTTTTCAAGAATGTAAAATATTACGTAGGCTAGAAGTCCAGTGATATAGTTGGGAGAAATGATAAAGACGCTACCGCTCCAAATTAAGGAAATGAAGTAGAGCAAAATGCTAAATTAGCCATGACTGTTCAATTAGCAAAGTGTCATTTTAGAATAACTAAGAAGGTAAATTAGACCAGTAGCATTTCAATTTAGACGACGCAAAATCACTTCATGTTGCGGATAAAGTGGATCAAATTCAGCAAGTCCAAAAGATTCAAATAAACGAGGCTAGCCAAGAAATCAGAATTAAGTGACAGGTTCTTTGAATCGAGCATGACAATACAACTAGAGAAGTAGAAACTTCTTACACACACCTTGATGTAGCAAATAAAAGCGTGAATTTCACCGGTTACCCTCGAAATCTCGGATTTCAAAATCCCGAACATCAAAATCCCGGAAATCAAAATCGCGGCAGTCAACATCCCGGAGATCAAAATCCAGGAAGTCAAAACCGCGGAAATGAGAGATAGCAATCCCGTAAATAAAAATTGCTGTAATCAAAATAAATGGAATCGGCCATTTTTTAAACGATCATGCTGAAAATAGGTATAAATATGTCGGATGGGTAGAGGGGAGGGGGGACCTAGGACGGAACACAAAGATTTCTTAACCTATTAGGCATGGTACAAGAAAATAGTATTCTAAATCGATTTTTCTAAGGAGTTCTAGAATACGGCCTCCTTGGGTGGAACTTGGAACTTTCTTAACCGATCATGATGAGACTGGATGTGTTTTTAGGAAATAGGATTCTTAAATGTTTTTTGGAGGAAATTGTGGAATATGGCTAGTTTATATAGAACTAGGACATTTCTTAACCGATTATAATGGGATTGGGTATTTTAGATGAAAGTGGGATTCTAAAACGATTTTTTGTGAAAAGTTCTGAAATATGGCCAACTGGAGCAGAACGAGGCTAATAAATTTAACCAATCTTAAGGGGATTTGGTATGTCAAATAGCAATGGGATTCTAAAATGAGTTTTCAAGAAGTTTTGAAATATGACCTACTTTGTCGGCACTTGGTCATTTCGTAACCGATTATGACCGGATGGGGCAGGTTAGATGGAAATGGGATACTAAAATGATTTTAAACCAAACAATTTTTAAACCAATAGTTATGGGATTTGGTATTTTGGATAGAAATGGGATTCTTAAATGATCTTCTGACCTAAAAATGCACTCCCCCTCCCCCACCTTTAACCACAGGGCACTTGTGTACCCAAAGGGTTTGTGTATGTTTCTCCGAAAAGCCAAAAAAATTTTCAAACAAATTAAATTCACGGACGAATTTAAAAATTCTTCTTAATAACAGTAATAGTTAAAGTGATATAATTCACTGTAAACACAATATGAATTTATATAATCTGTATTCCATGTATATCTAAAATGATTTTTAGAACAAGTTCTGGAATAGGCCACCTGGGACAGAATTCGCCAATTCTTAACCGATCCTGATGCGGTTTGGTATGTTGAATGGAAACAAGATTCAAAAATGATTTTTGAAGAACTTCTGGGATGTTTGATTTTTGAAGAACTTCTGGCATTGTTTGATGAAAATGGGATGATAAAATGATTTTTGGAAGAAGTTGTTGAATTATGGTCACCTAGGACAAAACTCATATGTCCGCTGCATATAAAATCGATGACTACCACTGTCGCTTTTGCCCCAACCGATCAACCACTGATCAGTGTTTCATTTTGAAAATCATCTCGAAAAAATGTTGGGAATACAATATAATCGTTCAGTTACTTAGTATACACTTTCAAGAGGCATATTACAGCATCCATAACGAATAACTCTGAATATGATTTCCAGACTCGGCGAATATATCCTAAGACTGTTTTTGTTTACCAAAATTTGACCACTTTACAGTTAAACAAGTTGACCAGGTTTAAATTTCCTACTTAAGCCTTTTCTGCTTCTTTATCATTAATTTACTTATTTTGTATTTAATGGCTAATATTATTATGTGTGTGAGTCCGTTAAGAAGTTACCGAGTTCCGCTAAAAGTAGCCATATTCCATAACTTCTTTCACAAATCATTTTGGAATCCCATTTCCATCTAATATACTTAATCTCACTATATTCGGTTAAGAAATGGCCGACTTCTGTCCGAGCTAGAAATATTCCAGAACTTTTCCAAAAATCATTTTAGAATCGCCTCTCCATTAAACACAAGAAATCCCACCAGAATCGGATAGGAAATGTTCGAGTTCTTTCCCAGGAGACCATTTATTTCACAGGAGATCATAACTTCTATAAAAAGTCATTTCACAATCCTATTTCCATCCACCATACCCAATCCCATCACAATCATTTCAGAATCCAATTTACAAAAAATGTAAAAAATCGCATTATGATCGGTTGGCCAAGTTCTATCCCAGGTGTCTATATTTCAAAACATGTTTCAAAAGTCATTTTTAAATTCAATTTCTATCCAACATACTCAATCCCAACATAATCGAGTAAGAAATTACCAAGTTCTGTCTCAAGTGGCCATATTGCGAACTTCTTACAAAATTCAGTTTAGAGTCGTACTTGCATCCGACACAGTTGATCACTTAAAAAATAGACGAGTCCGTTTATTTTGATTCCAGCAATTTTTTTACAGGGATTTGTATTTCTTAATTCCGGGATTTTGATTTTCGTTATTTTGATTTCTGGACATTTAAAAATTTGTTAATCCAGAATATTGATTTCTGGAATTTCAAGTGTCTCCCGAATTCCATTATAATATCGTCTTAATATTTTAGTTTTAAAGCCATTTATAACCACGATAGGTATTGTATTTGGTATGTTAGATAGAAATGGGATTCTAAAATGAGTTTTCAAGAAGTACTGAAAAATGGAAGGCTTTGTCGGAATTCGGCTATTATTTAACCGATCATGATGGCTATGTTGGATGGAATTGGATTTCGAAAATAAATTTCGGAAGAAGTCCTGAATATGGCCACCTGGGACGGAGTTCGGACATTTTAGAACTGATTATGATGGGGTTTTCGATGATCGACACTGTACCAAGATCGGCATGTGGAACGTACGTACTTTATGAGAACCGTCATGACTGTCTCAAGTTTGTCGTGAGATGGATCACTATCAACTACTAATTTTAGGAATCAGCAAAGTAAGATGGATGGGTCAAGGCGATTTTTAAGAACAATCCTGGCATTATCTAATGTTTAGTGGCGATAATGATTCTCGAACCAACAGAGTTGGAATTCTTTTAACACGCAGAGCTAAAAAATAATTGATTGGATTTAAGCCAATCTCTGACCACATCATTTCAACTCGATTCCACACTAAATTCCGCAATATCACTATTATCCAATGCTATGCTCCCACCGAACCCATAGATGATGATGAAACAAAGGAGGCCTTCTACAGTCAACTGGAGGCAACTATAACTTGTGCTCATACCGGTGATATTAAAATTGTGCTTGGCCATATGAACGCCAAAGTTGGCAACGACAACACAAACCTTCACACGTGCATGGGTCGTCATGATCTTGGCACATCGCGCAATAATAATTACGCAATAATAAGTCAACAGCTTTTTATCGGTGGCACAAAGTTCGCACATCGAGACATTCACAAACATGCATGGCAATCACCAGATGGTGTGACACGTAACCAGATTAACCGCATCTTGATCAATAACAGATTCGCTAGCTGTTTACTAGATAAAGCCCGTCGTGGTGCTGATATTTTTAGTGATCACAATCGATCTCGCCAAGGTGAATGAATTTAATTTGCAACTTTAGTCAAACATCGTTGCTGAGCATACAAACATAGGTTCATGGGACAACGTCGAATCTGTAATTAAATGTGCCGCAAAAGTTACATTAGGCTTTGTGCAACATCACAGAAAGCCATGGATAAGGGATGACACTTGCGATCAAATAAAATGACGACGCAATCTAAAAACCCAGCTTATAAATGAACGCTCATCGGTGCTAAAGGAACAACTGAAGGCATTTTATAAATGAGGTTGCAGCGGAGGCTGAAAGTGCTGCTCGATGTAGTAATATGCGTGGAGTCTACAGTGCAGTTCGTAGACTTAATGGGGAAAGTGCAAACACATACCAAATATTAAAGACCATAATGGAGTTGTACTTTCAACTGAGCAAGAATTCAATGGTGGAGAGAGTTCTATGAGGATACCACAATCGAGGAGGATATTAACCCGCTCCCAAGAACTCGCAACTCTGTAAGAAGTATCCCAACCTCAAATGCAATTTTGAGACGAGAGCAAGCGGGTTTTATTTATTTATTTATTTTTTATTTATTTTATATTTACCAAACAAGGTACAAATATATTGTAAAAATATTCTAATATATAAATTCTTATTTTCTAACAAATTTGTATTTCGTTAACTTATTCTTTCACAATTTTATTTTACTATTTTTTTCTTATTTTGATACTTAAAAATTAAATATTAAATGTTCTTGCTATATTCTTACGGGTTCATACAAACCTACGATTGGTGTGACTCGGAGTACTTAGTGTCCTCACCAATGGTAGTTAGGTAGCAACCCAAACATACAGTCAGTTATATAAACAAAAAATTTATTTAAATTGCGATTTGAAATTTTTCTTATATGTTTGTTTTGTCAAGTTAGTACCTGGCTTGTAAGCGTCAATATGGTTATTAAAAATTTTACATGCTCTATTTATTGGTTCATTCATTCCATAGTTGGTAGGGTGGTGAACTTCTTTTAAGTACTTTGCATGTCGAGTGCGTCCTTGATTTAAAACCACAGCATTTGAAATTTCATCGACGTTGATGTTTTTTTTTAACACGTCAAAAATGAAAAAAAACATCAACGTCGATGAAATTTCAAATGCTGTGGTTTTAAATCAAGGACGCACTCGACATGCAAAGTACTTAAAAGAAGTTCGATCCAAGTGCCGATCCTTTAGGAAGAATAGATCAGATCATGCTTAGACCACATCAACACTCTGCGAATTATCATCGCGCAGTCAACTGAATGGAATTCATGAATCTAGTTGCTCTAACAAATAACGAGACAATCATCATCGAAATTAAACGTATAAAATGGCAATGGGTAGGGCACATCCTGCGGAAACCGGACAATGACATTGCAAAAATGGCCTTTGAATGGAGCCCTCTAGGTAGACGAGGCGCCGGACGCCCAGTGATCACATGGCGCAGATCAGTCGAAAGGGAATCGTGAACAGTAGGTGCATGGCGTGAAATCAAACTGCTGGCGGGAGACAGGCGGCGCTGGAAGGTGGTCGTTTCCGCTCTACAGCAAGCCTCCTAGGAGCAATATCTTTTTTTTTTTGTTGTTTGCTTTTATTATATTGTAAAAAAATGAAGGATACAAATAAAGGAAAAAAAATAATGGAGTTAGATATGTTGGATGGAAACAAGATTCTTAAATGATTTTGGAAGAAATTCTGGAATTTTATCACTTTAAATGAAGCACGGCCATTTTTTTCACTAAAATGATATTTGAACGAAATTTACAAATAGAGCCATCTCGGCCGATTGTGATGAGATTTGGTATTTTGGTGTCGGTTAAGCCGTTTCGAAAAATAAGAAAATTCCACAGTAATTTTGCGGAAACCAGTATACCGGAAATGGCAAATCAGAAATTTTGATTTTAAAATGTTTAAAAAATCGATTAATCGATTAAATTAAAATTTACAACAAAATTAATTCACAATAACCTCTGGATTTCGATTTTAAGAAATTGTGAAACATTTGCTTATGGGCACAACAAAGGGGACACTCATTCTGTCGGATATCGATTAACTGCAATAGACAAAATTGTTTCCTTTTCACCATCCATAAACCAACTCAATTCGAAATGCCAGAAAAGTCAAAAGAAATCGTTGTAGTGTTGAATTTTGACAAGTGAGCTTCTTGTGTACCATAAAACTAGTTAGAAGTTCTGTTTTACTCACCTTAGTAATCACGTGCGATATTTTTGATTTACGTACATTCGTGGTAAAGTAAAGTCAGGTGTTGCCCAGTTCTGTTCCAGTCAGAAAAATTCCAGAACTTCTTCCAAAAATCATTTTAGAAACTCAATTTTATCCAAAATACGAAATCCTATCATGATCGGTTAAGAAATGGCCGAGTACTATCTCAGGGGGCTATATTCCAAAACTACGCTATATTCCAAAAAACATTTTTAAATTTTGAATCGATTAAGAAATGGCCACGTTCCGTCTCAGGTAGCCATATTTCAGAACTTCTTACAAAATTCAGTTTAGAATCTTATCCTTTTCCATCCGACGCAGTTGATACAACAATTTTTGATTACAGCAATTTTTTACATAGGGATTTTCATTTTTTTATTCCGGGATTTTGATTTCAGTGATTTTGAAATTCGCGATTATGATATCCGGGATTTTTAGTTTCCGGGATTTTTATTTCCGGGATTTTGATTTCTGGACCTTTAAAAAATTTGATAATCTGGAATATTGATTTCTGAAATTTCAAGTGTGATTTTCACCATAATGTCGTATTAATGTTTTAGTATTAGTATTAGAAAAAGTCGTATGATTAAAGCTGCGGCACTTGGATCGGCAGGTTTTTTATTCGAATCCTTAACGAGAAGGATGATAAAGGAATCCATCAAAATTTTGACTCCCTGGTTTGCGGCTTTCAGTTTATATGGAGCTATGCAATGTGCAGGTGATAAACTTCAATTGTGTGAGTAGGTGAGTGGGGTTGTATAAAAAAAATAAAATAAATCTTTACACTTCACACAAATTACATCCGGGTAATTGGTCAAATTTACGTAACGTCAATAATTCTTTTAGGGAAATGAGCAAAACCATTACAGGGGCTGAAATATGACAAAATACATCTTACTAAAACCTCAATTTTTACAGTTTTTTCTGTCATTTTGTTCTTATAAGGCGCTATGATAATAAAATATGAGCCAACGTATTCTTGATAATTAAGCGCACGATATTGAATAGTTGTGGTCTGTTAAAGGATCATGCTTATTAAAATTATAGGTATCTTCAAAATAAAAGAGTTCGTCATACAAGATGGAATCATCAACTATCTAAAATATGACTTCTTTTTATGTCTGACATGGGGTCTGTTCACTGCAAAATTTGGTTGTCGTAGTTAGAAATGTCAAATAGACATCGGTGTTCTCTTTAGTAACTTTATCGCAGTGAACGACATTTAGTCATTTTATGTCAATTTGTCAATTTTAAATTATATTCATAATATATATTATATTTTGCGTGTCTAAAGAAGTCTGTTTATAATTATCAATAAAGAGAGAATAATAAAAATAATTATTACTTCTATGACTTTGGACCATGGAAAAACTAATAAATAATATTGCAAATATTTCCAAATTAAATATGTTGTATTGTTAAATATACATATATATTCCCAAATTAAATATACAAAATAAATTTTTTTCTTGAACAAAATTGTTTTCTTTCTCAATTAATACTGAAATTCCTTATCCATTTTGAAAATGACAAGAATGACAGCTGCAACTTTCAATAACAACACTCTCCACTGCAGTTAAAAAATGTCGTTTGGTGTCGATGACAACCTAAGCAGTGAACACAAAAGTTGTCGTTTGGTGTCGGTGACAACCGATGAAGTGAACGACAAATAGTCAAAAAAAGTAACTTTGAGTTACTTTTAGTTGCGCAGTGAATAGACCCATGGTGGTATAAGCCCAGCTGACGTTGTTATAGTTCCTATTGCACAACCATCTAAAATACGTTGTGTTCATTGTTCAAGTGTCAAGGAAATTGGGGAAACATTTGTAAGCATTTTTGTCTAATGCGTGGATTCCACAGTGAAACAATTTTTTCAGTAAAAAATACTTAGAAACCGAAAAGAGGAGAGTATACATATTAAAATTACGTTAGAGTGACAAGGACAAACAAATGTTGCCATAAAAAGTATTGAGTTTCATATTTTTTATGGCAACATTTTCCCCAGTAAGTTTTACTGTAATTTATTTTTCTTTCTTTCTAACAAGTCATTACTTAATTTATATTTTTATCTCGTATTAATTTAAAAAAATTTATTTTACTATACAATGAACGTGTTGTTCGTAGCCGCACATAAAAATTATCACGCGTTTAATTTTTTGTTGACATTTAACTATAATATTTTTTTTAACCATAAAATTGTCGTAGTGTGCGAAAAATATTTCTCATCGCATACTATTTTTCGAAGGTATGTTTAAAATGTTGCCATAAAAAGTATTGAGTTTCATACTTGTAATGGCAAAATTTTCCCTACTTACTCTATTACATATTTTGCCAGTACATTTTATTGAATTTTTTTTGTTTCTCTCTAACAAGTATAGGATTTATATTTTTATCTCGTGTTAATTTTACTGGAAAAATTAGTTTCACTGTGGAATTCACGCATTTTCACGTATTTTTCTGGCCTACTGATTTAATCAGTTTTATAGATTAATTTTGTTTTCAAAATATTTGGACTAAATTAATTCCATCAGTAGGCCAGAAAAATACAATTTGGATAAAAATGCTATGAAAATATTTCCCCAGTTCCTTATACCCAAGGAAAAACAGAATAGTGCCACAGCTCTAAAAAACCAGAAGGTATAACGAAATTATGTAAAATGCCTCATATTTGTGGCATAGTTGTTTGGGCTCCGGGTGCCGTATCAGATACGAATAATAAGTATTTTACGAATGGCTTTGTACGGTTTCTTTATGTTTTACAAGTAGTAGTCGATCACAAAAAAATCAAGAATTAAAGTTCTAAGATTTTTCGTATTTGAATGATTTCACTCAGCTCCTTTTTAAACCATCACCCAACTACCGACGTTCGAATTTGATTTATTTCTCGTTTTTTATTTGATTTTTATTTTGAAATATATAAAATAAATAAATTTTTCCGATAGGAAAATTAAATTTATCATTTTTGTTGTTATTGTTACTGTTGTAAATATGTTCTTATGTATACAGAAATAGGATCCTTCCAACATTTTTTTTTTATAGAAAATCGAAAAGATTAATCCATCAAGAATTCGGTAGGACTTATATACTACTAGATATAGTAGTAAACTAAAAGATTGATTAAAAATAATCGGATGATAGAAAAAAGAGGGCAATAAACGGATAATCATCAAAAGATGACATAAACTTTAAGAGTAATCCTTATCTGTGTTTGTTTATATATCGAGAAGAAATTGGATACACCCTTAAACAGACACACACAAATTTCTATCTTAATATTTCGAAGAGAAATATTTTTTTTTTTCGATATATTTCACCCTCACCTAATTTATTTTATCCCCCTCACCATACATGCTATATATAGGATATAAATATTCTTTGTATACAATTGGGTTTTGTGTATCTGTACCACAACAATCTTGATAACATTTTCGGTTTGGTTGCGGTATTTATTTGTATTTATTTTCAATTCTACTGGAATTCTCCTCTTTTTGGTAAATTTCCAATTGAAATTGAAAATATCAATCATAAATGAATCTCATGGATATAGTCAGCATTTTTGGTGCTTCTTCTTGCTTTTGTTCTAGCGGTGCCAAAGATTCTAATATAATTTATCTTTGTATATATATGTGTGTGTGTGTGTAATAAATGCCCGCTTTATCATTTAAATTGATAAGGCGAGGAATTTCTAAAGATTTCGATTTATTGCGGACTTTGATTTGATTTTTTATTGATTTGCTATGAAAATTTGTGAAAAATTTGCTGTAAGTAAAACGTAAACTGAATTTACCATATACAAGACGTCTGCAATAATTACTGATCCGGTTCAGTTCTTCTTTCATGAAACAACACAAATAGGCGCTTGCTAGATTTCAAATCAAAATTTTTGATCTAAAACAAAATTGGGATCAGGTTTTCCATATAAAATTTAAACTGATCCGGATTAAAGGGTGTTACGGAACACGGCAATTGAAGACTACGAACAAAGGACATGAAGTCACGGCCCTCTTCGATTCAAGGAAATGCCATTCATTCATCAGACTTATTGATTTATTTGACGCCATCTTGAATAAGTCGGTCAAGTCATTTCCATTCCCTGTACCGATTTATTTGTGACGTAATAAGAAAAAACAAAACGCAATTTCTAGTATATTTATTCTAGTATATTTAGTATAAAAACATATGTATATTTATTCCTCGATGGTCGTAGTCACTAGATTTGAAAATAAAAACTGCATGTATTACATTTAGTCAAGACACAATTTTGGAGATATTTCTGATTGAACGTAGTTATTCAAATAAGTCTCCTCGCGAGGTGACTTATTTGAATAAGTCGGTGTCTATAAATAAGTCGGTGTTTGGAAAACAGCCCAAACAACAGTCGTGTGGTTTGTAAGAATGGCGATCAAAATTCTAATTTGATCATTTGTTAGAGATAAGTCTGCCTTAACTCTAATCTGGTCCTCAATGGCTTTCTTGCGATTATTTAACTTAGAGGTACAAACTCGAGCCGGATAAATTTCTGGCAAGAGCAAGCCGCTTCTAGAATGAAAGACCCTATTAAAGTTAGCCAACTCCAGCCGATAAATGTCTTCAATGCAGATTCAAACTAGTCAAATGAAAATGACAGCCAATTTTTGTCGATAACTTCCCAGTCTAAAAATGTCGATAATGCAGATATAAATTTTATGCCGGAATGTAATTATTTTTTTTAGAAATTTTGATTTTGTTCTTCCTAAAAACCAACTAAAAAATTTAAAATAAGCAATTTTCATTCGAAACAATTACAACTAATATACATGCATTTATAGTTGCATGTTTGGAGAATTTTATAAATGTCATGTCATCTAATAGTTATCATTTAAAAACGTCAGGTCAATTTCCATGTGGAGAGTACGGGAAAACTGGAATGAAAATATCGCACACACAAATTTTGAAAATTGACCGTTTAAAGTGTCATGGTGGAAATAGATTCAAAGGAAAGATCTTGTAGATGATCACACCTGGATAAAATTTCTGGTCGATTTCTATGTTGGATGTCCGGGAAAACTCGATTGAATATATCGCACACACAAATTTTGAAAATTTCGAAAAATTGACCGTCATGGCTGAAAATAGATTGAAATGAAAGGTCTTAATGATACTCACACCTGGATAAATATTAAAGCTGGATAAATATTTTGCAGGCGTGACCATCAATAAGACCTTAGATTTGAATCTATTTCCAGCCATGACACTTTAAACTGTCAATTTTTAGAAATTTCCAAAATTTGTGTTTGCGATCTATCCATACAAATTTTCCTGGACTCTTCACATGAAAATTGACCTGCAATTTTTGAAGTTTTGCTTGGTTTGTGCCATCGAGTTTTTCAGTAATAAAACAGTTTTTTATTGTAATCTTAATGTATTTAATAAAAAAGTTTAATTTTGAATAATTAACGTTAATGATCCGAATTAAAAATAAATTACTGTTTAACACCAAAATTATGTATCTGCTTCATCGATATTGTTCGGCTGACTCTTTATATGAATCTGCATTACCGACTTTATAGGCAAACAATACAAGTTGTTTTAATCTGCATTACCTACATTATTAGACCGACGAATTTCATTTATTACAACCAAAGCTGCATTATCGACCTGTTTCTGCTGGTACACTTTAGTATATACACCCGAAACTGCATTATCGATATTTTTCGGCTATAGCGAGTTGGCTAACTTTAACAGTATGAATGGAAGACTGCAACGAAAGCGAGCACCAAATGGTCAATTTCCAAGTAAATTATACATATATGCTTCGGTAACATTTTTTGACCAATCGTTACAATAGAAATCTTCTGTATGCCTTATACCCTTTTGTTTACTATTCTCCTAGCCAATGTAATCCAGTATGTAAAGTTTGAGTGATCGAATCAAAAAATGGAGAGGTGGATGAATTTCATATTGTCAACTTTAAAGGTAACATCTTTGTGGTGCTTTTTTACATGTAAGAGATTGCGTTGGCCAAGACACACCGGTTCCGTTGGTCCGTCTCCGTAGTAAGGTATAAACAGTTGAACCAGAGATACACTATGAGATGCTGACTCAACCAATGTCACTGACGGCAACGTCATTGTTGCGGAACGTTCGTTAAAATATATTTCTTATTTTGCAGTGCTACCAACTAGTTTGAGATTATTATGTTGGTATCAGATTTTTTTGAACTGTTATTAAATGAATTTCAACCAAATCTGAATTCTAATTATATATCAATCTTGGATTTAGTGTTGAAGTACATGGAATGACCAAGTTTTTCATGTACGGAAATTTACTTTCAGTTTGTTTCTCAACATGGTCCGAGAACAGTGGACAATAAGTGATGCTGCGATACGTCGTAATCGAATGATCCGTGTCAAGATCAACAGTGTGCCGTTACAGTTTCTTCAATGAAGCGTATATTGCTATATTCCATGACTTTATGAGCGAAAACCACTATATACCTTTCTCTTTCGCGATGAGTGCGGAATACTCATTGATAAACCCTTAGTTTGATCTGTTCTCACTTAATCCGCATTATACCGATGAGTAGGACGATTAAACATCCAACGTGAACATGCAATAGTTAGGAGTAATTTTAATCAGAGTAGCTGAAGGAACTCAGTGGTGTTCTTAATGTTGTCGTTGTATTCGTTTCGAATGCAGTTTAGGATGACGGCGCAAAATGAGGAAAGTAAATATTATGGTGACACGACCGGTCTTAAAGGGATCTCCAGTTTGTGGATCATTGCGGTCGGTCATATATTCTTGGTAAGACTTCGGAAGATTGTCTCTTTCTGTTTCCCAGTGATTACGTTCTTTCTCGTTGGTTAAACTATAAGAGAATTTGGTGATTTCTCAAACCATTGAAACGGATCGTAAGTAGTCCGAGGTACTAAGTAGTCCAGCTTGTAAGACAATATAGTCATGACTGTGAGTGTTCCCTTTCTTGCTCACTTTTCACTTTCACTCAATCTGTGGAGATTTTCAATATCCGCGGTTCTTACATTACAATGGTTCGAGGTTAGTGATGTGATTTACGCGATATCATAGTATTTAGGCGCACGGATGTCGAATTTATGGCAGCGCCTCGCAAACCTGATACACTATCACTCGTTCACTCGCCGTCACTTCAGACTCCCACATTTTTACGTGTCAAGTTTGTGCTAGATTTCACAACATATTCCAGTACAATAGATTCAAGCCACTTACTTTTGAGAAAGGTCACATCAAGCCCGAGGAACAAGGTAGTCGGCTTTTTCTTTTAGAAGAGATTTTTTCGTGCTGGTTTTCGGGCTAGCTTGATCGAGGACGTATGGCTATAGGTATGTGCCGTTTAGTTGGTTGAGCAAAGTTGATTGCTTGCAAAATTCCACTCAGTGGAAATTATATTTCATAATCTTAACCACAGGAGGAGAGGATATAGTTATATCTAAAAATCGTCGGAAAACTTTTCGGGTAAGAATGTTTTTAGTTTTACTTAACATTGCAAAAGAAATTTATTCCGCAAAATTCTAAATCACATTCAAAATCTTTAATTGTACAATGGGTGGTGTATATTGCAGCGACAATAAGTGCTTCGATCAATTCACCATAACCGTTAATCATCTTTGTATTTTTCCTTAATTTTATCTCTTGATTTTGATTATAACGTGGTGGTACATCCTTGCATCAATTGAATAGCTACGGTACGTTAAAATACTACGTTCGTACTACAAATGAATATTAATTATTAAAGAAATATCAGCAAATCAACAAGACGACATCGACGACGATAGCATACAAAATAATTAACCCCTTTTCAATTTTCAATGTAAAAAATAGATAATTAAAGCAACATAATACCCATGTACACATAATCCAATCAGAACCCATCTCAAATAGCATAATCACAACTCGATACAATTCCTTGTATTTACAAATCGATTGAACACAATGAATATAGATACGAATCGAGTATTTTAAAATTAAAATTGGATATTTGCACAGCGTCTTATTTTGCTATACAGGTAAGCATCATCATCATCATCATCATCATCTTCTCAACGAGTACCGAGTACGTACAAATACACCTCGAGTGAAAAGTGATTGTACCCTAAGTACTAAGTAGACAACTTGTGTTATTTTATCATCACATCACTTCCGAGTATATACATCCGAAATCCCATTCCCGTGTAAATCGAAATGTGTGTACATGTGTATTCCTCACCCGGTATACACTACCTCCTCCACCGAAAATCCCAAAATACCTTTAAAAAGTTGATACAAAATTGGGAAAAACAAATGTAAATATTGAAACACTTGATTGTTGAAAAATTGGAAAAAAAAAATATTTTTCGTAAAGAAATTTTATCTTCTTTATTTATTTTATGCTTAAATAAGATGTGATGATGAAGATGATGATGGGTTTAGGGATTGTGATGATAAGGATTCGTCAAGTGTCTGGTTTTTATTTTAAATTAAAATTTTAAAATACTTGACTCGTTTTTGTTCGATTTTTTTTCCGATAATATTTATTCCCACCGGGATCGAAGGTAGATATAGGGTTCACAATAAAACCTCACCCAAATCTCTTTAATAAAGAGGAAAAGTCAATTGTTATACGTATGTAATATAGAAAATTCTCATGCTGGTGCTTCTCCCTCTCAAACAAAATGCGAATCATTTTTTTTCACGATCACACGTAAAGATCACCTCTATATATGAGGTACAATATGTCATTATCATACATATATATTTCCAGTATGTGGGCCAGTCACGTGACCCCCTTTATACTTGTCTAAAATATATATAATACTCGTAATATAAGAAGACGCGCATATCGTAATCGATTACGAATTATTCGAGGGGAAAAATTCTAATTTACGATTTGTATGTCGATTTTATCTCGAATATATCGAAAACGTATAATCGATAAGTGTTTAAGAATTCATACGATTGTTTCGGGTATTGGTTTTTATAAATCGAATCGACTTTGATGTTCGATTATACTCATACACACACACAAAAAAAATTAGGTACCTTTCATCTTCTTTATTATATAAAAAGTTTCAATTTCAACCTCCTCGAGAACATATAATAACAGGCGGGTACAGTAGAAAGGTATCGCACAGAAGAAAGTTAATTTCTTTCGATTATTTAGGGGCGATTTTGATGCGATCGAACAATGGATACAGCAGCACACAATGCGTTATCGATTAGGATGTGTATGGGAATATATGAAGGTTTTTATTGCGGGTTTATCATCAAGTGTGTGATAATGTTGTCAAATAGGGGTGAGGTAATTATAGGATTAACTTATTTGAACATCTACCATTTGGATTTTTATTTGGGGTTAAAGGTTGAAATTTATGTTAAGAATTCTGGTAATTTTTGTTCAAACGAAATAATTTAGATACGAGCAGATGAGATTCAAGAGAACTGCGATTTTTAGTTGAGTGATGGGTATTTCTTAAAAATGTAGACCCAACGAAAGAATCAATTTAATTATTAATTCGAATCTGGGCAAGTCAATCGGGTAGAATATCATAACAAGGTTAGGAGGTTAATCTAAAGGACTTGCATATGCGTATACTGGTAAGTCACAGTCTTTATTAAGTCGCTGTAGTATTTCTGGCTATCCAAATCTTAGCAGATTTAGTTTTGCCCAGATTTGTCTAGTTATTATACGCACTCGCAGATTACTATAAGATCGTAGATTGAAAAATTAGTTTAAATGTAGCTTGATATATATGACAAGAAGTTTATGACTTCGCTTATCAAGAGTAATTCTGCTTCAAAAGAACTGGAGTATAGTCGGAGGGATGTAGTTTAGTTCTCCATATAACTCACAAATGAAGCAGTAATAATACTGTGAGCATTCAGAAATACTTTATAGTTGGGTCAATTAGACCCAAATTGAAAATTTGTTTGTCGACCTTGTTCACCAACCATAAACAGCTGACCAAGACGAACTTCGCCGGTTCATCATCGACAGTGTTCTTCGAAAGTCCCAACCCATTGCGCAAGATCCTTGACACTATACGACTGACACCGTTAGTAGAGTATAAAAGTTTTATGAGTACCGGTCACCACAAGGGATATTATCTTAAGCAATATCATCGTAGACAAGTGGACCCACAAACCCATAGACATTGGCATTTGTCACTAACCCAAGTGCAATACCCATCTTACCAAGATATGATTAATTTCCTGAACACCAAATGGATGTCTCTGGAGATGAATCCCACGACTAAAATAAAACCAAAAGCAGTCGACTTGATATGTGATCGTCAAGCTCTTGCAATGTAATCGCAGAATTCTGGGATTCTGACGTTAGATCCAAAATGTATACTATAAAAAGTCTTGGCCAACATCTGAAAAAAGATATTCTTAAGAATAGATTTTCTTGGAGAGGATCAAACATCTAGAAACAAATTAGAACAACGGGACATATCCTTGGGAGGGTACTGCAATATACAGATGAATGAAAAACCTATGCGACAGCTGCGAAACACTTAGCAACTGCAACGAGAGAGATAACGCACAAAAGTGTTGTGATGGATATTTCTAATATGACCACCAGAAATGAAATCAAAATAAAGAAGATTGTCATTCCATCATTCTGTGGAAATTTCGCAGCGTCTTTTCGTGTAAAACCGCGCTTCTTGCCTAACTTCTCGATGGAGCCTCAGTGATACCAAACATCACAGAATTTTTACCTGATCAAGTTTTCAAAATTTTCAAACCGAATATAGTTAACATATTGATAAATAGCGATTGCTGTCAAGATCGACACAACGCTTACTGACCGCTGGGTTTTCAGTATCAAAGTAGCTTTTCGTTTTTATTGACACGGACCACACTTTCACCATCCATCACTAAAACAGGAACTGTATTACGACTTCACATTTGATTAATGCATTTTACTGATGGCATTGCCATCTGTATTATAACATTAATATTAAAATTGTTGTGAAGTGAGCGTGCCTTAATTTTCTTTTATATTTTTTTACCCAGCCTATGGTATTACATGAACGTCAAATAACTGTGAGAGCGAGAGGAATATGCACCTTTTGCGTGCGTGCGAACGGCTAAACTATAAAGTAATATTTTTTTTTGTGGTTTCTTGTGTTGGTATTGATTTAGTTCAGTTCTAAATTTTAAAAAAGTAAAGTCGAGATTAATTTTTTTTGGTCGACCCTCCAGATGGAAAAATCTTCCAAATATAAGTTTCAGATTTTTGATGGAGGGCGAAGTAACACTCGAGTAGTTAATTAATAATAAAATTACCAACACAAGTTAACAAACAAAAAAACTCCGTATACTTGGTTTTCCTTGAGGTCATTCAAGGTTGAATTTCCTGTACAACATTTTTTTAGTTTTCGTGCGAGAGTGAACTACAGTTATTTACGTTTTGCAATTTGGGGGTAAACTGTAGGGATTAAAATTAATTATTTAGTATCGAAAATTTTTCTGGCAGACGCTCGTTCACAGTTATTTAGTGAAGGGTACTGCATTTTCACAGATGCCATTTATTTTCTACGCGAGCCATTTTATTAACGGATGTCGGAATATCAACGTGCGCCGTCTTAAATGTCCGGCTACCGTCTTACACATACACGTCTTACTCCCAACTTATTTCATCAGTGGACGCTCACTTTTTACGGTTAACTCATCGAAATGGTACCGCATTTTTGAACAGGTGGACAACCGGCCATTGGTTGGTATCGGCTGCTTTTCGTGACTACGATTAATTTTACCGGTAATTTTGGAAACCGCTACAGCGGGAAGACACACAACATTGTTTTTCGGGTGGCCAGTTGAGACCATTCACGTTTTTGCGGTTTGGCGTGACAACGCCCAATAGTTCTACAGTTTTATTTGCGGTTTACGGCGGGAAGACGCCCAACATTTTCGGCGACCTATCAAGGCCGAATTTTCCATTAAAGGCGGAAATGCGTGCAATGTTTTGGCAGCCTATCAAGGCCAAATTTTCGATTAAAGGTGGGAAGACGCCCAAATCAGTTACACAAGTGGCCTACCGCGTGATAATTTGTAAATGTTATTTTTTGATTAAAGGTGAGGAGACGCCGCAACCCATTTCGGCGGTAACGTTCTGAAGATCAAGAAAGTACCATTTTGTTTTTGTAATTTTCTATGAGTTTTTTACAATTTCATTCTTACAAATTCATATTTGAATTTAATTTTTAATTTTCTCATTTTATCTCTCATTTTTTTCATTTTTCAATTTTTATTTAAATATTTTTGTAATCAAGTACCATTTTGAGTTGGTTGACATGGACAGGGTTCGACACATTGGTTTCGTTCGCAGAATTTTCACGTTCGGCGGTTATATTTTTGTTCGATTTACATTTTTTTTGTTACTCCATTTATTCGATTCGTTTTCTTCTTTTCGCCTCACAAATTCCTTCAAGGTCAAAGGCCCTTTTCGTATTTTGTTCGGTTGGTTAAAATTTTTTTTTACTACCCAATTTCCGCAAGTTCATTATTTATTTCGTCCTGTTTTTGTGTATGATAAAATGAATTCCTAAATTTTTTCGGGTCGGTTCCATCTTTGAAGGCAGGGTTGGCTCCATCAACCCTTTGACACGACATCCACAGGCTCGGATATGTGTTGTCCATTCGAGAACGACCGTAAAGTGTAAACAGTCTCTTCGTGGCACTCTGGCAGTCACAAGCTGTTGGAGTGTGAATTGTGGGAGATTACATGGAGGTCTTTTCGGGCAAAGAGAGGCTTTGTCTGGTGAAGAAACGTCTCTGCCTTCATATGCTGCTTCGTGGTGGCTGAGCATTCGTCTCTAGGGGTCGATGAGTCATTCGGGGTGTTTCTCCAGCAGACATTGTACTTTTCGCTCGGGGAGATCCGGTCGTTCCTGGGTGGACACAACCGGTGATTATTAAAGTTATTCCAGTTCCTCAAGTTTTAGTAGACGAATTCTGATGTCATTTAATTTAATTTCGGTTTTTAATTTGCTTTTTATTTTTATTGTTATATTCTGTTACGCGGTGTACGCCAGGTGTACAAATGCCTCAATTTCCCCACCGCCCAAGTATTAACCTTGAGATCTAGTCGGCAGAAATCATCGTGGGAGAGGCCTCTTCTGAGTGCTTAGTTAAATTTGCGGGTTGGCCTTATGCCATCGGTCACAACTGTTTTGTTTCCTCCCAAAATTTGGTCTATTACAGCCCTTTCTAGGATCTACATCTCGATCAGCCACTCATTATTAACGTATGTGCAAGAGACTGTTCATTAATTTTTCATAGTATTAAGAGGTCACTATCTTTGACTCGCGTAGAATTTACGCACCGTGTTTATATTTAGTAAAGAAGATGTATCGCGCTTTGCTTCTTTTGCACTTTTGCTCTCTGTTCCATCCTTTGCCAGACAACAACAATATCAGGAGGTGAAACACAATTTGATACTATGAAGGACAAAGTTTCTTCTGCTTACTAACCGTGCCCTCCGATTGCGAATAGCCGTAAAACTTTGTCTTCGGGTATCCCATATATTTTGTCAGTTCATCGTAGTGCCTCGACACTGTCAAAAGACTAGTCAGCGACCGTGATGCTTGGCGATCCAATGTAGATGGAATCATGGCGGCTGATTTCTAATCAGGTATTGATTTCATTGCTATTTCCATAGGAAATTGTACCGAAGGGCACGGATGCCGCTCCTGTTCCGCTTGTGTAACGTCGACGGTCGTGGGCAAATTCTCGTTTCCTAATAATTGAATGCCTCCTGTTACTGAATTAATCATTCCATCTTGTGAGAGCCCCGGCGTGGTCATGTTCTGCCGACTATGCTCAGGGTATGGGGTGGGTTTTACCGAGGACGTGATATAAAATTAAATGCTATGGAACGATTATCTTCGATACAACAAGATGTCAATACCAATCTCCAGAACCTTTCGAACCAAGCAAAAAGATACACATTAGACGTACTTGCACTACAAGAGCTTAGATGGTCTGGGAGTGGGATCCATGACACCACCAATGGTTACACTCTTCATTACAGCGGCCATCAGAACGGAGGAGAATTTGGAGTTGGCTTCCTCATCCATCGGCGCGTGAAGCACCACATCATCGATTTCCGCCCTATCAACATGCGGATATGCACGGTCAGACTTCACACTAATAAATTTAGCATCACGATCGTTAATGTACATGCACTCACCGAAGATAAATCTGATGACATCAAAGATCTCTTCTTTGTGGAGCTGGAGGAAGTCATCAATAACATACCGCACCATGACATTAAAATCATCGTGGGCGACTTTAATGCAAACATCGGTAGAAGTGCAGAAAATACAACGCACATCGGTCCTAACAGCCTGAACCTAACTAGTAACAACAACGGCCAACGCGTCACCGACCTGGCAATAATGTACAACTTAGTTGTATCAAGTACGTTTTTTCCACATAAGAGAATTCACAAAGTAGCGTGGAGATCGAATGATGGAAGAACAGAAAACCAAATCGATCACGTCATGGTGTCCAAGACACTCCACAAGCATATCTGACGTTAGATCTTACAGAGGTGCAGATATGGACAGCGATCATGTGCTTGTCATATTTAAATATAAGTGCAAACTGTCATCAACCTTCAATAGACAAGCATAAAAAACCGTTCGATGGAATGTCGATGCTCTAAAAGACCAAGCGTCACTGCAGAGTTACCAATCAGCTGTCACTAACTATTTAGAGCGGCCCAGCGACAACGAAGGAGCTCCTCCTAATATCCAGGAGCAGTGGCACGCTATACAGTCAGCCATAACCACCACGGCGCAAAACACTATCGGCAGAAGACCGCCTAGATCCCGCAATGATTGGTTCGATGATCAATGCCGCCTGGTCGTCGAAAATAAACAAAAGCTTCGTGAAAAATGGTTGGCTCGTAACACGAGAAGCACTCAGGCAGCCTACGCGCAAGGAAAGCCACGATTAAATTCCTTCGACAAAAGAAACGCGATCATATGAGGTCATGCATTGAAAGCATCAGCTTCCAAGCGGAAGTAGGAAATTCAAGGGACTGTTTTGCTAATGCCAGGAATCTCACTTAAGACTTCCACCCAAGAAGTACAGCCATAAAAGACGGGAACGGAGAATTGAGAACAAACGTGGCTGATGTTCTCTCAGTATGGCAAACCTACTTTCAAAGTCTGCTAAACCGGAATGACGAAGTGACCCCCATTAGAGCAATAGCTCCGCCAGGTGAAGAGGTCTTTGTCGAATATCGCACAGTGGAGGAAGTAGACGCAGCTATTAGTCGATTGAAGAACGGCAAGGCACCCGGTCTCGATGGAATCCCCGCAGAATTGATAAAACTCGGAGGCACTACACTTGCAACAAGTCTATACGATCTCATCGTATGTATTTGGGACCAAGAAGAGTTGCCGGAGAATTGGAAGACCGCGCTCATATGTCCGTTGCATAAAAAAGGCGACCGTCTTAAATGTGAAAACTTTCGTGGCATAGCTCTATTGAACACTGCTTACAAAGTGTTGGCTAATGTTGTACTTGCCAGACTCATCCCTTTCGCCGAAAACATCATTGGCGTAGGTGATTTCTCGAAGGTAGCGATATTATCGGCTTCATCAAATCTAATCAAGTTAGATGGCTCGGCCACGTTGCAAGATCTCCAGAACAACGAATGATTTACAAAGTATTCCATCAACAACCAGCCGGAGTACGTCGTAGAGGAAGACCCCGACTGCGCTGGCGTGACGACGTCGAACAAGACCTACTCGTATTAGGATGTCGAAATTGGAGGACGAGAGCGATGGACCGAGAAGGATGGAGGACCATAGTGCGGGCGGCAAAATCCCTTCATGGGATGTAAATGCTAGAGAGACAGAAAGAAATCATTTGCGCATGCAACAAAACGATCATATCGCTGGGTTAATAACTTACGGTGAATCTAAAACAATTATACCAAATAACAAAATAATATCAAGACATTTAAATATAAAAAGTGACCATTGGTTCGTCTCTTAAAAATTAATCCAATGCTTATCGCCGACTGTGCTTGAATTGCAAAATTTTTTTCGTGACAAGCTGGGCACCCGGGGGGTAAACCTAATTCGAGTATGCTGAATTCACCGGTGCTAGTCCCATTTTAAAGTTAGTCCCCATTTTTGAGATATCGCATTCGTCATGTTTTGGCTCTGAGTCAAAATATACCCTCATTTTCACGTTGATAGCTCTTGAACCATTAAGATTTTCGTTATAATTTCTTCAGCAAAGTTGTTGCGCAGGTCAACACCAACAACTTTGCCGAACATATTAAGATCAAAAAACCACATCTAATTTTTTTGCTTTTCATTTCGACGAAAAACACTGTTTTTATCATTTTTAATCATTTTGTTGAATTCAAATCGAGTAGAATCGATCGAATAAACATCGCATCGACAAATATAGAAACAATAGAAACTATTTAAAAGAAAGTTAAATCGATTCAATTGATTTTATGGTGATTTTTCCTAAAAAAAAGTTCCTAAAAAATTAACATTTTTCTTCTCTTTGACAAAACAATGGCGTGCCCGTTGCGATAGTGGATAAAACTCCTGGATTTTTCCATCTCATCGTTTTAACCAATTACATCACGTAAATTAAGAAACATCTTCATCAATATATCAACCATCAAATGTCACTGCGCCATTCAATCACAGAAACATACGACGGATAAAAATCTCGGATTTTTCTATCCCAGATTATTTTTCAATTTTTTTCAACTTTTTTGTATGCAAAGTGGCGTGTCTGTTGTACGAGGTAAATGTTCGAGTGATGAAAGCCGAATTCAATTCATAAAATGTCTGATATCAAATTTGTGCCGAAAAAAACAATTGCATTCGATTTGACAACGATTTTTCGGAATGCTAGTGCATTCAGGGCGTTTAAAAATTAATGGTAGCTACCCTCTCGCTGATATTCCATCTTCATGCGATGGGAGGGAAGATAACATCTAATGTATAAAGAAATCTTCATAAAGATTAAAAAAATATCGATTTTATGCAAGGAGACTGTCAAATGTTCAATGTTTTTGGTGATTTTTTCATTTTTTTGGTCAATATCTAAAATATACGAGTTTTCTGGGACCAACGGTTGATGTCATATTGTAGGTGAGGTTTGTGGCTAATAATCCTGAAAATATGAACCAAAAGCCTTATTTTTTAGCAATTTGGCTGAATGTGGCCGGCCGATTTGGCATTTTTCAGTTTTTTGGCCTAAATGACCCTCAACCTTAATTTTTGAAATTTTTTTTATATGCTATTTGATAGCTGTCAACAAAAGTTGCTTAGTTTTTCAAGTACTACAAACCTTGAAAATATGAAATAAAATGAAAGAAGTACGGACAGACAAACAAACAAACAAACAAACAAACAAACAAAGATAGATTATATGGTGACGTCATAGAAAAATGTCCAAATGTCATAACTTTGGTCAAAATCATCCGTTTTGGACATTTGAGGTGTCGTTGAATTGGTATTGACGTCTACAATCATAATTTGCTAGTTGCCTCAGCGGCAAAAATCCACCAGAACTAACCCCAAACGACTTTTTTTTGTTTCCTGACATAAAGATTTAATCAATCTTAATTTGATTAAGAGATTAATTTAAAGAAAACATATCTTGCATCTTTTTTATGTCGAAAACTCTTCAGTGCAGGATGATTTCTAAAATCACAGCTATCTGTTATACCAAAACCATGCGTATTATGCTGTTTATGAAAACTATTTTAATTATTTAACGTTGCATCCCTAATTACCTATACCTAATTAAAATTTAATTGGATTTCACATTTGAGCCTACAAAACATAACAATCTTATATATATTTAACTTTAACAGTGTTCATCATTTATACAGGACACTAACAATTGAAATTTATTTTTCCATCTTCGTACTGCAACGTACTAATTTTACTACATAGTTACACTTGCAAGTTTAGGATAACGGGCCATTGAGTTACCTGTCGCAGTAAATTTAATATTTTTAAATGTCGAGTTGTGTTGTGCGTCGGATTATTTTAATTAAATTTAATTTAGTTTTGAAGTGTTTCAAGTTTAAAGTGATCGAGTTACGTGAAAAAGTTACGCGAAAAGTAATCAGTGCGTGTGTTAAAGTAATCATCGGGCGTTTCAATTTATTACATGTGAAAATTATATTTTGTGTATGTGTTTGTAGTGTAGTGTTATTTTGCAAAGTGTAGTGAAAATATAACTGTAATTATAATGTGTAGTGTGGTGTTTTGGTGTAGTGAAATTTTAGTGTTTTGATATAATAATGGAGAACGTGACTCGACTCAGCTTATTAAGGTAAGCCTTTTATCTTTATTGTTGTGTTTTATGATGTTACGGGTCTTGTTTGAGACAGGCCTGGACAAATTATAAGTATTTATGTTTCCACACTAAATTGGCAACATGCGACATTAAAAAATATAAAAAGCATAGAATAGTTATGCAAAAAATTTTCTTTGGTATAAATGTGTTTATGCTATTCACTAAAAGGAACAGCACTATTTTTGAATGAAGCAAAAAATAATTGGGGCACTTTTTGGGGCAGTTATACCTGAAAAACTAATTTTTTGGGAAATTATCGGAAGGTCATATCTTCACTCAATGTTGGTAGAAATTCCAGCTTTTATACATTATTTGGGTCTACTTTTCACGACCTTTCCAATGGTATATAACATGATCCTGGCGGCCTCAAAGGGAAAAAGTTCGAAACTAGCTGTATATATACGAGTTCGACTTCCAGCACAGTAGGTGCTTTCGTCACTCGTTTGGACTGCCGTTCAAAGTGATAATTTACGTGATGTAATTGGTCAAAACGATGGGGTGGAAAAATCCAGGATTTGTATCCACTATCGCAACGGCACGCCATTGTTTTGTCAAAGAGAAGAAAAATGTTAATTTTTTAGGATATTTTTTTTTAAGGAAAAATCACCATAAATTCAATTGGATCGATTTAACTTTCTTTTAAATAGTTTCTATTGTTTCTATATTTGTCGATGCGATGTTTATTCGATCGATTCTACTCGATTTGAATTCAACAAAATGATTAAAAATGATAAAAACAGTGTTTTTCGTCGAAATGAAAAGCAAAAAAAATTAGATGTTGTTTTTCGGTCTTGATATGTTCGGCAAAGTTGTTGGTGTTGACCTGCGCAACAACTTTGCTGAAGAAACTATAACGAAAAGCTTAATGGTTCAAGAGCTATCAACGTGAAAATGAGGGTATATCTTGACTCAGAGCCAAACATGTCGAATGCGATATCTCAGAAATGGGGACTAACTTTAAAATGGGACTTGCACCATTGAACTCAGCGTACTCGAACTAGGTTTACCCCCGGGTGCCCGGCTTGTCACATTTTTCAACTAGCACAGTATAATTAAAAGAAGGTGCACTTAACTACATAAAAACAACAAAAAGATAAAAATTAAAAATACAACAAAAAAATACACAAAATACTAATAATCGAATAACAGTTTATAATAGTTTATCATAATAATTTCTAATAGTAATACAAATAATAATAAATATAAATATAAATAAATATAGAAGAATTAATAATTAAATAGTGCATCGCCTTCAACTACTTGGATATTCGGCCGCAACCAAATTTAATTAAGGTTTTATTTACATTTTTATAATTAGAATTAAGCGTAAATATTTTTCATTTTATTAATTTTGCTCTTAATAATAGTCTGGTGAAGGGTTTTAGTTAAGTTAGAATTTACTTGAGATTTTTTAAATTGCCAAGTTACAGTTTATACTGGACGTCCTTAGTAAATAGTATAGTAAAATTTGACGGATTGAATAATTGTATAACGTTAAGTTTTTGATTTATTTTCCATTTTTCAATCATATGTTCATGGATTTATTTTCTTTTTACGATCTTATTCCAATAAAACCATTAAATAATTATATTAATTTCGAAATTAAGATAAGTACAACTACTGCTGAAGAGACCTCCGAATGACTCATCGACTCTTAGAAGCCGATGCCCAGCCACAACGAAGCAGCATAATACAGTTGGGGCGTCTGCTCAACAGACACGAAGAGGCCGTGTAAATTTTACGGTCATCCCCGAACGGACAACATATGTACTAAGCTCACAACTCCGACCCCGTGGATGTCCCGCCAAGGGGATGAAGAGGAGTGACAAGCCCAGCCTATAAACGTGGAACTGACACGAAATGAGACCCCCCACCAACATACCGAACGAAAAAAATTTAGTAGTTCATTTTTTTGATTTTTAAAACGATAAGAAATAGACGAGGAGAAGAAGGAGAGAAGGAATAATAATACTCATGATGGAACTAATTCGCGGTGCTGTGTTTTATTATACAATTTACCCGAAAAACAAGAGACGGAAGGAAGGGAAAAAAAAATATATAAGAAAAATGAACGACCAAAATTTCGAAGCAAAACCAAGGTACACCACTGTGACGTGCAGCACGACCTCAAATATATGGCCTTCGTTCTCAAATATATAATTGAAAATTAGGAATTTGAAATTTGAAAAAAATAAAATTCGAAATCAAAAAAAAAGATTTAAATAAAAAACAACAAAAAGCAAACAAATGTATATCTTTCAACCTCTTTCACCCTGTAGGGTTACGGTGTCCTTCCCCGCCGCGGGTACGTAGCGGTGTCCTTCACCGATGTCCAAAATGAATGACTTCATGATAGGCCACCCGTGGAAAATGCCGTAGTTAATTATGCAGCACTCGTTGATTAATTGAGACACTCTTGAAAATACGGTATCCGTAACTTATATACGGCACCCGTTGAACAATATGGCACCCCCAAAAATACGGTACCTGTTGATTCGTTATGTAGTACCAGTTGTAAATGCGGTGCCAATCGACATACATCTTAAAACAAATGCTACCGTGCAAGGTCGTGTGACGTCAAGTCACTTGATATTGTTTCACACGAAATATTTAGTAGTTGTTCAAAATGTTGCTATTTCTACTATTATTTACAACAAAACAAACTCATGAAATTGAGATTAAGTTTTCCGAACAGTTTTTATTTTTTTATTCTTCATCAACACACCAATCTCACAATTTTTATTTCGTTTTTTTACATGTGAAAAGAATTACAATTATTACAATTTTTTACAAAAATTCATCGATCACATCGACTATTTCACTTGAAAAAGTATTACCAGTTTTTTTAATTGAACTCCCGTCTATACAATACAAAATTTAAAACTCGACTGACTAAAAAAAACCTAGAGAATCTTTTTGCTTCGGTGTTTTATGTTTTGTTTTTCGTGCGCGATACTCGCCTACTCCTTCACACCGCACATCAATCCACCAGCCAGAACGAAAAACGTACCACAAAATATTTTTCTATATTACAATATTGGTCTCGGCTTCTACAACTAATTAAAAAATTACATGATATGGATGTGGATACGAAGGCTAATTTCCATAAAAACAAAAACTTTAGTGTTAATGCCATAAAATAGATGGTAATGCCACCAGTAAAATGCTTCAATCATTCGATTGCAATGAAATTTTTAGAAATTAAAAATACAAAATAAACATAGTTAAAAGACTTTATAAAGGCTATATAAAGAGTTTCAGCAGAAAACTGACAGTATCAACTGCGGGAACCTCTTGGCCCCGCTCATAGAGGAATAGCACAGAAACTCATTCCCCGAACAAAGCCCGACTCTACATGTAGAATTATAGTCGAAGGAACTTTATCAGATCCCTTTAAAATAACAGCTGGTGTTCGACTGAGTGAATCGCTCGCGCCTGTGTTGTTCAATGCCGTGGTTGAGTACGTAGTAAGAAAAGCAACATCGAAACTTCATGCTACATATTTAATTCTTTTATATGCTGATGGTATCGTGCTTCTTGGGAGAACGCTTAACGATATTAAGGTTAGCTTCATACCACTTTATTGCTACGCAAGAAACTTGATTTGATAATGAACACCAGAAAAACAAATCTCGTATCAACACATTGGACCATCTCAGGGACAGTTATCGATTTTTTTTTTTCAATTATCTTTATTTGTTGAATCTTTCAAAACATGAAAATAACAATAAGATTTCAAATCTTAAGAACTAGAGTAATTATGTAAATCTGCGGGAGCAGAATCTACTTTTGTTCAATAAGTAAACTTAATAATTTATTAATTTATGCTATTACAGCCATCGTTTTCTTCTTCAATCGCGAAGACGTAGGTATATTTTGTAGGTTTCGCGCCAGCAAATCCGGATGAGATACCAGTTTCCCTGCATAACTGATCCTGATCTTGTTCAATTCATCTTTGACAGTTAGGATGCTAAGGTCCTTATGTACATTTTTATTTTTTACGAACCAGGGTGCTCCTGTAATCATTCTCAGAATTTTTGACTGTGTTTGTTGGACAATGTCGATATTCGAATTTGAGGTTGATTGCCATAATTGACAACCATACGACCAAATTGGTTTAATCATTGTATTATACAGAAGAAGTTTGTATTCTAGGTGAATAGTTGAATATTCCCCCATCAACCAATGCATTTTATCAATTTTTAATTTGATATGGTCTCGTTTCATTTCAATATGTTTTCGCCAAGTTAACCGTCGATCTAGATGGACGCCTAGATATTTTCCTCCATTTGATTGAGGGATTGGTATTCCGTTCATTGTGACAGGCGGACAAGTAAACTTATTTAAAGTGAATGTTACGTGGGTTGATTTCTCTTCATTGACCTTTATCTTCCATTTCTTTAGCCATATTTCGATGTCATAAATATGTTGTTGCAGAATTTCGGATGCCGTTTTTGGATTTTTATGGCTACATACGATTGCCGTATCATCTGCGAAAGTAGACGTCAGAATTTGCGAAGACGCTGGTAGATCTGAAGTGAAAATTAAATATAACGTTGGGCCAAGCACACTACCTTGAGGTACTCCAGCCAGAATGTTTTTCTCGTTCGATTTAGAGGTGTTGTGTTTGACATAATATCTGCGATTTGACAAATACGACTTCATAAGTTGGTAAATTTCTGGCCATTTAAGATTTATTTTATCGAAATAAGCAACCATTATTTTGATAGCGAAGAAATCCTGAAATACCAGGTTCATTAGGACGAATGCTGCCTCACAATCAAAGTTGTTGCAATCTAAAAATCTTTCGCAGTCGTACAACCTCACACTTTATGAAGCACTCATTAGACATGTGCTAGCTTTCGAAAACGAGACATGGGTGGACTTCTAGCGACTGGAGATTGTTATCTACTTTTGAAAGGAACGTCATTTGTTCCACCTTTGGAAAAACGAAAATTCCGAAAAACGAAAATCGGAATCGTTTTAACCAAGAGATGCAACAACCAGCCGGTTTAGGATATTGAAATTGGACGGTACGAGCAATGGATTGAGATGAATGGGGGACCATAGTGAAGGCAGCAAAACCCCTTCTTGGGATATGAAAGCTAGAAAGAAAGATAGAGAGAGAGGGTATATTAATTAATTTCGGTTAAATGAATTTCGATAAAATAGCTGGGCCCCTCTTCTCGTGTGTACAACTATAAAATTATCTTTTTCATTATGATATGCGGTATGGTGCGGCGATGTAAAACAAGAATATTAATGAATGTCCTTTTTTGTATACTCACTTCTTATAAATATTTCTGGATGGGTACTACACACGTTTATCATCTAGATAAGAGTCATATTAATGATATGTACACAGCCGTATACGCTTTCATTAACCATGACGACGGTATGATGAAGATGGAGATGACGAAGAAAATTTAATAAAAGGACGATGTATGGAACCCATTCAAATGAACCTGTATATGTCTGTGTGTATGATATGATTACTGGGGAAGTGCGGACGAGTAATAATAATAAACCATACGAGGCGGAAAATTTTATAACACACACACACATATGTATGGAAATTAGTTTTTCATAAAAATTAAAATAATTTTATTTTATACTCAATGAAATGGAAATAATTATAAGGATGTCTATACTGGAGATAATTTTCTATTCGAATAGATTTTGAACACATTTCGTTTGTTGTTGTTGTTGTGTACTTCTTTTGAACCAACAGCATCACAGTGCCGTATATATTACTAGTAATAATGTGACAGAAAGTCATTCATATGCTGGATTCAATATATAAATAGATTTACTTGGCAGAGGTGGAAAAAATGTGTATCCATTTCAAAATAGCTAAGTCACCCACACTACTATAATAAATACACAAATAACAACCTGCATAAAATTAAAGGATTTAGTAGATAACAAGGATTCAGAGTTGCAATAGAGGGAAAATACCAAAACCGAATCATTGACCATTCTTATAACAAAACTAAAAGACGATTTAGTTTGTTCTTGGTATTTTTTGTTGTTGTGTACCATGATAAGGACATGCATAACGGAGATATTCAGAACACAAACTAAGCGTATCTACATAAAGATTTAGAAAAGTTTGTTTAAAGTTTGTTCTTTAAAGATATTTAACGACACAACAGAAATCTCTAACGTAGATACAGGTTTAGCAATATAATAGCAACTTGTTCTACAACAATAGGTCAGAATTTATCTCGATCAAGTTATGATTGGAAATTCGTAATCCTGTTTTCAATATTTTTTAATTGAGCTTGGCTCACATACCTTGGCCCGTTGGCCAGACTTGCAAGGGTATATTGGGAATTCAAGTTTTATCACATCGTTTCGTTGAATGATAACCGTCTTCTCTTCTTCCGTCTGATGGAGGTGCCCAACATAAGCTCGAATTGGTGTTCGTTATATAATCCCTTACGTGGAGGCGTTAGGTGCCATCTTCAACATTGCCGACCAGTAGTATACTAATTGAGCTTTTGTTTAATAGATGTCTACCGGATTGACACCTTGATAGGTCGTCATGGGAAATGAATTTCTTGAACCAGCTTAACGAAATACTCTCGGCTCAGATACGGTGTCGGAGCTTTTCGAGCGCGTTGAAGTTCGAAGACGTCGATCTTGATTGAAGCGCCTAGCACAAAACGTAGTACGAAATATTTTTTCGAGTGATGAACATTGTGCGAGTATAAGTCGTTACAGTTTCTGGATGCTATGCGATCATTGACTTTATTTTAATGTTTATTAATGTTAGTGCAGGCCTCGTTAGTACTTTGTCGTGGACGTTGATTAGGATCTTCCCGAAGACAAACAAGACCTGTCTACCACAACGGGTATGAACTAATGAGGAGTTATCACGAAGAGGCCCACCAGCAGCGGGGTTATGTTCATCGTCGAGAATTTCTCCTGCTCGTCTCGTGCTAGCTAATGTAAGTATGTAGTACCGTCATCGATAGTGCACAAACGATAATCTTGAACTAGTTCACCTCAAGAAAGTCGCCATACGATTTGCTGATAGTTTCTGTGTTCAGGTGCTATCAGGGTCTCTCGACTAATTTTCTTGATATCTGTAAGAAAAACAAATTTATGTTTGCGAAAACTAGATATTATTTGGGAGACGTTATGTTGAAGTACAGGATCAATGCGAAGCTTCTGGTTTAATCATACGTTGAGTGTCATTTTGTGCGATGTATCGAACTCCTCGCACAATTTGCGTTGCATAACACCGTGATGAGGGAGATAGCATGTCTGGTCCGGCGAGCTACTGTCGTGTTTTAGGAAATGAGAGCGGTTCAGAGCGGAGTTAGAAACCCGATGTTTCATATATTGCAGTTGAAGAACTGCAGCCTCTCGAGACGTTCCAAGGAGTGATAAGTAGGCGGTGAATCGCAGGAAGGCTATATACCTTCCCCGCTGCAATAGTGTGCCGATTCGTAGTGCCATAAATAACGAACATTCTCGATTTTCCAAACTCATATAAGCGTATTGTTGGTGGTGTAGTCGATAGTTGCCATTAAACTGGATGAATATGAAACTAGACCGAAAACCAGCCCAAAAAAAAAGAAATTTCTTCCAAAAGAAAAAGTCTATCAGGCCGAAAAATATTAAGAAATAACTCACAATAACATTTCATCCCGAAAAAAGTGGAATAAGAAGATAAACAGATGCACGTATTTAACATTACAATTTTATTTATATTTATTATTTTTTCTATTTTTTTTTTCTATGATAGGAATACCTGCCACTCTATTTATTAGTATAATATTATAGTTTGAAATATTGGCTGTCGAAGTATTTTTTTTGCCAACCCCCATTTTCTCCACCTTTTCGTAATTTCATATTTACAAAACCTTTATTTTCTACCTTTTTAAAAAAAAAAAAAAAAAAACAAATAAAAATTAATCGTAATGAAAAAAAGTAAAGAAGTAGATCGTTTAGTTCGTCGACAACCACGAACAAGGCTATCCAAAACCGTACCTTACATTGTGCTCGCATACATATGGAGTATGCCAGATTTGTGTAAACCTGAGTGTTCGATTAATCGAACGCTGGTAACTATTTGACATTTTGTTTTCTCATTTTTAATCCCTTTAGCAACCATTACACGGTCAATATTAATGTCATTATCAGTAATGTCAATACCTGCATCATTACGACTTCAATATTTTTTAACATTACACAATCATTATTAATGACAATAATTCCATCATTACCAACCTTTCATTACTGCTGCAGAGAATTTTGTTTCTTAAATTTAGCATGGATCCTAAAGAAAAAGCGTGTATTGCAATAATTATAGCATTGTCTTTACAAAAAACAGTAAAGCGAAAACGGTGGATGAAGAATTGGTTGAAGAAAAGAGAAAATTATTCTCATATAGTTTCACTAAATGAATTAAAATTAAGTGAAGCAAATGATTATAAAAATTATTTAAGAATGAGCGAAGACCAATTCGAAAGAATATTGCGAACGGTCCATCCATTTCTGGTAAGGCAACATACCACAATGAGAGAAAGTATATCTGTCGCTGAAAGACTGGCATTGACTTTGAGATTCCTTGCAACAGGAAGGACTTTTGAGGATTTAAAGTTTTCAGCTGCCATGTCACCTGCTTCAATAAGTAATGCCATTCTCGAGACATGCGAAATACTTATTTATATCTTGCAAGACTACATAAAGGTATGTTTTATTATATTTGAAGTGTATTATATTAAATTCAAAAAAAATTGTTATTTGTTTTCAGTTTCCTAAAACTCCCGAAGAGTGGTTTAATATGTCGAATGATTTTGGAAACCTACATCAATTTTGGAATACATTGGGAGCAATTGACGGAAAACATATTGCCATTACAAAACCCCGTAATTCAGGTGCCATGTATTTTAATTATAAAGGGTTTTATAGCATCGTCCTGTTGGCAGTAGTGAATGCAAAAAAGGAGTTTATAATGATTGATGTCGGTATGAATGGTCGAATTTCAGACGGAGGTGTGATGTACTATTCTAAATTTGGGGAGCTTTTCCAGCAAACATCATTAAATTTACCAAACCCCAGTTCGTTACCCAACATAAATGAAAAGTTTCCTTTTGCATTCGTAGCGGACGAGGCCTTTGCTTTAAATATTAATTTAATGAAACCTTATTCACAGAAATCTCTAACAGAAGCTCGGCATGAGTACAATAATAGATTATCAAGGGCTCGCGTGGTTGTCGAAAATGCATTTGGAATTCTAGCATCCAGATTTGGTGTTTTCAAAAAACCAATATGCCTTGAACCGAAAAAAGCAGAAACTATGTATAACAATGGCATGTTGTTACCTTCATAATTTCTTAGTTAAAGAAAATAATATAACATATTTGGCTTCAAATAATACTGGAACTTCAGTTGCTGATTATAATCTGGTTGATATACACAAAACTTTAAGCCGAAACAGTACATCAGAAGCAAAGGAATCTCGCGATAAATTTTGCGCGTATTATAATAATGAAGGCAAATTACTAAATTAGAGATTATTCTTTATAAAAAAATTATAATTATAAGTTTAATAAAGTAATTCATTTTATTATTATTTATAAAATTACATAATTAATTACAAAATCTTATTTTATTATGGTGCAAAATTTGAAAAAAAAATGTGTAATTGTGGCCGGTGTCTGTTGTTCGTCTGAAGACAATTGAGTGGAAGAGGTTGTTGACGTATTTGACCAGCCGATTGGGGAAACCAGCCACGGTTCCTCATTTATTTTTACTGAATTTTTATGTAGTGTCTCCTGCTGAGCCTCAAAAATAATATCACTTATCGCTTTTTCAGCAAACATTCGTTGCCGCTGTTGTGAGATCATTCATCTCACATATTCGGACCATTCATTCAAAGTTTCACCATTGTCATCATTCATAAAATGTTGGAAAATTCAACAAAAATACTTCATCACCAAAAATAAGGAAATAATTAAAAAATCACGTGTGCTAAATCTCGAAGCATAGCAAAATTAACATTTTCATAATTTTGTAAATAATACAAAATTCTTAAGCGCGACCTTGTATATATTTTGCATATGAATGACAATGACAATAAATAGGAAACATACAGACATAAACATAAAATATGTTATACATTTTATATTTTAAACCAACACATTTTATTTTATATAATTAAGCATTATATGTTTTCATATATTGTAAATACGGAAGACATTTACTTCTGGAAATTGTAGTATATAAGGTAAATAGTTTTAATGTTAAGATTAGTGGTGAATAAATATTTAAAATGTAAAGTTAAATAGTGTCAGTATCAGTCCGTATTAAGTAGTTGAGTAAAAGATATATTGATCTTAAATTAAAGTTATATAAGGTCGTGTTTCAATTGGTATAAATGCCGCATAAAAAGTTAAAAAGTTAAAAAAAAATTCGTGGTAATTTTTTTTAACTTTTTAACTTTTTATTTGTTTCAATTGGTTAAAATTTTGACAATAATATGATTGCTTATTTTATGTGTAATTATGAAGGTATATAGCAAATTTAAATATGAAAGTATTTAAAATAAATACTATTTAAATGTATATTAGTTAATTATGGTTAGTTTACATCTAAATCATTACGATTTTTCCCAGAATTTGTACTTGACAAATTTCTGGTTACAAACAAATATTGTTGTTAGCCAAATGTTTTCTATATAAAAATTTTATCAGCTCTTGAAGCGGATAAAAAGTTTGACATTTTTATTCACCACAATTTTTAACTTTTTAACTTTTTATGCGGTATTTAAACCAATTGAAACACGCTCTAAGTGCAAAGAATAGAATGTAATATCGTTTAAATAAAATCGTAGTCAGCTTTGCAGTATACTTCTAAAATATTTTCTTCAAATAAAAAAATTATTAATTTTTAATGTGCTATAATTATACAAATATATATTATAGTTGTGAATATTATTGTAAATTTATGTGAATATTTTGTGTACTTTTATGTTGTGATTTTTTTTTTTTTTTTGTTATTATTAGTTTTGAGCTTTTCGCCATATTATATAATATTGTAACTATTTCTGTGTATATTCTGAATATTCAAGTGTACGCTTTATAAATATGGCACCTAATAATTGCTCAATGTGCGACAAAGACGCTAGTGAAAATTTTTTGGTTTGTTACGGTTTGTGTAAAAAAGTGGTTCATTATCGTTGTGCGGGCTTAAAAATCATCATATGAATTTATATGTGGCAGTAAAAACGTTCATTGGTTTTGTGATATGTGTAGTGACTTACTTACAACATTTACTAGTAAAATTGTGGAACTGTCACAAATTTCAATGAATATTGAAAATCTCTTTATAATTTAGAAAAGTGTCAGGTGGCAAATCTGAATAATGATGATCAAGATATTGAAAATAAGGATAATATTGACCTGGGCTCTCGTAATTCTGTCGGCAACGTTGGTTATGCGGATGTACCTTTAGAAAGTTCTAATCCGGAATTGTCATCTTCTGTCAAGCTTAGCTTGGCTTCTCCATTGGAATTACCTGCTTGTGCAAGTCTGTCCAATGATAATATAACTTGTCTTCATAATATTAGTGATAATTTAACAATTACTAATAATTTGGATTTCAAAAATGATTTTATTATTGGTACTGCTATTGATGCTAGTTTACGTACTGTGGAGCCACGTTCGCACATATTTGTTTCAAGATTGCATCCTGATGTTAGTGAGGATAATATGAAGCTGTATCTAAGGGACCAATTAAATATAAGTGATGTCCTAATTCATCGATTCAACCCTAAAAATTCGAATGGGTTTATACAAGATTATTCTTTTTTAAATTATTAGTTTCGAATGTTCATACGGATAAATTGTTAACTGCATCATCGTGGCCGGCTGGTATTCTTGTGAAGAAATTTGTTAATAAATCAAGAAGTAATCCTTTTTTAGTGAAACAGCATCCATCACAAAATCTGATATAGAGATTCAATGTGATAAATTTACTTTAGATGTTACTAATCATACCATTCCAAATGATAAATCACATTCTAGTAATAATTACTTATTTTTTGGTCATCTTAATGTACGTAGTTTAACGTTGCATTTAGATGAAGTAATAATTCTTTTGCATAAATTTAATTTTAATTTTCTAGCTGTGTCATAGAGACCTGGTTAAATAACAAAATTTCAACTAGATCTCTTCAAATAAATAATTACAAATTTTTGAGGTCTGATCGTATCAATGTTCGTGGTGGTGGAGTAGGATTATACTATCGATCAAATTTGAATGTCAAAGTGTTATCATGTGGTTCAAATGGTAAAGTTGAATTTATGGCATTTGAACTGTTTGCTAAGTTTAGTAAATTTCTTATTGTTGTTTTTTATAATCCACCTAATACTTCTAGGGGGGATATTACAAGTATTAATGATATTCTTACTGATTTATTACAAGAATATGAAAAAGTGTTCTGTTCTGGAGGTTGGAAAGCCTTTTTTTTGAAATTCGGCCACATTTAACTTTATTTACAATAAAATAATATTACAATAAAATTATAATGTCAATTCCCCAATGGATTTACTGTCCTTTAAAGGGAAATTAACATTATAATAAACATATTTCTCATACATGTGTCAGATACATATATGCATTTGCAAGTTATACAATTTACAAAATGTAATTATTTACCAATTCTCTATAATAGATCTTTAATTGTTTCTTGAACTGATGAATATTCATTACGGTTTTCAATGACTCAGGCAATCTGTTGTAAATTTGAGGACCGGAAAATCGGATTGATCTGCGTCCAAATTCGTTTGTAATATAGATCCGCATGATATGTTATTAGCAAATTTGGTTCCATATTTATGATTACTATTACAAAATTCTAAATTAGATAAGGTAGAAGAGACATTTAATGTCCTGTACATATACAACGAAACTTGGTAATCATACAGCGCACCCAACGGCAAAATTCCTTTGGATTCAATTTCATATAAATACAATGATGATACTCGAAAAGGGAGCTTCAAGAAAGCTTTCACACTTTTGTTTTGCATGATTTGAAGAGGTTTTAACCTGCTCCGACTTGTCGTTCCGTAAACAATAATTCCATAAAGAATTCTGGGATGAATAAATGCAAAGTACATCAGTCTCAATACATAACTAGGCACAAAATACGAGAGTTTCCTTACCAATCCTACTAAAGGTGCCATTTTAGTACAAACGGATTTAATGTGTTCACCCCAAGACATGTGCGTATCAAAAGTCACTCCTAAGTACTTGAAATATTCAACTCTATCAACTACAACGTTATTTATATTAAGATATGGCAAATCAATTGGAGTTTTTTGTGGTGAATGAAAGATCATAAATTTGGTTTTATTTAAATTCAATGAGATTACATTCGATTTGAAGTATTCCAGTAAGATGATCATATAATGCTCCATGCTATTCTGTATTGTAAGTCCGTTACTATTTTCTATATTTATAAATGATCTTCCTTGGCACATTCATCATTGTTCTTTTCATCTCTATGCTGATGATTTACAATTGTACATCGGATGTAAAGCTTTAGGTTTGAATGAGGCTGCAATAAAATTTAACGAAGATCTTAGTAACATTTTATTATGGGCTAAACATAACTCTCTTGCGCTTAATCCCAATAAAAGTAAAGCTTTATTTTTATGTAAAAATAATTCGAACATTATTAAGCCTACTCTTGTTTTGGGTGATGACACAATAAAATTTGTTCCGACTGTTAATAATTTAGGACTGCTAATAAATTCCAAACTTACTTGGAGTGACCATATTAGCACATTGTGTCGACGTGTCAACTATAGGTTATATTCGCTAAGATTAATAAAAAAAATATGTCCAATTCAGTTGCGAGTATATTTGATTAAAAGTTTGGTTGTACCTATGTTTGCGTACTGTGATGTGATTTATAGCCGATGTGACAGTTCCTCTCTGCGACAATTAGAAGTTACATTTAATAATTGTATTCGATACGTTCATGGCCTCAGAAAATTTGATCATATTTCTGGTTTAAAAACTTCTATTCTGGGATGTACGTTGTTCGAGTATTATCATTATAGAACAGCTGTATTTATTTTTAGAATTATTACCTCTGGTTTGCCTTTATATCTCTTCGAAAAATTAAAATTTTCCAGGTCTCTGCGCACTAGAAACATCAACTTGCCTCTTAACAAAAGTAACATGTATAATAATTTGGTTTTGATGACTGCGTTTATTGTTTGGAATGCTTTACCCCTTGAACTTAAACATATTAATTCTCTTAAAATTTTTAAAAAACTTGTATATTTAACTGTAAATTGTTAATGTAATTATAATTTGTAATAATATTTTCTTACCCCTTTGTAAATAATTTTATATATTGATGATTGTTAATCTTTTTTTTTCTTTTGTGATTTTCTTTTATTTTTCGTAGTATAAAAGCTTCGGCTTATGCTTGTAAATATATATATATATATATATATATATATATATATATATATATATATATATATATATATATATATATATATATATATAATAAATAAATAAAAATAAAAAAATGTAAAATTAAATTATAAGTTATACTATAAATATACTACAATATATTATTCAAATCATTAACAAGATATTAATGTGTTTAAGATTTTATTTAAGTTTGGTGAGTAAAACTATTTTATTAATTAAGAGACAACTTTTCATAGTTATCTCATTCCCAAACAAATATATATAATTCACAACATATTCACATCATACTTACATCATTATCCAATAATATACATATCATATTTACATCACCGCGAATCTAATGTTGTGAGCGCCTCACCCCAAGCTATTGCAATCGGCGGAATATTATTCTTTCCCGTACTATCCAAATAGTCACAAGCTTTTTGTAATAGATCATTTTGCTTTGTGTTGGTCATAGTTCATCTTTTTTTTGATAGCGGTGGCGGTGGTGTCATTAAACTTGATCGTGATGCAGTAGAAGGGCTAACGGATGTCGGACGTTGCACCCCGTCAATTTCGCCTTGGAGATCATCGCTTTCGGAAGTCTGAAAAGAATTTTTATTAACAATTTCAATTTTGAATTTTATTACTTACTACCTTGTTCGTTTGTTGATTTTTTAAATTAAATGGTTTCTCATAATTATCCAGAAACTGGAGGGAATAAACACCCACGAAGTAGGTTTATAAATATCATCTGTACCTTTTCCCGATCTTTTGGAATCCAATATTTTCTTTAACTCTTTCCGATAATTAGATCGAAGAGTATTTATTTTGCGCTTAACATCTGCTCTATTAGCACCACATTTGATTTTTTGGAATATGGTTAGAAGTTTATCCAACGCCACATTTCGTTTAGCCTTTATACTATACCCAGGATTCGTTGGGTTCCATAATTCTGATAGCGTTTCGTACAGTTCGATAAAATCACTAAGTACATTAGTATGCTCGATATTCTCCATTAAAATCAGTTCAGCATACTGTGTATCTTCGCTATTTATCTGAACTGTCTCACTACACTCAGATAAATCCTTAATTACTTGTGTATCCTCTACATAAAACATTTCATCCATGTTGATGAATTTATATAATTATTTATATATTTATTTGTTATACTTTTTTATGATAATAATTATTTGGAAAAATATATTTACCCGGTTAACCTCAAATTTACAATGTAATATTCAATAGTAATGACATATTGTAATGACGTGAACACTAGATTATCATTAATAATGGCAGTATCCCCACCACACATCAATAATGATACCTCGAAATCAAAAAATCCGGATTTTCATAATTACCGACCATCATTCGTCATTACTTCAAGTTACACGATCAATTTTAATGTCATTATCAGAAAGTAATGTCATTATTATTGACCGTGTAATGGTTGCTTTTCAGTTTTAACCGTTCATTTTCTCGATTTATTAAATGTGAACGGTAAATTTTATGTTTTTTTTTATAGTACATAATTATTTAAAACTACTTTTATGAAAAAAAGTAAGTAACAGGAATTTTTTTTTAAAAAATAGGTAAGTGCATATAAGTGTGTGTATGTGTTATTTAGTGCAATATAACCCAAGTTTATGTGTGAAAAAATGTCCCACGAAATAACAAAAGAAACAATCCAAAAACTTGACCCACGTCGTCCATTAACCAAAGCCATAGAGTAAAATATATATAAGAGGACTCATGTAGACTTTCCGAGGTTAATCTATTTTACTTTTGGCAACCTGTATAAGCCTAACAAGAACAATGAACTATAAAATAACTATGCCGATGTGTTTATAAGTTACGTATATGTGGATTAAATATAGAAAAAAATTAAATTTCTGTATATATAAAGGTTTTTCTTATAGTTATATTTATTGCTCGATGCCAAAGCCCAATTGGATTATATTATTGACAACTGGAGCGACGATGATGAGGCAATTGATGTAATTCCAATCATACCACCTCAAAATATAGATGAAAATACCGATGAAGAATGTTTTAGATGAAGACAAAATTGTAATGAATCATGTAAGTTTTCTATTACTGCTTTATATAAATAATTTTTTAAATAGTAATTTACTTCATGTGTTTTATTTTAAAAGGAGGTTGGAATTGTTGAATGTGCTGGTACATTTGAGGTTTCAACAGTGCATATAGAAAATGGTGAACAAGTGGTTAGCGATGACGATGCTGACGTTAGTGAATTTTTTGTTACAACTACTGTTATCACTATTAATACACCAACTGCATCAAATGTATGTACTATGAATGTTAATTTAACAGTTTTTCCATCAACATCTACACAATTTACAATGTCAAAAAGACGTATAATTCAACCAACGATAATACCACGATTGACCTATAAACCACTGTCTTCGTTTGGTGCACCAAATTGGACAAACCGAAGAAATCGTCAAAAACAATTTGAATATGACATTTCACCTGTTCATAATGGGGTAAATGACGATCAAGAAGAATTGTATTACAAACTAAATGGTAAATCACCAAGTGAATTATTTAGTATGTTTTTTGATGATGAAGTTCTCAACATGATAGTTGATGAGACAAATCGCTATGCCCAACAACATGATACTGATTTCAGAATAAATCAAATTATTTTGAAACGATTTCTTGGTATTTTAGTGCTATCTGGTTTCCACACGTTACCAGCATTTTCCGATTATTGGTCTTCTAATCCAGCTTTAGGCGTTCCTTTTGTAAAATAGTGTATGAGCAAAAATCGTTTCGTAGAAATTAAGAAATATTTACACTTCAGCAACAATTATACTTTGGATAAAAACGACAAATTAGTAAAGGTATAATATGCAAAAGTATTTACATGTTTTGTTATTTTTCTTATACCATTTTGTATTGGTCATTACAGTTACGGCCATTATATAACCTCATCAATTATGTTCATGTAAAAGTTCATGTAGTTTGGTATTTGGACCAAAGAGCTATCAGTAGATGAACAGATGGTACCATATTTTGGACCAAACCGATTCGTTTCGGATACAAATTGTGGTGCCTCTGTTCTGCAGCTGGTTATATTTATTATTGTACGCCTTAATCCGGTTCATCGGATAAATACGACAAACAACTTGGGTTAGGGTCATATGTAGTGCTTCGATTATTGGAAAATGTTGAACATCCGACTCGTCACATCGTATACTTTGATAACTTTTTTACCTCATATTATCTTATGTGTCTTCTAACTGACAAAAAAATGTGTGCAATAGGAACTGTACGGTCTAATAGCACATGTTGAAATGAAAACTGGCAAACAATTGAAAAGAGGCGACCATGATTTTAAGTTTGACTCAAATAACAAAATTATGTTCTGTCGCTGGCAGGGCAGGATAGTAGAGAAGTCACAGTTGCTACCAATTTTAATCAAATTGAACAATCCGTTTCTGTTAAAAGGTAGGCAAAAGCAAAGAAAAATAATGAAAGAAAAGTTGTTGAAGCAGGCAAATTTGTTTTTTATCAGAAACCGCTTGTGTTGCATAACTACAATAGAGGTATGGGAGGAGTCGATCTCCATGATAACGCTGCCTAAAATTACTACATAAACATAAGATCGAAAAAATGGCATTGGCCATTATTTATTGCAGTGCCAAACTCTTCGATTGTAAATGCTTGGAAACTTAATTGTTTTATTCGTCGCCATAGGAAACAGCCAATACTCCCACAGAAAGAATTTAGAGTTGAAATTGCACACTTCCTTATAATGACACCACAGTACGAAGATGAGTTCACTGGCGATGTCGCTGCACCTATGGAAGGCGATTTTTCGCATGCTACTCCAACTGGCCTATCCATCAAATCTTTCTAAATTGATAGGCCAAAATTTGGTCGTGAAAATACCAAATAATAAAAAACGGAGATGGCAATACAGCCACTGTCATAAGCTTGCATCATTTATGTGCAAAAGATGCAATATTCCATTGCTTACACATTGTTTTGAAAAATATCACATTGAAAAAAAACATCGAAAAATAGTTTTAAATAATAAATAATAATAAAAATTTGAGTATAAACAACATTTCTAATTCATTTTAATAATTTTTTTTTTTTTAAAAAAATGTCAAATAGTTGCCAACGTTCGATAAATCGAACAGCATTTTCCGGGAAAACTAACAATCGGAAAATTTTTCTGTCCTCAAATTCGTGATGTTTGGCTCAGATTTATCATATAAAAGCAAACTTTACCGAAAAATTAAAAAAAAATAATCTCCGGTAGAATATGGATTAAGGTATTTGGGTGGAATAAGTCATATTATTGTATTATTTGGTACACATGCAAGAGACTAAACCTGATAGTAAAATAGCAATAATTTTTGTGTATTTAAAATATTCCAGCTCAAAAATAACTGTTTTATACTATTTTTTAATATTTTTCGGGCTGATAGGCTTTTTCTTTTAAAAGAAATTTCTTTTTTTCGTGATGGTTTTCGGGCTAACTTCACATACATACACTATCCGCAAAAAGAGTCGGAAGTGATTTCAGCCTACGAACAGATTGCAAACCCCAAAAAATATTTCAGTTCGAGAGGGTGCAACTTTTGTTTTGACCAAGATATCAATTAGAAAATGAACGTTTTAGACAATCTTGAGTGAAATTCTGGATTTAATATTTTAAAATGAACTATAAATGAAATTTTATAATCAGCAATGCTCTTGGAATTTTGCCATATTTACCCAATTATGGGTTTTAAGGGTGAGATTAACATTGAATGCAGATCAAACGTTTCTTTACACATCTCATTTAAAATTGGCGTTTAAGATAAAATTGTTATTCTAACGAGAATTTGGCTCAATTTGGACTCATTGAAATTACACAGCGTGAAACTACAGACTTAAGCTTTTCTTATAAATTGGGAGATCACATTGATTTTTGGCTGAAATCGGTCTAGAGGAAGTGACAGGCTCCGTACGACCTTTTTCATTTTTTACAAAAATTTTGAAAAGAGGCATTTGCGAAAAAAAAAGATTAAATCATAAAAAATGCAAATTAAAATTCACACAAAATTAGTTTAGATCATTTATAAATTTTACCGGAAATGTCGAGTTTTGATTATAAAATTTTTTCTCGCCAAAATTCGGCATCTCTACAGTTACAGATTGCGATTTCCCGGTAAAATTCAAATCCCAGGAAATCGAGAATTGTTTTACCCAACGTTTTTGATTTCTCGAGAATTCTGGAGTGTCGTAATTTTTATACGAGAGTCGCGAGAATCCCCGAGAATTTTTCTCAATTTTGAAAAACATAACCAAACGCTAGTTTGTATTGCACTGATTTACTTCAGGTCACGCTTGCTTTATTTCAATAAAAATAATACATCCATTCTGGTTAATTCAAAAAATAAATTATAATTATAAGACAATTATAAGACAAACTAATATAGTAACCTAAAAATAAATCAAATAAATAATTGCGAGTTTGTGACTAAACAAGAATTTTAATTTGGTACATTCATCTTTCTAATTTGATGCAGTAAGTATATTCAAAAGATTATTCTTTCAAAGTTTTTGAAGCACAATCGGCACATTGTAGTTGCAAATCGACCAAATTATTACTGCAGACATTTTATCGGGGTAAATCTTCATCGAAAACAAGTTGTCAATTCATGAGAGCTTTTGAAGTTTTTACTAGTTCATTTTTTGAAGTCATCTTGAAAAACTCCTTAAACAAACTCCCATTCGCATCCGCATTCGCATTTGTAAGGATATTAGGATTATTTAAAAATTTTAATAGAGAAACCAGTGGTACGTTTCGCCTCTTACCATTTTCAGTTTGAATTTCGTTTAACAAACTGGTTTATAATAGCGTATTATTATTTTAAAGCTAAAATAATAGCGATAAAGCTTCAACAGCAATTTGCACTGGTTTCAGTGCTTCTAGAATACCTATCGATGCACCTGTATACTTATTATTCTACAAGTTCTGCAAATTCAGATCAATTAACGTCTTTTCTATCGGACCTTTCAATTTTATAAACCTCTCGATCATGGGAATCAGGCTGTTCCATCTTGTTTACTGTGGAGGAGTAGCTGTGACTCGATATCAATTGATTCCTGTTCTTTTACATACCGCTGAAGGATGGAATTACGTTGTGGAGGATTTTTAAATTTTTTAATAATTCCTCGAATCTTGTTAACCGTAGGATTTATTAATGATATATCATCTATTATTTCGTATCCGTCGCTGTTAAACTCCACCTGTTCCTCAGAAAATTACCGGATATGTTTTCTTGTATAATTTTTGTATTGGAGTAAAATACCCGCAATACTACGCAAAATGTATGGCGTGGTTGTAACACAATTGAATTATTGACAAAGATAAGGATTCAAATTTAATCAGTACGCTGGCGCCATCGCTAGTTGTACCGACAACATCTTTTTCAAAATTAATTTGAAACGAGTTCAATTTCTCGTTAACCAAATCCACCATTTTTTCGGCGGTCCAAGATTTTGCGATTCACCATTATCGTAATAAATATGAACGTTTAAATACGCAAACTTGTCCATTCACCGATGCTTTGGCTGAATATTTGATTGTTGGCTTTCATTGCAGTGATTTTCGTTCGAATTTCACCCCTACAGTATTTATAAATTCACTTCATAATGCTAGTTGCGTGTTTGGGAGGATCGTAGCCTTGAAGTTTCAAGCTATATGTCGAATAAATTGGCAATCGGGAAATTTTTGAATCGGCAGATTATCTAGTGCAGCTAATCTAGCTACAGTTTCTTCAATTGATGTACGTATTTTTGGTACAAAAAATTTGGTGAAGTTAGATTCACTGGATAATTTATTCGTTTTTCAGTTAATGCTAAGTTTTCGGATGTTCCGATGAGATCTTTTTCATCCCATGTTTACCCTGTAAATGCCGATGTAATCCAGTAGTCGATATAACCTGGAATGCCCTCAATTAATTTACACCTACGCCCAATTAATTTACAACTACTAGTTCTCGCTAAAATTGATTTTTTGTCAGCTTTGCCTCCGATCTTGACCTTGATCTCGACCTTTATCGTGATAATACACGATTTTCTTCCATTTTCGGTGGCCTTGCACTCGATCTTGTCTCTGACATTGATTCCGACCTTGACCTTGACCTTTTACCTTGAACTGAACTTACCCGATGACTACTCAAGCCGCCCTTTTTGAATGTTTGATAATTTATCTTGGAACTCGATATTTAATGCCAAGAAAAAATTTAATTTCGGCGTAATTATTACGGATAATTTGTAGTGGTCCCATAATAGTCAATTTTTATTGGCCTTTATTAGTGGTGTTATGCTTTGTGCTGGCTAATAAACTAAATCAAACTATTTCCACATATCCATGTAGTATTATCAGTTAGTGGAATGTCGCTTGTGAATAGAATGTATAGTAAGGGTGCTATGCTATGTTCTAAGAAACTCCCTTGGGATACTCCAGATTTGATTTCTTTAGTGAGTATGCTTGTTCCTGTTTAACACAAACGTGTCTGTCCATAATGTCTGATTCAAGAAGGTGACAGGATTGTGATGGTAAAACTTTCCTAGGTTTCAGAAATATACCGTCGTGCTGGACTTTGTCAAATGCCTGAGCCACGTAATGAAAACTACTACACAGACCCCGTTTGAACTTGAGCTATTGTGGAATGTCTATCTCTCGTTTCAATATGAGTCTTTCAAATAATTTTGACATAATCAATAGTAGTATGATATTGGCCTATGAGGCGTTTTTTCATTGGGTGGTTTTCCTGGCTTGGGTATATCATAATTGCACTTCAAACACCAAATTTCAATACCTTTGGTGTATATTTGATTCTAAAGGCTGCGTGGATTATGGTCGACAATTTTTTAAATCCCGGTTTTTGGGGAGCTGCTTAAAGAATTTTCCTGTTATCCTTTATTTGATTAATCATTTCCGCAAGAGAGGTCAGAGGGATTTCCTATTCTTCAATGTCTTTTGTTTCTTGAATTGTGCACTCTCCTGCACCTCATTTTGCTGAAATATACGCTCTAGGTGATCAGCAAAGAGTTTGTTTTGTACTTCTTGCCCAACTTCCATTGCTTATTCTTATAGGTGGAGTATGCGTTATTAGCTTTCTATTCGTTCTATTCTCTTCCACAATGAATAAATAGTCAGTTATCTTTTCATATGTTAATGATCGTAGGTATGAGTTCATTGCTTCATATTTTATATTATTTATTTTTTCCTTTATTCACTGGATTAAATTATTCAGTATATTTTTAACTGTTCAAAATGGTTTGTTCTTTGTCTTTTATGAATTTTAAAACTTCTTCATCCAAATGTTCCTTTTTTTAAGAGGTACGATCATCTTTATTCTATAACTTTGCTCTTCTTTGAATCTTTTCCAACCTGTATGTGCCTTAGTCGATGCTCTTGACGCCCCGTGATGCTTCTCGAAATTAGGTTTTGTGGTCAAACTCTGTATGTTATAGAGCCTGTTCTAGAGCTAGTTATTTTTTGATGATTAGCTGGGGTCTATAGAAACGTCTTTTAAAGTTGATGGTAAATTGTTGGTCATTTCTGTAGAGTGTTCATCCTTTCCGTTTATTTATTGGCCTTCATTCCGATTTAAGTGTCACTTTGCTTCACTTTCGAATTCTTCTTCATCCGTATGGAATGGATTAATGCGTTCTCATTGGCTGCAGGTTTAGGTGCAGTGTCAAGTGTTGTACGTGGTTGAACTGTTTTTGTTCAAAATTTTCTTGCTTTAAAATTGTAAATTATTTTTTCAACTTACCTGTAATTTTTTTTTCTTTCTTTTAGTTGTTCTCGGCGTTCTGCGTTTTCCTTCTTGTACTGAGAGACATTTTCAGTTACTAGGGATAAATAAACGGTCAATGGTTCGTGTAACTGGAATTGTGTTTTTCCTTAAAAACAAAATTCAAGTGTTACCGCGGAATGTTCTCCGTTTATTGAAGTTGTTATTCCAAACTTTCCTCACATCTTTTACTATTTCTTGAAAAACAAAAGCAAATTTATTATTGCCCCCAGAATTTAGTTTATCATCTTAACTGTTGCTCTAGCTTCATTAAAATATTATTACAGTTATTATGTTTAATCAATATCTTTATTGTTCCAAAGGGGTTAAAGCCAACCCATAAAGTTTAATTGTTAAAATAATAACCATTAAAATAAATAAATTAAATCGAAGAGCTACATAGACCGATAAACCACCCTTCCAGCTGTTCCACCCTTGTTTACATATACATATTTTAAAAAATCTCCCAGTATTCTAAGAACCACCATTGTCACAGACTTTTCATTCCACCTTATCAACATCCATGTTACCTTGTTGTTCATCATCTTGGGATCCGTTTTCTGTTTACCTTGGCTTTATCGTGGAGGTTAGTTTCTAAAACCAAAATACATAATAGTAAATTTTTTTGTTTTAATTGCCCATAAAATTGTAAAGTTAATTTTTTTTAATTTGCTGAAACCAAAAACAGGACATGTACCCGAATATAATATATAGAGCGAACACCTACCCTAGGAGCATCAACAAAACGAAAACCAACTAACAGATTTTTAATTAATTTTTAATCGGAAAAAATTAAAAATCAACAAGAAAATAGGTTCCAGACCCTAGTATTACATCGTCCCTATATTATATTAGATGTATTATTTTACTATACCGTTATCATGTCGAATATATCAGGAAGGAAATGAAGTAGAGAAACCAGACAATAGAAGGAAAACCAAAAAGGTATGCTATGTACGATATAAAACTAACCATATGGTTATGATAAGGGTATTTAGTTTCCTCTTTATATACGATAAATAAACTATTTCCACACATTACATCCCACCGTGTTACGGATCATGTACCTACATAACACCGTACTCCCTGGCATATACGAAATGGGACGATTTTTCTTAAATCGTTTAATTTGTATTAAGTGTTTCTTCATAATATATACGACAGGAGGTTATTAAGGTTAAATTTATTTGATATTTTTGATTTACCTTGCCGATGGCCGACAAAAAAAAATTGTCTACGATAAAATTCTAATTAAAATTCATAAACAACATTTTGCTAAGTATGCCTAAAATTCTTATCTCAACTAAATTGAAAATATAAAATTTTATAACAGGCGAACATTATGCCACAAGGACGAGTAGCATAGTTATTATAAAATCACAGTAGCATCCCAAAAAATGACGTCTGATCAACTTGAAACGTGAGAACATAAAATTCTAGGGTGTGTGGTGTGTGTGTAGGGTGGTTATGCTAGACTAAATGATATACATGTTCATAGTGAGTGTTTTTTTTTATTCATTCCAAAGAAGGAATAGCAAGAATAGAATACTGAACACGTGACCTTAAAATATTCCAAACAGAATGTAATAAAAAAACGATTTGGAAGGAATGGAATAGATTTTTGACATTAATTTTTTTAGTTGTTTATTATTTACAGTGTTGTGTGTACTTATAAAATAATAGTGCGAATAAATTAAATAAAATTAAATATAAAAAGGGATGGAGAGACAAAAATTAATTTCATTTGCATTAACTGCTAAGATAGGTTGGGATACATTTTTTGCAGACGAATCTAGCGACTCAGAAGATGAAAACCAAAAAAAATGTAACCCAAAAAATATGATGTACTTCGAAAATACAATTTGTAAACTAAACGACGCACAGTTCAAATCGCATTTTAGGATATTGCCGAGTACATTCGAGCAATTGTACCAAAATATCTTGCAAATGGAATCGAAATATATTGACACGTCGCCTGGTCATCCTAGGGTAACGCTAGAAAAGCAGCTTTTAATGGCCTTGTGGTATTTGGCTAACACCGAATGTTTCAGGTAACTGATTGAGTGTATATTTTTTTTCTTGTTAATATTTAATGATTATTGTTTACCTGTGTTATAGATCTGTGTCAGATAGATTCGGGATTTCGATCTATGCGTGTTGGAAGGCATTATTTGACATATGTCAACAAATATTGAAAATGAACGTTGAGAAAAAAATAATTGCTTGGCCATCAAGAGAGAGATCGCAACAAATTGCCAACCATTTTCTAGAGAAGACGAAATTCCCAGGTAAAACTGTTTATTTTTAATTAAAATTTGTTTATTAATTAAGTAATTATATTATTTAGGTATTGTTGGTTGCATCGATGGGTCCCATATTGCTATCTCGGCACCTAAAAACTACCCGAATTCCTACATAAATAGAAAAAAATATCATTCGGTGTTACTTCAAGCAGTTTGTGATGAGCGAGCTTGTTTTACAGATTGCTATGCGGGTGAGGCAGGTTCTATCCACGACTCATGCCTTTTTCGACGTTCCAATTTATATACTAAAATTATGAATGGTAGGCACTTCCAATACATAAATAAGATTACCAACAATTTAACACTAACATTCTTTTAAATAGGTTCTTTAATAATTCCGCCAGATCAGCATATGGTGGGCGATTTGGGATATGGTCTAAAGACATACTTAATGACTCCATATAAAGATACTGGAAGCTTGTCGACAGCAAACATCGCGTATAACAAAGCCCATTCTTCTGCCAGAATTACAGTAGAACGGGCTTTTGGACTTCTTAAAGGCAGATTTCGGCGACTCAGAAAGCTAACAACGAGGCGGCCAGAGTATATCCCGCTGATAATTATGGCAGCATGCATTTTACACAATGTATGCATTCATAATGGTGATAATCTACAAGAAGATGAAGTAATTACGTCAAATGATGATGAAAATAGCGACCCCACTTCAATACAAGGCAACAACGAAGCAAACACGAAAAGGAACAACATTTCAAGAATAATAAACTTATAAACCATTAAGAATTCATTATAAAATTTATTGTTATTAAACATTAATTCAACACATTTAACACAACTATTGTACTATGTACTACTAAATATAAACTTAATTTCAATGTATGCGTATATCCTAAATAAATGGTAAAAAAAAATTAAATTTTATCAATTAATTTTTCAAAGAGACTTAAAAATTTATCGGCCCTCTGCATTTTTTCGTCATGCCGTTTATTTTTGGAATCTTCACTAGCTTGGCGCTTCCTTTGCAGTGCAGAAGGAGTAGTTATCGTTGGTGTTACTTCTATCATGTCAGATAGGTTAAAATCGTCCGAGCTTGTTAAAGCGATAGCCGTAGGGTTGTTGATTCTGACGCTTCCTTCATCGCTGGAACAAGTGGCAGGGGCATTTATTTCTGGACGGTTGTGTAAAATTTCGTCCATTATGTCGAAATATTCCCATCTTTTATGCGAATTACCACTTTTACTATTGTGGTCCTTAATTTTTTTGTACATAGACTTGAGCCCCTTCCACTTGCCGATGCATTGATCCCCACTTATTTGTTTATTCCTAATTTGAGAAATCTTTTCTGGAAATATAAAAACAAAAAGCTGTTGATTACAAATTCATTAATTAAAATTAAAACATTTAATAATATACCGGCTATGTCGTTCCACACTTTTTTTTTTGAATACCGATCGAACATTATCGTATGTTCGGAAAAATTGTGGATGAGGCAACGAATATCCCCAGGACTCCATTTACAATGTTCGGCCGGATTTTCAACTATAATATTTTCATTGTTATTCTCCATTTTAAAACTATTTTATTTTTTACACTAATATTTTTTATGTATATGTAATATGTACATTCAAAAGTAAACAAACAACACATTCCAAAACAAACAATATGGCGACTAATACTAAAAATATTCCTTTCGTTCTACCTTTTCATCTAGTACGAAAAGAATACGTCCAGAACGTCTAGAATAAATAAAAAAATAGCAAAGAAAAGGAATAGAAGGAATAGAATGAATAAAAAAACATAAAATGTCATGTTCGGAACGTCCGGAATGTTTAGAATGAATAAAAAAAAACACTGAGTAGATTGATGATAAGCAAAAATAAATATTTAGTGAGTATGTCACGGTGAAAGTCCGAAATCGCTAAACGACCGAATAAAAATTGGAAAAGACTATTTTATTGCATCGAATTGATGCAAATTGGAATTTGGAATAGTAGGGACTAATGACTTTCCTAACTCTCACGGGCCATCTGGACATCTGGTTTTTAATCGTTTAAACGAATTTAAAAAATTAAAATTTCGGACATTTATCGGTGCTGGATTTTAGCCGTAACACCTACAAATATTGTTATTTTTTAGGTACAAAATATATTAGAGTGTTTGCTGTTGCCTATAGGTTCAAACCTGACGAATAGATAAACAATTTGTAATTTTAAAATGTATAGAAAACTCGTTGCTTTAAATGTGTAACACCGAAAATTTTAAAAATCGCGAGACATCAGTTGAACAACATTTTGAATTGGAAGCTTAGTTAAATAATTCTCTCTTGCCAAATAGAACGATTTCAACGACCATTTTTTTAATTCGCAATCACATGATCTAATTGTTGTAGCTATCCATGAAACCCCTACGGATCAAAATTCCTACAGAAAATTGTTCAAACGTGGCTTTTGGAATAGAAAACGTTGGTTTCGGGGCCAGTGAAATGCTATCTGCCACCATCCCTAGCGTATATAACGTTCTCAAGTTCTTCGAACTTTACACGACTGATTTGCTTGGAAAAGGCAAATGTTCTAAAGGAAACACCATTTATCAGAACTCATTTCGGTTATATCATCACGGGTAAAATTCATGATAATCTTAAATTTGTCAATTCATCGTTAAATAGAAAGTCCGTCACTTCGTTATGTTCCTTTGAAACCTTAAATGAGCAAATGCAGATATTTTGAGGAGGAATCGAATTGCATCTTTGACAAAACCTATTATCTGCTCCACCATGCGGTAATGCTTGAGAGTAGTAGTACGACCTAATTAAGGGTGGTTTTAATGCCTCCGCAAAATCGTCCTCGAATGTTTCTTTAAATGATTGTTTTATGGTAGGCCCAACAATTCAGTGTGATTATATGATGCTATTCCGAAAACATCAGATTGCCGTAAAAATGTACAGTCAAATCCTCGTTCATAGCAATCAACAAGACTTGCAATTGCAACGTATTTGTTGAAGTAATTCATCTGGAGGTCCAGGTCTACTCATATGCTATAAACTGTCTACGGTAACTTACGGAACAGCCGGTACCCCATCTCTCGTGATTCGCATTCTTTTCAAACTTGCGGAAGACGAAAAAGATTGATTTCCTAACGCGTCGAAACTCTTACACCGAGCAAAATGCAATCATACTAAAAAAATGACATCGTCGATATACTATTAGTTCGTGGAAGATTCAACCTTCGCAAAATTCAAAGCCACAATACGACTGTTGAGTCGCATCTTCGACAAGCATCATCGAACAACCCAAATCAATTCAGATATTGGGAATGAACTGGAACACCGAATCAGATCAATTTACATTCTCAATCGAGAAGTACTTGATAACCGAATCATGTGCACCGAATCGTGTGCATCGATTTGTTTTCCAAGGTGTATTACGGTTCCCCCGCCACGAATAGTCGAGTTTTACGGAATCGGAGATGCTGCGGATAAAGGATACGGAGCCATCAATTACATCCGATCAGTTGATTCGTCAAATAATAATGTTGTAGAATTTTTACCAAAACAAGAGTGGCACTTCTTAAAGGCGCCGATCAGCTTCAGAACTGGAATTTCGCGCTTCGGTATTATTGTTCCAAGTAGCAACAAAAGTTTCGGCAAGTATGGACATTTAATTTTCATCGATTCATTTCTGGACTGACTCCCAAATTACATTATATCGGATCAGGTCTGTACCGTCAAGATAATAAAAATTAGTCACCAACCGAATCTCATAAATCCAAGATTTAACTTCGCCTAATCATTGGTATTATGTTCCAACGGTGAAAAATCCAGCTGATGCTGTTTCACATGGTCAGATGCCTTAGAATTAAAAACAAATTCTACTTGGTGGAATGGGTCGGACTTCTTGAAAGAGCCCGTTTTAAAAATCCCAGATCACCCGGTTGAGAAAGTTTCGATTCTAGCTAGAATAAATCTTCGTAAAAATAGCTTCTCACCATCCGTCCTGAAAATGGGCCATTCTGTGGCTGTTGAACAACTTACGGTTGCAGAAGAATTAGACAGTTCCTTAAAACCTATTATTAAACACATTCAACGCAGAAGGAATATTATAATGACATCAAAAATCTTCGAAGAAATCATGTAGTATCTGCTCAAAGTCGAAAGACGAAAATGACATTCTGTGTGTTGGTTGCAGACTAAAACATGTTAACATTCCGTTCGATCATAAGCATCAACTCCTGCTACCTGCAAACCACTTATTTACCAAATTACTCGTTAATCATGAACATATGCGCCTTCTACATGCAGGTGCCCAATCATTGTTGTACAACTTAAGACAACGATTTTGGATTACTGGCGGAAGAAGTTTATGTCGTAAGATTGTTCAACGATTGTTCGTTGGCGGACTTTACAACAAATTATGGGCCAACTACGGGATTGATTTATGTACTCCTTTCATGACGAAATGCAACGCCAGATCTTGAACTCTAATTAAATCCTATGTTTCGTTATTCATTTGTCTCGCATGATTCATATGGAAATCGTAACTGATTTAAGCACTTATGCCTTTATAGCTGCTCTTCGGCGGTACGTATGCCGTCGAGGGCTCTCCGATCTGAACTTCGAGAGTTTCGGGATTTATTTTTCTCCATGAACATAAAGTTTTAAGATATTGCATTGATCAAACGATTCAGTGGCACACTATTCCACCCAGGTCTCCACATTTTGTGGTCCTTTAGGAGGCCGCTATTAAAATCGTAAAACGTTGATTCCTGATACTTCGTTGCAACACTTGAACGAAAATGGATTAAGTAACTACAAGAAAATTCAATGCCGATTGCAAATAATCTGGAAAAGATGGTCTATATAGAGTATTTATCTCAGCTGCAGAAGCGCACAAAATGGACTAGTCCACATCCAAATGTACGGATTGGGGATCTTGTCATTTTTAAGGAGGACAATGTTGCACTATTAAAATGGCCATTAGCACGAATTATTGATGTGGTGAAAGGTGAAGTAGGGCACATACACGTAGTTATAGTGACGTCTAATTCAACATTCAAGCTCGCATTCAAAGTTATAAATATAAGTCAAATTCTTTTAAGCCTCAGTAATTATTACACACATTATTATCACTCGCGAATATGTCCTCTCCTAATTCAAAATGAATCGGTTTCGGAAGGTTCTATCATTAAATAATAAATGTTAACTACGTGCTGTTTCTGTTTAGTTTGTTTTCGCGAAATGTTTAACGATTATATTATTAAGTATTAAATATTAACAAATGCTTTGAACGTTTAATTAAGACACTTTAGCCATTCAAATAATCTTGCGGTAAACGTGCTAGAAAAACTAAAATTGTTAAATAAAATTGAAAATTATTTTTGTTTAATTTAATTCAATATACAGTCCACTTTTCGATTTTATACTTTCCACTCGTGCATGATGTTTGATCCTGTGAAGATAGATGATGTTTGATCCTGTGAAGATACTGTGTTATTTATCATTGTTATTTGGTAAACAATATTTTACTAGTTTCTCGTCTCTTAAGTTGGTCGTGCTTAACCACACTAAGTGGTGTGAATTCGTGGCGTACCCGATTCAAATTTTTTAATGATAACATGTAGAAATAGAAATATGATAGAAATATGCAATCAGATGAGAAGTGGAAAGCTCTTTGATTTCTCAAACACAAACGGAAAAAACGTTCATTCAATAGTCCTTGCTATTCAAGGGAACTGGGCCACTCGGGATTAGCACAAATTTAGCCACTGAATTTTTCAGATCAAGAAACATGCCTGATAGGAATATGTAATCATACGTGCCAAGTTCATTAATTTCTAGAAAACAGTACGTCAGAATATAGTTAGAATAGAATTGGGCCAATCCTCGATTAGCCACTATATTTTTCAGTAGAAATGAACATGCCTGACATGCCTATGGAATTTGAAGTGCCACGCTCATTGATTTCTGAATCGCTTTAGGTCCGAAAATCGGTCATTCCTTGTTGTTCAATGGAATTAGGCCACTCTGAATTATAACATAAATTCAGCTACTATATTTTTCGGATGGTAATCGTTCATTCAACGGTTTTTGCTGTTCAATGGAATTTAAACATTCAGCTCATGCAGTTCAACCATACCATTCAGTTTCAACGTTTATTTATATTTAGCCCCACAAACTGGATCCACTCTCCAGACTGATTCATTCAATCCACTCAAATTCTTACATATTGTTACGGATTTCGGTTGTTTGATATACAGATTCGTACTGGATTTTGCAAATAAAACTCAACGATTTAAAGTTACAAACTTTATTCTCCAACACCTTTAATTTCTATAGTAATTCACAAACTTCACTCGTTCACTGATCACTTTTACGGTTCGCTTTCACTATCCACTACTTTTCCACACTGTTAAACCTTCTATAGGTTTACTTTGTAAAGCCTAAATAAGTGAAACCGAATTTCACCGCTTAGCTCAAGTCAATCGTACGCCCGGATTTATTTTATTTCTATACTTAAACCTGTGGGATAGAAACACATCGCTCATTTTCTGGGTGATGTGCGAGCTAATTAATTATCTCCAAGGTGAAAATAAAACATTTAAATATGTTGCTTTTCTGATTAGGTTGAAATAACCATCAGATCCATACAATGTTTCTCTTATTTGGGTTTTGGAAACCAGAACGGGATGCTGTAAAATGAAAACATAGCTCACATCAGTCAAAAACATAGCTCAAGTGGGGGGCCTAAACTACTAGATCACCAAATGTTTATACATGTGTAGAGTATGTTGCTATATATTCCTCCCGTTATTTCAGTATTGTGATTTTCTAGCGAATCCATTTCGGTCCAGTTATTTTAATGAAGAATATTTTTTACTTTACTGGCTTCTTAAGTCGAAACAAATCGGGACACTTTATGAAATTTTCTATTTCGATATTTTCCTTTATTGTTCGTTTTCCGTTAAATTAGTTTCTCGGTTTATGATGAGTAGCCTATTGGTTACTCACTTTACAATAATTGCTTATTCTAATTAGAACTGCCCAGTGAGTATTTTCACTTTATTTTTGATGTCCAACATACGACGGATATCTTCATTTTCATGTCTACATAATCGTTGTAGGTGTTTTCTTGCGTGTTTCTTTATTTCATCGGTGACGCATTCCATATTCCTATGAAGGTTTTTATTCCTAATATAGCATGAAGCATTCCCCTCACAACACTATTTTGGAAGCATTGTATCATTTGTACATTGGTTTTCTAGGCACAACCCCAAAAGTTCGATACGGTAGTACATACGCACTTTGTTGCTTAGAGAGCTCAAAATTTGTACCCAAGGGCCAGTACGTTTTCCTATATTTGATGTTTAACACTTCTTTTTTCTTCTTGATGTGTTCTTTCCATCTTATGTTAGCATCGAGGGTCATGCCAAGGCATATGGAATTTGGTTTTAGTTAAGAACCACATTACATTTTGAAATTTGATTGTAGCTTCCGATATACCTGCCATAACTGCTACGATAGCTGTGCCATTTGCCAATGTTGCTACTGGATAGGATTTTGAATTTTCGGTAAATCTCTCGTATAAAGGATGAACAGATCAGGATGCTGACAGTGGAAAATAAGAGATTACGCTGCCCGCCGTAAGTGGCAGCACTATCACTAAAGAGAATTATTTTTGTTATGTAATTACCAGCGGAAATTTTCATTCATTATGTATCTTTTTTTTCTCTGGAAAGGGAAATGAAACTCGCACGATAATTGAAACCTTAAAATTTAACAATATTCCGCCTTTCCGCCATTTCTTAACGAACTACGATGAAATTTGGATAGTAGTATTGATCAGGGATTTTAAAGTAAGTTTGGGATACAATTCTAGGATCTGTTAGTGCTGGACTAAACTTGGCCATTTCATAACCAGTCCTTATGAAATTTGTTTTCTAAATTGATTTTTGAGGGGCATATTAATTTTAGAAGAAAAAATGGTATCTGTACATTCTACACGATTTAAATGGATTTTGAACTGGATAGAACTCGAGTATCTCGGCTGATTAGAATTTTCAATGTAATTTTATGATTTTCTGCGGTCACATACGTCATTTTCAGTTTTTATCCAGTATCTCAAAAACGTCCACTAGTAACCAATACTTTCGGTTATTTTTATAATAGCTTAGGTCATACTGAGGCTACATGGAAAATTCTAATCGATAAATTTTCCCCAAATTTTCCATGTAGTCTCAGTATGACCTTATAGCTATTAGAAAAATAACCAAAAGTAGTGGAAGTTGTTTTTGAGATATTGGCCAAAAATTGAAAAAAACTTATATGGCCGCAGAAATTCAAAAAATTATATTAAAACTTTTAATCCATAATTTTTCTCAGAATTATCCCTGTATGCGTTTCGAATTTAAAAAAATCTAATTAAGACATATCCGGGTTCCCTCCAGTTTAAAATTTATTTATATTGTGTAAAATGTACAGATACCATTTTTCATAAGGACTGGTTATGAAATGGCCAGTTTAGTCCAGCACTAACAGATCCTAGAATTTTGTCCAAAACTTACTATAAAGTCCCTGAGCAATACTACTATTTAAATTTCACCATAATTCGTTAAGAAATGGCGGAAAGGCGAAATATTGTTAAATTTCAAGATTTCAATTATCGCGCGAGTTCCATTACTTCGGAGATCAATCAATTTGCCATTTTAAGGATCACTTTTAATATTTTATTTCGCTGGGATGTTTTATTTAGTGAAAAAAGGTGTTTCGATATTAAGTGGTATCCGATTATAAATATTTGATGATAACATTTAGGAATAGGAATGCGATAGGAATATGCAATTAGAAGTCCCAGGCTCATTGATTTCTAAAAATCTCTGTCAGGAATTCGTTCATTCAACAGTCCTTGTTGTCCAATGGAATTGCACTAATTCTGGATTACCATAAACTCAGTCACGTGGATTGTAATGAACGTAATTGATAGGAATATGAAATCAGAAGTACCAAGTTCATTGGTTTCTAGATCACTTTGTAACAGAAAATCGTTCAATTGAATGTTCGTTCATTTTTAATTTTGTTGTTCAATGGAACTCTGAACCCCCTCCGTTCATGCAGTGTGCCTATTCCATTCAGTTTGTACAGTTTATTCAGCCCATCTAGTAAATCAAACTCATTCAGTTAATCCCAGCGAATCACTCCACTTAGTACATTCGGTGCATTTAATCTCATTCTTACATATCATCGAGTTTCTATATATTCCTCCCGTTATTTCAGTGTGGCGATTTTCTAGCGAATCCTTTTCAATCCAGTTATTTTATTTTAATTAATATTTTACTTTACTGGGTTATTATCATCTAATCAATTGATTGCTTCTTAAATATACGGACAGTAACAAACCAAGGCATTTTATGAAATTTTCTATTTCGAAATTTTCCGTTATTGTCGGTATTTGCCATTATGATTTTTTTATTATTATTTATTCAATATTACACTGATTCACAGATCGTCCAGTAATTTATCTATCTTAAATTAGTTTTTCCGGTTTAGGATGACTAACCTATCGGTTACTCATTTTACAATAATTTTATTCTAATTAGAACTGCCTAGCTCCATTAGTTTGTCTCTTTGGAGTATTCTCATTGCATTGCTAATGTAATCACGTATTCCAGCTTCAAGTCGCTATGAATGTTGTCGTTCCTAATGTACCATGAGGCATTTACAATCCATCGTAGCACCTGGAAGCATTGTATAATTTGCATATTGGTTTTCTTTACCCAAAGTTGGATACCATATAAGTCCATACTGGTTTTAGCATTTGCCTGTAAGCGTAATTTGTTGTATTTTTAAAAGTTCACGTTTCTACTCAAGAGTTAATACATTTTCTTTCAGAATTGCAAAATTTTAAACGGTTAGAAAACATTTCAGCATGATATTTAGACCTGTATGTGTACTTTACTATAGTACCAACAATATTAAAATACGACGATATTCGTGAAGAACAGAATTTCTGGAAATTTTGATTCTAAGAAGATTCATGTCCTCAAAATTTTCACCAATCGGCAAACTGCCACTATAATATTTTGGTAGAACCATATATGTGCACTCTTCTTCTCTGTGCACTATTATCTAGATTATATTTCTATAACGGAGCTCGAATACCGAAAAAGTCAATCTTATGAAGGACGGCATTTCTTAGAAATTTTGATTCTAGGATTTTTATATTTCAATATTTTCACCGATCGCACAAATGTTGGCACAAATAGTGTGCACGGGTTTACCAATTATAGTAGTAATTTTGAAAATTATAGAATAAAAATTGCTAAAAAATTTCGTATACTTCACAAGAATGTCGGTTTTAGTAAGCGAGCTCTGTGAACTAGGTTTAGTAACTTTTAGCATAACATTATTTCTCTACAATTTTGCGGTTATTGTTTTAAACAAATTAGACGAAAATAATTATTTTGGAATGAAATTTGGTTGAAAAACTAATATTGTTTTAAAATCGCCTGAATGTTGGCAAATCACTATTTTAACTTCACATTTTGTTTTATTTTAAACTTCATATTTCTCAGTTTTTCTTAAATTAATATTAACTGCCATTATTTTAATTTAGGGTAATTTAGGATAAGCTGCATTGGCATAAGTGACTTTTCTTCAAATATTGAATTTCAAAGTTCTATTGCACAAACTAACTTCTCAACTAACTTCTGTTTAACTTTTCAAATGTTTTTAGAAGTAATGCCTAGCACGCAGCTGAAGTGAAATGAAATTTCACATATAAAAAAACACGAGCAAAAACGCTAGCTAGTAAAATAATTATTTCTCGTATTAGAATATAGATGTCTCTGTTTAAATCTACACATTTTCACTGCATTTCAGCTGCAGGTACAATAAAAGGAAGCTAGATTTTTTGACATTTCGTCAATTATTTTTCATTCTTCTTGTGTAGTGTTTCAAAAAATTATATGCCTTTCTTTAGCATAAACTTAAATGTATATAATTGAGGGATTAATACATGATTATCTCAATAAAATGTTTAGTTTGTCTATGGTTAGGTCTCAAAGTTTATCGTTTTTTTGAAAAGCACATATCCATTTTTTCAATATTTTACCTCCAAACTGCGAAAAATTTTTATATCAAGGTGTTAAGAAACACAAAATCGTTGTTCAACGGAATTGGGCCAATTCTGGATTAGCACAAATTCAGCCTCTATATTTTTCGGGTATCAATGAACTTGCGCGACAGGAATATGCTATCTAAAATGCTCATTCTTTGTTTTAATAATAAGTTATTTCATTTTTTAATTTGTTGTTCAACAAAAATATTATTGGACTATATACATCTGTATTTTGTATGTTCAATATAGTATCTTTTAGGGGCTAGTTCGTTTTTCCTTAATTTATTAATGAAAATTTATAAAAATTATATTTCTATGATAAGCACAAATTTCGTCGGTGGAGCCGCTTTTGTGAAGTTTTAAAATTAGGCTTAAATTATTTCTGGCTTTTTCTAAAAATTGGGTTTTATCTTTTTCGTCTTTCAGGCGAAATTTAAATTTATTTTTTCCGTTTTTTCGGTTCCTGGACTAGCACTAATTTTTTCCCGTGAGCACTAATTAGCACAAATTGGGCTTAAACGGTATGCCAAGTTTCATTTTGAAATTCGAAAGTTTCCCTGCTGCGGTTACCCACACCAAAAGTTTAGTCAGAAAATTATGTAAAATGTTGGTGCTCAAACTTATTAAAGAAACAAACCATTGCATATATTTTAGGGGTACTTAAATATCGCTACTAAAACAGAAATTTGTTTTCTCCGTACCATACATCCTGAAAACGTGAGGGATGCAGCATTTATGGAGAATTTACTTGAATCTTGGGCCCATGGTGCAAGATACAATACCGATGAATAATTTCCTCAACTATTTTGTTGTAAAATTACTTATGTCGGTAGGTACTGATTTGCTTGTAGCTAGTTTGTGGTAATAGGGTTTGGTAAAGATTTTGGATCGACGCGATTAGGCATTAATATACAAGTACAGCTTAGACAACAATAACAAAAGTAACGAAACCGATTATATTTGGTTAAGAATTCACGAAAATCTATGTCACTCGACGTAAATTCGGCAAAAATACTGATAAGAAAGTACTGATAAGAAATAATGTATGACATCACAAAAAAAGCGCGCGCCTCTTACAAAAATTTCAGTTGATACCTGGATTCATTAATAGCTGCAATGTATTGGACGATGATGTAAAAATTTATCAGAAACCGATCAATGGAGGCATCTTTTCGATAGAAAACACCGCAACAAAATTAGAGGTACTATTCGAATTGATACTCGTAATGATGATACACTGGAATAATAGAATTTTATTTAAGTGAGTTGAAAGAAATGTTGATTAGAAATTTGTCTTATCTATTAAGCTGTTTACCGCAGTGATAACAAAACCTTGTAATTAGAGTACTGTACGGTATTTACGAGTTTTTGCAAAATGTCAGATTTCTCGTGGTTTGTTGAATCGGATTTAAATTCACTCGTCTCAACTATATTAAAGGATATTGTGCAATGGATAGATATAAACAAGCTTGATCTACCAAATTTCCAGAATATTATTAAACCACCGTCACTGGATCGATTGACTTTAACAAATGGTTCTGCTACAAACCTCAAAGATATTTCAAAAGGGGGTGACTCGAAAATTATGTATCGGAATCAATCGCTAACGATACAGTCTGGAATTTGCTTCAATAATTTAAACGTGCGTGAGTGTTTCGAGATAATTTCTAACTCATCTAACATTTTTACTTTTATTTTAGTTTTCGTATGACTATGATGCCAACATAAAAGGATTTGAACTGGCCGGAAATATTATTGGGAATATACACAAATTAAATATTTGCGTTAAAATCAGGATGTACAATTTGCTGGTCGATTTAGAAAGTGTCACGGTTTCGATTAAACGAATCAATGTGAGCGTCAAAGAAAATAATCCTTTGTGGGGTTGGATAATTGGATTAATTATACAGTGGTTTGCTAAGTCAAAAATTAAAAAGTTAGTTGATGAGAAGGTGCGGAAAGTTTTAATGAAAAAGATCGATTGGGTGAATAACAAGGTCGCTGTGAAACGTAGCAAGTTACTTCGGGATGACTTTATACGATTGTGGATAATTGATAAATTGACTAATTTAGGTGAAACGTAATTTTTTGATAAATAAGTGAGTTTATAAAGGGTGCATTTTCAATTTATAAATGTGAGTTTTAACGTAACGCATATCCTGTTGCTTGAAACTCGTGTGCATTGTTTTTGTGACTTGGTTAGTCCTGACCGCCAAGAAAATCCATAGTTTTTAATATTCATGAAGTGTTTTCAGAAGAACTGTGTGTTAGTGTAGGTGTACCGCCTGTTTCGCAAACTTGAACCAGTGGCGGTTTGTTGCGGAATGACCAGTGTAACGCCATTTCCATCTCTACATCACTAGTCAGGACTACTTCTTCGTTTCCGTGGGTTAATATCGAGCAACTCCTCGATTTTCAGCTTCCACAGTCCTACAATTCTAAATCTCGTCTTCTTACATATTCCTAATAAAAATATAAAGTTCTGAGAGGACCCGTACGTCAATTTAAAGTACTCGCCTTCATAGAAAAATCAATGTTTTGAGCATCCAAATCTAAATTTGACCAAATCCCACTTTGATACGAAGCTATTCATTCACCTTTTGTTCGAGGCTTCCGCCCTTTTCTAGAGCACTAGCAATCCGGGTCAAGACTAGTACTGTGGCTGGCAAGTTCGTCAGCTTCACATTTGCTCTATACGTTCCAGTGACCAGAAACCAACACTAGTCGTATGTAACAATTTAATTAATCACTACAGTTTCTGCTAAATCACCTTGCTCTGGTAGCTCTCTGGAATGAGAATTTGTTCAAAACCTTTTATCGAAACATTAAGAAGGCTTTACAATCAAAATTAGCCAACTACTCCATTAACGAATAGTTTATTGAGTTATCCTGTGCATATAGGTGTGCTGCTTAAATTCCGTTTTCTGCACCGGCTGAATAATTTTCAAATGCTGGCTCTTGACAGTGTAAATTCAGTGTACCTAGTCTGGTTTTAAACCTCATCTCTATACTATTGGCTTCCCCGCATGAGTAAAAACCGAAATTTATCTCTTTTACTCTCTCTTAAAATTTATCTCTCAAGTCAGTCTACTGTCTGAGATAGAGGCAGCATTTTTTTCGTTATTAGTAAAGGTGAGCCCGGTGACATTTAAGGTAGGATATGTAATATTTTGCATTGTGCATTTCCTAAATAGTAATCAGCACTGTCTTGAAACGATTGACCGAGTTTCAATTTTCGCTGGTATGATCCGGTATTGGCCGATTTCCTTGATGATGATACTTCGTATGTGTAATGGTAGGGTTTCCTGATGAGTACTGCAAGCAGCTACACGTATACCTTACTTGAAGGTGCTCATGAACCACTCAGTTTACATCTACCACAGGCTACATCTAGAGAACGGTTGCAAGCATCAGCAGTTGTGTTGACCGATCAATGGAATTCATCCGTTGGATCAGGAGGCTTAGTTACTCTCGGAGATAAGGTTCGTCACAACATTTCTCTATATATCAATCAGTTAACTCTCCTATGGTTCCTAATGGCCTTCCAGGTACTTGGGCCAATGCCTAGAATATAGATTAAGTATCAGAGAAATGCTCTATCGATAGTATCGAATCCTTCGAAAGATAGTGTCAGAAGAAGCAAGAACTACCGTCTTTCACTTTTTGTCATTTTCTCGTAAAAACTGTAGTTTCGTGCCCAATATTGCAAACTAAGAGGTGAGTATTTCATAAATAATCAAGATTAATTACTCAACTCTTTCATTGTTATTCGGACTCCGAAGATTATTTGAAGTTTAATAAACACATTTTATTAAACACTTGTTTTTTATTTCGCAAAACTATATTTTGAATATTTTCAAAAGGTTTAAAAAATCAGTCGATCGATTATCGTATCTACTGATTTGTAAATATAAAAATTTTGTTATATAGTAGAAAAAAGCAAAAAAATAAATAAAAGAAGGAGGGACAAAAAATAAGCAATAAAAATTAAGCTATGGATTGCGCATGTAGGCGATTAGTCATCGGCTGAGTAACAAAATTCAAGGTATATTGAAGTACATTTAATTACCCGACGTATTAGTCAATTAGTGAGAATAGAAAAGGGCGGGGTCTGTAATTGGTGAGAACCGGATTTCTCTCTGTTCGTTAAGGATATTTTGGTTAAGAAATATTGATTTTCGAATTTCGTATGGTTCTAAGGTATCTCTTCTTAAGGTAACGTCCGCCTTTGGGTTGTATATGTAATATGTCTAAATTGTTCAAGCTAGCTGTATGATTTTCTGAAGTTAAATGGTTATGGAAAGTTGATTGATTGCAATCAGATAAATGTTCTTTAGTTCTAATTCCAAAATTGCGCCCAGTCTGACCAATATAGGAGAAACTACAACACCAGACTTGGAAAGGCGATCAACTCTAGGTTTATTGTTAAAAATCATTTTCTTTATTGTGTTATTATTATAAAAAACAAAACTAATATTGGTGTAATTGTATACGATGTTGCTAATCTGTTGGCTCGTTTTTCCTATATACTCTAAGCGACGCCAATTTTCCCGCGTTGGACTATCCGGTGGATAAAGACCCGTTAGATTTTTACGTTTTAGCTTTTTGATTCAATAACTTTAATATAGTCCTAGTTGCATATCCGTTATTGCTATTTGAAGATTTATGTTAAGCTCAGTGTTAAGACTTCGGTTAGTAAGTGTATCAACCAATGTCAGAAGGTATTTGATGGAGCTGGATGGAAGTACTCTGTCATGAATCCATCTGTCTCGATCCTTTATGTTATTGTTCAAATTTTTGTTTTAAAACTGCCTTAATATTCGCAAATCCTTAATTACTAATTTCACCGCTTAATTTTATTTTGCGGTACGTAGTTTAGCTAGTCAAATTGGTATTTCTCGTATTAATATATAGATGTCTCTGTTTAACTCTTCACATTTTTCGCTGCATTTTGTCTCCAGGGGCGATATGTTGTATCATCACTCCGAATCGAAATTCGAATGGAGGTATGTTATATCGTTTTCGAATCGAAATAAATGATAAAGTTAGCTGACATTTCATTCTAGAAAAAGCATTGCAAGATTAAAAAACGACAAAAGTCGAAAATGATACAACGACTTTTTTCGAATTTCGATTCGAAGTGATGATACAACATACCGCCCTTGGAAAAGTATAAGCTACTTTTTTGACATTTCGTCAATTAAATTTTGTTCTTCTTGTGCTGTGCTTCAAAAAATTATATGTTGAAGAGTTTCAAAATATGGCAAAAGAAAATTTTGTGGATGTCGACTATTTGAACGAAGCTATGTATGTGCGTTAAAATTGTTCGAAAATCGACAAACTTATTTTTTATGGAATAATTTATCTGGTTGGTTAATTAAGGAGTCCATCGAAGATTTCAATTCATGTCAGATGCGTATACAAGCCTTAAAAATGTAATTTATAATAATAAATAATTTTCTGTTAAGGCTCCGATTCACGTATTTTGCAAAAACACGACTTTTCGTGGTACCATAGCATAAAAACTAACGAACCGATCGCCAACATTTATGTCTTAAAATTTTAATTGAAGTTTTTTAGGAAAATTGATGGTGGTTTTCCATTTTTCTCTCTAGATTTTCCGCTATGGCATTACAAAGCGAACAATATTCGAAAAAATCGCAAAAGTTTTGGTACCATTGCGACGATATTAGTGAACAAAACTTAGATTATGATATATCAAAAAACGCAGAAAAAAAATCTGAGACGATTGACGGTGGCGTTTTGCTAAATAAGTATTTAGCTAAGTTAAGTAGTTTTAATAAGTTAAGTATTAACCGAAAAATTAGCAAAAAATCATATTCCTTTGGTAAAAAAAAGAAAGTAACGACACAACCGTAAAATTGATTAATTTTATTCCTAATTAGTTTTACCAGAATACAACAGATGTAGCTAGTTTTCAGTCACAGTAGTAAAATCAGTATTGGGACGCAGACCAAGTATAATAATAATTTTTGCAATTAATTTTGTACCAATATTTTTGTTTTCATACAGTTTCGATGTATATCTATGTACATACGTATGTATATGGAAGAAGCAAACCCAATATGCAATGCCGACGGAATTCCATTTACATTCGCGTTCTAAAACCACACTGCTTCTATGGAAAGAACCATGTGTATCACGCGGAAATTCGTACTCCCCGCCAAAGAAAAGTGTCACAAAAATTCCGGTGTCGGTGTGAATCCCAACTAAAAAGAGAAAAAAAAAACCACAGAAACAAAAAGCACGTGTTTGTATATATTTTCCAATTGGAATAAATAATAATTCTTATTTGAAATAAAACAAAATTTTCCATTTATAATAAAATAAATATTAATTTTTTATTAGCACAAAAATACACAATTAAATTTTATAACACAAATTTTATAAATTAAATTTTCAGCACGTTCTCCATACGTCTTGTTTGTTCACCATACGCGCATCCATTTGAACATCCCAACAAGCACAACCGATCTTGAAAAGATAAAATGCATTGAAAATTTACAACGTAAATGTATTTCGCGACGACGCCATTGTGAGACAGATTTTTATTACCTTTTTAGTCCAAATTTGTACATCGCGATCACTAAATAACTTAATAATTATTATTTTATACTTAAATTTAAAACTATTTACTTTAACAAATAGAAAACATTATAATGAAACACCACACTTAAGAAAAAAAATCTAATTATGTAGTGCAAACCGTGCACGTCGACTTGTCAGAAGCAACTGAAAATAAAAGATACAATCGAAACTTATAAAACGAAAATAATATTACCGCGAAATAGAAAGAGAAAAACAATTATTTTTCTCCAAAATCAATATTTTTGTGCCTTTGATATTTTGTAGTACGGAATTTTGTACGACATTTGAGCAGTTTTTTCCACACAGTGGAATAATTGCATACTGGGTAACCACAATCAGTTAACCAAAGTTACAAACCAATTAGTACACGTTAAAAAAAATCCAATATGAATATTAAAATCTAATTCAAAAATGACTATAAAATATTTATAATTATTTCATTCAACATTGAAAGAAAAATGTTTCACGGATATGTCAGAAAAATTTTTATTTTCAGAAATTGTTATATTAACGACAACGCGAACTTCCTCCTCATAAGAAATTTCGTGATCATGCACTAAATGAATCAATAATTTTGACGAGACGGCTCGAGATATCTATAAATTTGTTTAGTTTTCCTGAAAGGTAATGTAATGATCTATGCCCAGCATAAATAAAACCTGAATCACCATCTCTGTGGATGGCTGATAATGGCCATTCAACATTGCGTAAAATTTACCTTTTACAAATCAAGGAAAACGGCTTGTAGCTAAAAAACGAGTATAACTTTTAATGTTAATTTCACGTTGAGAAAAATATTTTTTATTCAATGGCGCCGTTTGCTCGTATTACAATTTTATTTTGGTTAAAAAAAAACTTTTAATATAAATACCATACGATAAAAGCTGATATCATCGACAATACTTAAAATTGAACATACTGTTAATGTTAGTGCAACCGAAAATATTTTAGAATATCGATAATGCAGATTGTATCGATAATTCTAATTTACTTCAATAATCACGCAGTTACGTTTAGCTGATGAATGGTTTGTATATCAAGATTTTGGAAGATGAACGACGATCTAGACTGTACCAATTTAAGTAGAATCTAAGTAGAATTTGATTATATGTTTGGAGTGGGTTTTATTAGGCATTATATTGGTGATGTGTACCATTTTTCGTTGTTGCAACGGTAAAATTGTCCATCATTCTAGATTTTTCGAGATGGACGCCAATCTGACTGCCGATTCGATAGCCCATCATCATAGGTAGATTTGATTATAGGTTAGGGGTGGGTCTGATGAGGTTATTGGGATAAAATGCCACATTTGCTTCATACAGCCGAAACTAGTCGATACAAAAGATTAAAAATTATCAGGCATCGCCAAGAATCGTTCGACTATAATCAAAATCTACCTATGGTCATGATGAGCTATCGAATGGGCATAGCCAGATTGGTGTCTATTTACTAAAACCACGAATGACGAACGATTTTATCGATGAAAAATGGGGAAAATTCAAAATTTCAGACTCACCCCTAACCTATTATCAAAATTTATCTATGGTCATGGGCTATTGAATCTGCATATTCAGATTGGTGGCTATCTGGCGAAATTTCGAATGATAAACGATTTTATTGACACAATTAAGAGGAAAACAAAATTTCACCTCTTTAACCTCATCGCAGACCAACCCAAAATCTAGATTTAAAATTTGCCTATGATCACGGCCCATCGAATCGGCATAGTTAGGTCTGTGTATGTGTGCCATAGTCTTGAATTTCAAACCACTTTAACTACAATTATAAACTATTTAAAGCTTGATAATTTTTAAACTTCTTTATTAGCAATTTTCGGCTGTATGAAACAGATATTACCACTTACAAACCACTTCCCAACCACTTCAAATGAGACCTTTTCTAAACATAACACTTAACATAACGTTAAGTTTAATTAAATTAAATTTGAATTTTTGTAGGTTAGTCACTTGCGGCTACGATATTTCAATTTAATACATGATTTGTTTAACTTTCGGCTGAAGTAGTCAAGACACTATCTGCATTATCGATAATTTCACTTCTGGCTGGCAACTTGCGGCTAACTTTAACAAGATAAATTGAACGTATTTGCCATGAGATCAAAAACCAACCTCTGTTGGAACTAAAAACGTGATCACATTTTGTTTTTTTTTTGTTCTGTCATTTTTCGTTGTTGTGAATGTTTGGCGCTCGAGCGCTACGATCATCGATTTTGAACATAAATGTTAAAGCCAGTATTTGCACTGTCGTCATTTTTATAGCGCACGGTCATTCTTCTTAAATTATTAAATTTTTCGGTTTTAATTTCTTTTGATCGTTTGTATGGAAAATTATTTTCGATAATTGCACTACAGCAGATGAAACTTCATACTTAAGCATTTACCATAAATTAGGAGGTTACAGAGTTGTTTGGCCGAAATCGGTTCAACGAAAGTGATACCTTCCATAAAAGTTTTAAGTTAAAAAGTTCAGTAAGCTTAGGTTTTCATTTCAGAAGTCACGTGTTTTGTATTCAGGATCTATGTATACATTTGTACATTTTTTAAGTCCAAAAAGACGTTTTGATTTCACATTTTAATTTTGACATCTCAACTTTTACTTAATAGATTTGTCAGTTACCTTGCAACTTTATTTTAGTTAAATCGTTTATTTAGGAAATTTTCGATATTTCGTAAACGCCAGAATATTAAGCACAGAACGAAAAAGCTTTTGAACAACCCATATTTGTAATAAACAACCCGATACGAAAAGAGATTAAAATCACGGTCCTTTATGTACGGTCTGAAGAGCTGCAAATCAAAGCGCGGCGCGTTCACTTAATTAATTGATTTATAAAAATTGAAAAACCAAATTGAAACAATTAATTTATGGTTTATATACGAGTAGTTACAAGTCTTAAGTGCCTCAATATTATTAATTGTTGCCATCATTTAATTTTATTTAATTTTCGTGGAAATAACAACAACTAAACCTAAAATAAAAAATTGATTGGGATGAATGATAGTGTGTAGTGTGTACATACAGTTGATACGGCCTTAATCAATTGAATTTAATAATTTTGATTTAATTTTAATTAATTTTTTGTTGTTGTGCGATGGTGGGAATTTTTCGATTAGTATGTGAATACGAAATGGATTTTAATTGGTCGGTCGAAGGCACACACTCATCGAATTAAATATGCGTCAAGTATTTAATTTTTTTAAATTAATTTTGAATTGCACAGTAAAATAATACCGGAAGGAAGGACTATTTGATATTTATACCTTATATACGTAAAATAACAACCGGAAATATTTTGTGGGTGGAAACGGAGAACAAAACGAAATAAATAAAGATGCTTTTTAGGGATAAAGCGAATACGACCATCTAAAATAGGATTACGAGGTGTTAAGCGATAAAAATAGCTTTAATACAGTTTATTAGTGTATATATGTAGTGTATATATTAGTGTATATATATAACAAAGGATATTATCTCCCTAAATTATTAAATTTGGGTTGCACATCGAGAGATACGGCGTAGCATCATAGATCACATTTTTGGTTTAGTCTGTATATCCAAAGGATAAAAATCCTTTTTGGTCGTTTTGATAAATGATAGTCGCCCTCGTTGCGCAAGACTAAAATCATAATCCTTTTGAAATATTCTGTAACACTGACATATTGCTAATGTCCAACCACATGGATATAAAGTATATAAATGAGTTTTTAGCACAGTATGACAGTTGTAAGACAGAATTCGTTCGCATGCCATAAATATATGGTATACATGTGAATATTTTGTATTCACATGAATACGTATACGACTAAATCGTTGAATATACACAAAATCTGCATTTTAAATTATTTCAATCTATATCTATATGTATGATACTGCTCTTGCTGCATTCAATATTCGGTCCAAATTGCCATTAATTTAATATTCCAAAACTATCAGTGTTTTTCTCGCATGAATTTCTACGATTATCGTACCGCATAAGATATTCAAAATGAAATTATTCCAATACAGTGTTTATTCTATATCGAAAAGGAGGTGGAGAGCTTTAAAGCACATTACATGAAAAAATGCTTTATGGAAATAAATCCATAATTCCATTACGTTTAATTTAATTTTGTGGAAAATCCGTGAAGAAAAACCATTTCATATTTAAAAATATGATTTTATTGATTTAGATTTTCGTTTTTTAATTTTATTGAAAATTTTTGGATTTCATCCATAAATCAGTGATGCTTAATATTACTGCTACGAAACAGTGATGCTTCGCCTATGCATGCATTTAGAGAAACAATTTTTGGAGAAAGTTTTTTACAAAAAATTTTCACTTCCGTCAGTGAAATGCCTGCTTAAATGATTTGAGGATTTTTAGCAGGACGAACAAGTCAGTAAGTTAATGTCTATAGTATGAAAAATGTGTATCCAAGAATTCTGAATAGGTCGGAACTAAAATATTAAAATGTTAGTATTCTATACTGTAACTTTACAGAAATTGCTGAAAGAGGAAATGATAGTGTTCTGTAAAGGTCGATTTATATATTATCGGCTCAGCTCATATATTGGGCTCGTATTTATTCCGGTGTGAGTTCGTATCCACCATTCTACGATAAAATATTTGAGTTGTATTTATTTATTTTATTTGTATAAACTAGGAAGAACACAGTTATTAGCACCTACATATGTTGATCCAACTTTTGGCAAACGTCCATGAAATAACAATTCTCTTACATTATTTTCGGTGGCACACAAATTTTGATCCATTTTTGATCTTTTTTGATGCAAAATGGATTTCTTTACATTTTTTGTCTTTTTTTTTTGATTTTGGATCAAAAATAAAATCCAAAAATTTGTTGGTTTTTTTTTACGTTTACTCACACATTTCTATTTAGATTTTTTATTAGATTGGTGATTGTTTAGAGCAAGTTGTGTTTAATAAAATAAAAATTGTGTTTTATTCAAAGTGTCATTTTAAGATTATTGTGCACCGAAAACAACCTTACAACTTTTGCATTTCTCCAGCTGTCAATTAAAGTAAACACAAACTTGAAAGCTGTGCTTGTTTCTTGTTTTTATTATAGATTTTACTATATTTTATTAAATAATGCATTTATAATACTGTCTGACGAATCAAATGAAAGTGAATATAGCTAAAATGGATAATAATCGAACTAAAAGTATCAACAAGCCGCGAAGAATATGAAAGTTTGCAAACATTATTTACACGGGCTCTTCGTGTCTACTACAGAGAGTCAATTCGCGTTCCATGAGATAATGCAAATGAAAAGTTGTTTTCATTGGCAATCTAGTAGTTTGAGTTATTCGCACGTAAACTTTAAATTTTATTGAGTAAAATCAAAATTCCTTGTGGGGAATGCAAACCTACTCGATTGCTAATGATTTTTTTTTTCCATTTTCATTATTTCACGGAACGCGAATTGACTCCCAGCACGGATATTGCTATCGAATATGCTAAATTAACCATTTTATGGGATAACGACAACATGTGGGATAAAATAGTACCAAATTATGCCTTTAACTGTCTTAATGACTCTCAGCTGTTTCAAGAGCGACGTAATCATTTTCAAATTAAATTAGATGAGTATGAGAGATGTATTTGCATTCATTTGAGGTATTCACTAAATTGTTTTCTAATTTCAGCTCTCCAGAAATTATAAAAAAAAATGTTAAAGATTTACCAAGCCGAATGTAAGCCACGTCTTATAGAAGTTGAAACAGTATACAAAGAATTCGCTAAAAAACACGAAACGGTAAGTGCAACGGAGATTGACTGGGAAACACTTGGTGTACATAAAAGACTGAATTTATTGATTCATTATCAAATAATAGCGAGAAAGAGGAGGATGGTTTAAAGCAATGGGTGTTACAAAACTGGATGTAATTGAATGAGCCTTGCGAAATATTACATGGAATTCTGAGTTTTATATAGAAAAAATGCATATTACCGAAAATTTAAAATCGTTTGACAAATCTAAATATAATGAGACATTCGAAGCAGCTGTTGCGGTAGGTTTCGAAACACCTGAACCTCAGGTACAAATTTGGCTAGATTATTTAACTTATTTGCGTCGCCAGACTGATTTTAAAAACGAAAACGATATCGAGTACTCTCGGCCAACAATTGGGTGTATTAGCTGACCAACAATGTGAAATACTTCTGTTTTGGGGTCATCTCGAGTACACCAAAATGGGCAACGCCTTAAAAGATCGTGAGATCTGGGATACGGTTATGGAAAGTGCGGACAATTCCTATAAAACCGCTCTATGAATCCAATTTATTGATTTTGAAACAAGTAGAAATATAGAATCGGCTCGAAAATTGTACATTGTAAACACAATTTTTATTTTATTAAACACAACATGCTCTTTAAACGATCACAAATATAATAAAATAGAAACGGCGCGACGTTTCTTCTGACAATTTCACATGACGTTTAGTTTTTTTTTATGTGTGAGTAAACGCAAACCAAAAAAATCCAAAATTATTTTCTCTCGCAAAAAATAATTGATCCAAAAATTTGGATCAAGTTTTTTTTGCCACCGAAAATTACATTAGAATTATCAAATTCCCGTTATGTCGAATGACTATTTTTTTTATTGGTGTGTATTTCTTGACTCATTTTTATAATTGTCCGTTGTATAGAGTAACTCAGTTGTATTAAAATTGCGGCGTTGGAATGACGTGTTGTGCATTATTTTTTTTTTGTTAATATTTAGTCAATTTTGATAAGATTATGCCGCGAAATCAGAACTCTTATGACGTGTGCCAACTACAAAAGGTCCTCGATATGGTGAGAGCTGGTACAATTTCAAAAAAATCGGTAGCCAAATTGCTTATTATTCCGAGATCAACGATTCCATTTAGATTGGGCTCCAAATTCTCGAAAATCCGACCAGGCCCATCAACAGCATTGACTGAAGCGGAGGAGCTAGCAATCGTAGGCTGGGTTTATCTCAACGAAAAGGTTTCCCTAAACGGAAGGAAGATATTCAAGGATTGAATGGAGGATGCTGTCAAGGATTTCATCGAGGAAAATAATCGGGATCATCCCGTTTCACTCATTCTTAAAGTGACACCCCTCCATAACAGTAAGAGTACCAGATCCTGTTTCATCTGCCAGTGCTAATGTCGCAGTTACCGACATATTAAAATGGTTCGACTCCATAGACAATTATTTATTAGAGAATGTATATTTTACTATTTTGAGCGATCTAAGCCGCATATTTAAAAGAGACGAATCAAATTTCATGCTGTGCCCTAAAACAAAAAATGTTTTAGCAGCGAAAGGGTCAAAAAATATCTACGAAGTTGATAGGGTTTGGCAAAATCAAATCTAACCGTCATGTTTTCGTTCTCAGCTTCGAGAAGCATGACTCCACCATTCATTATTTACCCATACAAACGAGTGTGAGAAGAAATCAGAAGCACGGTGCCAGATACTTGGGGCTATGGGATTAGCGAAAACGAATGGATGACTAAACAAACATTTTACGAATATATTTCGAAAGTTTTTTATCCGCATCTTCGAGATAATAAAATTAAATTCCCAATTATTTATTTGGTAGATGGACGCAGCACTCATCTTACTTTACAAGTTAGCCAGCTTTGCGTTAAATTGGGTATTATATTAATTGCTCTGTATGCAAACTCAACTAGAATTTTGCAGCCAGCGGACGTAGCAGCTTTTAAGTCTCTTAAAAGTGCATGGAATAACTCAATGCTAGAAGGGAGGCGAAATAACCCTATCAAAAATCTCACCAGGGACATATTTGGTCCTTTATTAAAAGAAGTTGTTGAAAAATCGGTGTCTTCCGATACTTTGCGAAATAGATTTAAAGCATGCGGCCTTTTTCGCTGGAATAAGTATGCCGTAAATATTTGATAACGCTGAACGGACGGAAAGAAATGCGGAAAACAAAGGGTCGCAGACGGATATTCCATCACTCTCGTCAGAAGGCATTACTGGCATAGATATTGCCAATATTAACGAATTTGCTTACAGCGACCAAGCAATTGAAAATATAAATGATGTTGAAAACATAACAATATTCAATGGCCACGAATTCCAAGGTATTCCTCAACCAGGTCAAATTTCGAAAAATTCACAAAATTCAAAAAATTCAAAATTCACCAATCCGGTGCTTTAGCGTCATTACAATATTGTTCACCAACAACAAGTGTAGCGGAAATTCAAAAAGAGTCCGATCCACCATCTCGCCAGCTAGAGATTTAGCTGTATACACTGAACATCAAACATTCCAATAAAGTGGGTATGGTAAGGTGTAGTTCTTCCTGAAATTTTTCCCGGTCTTTTTAGTCATGTTTATATTGACACTATTGAGAGAGAAAGGCGGTATAATCGACGTGTTTCTAGCTTTAAGACAGATCCGTTACCTGTCCAATATGCAGAAGTTAATTTTTCGCTTTTAGCTTCAGGCAAGTTTGGGATTTGGGTTTGTAACATTCATTCCAATACGCAGAGAAAAAATATAGTTGATGCGCGATTGCTACAATTAAACTATTTTTGTTTAAATTATATTATAATTATTGTAAAAATGTTTGGTCACCGCCATTATATCATATTCGCCAAATAATTGTGGAGGATAAAAATATAATTGCTCCAACCACACTGTTTTTAAAATTCACATGTTATGATGATTCCTGCAACTATTAATGGTAGTAACACTGTGCTAAAGATAATTTTCAATCGATTAAGTTGTTGAAGCAACTATTCTATGATTATGGAATGATTAATAATTTTTCGTGTATTTATAAAAAAATTCGCTATCTTAATGTGTGATTAATGCGTATGTAAACACTAAATATCCGACTTTTACTTTGTTCGTGGCTGCAGTAATCTAATGTAGTCTTTGATTTCTACAGCAGATTTCTGCAGTAATCTAATGTAGTCATAGATTTGAAGTCAAAATTTGTGACCTTAAACAAAATTTGGATCAGGTTTTTCATATAAAGTTTGAACAGATCCTTATCTATGGATGTCATAACACGCATTTTATAATGCTAGCAATTAAAAGTTCAAACTTCAAAGGCACATGGAAAGGTCTTTGGTTCGATTTGCAATTTCGCCTGGTTTATTCGAGCATATCTAGAATGGAATCACAAATGTTTTCTTGCTCCACCGTGTAACGAATATAATCAGCACTTAACTTGAGTTAATCCGTTCTTCCGTGCATCACAACCGATCGGCAATTTGAGTCGCAATCCGGGTTTCATATAGCCAACCAAACCTTTAAAATATTCTCGAAGCAATTAATATATTAAAATAACCAATAACGTAAATTAAAACTGGGAAGTACAATTGTGGATTATACGACCCTTTAACGACTACCTCATTAAAAGCATAACATATTGTTAGAACTGTAAGCAAATAAAGAGCAGCAACATTATACTGTGTGGAGGCCGATAAGCAGCATTTAAATATATAAAATACTTAAAATTGCGGAACTCATTTTTTATAGTGGGTTGCAAACCGCAATACGAAATATTTTAAGAAACTCTGATTATCATAAATTTATTTTAGTGGTGTACCGCATATATCCGTATACAAAAATGATGATTTAGAATCTCTGTTCCAAATCCAAAATATGTGCGCGCGGTTAAAGCACAAAATTTAATTATGCGGTCTGGCTCTTCATACTCGTAAAACATATATGTATATAGGACACAATTGTTCCATTTAAAATTCATTATTCATATTCTGATTCAATTACAAATCCCTGATAAATTTTTATCAATTCCCATATTGCTTTAACAATACACGAGCGCCTGTGTCACTGTATACAAGATATATAAGACAAGACACATAAAATTCCTTTTTTTATTTGTGTTAAAATTCAAGATCAGTGTGGTACGTCTTAAAGGATATATATACAAAACCATATTGATGATAATAAATTGGTATAAAACAATCCTATTTCTTATATCCTTTCATTGTGTTTTGTTGAATATGTGGTAGGGGTTCCAAAAATTATGAGGTACTAAAGCGTTTTGATATATTTTCAGTGTTCTTGGCGTTTGTTTTACAGTACCGCATGGCCAGGAATACCAAATTTTCCAACACGCAGCATACACAGCATCGTCCCACGCATGATTCACTTGAGACATAAAATTTCCTAAAACCACCCCACACAAGAGAATAATGATGATGATTATGGTGTGCTGTGTAAAAAAAATCGATGAAAACATCTAACCAGCGATGAAACTGTAGTAAGAAAATGCGAAAATACATACACAAAAAAAATTACGAAACGTGACCATAAATTGAATAAAACATTATTCGTATAGATTTTGTGGCAGCCTCCACGCATACACACACATATAACGCAATAGCATCGCATGTTCTACTTTCAAAATATTATCTGGTGCATGTTGAGGTGAGGTTTTAGAATTCATTGAGATTTATCGTATGGACAAAGCCAATCCAGCAATGTGCTGATGCTGCCCAACAATACAAATATACGGTCAGGCGGTTTGTTGAACTAAAAGCTCATTATTGCCATTAACTTGATTATCAGCCTGGTTTGTGGATAGATATTTTTGGCAGCATAAGTTAGCTATGCTGGGGTTTTGGAGGTTATTCTAGATAAAAACGACGACCGGAAAAACGTATCGGTTGTAATGGATAACAATCCGCTATTTTTGACTCGAGCTTTATTATTCGAACACTCATTTAAGGGATGAATATCCCGATGAAGGTGAGGGACGTGAGGTATTCGAAATTCTACCACTTTCAGAATCCCTCGCTTATATATTGTGTACGGCCAAGAAAAGCTCTTCGCATTGATCCCTATAAGCCATGTATGAATTCCATTTACTTAAGTAGAGCTGAAGCCACTTAAATTGATGGCACTTGTCTCTATTAGAATGAGCGGTGGCTCAGATAAATATGATGAATCTTTGTAACGAAGCTCCAATTTGATCGGTTACATTGCAAGTATTTTCTTACTAATTATACCTACCACGAGGCAACCTGTCTTATACCTACGCACCTTGTTTCCTGATTTTTTGTGAATATGATAACACCAAAATTGGTCAGCTGGGTAATATATATCTATCGTCAAAAAGAAAAGAACGGGGAATATGTTTTGGCATGCAACCGAGCTGACGAAAAAGCGAACATGAAAGGAAAAAGAGGGTGGTATTTTTGGATTGATGGCAAGCGGATCAAACGAAACCAACAAAAAGAAAATATTTGTGGATATAAAAAAAAAAAAAAATTATGTATAATAATTATACTTGTGATAAGCTATTTAAATAATTAGTGTAAATATATTAAGCAAAATAATAAAAAAAAAAAAAAAAAAAGAAAAACAGTTGTGGTGTTACCAACATATCGAGAAATCGCAACATTTTGGTTTATGACGCATTTTTTTTTGTTACGCGCGTAAACATAATTATAATAAATAGCTAGAGTATTTAATGTAAAATGCGTAGGTAGGTTTGTTACGCCATTCTCCCGGATAAAGAAATTGTTAACCGTATGAAAGAGGAATAAGTGTGTTGTAAAAAATAAAGAAGTGTTTAATTCGTGGGAAAGAAAAAACCCAAAATTTCATTCGTTAAGGTGTAAACAGTGGAAAACGAATATATATATATATATATATATATATATATATATATATATATATATATATATACGCCATCAAGTTACCAACAAACCGCACGGTGTGCATCGGCAAGCCGTGGTGTGAATTGCACGGAGGAGCAAGCGCCATCCTTATACGTCATCAAGGTTACCAACAAATCACCCGGTGTGCATCGGCAAGCCGTGGTGTGAATTGTACGGAAAAACAAGCCGCCATCCTTATACGTCCAAGGTCACCAACAAATCACACGGTGTGCAACGGCAAGCCGTGGTGAGAATTGTACGGAGGAGCAAGCCGCCATCCTTATACGTCATCAAGGTTACCAACAAATAACAAGCCGCCATCCTTATATGTTATCAAGGTCACCAACAAATCACCCGGTGTGCATCGGCAAGCCGTGGTGTGAATTGTACGGAGAAGCGAGACTCCATCGGGAATCGACATCATCTTTATCCATCCAGGTTATGTCAAGATATTTTTTTTCATTTTAATTTTTCTTTGTAAATTTTTTTCTTGTTGGTCAACTTGTAATTGAAATTCTATTTAAAATCTATCTCGGTGGACCGTTTAATTTGGCTAGAGTGATTTTTCCGGCCAAAATACAAAAATAGGTTCTTATCGAAATTCTCTTAGAATGTCTTGCGTTCAAGCCTGTTGGGCTCCTCCTTCAGAGCGGTTGCAAGCCGCGATATAATGTATTAATAACCAGCGGGGTGAACCTAATTTGTTGGAGGAGGAAGGGAAGGATGGAGTTATAAAATAACCGCGTTATTTTTGCCTGACAATTTAATTTTGGGCCTTCATTGTAGATTGTGCTTGGTTTAAGTATTTTTTTTTTGGTTGTTCTAGTTCGTTCGTCTGGCACACTCAAGTGAATATTATTGTTTATTTTTGTACCATGGCAGCCGTACAGGTGGTAAAACGGACCTCCCATTTCCGGCTATCGAGCTATACCGCTACAAGTGTGCGACCACCATAGGCTGAAATAAGTCATGAGGTTACATCTTCTAGTATACTCTGAATATTTATATACATTTCGTACTGGGTACAGTGTGCAAGGATGTGTCCTATTTTATCCGCATGTCACGTTTCATCAGAACGCGTTTCTTGCTAGTTGACAAGAGAAGGGCGTTTTGCGATGTAATTTCCTGCATTTGCAATGACATTAGGTTGACAGTTCCAGTGTTGTAAAACTAGATGCCGGCATCTGTTGGTATAGTGGATTTATCATGTTTTCAGGTGTTGAGAAAAGCTCTTCATCAATCATTGCATCGTACATCGTTGCTTCTTTTTTGAACATTACCTTATTGTGGTATACTCATCTCTGTTTAACGCCTCGGTAAGGTTGAACACGTAAATGTAAAGATTGACGACTGTGTGTTCGTGTGGTCAATCACTCCCGGGCACACGACGTCACCCTGTATATTTCGATATTAAATGTCGTGTTAGATTTTGACGTTGATGACCTGGTGCGGAGCTAGGGTTCCTTTTATTTTCTATTTCTTTCTGGTTTATAAAATTGTAGATTTAGTTTCTGATGTGTTGTCTCCGTGTCATTTTAATTAAGAGTTGGGTAGAATATTTTAATTCTTCTGCTGTGGGTTGCTTGCAATCCTCCTTCGGCATTTGTTGGTAAACCTTATCACATAGATATAGACCATAATCATTTTGGTTGTATTAAAATTGGAGTGCCTCAGGTATAAATTTTCAATGGTGTTATTTGATGATCAATATTTACCATCAATCCTCCTGATTTTCGAACGGGCACCTGAATATCAGTTCTACGCACATTGGTACACCTAACTCCATATGCCAAGGGAGGGGGTCACCTATGAGTTCGCTGAAAGGAAATTTGGTAATGGATACATTTTCAACTGAAGTATGTTTAGAAAATTGTTTTTGGGATGATCAATATTTACCATTAATCCTCGTTATTTTCGAAAGGGCACCTGAATATAGTTTTACGCACATTGGCACACCTAACTCTATATGCCAAGGGAGGGGTTCAGCCCTGACTTCGTCACAAGGAAATTTGGTAATGAATATATTTTCAACTGACGTATGTTTAGAAAATTGTTTTCGGGATGATCAATATTTACCATCAATTCTCGTGGTTTTTGGAACGGGTGCCTGAATATAAGTTGTATGCACATTAGCACACCTAACTCCATATGCCAAGAGAGAGGGTTGCCTCTGAGTTCACCACAAGGAAATTTGGTAATGAACATATTTTCAACTGAAGTATGTTTAGAAAATTGTTTTCGGAATAGTTATTAATAGATTGTGAAGCTTTTTTACTGCAAATAGTTTTATAATTTTATAATTTTCTTTGGCTGTTTTTTTCTTTATTTAACAATAAAATTTTCCGGATGGAATTATTTTTATGTGATTTAGCAAAGACACACACTTTATGAAACTTTTCGGAATGTAGATTTCGAGCCAATTTCTTATACATCGAAATGTTTTATTGAATTCCACGTTTTGTTGTACCTTGTTCATTAAATTCGCAAGCAAACTAGCCCACATAACCCACATATACCACTCGTGTTTTAACGGTAACAAACTTGCCTTATTTAAAGAACTATGGAAAGTTGAATTGGAGTTTTAATCTTCTTAGAGAGAGAGAGAGAGATACATAGTATTGACGGCATTTGTTTTCGATGTCTTCAATCAGCTTCTCATTCCATAGGTGACGACTGTTTTGTTGAAAAGGAATTCGTACCATATACCGACCGGTGGTAGTCTCGACTGTAATTCTGCTAATAATATTCTTTGCACAACTTTTCTTCTTTTGTCATACAATTCTCGGTTTGTATTTATCGCGCTTCACAGAATCACTTTAACTAAGGTAACCATGAATTGCATCCTTGAGGATTTTTTGTTTAAAATATCCCTTTTAAACTTGGTTCATCAGGATATTTGGGTAATAATCAGCACACGCTAGAATTTCAATTTTATTAGGTTGGTTGTAAATTGGATCAGCCTTCAATATATTATTTAGATGCTCCCATCTCTGATTGTCGAAATGTTGTTTAGGCAGTGGCCAAGGTTTGCTCGGCAAGACTATAAGGCTTCCATTTTCATGGAAAAGCTTGATGAAAAACATGCTCCACATGCGTTTTTTTCGTTCGTTGTTAGACTGGATGCTGTCTTGGATACTTCTCTGGTGGTAAATGAAATTAATGAACCGAGATCTATTAACATTCGCTCCAGGGTAGTGTACCGATTGATCGTTCGGGTTGGTTCACAAAATGGGTCGTTATGTTATACTTTTCGGGTTCCTCAATTTTCGGAGTATTTCCAATTCTCGTGTTGAGCATCGTGCGTTGAGGTAGATATTATTGGAATGCAACAGCTTGTGGCCTCTCTTACATATTAGTAAGAACTGTGTTTGCCCTGAATCCACATGTTACAGAGCTAATGTCACGCAACGAATTGAGATCACTTTCTGAATTATGTCCTTGTTTACTCAAAACGTAAGTCCTTTCGGAATCGGCGTTCAAGGAAACTGAGGAATTCTCCAATGTTTTTGCATTTCTCTTGGATCGTCAATTGATATCTTAAACAGCCTTGATGTTTTGCTGTCCAGTTTTTTAATAACAATTGTAATTATTGTATAATTCTATGTAATTCCCTGCGTCCTTAAAATATTCAGCCATGGTCCAAATGTGACTTATGTATGATGCCATAGCAAATGCAGCACCCTCAAATCCCATTTTCATGGTTTTTCCTTTTACCCGCAGGAGTAAAAAAAGGCGTTTTTAGGAAAACTCTGTGTGTATATGTGGTGCAGTGCCGACTACGTGCCTGCATAGCTTCTCTACAGCCCAGACGAAATGTAGGAGACTGATTATAGGATGAAACTTTAGACGTAAGCTTTTTCAATAAATTTTAAAATCTAAAAATTTTTTGGCCGAAATTAGTCCATTGCAAGTGACAGCTTCCCTGACTTAGGTTCAATACCCAGAAGCCCACACACAAATGATAATTATCAGATCTTAGTCAATAGCATTTTAAACAAATTTGTAAACACTTTATGCCATCCTATAAAATCAGTGCCGGAATCAAAGCAATGTCATTGATAAAGGTAGGTATACGACAACGCATAAAAACCATTCCTATAAAAGTTAATTTTCTTAATTAAAATCTTTTAATTAGGCCATATCAATTCCTGATTCTTATTACACTCAATTGAATACACATCCGTACACACACACAAAGAACGATAGCAAAGACATAAAACCCAAACAAGAAGGCAACATAAGAAAAAATAAATCTTTCCCGTAATAACTTCTCGGTCGTCGTTGTCTTTTTCTTCATCTTGTTCTTGGCACATTAATATACTGTAACGGTAAAACAGAACATTCGAAGGAAAATTTTACATAATTAATTTGGGGCGAAAAATTAATTTTCTTTTGTTTCGATTTTACCTTCGCCATATGTGCACACACACATGTGTACATATAGTTGTATACATAACCATATCATGATGATAATGAGAGGACGATTTACCCACCCAGTGTATAATATCCTTTTTGGTACAATTTGGTTTCCTTACTACTGACTGGAAACAGTTTCTATTGTCAATTAGAAATCAACAAACCAAAACTACTTCGTACACATAACGACGCACAGCGACATAAGTCCTGACAGAAAAAGGATTCTATACATATGTATGGATGTACAAAGGCAATAATAGTTGTAATAATAATAACATAAAGTTGGTGTATGATAATAGTCGTAAAAACCCCGAAAGGGTATAAGTATATATCTGTAATAATGAAGGGATATGCCCGAGACGAAATAAAATCTAAAAATCATCAAACATCCTTTAAATCAAAAGCAAAATGAAATTCTGTTTAAGGATAAAATTGAATATCTAAATATAAGGATATATATATATTCTGAATATATGTGAGGCACTAAATATTCCCCCATCCCAATCATAATATTTTTTTGCATGTTATAGATACATCTCTAGCCCACATATTACACTTGGTGTAATAAGGATCAAGAAATGTATCTATAAGACATTTACGAAATATTATATATCCTTTTCTATTGAAACTTTATCACACACAACCGAAAAGTTAAAAATCAATGTGGATATCTATTTTCACATAGCACACACACACACATATATATATCATACATATATAACTATAAGGATATATGTTATAGCGACGAAAACGATATGGAAGGATAATTTTTCCTATTGTTGTTGTTTTATGGTTGATTGCGCCCAGTTAAATCAAATTCATTTTCGTATTTTTCTCCGCATCCGTATGTAGCCTGTAAATAATTTGAATGTTATTAATTGGTTCTTGATTGAGTTGAAAATTAATATCTTTTGGATATCGTATTCAGTGGGGAGACAAGACGCCACAATTTAAGGATTAAATTACAATTCAAGTTCATTCGATTTGGTATAATTGTGGTGTCGTTTGTTGCTATATTTGAGATAATTGAAAGCTGCCCAAAACTGTCTACAGGGTGGGCTATACGTCACTGAACATTGTATTTTTCATATAATTTGGAACCTGTATCTTGGCCACTAAGACTAAATCCTATTCATCACAAAGTTGCGCTTACTTCATATGGTAAGAAAGAAAGATCTCGGAACGAGACTTCGTACTGAAAAATGAGGATCAACACAAATGCCACTTGGAACAAGTGTTCCAACGATTCGATGATTTTGGAGTTGGAAAAGATAAAAATTTGTTTTCGGTTTGAACACTCTCTCTTCCTTCTTTCTCCTACTTTTCCGAAGTCATAAAATTATTCTTAACGGTTGGAGCATTGGCCATTACAGAATTATCAGCTCTGCTTATTTGGACCCATAAACTTATTTTGCGACGAATGCCAAGACACGTTTTAAAAGTTTTGACAGATTTGCAAGTGAAACAATTTAAATATTTCGTCGAAGGTCGGACATTTACAACGTCCGCAGCCTGTGACAGGAACAATTTAGTCTAAAACTGAACGTAATCCGAGACAAGCAAGACATTTGGATTACCTAAGTCAATTTAACACGGATATCCGATACCTGACATACGCTATCCATTTGGCCCTTTTGAATTTGAGAAAGAATCAGTCGAAGGTAATTACTACTATCACATTAATCACGACTTTAGGCCCAGTCTTGTTTATCCTGGTATGCTCGATCTGAACGTATCCATTTAGACACAGTGGTCTCTTTCCACCGTCTTAGAGTTATAATTACCTTTTAATCTGTGTCACATACTGCATGAGCGATATGTCAGCAGAAACCATTGCCAACATTCATCAACAATTACGTATAAAACCAATTAAGGACTGCAGTTTGATTCCAAACTTTCCACCGACATCATTTCATCCACAAGCGAATGGCACATGGTGACACATTACATTGGAGTTCCTAAATTCCAATCGTCCTATAATGAATTCGAACAACGATGAAAACGATCTTAAGTGTTCACCAGCTGAAATCTCTCTCTCTCTCTCTGGCACTATATCCCATCAAGGGATTTGGCCGCCTCAAATGAGGTTTTATAATCATATTTTCATTTCGGATAATAAGTGATTAATTCTTTGATCCTAAAGCAGCCGTGAAATTTGTTCCTTGTCACCACCAGGAATCGAACCTGGGACCTCCGGTCGCTGGCGCAAACATACTGACCACTTTGCCACCGAGGCGGCTGAAATCATTTATTAGTAAAACATTAAACACTTTATCAAAAATCGTCTTTCTCCTCTTTCGTCAACCCGGCGTATACACGACAACTCCGGTTTCGTAGATACTTTGTCATTTTAATTAAAATATACAGCAATCAGTATCTATCGACCGATTAACACCGCCTACGGAATACTGTGTCCTATGGAGTGAATTTTAACGTATAAAATACATAAATCCACACGAAACATGACCTAAACAATCCACTGCTGACTTTTCAAACTAGGAGGGGTATTGTAGTGAAGGAATTATAAAAAAAAATGCAAAAATCGAAAAATTCATTAATCGATAGAATGACCTTTACAAATCGACGGCAATAAATACTGGCTTTGACATATATGTATGTTCAAAGTCGATGCTCGCGGTGCCTGAGCGTCACTGTTTTGGCCACCCGCTAAACTTGGCGAATCGATCACGAACCGCAAGCGAGGAAGTTTATATATGAAACACTTCGCAGACGTATCGCCTTAGCGAGGCAAAAGCGATTCGTTAGTATTTCGTTTGGCGTATGAAAATTAAAGTGAAAGCGAACTGATTTGTATGTATGAGTAGTTCGCATTTCTCTTCATATTCGATTCATTTACGAAAAGTTTTGAAATCCAAAACGAAATGCAGGTGATATGAAAACGTATCACTAGCGAACTGCTTTTTTCACATAGTTACTTCGTTCGAATCAGTAATTTTAAAAGTAATTGTAAATAATTAAATACAATTCGTTAAAATGTTGGTTTTATTTATATTTTTGTCCATGATTTATTAAACTTCATTTAAAATATCACAATAATTTATACTGCACTATAAATTCAACACGAATTATTTTTATGTTTTAAAAAGCAAAATGGCTACACTCGTAAAAGAATATAAAAATTATTTATATAGCAAAAACTCAACAAACATTTGAAATTTTCGTGGCCTCTCTATAAAGTGAATCGAAAACGAAACCTGGTATCAATACCTGGTGGTGTCATATAAAAATGCGATTTACCTGCGTTTCGCGTGAGGTCGCGAAAATTTATTTAGAGGGAAATCATTATTATTTTTTGTTGTTGTTGTTAATAAACATTTATTTTGTTGTTTTATTCAATTCGACCTCCAGCTAGCCCCCCACAATTCACACTTGTACAGCAATGAGACCGCCGATGTGGATTTTACGGTCATCCCTGAATGGATGACACATATGTGATAATCTCGATTTTGCCCTGATGGGCCACTAAAGATGTTGGGCGTCTTCTCGCTTTTGACCGCAGAGGGTTGGGCGCTGTCTCGCCAAAACCGAATATGCTATTGTTAGGCGTTGGATTGCCTTAACCTTAAACAAATTTGGCCTCGATAGGCCGCCGAAAGTGTTGCGGTGCTTTTTCACCGATACCAAAAAATACAAATGGGCGAGTTACCACCTGCACGTTTTGATCCCTCGTGCAAAAGTTGTTCTTGTGTCTTCTTTACGATTCTTCGTGCTATAATATGATTGCCTTCCAGAATTATAGTTTGTTTTTGATCATGCTGTTCTCTGGCGAGTGCAATCCGGCCGCATACTCACATAACTCCAACGTTACCTGTATGTATGGTGATAAAGATGAAATATTGTTCAATTTATTTAGAGGTGCACGCGAGAAACTTGATAGTTGAGCTTCTTCATTACTGTACAAATAAGTTGGCTTCAAAGGGCCTAGAATTCGAAGTTTAACAATGCGAGAATTGAAGTTTACTCACTTGACTCAGGATCGAATTGCTTGGGTTAAAATGGAGAATCTCTCGTTGATTTCATTAACAGAAGCTATTGTTGACGTGTTTGGTAGTAAACCTTTCTATTGGCATTCCTAGTGATTCTGGAAATTCAACTGGTTCGTGTTATAGCCAAATCGGCCATTGTCTCTTCGGCTTTTGTTCCGATATAACATATTTAGGACCATTGCTGAATTTATTATTGCAGTACCGGCGTAAATGACAAAGGCGTATGCAGTATTAGAGGCATGTGTAAATCCTCACAGATGAATTTCTTTTAGTTGAGTTAAGCCATCTTGGCATTCCAGTATCCTATAATAATTTTAATTTGCTTCTATTTGACCAGTGATTTTAGACATCTGTAGGAATTTTCTCAACCCAATCAAGCTTCAGCAAGCATAAGATTTGATAAATGTTCTTGATTGCGACTGCCGCAGGCGATGATTATCCCAAACATGATGCTGACTGGCAGCTCCTCTTTAGAAGGAAAACAATCTGCTTGTGGGTCAAATTAAACACCTACTAAATTAAATGCTTCTCTGTTTTTATTAATATAGATGCCTTACATCACTGGATGCTCATTTACGAAGGTCACCTACGAACCCTTATTAGACACATGAAGTTGGTTTGAGTAGCTATTGATTCATTGATTTCACTCACTGCACTGCCGATATTAGGTTATCAAAGTAGAAACCTTCGAGTACTATGTTTGCAGCATTTGGACAAGTGTCGCGGTACATTTCTGATAAATTATTACTCTGAGATGCCAAACACGAAACTGATGCCGTGCCGTTGGTATTGGTCAGGAAGCATAAATGTTTTATCATTGCTGCTGAAAAACCGCGCTAAATAATTTGTTAATACTTAGTATCAGTGTTTATTTGATTTTCTGTCATTATTTTTATTTTGACCAACTGATTCGTATATCTAGAAATTTTGTATTTGTTCGGTGTAGTTAAGATTCTTTCATCAGCCTTTGCTCAAGCGATTTAAACCTGCTAATGACTTGATCAAATGATTTACCAAATACGGGTTGAACCCGCAACACGGATGAACTTTTAACCATTACGTGCGTGTTGAAAAGTTCAATTAAGTGCTTTTTTTCTTCCTGTAGTGCATGGCAGCCGATAATCTTCTCTCTCCCAAAATGTCCACAATCAATGTTTGGTGGATTTGTGCAGATGGACAGATGAAGAGACAAACGTGATTTTTTGTATGATGTACCTTAGATGTAGCTGTATGATGATTAAAACGTTTTCGACACCAAAAATGTCCATAGCTTTCGGGTTTTGATGTTAGCACAGTTATAATTTTCCTCCTCGTTGAATACAAATTTAAAATCAAGTGTTGCCCCCAAATAACTTCAACTTGCTATCACTTAATTGAGAAATCAATATATTGCCAATCCACTCAAGCAAACAAAGTTTAAAATTTTATCTTTAATTCGTAAAAATCACGGTAGATAATAAAAAAACAACAACTCATTATTCATAAGTAATTAGCACCTGTGGCAATAAAGATGCGGAATTTAATTGTAATCGCCTTCCTTGTATCCTGCAGTGTTGTGCATTGTGGTGATCTAAAAGCTAATAAATTCGATGGCGCGGATACAAAGAGTGGCCAAATAGAGGCAAACATGAACGAGTACATGGACATGGTGATGAATGATGTTGGTCCCTGGCTTGTGGACAATGGCCTAGATCCAATGGAATTACCCGATATACTTGAAGAATTCGAGTACAAACCATTACTGATAACGTACCATGGCCAACTCTATTTGACGAATGGTGTAGCCTCAAATTTACGTCAAATTTCCCGCAGTGGCGATTCAACCATGTCGTACGGTTACCAATTGTTACGCGTTCGAACAGGTGTTTCGATGAGGAGTTTAAATGTAATATACTTTTTTCATGTTATAATGTTATCGTAATAATTTTTATAATTTACAGTTCCGTTTCGACTATGACGCGTACGTCATGAACTTGGGACCGAGTGGATGGATCGATGGCACCGTTGAAAATATAAATATTCATGCTGATTTTATAGTCGATGCGTACGATTTTCGCCTGGATATGCAAGATTTTAGGATCACCAGTATCGGATATATTGATGTTCGTGTACGTGGTAATATTTTAATCGATTGGATGGCCAATGTTGTTATTAAAATCGTAACCACCCTGTTTCGATCGACTTTGACCGAATACATTTCGGGCAAAGTGTATGAGATTGCCCAGTTGACGATCAACAATATTAACGATCAAATTTCTGCCAATATGCGCAAACAAATGATTCAGGAATTTTTGGAAAATGTAGCCAAAGCCAGAATAACTATTTAAAGTAATAATAATAAAGTTGAAATTATTCACAATACGTAAATTACGTGATGTTTTCCTTTATCTTACACAAACAAAAAATTAAATTCCAATTCAAGTGTCAATCTTATCAAAATCTTATTGATAGTGCTGTAATCAAAGTAAATATGTACGCGAGCTCATAAGTAGTTAGTAGAAGCTCGCCACTTTAAGATGGATAAATTAAGCATCGTCGTGATTTTTTCAATTTTTGTGTGTGCCACTGGCCAACAAATTGAAGCCAATATGAACGAATATATGGATTTGGTGATGCAAGACGTTGGACCGTGGCTCGTTGAAAACGGTTTAGATCCAATGGATTTGCCCGACATAACCGAAGAATTTGAGTATTCACCGCTTTTGGTTACGTATCACGGTCAATTGTACTTGACCAACGGTAAAATATCGAATTTGCGCCAGATCTCACGAAGTGGAGATTCAATCATGTCATACGGCTATCAATTGTTGCGCGTTCGAACTGGTGTCTCGATGAGAAGTTTAGAGGTTAGCCTTTATTAAACTAAGAATATATAAGTGGTAAATAAAAATTATTTTCAGTTCCGATTTGATTATGACGCATACGTTATGAACCTGGGACCAAACGGTTGGACCGAGGGTACCGTGGAAAATATAAATATTCATGCTGATTTTATTGTCGATGCGTACGACTTTCGTTTGGATATGCAAGATTTTAGGGTTACCAGTATCGGATATATCGATGTACGCGTACGTGGCAACATATTAATCGATTGGATGGCCAACGTGATTATTAAAATCATTACAACGCTATTCAGATCGTCACTTACGGAGTACATCTCGGGTAAGGTATACGAAATTGCACAACAAACCATCAACGATATTAACAACCAAATTTCGGCCGATGTGCGCAAACAAATGATCAAAGAGTTTTTGGCAAACGTGAATCAGGCTAAATAAATTTGTAATTATTTTTAGAACAGCAATAATAAATGTTACATTATCCAATAGTAATTAGTACAAGATTTGTTACATCTTGGATTTGATTTTGTTCATCTTTATTTTTCATTTGGACCAATAGTCGGGATATGTACTCGCGCGCCTTAATTGTTACCACTTGGGATAGTTGCTTCTTAAACGATTCGGTAACGATTCGAGTGACTGCATTCCAAATCCAATCGACTAGTGCATTGCCTTCGAATGACACGTTTAGTTTGCCTTTTACCACAATATCAAGCTTATCCAAATGTAAGTAATATGAATCTAAATCGACAGCTATCCATCCATTAACGAGTATGCCATTTGCTTTTCCCAGAACTCGACCGCAATATTGGAGAGCAACCAGGTCGATAATATAATCGTACTTAAACTAGAATAATTTAATATTATGTTTACAGCAAATATTTAATATCGATCGTACACACTTACGTTAACCGTTTCAATTATAATTCCACCACGCGCTTCTAGGGTTTTGTTGTCGTAAAGTATGTAACTATTTCCATACCTCTGAATTTCACTATAATCTGACATCGTGCCGTTTTGTAATATTAACTTTCCCGAATACAAGTTGTACAATATTGGGCCGGCCAGTTTTTCCTCCACTCGAGGCAACTCGATCGGATCAAATCCAGAGCTTTTCAAGAATGGTCCAATTCCTGGTTGGAGCGTATCAAAATAATCATTTACTTTGATTTTAACGCGACGATTTTTCTCCCTGCTTAATTAACGCATATAACAGAGAATTAGTGCAATGAGACCAATCAAGATCAATGTTAACTTACTAAGCTTTTTCTAAATCAATCGTCAAGACACCCACAGTAAACTCACTAACGATTAAAATTATTTTTATGAATATTATTTGGTAGAGCATTGCAAGTAGCTATAAACTACAACCAACCAACATCTCTCTACTAAACAATTTAAACTTGTTTGTATATTTCATGTAAATTATTTATTTGTAATTATGATCGTCGGTCAATTAATTACAATTTAACTTTGTTGGTTTATCGGTAAATCGATCTTGGTTACTGTGAAGGGCAATTCAAAATAAAAATAATGTTCACCGGAAGTATCCGTCGCATTGTGTTATATAAGTTACTTCCGTTAGCATCAGACGGTGAACAATATTCTATTTGATATGGCACAGCAAAGTATTGATAGAATATTGACATCATTTAACTATTGAATGCCAACAATTATTTAAAAATTCAATTTTGTATTATTTGGTTGCGCTATTCAAACACAGATCACTCTGCAATACGAAAGAACAAAACGCCAGACTCTAATTAACGCAAAAAACAATCCCCAACACGAAGCAACATGACGCAATATAGTGCAATGTCAAGCAATATCCCAGAACTTGATGCAACAACATTGTAAAACTTGATGCAACATAGTAGAACACAACACTGCATCCCTCAATAAAATGCAACATGGTGCACAACCACGTTACATGATGCAGCATAGGGCTAAATTACGCAACATGGCCGAAATGAATTTTCCTTAGAACATAACTCTTTTTTTATTATTTCCTTGCAATCGAAAACCCTATTTCGCCTAAACTTTATCAAAATTATTGAATTAAAAGTTAATAGAAGAACCAAGTTACTCTAAGCACCCCCATAAGGAACGACTCATCAGAATCGATTCCTGACCCCCAACCCCCCTCCCCGCCCGCGGCGGTTTTGGTAAAAATCGGCCAAACCTAAAAAATATGAAAGAAAGCGGCCCGGCCCGCAATGGACCTTCCTGAAAAAATCCATTGCAATAGAATCTTGGCACTTGAAAACAACACATCCCCGGTTTTATAAAAACCTGCAAATCGAAAAAAGAAAAGCACTGAAAAAAAAAAATTGTAAACGGTACAAAGGCCTCGCTGCAGACTCCCTATATGAATTTTCGGGAAATCAAGGCCTATTGATTCCTTAATTTATTGTACAACGGGTGTCAATATGAGGGTTTGCAACTACATCCAGATGAGTTGTATGGTACTGAACAAACTTCATTTCATATTGTTACGGTGACACCTAGATATAAAATAGAATAAGTTATTTCAATAATGGTTCAATTGTATTTGTGAAGTGGTTCAACATTTAGGCGTCATTTGTATACTAACATATTTGCTTGATTTTTGGAGAGCATTCAGGATTATTCTAGAAACTAATGCTTTGGTATATATAGGCGTACATTGATGTGGAATGATGTGTCTTATTTCAAACGCGATATAGTGAAGGTTAAATAGAGTGATTATTAAAGTGATAATAAAAAGTGTGTTATAATTGAAATATTTAATTGCTAATTTTGTGTTGTATAGTTATTGTGTTGTGGAAATAAATTTGTGTGAGTTCAATTTGAAGCAGTTGTATTTATTCACAATCCAGTGATTCGAACCTTGAGTGACAAGGCAAAAACGTAACAATATTGAAAACCTTGTTCATCGCAATTTACAGCTAGCAGTTAATTTGTATAAAACATAATTGAAGTTACTCCAAATGATCATTCCAATACTAACATTTCTCGAAATTCATTCTGCTTTAGCACTCGAAACTTTCAAGATGTAAACTACCCGCAAAAACGCAATTTACGCCATTTCATGCTGTTTGTTGTTTGTTTACGATGTCGATCTGTATCATGGTTGGGTTGTGTTATACAGATGCCAGCTGTACAATACACTGTGAAATGAGATGATGCGTATGAGAAGAACTTAGTCAAAAGGAAGATATATCATTAATACGGCATGTTGCATTCCATCCAAAACTGTCCCTTGAAAAGATTGTTGATCGACCTTTTGAACATGCGTTCCGGAATTGTACGGCTCTTATAATCGATTTGCGGTACTCATGCGTTTGTTTCTTTAAAGTAAGTAGGCGATTATCACCATGTTTACGGTCCTGTTACCAATAGCATTCTTTCTTTACACGAACCAAACTTAAATATAATGGAATACATTGGGTTACACTGCTGACATACTATAGATTCCAGAACCACCTAGATTATTTTGTTTGGATATGGACGGCTGGGTATACTAAAACCGAAATGCTTTTGTTATTCGGGAAACACATTCTCAAGGTTTATAGCTTCTGACAATCCATTTCCTCCACCTTTATTCCTCCCATATATACCAACAAAAATTGATACAACAGGACCTCTGCTTAGGTAATATATACGCCAACAGCCACGTTTTTGGGAAACAATTATTCTTGACTGCGATAGCTTAAGTGTAGTTTAATCAATTAAAAATTAAAAGTTAGCTCAATCTACAATTGAAGAAGGCTATTAATGAATTTCCATCTATCGTGTACGTACAGTATCGGAAAATGTATGTGCCGACTGAATTAATTCGAAGTCTCTTTAGAATGGTTTATGACACCTTTCTTCGTCACATTTGAGAGTCGCTGAAATTCTCGATCGTTTACAAATGCTAAAATGTAATTAAAATAAGGCACCCAATTATTCTACGGTAGAGCTAATGGGAAACCAAATCATTTCCAAACGACCGATGCAGCACTTTTATATTCACTTCGAATGGAAATTCGATGTTTTGACAGTTACACCAAATTTATTTTTCTCAAACCGATGAGACAAGTATTAAGTACTGCGCGATGTGTATTCTTTAGAGAAGGATATATGCAATTTATATACTCCCAGAAATGGTGATATCTGACAATGCAAGTCAATTCAATTCTGTGTGTAGCAATAAAACAAATTCGGAATTAAACACATGCCCGTTCCGAAATATTTCACTCCGACTTCCCATAAGCTGTAAAATGTGGAGGTGGAATAATGTTGTACCATTTTGACCAAGTGTTTAGCAAATTCGAATCCCAATTTTTTGATCAATTTCAGATGAGTAGCTTTTAATTCTGTACCTGCTCCTGCAAATGTAGTTCCATTAGCAATATACATGCCCTTGATTTTATCACGGCTTGTGGTAAACCTCTTGAAAGCCACAATAAAAGCATTAGTGGTCAAATCACTATCGATTTCTGAATGTAGAGCCTTAGTGCAAAGACAGATGAGTACGCAAATATATCCTTTATATGCCTTGCTACCTCTCCCCTTTAACATTCGTAATAAAATTGGTTCAGCATAGTCGACTCTAGAATGCTGAATTGCTTGGCTTTGTGTTATGCATGAAGAGGGAAGATTCCCCATTAGCTGGTTTCTAGGTCTCGCGATATATCGGAAAGTTATCGCAGATATCGTGCGTCTGTGTATAAATAGTCGAACCAATTTTCGCGCGTTCATAAACCATTATTCACGTTATATCGACCCTAACTTTGGGTGATCCCTCTGCATGCTTGAGAAATAATCATTTTATTGGGTGTTTGGTTGCGTACGTTAATTGGCTATTGGTAATTGTGATTTATGATCAGTCTCGAACAGGATTCGTTCCTCAAGGTGAGTGTCAACTTCCAGTGAATATTGTTGTATCGGCCATTGTGTTAGATGCTCTCCTAACCACCATTAAGGACCAATCTCCACCAAAAAGGATGGTTTTGTAGTGCTGAAGGTGACACTCTCCGATCAGATTCACAATTAGTTGGATTGTTTTCTGAAGTTATACGTATGACACCATAGACTGATTTGCACATCAAGAATTTCAGCAACCCGATTTGCAATAAAGATCTTGCATCGATCCGAATACCCGTTCAACTAGCACATTATAACTGTAGAGTCGGTCCAACCATACATCACACACGTTTGATATGGTTTGATAATGTTGTCATCTTTTTGAATAAAATCAAGACAACACACCCGTATGTGTATACACAATTCAAGATATGGCAGTGACACTTGTTTTAATCGAGACACCTATAGGATTTCGCTGCTACTATATTGACGTAAATAGTTCCATCCATTTTATCAATGTGGGAGTAAATTACTGTTGCATAAGCTGCGTTGGATGCATCGCAGAAGCCATGTAACATTGTAATTTTTATTCCATCTACGAATTTTTTTATTATTAAAAATTGATGATAGCACATCTCGACATGTTTTCGTAATTGGTCTGGCATGTGCCATCCAAATATTTTGAAAAAGTATTTTTGCTGAGATGACGAGCGATAAGAACCATCCCAATGAAACGTCTATTCGGGATATATCAGATAGACTAGTCCTCTTGGTAACATTTTCGTGATTTTGTGAAATGCAAATATCGTAGCAAAACTCATCATTTTATGGATCCCATATCATATGCTAAGATTTTAACGGTGATGGGTCCGTTATAAACGTTCAATATTGGTTTAATTTCTAGATGTTCAATTGGGATTGACTGTAGAAAATCATTATGGTGTGATGACCATTTGCAAAGTTCAAACCCCTCAGATTTAAGATGTTCAATCAGTTCTGACTTAATTTCAGCCCTGATTCGACAGAGTCTCCCCCAGAAATCACATCTCCAACATAAAACTCATGCCGTCCACTACTTAACGTCATCGGAAACCTCAATGCTTCGTCGAAACTAGAAGTAACAGTATTTCGCTTTCTTGGGTTCTATGGGTTTGAAGCTCTAAAACGATCTTGAAGGAATATACGCAGATTCTCCCAGGAAAGAATTACGCCATTTGATAAATTTACCATTGCTTCAAACTCTCGGAATCCGTTTTCTGAAACAGTTAAATACTGCATCTATTGCTCCACCAATAGGCAAACCAGCAAAGTGGTGCAAATAAAACAAAGACACTATAAAACCATGACAGATATTTACTACGTCAATATAAAAACAAATGTAAGAAGCGTTTTTTTATAAGTATTTAATTGTAATTCATTGTTGATACGATTTTCTTTTGTAATTTTATATGCTGTAAATTTATTACCATTATACGTTAAGTATATAATAAAAAATCGTGTGTTAAAAAGTACTAACATTTATAGTTAAATGTACATCTTCTACAGGAAATATCCTTTGATACAAAATATTGTATGCGTAAAATCGAGTTATGCCTCAACCAGTCACGACTTAAGAGCTTAAGTTACACGCCGATTGCACCACATCGGTTAGTGCTACTATCCCCAAAATTTTATAGGCTTCTCGTCACAAATAAACAGCTGACCTCTAAAATGTTGGTGGTCGGACCGCTCTCCTAAGCGGTGCAATCGGCGTGTAGCTTAAGCTCTCAAGTCGTGACTGGTTGAGGCATAAGTTCCAACATTTTCTTTTGTTTTTCGTAATGTCATGTTCAAGTATATTTTGTGATTATTCTGTGTAAATATGTACGCAAATAAATTGAAAATTAATTGAAATTTTTATTAAATATAGCTATAAAGTTTAAGTAAAATAGAATTTTTGTGATAAGAAATAACAAAATAGTTATTGGTAAATATTTTTCTGGGGAAATATTGATTCAAGTTGACATACATTCTTATTATACATATGTGTCTTCTGTTTATAAATACATATCAATCTGTTCTTTACTTTTTGTTTGTAGGAATAATTTCTTTTTGATTAAAAATGCAAATTAGACAAATTGCGGCAAGATCGAAGAATAGGAAAGTCACAAGAGCGACTGAAATACATCGTGACACACGGTTTGAAAACGATCAAAGCAAAACTTCTTCAAGAGTCGCTGAAACACCTAAACAGCGTGGCGTACGATTTCAAAATAATTGCTTACGATATCTTGAAACTAAATCACTCGCAGTGAACAAAGGAGGGTACCTGCTAACAAAATTAATAAAAATGCTTCATGAAGTGGAAAAGCAAATCATTGAATCTGCCGAAGCAGATGGCGTTGTGCTAGCCATTAGAGGTATTACCACTAATTTATGATGAATAAAATTACCAAACATGGTACCATGCTCGAACGATTAGCCATCGATTCTCAAGGCAAAAATTGGAAAACCATCGTTACTTCGGGATATTGTCATGCATTTAATTGATGATCTGCATGACTAACCAAAATTTAAACAAGTTGACCTTCGCTATCTTCATTTATATACCGTAACGTACCCGCTTTTATTTCCGACTTTCCAGGTAGGGTGGTGTACAAAAATATGCCTGTTTAAAAAGCACGAGCGATTTCGAGCATGTATAAAGAAATATATTTCTAATCGTTTGTCAGAAAAAGAAAAGTTTTCCCAGTTGCTGCACCAAGTCAAACAATCTTCGAAACAATCTACCGACATCGAGAACAGACAGCTAGAAATATTTAATGGAGTATACAAATCGTGACGCAGACTCTGAAATGAAGCCGGTTCGATAATCTGTAATATTGCCATCTAGCTTCCAGGGTAGCCTCCGCAATATGCATTAGAATTACCAGGATGCTACGGCAATTGTTTGATAGTATGGAAATCCAGATCTTTTTGCCACGCTGACCTGCAATTTTAGCCGTTTGAGTCCCAAGCAGCGCGATAGCGCTGTTAAGATTTTATGTCGAGAAAATCCAACACATTTCGAACATTTTCGACAACTGACGGTGCGTTACCGATTGTTGAAGTCACGCGCACATATTTACTGAAGCAAGTATATCACACAGCTCCTTTTAATGTAAACAATGCATTTTACAATAGGTTTGTCTCAATAAATTGCATTTTCATCTCATTTATTTCATCTTCTTCTCTCATTTAGGGCAAGCGTAGTTGCGCTGTTTGTTACTCTTCGATAGTGTTTTTTCAATACCCCCTGGGACTCAAACGGTTAATATAAAGAGTTCGTGGAAATCCTTGGGCGCTGACAAAAAGTGGAAAATCGGTCACGCTTGGTATCTATAGAGTTTTTTTTGTTTGTTAAAGAAAGTATTAATTATCCAATTATCCAATGGATACCGCCTTTTGATTCACGCACATACACACCCCCACTCCCATTCAGCTACTCACACAACTACAGTATACAACCTGCACATTTTGCACGCTCTATGTCAACCTTTATACTGACATGGACGGTGACGAACTCTGCCTCTGCTGGGATTCGAACCCAGTACCTCCCGGTCCAAGTGCCGAAGCTCTAACCACTGCACCACTTGTCCGTTAAGTTTATCGGTTAAAGTTAAATATCTTGCTATCGGAAATTGTGTAAACATTTGTTTTTACAACTACTGTCGCGCTAACGAACTCAAAATCAATCAAATGATTTGAAATCCTTCATAGCACGCCAAGTTCATAACTCGTGTTCAAATTGTTTTAACTTTGTTGTGGTTTTAATACGTTTTATAAGTTCCATAGTATTTTTCGAATTAACTCATGAACGCACTATAAGGCGTTTATGTAATAGAATTTCAAAAGCGAGGATTGCCACATGCTCACATAATTATTTTTGAAATCATTGTCAGAAATATGATCCATAAGACTATACACGATGTGGTAACCGTAATCGAAACAGTCCATACATGCGGTATGGGAAAAATTCCAAAGGTTTTCCAAAAGTATTGCAAGATGTTAGATTGGGAAATGTCAACGGATATGAGTTTTTAAAAGCTTAGCTGTCATATTTTGCTGTGATGCACTTTCAATGCCGTCCACAATTATCTACCACTTTTATGAGTATTTGCTTTGATGGAATTAAAGCGCTTTTTCTTTCCTCGTAACAAAATTAGGTTTAATTGTTTGTAAAGAGTAGACGAATACGGTAAGATATGCCTGAGGCTTGGATGAAGGTTGCGATGTATGGGTAAAGATATATTTTGGTATTTACCTCCAACTGAAACCAAGGTGGGCATTAAAATAGACGAGCAAAACCACATCCAGTTCGTTTCAACAATATAGCCAATATAATGTCGGTAAGAGACCATCATATGCCAATCTGAGGAAAGTTGATGAACAGATTTCTTAATTGAAAATTTTTTACAACAGGCTATTGAATGTGAAACATTTCATGCAATAAATTTGGGATTTTTTTTGGGACATATTTCATTTTGAGGGTAAAAAATGTGAAAACTGGTCTGATTTTCACGATGACTATAATTGTGGGAGTTGTAATTGAAGGAAGGATTGTTGCCACTTGAGATTGAATACCCAGTTGCCAGGCTAATTAATCATAATCAGTAACAGAAGGGTCATAGCGGGGATGGGGGAAGTCTCCTTCAGAAGACGGGTTCTGGGAACACCCCAGGTAGGTGTCTTCTCTTTCCTTCTTTGGAATGAAGTAATCATTGGACTACTATTGGAACTGGAGGGGGGAGGAATAGGTGTGGTTTCTTATGATAACGTAGCGATAGCTGTCTCGGCAAAGCACCTGGGTACAATCAGGGAATTGATGCAGAATGCGGCAACAATCACTGCGAGTTGGACCAGCAGGTGTAGACTGCGGATTAACCCATTTAAAACAGAGCTGGTTCTTTTCACTAGAAGGTATAAATTCCCGTAATGGTTCCAAGTTTGAATGGTAATATGCTACCACTTACTAATAAAGCGAGATTTCTAAGGATTCCTCTGGCCAGTAAGTTAACCAAACAAGATAGAAAGAATGAAAAATGCCAATGTCTATTCTTGTAAAAATGCCATCGGAAGGAACTGTAGCTTGAAACCGGAGCTGGTGCATTGAATTTACACTGCAGTTGTTAGGCCCGTACTTCTGTATGGTGTGTATGTATGTGTATAGTGGCCAGCTCTGGTGGCCGGGCAGTGGGCAGCCTGTTTGGTCGTTAGTGAGGCGCTGAAAACGACCCCCACTAGTGCGTTAGAGGTCATTCTTAGTGGCCATTCTTTCACTGGATTTAGCTTCCCTGGCGTGAATGTGCGAGATCTTGTACGTTATGTGAATAGATTTAGATGGTTTTAAAGGAAGTTTAATTATGTCGGATCCTGTAGTATCTCAATAGGCCAAAATTGGCCTAAGTGCGATAGCAACCCGTGAAACCTTACCTAACCTAACCTAGGTTTTTCACAACATGGCCCTACAGGCTGAAGATAACTAGAAAAAAATTAGGCATATATGACACATTTCGAAATTATTGTAAATTGACTATAAACCATACTCATAACTGTAAACACACCAATTCCAACAGTGATTTGATAAAACTATGTCGCAATCACTGATAAGAACCTCTTCAATATCGCACACAAAAAAACATAAACAAACATTGATTGTGTACAACTTTCTTATCAACCACGTGCCCACCAGCTTAAAACACCAAGATACCGCAGTTGTTAAATTTAGTTTGAGCTCAAAATACGCACATCATGAACAAAATCGTAATTTTATCGTTATTTATAGTGATTTGTGAAACAAGCGAACGGTACTACGATGGCGATTCGGAATCGGGTCTAATAACGGCAAATATGAACGAGTACATGGATTTAGTGATGGTAGACGCAGGCTCGTGGATCTTAAATAATGGTTTAGATCCAATGCGACTAATCGACATTTCAAATCAATTTGAATACAAACCAGTATTTGCAACGTACCATGGCCAGTTGGACTTATCGAATGGTGTTCTGCACAATTTGCGAAATATTACGCGTAGTGGTGATTCCGTAATGCATTACGGATATAAATTGATGAGAATCAAAACCGAAGTATCGATGACGGTTTTAAATGTGAGTTTTATACTTTTATGCATAAATCGTATACGCGCGATTACAAATATTCCGGTTTGTTTTAGTTCCGATACGATTACGATGCGAAAGTGATGAATTTTGGGCCGCATGGCTGGATCGATGGTTCGGCCACAAATATTAGTTTGCTCGTTGATTTTATGGTGGATTTGACCGATTTTATTATTTACATCGAAGATTTTCGGGTTACATCAATCGGTGGCCTAGATATTAAGGTGCGCGGTAATACGGTCGTCGATTGGCTTGGCAATATAATTATTAAGGTAGTGTGCGCGCTGTTCAAATCGACCATCGTGAATTATGTATCGAGAAAGGTACATGAACAGGCACAAACTACAATCGATAGGATTAATACGCGAATGAGTGTTTACGATCGACGTGAGGTGGCTGCGAAATTTTTTAACGATATTGAAATAAAAACAATGCTAGCACTTTAGATGTTAACATCTTTAAATTTATTTTTTATGTGAGTACGTTGGCGTGCGTGGGGTGGTGTATATATATATATATATATATATGTATGAGGGCGGTAGAAATTGCGGTGCTTTCAGGCAACGATTATGATATTTTCTATATATTTTATGACATATTCGTGCCAAAATTTTATACATTTCTAGTTTGGGAAATATAATTTCGTGTCATACACCCACAATATTTTGAGGTTTTGTGTCATTTTCAAAAAGTTAATTAATTTTTTTTCACGTGATTTTTTTAGTTAATGCGTTTCGTATAGATGTTGTATGCTTGATATGTTACATGTGTTGTAAAATTACAAGGAATATGAATTAGCGTTTTAGACTCGTATACATAGAGACAGAGATATAGATAAGATTTTATCCGCCATGATGGTGTAATTAACAAAAGAGTTAAATAATGTCATTCCACACACATATACAACATTATATATTTATTATGCTGGTGTTAAAAGCTTTCTATACACATATAACAATGTCATAAAGTTTAATAGGGCCATCAACAGAAAAATAAAAGACGAAACAAAATTAAATTTATGACGAACCGTATAAATCTGTAAGCTTTTTTTATGCTTTATAGTGATGTGAAAGCTAATTTCATTAAATCCCAGTACATAATTGCTGCGATACGATAAGCTTTTGGAACATCTTTGCTGTCATTTTTACGACACATTTATATTCATTCGGCAAAAAAATTTTGTTAATCAAATTAAAATGATTTGTGAATTGGCGAATTTCTTACACAGAAGCGCATGTAAACACCCAGAAGACCGAGGGCTTCATATATATCGTATAGTACCAAAATAAATTATTTTTTGCACACTGTACTCGTTCGTATATACAAAACATCTAATTTGGGTTCTAATTTACTTTCGTACAGAACTGAAAATTGAAATAATTTAATCATCAAATTAATTCCATTAAGTTCATCGTCTTATGAAATTCCGTTCTACACACAAAAGTTGAAATACCACACACACCCACACACACATACAACGTTCATCAGGGAGTACACCGTATACCGATATTGAAAATGTGAAAGTTTTTCAAACGTCTAGCTATTTACGTAGAAGAAGAAATACCGAACTTTTTATCTGTTAATTCCTTCCGTGAAAAATTAGATTTTTTTACTTTTCTTGTTGCCGTTATGCCGTTCCACAATGTCTTGGTTTCGTATGAATGCACGAAACGAAAGGAAAATTTATTTAATGTTGTTGATTATGATTGTTGATGATGTTTAAATGTAATACGGGGTTCTAAAAAAATTTATGTTTTTCCTTTTCCGTGTTAAAGCGCGTATTTGTAATTGGTGTTTGGTTGAAATTGTTTGAAAAATAATGTAAATTGGATTTCTTTATTAATTAAGCTTTCACCAAACGGAACTTTATAAAAGATTTTCGATACAAGTGCGTAATTCGGATGGGTTTTTGTTCCATTAGCAGTATTACCCAGTGACCCTTACATTAGCGACTGCGGTTTATTTGCGTGCTAGGTGCAGCTGATTGGGTGGGGTTCTTGTCGTCTAGTCATCGGCAACGTCTAAAACGTATTTTTTTAAAAATCTGTGTGTGTGTGTGCCTATGTTTGTGTTTGTCGTGTCATACATATATTAAAAGTTGCTAGTTATACATACTTAAAAATTCAAGTATTTCTTCAGTTTTCTTTTGAAGTCGGTTTTATAGATATAGAAAAGTCAAATAAGGCACATCGCTAAAGCTAGCAGAACTTATACACCAGACAACTACTAGATATTATGGACACATAAGCTAATTAAAGTGTCATTAAACAATTTTGGGCGCCATCCGTTCCAATTAAAACGATGGGTTCTGCTAGGTTTAGAAAAGTTAGCAGAACCCATATCAAAAATGATTTAAAAACAATTGCAAAATTAAAGGCTAACTTTAGGCTAAATATAAAATTTAGGTTCCACTTTCAATAAAAAATTTGACGTTCCACTCGTTCTTGACCAAGCTTTAAGTAATTTAAATTAAAGCTAGCAGAAGCCATGCGCCGGCGATTTGACATTACCAGTGCTAGAATGACTTTATTCATTATAAAATATTTTATTACCAGGAAAATGCAGACAGCAGGTATTGCGTTTAGTTTTATGAGAACTTAGCGGATATTGTTGTAAAACACTCCCAAAAAATAAATTAAGAAGGCAATAAAAAAATTATTAAGAAACATTTACTATATTTCAATATCAGTACATTGAAAATTATTAAATTAAGAACGAATAGGAACATTTTTATTTCAAAGTTACTTAAAACTACAGTATATTTCTTATCTGTAAGATCTGTAAGTAGGTTCAAAACAGAACTGAAAATTATTTGGTTTTTTGTTTAGATTTATTCACGGAGGTTCAATTATGTCCGACTCGTCATGTACATATGTGGAAGTAAATCATATAAAACGAATGACAATTCAGTGATATTAAATTTTTTAAATCCTGGAGATGGTTCCATTTTTTGGGGTAATCCGAAAGGGATGTCTGTACAACTGTGGATAATTTAAAATAGGGGCAACATTTTTGCATCGCGTTAGTAGATCTTGAAATGGATCATTAAAATTTAATAAAACCCGTATTTGGCCATCAGGAAAAAAAAAAAATTGAAAATTAAAATACAATAATTTTAGAAACAAATTGGGAAAAATGCGACTACTCGACACAAAAATCAAAGCCAACCAACATGAATTCATGATTGAGTTGAATTACTTCATGCGGTTCAAGCTTGCTCTTGGCTTCTTTGGACGCTTTAACATAATCTCTTGGCAATTCAATTACTCGATTTTTTGACTTATTTTCAATGCAACTATATAACTTCACTGAATCAGATTCCATATTTAGGTGTGCCCTTTCGTACGATATTTTTCGGTTATTGACATGGGGAGCACGTTAGCGAAATTGTTTTCCAACACTTTATAGATAGTCTTTGACACAGGAAATAAATGTGGAGGCTTACAGACCACAATTGAGTTCGGTGACCCAGTAACAGGTCGCTTGATGACTAACACAGTTGTAAATTGTAAAATTATGGCATTCCAATTTTGTTTTGAAATAAATTTTTGTAGCATTTAACTTTACCAGCCCATGCACAGCATAATACATGGACTTGTAATGCTTTCGCCTTGTCATTTGAATGCTGTGTTTCTTCCACTGACTCTCATCTAAAATTTTTGATTTTCATACTCCACACATCGCATCAGTCTTCTTAGGAGTAAACAAACTGAGAAAAATTCGGTGAATGTCTTAATTCCACCACTTTTCTTCTGGTTTTCATTACACTTCATTATGATCCATACAATTGTTTTAGAGATACCAAATGCTGACCGAGGTGTAATTTGTTTGTGTCCTTTCTAACATAATGGGAAGGTTGTTTGGGCAAATCGTCCAAAATTCTTATCAAAAACTCTTTCCTTACTTAAAAAAAGCACGATAATTTCTGGGTTTACGTTTTTCATTTTGTATGGATTTGGAATCATTCATTCCGTATGCACTTTCGTTAACCCAGGGTTCTACTGTAAATCGACCTACGTCAACAGATTTGAGAAACATTTCCCGACATACTTGTACCTACTCCTCACCATTATGCAATCGATAAATTTTGTGTCGTTTTTCGTGACTTGTTTTGAAGACTCACATGAGCGGATATGAACACTTTTCTCTACTCATATGCTTCCAGAATTTAGAAAGAATTTCATTTCTTGCTTCCTCAGTAATGGTTTTGCAAAATATTTTTTTAGAGCTCTAGCATGAGGAACATTATGTTTAAATTTTTTTATTTTCTTCGCCTTTCATTCTCAATTGTTGATTTTTTATTTTTTTCCATTGAGTGTTGACAGTTGCATAACCTATTCCTTTTTCGACCTTCATTCAAATCACCTCAATCAGCGTTTCCATGGTTGTATTCAACATCAAAGTTCTCATTAAGATTGTAAGATTCCTGTTGGTCACTTTGATTATTAATATCTTTACCGTCATCCTCAATTTCACTATTGGGAACATACTCTACAAACCAAGATCTATTGAAATACAAAATAATTTTAGGTCTAATTTTAGGTTCCACTCATTCTTGATCAAGCACATATTATTCTCTCTCTTCACTCGTTCTTCACAAAGCTGGTTCCAAATCAAAAATCTTTTGTAATTTTGGATTTGGTTTGATTTTCGATTTGCGTTGTGCTGGCTTTAAATTAAATGGCCTTAAGCTTTGTCAAGAACGAATGGAACCTCAATTTTTTATTCAGACATTTGGTTAGGCCACAATGAGCCTATATTTATTTGTATTTCGATTAATTTTGTTTTGCGTTGTAATTTTTGTTTTGGTTGATTTTTGTTTTGGGTTTTGCTAGTTTTAAATTAAATGATCTAAAGCTTAGTCAAGAACGAGTGGAGCCCAAATTATTTTTTAATGGGACATTTGATTACTCTATACGGACCCTTTAATTTTTTGTATGTCAATAGACCGTATATTGCGTTGTAATTTTGAATTTGCTCCGATTGCCGATTTAGGTTAAGATCTAAAAGTTTATGACCTTAAGCTTAGTCAAGAACGAGTGGAGCCCAAATATTTTTTTATGGAGAATTTTATTAGTCAATAATGAGTTTAAAATACTTTGTATGTCAATATATATTGGTTTGCGTTCTAATTTTTCCAATTTCGGTTTTGGTCCGATTTTAGATTTGGGTTCTGCTAGCTTTAAAGTGGAACAACCGAATGCTTTTCCTAGAAGTAGCGGACACAGGTCAAAAAGTATGGTGCCTTCAATTAGCCTTTAATATGTCTAAAGCTAGAAGAACCCATTGTTTTAGTTGGAAGTGATAAATCCAAATTTTTTTTAATAGAACATTTAATTAGTCTATAGTTATCCATAATATCTTGTAATTTTCTGCTGGATATAGTCTGCTACAGCTTTAGGGACGTAATGGTACGCTTCATTAACATCAACTTCATTAAATATTTTAGTCATTTCATTAATTGGTTCATGTTCACCATAATTTGTTTTATGAGGCTCTGGTTTTAAAAAAGCATTTACAATGAGCGTTACCCATAGTAATTTTCATCAATTGGCTAGAATTAAGATCTTATAAATTTTACATCTGTGGCACTATTCTGGTTTTACCTGGGAATAGGGAATTGGGAACAATATTTTCATAGTAGTTTTGTCTAATTTTTATTTTTCTGGCCTACTGAGGAAATAAGTTCGGTGTAAATATTTACAAAACAAAGTTAAATGGGAAAATATTTTTTCCTATAAAAATTTTGTGGAACAAAAATCGACCTGATGTATACCAAATAGACATTTATTATGGCATGACGTTAAAAACATCAGCTTGCTGTGATTTCAATTTTTATTGTAAGATTAAAGTCGCGTATGTATATGACATTGGAAATTTGTATATGACATCCATACTCGCTAACGACCTCGAACGAAATACTGTATACAACGCCAACCAGTTCCGAACTCGAGTTGAAATTGTTTTAACTTTGTTGTTGTTTTAATAAATTTTGTGTGATACCATGGTATTTTTTCCAGACTAACTCACGATGTCATGAATGCATTATAAGGGTTAGATAGATGCTCGATCGGCTAGCAAGCAACCAATTTGCTAGCCAAAATCCTGACTACTCAATTTGGGCCTCAATGGGCAATTGCAAAAATAAACAAACATTTTATAAAAAATATTTTGATTGATTGAGTAGCCAGAATTTTGGCTAGCAAAATGCTTGCTTGCTAGCCCATCGAGTATCTACCCCTTAATCTTACAATAAAAATTGAAACCGCAGCAAGCTGAATTCTGGTTTATAACGTCATGTCAAAATAAATGTCTATTGGTATATTTCAGGTCGTTAAAAGTTTGTTTTATGGATGAATTTATTTTTATTTGGATAATTAGCAGAATTTCGGATAGTTAATTTCCCATTCAGCGCTCAATAACCGGATTTCGAATAATCGGATAGCGAATAAAGAAACACAGCTATTATGAACCAATTTCAAAATTGCATTCGATTCGTTGTCCTTCCAATCAAGACGTTGGACAATTTTCATCGCAAACAGGACTTGAATTTTTCGATAAAATGTCCCGTCCCTTTTTTGGCGCAGTGTATATAGGCCATAGTTTATGTGCAAGGGATATAGAATACATGGTAAAATATTGCGCATATTGGCATGCTATCTCATTTTTAAATTTTACAAAGCCGGGACACGAGGAGATATTACACGACATGAAGAATACTATTATGCGAATGCGGATCGAAAGTAATAAAAACCTGAATTATACTGATATAATATATACTGATATATTAATTAAACCAAGATCCGTTGGAAATGTTTTTTGGCGTTATGCGGGCAAAAGGTGGTCTCTATGATCATCCCACCACTTTACAATATCGTCTTCGTAGTAATTTGTTGTAGTAAAATGAGAGTATAATTTCTCAATCTGCAAATATAGAATGTGACAAAACTAATTATATTAAATGGAAGTTAACAACTGTTTAAGAGGTTCTAGTGTTGATGAAATCGAATTATTTGAAAGGAAGTCCAGAATGCTCCGAGAATTTACTAACATCTAATTTACTTTCTGATATCGTAGAATACTCGTTTAGTCAATTACATGATTCAAGGTCTTATAAGACTGATTTACAGTATGACTGCTTGGAATATATTTCTGGGTATATCATAAAACAGCTATAAGTAAAAAATCTGCTTATAGTGAGCAGTCATGTTGAAATTGTGCTAAGTAGTCATTTCACTTGGACGGATTCAGTGAGCGAAGCAGATTTAAAAAAAACTCAATCCAGAATTTATCCAAAAACTTCATAGATTAGATGATATATTTAATGAATTCAACTTTACATCCCTTAAAACTGTTGGAAATTACTTAAAAATGCTATTATCAAGCTTGAATTAAACCGAATTGAATAAATACAAAGAAAATTAAATAAATTATAACTTAGAATTAGAAATTGAAATTTGTTTTTTATTTAATTATGCTATAATAATAATATATTATTATATTAATAAGATTCAAATCGATAAAATAAAATAGTTAGATATAAATTTTACTATACATGTGACGCTTATGCGCAAAGCGAACGAAAATAAAACACGGGAAGATCATACCTTGTATTCTATATCCCTTGGTTTGTGTGTATTCATGAAGAGTAGCAATTTCGTTCGTATCTCTTCGCTATGTGCATACACACAAATTTTGCTTTACAAAAATTGTAAAGTTCTGAATGAAAACTAACTTGAAAACGAAAAATCATTTATAACAATTAAAGGTAAATAAACAAAGTTTCTGCTCAGGTGACTGAATATTTATTTTTCCACCACATGTCGGAGATATAAATAAATAAAGTCAAAAAAATCTTAACAAAAAATTATTACCATAGCATTTGTATGAAAGTGTTTTTTCATGATTACGTTATTTGGACCTGCATACATACAAACCGTATTTTTTATTCGCCTTCTACTTGGCCGTATATTTACGCAATACAACTACGAATCACTAGTATTACACAAATTTTATTCCCGTGTTAGATTAGTTCGAACAAAGTATTTGCGCGCAATACGCGCATCTCGTTCATCATTAGAAACATGCAATACTTACAAAACTCTTATCAATAAAATTCAGTTCTTATCTCGCTTTCAAGCAAAAATGATTATCGGAAATTTGTTATTTTTAACAACAATGGTGATTCACGTCAAATCAGCAGCGACCAATAACCAAACAGAAATTAATTTATTTGAATTTATTAATCTTGCTTTACCAGACATCGGGCATTGGCTGATTTATCAAGGATTAGACGACTTAGATATTCCAAATATTATTGAAGCAAGCTACAACTTATATTTAACAAATGGAATTCTATCAAACCTGCATGAAATTACTCAGCACCGGGAAACCAAAGTCACATATCGTGATACAGCCGTACACGTTCAATTCGGAATCACATTTCCGAAATTACATGTAAGTTTCTTAAATGTAATATTTACCATATTTTAACCAATTACGATTTTTTTTTAATTTAGCTCCACTATGATTACAAACTGGAAATAATGAGTTTCTCGCCCAGTGGTTGGATCGATGGAACGATCGAAAATGTAAATTTCAACATAGATTTGCGCATTGACTTACGAATAATGAAAATCTCGCTAAACCGTTTCGAGTCTTCCATCGATGTAATACAACTTGAATTGCATGGTAATCGATTATATGATTGGTTGGCAAATTCAATTCTAAAAATTGTCGAACCTACTATTAAGAGGAAACTTGAAGAATTTATGATGGTGGAATTGAAAAATTTATTAGTTAAGAATTTAAATAAAATATCTAAACATTAAATACAATTGAACTGATGTTGTTTAAAATTTTTAATCATCCACTTTTGTGTTACCTGTATAATAAAGTGGGCAACGCCATCTTTTTACGAGCTCTTTAAATTCTGCTTATCGCCATTGCTTAAGCTATCCAACTACACATTTGTTTACAATTAGTGATTTCTAAAAAAATAACTTTATTTGGCAGCTTCAACGGCGGTTTCTCAAAGAATTAAACGGTTTCAATAAATTTGAAGATTAAATTTTCAGCCAAAACAGGTTGACCTTGATGAGTTTCTGAAATTGAAGCCGCTATAGTATTTTTTGAATACAAAAGACTGTTCTACCTAAAGTCCGGCAAATTAAATATTCCGGTTTAGAGATATACCAAGTCTAGTATATTCGAAATCTATGGAAACAATCGTGGTAAAAAATCGGGTGTTAGCCACAACATATTCACCTCTCGGTTTTTTAATAGTTCAGCCAGAAAATCAGATTTAAATTGAGAACTGTTATCCTGTAAGGGTTCGAAAATGGTGAAACGAGTATAATGGTCCAAAATGATCAAGATATAAGTAAATCTATTGGTTGTTCGTGGGTAGGGCCCCAGGTAATTAATATAAAATATTTGGAATGGTTCGCACGGAACGGTTCACTAATTCGAAAAAAAAATCCATTTCTGGACGACCCGAAAAGCTAACGGCTTTGCTCCTTTTGCATTTTTCAAAACTATCAATAAATGTTCTCACTTGACCAGTCATTGAAGCCCAATAAAAGTAACGTTTTAATATGTTCAATGTTTTGGAAATCCCCTTGATGATATGTCGTTTAGTTTCAAGGCGTAATATTAGTTCAATGGTGAACGATTTTCATCATTTCATCATCATTCGATTTCGGGTTGTTATACAAAACCTGGAATTTACCTCGATACTCGAAACGATGTTCTTCGTATCTTACTGTAGTTTTAAAGCCCACATTGCTAAAATATCCAGATAGGTACTTCTGGTTCATTAGCCAGTTTAGGCTCGAGGGATCAGTGATTATGGTGAACTTCAATGTAAAGTCTAAAGTTCTTCACATTCGTCACTCATGATATTTTAATTAAAAATATTTTTCGAAATCTGTGTTTTTTAAAACAGGGCCCAAGTTTAGTTTAGGTTAGTTTGTGCCATAAGGCATCGATCACTAATCACATATCCAAGATACTTTGTTTCCTTGAGCATGAATTTTCTTTCCTTTATATGACTAATACGGTGCAAGCTGTCTTATCAGTTGGCTCTCGATCTAGAGGATTTTGCCAGAAGGCGTCTTTTAAATCAATGGAACTGAGGTATCGAGTTTGCTTCAAACCACTTTAAAATCCGTCGATTAGAGGCAATGGATAAGCATCGCAGTCACAGTCACTGCATGGACCTTCCATTCTTCCACGCAGGCCCGAGCGAAAATGGGGATGAACAGGAACTCTGGCTCTTATCAATTACGTCGAGCGCTATCCGTCGGTCGAGTTTGCAGTACATTTCTTGTTGTTTTACAGGAGATATTGAATAATACCTCTGCTTAACAAGTGGATCTGACCTACATGGACCTCTATCATTCTTTTTTATGTCTACTAGAAGTTCACAGTGTCGAATGGATAGCCTTCATTTTTAAATTGTCGGTGTCAATAAACCCTTCCGCTTTACTTTTAAATACTCTCACATTGGTCCCACTGACGACCAATGTCAACGGTGTATGATACTCCATTTTTAATACTTTGGCATAGGCCATAGAATCGATCAAATGATGGACCCTAAATCATCTTTTGCAATGCCTTTCTGTATTTGAAAATTGAATCGCCCAATTTCGCGTGCGAGAGGTTGTACTACGCTAATAACTCAGTGTTCGAATTTAGAGAATATCCTCTCTCAATTGTTCCTTCGATCTGCAGTGGAATACACAAAGATCTGCTACATCTACAATGTGGTTAGTTTGTTTAAATATGGTCTTAACGCAATCACATAAACGACTCACTGTGAAAAAATTTATGTATCCTACGAAAAGTAGCAATTTTGCACATTCACATCCGCCTACTGTTGGCATTATGATACCGCTTACTATTTCCTTTAGGATCATAAAGAACCTGTTACTTTTAAATTTTGTGACTAGTGGTTGTTATGAAATTTTAATTGGAATGTTCTAGCCGTTTTATGAGTTGATCCATTAGAATTCGAATTTGTTTTATTGAACTAGTTTTCAGACCTTTTTTATATTGAAGGCAAATATCCTTCCGTTATAGCCAACTCTAGTAGATATAGAAAAATTACCTTCTAGTACTGGGTGCACCTGAAATAAATTCCCCAGTTTGCCTTCTTGCGATAATCCAAACATATAACCTTCCATTCGTTGATTTGAAGTGCAATCTGATCTGTTGTTGATTCTGTCGGAGGACTGCTTTCAGAGAAACAATTATTGCCATTTTCTTAACATTTGTAACCTTTAAGGTGAAGGTCAAAGGTAGTTGGAATGAATTTCACTGACAATTGTAACTGACCAAATTTTTGTTTTCAGTTCCAGATGGCATTTGAACAATTGTTGACATTAAGGTTCATTTTTGCAGATTACTATTGCAGAACCACCATGCCTAGCGACCACGTTGGGCATTAATGTAGTATCCTTTATTGTTAAATGTATTAAAACCAGGACATTTTCTGACCGGAGGAGATATAAAATCACCGTTCTTCGCCTTAGGTACATTAGGCGGGATCAGTACTTATGCCCGTATTACAAAATCCCGAATGGACAAAATCCCGTAGATCGCAAAAAGACCGTATTTCAAAATCCCGTTTAATGAATTTGTTACGGGATTACGGGATTCATCAAATAAAAAAATATTGTTTAGTTTAAAATATTTGAATTCATTTTATTAATTATTCTAATTAACTGTTATAAAATAATATTATTTAATTTAAAATTATATTATTCGCGATTCTTTTCTCGAAATAATCGAGTTTATTGTATGTCGGATTAAAAGTTCTGTATATTCTTTTTATGTTTTTGTTTTGTTTTACGTATTTTTTCTTCCTCGGCATTTTTTCTCCGCGCTTTACTTTTTCCAAAGTAGTCTTGGAAATGATTAATTCCTTCGCCAGATGTTCTATAACTTTATAAAGCCCAGAATGACGCTTACCAACGATTATTTTGAGACGTCGAACTCGGTGATAATATTAACATCATTCTATAAAAAATAAATTATAGAATTTTAAAGAGCAAAATAAACACACAGTTTAAACTGTTAGTGTTTCTCATTATCGTTTTTCATATCAAAATGAATGTATCGATGATTACATCCAATAACGGAAAAGATAAATTGATTGTCGATGGATATTCATACGCATTAGATAGAAAAAGTCCCGTTTCCCAAAACCCTAACCTAAGCCGATTTATCATGATAGAATACGGGATTTTGAAATACAGGATTTTGGGAAACGGGATTTTGAAATACGGGATTTTGAAATACGGGATTTAGGAATACGGGATTTTGTAATACGGCATTATGTATACCGGATTTTGTAAACGGTATTATGTCTTACGGGCAACTGTACCCAACCTCTTCAGGCACATTCCAAAGTCATTTATAGTATTTATTGCCACGCTACATCCTATCTACGTGCGACAAAAGCAGTTAATCAGAATTATGTGCTTCAAACCATCTTTTTCGCCATCGTGGCCATTATTTCAAACTCTCAGTATACTGCCACTACGGCATATATACGTTTTTAAGGTTCTAAGAATATTTTATGTTAAAAGTGGAAATAATTTTGTGACCCATGCAGGTTATAATCTCAGGTCGAATCATACCTTTTTAAAACATATTCCAAAATTTAGATTAGACCTACGGAAAAACTTTTTTAATATCGTTGCACCAATTATTTTTAACAATTTACCTTTACACACAGAAAAATATTTTGTCCATAATTAAGAATAGCCAATCTTATTTGTGGATTTTTCCAAATATAAGATTTTATTTTAAAATATAGCTTATAATTCTATTAGAAAAAATATTTACACTGGCATTTAGTACAATAAAACATAACATTTTATTTCAAGTATTCTTAAAATATAAATAATACTCTTACTTCAAGAATGGCTGAGAAAACTTTCCCTAAGCATAATTATCTACAATATAATATAACCATACTTTGTGTTAGATATGAAACCTTATGAAATAAGCGTTTTGTTTTTAGAAAAAAGTGAACTTCTGGGAAGAAAATTGTTCTCTCTTGATGCAAAAAAACTATTAAAAGAAAGAAGTTTATTCTTGCGCGGAGCACATTACTGATTTACATTCTTAAAAAAAGTTTTTTTTTCTAAACAAGTTTCTAGGCTTATTGGAAATTTCTTGCGCTTTCATCGAGAATTCATTGCAAAAATGAATAATTACAAAGTTTTGGGAATTTAAAATGTTAAAAATTCAAGAACAACCATTCTTATTTCTCTGTTGGTTTTTTAAAAGATATTCTTAAGCTACAGAAAAATCAAATTCTAAACGCCTCTTCTTTAGTTGTGGCTTGTGCTTCTCAGTGATTACGTCGTCTCATTTAAATTCAGTGAATCAGTGGACATTTTTAATTTGTGATTTTAGTTGTGTAGAAAAAAGAACAATAAGTTTGAAAACAAATCATTTAATTTAAGTGAAACTAAAATAGTATGGACATAGAAGAATATTTATGATAAGTTAATATTCTTTGTTTTAAAGCAGTGTATTAAAAAGTGGTTTTTCTTGTGAATCTAAAATTAAAAATGGCGCCGTACTAGCGTCGTTTTAGTTGAAAAAAATAATTGAAACTTTGTGCAAGGTGATTCATTTATTTGTAATAATTATATCATTTTAACTGTTTAACATATAAAATGTTTTACAATTTAAGTTATTATCGAGTTTAAAAAAAATAAATTTTGTGTTCTTTTTCTTTATTTTAATTTAAAGTCATCACAAGATTATCGGATTTTAATAATTTTATATTTTATCTTTATTTTTTTTATTTATTAAAATGTTTTTTAGCTATGTATAATTGCAGTTTTTGTAAAAATATATATATACGTGCTAATAACTAATTTTAAAGTTTATCTTAAAAATATACTAAAATTTAATTATATGAAATTAGGAGGTTGAATATAAGTTATGTAAATATTGTATGTATGCAATGTTGGTAATGTATTTGGATTATAAATATAATATGCGGAAGATACCGTTTTATTTATCTTTTTGATTGTAGTTTTAATGAAAATTTTATTTTGATTTTCTTAGAGTGCAGAATGATAAAGTTTATGTGTTTATATCAGGTTTTTTATATAATACCAATAAATTTTCAATAATTCAATTCTTCCAAACAATTTTGTTTTATTTTAAGTTTAAAATTATTTCAGTTTGAGAATTTTTATTTTATATGTAAGTATGGTGTTAATCAAATGGGCTTAAGTGAAGAGTAATATGATGTTCCAATGCACATATCAAGTTCTTAATAGAAGATAAATTGAAATAAATGAAAGAATCAAATTTTTCTAGTAATATTTGTTTATTCTGGGATTAAGCACGTAAGTTATGTATCTAAGGCCATACAAATTGTATGTTAAACTGAACGTTCTTGATTGAAATTTTATGGTTCTACGTGGAATTGTTTCAATTCTTCATATAAGAAATTTTGTCTTAACTGTGGCAAATGTTTTGCTTTTAGTATCCTTTTATATGTTTATTTAAAGAAAAATCATCTTCTATTAAATTCATGTAAATTTATTACTCTTATTGGAAGAATATTATGCCATCAAAATACTATTGTTAAACTTTCATTTGCTTATGGGACGTTTAAAATTTTCTACTTGTAAGTATTGAATTTCTTTTATAAAGAATTACGTTGTACAAAAATTTGAAAATTAATTTAGGGCGGAGCTATTATTTTAGCCTGTCATTATGCATAATATAAGAATTACACCAAAGAAATCCGCAAGTATAATAATACTCACAACAAAAACTTTATACTACAACATAGCATGAATTTTTCTGCGTATAGTACAACTTTAGATTCTTTTAGCAAGAATAACATTCTACTAAATCTAAAAACATTAAATAAAACTGAAGATATTTTTTAAGTAGTGTTTACACTTTCTCCAAGAATTTCTCTACTCGATCGGCCCGCATGGATAACAAAACTTAAGAGCAGCCTGTTATTCTGAAATATAACATATATTTCCCTGTGTGTTGGATATTCGAAAGTACAGCAGCTTTTCTAGCTTTTCAAAACACCTTAAACAATGGATCCATCAAACTAAAAATATTGACCATCTTTTTCAATTATTAGTTTAAAAATTGTTCGCGTCCTCACAATGATAACTCAAATACGGGAAGGATAATGAAAAAAGAAAAAATTATGTAAATGTAGTATTTTAAGAGGCTTTAATATTTATATCCATGTGTAATGAATTTAGAATAGTAGTTTTAATTATCTATTATACATTTATGCTATTAATTTTAAACGTAAATTATATTGTTTTTATTTCTAATTTTTGTAAATAGTAGTTAAATATTTTATATTATATTATATATTTTATTTTTGTTTTGTAATATAGAATCAGGGGACCAGTCACGTGATCTATTTGATCCAATGGTCCACTTATCTTACCTTCTGAAACTTTTTCAGTCTTAATATTATTGTACACACTAGTTTTTATTTATTATAATAAAGATGGTAATGAATTAAAAAAAAAAAAAAAAAAAAAAAAAAACAAAAAAAAAAAATTACTGAGCGTTAAGCATGAAATTTAGTGATATTGGTGGACTGCTGAGATCCAAGCGAATGTTCCTAGTATTCATATGGTTTTTCAATGGATCTGACATCGTGTTTCATGAGATTTGAAAATGTGTTGTTTTAATGCGTTAGTTAGATTCTGAAGCTCTTACGTGTAGCTCTAGAATTTCGTGCTCGGCAATTAATTAAGAAATCCGATTTCCCACACTATATTTACTCTCTTTTTACTCTTACGTCATCTATTTTGGCACTATCGTGTTTTTCCTGATTCGAATAAAGCACTTTAAGGAAGAAAAATTGATGTCAGTGTGTTGTGTCAGTTGCTTGTATATTTTATTTCTAAAACTTATTTAGCTCAACTCTTACATTTAACTCAACCCAGACAACTTTGATGAAAATTATTGAAGTGCAGTTTTCAAATACTAGTAAAGTAATCGATTGCGCTGGGTGATGATTTCGGGAAAAACTATTTAGGAGGTCATCCGGAGTGTTACCTGGTAGTGGTTTGTGGATAAACCTCGATAATGAACGTAGTGCGGATTTGATCCAGCACTCGCCAGTTGAATTTGTACACAATCGCATGAACCTGCGTCGGATTCTCTTTTCAACTCCTCCTTTCTCGTTCTCCTATCAGGTCTCGATCTTAAAATTCCGTTCCCACCTTAAAGACTCGTCTGTTAACTAACAAATAAAGTCGCAATTGTAACAATGTGTTATGAATGAAAAATTGCAACTTTAGTTTTTGAACCTCGCGAAATGTATCAATGACAGGGCCGAACAATTTCGTCGTCGTATTGAAGCAGTTGAATTTTTTCGATTATGGTTAACCGGAGTATGATACATGCATTTCACATCTAATACATCTACATTTACTATACCGAATTTCTTGTTTTTTTTATTGATTATCAATTTTCCACCTGTACAACGATTTTTTAGTGAATTTTAAAATGGTAATATTACATGAGATACGTACAGTGTGATATTATAACGTACACAGTTGAGAAAAAATTTGGTTGATTTGTAGAGAAAATCTTATAAAATTATTTCCAATTGTATATCTGACTATCTGTGTATATACGGTATGTGCTGTACACGAAATACATTTTAAATCAATACCGAACTTCTTGTGGGAATATCATATGTATAACGCAACCTACTCACAAAAATTTCGTATTTCGATTTGAATTTTATTATACGGATATATCCACGATGGAATTGATGATTTGTTCATGCGGATTCTTGCGATTTTTATAAACATTTTCAGTATTGCCCCACAAGCAGAAAAGCATTCACAACGGACTAATATACGAACGAGCAACGAGCGAAACCCATTAACTCATTCCTAATTTTTGTACGTAAATCTCTCGATATACATTAGTGATGGTCATTATGGCATCGTGTACACAAAATGTACTGAAAGAAATCGATTATTGCTTTTAATGTAATTATCAAATTAACATTGAATTTAATTATAATATACACTCGGCGAGCAACTAAATCGACTCAAACCTTCAGCGCTCACAGAAACGTGATTTTTTTTTAAACGACTTAAAAATTTTTGACAAGACATCAATGAACTACCGAGTGTTATCATACCTCAATATGAAACTGTTGGCAATAGCGACAACACCAAAAATAAACTGGGAAATTGTGTTGAATGCGACAACACAAAGGAAAAGAAAAAGAGATATATATGTGAAGGAAGATAAGAACAAAGTCAGGTTGTTTAAGTTGCTGTAAAAGTATTTATTATCCAGACTGTTCGTATTTTATTTAAACCATCGGTTACCCAAGTGGTAACAAAGTGGCGACGAGGACCAAAGGAAAAAATGTCGAACGAGCAGGTCAAAACATTTTTGGAACAGCTTAATCTCCAAAAAAAGAGTCGCAATGTTGGGAAACTGCGTTACAAGAACAAATAAAGCAGCAGCAGAAGCAGATGCAGCAATTAATTATAAAAATCCGAGAAATTCCTGGAAATGCAAATGTCGAGCAACGCATGGAAAGCTGGTCAATCAGCATGTAAAGCTTTTGTTACGACTCAGAAAATGGTTAAACATTTGACAGCTGGTATCGACTCTACAAAGATGTTCATGGAAGATGCAAAAGAGTTCGGAAATCCATGCAAAATTTAAGGACGAGCTTCTACCGAAGGAGCCGAAAAACTTCACATTCGAAGAAATTATACAAAACCTAAAAGGTACATTCGGAAGAACGGAATCCTTTTTTAACACGCTTTTCAAATGTCGATTATAACAACCATGAACGACAACACCGAATTTTTGTCTTACAAAGCCCAAATAAACCGTAGGTGTGAAAATTTTCAACTAGAAAAACTCACCATAAACCAATCCTAGGGTTTGCTTTTCATATGCGGGCTAAAGTCATCTCACTTTGCCAAAATTCGCAGACGTCTACGATCAAAGCTGGACGGCGACACAGCAGAAGATTTTACCCTCGACCAACTCGAAGCATACATACAACGTAGGTTCAGTCTAAACAGGCGTCTCTACGGCGATGATTGGAGGAACTAGGAAAGTAAATTCACACTTCGTCTGCACCAGTTGGGAAAGATCAGCACCCACGCACACGGACTTCATCGACGCCATGATGGCACTGTCAAGAAATGGGACACAATATCAAGAAATGAGACACAAAGAAGGAAACGAAAACATCGAGGACAATTCAGGAAAAACGTGATCCGGAATATCAATAACGGCGGCGAGGAAAAGGACACAAAGAGCGATCGGAACTTCATCACTGCGAAAATAAATGGGCATGAAGCCAAATTGCAAATCGACACGGCAGGAGATTTCACAGTCATATCCGAACAGTTGGGGCAAACCAGCGAGTCCCCTCAAACCAGGTCGACTAGAATAGTACATTCGGTTTACCGTCCGAAAAGACCTGTATCATTCACCGCACTTGAAAGCAATGAACGCGAACTGGATCGTCTACAGGAATGCAATATAATAACGCCGGTCAAATTCTCCAACTGGGCAGCACCCATAGTCGCTGTTAAGCGACTAAACGGACGCATACGATTATGTTCCACGGGCCTCAACGCTAGCATTGAAACAAACGCACACTCACTCCCAACTCCAGAGGAAATGTTTTCCCAGATCGCAGGCAGTACATTTTTCAGTAAGATCGATCCATCAGATGCGTATTTGCAAATTGAAGTCGACAACGAATCAAAGTAGATACTTACAATAAATACACACGAGGGTTTCTTCACATTCAATCGGATCGCATCACCGTAGGTATTAAATCAGTGCCTGGTAGTTTCCAAAAGATAATGGATGCCATGACCTCGGAACTCGCACGGTACGGTGGCCTACTCCGATGACATCCTCGTGTACGCAAAGGACCAGGAAACGCATAAAGAATTCGTTAACCGCTTGTTCCATCGTTTGGAGGAATATGGGTTTCGAGTAAAAGTTGAGAAGTGCGACCTGTTAACGCACCAAGTTAAATATCCTGGTATGGAGATGCTAATGGTATCACAATAAACCCATAGAAAATTATTGCAATAACCTTGATGCCGGTCCTTCAGAACATAACTCAACTCCGCTCATTTCTAGGAGCCGGAAATGGTTCCTCGTTAGTGTCATCACTTCCAATGTACCCCGAAGTACATGAGTATGATAATATAACAACGACAAAGTGTGCGGAGAAGCTCAGTGAATTTTTCGCACTATTCGGAAATCCAGAAAATCTAGTTACGGATAATAGTATACAGTTTATGAGTGAGAATATATGTATCACCCAATATCGAACAACCGAGCAGAAAGATTCGTCGATACATTAAAAGGGATACGCTAGAAATCAAAAGGGTAAGTAGTAAATAAGGATAATTTAACCAAATTCCATATTTACCGTCCTAATCGACGAGCTCAACAGTTTATGTTGCCGGCACATCTTTGTTTAGGACGAGAAATACGAACCGAGCCAGATTTGCTAGACTCAGTTCCAGAACGCAGCACAAATAGAGACACACAGCAGGAACAACAATTTAACAAACACCATGTGGCACAATTAAGGCCGTTTGACAAGAACAAATCGTGGGATTTGATCATCTGTCAATCAGCTGAATCGTCGATACACTGACGATAACGAAATGAACCTCGACGATCAACTTCCATTTGACGTATTATTCGGTCAAAAACCAGCATCATTCGTTAATCAACCACGGCTATCAACAGTTCCTGATGCTAACGAAGAAGCAGCAACAGTAACATCGCAAAGGAATTGAGATACGCAGAACTCACCAGTAAGTCGTCCACAACGTCATAGATGACAACCTGTCCATCTACAAGACTTCGAGGTGTCTATCTAAAAAGGGAGAGATGTTGGTAATAGCGATAACTCCAAAAATAAATTGGGAAATTGTGTTGAATTCGAAAACACAAAGGAAGAGAAAAAGAGATATATAAGTAAAGGAAGATAGAGCACAAAGTCAGGTTGTTTAAGTTGCTGCTGTCAAACACAAGTGATTGTTAATCAATAAAAGTATTTGTTATCCAGACTAATCGTATTTTGCTTAAACCATCGGTCACCCCAAGTTGTAACCGAGATCTTACTCCATATATCCTGCATTACACTGGCACTAGATGATCAAAGAGAATGTCCTCGATAAATGTCCGAGCGGTCAGACCGCCTCTACGGCCTCCGCCAGGTACGAAAACCCTCAAGCTATTTGCCAGCCACCACAATACACGAACCGCCGCCGTACGAGACTGTTTGAGCAAAATAGCACTGCGAAAACCACTCTGTTGGACGCCGGTAGACCCGGGGTCTCCTATCACTGCCATGGATACATATTTTGCACTCGTCAATGGATAGAACGGACCTCCATTGCTCGATGCTCTAATTGATGTGTTTACGAGCAAATTCGAGTCGCTCTTGGAGTGAGGTTGGCTTTCGTCAAGCGTCTTCTCACTGTCTATTGGCTATAATGCGAGGAATGAGGATATTTGTGAAAGTTGCGCTGTCAAGGTTGTTGCTTCTACGACGTTGTTCATTAATTTTATGTTTGGTAAAACATTTAAGGGACTAGTTTTGGGTTCATGTTACACATTGCGTTAAATTCTGTTATGTTAAATGTTGCGTTGTTTACGCAACAATTTAGCATTGATTACATGACATTTTAACGTAAAATTTTATACAGAAAAACGTTGGGGAGTCCGTTAAATCTGATTGTCCGTTAAATCCGAATGTTTTTAAATTAGAACGAATGTAATCTGGGATGGAACTCGATCAATTTTTAACCGATTATGATGGGATTGGGTATGTTGGGTGGAAGTGAGATTCTTAAATGATTTTGGGAAGGAATTCTGGAATAAGGACACCTGGGACGCCACTTAATTTAAACTACGTCAGAACTCTTTAATAAGCAGGCGTGTTGCTTTAAAGAAAGCGGTTCGTGATGTTAATATTTTTCTGATAAGGCTGGATGTCTTAACATCGATCACCAGTATATGACCCACTCATGCAATTAGTAGGTTGAGCGGCAAGCCAACTACCTACTTTCACAAAAAATCCCGTTATGAATCAAACACAAAGGGCTCGGATAAATTTATAGTATTCTAATCAACAATGACCTCGAAAACTATTCACGGAAACTTGGAATATGATGACTTCTAAGATCTTGAGATTTTCGGAACGTTTCGAACCAACCGGTAATTTATACTTTTGAGGGTAATACGAGAGCATAAATAGTCTGGAAGTTAATTCCATAAAACTCCAAATAATTACACTTTCCACTACATCAGCAATAATCAGAAAAGAGGAAAAATATGATTCGCAGCAGTTTAACATTTTATAATCCCATACTTATCCAACGTGCCGAATTCCATCATTATCAGTTATTCCATCATTATCGGTAATAGCCGTGTCTCATTCTAGGTGGCCATATTCCAAAACTTCTTCCATAAATCATTTAATAATCCCATATCCATCCGGCATATCCAATACCATCATAATCGGTTAAGAACTAATCGAGTTCCGTTCCAGGTGGGCATATTCCAGAATTTCTTGCACAAATCATTTAAGAATCCCCCGAATCCATCCGTCATATAATGAGTAACCGAAAATGGAAAATAAAAAATTGTCCGTTAAATCGAGGGTCTGTTAAATCGAGGATTTACTGTATATCGCTAAAAACAATTTTAAATTTTTCCATCGCCTCCAAAATCACACTCCTAAAATGTACGAACTCCTCAAGGAACTGCAGTGTTTGGATAACCATTGACTTCTCATAATTAGTGACGACATACGTGGGTTTTTAATTTTTGCTCTTATATTTTACTAAAACTTTGAGGTTCTAGGTGGAGCTTGAACCTCGTTCGTTTTTTTATTGCAAGCCGCGAGCCAGGGCAAATATTTGGCTGGTTGCTATTTCGTTACATGATAGCTCACCGATTTTAAATTGCAGTACGTACGGTGGCATCCTTGGCAGATCGAGTTAATTGTAAAAATTTGTTGGATAATTAACCGCTTCATCTGCTTCCACCGCAGTGTCGACGGACTTGTATGTGACTGCCTCGGTTTGAACATTGGTAAATACTTTTTCAACCTAATTTTTGATGTTACTAATTGCAGAAATTATGAGGCAATGAACTTCGTCCTGAGTTCAGATCAACCGGCACTTTTTCGTTCATAGTTTCCCTCAATAGGTGTGAGAATATCTCAGCTGATCAATCGTTTTGAAGCTGTGGACACGCATATTTGTAATTAATTTTAACGTTTTTTCGTGTCATCACAAAGTAGAATATTTCAGGCAAGCATTTATTTACTACGGTTGTGTCGATCGGGGAATTACAGGTAATTTTTGCCCGAAATTTCTTGCTAGCAATAATAATGTGCTACCAAATGGATGCTGTAGAAAGGAAAATAAGAGATTACGCTACTCTCCGCAAGTGGCAGCACTATCACTAAAGAGAAAAGATTTTGTTATGTAATCACCAGCAGAAGTTTTTTATTCATTATGCATTCACTTTTTTCATTAAATAAAGCATCTCAGCGAAATAAAATATTAAAAGTGATCCTTAAAATGACAAATTGATTCATTTTCGAAGTAATGAAATTTAACTTTTCTTATGACGGATGCTTTGGAAATGTTATTCATGAGAGTTTCAAATTAGCAGTTCCTCCACCTGGTAGCAATGTCGCAGCTATTCCAGCCGACGCAAGATCTAAATCTATATTAATTTGGGATTGAATTGCTGCCCGAATCAATCTAATTAGGAACGTTTCACCAGTTCCTCATATTGACAGTTTCCATTATCGCTTGTGGATATTTGGTTGCATATACGACAAAAGATCACCCGTGTGGTAATTTTGTTCACGACACAATTCTATGTTCACAATTGAATTTTCCTTGCGTATTCGACGGAAAATATTCTCAATTGCTAGAAAGTCGTTGGACTGGGCACTTTTACCAACAACGCGGAGAAAGAAACATTCATCTTGATTGACGAGTCGCCCTGTGTATTTGCGTAGTTCGAATGATTTTCTACGCGCATTCAGGGCTTTGCAGGGCTATTTATTGTGCATTTGTAGTTGCGAATAAACTCGTTGTCCATGTTCTGGACTTTGCTGGACTTTGTTCATTTATGGGAAATGAAAGAATTCGCTATACAGCTTCTTTGCTATGGTTATGTATCTTCCAGCCTGATCATTCCTATCACTTCTTTCTTCCACGCCAAAAACCGGCATGTCGCTGCATTAATTAGTTCACATAAGTATTCTGATCTACTTTTGTATAAACGAAATCTATCGTTCCTGTAACTGTGCTGGATGCTAATGCTCGAGGATATCGATGAGAGCATTTCCGTCTATCATGCCCATGGTGAATTTGGATTCAGTGTACCGCAAGCTACACCTATGATGTTTTCCACACAACTTCATGCAAATCGTTATCGACCTCGGTATCGGATATTTCAGCGCATATTACATATTTTAGCATCAAATCCATTGGCAGTTTCAACTTCGACCGGCGATTACTCAGGAAGTATGGTAGAAGCTGTTGTATGTATATCGTCCCAAGCAGAATTGCATGTCAATGTAATGAATAGGTCTGGATGCCTTTAGTGACGGACATACGCAATTGCATCTTGAGCGTACTCACGCTTAAGACGTGGACTGTCAGCATATGAAGATGACAAAATTGTTAGCCTTCAAATGTTAGTTGGCTTGTTCTGATTCCAACGGATAGACTATAACAAGCGAAGTGCACTGAAGTGATATTCATCGGCACCATACCAGTTTGGATATTCCAGAGCCTCGTAGCATCGATGAGTTTCTGCAAGTTTTATCAATTGATCGTTTCTCCGATGAAGAACCATATCTTCAACGAGCCGGCTTTATGAGAAATTTGTCTTTCACTTTGAAAGTTAGAAATAATTGAACTGTTACGCTTTCTGCGCCGAACGATATCATTTGGAAGCTTGTGTTGTATTTCTTGATGTTAGATAGGAAATGTTTTGATTGTAGACTATATAACGCAATGCTAAATCATTCGATTTTTCCATTTCACTTAGACTACTCGAATATTACCATCTTCACAGGAAAATATTTTGATAACTCGCCCATCAGCCACTGGGTGAGCGGTAAGTTGCCATCGTGTATGAGAATGGTTCCATTTAGTCGAATTTGATTGTTGTGTTTTCCATTTGGGCCATTCTGGACTGAAGCGTTGTCAGCGTTGACATACTGTTTTTTCTGATGTCCCATCTTGAGCAAAATATCTCGACTTGTACCTGGAGCCACCAATTCCAGTTCTGCAAGTGTTGCCGCGCCAATTTAAGGCTCTCCAATTGAGGACCAATGTTAATTTTCTATTATAAGTCATGATAACCCGTTCCACCAAACTTTGTTTTTCTTTACGGAGGCTATAGCTGAATCATATCAAATATTGAGCGAACTTCTGTTTGACTAATTCTCGTAATCAAAGCTCTGCATATTTGTATTAAAAAGGTTTTGGGACTCTCCAGAGGTGTAATTCTCTTAAAATCTAATATCGAGAGAATAATGATTATTTTTTGGGCTGACAATAAAATTCCACCTATCATGAAATTTTTATATTATCACGACAGTTTAGGGCGGACAGTAAAAATATTGCTGGTTTTTCTGTGGAAAGGGAAACGCTGTTAGGTTTTTTTTTGGGTTTACTATAGTAAATAACGCCTTATGTAATATCAGCCATCAGATGCTATCTAACATATAGAATCACATAAACCATGTTGAAAAATATTATTATTTAAAAAAAAAATATTCAACTGAATGTGTAAAAATTGTACCACGACTACTCGAACCGCTACAATCTGAGAAACGGTTCAGTACGCTATCGGGGACATCGTCTTAAGGAGACCGTTTAAGCAACCAAGGGCGGCAGAGAACTATAACGCAAGATTTGATTCAACCTACGAAAAATATCGGTTCCTCGGGAAAACTGAAATAAACCGAAAGACTTAGTGAAGTTGAACGTGCATAGTAACAGTTTGACCATAATAATCATGGTGGATGAGTTTTGTTGTTGTTTTGCGGTGCGTAAACGTTAACTCAAACGAAATTTTCTTTTGAACTTTCTCGTGGTTTAAAAAAAAAATCGTTGGACCTGCGAGGAGTGTACAGTGACGGTTGCTTAAAGAGGATTGTTTGTTGACAAAATGAAACCATCGTTTGGTAAAGTCACGAGCACCGAATTTTGAATTAATATGGGTTTGTATGTCAAATTAACTTTGATCGTGCACGATAGATTCAAGCCGTTCTCTCCATTTTTACAAACCTCATTCATACCGCTTGTGCTTACTCTGGGAATTTTGGTGCAAGTTCATTGTCAAGCAAGATACATTTTTTGATTAACTATGCATCTTATTATGTGTTTGTGTATTACGAGTACTTTAAACTAGGTGCAACGGTACAAGTGAGGAATGGCAGAAACGGAAGTGGAACAAAGTTGTTGATCATGTATAATTACACGAAGCTTATGACACAATAAGTCACATTTTCATTTTAAACCTTTCCTCGATTGCTGTATAAGTCAAACTGTGTGCTATGTTTGTAAAAATAATTATATAAAAAACTTTGGTAAAACTTTTGAAGCATAAATGCCGTTAGCCCTACATAAAAAATACCCAATGTTGCTCTTCAAATATAGAATCACCTCAATGAACGATGAAATATGACTAACGACATAATAATTACCTCAACCTTTTCTCGTAACTCAATTAAACTTGCATGACATTTAAAAGTTCATTAATAAAATAGTCAAGTGCTTTTGTTACCAAACTACAACAAAACCAAAATTTATATTTTGTTTGTTTTCTAAACTCACCTGAATTTGTATATTAAGCCATATATACGTACCCTTCCATAGTCTTTTGAATATCCCATATAAACGGACCTATTTAGATACGATACAATGGAACCAAGTTTTATTTTTTTGTTGCCAGTATTTCGTTGGGTAAACATGTACACGACGACCTTTTTCATTTCTGTGTCCTCATCATAATTTCGCAGAAATCACAAACAAGGCAACAGCAGCAACAGCAACAACAACAACAACCACGACAAACAATTGGGCAATAATGGATACAAAAGGACCAAAAAATGTTCTGCTAACTTTTCGCCATGAATAAAATCCTATGATACAAAAAATTGGTCGGCTGCACACGACTTCAAAAGTTACGTTTAGCATGGGGCATTTATAAATAAATTTTCCTATAAAATTGGGACAAGTATTTTTCTGACGAATATTACGAGTACATTACTTTCCTTGATATGTAGTTGGTTGGGATTATAACACATTTCCTAATTGGGAATGAGGTAACCGAGCTGAATATATTGCTATGGTTTCATCAAGAACTTCTACTCTACTCCTAAATACTTCATTGGTTAGATGCGAGAAATACAATTTTCTCCGATTACTAATTGTATTTTTAATATCTTTAAATGGAGATGGGTGAATCTCTATCACCTGTTTACATAACAGAAGAAAAAAGCTCCCCAGAACAAAGCAATTTAACTATGCCTCGAAGTCGTCTTATCAAGGTTTTTAGATCAACTATAAAAGGCCAAATAATAAAAAACTTTTCATTCACGAAACAAAATTTTGGAAGCCCAGGAGGAAGCACCATCACAAAAAAAAAAAATAAAAAAAATTAAAATAAAAAATATTTAATTTAAAAAAATAATCCGTTAAATTGGGCCGAAACAACGTCCGGTTATCCTGTAATTGGTTTAAAATGATCGGTTCTCTTTTACCAGGACAAAATCTAATCTAGAGTGTGAATTTAATTGAGACTAACATTTTAATATATTTAATTAGTTAGAAAACGACTTTGCTGCGGTTCGCCCTAGTTGTTTCTGTGGCTATAACATCCTCTCCTAAATAATCTTATCTGTATAGGATGCAGGCAGGGCCTGGGTGCGCAAGATGCTGAAATGTTATTCGAATTCAGATATAATTTGTTATTTGATTGTTGATATTACAGGATTATGTTAACATACCTAGGATGGCCGTTATGATTGGCCTGTTCGCCTCTATCATATCATCATCATCATATCATTATTCTCAGTTCATTTGGCACTTTTTGCGATGGTATCTTCAGTCTTCACTTTCGATTTTCACGCGAAACCATTTTGATCAACGCAGCACCCGTTGCTGGATTAGTCTGTATCACATTAAAATAATATTCGTCTTCTTCTTGCCAAAACAGTATTGAAGAGTATCATACGATCTGTGATTCAGTAACACGTTGTAGACTTTCATTTTGTCTATGCATAAAATATCATGTCGAGTAAAATCGGCTCCGACCATGTTAATAGCAACTTCGTTGATCGTTGGAGCACCTTGCATGTTCATCAGAGGGTGTTTCATTCACTTTATGGTAAACTTATCCTTATACTTAAAAGTTGGCATAAAACCTCCATTGTTAACAATTTAGGTTGCTTCAAAAGATGTCATTTGAAGGAAAGAGATGGTTAACTCAGTATAGTTCCGGAGACGAAAGCTTGAACAGGTTGAGGTGGAATATCAAGAGGTGGCAAATTAAGTTTTCCATTCGAACAACAAGTTCCATCGTAAAACCATTGAGCAAAATGTTAAAGCATACATTAAATGTTATCCATTTGCGCAATTGGCATATTCATCGTCTTTACCGTGAATGTTGAATGTTGCTGACTTTAAATCAATAAGAAAGTTTTCTATTGATTGAATAAATTATAAGCGATTGTTTTCCAGCCGAGTCTCACTCTGTTCTCTTGTTTCAGCAGATCTAGAAGGATACGATCTGATTCATCTTGGCCTTTGGCATAGTCCCTAATTGATCTTTTCTTCGGGGCATTTTTAAGTAAAAGCTAAGAGTTAACCACAACAAAATGTAATCATAGATGGTCACATTTATTAACTGAGCACATAAATGTAATTATAATTTATATATTCACTTAAATAATATTTCATACCTCTGTGAAGATAGCTCAAAATTTCTATCCCCGAAAATCGAAAAAGTTGCTTATGGCAATACTATACATTTTTATGTATACTATTGCAACATTTAATTATTAATTATAGCAATAACTCTAAATTTGGCAATTATTCAAGGACATTTTTGAACTTTTTTTTTTACTTAGTTTGACACTTGAAGAATTGTATAAATTGTGGAAAAGCGGGGGTTTGGGGGCGGCCCCCATCTTATAAGGTATACAACGAATTAAAATTGCATTAAAATATATTTTGTTTATACTGATAGATGATTTTTTTTAACATTTGTGAAACTATCAGAAGAAGCGATAAAAACTCTTTGATCTGTGTCTGCAAGGTTGACGAAGCAATTAATATTAATAAAAATAAAAAAAATATTGGAAAAATAAAAAAGCGAAAAATTTCCCCTCCTAAAAACTGATAGGAAACAATCCTGCATTTAAAAATTTATACTCCTTACCTGATTTTCTCGATGTATACGTAAAGTAAAATTACGCCAAATATACCGACAGTGAAAATCAAAAATTATTTTAAATATTCCTCCTTCACCAAAATGCAATATTTTTACTCTCAGCTCAGAAAAATGTTTGTGTCATGATAGTTTTAGCTGTCATGACAGTAAATTTTCGGGGCTGAAGGTGGATTTACATATGCGACGTGTGACGTGTGACGGGTGTCTATAGCCAATCATAAATGACTATTTTGACATTCGTCACACGGCACACGCTACACGCCGAGACATGAACAAATTTTATCTTTTTCGTGACGGTCACACACACATAAAAATTTAGAAACATGAAAATAAATTTTTGATTGTTTTGCCACAGTGTTTTTTACTGACAGAACACAATAAATATACACTACAAAAAATATTTAATTAGTGTGCGTGGCGGCATCCGTCGCAAATGTAATTTGTTGTTAAGAAAGCGTCACGATTATTTCAACTTGTCACACGTCACACGCCACATATGTAAATCCATCTTGACAGTAAAAATGTCGTGATTTTTTGGGCTGAGAGTAAAAAAATGTCATGACAGCAATAATTAGTGTTGCCATCGCATTTTTCGGGGATGAAATTTGGTCTATCTTCACAAACATATATTTAATACCTGCAAAATAGTAACCAACAATTATTTTATTCCAATGTAACTAGAGGGAATAACGGATGTACACAAATTAGTAATAAATAATTGAAAACGATTAAAAAATATGTCAATTTCGATGCGTTTCACCGCGCACTGTATTTGAACACGGCATTACGAAAAACAAACGATATTTTTGAAAATAATCCAATTTTACACGTACAATATTTTGTGGTAAAAGATATTTCTTGTAGAAGATTTCAATTTTAAATGAAAAAAGTTAGTACTTTTTCAATCTAGTCAATTTAACATGTTCAATGGTTTGTAGCAAAGGCTGTTTCTTGTAGAAGATATTTTTTTTAAACATTTTTATTTTAATTTTAATTTAAATATTTATAAAATCCAGTTACTCAAATATCTTATTTTTCTTTATTCCATTTACTTTATTAAGCTCTGCTCTTTACTACTTCAAAATTGCATAAAATTATTTATAGAGTCCACCAATAAATTTTGCACGTATTTCATAGTCAACAATACGCTACTTTGTCGACTGCTTGTTCACGATTACATCCGTATAAAGTTAAATCGAATCGTACCATTTCTTGATAGCTCCGATTAAATTCGCAATATAATTTTTACGTGTTGTCACCATCTTCACGATTACGTAGTAAATTCGATGAAATAGAGGAAGCCGCGAAGGAATTTCTGAGCCAGCTGCCGGACCTCCTCAAAAATATTACGGAAAACCTGGTTATCTTAGTATAAAATTCTTGCGCAAAGTTTGAACCTGATTGGATGAATGGTGTGGATAATTACAATTACAATATGAGTCCGCTTGATTCAAGCGGCAGACCCCTGTATTCGAGCTTGTCACTAATTTCATATAACTCATTCCTAAACTCATTTCCGTGAAAAAATTTAAAAAAAACATTTAAATTTTTGAATAAGGGCTCTGACCCCGGGGTTCTATCCGTGGTACATTTTTATAAGTGTAGCGATCAATTTTTTTATGCTAGGTAGTAAACTCCTCTAAAGTGCATATACAGATTTTAGCTACTTCGTCCACTTTATACTTACTTTTCTCGTTGCTCTTTGCGATTGCTTTTGTTTCTCGGTGACTCTTAATTCTCATTCAAATGCGAGTTTTATAAAAATAAAATTCAAACTCCATTTTAAATTTTTAAAAAATCAAATCATTTGTTTGTTTGTTTATTTCATTCATTTGTTTATCTTTTTTTTCTTCTAATCTTGAATTTATAATCATTCATACAAAATTTACAATATAGTATATTATGGTGAGTTAGAATTATTTTCATTAGACAGACATTCAGGAACAATGTTTTATTTATTATTTTTGTAAACAATTGTGTTTGTATGAGTAAAGTCATTGGTTTCTCTTTTTGTTTTAAATATTTAAATATTTGATTTATTCTATGGTGGTATATGCTTGAACATTTTCAACCAATACAATAATAATAATAATAATAATAATAGTAATGGGGTGTATTCGATAGAAGTATTTTATTTTTAAAATAAAATATATATTGCGGTTGTCTGAATATATCCCATCATATTTTGTTTTGTGATAATTTTATATTATAAAATTATTTACAAAATAAAAACCCTTAATTTGTCTAAATTTTGTTTTTATATAAAATTATTTTTTTTTGTTAATTCATTAATTATATTTATTTATAAATATCTATATATATACATATATATAGATTTATTTTAACTAATTAAAATTTATTACAATTTTATGTGTTTTATGTTTTTGTTTGAAACCATTCCATAATTACTGATAATAATTAATAAAAAGTAAACTTTTTTTTTATAATAGGTAATAATAAATAAAATTAGCTATTTATATAAAATATAAAATAGTAACAGATTGATAATAAATATTTTGTTTATTTTATAAATAAATATTTAATTAAAATTTCTAATTAACCGAAATATGTTATTAAAATTATTTTGCTGATGGTAAAGGTTTTTTGTGTTTGCCAAATTGATTATTATATTGTAAATATTAATTTATTAATGATCGTTTTGCAATAATTTTTAATCGCGGTTGAAATATTTTTGTTTTACTTTCTAATTTTGATATTATTATTTTGGCGAGGTGCTTGTGGTATTTGGTGTGGGAAAAGTATTTTTAATGCATTTTGAAATTTAAAAATATTAATAAATATTTAAAGTTTTATTAAAACGTGTCAAAGACAAAAGTTGGCAAACAGTTTTTTTTTCGTTATGTCAATGATGAAATTATGAAATTTTTATGTGCCTGTGTATATCGTAAATTGTTTTTCACACCAATTTTGCTTTACATATGGTGTTTTAAAATATCGGATCGTTTGAGCTACCAACTAGTCACTGTTTGAAGAGAAAGATTGTTCGAGCTATTATACAATTAATTAAATTTATTGTTTTTGGTTCAACAATCTTTATTAAGATATTTTCGTTGAACATTTATAACTAGAAAACGTTATGTAAGATTGTTTTTGACTATGATATGGCTTAGTTCACCCAGTATATTCTCTCGTTTTTCACTTCAAATGACAATATTCCTTATGAATCCTTGACATCTACAGACTTGCCCTTTAATTTAATTTTGTCGTGTGTGTTCGATGAAAATTCTATTGATTCCACCCAACTAGCTAAACTTATGGTCTAATTCACAAACTGTTTTGTAAATTTTCCGACAAGTACTAAAACGGTATTCACAAAATCTAACTCACAAAATCTAACCCCTATAAACGTAAGTTTTGTTCTATAATTTTACACCACCAAATTTGATGACGCAAAGTTACACATCAAGATTTTAAGAGAGAATATTTTGCAAAAATTGCCATTTTCTGAAATGGTTTCTTATATACGCCTAAATGTTGGCAACTAAATACAAATACAGTTTGACAAATAGTTTGTTACAGAAGACAAATAGTTTGTTTGCGATATACGCAGAAAAAATATTGTTTTTAAGTAGTACAAACGAATATCTGTACTTATAAATTGTTCAACTGATGAACCATTATTTTTGGCTACGGAAAATTTACCATAGCAAAGTACATTCATCATAGCAAAGTATCAAATATGTGTTTGAATCTATTGTATTGAAAATGTTCCATAAGTATATTTTTAGAAATCGGTTTCCAATTTTTACCGATTATCAGGCTCATAAAAAATGTTTCGACGTGAAAAGGGAAGTCCGCCTTGAAACATTGGAACGGTGAAAATGAAATTTTTGGTGCATTCCTATGCATTTCGAGGAATTTAATAGACAAGTGTTATAGAGAATAATGTGAAAGCATGTACTGTTTGTCCGGTGACCGACAGCCAACGTTCCCTTAGAAAAGGTACGTACATCCTGGATAAAAAGTAAATACCCCTTGAAAAAACCCCGTGAAAAAATACACTGTTAAGTTTGACATTTTTCCAATTGGAAATTATTTTCAAAAGAAAATTATGAAATTGGACACGATTCTAAATGTGCCGTCGAATCTAAAAATATATGCAGCTTCTAGCTAAAATTTTTGGTAAGTTTTTTTAACCAATTATAGCCGAAAAAATTGGTTATAAAATGTTTTAAACAAGGAGAGAATATTCTTTACAGAAAACATTTCAAAAACATTGTCTATCACGCATTCTGAAACGAATCTCTTATATACTAAGTACCTCATAAATGTGAATAACAGGTTCAAAATGTGACTGACTTCTTGATAATCGATTGGTTCAATGTTGCCTCTCAGATTATTTAACAAAAACCGATCAACTGAGAACAATATCTTTTGATCGTGTTTGGTCCATTCAAGAAGCATAACAATTTGAAGAAATTCTCTTCACTCCAGGATAAAAAAGAAAAAAAAACAGGCCAAATTTCAATGTTTCCGCTCTCGAAATCACTATAAGCTTCTGGCCATAGATGGGACTAACAAGTTTAAATAAAAAGGGATCCACCTCAGATCATTAGTTGAACGGCAAAGCTGTAATATTTCCGTCCCCAATTCCAGGGCGCGTATTCTTGAAATCGGTGGATATTTCCGTCTGCGGAATATAATTTGCATTAAGTTTTTCAAATTTGCTTGCAAGTTTTCTATTATTTATTTCACTACTAAACAAAAATCGGTGGAAATTTCCGACTGGGCAAACCAATGCGGATTTGTTCCCCCAAATAATAGAAAATTTGCAAGCAAATTTGTAAAAATGATTAAAGTAGCCAGCGAGAAATGCAAATAATATAAAGAATTTTAATGCAAATTATAATCTGCATGCGGAATTATTAACTGATTTCAAGAATACTCGCTCAGAAACCACTAATACCCTTAAAAAGGCATTGGCAAGGTCTGAGAAGACGAAAACCACCCTATTTCATACGTTGAAGGGCCAAATTTCAATATTATTAAAACCAAGATTGAATAAGGGAGAACTAGTCCACGTCATACGCTGAACAACAAAATTTAAAAATTGGCCGTAACACGGTTAAATGGTACAACACCCACCCCTGGTCATTCGTTGAAAAGAAAATTTAAAATATTTCTGTTCCAGAAACCACTATTGGCCAATGAGGAGACTTATACTTTTATTTCAGGGTTTGTTCGTTCATGATGCACGCACATGTGAAATTCTCTTGGCAATAAAAATTCAAACAACACCAAAGCCAAACCAGGTCATAAGTTGAACGGGGACATTTTAATATTTTTATCCTCAATTCCACTAACCATTTTATAATCTTAGCCATAGACAAATATTTATAATATTGCTTGGTCCATTTAATGAGAAATACTAGCTAGCTCGAAGAAATTTGAGAAGAAGACAAAAACCGCCCCAGATACGTTGAACTTCGAAATTACATTATTTTCTATCCAAAAACCACTATGTGCTCTTGACCTTAGCTGAGTCTAATATACTATTAGTTCATGCTTGTCCCTTTCAAAATGCATATGTTTTTAAAAATTCTCTTGGCAATAACGGGGTCATATAAAACAAAATTCACCTGTGGGGCACTGTTCTGGTAATTCCTCAGGAATAGGGAACTGGAGAAATAATTTATATGTGATCTCTGTTTAAATATTTTTTTCCGGCTCACTGAGGAGAAAAGTTTGATGTTAATATTTATAATTTGGGAATAATTTTCCTATATTGGCGTTTTACTCAACGCCTAGTTAGCGCCACTTCATATGCGAGCGAAAGGTGATATTTGATTATAAGAGAAAAAGCCTCATTTCATTTACATTAATTGTAAACTAATTGAACATTTTACATAATATCCAGTCGAATTATAGTCATATATGAAGTTTATATTACATACTCGTACATTAAAACTAGTTTTTTGAGAAGTTGATCACCTTTCGCTCTAGTTAAATAATATTCCGTCAAGTGTCAGCCACTTTGCGTTAAAAGGCGAATAGACAAGTATAAGTGGATCTGACGGAAAAAAATTAAACTTGTTAAGGATATTTTTGTCTGTTAATTTTTATTTTCATAAAGTATGCCGTGCTAAAATTTCAAGGAAAAAACCCGCGAAAACATTCCCAAATTTAACAGTCGTCGATATAAATTAGCATGGAAATTTTTTTAAAATAAAAATTACATACAAATTTTTTCCCCAAATCCCTATTCACGGGAGCTTCATCTATGGCCAAGAGTTCTTAGTAGTTTCTGGAATGGAAATATTGAAAGAGTAACCGCAAAAAACACCATTTTTTTGCCCGTTTTTGCGTAGTCTATAGCAAGAACGGGGAAGGTCGTCGTGAGGTCCCCGTGGGCTTAAATTGACCGTCATAAAAAATGTGGGTGAGCATAACTCGATTTTTTCAATATTGAGTTAATTTACCCCTACTTAAGGGGCGGAAACCACCCCCAGAAGAAAGAAATGGGAAAACGATCTGGAAGTTCTTGATAAAAATGCTTGGAATTTCATGGCAAGAGTGACATCAGAAATGTTCTTCCAAATATCCTCAGGGTGAAACACACCCCCTGGGTGGGGGTAAACCACCCCTATTGCCGAAAACGGCAGGAAATGATATTCCCTTAATGAATATTCTTTTTGCTTTTTGGTTTCCACCCCTCAAGTAGGGGTAAATTGACTCAATATTGAAAAAATCGAGTTATACTCACCCACATTTTTTATGACGGTCAATTTAAGCCCACGGGGACCCCTGTATGACCTTCCCCGTTCTTGCTACAGACTACGCAAAAACGGGCGAATTTTGCGGTCACTCTTTTACCATTGAACATATGGCCTGGGGTTGTTTTTATCTTATTTTACCCTGTTACCGTTACCATGATTTCTTTAAACTGCGTGCGCCTTTTGAATGGAACAACTATATGATCAAAAAATCACAGTCTTATATGGCCAAGAACCAATATTTGTTTCTGCAACGAAAAGAGAGAAATTTTTCGTTCAACGGAAGAAACGGGTGGGTTTTGTTTGTTTAACACCGTTAATGCCAAGGTAAAATAAGTTGATATATGTATAGTTCAGTCTACAGGGGTCGGCATGCGAAGTATTACCAATTAAAAATGCTGTAAATTTGTCAATTTTGATTTTATTTATTTCAAAACTTTCGTATATCGTAAAAACATATCAAATTTAACAAAAAATACGTTATTGTTCATGTAGCCACCGAAACCGCGGATATACCACCGAGTCTGTCCGAGAAAGCTTCACATGGTGCACGATTGAGGTCTGATGGAACTTTATTCCATTCTCGGCGAAGAGCAATCTTTAAGGCGTCCGTCGACGGTCTAACATTTTTTTAGTTAATACTTTGGCCTCCAGAATGGACCATATGAGCGCCCGGATCAATGAAAATAAGTAGTGAGAGCCCTGTGACAGTTACCGCGTCCCAAACCATCACTGATGCAGGCGCTTGCTTTCAGAGCAATTCGGTGGTCTAAATTATCTTTTGATTTGTATTCTAACCAAACACGATCGTTTTGTTTGTTTACATATTGCTAAATTGTAAAAAAAAAAATTCATCAGAAAATACCAAATTCACAAGCTTGCCACCAACATGCAAGTGTTTTAACATCTTTGCTCTTGCTAGGCGAACTGCCTTTTATGCAGGTGTTAAATCTTGCACTTTTTGTATGTTGTAGGGTCAATCGTAGTTCTTTTTTTTTTGATGCTACCAGTATCATTGTACGAGGGTTGTCTTTTATATTTCGGGATTGGATAACCCTAGTGTTGCAATCTGGCAACTGACAGCTCTATCGTAAAGTTTGACATTTTTGAGATTATACGTACTCAGAACGTTTTGACATTCGAGCGCTATTTGTGTTGTTTACAGTACTCATTAACTCAACATCTCGGCGAAAATATGGAATTAAATCGTGAACATTTTCGTGCGATTATTTTCTACAACTTTCGACGTAGATTAAGGCAGCAAGAGTGCATGGATGAACTTAATTCAATTTTTGGCGATGAAGCTCCATCAAGTACCAGTGTTTATCGATGGTATGGTGAATTCAATCGAGGTCGTAGTTCACTCCAAGACGAATTTCGGGAAGGTCGTCCAGAATCAGTTGTTGTTCCGGAAACCATTGATGCTGTGCGCGAACGGATATTGCAAGATTGTCATATAACCTATCCAGAGATTGAGACAACCTTAGGCATTAGTGAGACCAGCATACATTCAATATTGCATAAACATTTGAATATCAAAAAAATTTGTTCGCGTTGGATCCCACACAATTTGTCAATCGCTCAAAAAAAGGCTCGTGTCGATTGGTCGAAAGAAAAGCTCAAAAAATACGATCGCGGTGCTACAAAACACGTCTATGACATAGTGACAGGTGATGAATCGTGGATTTACGCGTATGAGCCCGAAAGTAAACAGCAGTCGACTGTATGGGTCGAGATGAGCCGAATCCAATAAAAGTTGTTCGCGCATGAAGCACTTGCAAGCAAACGATCGCCTGTTTTTTCGGAAAAAATGGACATGTCGCAACCGTACCACTAGAACAACGCAGAACAGTCAATTTTGAGTGGTACACAACCATTTGTTTGCCAGTTGTTTCCCAAGAAATCAGGAAAACCAACTGCCGAAGACGGATCACTCTTCCCCACGACAATGCGAGCTCTCACACATCGGCTCAAACAACTGCATTTTTGAGCACTCAAAACATCGATTTGATGAGTCATCCGCAGTATAGTCGTGACTTGTCAGCAAATGACTTCTTTTTATTCCCGTACGTAAAAAACAAACTAAGAGGTCAACGTTTTTCGACACCTGAAGAAGCGGTTGCTGCGTTCAGAATGCTTGTTTTGAAGATACCTCAATCAGAGTGGAAAAAGTGCTTCGAGAATTGGTTCAAACGCATGCAAAAGTGTATAGATCTTCATGGGGAATATTGTGAAAAACAATAAAGCGATTTTCGATGATTAATATTTGTTTTTGTTCTCTAATCCCGAAATATAAAAGGCAGCCCTCGTAACGTGTAGTGGTCCGATACTTAAACATTTTGTACACATAGTATGTAAATGTCGCAGCTCATTAACAATGGCTGGTTGCGATTTTCGAGCCAAATACAAAGCAATAGCACTGTTGCGTTTGAATTCCATTTCGACAACATTTTTAACTGCTTTGATTCAACTTTGACATGGGCTTATTTATGAATTTTCTGTAAACAAATTTTGACAAACTACAATCCTAATTGATTCATTTTTGTGTAATTAATTTTTTTCCATGGCTATTCTCTTACTTCTTCGCCTATAAACTTATTTTGGAGTCTGTATATTTGTGTTGCATTGATTAGCAATTTTTCCTCAAAAATTTGTATTGCCGAACGATTTGTTACTCACTAAAGGTGGAATAAGTGTTGCGTTCTTTCGTTCCTTCTTTCCTTCTGAAATTTTTTTAAACCAATTTCATTGGTTAAAAATGACGTTCTTCTTCTTGTGAATTTTTTTCAGCAATTTGGATTGATTTAAAAAAAATTCAGTAGGAAGGAAGGAACGAACGAACATAACACTGATGATGCCTTGTTCATAACATCGGGAAAAATTTCCATGGTATTGATAACCATGCTCATTTTATATTTCTTTAATTTAATTCATATTGTTCTTGCTATTCATTGAATCGTTCCCTCATTATTAAAATATTCTGTCAATTTCGCCAGTTCTAAAATTTTGTGGGTTTGAACGCCCATCTGACACCGCCTATTTGATTTTGCTGCCAAACATTGTCTTCACTGTACCATCGACTTTTACTAATCAAAAAATTGTGAAGCACGCATCAACATTTTACTACAAATTGTATTTTATTCTGATGGAGATTGATAGGTTTTGAAAAATTAGGAATATATTGTTATTTATTGTTATATCTATTGCTAACCCTGCCGTTACAACCAACATCAATAAAGGTAATATTCGCATTGGCATCCGCAAGGCTCAGTAGTACTATACACTATGAAATTCTTTGTAACTATAGAAAAGAGCTGGTTGGTTTTTCGATGGCCGAAATGTAATGTGCTTAACATCTACAGCACCGCACCTTAGCAATGCGGAAATTGCCATTTTTTGTAGTAATCCTCAGCGATCCTTAGCCAGTCTTCCTCAGTTATTGGAAACCGAAAAACAAACTTTTCATTAGTTTAACATAATTAATAGACATTAAATATTATTTTTATTTATAATTTCAGAGAAGGAAGGCCAAATCACAAAACAAACTACGCAATGACGCAATGAAAATGCATGAGCAATCTAGACAATTATTACAACAGTAGCAACGGAGAAAACCAGCGACAAAAGAAAAAGAGTTTTATCGGTATCTCTGCAGTAAACTCAAGCGGATAAAATCAGAAACTACGTTTCAAGAGGTAAAATCTATAATTTTGAAATTAGTGAATTCCAAAATTTTAGAGGAACATATCATTTTCCACCAAAACGAAGTTCACACAAGTTGCGACAAATTTTATTACGGAAGATACATAAAAACACCGAAGGCACTTCAAACTCAACAGAATCATCAACTCTCTTTTACCATTTCCTTTCAAACATTCAACATCTAAAAAGATTCTTTTGAGAACTCCCAAATTTTTACATCTATCCCATTCCGATCCTGAATACATTCACCATCCATTTCAGAATTTCATACATAATATTTCCACCTCTACTCCATTCCACCTTAAAATAAACGAAACAAAGCCAACCAACCCTCAGAGTCATCTTGCCTTTCATTAAATCATTCAACATCTAGTTCTGAATTCAACATCGCGATCAACAGCAAAATATTTTGGAACAGCCGCCTCAAACTTCTCTCATCCTACCCTCAAATTCTTATCTTCCTATAACAAAAACATCTAATACAAATATGAAAAGTGCATCACTCTCTCGTAAAAATGCCACATCACTATCGTTCGACACAAAATGACAAATCATCATTATTCTCTTCGAAAAATTCTTTACGGGAAGCATCCGCCTCTAAATTATCAAAATTATTCGTTTTGTGCTGGGACCTGCAGCGAGAAATAGATCAAGCTTTCCAATTGTTAGATTGAAATTGTTTGTAATGCACGCACAGAATTAAAACAAAATTATTTTTTCACCTTTATGTTATCCAAATCTAAAATCTTGATGCTCTTTCTTCAGTGTGGAGAACAAAATACATACTGTACTCAAACCAAATATCGTCGGCAAAAATAAGGAACCCATATATTTTATATATTTTTAGTTTAGCACAAAAATTACAAAATTATCCATAAACTATTTATTCATTTGTTTTAGGACACCGCACAAGACGTTCTATTTAAACTTCACAAAGATCAACCAAAAAACTAGAAAATATGACAGCAACTCAGAAATTTTTTTGGATTATCTATTTTGTTTATATTTTTTGTTCACACGGCGTTTACACTATTCAAATTTGCTGATATTTTCTCTCATGAAATTTTATGTATGTGTGTGTTTTTTTCAATGTATTGATAAATATTTGTTAAAAAATTATCATAACTGGGCATTTTACTCTCATGATAATTTTCTTCAATTGTCAAATAAAATTCGGTGAATACTGTCAAAAAATTTATAAAAAATATTTTCCATAAGCATTCGTAATTTCTGTACATATTAATTAATTTTACGGTATTTTCAGTATTAACACGGTGTTTGAGAAACTGAAGCAAAACACAAATAGTTAATTTGTTAACAATATTTATTTATTTGTGCTACATGTTTTAAACAATTAACGCTTCAGCTTTTCCACGTATTTCTCCAGTAAGATTCAGTCAGACTATATAAATTCACACTCACTAGTCCAGTTTTTATTACCTAAAATGGAATTAATTATACTTTAGTATTATATAAATGGGTCATATAAAATTAAATACTTATCTTGTCAATTAATTTATAACACTTTTCGTTTGCCTATTAGAATTTTTCACTGCAAAACTGTTAACACAAATTACTATTAAAAATGTTTGTTTACTTTGATATGTCAAAATAATGTCAATCAATTTTGTCACCTAATGTACTAGATTAGCGAGTATGTTTAATGCAGTTTCCTAATTAGTATCTAGTAGTGTATAATGATTTAATTCCGAAAACTAATTAGTATACATGAGATGACAAAATTGAATCAATAATTTCAAGAAATTTTGTAAAACAAATTCTTCTTTTTCTACCTGGCGAACGAATAACATCATAAAATAAATCATAAAAATATTTTAAAATAAAATTGTAAAAATTTGAATATTGGTCAATTATTACCTGCAATTAAGTTTATTGCGGTTGCTTATTGGAGAGAAGATCACAGCCGAGTTGAACAAATAGAATTATTGGGTCGAGACATAACTTCTGGCGTTAGTAACAACATTTTTGACGAACACACGGCGTCTACACTATGCAAATTTGCTGATATTTTCTCTCATGAGATTAAATTTATCAATTTATGTGTAAGTATATTATACAGATTTTGCAATTCTCAGCAAATTATCAGGAGGCTATTTTACGAAAAATTTATCATGAAATTTGTACGAAATGTCAAATTAAAATGCACTTTTAAGGTTATGTCTTTCATTTTTTTCCTACTGTTGAGACGTAGGTTTATAGTTGAATAAACAAAAAAAAAAATTAATGGCATTTAATACTGAAAATACCGTAAAATTAATTAATATGTACAGAAATTACGAATGCTTATGGAAAATATTTTTTATAAATTTTTTGACAGTATTCACCGAATTTTATTTGACAATTGAAGAAAATTATCATGAGAGTAAAATGCCCAGTTATGATAATTTTTTAACAAATATTTATCAATACATTGAAAAAAACACACACATACATAAAATTTCATGAGAGAAAATATCAGCAAATTTGCATAGTGTAGACGCCGTGTCAGGTAAGTACCCTTCTTCTCAAATCAACATAATGGCCCATTCCACACGTAAAAAAAAAAATGCCGGATTTTTCTTCGTTTCTTTCCCCGTTTACCTATGATACAAGTTTTAATTGCGACTTAAACAAATTTTCTGTTCAACCACACAACTCAAACATAAATGAAATAAAAAATACTTCAAGGACATTTTTGACTCATTTTAGTTAAAATTTTATTTAAGAGAGAGCAGAACAAAACATTGGTTTAAAAAAAATGCCAAAATACAAAAAACTCTCGTGTGGAATGGCTGAATGAAATGAAAATAAGTTTACGCATACAGGCATAAGTTGCAATTGGTGCCAATAGTAGAAGATTTTACGTATGAACGCAAAATGTATGTAATGTTGTCATATAGTGCATATACGTCTAAATAGGCTCATTGATCTGCATCAGTTCAAATTTGTTGTGGAAAAGCTGACACAAATTTTTTTGATTTGGAATCTACATGAACAGACCGGATCAGATAGAGCATCAAGAAACACAGACCAAACCAAAATTCTCAAATTGGGGTACTCTAAAATTATGTTTTATATTCAAAATATAAAATCCCCCAAAAATTGGTATTGTGAACAATTGCTGAACTAGTTTTAATAAGAAGTTCTTCTTCAATTGCTATAACATGAAATAGATTTCGTTCCTTCCTCCAATGTTTCGAGATTAGTAAATCAACAAAGTTCAAAATATTTAATCTGTTACTACTTCTAATTCTAACTTGCTACTTTATTTTATAGGGTAAGAGTAAGGATGTAAATGTAGGGGGATGGTTTTCGATGTGGTGTCTGTCTATGTGTCGATCTGTGGCCTCTCTGCAGCTCAGACTCTCATACTTGGGAAATTTTAATTTATCGTGAGATCCAAATGGGGTTTTAGTGGAGGTCGGCCGACCGGGTGCTGCAGCTTATATAGAAGCTCCCTCGTTTTCTCGATGTTCTTTTCAGTGATTGTGGAAAGTACCATTTGCGAATGAATCGTTTGAGAGCTGGAGGATTTTGGATTGTATGTGTAACGGGGCTGGTCAGGAAGTGATGTTTTTTGTTTCGTTTTTGGTGGGAACTTGTTCATGTTTGCGGGATGCAGCATTTGAAAAAGACCTGGTTGGCGTGGTAATGTTCCGGGTTGGGTTTGAAAGCGGAATGGTTCCTGTTAATGTTCTGTTGGTTGGGCGAATATGTCGAGCTTTGTTAAGAAACTTTTTCGTAGGAACTTTCTAATTTTTTGCTAGAGTGTTTTGTATATTATGGGATTTCACATATTTTCGTTGAATCTGGTCGGAAGTGAAGATAAAAAACTGCTTTTACCAACATTCGTGGTTGTTTGAGATTGTGAGAATGCACAGCAGACACACATAAACGCAACTCTTGAGGTGGCATGGGGTTTTAAAATTCCTTCGTTGCCTTTAGTCGCCGTAGTATTCAAGTACAGTGATGTCGTGATTTTCTTACATTCGTGGTGGAGGAGGGTCAGATGTTGGCCAAAACGTCAATTAACCTTTGTTTTTACTAAGCAACAAAAAATACATTTTATATTTTTGAACATTTTATACTATGCCGTTCATTAGCTAGAAGCAAGCTCAAGCTTAAACATCTAAATGTTGATCGTTTTGGGGTATTTTTCCGTACCACAGTTCACATTTTTGAGTTAGGGTATTTTGCAAATTGGTTGTGACATTACTTACCAGTCTTTTATGACGCACTTCTAAAAATAAAAATAATACCTAGAAATTACCGTTATGATAATAACCTCAATTAAAAAATATTTGTCATGTTCTTAAATATTTGTTCCCACCCACCACATAACCTCACATTTCCATTGCATACCATTTCCCAAAAAAATTTGTAATATTTGATTGTCATAAACAATACCACATTTAATTAATAAAACAAAATAATTTTTTTAACATAAATCCAACATTCCCGAAAGCTCCTTGTGCCTATAAATAAATACATATTTGTTTTGTTTTATATAAAATTTTCATCTAAAACGTCTTAACATAATAAATTCTCTTATATACGAGTAACAACAATCCCGCGTCGCATCTCTTCAAAATGATTAAATCAAATAAATGAACGTGTATATGTGTTTTGTGCTCCTAAATTAAATAAATAAATAAATATTAATATTCGCTATATAAATTTAATTAGTTTAATTAATTATTTATATAATAATTATTATATTTATATGTAAAGTACGTATAGTTAATAATTTACATTAAATTAAATTTATTTTTATTAAAATTACATTTTTTTGCATTTCTTATTTATAATTTTATATATAAAATTGTTTTATTAAAATTAATTTTTGTTGCTCTTCAAGATTTCTATAATATAATTTTATTTTATAGGAAGGAATATTTTTTTTTTAATTTAATTTTTTATTTTTTTTTTATAAACTTAACTTTTTTACTATAAAAAAGTTTGTATTCTTTTGTTTAGTTTTTAAATTCTTTTTTGTTGTTTTTGTTTTATAATAATTAACAATTATATATTTACTTTCGATATTATTTATTTTATATACATATAAAATAACTTTAAGTTGAAATGATTTTCTTTTTTTTTAAAAAAGATTTTTAATTATAAAAAAATATATTTTTTATAATTGTTTTGTTACTAATGAATATTTTTTTTTTTTTGATAATTCAAGAAATAATGGAAAGGAAATAAATAAGAAATTTTATTTAAAACAAGTTTTGTAATTTGTTTAAATTAAATTCTATATAACAATTAAATAAATGAAGGCGCGTGTTTTGTTTGATTTTATGTTTTGGTTTCTTGAAACTATTTTTTTTTGTTTTGATTTGAATGTTTTAAGTTTTCACGTTTCATTAAAATTTTAAACGGATTCTGTGACTGCAGTAGTTGGATAATTTTATGCATTAATTAATTAAGATGGTTTATAATTTATAAGCACATAAACTAAATATAATTATTAGACTCTCAACGCTATATGAAGGCAACCACAAAAATTCTGAACTGGCTTATGAAACTTTTGTTCCGTATGAGCGTTACACTGTAAAAATATATTTTTTAATGAGACAGATATATGGAATTATAAAAAGATAAGAAGTGTTATCCCTTTCTAAACGTATATATTCGTTTCCGCTATTTTTCAAATTATATTTTTTTCAATTAATTCGAACCGTTTTCAAAAGGTGGCTCTGACTATAATAATTTTTTTATAGTGACAGCTGATTTCCGAAACATCGGAGATAGATTAGATATCTGCCGTTAACATTCAGAATGTATTACCACAGACAATCAAAAAACAAAATATTGTTGATTGTATGCGGCTATTTACAGAAAATGAAATCGCAGTTTGAATTTTTACGTTTAAATAGGATGAAATATCACTTTTAGGTTGTCTCTGGTATTATTTTGAATTTCATATACAAAACGTGTTTTTACCGTGTTGAATATGTCGGATTTTGTGATAACTAAACAGCATATGCCGGAAGTGTTAATTTTTTGTTTTAATTGAAATAAAGTGCAGCTGAAGCACAACGAATGCTTGTGAAAGTTTGCGGTGACAATGCTCCAACCGATAAATCTTGTGGAGAATAATTTCCACGCTTTAGAAATGATGATTTCACTGTTGAAGATTTGCCTCGCTTGTCCCAGCCAATTAAAATTCCTAGACGATGAATTAGAGGCATCGATGAAAATCCAAAATAAACGCAGGAGGAGCTGCCGGTACATTGAGGGTGACACAACAAAAGTTTCCGTACGATTGAAATCTATGGACATGATTAAAAAACAAGGCAATTGGGTTCCTCATGAATTGAAACCAATAGACGAGGCAAAGCGATTTCTTTCTTGCGAGCAGCTGCCTCAAAGGCAAACAAGAAAAAGTTTTTTACATCGGATAGTGACTGGTGGCGAGAAGTGGATCTTCTACGATATCCAAGAAAAAATAATGCTAAGCTTTGCCCGGCCAATCGTTGCCACCGACCTCTTAACATCAACACCCAAGATGAACATTCATGGTTCGAAGGATATCATGTGTATCTGGTGGGACCAAAGAGGCGTTGTGTACTATGAGCTTCTACGACCAAGCACAGGTCTCCAGTTCACTTCTTTCGCAGATATTGAAAATAGGCTTCAAACTTCGGTCGCCTCAAAAGACGAAAGGTTTCGAAAATTGCCTGAGAGGTGGGAAAAGTCGTAAGTAGCGATGGACAATAATTTAATTAATCTGCTAATTTATTTTATTTTAAAATAACTGCATTTTTAAAATTAAAAATACGGGTCGAATTAATTTGTACTCCCAATATAAAATATTAAAAACAAGTGAAAATCGTTAGGTAAAATTTCTTCGAATGAGTAATTCCTTGTAATGTCATATATTCTTCCAATAACTAGTACCTTTCATTATCTTCAGATGACAGCTTTTTCGCTAATTTGAATTTTAACTATTAATATAAAGGTACCTACTTAGGATTGCTCTAAGATGTGACCAAGAAGAAAAAAGCCATTTACACTGATTATTAGACTTTCTATTTGTCATGTTCCAGTTGTCTCCCCAATGCCTAAATTTTTGAGCATCCCTACGGCCATAATGATATTAGTCGAAATATAAATTACTCATACAGGTGGTATCCCGATTCAGACAAATTAAATTAGAACGGCAATGGTGGAAAACGATTGAGCATAGAATATACACAGTTTAATATTTAGTATCAAAAGCTATTATGTTGTGTGAGCTTTCTTGATATTGGTCGTAGTATAAACTACTCGATCAAGTGAAATCGACATGCGGTACTTATTAAATAAAAAATTGAGAATTGCAGAAATCGCTGGGACATAGCATAATATAGACAGTTTAATACTTAGTACATAGAATTATTATAACCTCTTGATGACGACTTAAGGCGCCTTTATGGTTGGTGTTCGTTTGGTCATTTTTTCGACTAATCATCTCACAAACGAACGAACACCAACCATAAAGGCGCCTTTAGAAGAATCTCTGTGAAACTACTCAAAGAGGTGAAATCTGTGCAGCATACAAATTAAATAAAAAATTGAAAATTGGGAAGACCGCTGGGACCTGGCATATAGATTATTTAATGCTTGGAAGGTAGAGCTATTCTAACCTTTGATAACGTCTTAGACAAATTTCTGTCATCTTCGAGATATTAGGCGAAATATAAATTACTCAAACAGTAGAAATCAGCGTCATACATATTAAATTAAAAATTAGGAATTCGGGGACACATTTAAATATGGCATATGGACCAAAATAATGAGTTCTTCTCACTTGAAACTATTTTATTGACTTGATAACATATCAAAATATTTCACTCAAAGTTCTTATTACAAAATGCTTATTAGAAATTAGGTTAACAGTGTAATTCTAATACTTAAATACTACAAATCCAATAAGAAATTTTTAATACAGAACATGTATTATTAATTACACTGTTAAACCAAAATTTTGGAGTAAGGTATTTGTAAGCAATTGACTGCTTGAAAATATCCCACAAATTTTACAATATCCAGCGGCCCTATTCCTGAATACGATAAGAAAATGAAAGTATAAGATTCCTATTCAATTGTAAATAAGAATCGTACGAATCTGATTTAATTCAAATATGAATTTTGTACTTTCGTTTTCGTATCGTATTGAGGAATAGGGCACCAGAATTCTTCTAAACTGAATTTACTCAAACCAATAAAAGCGATTAGATTTGCGAGTGCGAAAAATGATACTTATCCCCTAGATATAGAAAAAAGCCATTTCTCTCCTTACGAAAATGGCTCTTGATTCATTTGATTCTGTCAACGTAAGGCTAACATTTTGACATAGTGGAATTTTCTGACAAACGCTACGATATCCAGAGAATTTTTGTTTCCCAATTGTTCCACATTCTTTTATATTTATATTAATTTATTCTATTCAGAGTAACCTCAAATGTGATAAAAAAATAATATTTAATTTTTGCTGAAATTATAATAGGTAAGGAAACATTTGAGTGAAATTTTAATTAATTTTGGAATAATTATCCGATCGCCTTATCGTTTGAGTTACTATCTACTTAAAAATTAAGGTATTTCCGCTAATTACATATTTAATTTATTAATTTTGCTCATTGCTTTTATTTCACTCATAAATTAATTTTATCAATGGAGGTCTCACTGAGTGAAATTTTTAAATATTGATTATATCAAGAACAAAATGCAATTATTAATTAGAGCGCTTAAACGGAAAATAAAAAATTTCGAGTAGAACTTTTAGTGACTTTTATAAGAGTGAAATATATTGGTAATATACCAAAAAAGTGCAAATTTGTATAGTTTAGTTGAAATTTTGTATATATTTAGTAGAATATAAAATTATAATGTTAAAATTTATTTTTATGAAGGAGTTAATTTTTATTTCACTCAAAGCTTTACATACTTAGTTTATGAAATTTCTTTGTGGTTACAAAAGCATTGATATCCAAAACATTGGAAATATTGAGCGAATATTATATTCAAATGTTAAACTATTTTGTGAAGGTGTGTGAGTGAAATTTAAAACCTGGTAGTTTCACAAAGGAGTTTGAGTGAAATTTAAAAAATGCAGAGAAATCCATTGAGTGAGATTGAAGTGATGGAAATATTTTGAAAAAGCATTTGAGTGGAATTTAAAAATTTCGAGTAATAAAATGTATAATGAGTAATTTTTTAATTTCCTCGCTTGTGGTTCCTAAACTAAAAATTAGTTTTGTCGACGTAAGTGTGGATGAGTAAAATATTTAAATATTTTTAATCAAAATAAAAATTGTCAGATATGTAAATTACTATTTTGAAAACAAATAGTGAAATATTAAATTGAAAACTTTTGTGAAAGCGTTTGAGTGTTTCGGCGTATTAAACATTTTTTTTTACTCATTGCTTTAGTTTTAATCATACATTAGTTATGTCGATGTAATCGAAATCGATGTGGTTGAGTGAAATATTTACATATTGCTTTTATCAAAACAAAATTCCCGGTTAGGTCACAATCTTAAAAAATTTAAGTGAAACATAAAATGTCGAAAACATTTATAAATGCGTTTGAGTAGAATTTCACAAATTCACGTGGTTGTGATTTATTTTATAAAATTTTAAATATTATGCAAAGTTTTATTTTATGGTGAGTGGTAAATGTTGGTGGTATCAAATTAAAAATGAAAATTAAAAAAAAAATTAAGGCAATTTTGAAAACGTTGAATGAAATTCAAAATTCAAAAGCTACAAATTTTTTTGTTTAAAGCGTTTGAGTGAAATATAAAAAATCTTAAATAAAACTATTTAGCTTAACCAATAAAATTAATTTCTTTTACGATAACGAAGAAAGGTACATCTTTCCTTCTTTTGGAAATTGCTTTTGGCTCGCTTGCTTATGTGGACCTATCATTTCCACATAATGAAATTTACCGACAATTCGAATTAAATTTTATTCAAACCAATAAAATCGTCTTCATTTACCACAACTAAATAGGATATTCCAACTCTCTCAGTAGAACTAAAAAGGATGCCCTTACTTTCAATTTGGAAAACGGAGTCATTTTATTGTGTTATCTTATTCGATTTTTTCGATAATTTTCTCGATTTTAGTAATTTATTCTACCCGACGAAATCGATTTACGAGATCAAAATTCACAAATATCCCATTTTTATGGAAATATCCTTTAGCTTTTCTTATTGTCTTATCTGTCTTCTGACTATCTGTCTAGTAACTTTATACTTCAAATCTTAAGTAAAAATACTTAAAAATGAGAATTTTCCGGGCTATTATGCAGAATGCAAAATATTTTTTTCGAGTTTATTTTCTAGTTTTCACTCAAAATTCTTATAGGAATATTTTAACAATGTATTTACTAATATGTATTTGTTTATTTTTGTTATTTGGTATATTTCACTGCCATTTTTATTTCTCAAGATTATTTCTTACTTTTTGTGGTTTTTGGTTTAACAGTGTAATTCTTAATACATGTTTTGTATTAAAAAATTTCTTATTGGATTTGTTAATGTACACGGGATGTTTGGCGGGACTCTCTTGGTAAATCTAAATGAGTCAGGCAATGAAGTGAACGAGTCATTGCCGTCTTAGAACCAATACAAGTTCATCGACTGTTCTCCAGAATAGGGACGGCTAAAGCGAGCTTCTTAATTGCATCAAGTGGTTCACTATATAAATGTGTTTAAGCTAGAGCTGGATGCCTTAAGACACCAATATGTGACCCGCACATGTAACAAGCAGGTTAAGGGCGGACTAAAACCTTCTGTCATAAAAATCAGTAGGTTATGAACCAACAAAAAGGCCTCGTATTTCCATATTAGGTTTATCACAAACACGACCTCAAAAACAGTACACCATCAGAAGCGGCTATCAGAACGAAGGAGAATATGTAGTTGACTTCTCAATAAGTGACGCGTGTAGCACCGTGCCATCGACCTCCGCTCGCTCAATATGCGGTCAGACGACCGTTAATGTTCATCCACCCGCCGAAGATAAATCACTTGATGTCAAAGTTTTGTTCTTTTTCGAGTTGGAAGAAGTCACCAATAACTGGGTAATTTTATTGCAAAAAATCTGTAAGAGTGCAGAAAATACATCATACATCGGTCTTAACAATTTGATCTTCTACAGTAGCGATAATTGCCAATGCGTCACGTAATCTGGCCATAATGTACAATTTAGTTGTATCAAGTACGCATTTCACATAAGAGAATTCACAAAATAACCTAGAGATCGAATGATGAAAGAACGACAACCCAAATAGATGACGCCATGGTATCTAAGAGATATTCCACCACCATATCTGACGTTAGGTCTTACAGAGGTGTCGACATGGATAGCGATCATTTTTCTTGTCATGTTCACATATAAGTGTAAAGTATCATACATTCAATTTTCAAGCACTTCACTGCAAAGTTACCAATCAGTTGTCACCATATGCTGTTTAGTTATATTTAATATAACTAAAGGTATATTTAATAAATCAGGCCAAATGCATGGTAATGTAGTTGCGATATCATTATTTCTGTTCCTATTTATTCAGTGGTATTGTGCCTCTTCCCTGTTCTTTCTTCAGTCGAAAGAATACCGACCTGAGAAGCCAATTCAAAGTAAGAGCCTTTATGTTTTCCGCTATTTTGGGTATGGTAGAGATAATTATTATTAAATACCCGTTTTTCTTATTCTTCCTCGGCAGTATCTTGCACTCGACGTTCGTTTTGCCGCAGCAGACGATGGCCTATTTTTCTCAATCGTCTCGTTTGAATAGTTTCCAAAGGGACCTAGAAACATAGTTGATGTTATTCGTCCTTGGTTCTGCTAGCTGCTTCAGCACTTCAGAGTAATTCTTTTGTAATCTTTGGTTCTTCGACTATTTCCAAGAGAGGATAGTATACATTATCCCGTTTAGAACGGTTTTTAGGGTTGGACACTTTTATTCGGCTTGATTGCCACTTATTCTGACAATCCTGTTCTTGCTTTTAATTTTATTGTGCCAAGTTGTCGTTGAACGAAAGAGCCGATCTTGCGGCTCTGGCATTTTATGGCCTTCTTTTCTTCTTATCCGTCTGATTAAACAAGATGAGTCAGAGCTGTCATAGTCCATAGTGTCCTAAAAACGGTCGTATATGTAGCACACAGGGCCGTGTGCTTGATCTCCAGAATTGGTGCTTAGCTACCCTATAGTAAATTTAATGAGCTTGGAAAATCCATGAAAATACCATCTTTTGATAAAGTAAGGCTATTTGCAACAAAAGAATTTGCGTTTTTTTGAATTTTTATCGGTTTTTATCGAACTTTTCTCAGGTCTCTTTACCCCACAAACCAGGACTGGGTTAGCTCTAACCGTGAAACCAATCGCTCTACTCTCTTACTACACTCTAAAGGTATGGTAAGCAAAATCCTGTGCATCCTGTGGGCACTCAACAGCTCAAAGAAATTAAAATCCGCTGGCCGAGACTAAATCGCCATAATAAATGAGGATACGTCAAATCGAAACTATATTTTATACTCTAGATAAAATTGCACAATATATTAGTTGTTTCCTTAATTTTTAAACAAAACAATTATAGGATAAATTAGCATATTGTTAAGAAATGGCTCAGGTTAATTTAAATTGACAATTTTCCAGAAGCATGTCCAAAATTTATATTAGATCCCATTTTCATCATTAATCTGAGTTCAATCCTCTTTGATTGAAATGACATAATTCTATTGCAAACAAGCAGCATAGTTGCTAAAACGGAGTACCTCTCTACAAATTTCCCAAAATCAAGATCGATTGCAGTCATTTCTTTACATTCTAAAATATCCTCTCTCAAATTTTTTATCAAAACCGCTCGAGCTAACTTTTTTCCACCTAAACATTTCTGAACCCCCTAAATAAACTTTCTCGAGTTTAGAGCTCATCACAATCTATTCTTAGCACTCGACCAACCACCATATCGCAATCGATCCCTAACATTAGAAAGGCTTCATCCGAGCAATTTTTATCTAAATCGATTGAGCCGAAATAAATTTGATTAATTCAGAAGTCGGACCTCCAATCGTTTGGTAGCATCCGAAAACCCTGTACCGCCAAATTTTAACAAAATTCAACATTCCAAAACGTATAGTGCAGTATTCCAAAACATGGTACAACATAATGCAACATCACGCAACATGATGAAACATCATGTAACATTGTGTATCATGGTATAACATCATTCAACATTGTGCAACATAACGCAACATGATGCAACATGGCACAACATCATGCAACATGGTGCGGCGCAACATGATAGCTTATCCAGGAAATTATAAATGAAGTATCCAGAAATGAGAACTTGTAATCGCTTCCTTGCACTCGAAAACCCTGTTTCGCAACATTTTGTTAAAATCGTACAAGCCAAATAAAATGTTCAAAGGCTTTAAGTCCTCCGCTCTCACCGGATGACCCTCTAACAATCGTTTTTTGGTACTCGAAAACCCTCCTCCAGCAAATATTATAAAAATCATGCAAGCCGAAAATAAAATTAAAGAAGGGACCCAAACCCCACCGAACGACCATGTGAACGAATTTTCCCGAAATAATTGGCATAATCGTGACTCATAATCGTCGTACGATTTTTTTAACACCGTACAGTTTCGTGTTAATTTTCGAAAATAAATTTCAAAAGCGCATTTAAATTATGTAGTAAACTTCCATTCTCAAATCGCATTTCCGTACGCAAAGCACGTTACACCAATTTTTCAATAAGAAAAACACACGAAAGCATTTCGTTGAGATTCAAAAATCCAAAATTTATTATGTTCGTTGATTGAATTTTTTAAACCAACTTTTTATGTAGATTACGATATAAAAAGTTTATCATCCTCACTCGCAAACACGACAAAAGGATTAAGGTGTTTTAGTTAACATGACACGCACAAAAAAACCATTACAATTCAGTTCCCACAAGAAATGCGTTCGATCAAAAAACCATTTATTATTTGGAAATACCTACAATTGTTACTTGCTCCGTACATGGCACCCAAATGATTAACACCATTCACGTATTTTATTCCTAAATTATGCACATAAAGAAAAACTTTAAAACCGTTACAAAAAAAAAAAAAACTTCTTAGTACGCTGTCGTACCCCATACAACAATATTCTTTGTGTTACGTCACGTTCCGCACAACCTTTTTATTGGCCATAAATCTTTTGAAAGTGTTTATATCGAGAGGAGGAACCAAAAGGCGAATGGAACCACAAAACCATAAGATGTTGGAACAGTACAATGGATAAAAGATGACTTAAAGTGAACTTGGTGCTAGTGCAATATTCCGAACAGTACATCAAATAAAAATTTCCAAAATTGTGTCGTAATCATTTTTATTGTGAAAATTAAATTTTCACAATAAAACTTTTAAATAAATATAAATAATTTCATTTTTTTCACGAATGGTAATAAAAAATTTTTCTATGTGTATATTACGGTATTCAGAAAATTTTCGTATATTATTTGAGACGAGTTGAGATGCTTGCGAGTTGATTCCCGCATATACCCAATGTTAAGGAAACGTAAAATTTTCGCAAAAAGAAAATTTTCTGTAACAAAATAAAATTTGCATAAAAAATGCGACTTCATTATTTTTAACTTCATTTTGTTCATACAAAACAAGCTTTTTTCGCATATACATATATAGCAATGTACACAGGGTATGTATTGCTCAAAGATGTGGGAAAATATATTTATGAGCTTTTTTTCATACTTTCTTGTGCTGAGCGAACATGAAACTTTTTTTTTTTTTTGCTACACAAAATTTACAACCAAAGCAATTTAAACTGAAGGAAGTTTTATGTGCTCAGTGTACGATGCTCGATCGTTGTTACATCCTATACATGCATACTTACGTAAGTAAATAGTTGTTATGCATACGGTACTTATTTAGCGTTGGAGCATCGTCTTGTTGCAGGTACATTGTGCATGTATAAAAGTTCGTGATGATAAATGAGCTTTTGCGTTATTGTTAACAGAAGGTGTTTAATTGTTTGAACAAATTTACTATCTAAGCAGTGGTCTGCATAATTGAGAATTAATTGGTTTTCTTTCGTGATATTACTCCTTGTAATAGATTTATGTGCCAAGCATCTTTTAGCGATACTAAATTATTACTTATAAGGATAAAATGTAACAATATGCTTCGGTACAGGTGGATATTCTCACTTCGGCTTGATGTTAAATTTATTACCCGAGCCACGTTGGTTTTAGTTTATTTTTGCTTTTGTATTATTTGTCCAATTTCCGTCAAAAGCCAGTGGGATCTCTTAAGTTATGAAATAAGCTGAAGTATGAAATTTTATCCGTCTGGGATGTGGAGAACCAACAAACATGTAGTCTGCATAGCACCACCCAGAGCGATTTTTTAACAACGGCTTTTTTGACTTCAGCATCGTAGCGAACGGTAGAAAGAGAAGAAGAAGTTCTTTTCGCCGGAACGATTCAATTTATTGATAACGCAACTCGTTTCGTACAATATTTCAGAGTCAACAGTTTTCTATTTTGTTCGCTGAGGCAATGCTATTCCTATAACTGCAGACACTTTGGCAAAACAATTGTATGATTCCACCAGGACCCTGGGGGCCGGTCTTAGATACGGTATCAAGAAACAATCCACTACTTTAGGTCTTAAAAGTGGTACCAGCAATAATCCTTATTGATAAATGATAGAAGACGGTATTTTCGACACCAAACGCCGCCAAATATTAGAAAACACAATCAAAATCAGCTTCCATTGCAAAGAGTAGTTTATTACAGAATTTGGTTGTTCCTAATGCTCATTAAGATAACACAATTTCAATTTAATTTAGATGTTGGAACATTTAAGGAAATTCCCATTTGCAATTAAATTTAAAAAAAAATATATCTTTACAACGGGTTGGGGTCGTTGCCTGACTTTCCCTTTTTACAATTATTGGTTGAGGGGCGTCGGTACTAAATCCCGAATTATAAAAGATTGAATTATTAAAATACCGACACTAAAAATCCCGACTTTGAAAATCACGACTTTTAAAATCCCGAAATCAATATTCTGACTTTTAAAATCCCGACTTTCAAAAGCCCGATATTCAAAGCTCATTTTTTTTATTTTTTTATTCGGGTGCCCGCGGGCTGGCATTTTGAAATGCAATAATTATAGAGGCTAACGGCATCGATAACTCTCACGTTCAGTAGGCTCCGACGGGCTTTAGAATTGAACTTCGGGGGACAATCTAGAATCTATTAATGACACCTGCTCTAGTAAGTAGGTATAAAAATTATTAAATAGTAAATTTTGTTTTTTTATTTATAATAATTTTCTTTTTTCTTTCTCATTTTTATGAAGAAGTCAGTCTTTTTTGGCCGATCTTGGTTAGGCTTTTATTTACCTTCATTTCAATTACAAATTATTTGAAGATTTAATATGCATCTCCTTCAATTAAATTTTTATATAGAAAATCGGGATTTTGAAAATCGTGATTTTGAAAATCGTGATTTGAAAGTCGGGATTTTGAAAGTCGGCCTTTTGAAAGTTGGGATTTTGAAAGTGAGGATTTTACAAGTCGGGATTTTGATTTCGGGACTTTGATATCAGGATTTTGAAAAATCGGGCAAGCGACTCAAACCATGGTTGAGGAACGGCCAAGTTTAATTGATCAGGCCCAATTCCAAAAATTAAGAATAATTCACATTAAAATGCAATTCATATCCAATAACCCAAATTTAACCAAGTTCGACCAGAAAAAGACCGAATTCTTAATAAAAATGAAGATAAAAAAAAAATAATACAAAATTTTTTAAAAATCCATACTTTTATCGGGATTTTTAAAGTTACAACAAAATCGGTATTTTGAAAATCACTTGGCTCTTTCAAATTCGCAGTTGTTAAAGAGTTCCAGTACCACAAAATGAAAAAGATGTTCAGAGATTGCATAACTTGTGGCTATTATTGTTAACGGAACAATTTAGCAAAATCACGAAACCATTGGGTTTGTTGAACAAAAATGTCAGATTCCAGTGGGTACAAATTTATTAAAAAACTCATTTCAGAACTTCCACCTCACCTTACGTTAACCCTTCAAATTAACAAATAATTAACAACAAATCAGCATTTGTTGAAGGTTCGACAAGGTGCCTTAAGATCTATCATCAGAACGTGACCAACACACGCAAAAAGTGGGTTGAAAGTGGGTTGAGCGGTGGAACTATCACAAAACTCATCAAATTATGAATCCTATTCGAAGGGCTTGGATTTATATTTCGGATTCATCACAACAACGACCTCAGGAAATGTACGGACAACGCTATAAAAATGGGGACCTGGAAAATGCTAAGCTTTCCAAAACCTGGAGATCTCCACAAGTTTTCAAACCAAGTGAAAATTTACACACTTAACGTGATACAGTACAAAAGCTCAACTTACAAGTCCAAGATCATGTGAGTTCGATCTGTACTACCACCAATGGTTACACTCTTTACAACAGCGGCCCACAGCATAGAAGTGAATTTGGAGCTGTGACGTAGTGTCGCAGTGCTCCAGCTATTTCATCAATAAGCTAAATTTTAGATGATCGTCAAAGATGTATGATCTAATAGCGGAGAGTATAGGGGCGATTCACACGCCCCAAAGCTTTAGCTTTAGAAGAGTGTTTAGCAGTACGCTTGTAATCTGTTTTTTTATATCTTGCTCTGCAAAATTCTGCTTTTTTAAATCCCACCTTTAAAATCAATCTGTTTAAAATCCCGATTATGCTGAAATCTTATAAAATCCCGCCAAAAATTGGAATGTTTTTAAGACATTTTAAAATATTTTTTTATTTTTTATTAAGAACTCAGCGATTTCTTGATTGATCTTGGCTAAATTATGGGATGCGAATTGTATTTTAACACGAATTTTTGGGATTTAGCGCTGCTAAATGTAACTAGTCCACTTCTTAAAAATTTATGATCAAATTTCGAATGCACAAATGGATTGCGATTTTAACGCCGATTTATCGTGACGTTCTGGAATCAAATTTTGATTGTATTAATTAAAACTTGGCCATGTTAAAACCAATAATGGTAGTATTTGATATATCAGTATAGTTTGGGATTCTAATACAAATTTTGAACGCATTTATGGAATTTGGCATTGCTTAATTAAATAAGGCTATTTCTGCTTCTTATTGAATTTAACTTCGAAATTTCCGAACCAGTTATGTAAAATTCTAATCCAGCTTGAGCCGGAACCACTATTTCATGCATTTACTTCATTGTGCTGATATTGGAATTTTGAAATTCGGGATTTTGAAAAGTGGGCTTTTGATTTCGGAATTTTGATTTGGGAATTTTGAAATGCGGGGAAACGTCCCCAACCCAAATGATTTCTACAATTATTTATTAATTCACCTAATACTTACACTAATTTACAATTTTTAATAAAAACCACCTTGACTGTGTTCGTTGCACCCGTATTTAAAACGATCGAATATTCTAGACTCTTCTGGGTGTATACAGAAGTAAAATTCTCGGTGGTTCTGTTCTAAAACTATTATACCCTGCAATACCACCAAACTTTTATACACCATCCAATCACACAACAAAATGTCTTAATTTTCTAAAATTTTATTGAGCCAGTTTACTTGACTAATTGTCACACCCATGCTCAATTAATTGCGCATCAAACCAATATGCGAGATCGAAACAATATTTTTTTAATGCAATTTTCAAAAAACCCTGTGTTCATATATTAATATTTTATATAACTGCTGTGGACAATTTACTCCTTGGTCAAAAATATATGGAAAAACAAAAATGGCCGAGATATCAATTACATGTGTTTAGGTAAATGGATGTTATTCGAACGATTCCGAGATTGACAGTTTGAGCCTGTTTTTAACATACATATATGTTACGACACCTTGAGGGGTCATACCATTGTTTCATATATGATTTAGTTTTTGAGGTTTTAATTTCGTTACCACCGAAATGCTTTTACTGATGGCATTGCCATCTGTTCTCGAGCATTTGACACTAAGATTTTTTTGTGAGTGTGAACTGGCCTTTATACTCTGGTTCTCGTTTTGCACACTCCTATAGTATCACGAAAACGTCGAATAATTTTGAAGAATATAGAAGAATATATTTTTGGTACGTTTTCGTTTTGGCGTGTGGATAGATGTGCGGTGTAAAAGAGTAGGCGAGTGACGCGCACGAAAGAACCAAGATATTATTCTAGATTTTTGTTTGGGTGCAAGAATTTTTTTTGAGTCTAGTTTTGGATTTTAGAAATACAAGTCTAGTTTTTTTTTTTATATATATGTATATGTAAGTCAGTCGAGTTTCTTTTATTTTAAACCAAAATTGAAGTAATGACTTTGTTAGAATAATTTAAATTTGAGTTTGAGTCGTGCTATTTTATAATCAAAGAAAAAATCACTTTTTGGTTTGAAATTTGTTTTTGACAACAAGATGTTTGTTGATTTGAATAAATTGAATAAAATAAGACAACGTTTTTGTTTTGTAGGTCTAAGCTCAAAATTTTGAAAATTATAAATAAAAGTTTGTGGTAAAAAATAATAAAAATAAAATTTTCTAATAAAAATTAAAAATTTACAGAATTGTTTTCTGAATTTAAAAAAAAGAATATGGGAAACTAATTTAATTTATATAGTTATCCCATCTTGATAATCTAAATTTTTTTTGGGAGTGCTTGGATATTACGCGTTGATTTCTTTTGGAGCTGCACAGAAACGGTATCAGACCGTTAAATGATGAGTAGCTGTGGTTGTCCCGTGTGCCAAGCATAGACTGCATGTAGACTACGTGTGTTGCTTCCTAACTGTAAATTGCTACCTCATTTGGGTTGCCTAACGGGTTTGACTTAGTTATATCGTTATATCGTGGAGAAAAAAGTCCAACGCAGATAGGTTGCTTGCCTGACTGAACCTCTTCGTATAGGTGAAAAAAACGCCGTAATTCAGCTTTAGTAAAGCCGCCAACACGTGGCTCAAAATTTAATTGTATATTGGCGGGCAAAGCGACCGCTTTTGTATTTGGAACCACAGCGTACTTTTCTTTTTGGTTAACGGCGGGAGGACGCCCAAAGTTATCTTCGATTAAAGGCGGGAGGATGCCCAACAGAATATACAGGTGACCAAACCTTTTGTTTGGCCCTTTATAAACTCCTGTTGGTATCGGTAAAATGCACCCCAACCCTGCGGGTGGTCAGTTGAGGCCATTCTTATAATCTTTTATAGGCAGGAGGACGCCCAACGGTTTTTATTTTCAGTTAAGGCGGGAACACACACAAACCAGTTTTTTAACTCTTTCGACCCCTTTTACCTTGATTTATTTTCTTTCGCTCCGGAGTTTTTCCCGTTTGACCCTTTCCGTTGGATTTAATTTTTTCCCGTTGGACAATTTTTTTTTTGTATTTGAATAATGGAAACCGCACTGCGTATGACCCCTAGCATTTCGTCTTATTTGTTTCTTATCGGCTTCATTTTATTTTTTTTAGTTCCGTTACTAACCTGGTTATTTACCAATTTTTGTTATGTGTTTTTGTGATGGGAGAGAAAATATCATCTAGTGTCGGTTCCGTAGTTACAGGCTATCGCTTTTCACACCCGGTTATTATTATCTTATTTTATTGTTCCTCAAATTTGGGCCAACATAATTTTGGTGTCATTTCAATTTAGTGTCAGTTTTTTTTTGTTTGCTTTTATTGTTATTCTGTTACACGGTGTAGGCCAGGATCCAAAACCCTGAGATCTAGTCGGCAAAATCACCGTGAGAGAGGCCTCTGCATGTTTAGATGAAATGTGTAGATAGCCTTCGTGCCACTCGTAAGATATATTTTACTCACAAATTTATCCAACTTTCCAGTTTTAGAACCCAAAATTATTTAGTAGATAAAAATAAAATCATAATTTTAGAGTTACCCTGTGTTTTCGATTTCATGCGTAAACCAAAACTGAGGAGTGGGTGCGGTTTCGAGAGAATATTATTCTGATGAACCCGGAACTACATTATTTATAATTATATTACACTACAAGTACACTAATTCATTTGTTTTATCACTATTCACATAAAAATAATTTGTAATTTGATTCTAGAAACAATAAGTTCGACTTGATTGACACACAATTGAATTATTTGTTGTTGTATTTGTTGTTGTGGCCGGTGTTTGGCTAGACGTTGTTGGTAATAATGATGATTGTTGTATTGCACTAATTGTACCGCCTCCTATTGTTGATGTTGCGGCCGATGTGGTCGATAACGTTTTTGAATGTTCTAGTATTGCTCCTGATGTTGGATAATTATGATAACTAAGTGGTGTCTCTTTGATTTGAGAGTGGCTCGACATAAGTGCGCCCGGATTTGCGGATGACATGTTGAGCGGATGGAGTAAATGTCATCCGTAGTAATATTGCGAATTATCACCGCCACGGATTAAGGAACGTGGTAGTGTTGTATCTAAATCGTAACTATGTGCTGCGGTGAGCTGTGATTGATTAAATGGGCGGCGCAGTGTACCATGACCTACAATTGAACCGGACAGGTAGTTTTGCGGACCCATAATACCACCACCCGTACTTGGAGTGCGATGAAGTGGTAATGTACCCGTCATATGCGGCTGCATACCAATTTGACCTGTAAAATAAATACGACTATATTTTGAAAATTTGTTTAATATAAAGTTATAGATCAAACTTACCTATCGAATGAGATGGCACCAGAATTGAACCACCCCGGATCGCTGTGTGCGTTGGCATACTACTTATAATTGAACTTGCCGGTATTAACATCGGTGTTGGATGGCTCGCCGTCGTCAGTGTTGATGATGATATGTTACTGTTCAATCCAAAATTGGATGTGGACGTTGAATACGGGCCGAGTGGTAATGTATTATAGGAACTGTAGGTCGGTTCGTTTCGACTTACACTCGATATTTGGATAGGCGCCGTTAAATCTATATCTGCATCAATTTCTGATATATCATCGGTAAATCCGTTCGGCAGCGTTGTTTCACCCGTATTTGATTGATGAATTTTGGGATCGTTCGGTACACTTCTCCGCTGCATCATAAGTCGTCCGATCACAAGCGTCAGGCATAATAAAATCGCTGCAGTCACCGATATAATCAAATATAGGTAAAGCCGTTCTTGGTTTTCTGTAAATGAAATAAAGAAAAAAATAGATTGCTTATCAGTATTTACAAATCGGTCACAAAGCTCCGAAATATTATCAGGTAAAATATCCAAATAAAGTGATCTACTAAATTTTGTGTGCACATTCAAATCATAAATATTATTAACAACTTACTTGAAATGAAATCAACCAAATTAATCCAAAAAATAATAAAACTAAATATAACATCATGCTCGTGTTGAGGATCAACAAAGACGATCGAGCGATTCAAATTGTTGTTGTCTCTAGGTTGGACAACCTTTGGTACTGTAAAAATATTTAGAAATAGAAAATTTTCACGTCATAATCATCGGATTTAAATAGTTTTAGGTGGTGCATTATTTTTTATTAACAGCGGTGACATCTATATTACGACATATTAAACAAATATAATGATCGATGCGCCTAAATGTGTGCAACGTAATACAAAATTTTTATGTATACAGTATTAAATAATATGACGTGGGAAAAACATCTTCAAACCATTTCCGGTTACGGATCATTACATTAAGATTAAGTATTATTGGTTTATTGAATCCGATAACAAAGTTTGTATATATAGACTCGTAATTGCGATGGTAAAATGTATCGAAATATATAAAAATTGGGATAAACTAAAAACTTTATCGAATTTATATCTTTCCGTTTCTCGATATCTATGTATAGCAATTATCCGGAAAAAATGGGATGAATGAAAAGTTGGTTTAATTGATTTTCTTCGTTTGTTTTGTTTTTTCTATTCTTACAGAATGTTGTATAATGGGGGTAGGAAATTAACCACATGAATTTTATATGTGTATGTGAATTAAGGAAAATGGTTATATTTTTATATATAGGAGGGAGTCGGTGGAATATCGGGTGTTATCAATTAAGAACTTAAATATGTAGCAGGTGCGTGCGGGATTCGTATGAACATGAGAAGTCGGAAATGATTGATGCGTATGTATTACGTTTTGTGTATCGTTCATATTAAAAATTTAACGGTTTAATTTGGTGAAAGCTTATTCCATGAACATGGGAATAAATTATAATGAGCAGAGCGCGTGTTAGAAAGTAAAATATAAGTATGATTGAATATTTTGACTTTTAAAATGGGATAAAATAAGATGCACTGATTGTTTGGTGATCTTAATGGTAAAATATTGCCTGTTAGCAGAAAAATCTATAAGTGGAAGTCCATCAAAAAAGTTTGCAAAAGTTAAAACCAAATAAATATTCAAACAAGGTACTCATTTACTCTTATTAATTCTTAACAACTTCGCCATTTGATGATATGCAAGAAACAACTTCAAGTTAAACTTCCTTGTTGGTAGAGGTTCATTTAGTTTGATATTTGATTTGGAAAATTCTATTGTAGAAGACGTAATTAACATACCAGAGGCTCTTTGGATGTTACGCTAGAATTCAAATAAATATAAGTGCTCGTCCGATATCCCAAACTCACTAAATTCAGTTGAAAAAGAACATATCCAGAGAATAAATATGTAGATCGCCATCATAAAGCTACTGTATATGTTCCGCTAGGAGTCGGTGCCTTACATAAAGTTCATCCGTCTTTATTCACAGGCGTTTGTCATGCCTTCTGCAATCTGAACCCTGAACACTTCACCAACAACTGCTTAGAATGTTACTCATAAGAGAGGAAGGTAATTCTTTCCATCTTGTATCAATAAACACAAAACTTATTGAATCCTTCAAGATAGCCATATCGAGTTAGATGGTTATGTCATGTTGAAGGTCCCTACAACTGTACGATTCATAGACAAAGTACTGCAATCAACCATAGTGTTAGATGGGTTATTCTTTAGAAAAAATTTATTTAGGGCTTGTTCGAAATTTATTTGGGGTAGCTGCTCTGTTTTGGATTTTTGAGGGAAATGAAAAGTTATTTGAATTTTTTGGAAGGGTTTAGGACGCTCGAGTGCATGCAGAATGTATACGACCAGGTGGTGAAAGTCAAGGCATTCCACCAGGAATTTTGAATAATATTACCACATGAAGCGCCAATGTTACAATACATCCCATTTTATCATTTTAATTTTCATAAAGGAAGATATTAAATAAATTGTTTTTATTTTCACCACTGATTGCATGTTTGGTTTCAAATAAAAATAATGATTAGCGGATTTTAAAAATTATCTGGAAGAATAATCATCTCCTCGGTAAAATAAATACATTTTAATTAATAATCCATTTCGATCGATCAAATTTTTTCAAAACTCGATAGCTTACAAAAATGCTATCAGCTTTCTATAATAATGATTCTACCAACTTCTATCGACTTTGAATGCTTAACGGTAATAACGAAGATGATCGAATCGAAGCCGATCATAATTCATTCTGAGTTCAGTTTGGACTGCTAATATGTGCCATAATGGTTTCCGCTCCAAATGGGATTTGATAAGCTTCACAATGATATACGCAAGTATGAATGCAAAGTTTGTGGTAAACGTTTCCGGCTGAGCAACCATCTAAGAGCACATTATGTGTGCTTTAATAACCGAAGAGAAATCATTTGAATGTGATTTTGTCACCAGAATTATAATTCACCGAGAACCATTGAGCAGAATTTTTTTTACATTGTGTGAAGAGGAAACTGAAGAATCTCCCTACGTCTAAACTAAAGCTTTTTATACAACCACAGAAAGTGACCGCACGAGCACATACAACTAAATATCAGAGGCTCATTTCATTTTTGAGATAATGTAGGAAATACTGTTTTTAATTTCTTACATGGACCGGGCCGGATCTTAGTTCAGTTCACAACCAAACGATTTTATTGACCTTGAAAAATGTTAAAACTGAACTAACATGACAGACTGACGGTCGGATATCCCTCATCCTACTAATGGGTTATTTTACTGAAATGTTCAAATAGGCTTGAAACGTTTTTTTTTGATAATTTGATTCTACTTTATGGAAAATCTCGAAGAATCACTATAATTTTCGGTCCGAAAAAATTATTAATTTCAAAAAATCGTAAATATAAGTTGTGTTATTTATATTGGAATATGTATCCATATAAAAAATTTATCCCCAAAGGGTTTATAGGTTTTCAAAATAAAATTAAAATGGAACAAAGAAAAACCATTGAATATGAAACTAGCTTTATTTGATAGATAACTTTATGCCATTAAAGTTTGCATATGATTTCAGCCATTTGGCCGCCGCCTGGATGGCGTGATCTGCATGTCTAATTTTCATACACTTTTCGCAGCAATTGCGACCATATCTCGCTAATAACTCGCCGAATGCTGTGTTCCTAATGTTCAATCGGGTCTGGATTATCGGCGTAGACAAGTGACTTAACATATCCCTAAAGAAAATAATCTAATGACCTATACGTGAAATTAGTCTTTCATCAAATATTTCTTTGAGTAAATTAATTGTATCCCGCGCTGTGTGGCATGTTGCACCGTCCTGTTGGAACCACACATCAGCAAAATTTATGCCAGCCAATTGATGGGGTACAAAAAAGTTAGAAATCATGTCCCTATACCGTTCACCGTTGACTGTAACATTCCGCCCATCATCATTTTTGAAAACATATGGACCAATGATGTCCGCCTCAATAAAAAATCTATTGCGACTTAGTTTGAAAAAAGAAGTAACTTCAAAAATAATCGTATGTGGAACGAGTGCAATTACTATTTTAACAGTACGTAATACTTTTTGCCATTGCATTGTTTAATAGTCAAACAATTGGAATTTTATTCATAAATACTTATGGACGTTGTTATATGGTCCAAAGTCGAGCTGAAAAGAGGTAGTTCAATGGAATTGAGATGAAAATTGATAGTGATAGTGATAGTGATAGTGATAGTGATAGTGATAGTGATAGTGATAGTGATAGTGATAGTGATAGTGATAGTGATAGTGATAGTGATAGTGATAGTGATAGTGATAGTGATAGTGATAGTGATAGTGATAGTGATAGTGATAGTGATAGTGATAGTGATAGTGATAGTGATAGTGATAGTGATAGTGATAGTGATAGTGATAGTGATAGTGATAGTGATAGTGATAGTGATAGTGATAGTGATAGTGATAGTGATAGTGATAGTGATAGTGATAGTGATAGTGATAGTGATAGTGATATTGATAGTGATAGTGATAGTGATAGTGATAGTGATAGTGATAGTGATAGTGATAGTGATAGTGATAGTGATAGTGATAGTGATAGTGATAGTGATAGTGATAGTGATAGTGATAGTGATAGTGATAGTGATAGTGATAGTGATAGTGATAGTGATAGTGATAGTGATAGTGAAATTGAAATTGAAATTGAAATTGAAATTGAAATTGAAATTGAAATTGAAATTGAAATTGAAATTGAAATTGAAATTGAAATTGAAATTGAAATATTGAAATATTGAAATATTGAAATATTGAAATATTGAAATATTGAAATTGAAAAAATTTAATATTGAAATTGGAGTTGGCATTGGAATTGGCGTGTTATAGTAGTAGATAGTAAGCTAGCTTTTTAAGTTATTCCTTTTGCCCAGGGATTAATCTTGAACTTATTTGTTTCCCGGAGTAATCTTTTGGACCCAATTTACTGGCTAGATCGGTTACTTTAGGTTGTTCCTTTTGAACTTCGTTGGTCTTCTGTGTTCTGACAGCTTCCACTTTCACGTTTCCGTGGTATCTCATATGGTACCAATTGTGCTAATCCAGAATCTGCTTTTAGTCCTGAATTCATTGTCTTACAATTTATCTCAAAGTTGTCTTCCTCGGCTTCTGTGTTTTCATCAAGTTCTATATATTCTTTAATATACACCTCATAGGATTTTTCGTCAATAGCAAGGAAGAGCATTTGATCTGTTATTCCGAGGTTCTCGGGTTCTCGGGTTCTCGGTCATGTTTTATATGTATATGCTTCTAATTTTCTCAATCCATATTTGTAGGCTTTTCTCCATAAATGTTTTTTTTAATATGGAATACTCTTTCCTGTTTTTGTGAATTGACATTTTTTTGTATCTGAGTTACGGACTCGTTTATAGTTCGGCCGATTTATTTGTATAGACATGTGTTCGAAATATAAATTTTGAATTTCTAATGTTTGATTTCAATAATGTGAGAAAAGAATGAAAAATAAATTTTATAAGTATCAATTGAATAGGGACGAGCAATGTGCAAAATATCTCGAAATATATTTTGCTGAATTGTAAATTTATCACATGTTTCAGAACGTGTTGTTTACATTTTGCTGATTGCATGATTTTATCGTTCTAACTCACATATGGATAAATATCCCAGTGTGCTTAACACAATGCCAGTCGCCATGACCTGACTTTTTCAAGTCAATAATATTATCGGATTGAAACTAATTATTGTGATTCGTCCAGTTTTTCCATCTATATAGTACTGTCAAATTATTAAAATTTATCCACACTCCAGAAACTAGGCTATGAAAGGTGGATGGCCGGGAAGTTGATTGAGTATAAATAACTGATGATAATAGTTGTTGTCATTCAGATTGATGCTAATCTTCTGCTAGTTAAAAGGTTAAAACGGCCAGATCTATACAAAAATGTAAATTAAAAATCAAGGAAGTACTTTCAGTTTTAGATTAACATTTTTTTACACCCATCATTGATGGGACTTGGTCTTTCCAATTAAGGAGAAATTAAGTAAAATACTTAATTTCAAAAAATCATTGTTATACATGAAAGAATTTTTGAGATATATCGTCAACGTTAAAACTTTCCAATATAGACAAGTGGACGGGCAGACATTTCGTCGTTTCTCTACTTTTGCGGTTTATTTGAAAAGTACTTTAAAATTATCGTTAAATTTAAAGCTGCATTGTATTTAAATTCCTTATCAACCTAAATCTTTTATTATGCTGTTTAAAGTGTATCCAATTTCACGTCTCGGTAACCACATACTACATCAACCGTCGAAAACTTAAAATAACAACTTTCGATTTTCCAAACTTTTAAAATATAACTTTCCCGTTGTAAATCTGTGAATCGCATAATAATGATTGATTGACTGGAAAAGTTTTTTGCATGTTGTCTACCACTAAAATGTGTATATGTATTGTATCTCCGTATAACGGAAATGGTATCTTATATTTTTAAAGTACATACCATGTGAAGATAATCGATTTATTGAATGTCAGGAGTAATTTAAAATTGCCCGAAGTTTTTTTATTTTTTTGGAATTTTATTATTGTAATAAAATAAAACTTTTCTCATAACACCACAAGATACAGATTTATATTTATATATGTGTAGTGGTTTGAATATAATATGTATATCTAGCACATTGAAAAACTTTTGGGAACAAAACTAAACACAATAACAAATCCTTGGGGGCGAAAAGAGCAAATTTAATTTTCAAAACTTTTTAATTATTTTTATTGCTAGGTACCAGATTATGTGTTTAAATAAAGTTTTTTTTTGTATAGGACCTCTCCACCTTTTTCCTCCTCCTATATAACCCTTTCACTGTACATAAGTACATATAAACAAACACATTTTTTATGTTATCAAACTATTTGTAACACTTATATCCTAATCAAAAGTTTTCAAACCAAACAAACAAAATTTCTTATACATATGTGATAGTTGGCTTGGAACAGGAACAGAATTCGTTATCATTTTGCACAAAACATGTATCCTGTTTTTGAGATTTAAAATTACCATAATAGAAACTACCTATGTACATACATACATACAAACATACATACGAGTAGTAAAGCCGAAAAGTTTGTGCATACAAATTTGTTGGAAGTGTGATATGTTAATCGGACCATCAAATTATCTTATATACAAAAATATAAATTATTTGTGGTCGGATGCTGTATTTTATATAGTTGAATATACTCGTATATATACGAGAGAATGGATTTAATCGAGATTACGATAAACATATATATTTATTAAGGTATACGCACCCGCACGTATGTTTGGGGTAGTTGTGATATACAAAGTATCAAATATTAATGAGCCATAAAGATTTTTAACTTAAGCTTTTATTAGGCTAATTAAAAAATAATAATTTTTTAAATGCTTTCCACACTATGCCTGCCCTGTTCGAGATGCCTAACCTAATTGAATTAATTAATTTTAATTTTATTATATTGTTATTATTTTATGAGCTTTTTTGTTGATTAGAAATTATATTTTGAAACTTTTCATCTTGAGTGGCCTATAAAAGATTTTTGATACAAATACACATAAGCGCAGTTAATGAGTTAGATTTTTTTTTTTACATTTTGGGCAAAATTTCAATAGAATTTTTTATAAACAGAGATTGATTGATTTATGACCAAATTATATAATTATATTTTGCTCATGTACATGAATAGTAATTAATAATCATTAATCATTTTATTGACTTATTGAGTTAATTAATCACTTTGATATCGTGTATTATATTTATTTATAGATAGAAAACCATTTAATTTAGGCTTATTTTGATTACTGTTTCCAGGTCAATTCCACACGATTCAATCACCCAGCAACACAAAATTTTTATTAATATACCGAGAACAACAACTTGGGAAAATTGAAATTTTGATGCATATTTTATGGATCTGGTACGAATAATAGAAAAACCATTTTCAATATAGCATCAGTATTCCAAGTATTTTATAAATGTACGTGTTGGGCACAATTTAAAATGCAGAAGGGAAAATCTATTAAAATTTAAATTCGTAGAATTATTATGCAAAAACGCGGGGTAAGGGTGGATTATTAAATATATCCAACTTTATGGCGCATTACTGCGATAATTTCAGTTAAATTGTTACTCAGAATATACTTTCCAAAAACAATTTTGTCGATTCTTTAAAATGCGGAAACCACATTGAACCACCAAAATTCAACATTAATAGTTATTAATTACAATTATTTATTTATTTATAAATGGTGCCTACAGTGACTACAATCCGCACAATAACGTTTATCGCTCGGTCGATGAATAAAGCTCCATCACGTTGACGCATCCGACGTTCGGGGGCATATCAGTTGATACGTGCTAGTAACTCGATACAATCGACACGGGAATTTATAATATCACGCACAAACAGCGCGGAAGCTACACCTCGGCGATTATCTAGACGTTGCAGTTTCAAAAGATTGCATCGATTCTGATAAAGTGGAAGAACTTAATCCACAGCACACATGGATAGTAAACGTCGTAGTGCGAACAAAATAAACTGGGATACTTTCAATCCTCTCTGAATGACAGTATTAGGAGGGTGACCAATCAAGAGATGCATATACTCCAAAATAGACTGAAGAAAGCAGACGTATAATGATGTCACAGTTAACGGGTCACTAAAATCCTTGAAGTTTCGTTTAATGAAACCAAGCATAATGTACGACTTTGAAATAATGGCGTGAACATGTCTCGTTAATATAGCGTCATATTCAAAGATCACGCCAAGACCCGATAAAATATTTTTGACATAATGGCGACCAAATCCAATTGGACGGTAAAAGTCAACAAAGCATTAATTCACGAATACGAGGCGAATGAATTTTTATACAATCAAAAACATGACAAAAGCTCGAAAACGAACACATAAAAGCGCGCCGTATGACACACTTTTAAAACGAACTACAAACACCATGTAACAAATGGCCAAAATTGCAACTGCTCCAGTAACACTGCATGTACAAAAAAATATGGATGATGTCAGTATTTTTGGCCAATTTGTCACGTCAGAAATGAGGGAAGTTCTGATGCTGCATAACATAGTGGAAATTTGACAGCGGAAAATAAGAGATTGCGCTACTTGTCGCAAGTGGCAGCACTAGAGAATTTATTTTGTTATGTAATTACCAGAGGACATTTTTTATTTATTATGTATCACTTTTTCATTAAATCGAACAGCTTAGCGTAATAAAATATTAAAAGTGATCCTTAAAATGGCAAATTGATTGATCTCCGAAATAAAAGAATTTGGTATATGAATATTGAAATTTAACAGTATTTCGTCTTTCCGGCATTTCTTCCACTAGTAACCAATACTTTTGGTTGTTTTCTAATAGCTTAGGTGATACTGAGACTATATGAAAAATTTGGGGAAAATTCATGGACTAAAATTTTCTCTAGAGTTTTTTGATTTTCTGAGGATTTCAAAAAATTTTTCATATAGTCTCAGCATGACCTAAGCTATTAGAAAAACAACCGAAAGTATTGGTTACTAGTGGAAGAAATGCCGGAAAGACGGAATACTGTTAAATTTCAATATTTCATATACATACTGAGCTCTTTTACTTCGGAGATCAATCAATTTGCAATTTTAAGGATCACTTTTAATATTTTATTACGCTGAGATGTTTTATTTACAGAAAATAGTGATACATAATGGGAAAAAATCCACTACTTTATATTTGATAAGATAAAATGATCCTGCCAAGGTAATTTACCTATTCCGTTATAAACATTTTTTGAAATCCCCTCTTATCTCCTTACCGACACGGTTAATACAAAATATTACTGGATTGATTTCCTAAAGGCTGGATTTCACCAATTTTCTCTAAAAACTCAACGTCTAGAAATGTGTGTCCATGGGTTTCAACTAAAAATGACTCTTTTTGCGTATACAGATGTTTTCTTTTTACAATCAGAAAGTTATGCAGTTATGCTAATGGTGGTGAGGAATACTCGAAAGCGGGTCGCTAGTATCCCAAAGGAACTCTCAATAATCCTTCTACCTCGTAAGAGCCGGCAATTAACTTTTTTCCCTCCCTAGTAATACAATACTTTACCCCGATTGTATTGAACACATTCCACTTTGTTTCATAATGGCCAATCTCCTTCCACTCCTATTGCGTTGGAAGTACGTTAAATTGCAAATACATTTATATGAGTTCAGATATTTAATTATGAATTTTGCAAACATTGCATTGCATGTTTCGGGAACAATTTTTGAAATTATGTATTTATGAATACGGGTGCTGAATTGCAAGCTTGAATAACTTTCTCCTGTTGCTAGAAAGGGAAGTGTGGCCATTAGTCTATCCTCAACACTTATTGAATTTCGTAAGTGTGTTTCCTGTCATTTAATTTAGCAGGTCATGTCCTCGGTCTGCAGTTCTTTTAATCAATTTTGATGGACACTTTTAAATCCCGTCTCGATACCCAGGGTTTCACTCAGATTCTTTTTTTCTGTTTTTTTTAATTTTTATTAACGATATAATAATATAAAAGCGCTTAATATTGCTACACACTCTGCTGGTTGTTGTTCCATTTTTTACTGAAGTTTGAGGAAAATATTGATAAAATCTTTTATGTAATGTAATTTTCAAAAATTATTTGATCAAAATTGTTTTAAAAAAAATTTATAAAAATATTTTATAAAACACCTTTGTCAATATCTTTTATAGTGTAATTCCGGCCTTAGTGATAGAACTGCTACGAAATTAAATAAATATTGATATAATATTATGTTCGAAAATATTTAAATAAAATGCTTTAATTAGGAAAACCGTACAAGGGATTTATGAGAGTCGATGCCAATTTTGCCTATCCTTAACGCCATATTCCCGCAATATGACGTCAACGTCTTTCTCGGTTTGATGTGGCGTAATAGAATCTTAACACAAAGGTCATTTTGATGTTGAATTTCTAGAATTTCCGAGAAAACTTGGGAAATTCGTATATGTGATTTATTCAACACTTATTTAGTCAACACTTTACTGTCTTTAACTAAAAAGGCAATTCCGCAAGGAAAATCATTAGGACATATACCTAAATATTTCCTTATTTCAAAATCAGATATCTTAAGATTTTAAGATATATCTCGATATAATAAATTATTATTCTATTATTCGTAATATCACGTATTTCCACCACGCATTTACCCGTTTAATGTTTTTGTGTTTTTTTTAGAATTTTCATCTGTGTGGCGTAATGAAATCTTCAAATGCTTAGACAGAAGTAAGTAAACGTTATATAGCGACAAGTAGCTGCCGCCGGATATCTGCGTGTAATCGACGTTATTGACGAGTTGTCGACACGATCACGTAAAAATTAGTTGGTGATCCGTAAACTTTCATCTCTGGTGTCAAGCTAACAGCGCTTAGGATCTGAGAAAAGCGAATTTTAATTGGAAGGCATTAACCGATGTTCATGTAAGGAGTTTTTCAAGCAAACTACTCCACTTCATGCTACATTTGAATCCCATATTCCAATTTATTTTTGATATGGTTCACGAGTAGAGAGTTGCGGAAGAATATACCCTTTCTGTCCACTGATACTTCACCTATCATCTGGATGTTCTCTCTGTTTTTCAGAAGGCCTGAAGGAACCATAGGAAGACCAACAAGAGCATACATATGGAACTGACATCCTATCGCAATATCTATTTCTTTTTACTTTTTTTCATTCTAGAATCGAAAATAATTTTTTTGGTGATAATAACGCAGTAGAAAGTTCACAAACATTGCAATCTAGCAGACTGGTAAATGATATAAAAATTGAAGCAGAGAATCCAATTTGACAGCATTTTCATATAGTATTTTCCATTTTTTCTACCATCAGTATAGTTTACTTAGGTTTCCTGGTTCAAATGAATCTCGATAATCAGTAGAAAGTTCTTCTGCCAATTGAAATAGAAAGTCTTTTCTGGTAATATTTGTTCTCTTCAGTTCTTTGTACAGATGCCAAGCATTAATTCCAGCTATGTCAAGGACATTAAAAAATACTTGTGAAGGCTATCTTCGAGATCCCGAATTATCAGTGTATTTTTTAGCCATTTGGTCAACACAAAATTTGGTGCTGTTGTAAGATCAAATAGTTTTAGGAAGCTTTTTTCGGTTTTGTTCTATTTTTGGGGAATTTTGCTTAGTAGAAGTACTTTGTTGACTTAGCTTTGTATATCATTAGTGTGCAATTATCAGATTTGTAAATTAAACTTGAGAATTTAGGCAATTTATTTTTTTTTTTGTTTGGCAATTTTCGGCAATTCCTTTTTATTGGAACGAATACTTCCAACTAAATTCGTATTTTTCTAATAGTTTTGAAGCCAGTAATTGACTTGGAAAACAATTATCAGTTCTCACATTCCTACCGGAACCATGAAATGGATCAATTAGTTTTAGGACAACGAACTCACTCAAAGATGTTTATTCTGGTTTATTTTTATTTTTTTCTTACTCGGTTTATTCGACTTGCACTGGGTTAATTTGCATCTGGCTTTCGATGGAAATAATTGTTCATCAATAGTAATATTTTGTCCTGGCACTAGCTGTTTTGACAATTTTTGATGAAAGGATTTGCCACTTTTCAATCTTTGACTTTGTTCATTTTTCATATCAAACGGTATCAATAATTGTGGTGAGATCTTTCCTATAGCCACTCTTTTTCTAAAAATCCAGGTCTCCAATTTTTTGACCATATATGACAATAAATACGACATTTTAGATTTTTAGCTTCATAAACACCACGTCCATATAAAATTGCTAAAAATGAGTTGAACTTTTCTTCTGTTAAAACCCAATCTTTTTCAAGAACTTTAGAAGCTTCCATTTCTGTACATTTCCTAATATAATTTATAGTATTTTTATTTATTATCAAAAAACTATAGTACTACAAACTTTCCTTCGATTACATGTCTTTTTCCAAATGCTGTAGGATCATGGCTTGCTTTGAAAGTTGTATTTCTTTGTAGTGTTCCTCGAGAAAATCCATGTTTTATTAATTCCTACACAGTTCTATCAAGAGCTATTTCTAGGGCTGCATCACTATTAACAGAATACGATGTTAACCTAATTGTTCTCTTCCGTCTGCGTATGTTCAAAATATTTTCCATGTGATTGCCGACATCTAAGTGCGAAGTATCTGAGAGTCCATTTTCATCACCAGTGGCACTATTCTGGTAATTCTCCGGGAATTGGGAACTGGGGAAAGAATTGAGGGGTTTCCGGTTTGGTGTAGCCTAGGGGAATTTTAACAAATAAGTTATTTTGGTGTTGTTAGAACTCGTGTTGTTTTTCCGAGAAAACTTAGGAAAACCGTACAAGTGATTTATGAGAGTCGATGCCAATTTCGCCTGTCCTACACCCAAATCTCGCAATACGACCAAAATTGACGTCTTTCTCAGTTTGATATGGCTTAGTAGAATCTTAACACAAAGGTCATTTTGGTGTTGGATTCCAAGGATTTTTCAAGAAAACTTGGGAAATCCGTATATGTGATTTTTAGAGAGTCGTTACCAAATTCACTGTCCTTAAAACTTTAATTCTCAAATTTCGTCAGGAAAAGCATTTTAAGAAAAAATAGGGCTAGGTTACACTCAAATATTTTCTTATTTTGGTGTTGATATCTTGAGATTTTAAGAAATATCTAGATATAACGATTTATTCTATAATTTGTAACATCGCGACTTTCCACTACGTTTTATGATTTTGTTGATTTTTAGAACAGGTTTAGGACAATTTTCATCTACGTGAGGCATAAAGCAATTTTTAAATGCTTTGAGAAGGCAGTAGATGATATGTTCTCTAATTAAAGCATGACATGGATGTTATTTCCGCTATTGAGTAACATTTTAGGCCCAACAACTTTTATGGGGTTTGAATGCAGCATAGTCGCACGGCTGCAAAATTTTACCAACTTTAGGATATAACGCTATAATTATTATTCCTAAGTACGGTGTGGAGGGTTGGGGAGTAAAAACTTCCAAATTTATTTTTATGCGTTAGTACATATAAGAAATATGTTCCTGCTCACGGCTATTAGCGATCTGGCATTCTGGATTGTCAGGCTTACGCACATCTTTTTTCGCGAACGAGCATACATCACCCACTCCAACGAAAGCGACCATATAATTACTAAAAAATTATCGATTTCTCATGAGAGGTATGAGGTCGAAAGCAAAAGTACAAAGAAATTGGGGTTATGTCTTAAATTCTAGAGATATGAAACAGCGAGCTGTCATCCAGTGAACAACGTGCGCGCTAAAAGAAAATCTTTTACATATTAAAATTAAATTTATTAATATTTAATTTTAATATGTAAACGATTTTTATTTAGCGCGCACGTTATTCATTGGATGACAGCTCGTAAGTAATGAAAGAGATTTTTTTTTCATTTTTCTTAATTTCAGTTTCCACATTATTTTCGTTTCGTTTGCATAAATCGCCAATGCCAGTATATCGTACGGCCTACTTGCATGCGCTCGTGTGTGGTCGATTTATGCAAGTTGATTTTTATATCGATTAATTAATTTCGGATTAATCGTATGTCGCATTGTATGTTGTATTGTATGTCGCATTATATGTCGCACGGTTGTATGTCGCATTCGTCGAATTTGTAGAGTCAATTATATTGCGATAATTGAGTTGCTACAGTACCCCCCTCCTAGTTTGGAAAACGATTAAAAGTAAGGAGCCGATTATTTAGGCCATGATTCGTACGGATTATCGTATCCTCAATGCAGGAATTCGTTCTGCAGAGCAAAGTATTCCGTAGGCCGGTTTCAATCGATCGAAAGTTACTGATTGCTCTTTGTTATTAATCGAGGTGACAAAGTATCTACGTAACCGGCGAATGACTTTATATGGGCCTTTGTATGGGGGTTGTATTTCTGCGCAAATCTTATCCGGTCGTACTAACACGTAATCGCAATAATCGAGTGATTTCGGTACAAAAATATCGTTTCGTCGTGGTTGTCGAGTGTTCGTGGGGATACTATTTTGCATAGTTGTGCGTAATTGGTCGACGACCGTGTCGGTTGAAATTGGAGGAGAAAGAGGATTTTCGGGAAAGAATTCACCAGGTAGTTTAAGTGTTTGTCCGTAGACCATTTCGGCTGGTGAGAACTTGAGATCTTCTTTAACCGTAGCTCGAATTCTAAGTAATACGATGGGAATTTCGGAGGTCCAATGAATCGTGTTTTCTCGGGCCTTGAAGGCAGCTCGACCTGGTGGAATTTCGAATGGTCCAATCGGCGCCTTTGTGTGTCATTGGACTTTTGGTCGTTGGCAAGATAAACAAACTTGTGCCCAATTACCTACGTCATTACCAACGGGATGTGAAATGTTGTGTAATGTGTCGAATATTTTTCGTCGTAACGGCTTTGCAATATATGGGCGATTTGCGCCCGTCAATGTTTCGCAGTATACTTCGATGCCGGGCAATTTAAAAAGCTCTAGTTTATAAGTTGAACTAGCGTGACATTCGGAACCAGAAAGTAAATTCTGAAATTCTAGGTCTGTTTCTTCTGCCTCTATTATTTTGTGATAGTTCCGTTGTCGATCGTGCGGAATAGCGTATCCGCGACAACGTTATCTTTACCGTTCACATGTCGAATATCCGTGGTAAATTGACTGATGTAATCCAAATACCTTGCTTGTCGTAGATTATTTCAGTTTTAGACTGAATTGCTCTAGTCAGAGGTTTATGGTCGGTGTAAATAGCGAAGTCCTGACCTTTAACGAAATATCTAAAATGCTTAATCGAAAGATAGATCGCGAGTAATTCCCTATCGAATGCAGAATACCAAAAAGCATGCGTGTAAATTCGTAAAGGCCAAATGGAGTCGTAATAGCCGTTTTATGTACATCCTCGGGAGCTACGGGAATTAAATGATAGCCTCTAGCGAGATCGATTTTGAAAAATTTCGAACATCCATATAAATTTGTTAATTTTTTTTGGATGAGTGGTATCGGGTAACGATCCGGTATCGTTACTGAATTGAGTCGGCGGTAGTCTTCGCATGGCCTCCAGTCGTTATCTTTCTTTCGTACCATGTGAAAAGGGCAAGAGACGGGCGACGCTGATGCGCGGCAAATCCCTAATTCCACCATATGTTGGAATTCGATATACGCAGCTTTGTGACGAATCGGATCTAGTCTTCGTAGTCGAGATACCGGTAAATGACCTTTCAAATTGGGTCGAGATACTTCGTGGTCGAGATACCGGTAAATGACCTGGGTAAATTGTAATTTGGTTCGGGAAGAAAACTTCTTTATTAGCCGACCATAATCGTTATCGATCGTATAATGTATCGGAGTGGGCATATCGACCCTGATCGACGCGGCATTGATTGACAGCTGAGTCACTGAATAAATCAGCCGTTTTCGCTTAACGTCTACTAAGACAGCGAATTTACCGAGAAAATCAGCGCCAATGATCGGACGATTTACATCGGCTAAAACGAAAGCATAAGTAAACCGGCGTTTGAGTCCAATATTAAACTTGAGCAATTTCGTGCCGTAGGTATTGATTTTCGAGCCATTGAGGGCTGATAAAATTAGATTGTTGGATTTCATATTCAATAAAAATGATGACGTATCGTAACGTCTGGCAGGGAGCGCCCAAAAGGTCAGCTCCCGTGTTTATAAGAAAATTCTGGTTATTATTTTTGTCGTATGTTATTTTTGAGAATACGATGATGGTGTTTCGCTGCTATTGAAACGTAATTTGCTTATTTCCTTATTTTTTACCATAAAAACAGCTTTTAATTTACGAATGTGTTTTACATAACAGTTTTTAACAAATTTTGTTCTCAATTAGATCATGCCACTGATGAAGACAATTTAAGTCGAAATATATGGCGAACACATTCGTAAATTAAAAGCTGTTTTTATTGTGAAAAGTATGTTATTTTTGTTATTTTTCTCAAATTTGTTGAATAAATTATTTTGCGATAATTGAGTTGCTACAGATATATGATAAATTGAACCATGGCACGGGAAGATAATAGGAATGCGCAAAATGGGCGGACATCAATTATAGTGCATGTTTCACTTCCATAATATCATATTCATCCTGCATGATTCATTTTCATCAGCCGATTCAGTTTCATTCCAAGTTCAATGAACCTGGTTAATTAACCCTAACAACTAATTGTTTATTGAACCGGTTGACTTGAATTTGGCCACCAAGTCGAATAGTTGGCTCGGCAGGACGGTTGTAGTAAGGATAAAAATCATACAATTTTTTATAAATATCTTGGCTGCATTGGAATTATGCCGCTATTGGTCGGAAATATGGTGGTAGTTGTCAATGTCTCCTATGCCGTTTGAAAATAACCGAAATGGAAAGAAACCATCTGAATAGCAGCGCGTTGATACCTACTGAGAACACTTCTTGTACTGAAAGAAGATCTATCTTCTTAACTTAACTTAGCGTTGAAATCTTTAACAGAAGTTAAAAACGGGTCATTAAAAATACCAGATTTCGAGATATCGATTTCAGAAAAGAACGAAGAAGTGCTAAGTTAAGTGGACAGACCATTTTTTGACTGACTACGGTTAAACTAGGGCTATAAATAAAAAGATTATATCATACATTTTTGATGAAGGTCTTGAATATGCTGCACATTTTTCATCTGATTTTGAGGCCGTTGGCCTGCGGGTGTCCAAAATCATGGAAAAAATATATTTAAAAGCAACTTCTAGAAAATGGAGTAAGGCCATTTCATGAAAAACTGTAGTCAAACTAACTTTGTAAATCATTTTAACGATATAGAAAAAGGAAATAGGCCATTTTAGAAAATTTGATTTTCCAAAATCCTGGTTTCGTTTTAATAATCCCATCGAGAGGAAGTTGATGAAGTCAGCCCGAAAAAAAAAAAAATAGAAAAGTATATACATTTTTTATGTGGGACGTGTCTAGTGAAACTTCAAAATCTGTGGTGCTAATACCAGAATATATTGCCGTAGTGGTATATACAACCAGATTCTCAGAGCTTACTAGCATAACCAACACCTAACTGCCCGTATATCCCATTAATGAAAAATATTTCTGGTATTAGCTGAACTGAATTTAAGTTTCGTTAGACAAATCTCACATGAGAATGTTCTATTTCACAAATACTCACCAACGTTTATACACGGTGTTATATATTTTAATTTCAGGATAATCCTAAATTTTTAGAACATTTACACTGTTTTCGGTTTGACTACTCTTTAGCCAAAAAATGCACCAAAACTTTCAGGATGATTTATTTTCGGGCTGACTTCTCAAACTTGGGAAAGGTTATAAAATATTGGATTTTAAAAACAAATTGAGCAACTTCTCTGTATGGAACCACTTTCGTCCTTTTTTGATTACTGTAATTACCGTTTCAATGTTTAAATCCCAATCCAACTCTAGAAATAGCCTAGTTTCATTCAGCATATCCGAATTCCAGACCTTAACCTAAAAATTCGCTTAAAAATCCCAATCCTGCTCTGCATACTAAGCTGGACAGCACAATTTTATTAGAAATGACCTAGCTCCATTCGGGATAGCCAAATCCCAGAACTTTGCTAAATATTTATGTTAAAGTACCAGTACAGCTCTGGAAAACAAAAAATCGATTAGTGAATATGTTGTCAGACTACACTAGTCTTGATTTAAAAAGCAACAAATATACTTTCGGGACTTTTGGTAAAACTACGTGGTATAATCAAAAATATTTCCTGTTTAAATTTCAGAAAACCAACAAGGTCAACCAAGATCTTTGTCGTTTTTTGTAAATGCTATATTTTTCAACTTTCGGTTCACCACTCCAAGTTACTACTTTCGGTGCACACATTTCTCAAGGGTCTCCCAATTTATGGAAAAAGTTATGGTGAAGTTTCGTGCCGAATTGTCAATCTCCTGGACTGCAGAGATGCCGAATTTTGGCTAGATAATTTTTTTTGTATCTAAACTCGACATTTAAATGTTATCTTAAAAATGATCTAAGCTTATTTTATGTGAAATTTAGTTTACAATCTTTTGTTTTAAAAATCTTTCCGTAAAGGTTATAATCTTTTTAAAATATTCATTCAAAAAAATAAAAAGCTGCTATGGAAGCGTCACTGGCTCATATTGCCAAAACTCATTGGGATTTCCCAATCAGTGTTTTGTAGTATTGTCTAAACCTCTCTCTCTCTCTCTGGCACTATATCCCATCAAGGGATTTGGCCGCCTAAAATGAGGTTTCATAATTATATTTTCATTTCAGTCATAAACCAGCCGTGAAATCTATTTTTTTCCTTGTCGCCACCGGGAATCGAACCCGAGACCAATGGGCAAGCATTCTGGCCACTTCGCCAGCGGGGCGTTGTCTAAACCGTTAATCAATATTCTACATGTGCAGAGAAAGCAGGTAAATTTTGTAAAGAATGTTGAAAATTATTGATTCTTCTGTCAATCAATAAATTTTATTTGATTTAATTTAATTTTTATTTTACTATGCACAACACTGCTCCTAATTTATAGAAAAAGCTTAAGTTTCATCCCAATCATGCAAGTTTTTTGTAAAAAATCAGTTTCGCTTAAATTTTGGAAAACCAATCTGGACCAAGATTGCTGCAGATTTAATTTAGAATATTGTAGTGTTTAATTCCGGCGGACCGATTTTGGCCAAAATCACTGGGATTTCACAATTTATGCAAAATGCTTAAGTATTAAATTTTATACAATCAGACAAACCGTGAGGGTTGTAGAAAGGCACAAAACGGCATCACATCATCATTGAACAACACAAAAATGAAAGCAATTTATGCCTAAACATAACTAATAAGGTTACAAAAATAAATTAAATTTATTCTCTGACTGTATCAGGTGGTAAACCACCCAGCTAATTAAATATTCGGTCAATAAATCGTAAAGCCACCCCTCGCTCAAATATCATTACACATAAATCCAAAAAATACGAAATAAATGTTTTCCAAATTTTGAAATAAATTCAAAAACTTTTAAAGTTGTGTGCTTTCAACAAAACAGCGCAAACTTTATTTTTAATCTTCTTCCTCGTTATTTTTTACGTTATTAACGCGTCTTCAGGTACATCCGCACACGGAATACACGGTAGATGAGTCAAAATTAATAAGATTTTTTATTTATTTGTTTTTATTTATAATGGAAAAGGTCATCCGGAAAAATGTTTTGAATAAGCATGCTCATGCTGAGCACACTGTTTTGTCACAGTGTATAAGAATTTACTCTTAAAAGCGACAGGTATTCGTCGAATGAAAAAATTTTATTCTTCCAAGACAAAAAAATTATTTCAAACTTTTACCTGTTTTGTCTCGTGCAGGTGAAATAAAAATACTAAACTTTATTCTTATATACTCGGTACCCCATACCTGATACCTAAAGTAGAAATATATAAATTCGTTTCTTTTAACCAAATGAAAGACAGATGAATATAAAGAGCTTTAAAGTTTTCTCTTCTTACTAATAATTTCAATTGTTTTATATTTATCTTTGAGAAAACAAAACAATAAAATTCGAGGAAACAAAACTTTATTGTTTTGGTTTATACGGGAAAGCTAACTCTCTTAAAGAGAGCTGTATCAATAAAGAATGAGAGCGGTGGAAAATTATCATTGTTTATATGGAATACGAAGTGATGAGAATGGAAAGCTTTTTCTACCAAAATTGACACATTTTAAATGACTTTTTGAATTACTTGAACTCAGTTCAGTTATGTTTTGTTTTTATGAAACTTTTCTCGAATGAAAATAAAGTTTTCCGCGAAGCGAGTTTTATGTGCTTTATTTGAAAAATACATAAATAAATAAATCTGAATGTGGGGCACTTTAAGCTCGATGTTTTCTTTTATTTATTTATATTAGAAAAATATTTTTTGCCGTGTTATTTCCTTTTATTTGCGAATTTAAATGAGCTTTTGTCGGAGTGGTTTAATGTGTTTATGTTTTTAATAGTTTGTTTAGTGCGAGGTGTAGTTTTGAATTCATATTTCATAACAACTGTTTGCAGCGCAGCTATTATCCCAAAAAGATGAAAGAAAGGTGTAAAATAATTCTTTTAGCAAATATTAGTTAAAATAAGAACCTTAACATCAAAAATTCACTCCAGGAAAGACAATCTCTTCAGGCGAATAATATTTTGAAGTCTGTGACAATCATCTAAACGGAAACTAAGCAGATATCCGAAGTCGTTGTTTCAACATTTCATATGCTATTTAGACCTGTGAACAATATGGAAACAATCACCAGTGGAATAAGAGCTGATATTAAAACAATGAAGCAACACAATCGCAAATCTTCAGGATTTCATCAAATAAAGAGGACGAAAGAAGCTGATGTACATAAGTTTTCGTTCACAATAATGAATGGGGAGTACGAGTTCATAAGGCTTCCATTCGGATTAAAAACATTTCAGTCATCTTTCAGAGAATGAAAGATGAGGTTTTAAAGGAATTTATTGGTGAGATGTGCTACTTATCTATGGACCAAATCATAATATTCGGAAGGAGAACTGAAGAAGAACATTTAATGAATATTAAGAAACTTTTTTGAAACTAGAATGGGCCAACTTAACGGGTTATCAAGCCAGACCCAAAAAAAATCTCCGCCATTCAAAACATCAAGAAACCCGACAACTTGAGGGATTTAAAATCATTTCTTTGGTTACAGCATCTTGTTTTAGACATTTTATTCGAGTCTTCGCCAAAATAATGAAACCATAAACTATAGTGTAATGAGAGGAAAAAATGCTCAAATCAGAGAGTAAATAATTCACAAAATACATTTTTCTCGGACTTTAACAAGTAATTTAAATTAACCACCGATGCATTATCATTTAAACTCGGCGTTGTATTATCTCAAGGTGAAATCAATAAAAATAGACCAGTAACCTACATTTCCAGGTCTTTAAATGCAACAGCGGAAAATTATACGACCAATGGAAAAGCAATGTTAACCATCATCCGGGCATTATATAATCTTCGAAATTATTAAAATTTGAAAAAAAAAAATAAAAAATTCTGACGTATTTAACGCTTACCCTAGGCAACAGAAATAACAACGCTAAGCTGATGAGGTAGAAAGCTCTGCTAGACATACTAACGACAGGAACCAACGAATAAAATTTCACAAAATTAATTCAATACTGCGGATGATGCACCAACTAATGCATTCTAGAACCACCTCATTATTAAGAAATCAAAAATATGTTTGCCTACGAAGAACCTCATCCAAATTACAGTACAGCAGACATTACGTTAGTCTACCGGACATGTCGAATAGATTTAACGGCTTCCTGCAAATCCTGCTCAAAATTTTCAGCTAAAATGAGGTTAGTTTCAACAGTTCTCAAATTATCACTATTGTTTTTCATCTCCGAATCTGAAGCTGCCCCGGTGGCAAAGTGGTCAGCATGCTTGCTCCAGCAACCGGAGGTCCTGGGTTCGTATCCCAGTGGTGACAAGGAAAAAATTTCATGGCTGGCTTAGGTTCAATGAATTCATCACTCATTATCGGAAATGAAAATATGATTATGATGAAACCTCATTTGAGGCGGCCAAATCCTTTTATGGGATATAGTGCCAGAGAGAGAGAGAGAGAGAGAGAGAGAGAGAGAGAGAGAGAGAGAGAGAGAGAGAGAGAGAGAGAGAGGGAGAGAGAGAGAGAGAGAGAGAGAGAGAGAGAGAGAGAGAGAGAGAGAGAGAGAGAGAGAGAGAGAGAGAGAGAGTGAATCTGAAACTACGTGATCCGGATTCGGATCATATGATCTAGTATAAATCTATTTTGCATGTAAAAACACTTGTTTTTCTATTTCGCAAAAAATTATTTTTGAATATTTTAATTAAAAAATTGGTTCAAAATGTTTAAAAAATCACTCGATCAATTTCGACTTGTAAGGTCATCATCAGGAATATCTACTGATTTGTAAAAGTAAAAATTTTGTTATATATAGTAGAAAAAAGCAAAAAACTAATAAAAGAAGGAGGGACAAAAATGGGAAATAAAAATTAATCCATTGATCGTCGTCGTTGGTTGAGACGATTTCTCATACCTACAAAATGTTGATTCAGTTATGACAAACACGTTCTGTGGACATATGTAGAAGACATTATTTCTATCTTTCTAACTTTAATTCAATGATTGTCTGCAATATTTGGTTAACTTGAGCGATGTTTATCATCAGAGATTGAAATTATTGGACTTCCCGAACGTTTATTGTCTTCCAAGCTGGTACGACCACGTTTAAATTCAGCTGTCAACTATCATGCGCTGGTAAATGATAGTCCAAAGTCCCCGTACATAGCGTCCAACTCGTCTTTGTTTTGCGTAGGCGTATTTCCTTCCAAAAATAAATATTTAATGACAGCTCGATTTTCGATTTTTTCCATTTTCACAAAAACACACATTGATTCACTCAAACGATAGTTAAACAACAACTACGCGTCTAAAATGTCGGTAAGTACCTTTCTATGCATGCGCAAACATACTCCACTATTGTTGATGAGTGTTGCCATTTTCATGTTGAGATCGGACATTTTTCATAAAACCAACGTATACAGACACAATCATTAAGGCACTGCACTACTTCACGGTAGCAATATTTTGTGATTGATAACGACCAAAACCTAAAGCCCAATCGACATGGATTACATGAAAACCTTGGGAGTTGAGGTCTATTTAACACCTTTACCAAAAAGTGAAATAGTTAACAGTGAAAGAGTTGATCAACATAGCAGTATACCGCTACAATAATTCCATATACATTTGGTCACTCGACAAAAACCTTGCGACTAATACTATAATTTCTCAATTTCAGCACAAATGCATTTTACTGATGGCATTGCCATTTGTATTATGACATTAATCTTAAAGTTTTCTTGTGAAGTGTGCACTCACCTTTATGCTTTGGTACACGATTTGACCACTTCCAGTATGTCACGTAAACATCGAGTAGTTTAGAGAGCGAGACCAATGTACGTGTGGCTATAGCGAGAGAAATATAGAGGAATATTTTTTGTAGTTTTCTTTGTTTTGGTGTGTGCGGTTGATGCGCGGTGGTAGGGAGTGTGAAAGTGCCGCGCACAAAACAAAACAAAAAAGGATCAACGAACAAAAATATTCGTCTAGATTTTTTTGGTGCGAGAATTTTGTTTGAGTTAGCGTCTGGATTTTGCTAAGCCGAGTTTAGGTTTTTTCAAGTCAAATTTTGGAAAAGAAAGTAAAATTTTGGCGTCTTGCCATTGAAAATTTTTTTTTAATAAAATGTAAAATAATAAAATATTAAAAAGTAAGGAAATTGTGTTGAATAATCCTCGGAAAATTTATAAAAATAAAGAGGAAACAATATTTATGAAAATCAATTTGTTTTGTGGTGCAATTCCAGTTGTTGGATTTTTCTGGATTTTTTTTGGTTTTTTTTTGTGGGGCAAGAGTGATTAACAATTGTGAACTTAGAGAAATAGAATTTTATTTTGTACAAAAGTTATAAAGCCCCAAACGGTTTTACGGGTGCCTCGACCATTTCTTTTAAAACAGACACGAAAGGGGTTCGCGAATATTCTGCGGACGCTGCCAATATCTACGGGTGCAGTTCGTTATTATTGGAGTTGTATGAACGGGTGTCGGAATTTCAACGGTGCAGCAAATTTCAACGGTACCGCATAAGTAACGAGTACCATATTGTTAACGGGTGGCCACCACCATGGCCGTTCTCAGTTTTAACGGGTGGTCACCACGAGGCATGCTCACTTAATAACGTCTGTTTTGATTATCTAACGGTGGCAGTTCCGCAACAATTACATTTTGTATTTACGGTTTAACGCGGGTGGACGCCCAACGCTTTGTTCTATTCTCTCAAAATTAACTTCAAGTTTAAACTTAAATTTCAATTTTAATTTTCTTTTTAATTTTGTATCATTTTCATATTTGAATTTTTTTTTTTTTTAATTTTCAGTTAAATGTTATATAATTTGTGATGGAACACCGAATACCGGTTGTGTGCGCGCGACCGGGATATGTTGGTCTCGCTACCTAAATTCATTACGTTCGGCGGCCATATTATTGTTTTGATTCTTTTAAATTTTCGCTTTAGGTTCGACAACGAAGAAGAAAAGCTTATTCGATTTATTTTTTTGTTCACTTTTGTCCGATTTATTTTTATTTTTCCGTTGGGTGAAAAATTTTTTTTTTTGATTAAATTTGAATAATAAAATAAAACTGTACGGCGTATAATTCTTTGCATTCGGCCACATTTTCTTTTTCCTTTGGTTTTATCTTGACCCAGTACCAACGTGGTTGTTTGATTTAATTTCTGTGTTATTAAATGAATAAGATGAATTATTAAATATTCGGGTCGGTATAATGGGAGCGGAAATTTGTCGGTTCCATTATTACATGCGGGGCTTGGCACTCCCCGTCATTATCAGGGTCGGAGGGGAAGATCATGCACATGTGTCGCCCGTTCAAGTCGATCGTAAAATCCACTTGATCTCCCCGTGATACCCCGATAGTTTCAACTGGGAGGGGGGGGGGGGGGGTATCTTTAGCAGCCGAGGTAGTTGTCATTAAGGGGGATCCGGTCGCCACCGGATGGACACACTCAGTTATTATTTTCATTTATATGTCGGCCGACAAGTTTCGGCGTAACTTCAGTGTTTTTAATTTGATTTTTTTTTATTTATTCTGTTGCACGGTGTAGGCTAGAAGCACGTAAGCTTCCACATCCCCACGACCCCATACCCTGAGAACAAGTCGGTAAAATCACCATTAAAGAGGACCTTGCGTGCTTAGCTAAATCTGTGGGTTGGCTTTGTGCCATCTCGTAACAACATTTAAACAAGGAAATTGGAAAATGATCAGTAGAAACTTCAAGCTGATCCATGTCGCAGATTTGAAAAGGTACGAACTTCAAATTTACTGAATAACACCACCCACTGATCAATAAAATTCATCGAGAAAACAAACTTTGACCTCAATTGATTAATCAAATAAATCAGATAGGGTAATAAATTTCGGAACTCAAAGATCAAATCACCAGATGAAAACGATCAATCTACTGAAAGTTGAAAGCCAAAACCAAATGGTCCTATAACACACGGGACGTGAATCTTTAGGGCGGGAAAAGGTGATAACAGTAAGAACGGTTGCCACTAATATCACTTGTAAGCAACATATATTATATTCCAAGGAGAATTCAAGCGACTCTGTCCCCACGAGAATACGGTGATCTAAAACACTCTATAGCCACGAGAAAATAGGTAGTAATCAAGGAAAATTCTGGATTGCTCATAAGATACTGTAAACGGAAAATATAAAAAACTCATTAAGAACCTTAGAAGGAGCTATGCTAAAATCGAACAAATCAAGTAAATAAGTAGAAGACTACAAAAATTGGAGAAACCGATAGTTCACATCTCAGCAATAATATTGACATCACCTAAATCGATTACAGTGGTTAAAACATTTGTGTTTGATCGGGTGGGTGTCGCCCGGTAGGCAGCGGCTAAAACAATAACATCTTGTTGAACTACAAAACTCGAACATCGACCGACCTTACAAATAATATCAACAGCACTCATCGAACCACTGGATACAACTTCATGTTAACAGTCAGTAGTAATATGCCAGTCAATAGACTAAATGAAGATAGCTAATGAAAGAAACTTCACACAGATTGAAGCTTTCATGAGCCGCATAATATGAATTTCTGCAGTCCGTAATGCTTCAGAATACAATAAAATTAGAACAGGATTTAAGGGAATGGAGCCAACTCATTGCCTCGTCACAACTTTAGCGAGCAAATAAATACCACTTTCACCAGGTAGCCAGCCTGCCCAAGTTAATCTGTAACTGTTGTGATAAGTTAGTGGACCGTAATATTTTGCAACAGTTTATTACTCTGGTTTTCTTGTCAATTTGAAAGAAACTTTTCACTATTTTTCTCATATTTGGCCAGTAGATTTGGGTAAACTGCCATTTATTCTAATTATCGGAACGTGTACTGTTCTTGTTTTACAATGACACAAGCTAATTAGGTACTGGCTTGAATGGTAGATTAATTGCACCTATTGTTAGCCAGTACAAGCTTGTTATTGGTACTGGGTAAACTTATTACTTTTCGCCGAGGGCTTTTCATTGTTTAATTTTTGACTCTGGCATACTTGATGTTATTTTTACAAGCGAAAAGTTGCCATCTGTAGCTTAAAACTGACAAAATATCGAATATATCTAGTCGAACTATAGCATTCCTAATATTTTTTGTATTACTTCAGATTTCAATGGTTTTACACTCCAACCAAAGCATTACAGAACCACCTACATGATACATCATCATCAATTCGACACAATATAGTAAACATCTCAGTTGTGAAACTCACCGTAACATAAGATGTGAGCACAGTGCAGTGATACACGATACATTAACTTTGAAGGCAGTAAGGCAGTCACGCTTTGGAAATTTGAAATTTAGCCAAATAAAGTAAATTAAAAATAATATTTGAAAGCCTTGTATCAAATTTAATTAATGACAAACAATTTTGATTATATTTGCCCTCAAATTTTAAATTAGTATTAAAGTGCCACAGTACAGTGTAAAGTTATCTTAATATAAAAGGAAAAAACGAAGATTGAAAGCATTTTAACATGCTCAATTTAAGCGTAGTTTACTATTGCTGTTCCATAAAACCAAAAGCCCAAAACATTAATTATTCGTATATTCAAAAACAAAATATACAATCAAATATTTAGGGTGAAAAAGTATTGTTTGTTCTGTTTTATTAAGCACAGCGTATAAAAGCACAATAAGCTTATTTAGAATGTAATTCGATTTAAAACAATGCAGCTACTTTAGCAATCATTGAATTCCCATCACATACACACATATGAAGCCCCGTACCATAGCATGATGATGATGATGCGATTTAAAAAAACTGTATAACTACCGATGAAAGCAGCTAAAATAGAAAAAGCTCACAAAAACTAAACCAAATTTCAAATCCAATCAAAAATAATTTTTTTGTTCTAAAACTCTAAACGAGAAATATTTTTTACGAACACCGCTTTTCACAACAACAAAATACAGTTCATTCAGTTATGTAACATAACCAACTTTTTTATAGTAGTAGTAGTAGTAGTAATAGTAGTACTAGTAGTAGTGAAATACTTTTGTTTGTTCAAAACTTAGTGAATCTATAATTCAAAAACAAATGAATAATAAATTTTATTATTGAGGAAAAAATATAAAAGAAAAGAAACATCCGGTTGTACCAGATTTTTCCAGTTTTGTCTTGCTCTCAAATATGCGTGGTTTTGTACCAAAGTATTTATGTATGCCGCCCCACTCCCTCCCTCGCCACCCTTAAAAAAGCATATTAGATATTTTAGTTGAGGAAATCTGTTTTTAGTTTTTAATTATGGGAATATAAGTTTTTCCTTATAAATATTAAATCAAGTATATTGCAATTTCCGTTTCAAAAATATTTATGGAAAATTGGTTGGGAAAACTTTTTGTTGTTGTTGAATATAATTGTGGCGTTGTAACGTAAACGATACGTAATAAATAATTTTGTTTGAAACAAAAATTTTCCTGTGCGGTCTAATCAATTTTTGGTTTAGTGAAACCCCCTACGGGCTGCCATTTTAATATTGTTAGCCAAGTCCAACATCATTTTAATCTAATCTAAAAATTGCAAATATAGTACACAGATATATCGTTAGGTATTAGCTTCCGAAAGGATCATCTGTAAATGTAATCCATAAATTATCCCAAAGTTTATGAGTGAAAGACAGAATATGTATCCCGAATAAATAACAGAAGAAAAAATCACTGTCAAAGGTGGCCATTTGGGACTCGTACTATTACTCAATAACACATAGATTTTTTTTCGGCAAATGCGATATAAATAATTTAGCACCCCCAACAAACAAAAATAAAACAGTTATAATTTATAAATACCCCACAGGCAGAAAACCCTTTTTATTTTTTTTTCTAGAAATGAGCGTTTTCGATTTTTTGTTTTCGTTTTTATTTTATTTGAAAACTTGCTTGAGGCTAAATTAAATAAAGATAACGGAATAATATAAGAAGAATAAAAACAATTTTATCCTATCGCACGAAATTATTGGCCTATTTAAGAAAAGGAAAAACTCGAATGGGAAAATATAAATCGAATTGTTCGTACATTTATTGACACCGATTTGTGAACTGTATCTATAGGTTTAGTATCAATGGAATGTGATATGGATTCCTGGGAGAAGTTAATATCGAATATATCTGACCGGAAATAACGAGTGTAGGGATATGTTTTCAAACAGTGGTCTTTAAAATAGCGCATAATTTGTTCTACATTGTTCAAAGAGATGTGCAGTTTTCAGAATGAACATTGAATGCATGGAAAATCCTGTTAATCAACTTTATTAAAATTGTAGGTTAAGTTATGATTGATTTCAGATTCGTAAGCGTGCTCCCTAAATAGTTTATCCCAATTGTCAACATAAAAAAGAAAGTAAAACCAGTTTCGTAAATCACAATATTAAAGTTAAGGCAATTAAAAAGTGAAAATAGTAAAAATGGCCGTCGAGATCTGCGAAACAATTAAAAAATTAAGAAATTGGAAAATAGAGAATAACCATAAAGGACTAGAAAGCCAAACAATACGTTCAAAATAGCAAAAATAGCTAAGCAAGTCAAGAAAATCAAAATAATCTACATGATGAAATAGTCAAGATAGTCATAATAGTCAAGACAGTAAAAATAGTCTATAGAGTCAGGAACGTCCAGATAGTGAAGTTAGTCAAGATATACATGATAGTCAAGATTGTTAAGATAGTTAAGATAGCCATGTTAGTCAAGATAGTCAAATAGTCGAGATAAACATTAAAGTCAAGTTAGTAAGAATAGTAAGGGTAGTCAAAATAGTCAAGAGAGTAAAAATAGTCAAGAACGTCAAGATAGTGAAGATAGTCAAGATAGAGAAAATAATCAAAATAGTCAAGATAGTCAAGATAGTTATGATAGTAATGATAGTCAAGATAGGCAAGATAGTGAAGATGGTCATGATAGACATAATAGTCACTATAGTCACGACAGTCAAGATAGTGAAAATAGTCAAAAACAGTAAAGGTAGTCAAGACAGTCAAGATAGTCAAGATAGTTGAGATAGTCAAGATAGTTGAGATAGTTAAGATAAACACGATAGTCATGATAGTTAAGATAGTCAAAATAGCTAAAAATTATAGAGTCAATATAATCAAGATAGTGAAGATAGTCAAGATATTCAAGAAAGTCAAGATAGTCAAGAAAGTCAAGATAGTCAAGATAGTCCAGATAGTCAAGATAGTCAAGATACTCAAGATAGTAAAGATAGTAATGATAGTTAAGATAGTAAAGATTGTCAAGATAGTCAAGATAGTTAAGATAGTCAAGATATTCAAGAAAGTCAAGATAGTCAAGAAAATCAAGATAGTCAGGATAGTCAAGATAACAAAGATAGTCATTATGTCGCGATAAATAAAATTTTTAGATAGTCAAGTTAGTCAACATATTCAAGATGGTCAAGATAGTCAAGACAGTTAAGTTAGTCACGATAGTCACGATAATTGCGATAGTTAAGATAGCCAAAATATTCAAAATAGTTGAAAAATTTTAGAGTCAAAACTGTCAAGATAGTCAAGAAAGTCAAGACAGTCAAGATAGTCAAGATAGTCAAGATAGTCAAGATAGTCAAGATAGTCATGATAGTCAAGATAGTTAAGATAGTCAAGATAGTCAAGATAGTCAAGATAGTCATGATAGTCAAGATAGTCAAGATAGTTCAGATAGTTAAGATAGTCAGGATACTCAAGAAAGTCAAACTAGTCAAGACAGTCAAGATAGTCAAGATAGTCAAGATAGTCAAGATAGTCAAGATAGTCAATATAGCCAAGATAGTCAAGATACACAAGAATGTTAAGAAAGTCAAGATAGTCGAGATCGGTAAGATAGTCATGATAGTAAATATATGCAAAATAGTTGAGATCGGCAAGATCGTCGAAATAGTTTAAAGTTCTAGATAGTCAAGATAGTCGAGTTAGTCAAGTTATTCTAGATATTCAAGATAGTCAAGATAGTTACGATAGTCACGATAGATAAGATAGTCAAGATAGTGAAGATAGTCAAGATGGTTAATATAGTCAAGATTGTATCTTGTCAAGATTGCCAAGACAGTCAAGATAGTAGACTATCGCGACTATCTTGAATATTTTGTCAACTTAAGCTCGGTCTTCACGCGCAAAATTTTGTCACGACGCCAGAATGTAATGACAAAATGTATATGTACTGAATCTGATCATGCGCAATTACCCCTTGACAAAGAGAAATTGTATTAAGATTGCTAATGTTTTTGTCACGACACTGTGACAAAATGAGAATAATATTCTATTGTATTCTTTTTTGTATTTAAAATAAAATAATATGATTTTATATACTTGTTTCCGTAGGCAAATTTATATAAGAGTGTGCCATGTGAATGCTTTTTCAAAATAAAATTTGTTTGTACATATTTCCTAAATATGGACATGCGCATTTCACCTTGACAATGCACAATGAAATCAAAATTGTTGAAGTTTTTGTCATGAAACTGTGACAAAATCAAAATATTTGATGCTTATAAAGGGTATCCCAAAAATCATGCAAAATTTGAATTTTGTATAATTTGTGCAGTAAATTGTTGCCAGCAAAAAAAACAACATGACAGCTGACAGTTCAGCGTTATTAAAAATATGTTTATATTTTAAAAATAATGAAGGTTTGGCAGCAATATTTGCGATATTTTAAAAATAATGAAGGTTTTTCGTACATCTTCGTTAATCGTCAAAATTGTCGCATTTTTAGGGTTTAGAAAATACACGAGCAATGGATGAAAATCAAAAGTATCCCCAACGTGTTACTATTTGGTGCGGATTTAGGACTGGAGACATCGTGCTGGCTATATCGCGAGTGATAATTCAGTTTTTGTGGCTATAAATTGCATGGATTTGGACGACATGTGGCTTCAACAAGAAGATGCCACGTGCCACACAGCCCGAGTAAAATTCAACTATTGCATGAATCATTTTGTGGGCATATAATTCCCGTTTTGGGTGATCAGAATCGATTTTGGAAGTCTAAGATCTATGCCAACAAGCTTACGATCGCTTGATTAATGAAAATCAGCCACATTTATGCAAAACTGCCATGAAAAATTTCTACGAAAGAGTACATAATGTGCAAAGCCGTGGGGGATAAGTTATTACATACATAACCCTATACTCTATAATACTATATATGAATAAATCAAACAACCTGTTTTTATTAAAATCACTTCTTGAGTGAATTTTAGGACACCCTTTATGTTGTTTTATTAAACTCAGTAATAATGAGAAACAAACAACATGTTTTTGCTTTTAATTGAGCGGTCGGTTGCAACTTTTGTAATGTGTGTGATGCAAATTTGTGCATTTAGTGATTTATTGTAGTTGTCGCCATTTTCTTAAAGTTTTTTAAAATAAATAAAATATTAAAGATAATTTTTTAATTTAAAATCTAATTTGTTAATTCAAAATAATTTTTTTAATTTGGGATAATGAAGTGTAAGTATAGAGAATTTTAGGGTTACCCACGAAATCCATTATGTCACGATCCTTTTTGACAAAATCCGTTTTTGACATAATCATCTTTTGACAAAATCCATCCTTTTCAAAATACATTTATGATAAAATCCATTTTTGACAAAATCCATTTCTGTCAAAATTCATTTTTGTCAAAATCCCTTTTGTCAAAATCCATGAAAAAACCATCGAATCCATCGTTTTTGTTATTTTTTACAAGCCCGGGTTTGTAAAAAATAACAAAAACGATGGATTCGATGGTTTTTTCATGGATTCTTGGATTTTTTTTTCATGGAAATACGAAATTTATTTTATTTGTACGATCATGAGCTTAGTGACATTATACTAGAGGATTTTGACAACAGTGGATTGTGTCATAAATGGATTTATTCAAAATTGGAAAATAACAAAAAAGGGTTTCAACAATCATGGGCTTCAACATCAATGGATTTTGTCAAAAGAGGATTTTTATAAAAAACTACGGATTTTAGCAAAATGGATTTTGGAAAGATGGATAACGGGAGGATCCCAGAATTTTATATGATAGTGTTTGCTACAATATGAATAATAATCTGTTTGCAATATGCAATAGTGCAGTTGTCTTTTCAGTTGAACGTTTTGAATTTTCAGCAAACCAGATTAACGATTGTCTTTATATTTTCAGGAGTAATTTTCATTTAATTATTTTGTTTCTAGGATGGTTTTTGATAGTCACAACAGCAATATATGCTTTATGTTTATATATATATAATTATTTTATATATTTCAGCTATTGAAATAAAAATTGTAACGATACTTAAAGATCCAAAATTTATTATTTTGATGGATCCATCACATCCCCAATTTAAAAATCCTGCCCAAAGAAATAAGTTGTGGGAATCTGTGCAAAGGGACGTCGGTGACCCTGCGGTGCAATCTATTTTCCGCAATATGAAGCGTCGATTCACCACGTATTGGAACATATACTTAGGTAGGAGCGGCTCGGCTACGAAAAGATTGACAGCAGAAATACGAGAATTTTTGAGAGAAATGGAATATTTAAAAAAAAATTTAATTAGTGAAGAGTTGTATTTTTATTACAGGCCAACCATCTAATTATTTGCCTCATGATACTCGAAATAGTGAATAGTGATCAAATTCCAAATTCGATTGAAAATATCGATGATCCAATTATTGTCAGTCCAGCATCAATTTCATCGGGATTTTCGATCGAATCGGGGACGGAAAACTTACCATCGGTTGTGACTCCAATGTCAACAGCACGGACCATAAGAACATCAGAGTCCATGTTATTAACACCAGTTGACTCCCAGGTTAACAACAATAGAACTATACCTTGTGTTAGAAAACGGCAAAAAAAAAAATCGAGGAAAACAATTCCGACTCAAAATGACATTCGAGATGTGATTAAAGACATGGGCAACCAACAAAAGCTATCTTATGATATGCTACAGGCAAGAATAAATACACTACCTTCAAACAAGTCACCACCTGATTATTTATATAGTTACATGAATTATGTGGAACGAAGGCTCCGAAAGTATTCTGAGCAAAATATTTATAAAGCGATTTCAATATTTAATAAAATTTTGGATGAAATGGAGACTTGTCACCAAGAAGATATAATATGATGAAATTATTAGTCTTTAAATGACTATTTTATTAATTGTGGTGAATCTATACCAAAATAAAATATTTTTTGTTCTGTGCTAACACTGTGCTTTTGTTATTATATATTATAACTTGAAAATTTATAACGAATAATTTTAATATGTTTTAGGGTACAAAAAATTTTAAATACAATTTTAAGATATAAAATAAAAAAACACTTTTCATGGTTATTTTGATGCTGTCCTGAAAACAACAATTTATTGATTGTAATTTTGGAATTGTTATACCTTTTATTCTAAATGCATTGTTTGCCAAGGAAGTGGATTAACATTTACAAAATAATTTGTTAATACTTTACGAATTGCAGTTGCGTATCTTGTCGAGTTGTTTGCTCACACTCTTCGAATTGAAGGTATGGGATCAGAACACCATTGTCTTTCAGTAATCGTTCCATTTTGAACATGCCTGTCTACTAGATCGTTGTCAATATATCTTGTGGTTTTGTCAATCATACAAATATGTAGGCAGATGGCTGCTTGAATAATTTTTAATACCGTTTTTTACTCGTATTTATAAGTCGGCTAAAAATTCTAAACCTTGCGGAAAAAGGACGCATCAAATTGGGAAGCAAAGGAAATGCCTTATCACCCAGAAATGTGTATGGTACCACTTTAACCGTTCCTGGTATCAGCTGGAAAATACATATGCGCTGACCTATGAAGGATTCCATTTCCGAAAACTGATTTTCGAAATATTCCTCCGTCACTACTTCGCCCGGGATTGCCAATATCTACCATGGTAAACCTATAATGAGCATCACATGCAGCCATTAGTACCACAGAATGTTGATGCTTTTACTTAAAATGACTCAAACCTGGATTACTAAAAGCCTGAAAAATGACAAAATAAATAATCTTAGAACTGCTAAAAGTAATATATTGAATACCTGAATATTAACATGCTTCCCATCTACAGCTCCTAAGCAATTTGGAAAATTACAAATATCTAGAGCTAATTGCTCGCCACTGCGTTTCAGTTTTGGGATACAGAACTATAGGAAAAATGCATTCCCAAATAGCAGCACAGGTCTCTCGAATGAAATTAAAAGTGGTGGATTTGGCAATCCGGTAGGAATATTTTCCAATGGACACCATGGAATCCCCACTTGCTAAATATATGAAAGAATTGTGATGCAGTAAATTGAGTAATCTTATTATTATAAAATGTTAAACTTACCTCAATGTTAAAGACAACCTTTCTGCTGAGGTAACAATTTTACGGCGCAATGGATTTCGTTGTAGTTTCGGCCCAACAATATTTAATAATTTATCGAATTAAAATGGATACATCCGATGGAAATTCCGAAATGTTTGAACATCAGTTAAGCGCATTTCTTGTACAAGATTGTGGAACAAAACCTTGACGTCCCTTTCTTAATCCTAAAGGTTGTATCCAGAATCGTCTAGCAGGTTTTTCGACTTCATAATCTGATAGATAATAAAACTAATAAAAACATGCGTTGCAAACACGTAATTTCGAACTGCAAGAAATTCTCCACAAAATCCATATTTTTATTTTTTGAATATTGTATATTAGTTAAGAATAACTAATGAAGTTCGAAGAACTTCACGAAATTAGAAAATTAACAATTTTTTTGTAAGAAAAGTGCAACCTGACGCATACAAATTTTTATTATTTTTGTTTTCTCATACAGCTCACGGCAAGAGAAAATAACATTAAAATACGTATAAGTAGTAGAGAGTATCATATACAATATTTTGTCATGACACTCTACCGTCATGATAAAATTTTGCGAGTGACGACCGAGCTTTAATTGACTATATTTAGTTTAGTCAATAGACTATCTTGACTATCTAGACTATTTTGATTGTCTATCATCTCTATTTTGACTATCTGAGTATCTTGACAATCTTGACTGTCTTACTGCCTTGAAAATCTTGACTATCTTACAATGTTCAATATCAAGACTATATTGACCATATCGACTAGCCTTATTATCGGCTATCTTTGCTATCTTGCCTATCATAACTATTATGGGGCTATCTTGAAAGTCAAGATTTATAATGTTGATTATCATGATTAACTTGTATTGGCTATGTTAACGATCATAACTATCATGAAACTGTCTTAACTTTCTTTACTACTACAACTATCTTCATTTTCTTGACCTTCATGTCTATTTTGACTTTTTTGACTGTTTTTACTATACTAATTATCGTTACTCGACTATCTTGACAATTTTGACTATCTCTACATTGTTGAGTATCATGATTATTTTGACTATCGACTATCTGAGTTAACTCGACTATCTTAACTATCATGATACTTTCTTGACTTTCTTGACTATCTTTACTTTCATGACAATCTTGACTATGCTGAATATCTTCACTATTTTAGCAATCTTGAATATCTTCGCTATCTTGACTATCTTGACTATCGTTACTATTTTTACTTTCTTCAAAATCTTGACTATCGTGACACTATACTACTTTCGGACTTTTTCAACTGTCTTAACTATCTTTACTAGCTTGACAAACTTTAATTTGTTTATTTTGATCATCCTAACTTTTTTGACTATCGTGGCTATCTTGGCTATCTTAACTATCTTGACTTTCTTGAATATCTTGGTTATCTAGATTGTTGTGACTATCTCGATAATCCTGACTTTCGTGACTATATTGAATATCACTATCTTGACTATCTTGATTTACTTAACTACCTTGACTATCTTGACTGTCTTGACTTTCTTGACTATCTTCACTATCTTAACTATCATGACTATCTCAACAATCTTGACTATCCTGACTCTATTGATTTACTTGACTATCTTGACTATTTTGGGTGTCTTGTCCTTCTTGACATTTTTACTATCTTACTATTTTGACTATGTTACCTACTGTTATGACTACGTTGACTATAGATATATAGACTAGAGCCTTAACATGACTTTAAATCAAGCTCATTTTGGCTAATTTGGCTACCTCATACTAGTTTTGTACTATTTCGGAGAGGGATAACGAAATTATTTAGCTGAAATAATTGTCTATGATTATATTAATTATGAAATTATTTTCTTTAAATTAGTATTTTATAGAAGCTTTCGGCGAAAACAATCACATCAAACTAAATGTTTTTATAACTTTTTTCATCAAACATAATCAAATGTTTTTCAAGAGTAGATTTTTTCGTATGCATAATATGCCCGGACAAAATATTTAAAATTTCCCCACGAAAATCTTACTATAACCACAACGTCTTGAATCTGCATATATTTTACAATTAATTTCCTAAATTTATGTTGATTCGCCTTGTTTTGTTATTTTTGTGCTCAACAAGAAGATTTAAGATTATGATTCGAGTGTTTATAACATAACAGAACATATAAAGAAAACGAAAAATGTTATTATTATTTATTTATTTATTTTAAAAATTTATATGCGTGATGTTTATCTTACGAATTAGTAATTGTTCTTTACATTTCGAAAAACGTATATAAGGCATACCAAGCCAAAAAAAAATTTTTTTTTGGTTTATTTGCAAAAGTAACACGCGAAAGTAACTTGGATATGTATACATAAGTAGCTTTATTATGTCTCATTCTACAGGCACCCGTTACTTATACTCGCACCGTCTACAAGATGTATGTAACATACCACCATCACCACTACCAACCGCTAACAAAGTACGTAAAAGCTCTAATCTTTTATCTTTCTGTTTATGTATCCACCAGTACATGAGCCATATATACAAAGTGTTTTTCGTCTCTCCGTGTATGCATCGTTAACTACTACTGGTACATGCATAGATGTACTTACATGTTCGCATTGTTCGTATCGAATAAATTACATGAAAATGATAGAGCTTTTAAGCTTTTTCCTTCGTATCATGTATTTCTTTTATTTTTTTTGCTGAGAAACTTTTTACAAGGTATTTGGTAGATTATGTATTCCTAATTTTTTTAATAAATTTTTTTTCTGTATGTATGCGCACATTCCATATATCGTCGTGATATACAGAAATATTTAATTACCAGAGTGGAATTTTTTAATCCATTCTCTAAAGGATAATCATGATATGTATTTTCATTTTCATTATCATTATTATTAATTTTTTTTGTACAGCGTTATTGAATTCCTCGTAAATGTATGTTATATATATGGATGTACAATGTCCACATATATACGATAAAGTTATGTTCGTTTTTTTTCTGTATGGTTTCAGTTTCCGTATTCAAACCGATAGTTAATTAGGAATTGCGTTTTGTAAAAATTTAAATTTGTACGGCTAATTGTAATATTATCTCGATATGGGGTGGGACTTTTTTATTAATTACCAAATACATTTCGATTACAAAATTTAAAGGTACCGAAGTGAGTAGTTCTATCGATCTGTTTGAGAAGTTAAAGTGTGTAAACTTCCAATGAATCAACTCGATTTTAATTTTCCACTTGGATATTATTTATGGTCTTTTTTAGTTTGAATGTAGCTTCACTGATTGTATCACCAACAAATAGAATTGCAGTATCATCTGCAAATGTGGCGGTAGTTGTACTATTTGTCTGGCGGTAATTCGCTTATAAACAATCCCCCGCGGGACTCTTGCTTTTTTGTGCTGGAATAAACTTCTTCCTGTTTAACTCCAAAATATCTTCCTTTCAAATATCTTCTCAAAGGTCTGCGCTATGTCCAGAAATATGGCTGAACAAATCTTTTTTTCCTCCAATGATTTTTCTATTAGATCAGTTATTCTATGGAATTTATTTATTTATTATTATTCATACATAAGCCTCGTGACAACTAAGGTCAAGAATTTAGGCCAAGAGTATACAAAACTGGATAGATTACAACAAATTAGTTAACAGTATTAGATTAAAATAAATATAAAAAATTTCATGTAAGACTAATACAATAAATTTAAAAGCTTAGAATAAAACTAAAATAATAAACATACTAATAACAATTCTAAATATCAAAGGTATAACAATAATAAAAAATAACAATACAATATAATATAACAGTATGCCCCGACCGCCAACACCTCAAGAGCCAACCGTCAAATTGTGTATCATGCGAATAAATAGGATAATGAAAGTCCAATAAAATTCTATATAATTCAATGTATTCAATGTAACTAATAAATTTGAATAAAAGTTACTATGGGAAAGTATTAAAAAATGTTTTATATAATTTTTAAAATTTTTTTAAAAATTTAAAAATTTAATAGGCTTATTTCTCCAAAAACATCGATCGATCATCACAAGTCCCACTCCCTACCTGCCGAAACACACACAATAATTAAGATGAACTGTAGAACTTTAACTTTGTAGCATTTAACTTTGAAATTATTGACAGACTCAATCCTCCTCAGCTCAACAGGAAGCCTATTCCATTCTAGGGCACCCCTAACCGTCAGAGCACCCGACATAGCATTTGAATTATGCGCTGGAATCATTAAAACCTCAGTGCGTTTAGATTTAGCAAGTATAAGTTTGCTCTTTAAATAGTAGGGGGATGCTGACAGATTTAAAATTCTAAATAAAAATATAACCAGTCTAAAATTAAGGAATAACTGAATCCTCATTCCAAATATAACATCACAATACCTAGATATATGATCGTAGCGCTTCAAGTTGAAAATATACCGGATACAGCAATTGTGCACACGAAGCACTTTTTTCCACATAGCCGAACTCATACTAGAAAACACGACATCACATTATAATAACTGACTAACAACAAGCGAACGGACTAACAGGATTCGGGTACTAGGCGGCGTTCCGAAACGTTTGCATCTTAACATACGTAAAGTCCTATACACTCTTCGGCATATAGTATCAATATGAGAATTCTAATCCAAATTCGAAGTTATCGTCAGCCCCAAATTGGAAACAGATTGAACGTATGGTATAATGTTACCATCAATATGAATAGCAGGTAGATTGACTCCCTCGTAATACCGGTTGAAAACTAAGGCTTGGGACTTCGAAGCATTAATGCATAGGGCATAACACCCCGACCACTGGTTTATAACATTCAAGTCCTTATTGATAAGATCCCAAACCATATTAGAAGCGTCCAGATTAGGCAGCTCACTAAAAATCTGTAGATCATCCGCCAACAAATGGTAGAAATATCATTAATATATAAGGAAAAAACAATAGGTCCCAGGATAGAACCCTGTGGGACTCCTGATGTAAGGGGTAGGCATGTAGAATTTCTGGCAGAGGAATGAACATACTGGTCCCGATTGTTCAAATAAGATAACATCAGATCACAGCAGCCCCCCTGCTAAACCCAAATTGCGAAACCAGCTTACCACGTAGAATCTCAAAGTTTATGGAATTAAATGCTTTGGCAAAATCAAGAAGGATCAAGGCCGCGGAAGAACCTCTGTCGAAACATGACCTAACAAAATCCATCACATCGGAGAGAACAGTAGTAGTACTATGTCCCTGACGAAATGCAGATTGATATCTGGACAGCAAATTTTTATCCTGTATATGCAACTTTAATTGGTGAGAAATAAGTTTTTCAAAAATTTTAGACATCGCTGCTAACAGCGAAATAGGACGCATATCTAACGGAGATTTGGGGTTAACCTTTTTTGGAATGGCAATGACTTTGCTGGTTTTCCAGTGACTATGGAAAGTATTACCCAAAATAATCAAATTGAAAATATAAGTGAGAATCGGCACAATGGCTGGGGAGCACAACTTAAGGAATCTTAAAGGTATTCCGTCTGATCCCATGGCATTCGATTTTGAAGAGGACAACGCCTCAAAAACTGCATCCTCGTCAATTTCAGAGAATGCTAATTTAATAGCGTCAGAATTACCACAAACATTGTAATCAAGACTAGCGAGAAGGGCATTGCCTGTAACATTAACAGGAATGGATGAAGAAGAAACCGGGACCATATTAGCAAACGTGTAATTTAGAATATCAGGCCCAAAGGTATTATCATCAAATAAGCCCTTATCAGACCCAAATCCCTCTTTTTTCAAATTTTTCCATAAATCTTTGGAACTAAGACCGGGATCCAGCAAAGATCTAACATAACTTTTCTTGGCACCCTTAACCATTCCTCTAACTTTCCTATCGTAGTACTTTAAATCCTCCCTGCTAGTAACAGAATGAGAGTTTTTCCAAACTCGATAGGCCATCGTACGAAGATGCATCATGTTTTCAATTCTACGAGACAACCAAGGAGGTTTACCATAAGTAACTTTCCGAACAATAATTGGGGCATGTTTATCTAATAATTCAATTACTAACTTACTAAAATTATATACATTGGAATCAACGTTATCCACGTTGTTTAAGATTACCATTCCGATAGAATCAACATCATAGTGTAATTGAGCCAGGTCAATTTTGTTATAATCTCGAAATGAAAATACTTCGTCATTGCACGTCAAGTTAAGTTTAAATTTGACAGCGATCATTTCATGGCCAGCAATACCCGGATGCTGAGAAAAGTCCTCAATCGAAAAAGGCAGGCTGGTAATAATAAGATCCAATAGTGCACCCCCATTGTCATGGAGCCTAGTGGGTTGGAGCTGGGGTGTCGATAGACCGAATTGCTCGATGGTGGAGTATTCCTCTTTTAATCCAAACTGCTGAGAAAGAACAGCACCTGATTTTACAATTTCAGGTTTAATTCGTTTTAATAATAGTCTCTCAAACAGTTTTGGCATAATTGGAAGAAGTGATATTAGCCGATACGATGTTATTTCACTTGGCGTCTTACCTGGTTTAGTTATCATGATTATTTCCGCAAATTTTCATGGTAGAGTGACTAACGGAGTCTGAAGAAAACCTTTATTATGTCCGATATTTTCTTTACAGCTTTATTAGGTAATTGTCTAGGAATCGCTCCAGTTATCAAGTCATATTCTGGTAACTTTTAGGTACCACGTGGTTGTTTATTTCTTGTTTTACTTCTTTAGCATTAGCTAATGGCATTTCTTGCCTCCAGATAGTTGTAAATGGTTCAATTAGTATATCCTGTTGATTGAGTGTTGTTAAATTGGGTTAAAAGGTACGTTCAAGGTGTTTTTTTGAATATGTTCATTACTCACAGCTTTCTTCACAAAACAATACTCAAAATCACTGTGGATTTGCTTTCTGGTTGACTCCAGAAAAAATGTTGTACAATTATACGCAAAGGCTTTGTCACATTTTGGTGCTTGTACGTATTTGGCAGGAACTATTTTGCCTTTCGCATATTCTTATATCCCAGTTTTTATGAATATAGGACATTTAAAGAAAAACTGTCACTATTTTTTTTTGTTCTGATATGTTGTCCTATTTCCATATATATTTGGGACATATAAGAATGAACCCTCATAGTTATTAAGTTGCTATAGAAAATTGTACTTTGTGGTAGAACATGATGTAGGACCATTAAACATAAAACAGACGAAGAAAAAACATGATATTGTGGTCTACAGCATAGAAAAATATTTTGGAAGGAAAATTCTGATAAGAGATTCTGAAAGAGCATAGTCAAATTACTAGGACTACATTTAAAACTCATTTTCGTTAAAAATGGTCTGCATAATGGATGTGGTGTTTGTCACCTCTTTGTAGCAACTGTGTAGCGTCGTAAAATTTGTATTCTTTCTCCAAAGAACACTCTTTCTTCTGGTTTGCTTAACAATGACTTTGATTAACCTTTGATTAAGCTCCCGTTACCTTTCTATAGCTGTCATCATCTAGGACATTTATTTTGATATCACCACTAGCTATTTCATGAATAATTAGTTATTGCCGTTCGATAATACAACTGGGGTGGGGTGGAGGTATTGTAACCGGCTCTTGTATGAGTGTGAAGTTTCCAACAAAGAAATAACAGCAATATGTATAAGATTATTAAATCCAATATTTCTAAAAATATTTCATCGAGATCTGAATAATAATTTTGATCATTCAACTAAATTTTCCATCGCCAAAGTATGTAACGGATTGGTACCGAAAGATTTTTGAGTAGAAGATATTTGATGAGTTTGTACCATCACTGAGTTTGTGCCAAAATGCCACTATTATCGGATGATTTCTATAGGCTTAACCTTTCAAATAAAATAGGTTTTGTTTCCAAACGGATGGGTCGCGATATATTTTTTTTAGTAAAACTCGTTCATGGAACTCATTGAGTGGTACACGTTGAATAACCAATAACAGGACATCGTAGAGTTTGTACCAAAATTTCATTATATACTGATGACACCTACGGGTTTACCTTTCAAGAATTTCAGCCGATATTCCGTTAATTACACGTGTTATGTTCGCTTCTAATGCAGGAATCGATTGTGGTTTATTGATATAAACAAGTGATTTCAGATATCCCCCTAAAAAGTAATCTAACGGCGTGAGATCACAAGATTTTGGAGGCCAATTCACGGGTCAGTTTCTTGATATGATGTTCTCATTAAAATTTTCTTTCAATAAATCGAAAGTTTGGCCTGCTGTGTGGCACGTTATACCACCATGTTGAAACCACAAGTCGACTACACAAATATCTTTAATGTTTGGTAATAAAAATGCATTGATCATTGCTCTGTAGTTTGCGTCGTTGATGTTTACACGCTATCCTTCCGCATTTTTAAAGAAATATGGTCCACCTGCTGATGATGCCACCTGCCCATATACAAAACCAAACGGTGCGTTTTTTAGAATGCATTGGAAGCTCTTGAATCTCTTCTAGCAATTCATCAGCACAAATATGACAGTTTAGGTTGCCGACGTATCCATTCAGCCAAAAATGAGCTTCATCGCTGAACACAATTTTTCGATAAAATACGGATCAATTTGGAGCTGTTCCAACGCTCATAAACCAAATCGAGGTCAACCGGCTTCAATTCTTGAAGAGGCTGTATTGTGTATGCCTTCAAACTAAGACCTTTCTTCAAAATATGCCACAATGTGCCATACGAGGGATCCAGAGCTTGAGAAAAACGACGAATTGATTGATCGCAGTCTTCACGTACACTTTCAGCTACAGCAGCAATATTCACATTCGATCGACTTGTACGCACTCTAGTCGGTTAATGAATATTCAATAAAAAAATATGTTTCGCAATTTATTGATTGTTTTGCGAATAGTGCGTTCAGTTGAACGATAATGAACACCATAAAATGGTTGAAGAGCACGAAAAAAATTTTCACTAAACACTGATTTTTGGAATAAATTTCCACAATTTGTAAACGTTGTTATCGCGGAAGTCTAATCATGGTGATACGTTTTTACATGTACCATGTAAGAGCTTAGCCGGCTATCTCTCTGCCATAGTCCTGATCTGACTTCCCATGTCAATTTGTTGCGAACGTGTTCCGATCTTGTACCGACTAACATCTTTGATTTTTGAAATCAAATTGACGATGATTCAGTAATTATGAAAAGGGACCAAAAGCGCCCGATGCTGTAAAAGAAAGTGATCATTTGCCAGCGGAAAATGAGGAGAGGTTACGCTTCAGGCAAGGGACAGCAATATCACAAAGCACTGTTTATACTATTTTGTAATAAGCGGAAATGCTTAAGTATTTTATTTTTCACAAAAGAAACATTCCAGAGGAACAAAGTTTTTAAAGTATTCCTTAATTTATGAAATTGGTTGGCCAATTGGTTGGAACTTTAACATTTCTTAATGAATTATGATGAAATTGTGTTAGTATAGTAAAGTGTTCTAAAGTGACTTTTCGGCAAAATTTTAGGAGTCAACTCTGCCATTTTATTACCAATCATTAAAAATGGGGTTCCAAGGATTGATTTTGAATATAAAAATACATATTAAATGTAGTGTCTGTTCTTATTATAAGATTAAACTACATTCTTGCAGTTCTTGCGTGCAATCGATGTCACGTTGAAACACTGCTTGATAAAATTTTTTTAACGAAAATTATCTCCCTAGTGACTAGGGGTGGGATTTTGTAACATCATTTTTTTTCGATACTATCGAAAATTACGTCTCTTTCATCACGAATAAAATTGAAAGTTTTTTCATTTTTCAATTACGATGCTTCTATTGCGATCTCAGCAAGCTCGAATAGAACATTATGCCACTCTACTTTGTTTCTATCATCTATTTGTTTTATTTCTGATACTTTATCGAAAAAAGAAATTGAGACCAACAACAAAATTGTTCTAGTAGACTGCGATCGCAATAGAAAAGGATAATTGAAATGCGAAATAGTAAGAAAATTTGTTCTAGAACAAAGACACAATTTTAGATAAGTATCGAAAAACGAGATGTTAGAAAATCCCGCGCTAGGGCAGACATGTTGTAACTATCGTAAGTTACAACATGTCTGCCCTGGCCTACTTTCATCTCATCGGATTCGATGAAATGCAAAATTTTCGCATTTGTCTCACTCATAGACACTCGATCGGCTAGGAAGCAAGTAATTTGTTAACCAAAATCCTGGCTACTCAATCAATTTTACCAAGGAGATTTGATTTTCAAATTATGTCTTTCAACATTTTTTTTGCGTTTAAATTTTGCGGCTTAAAAAAATGAACAGCAAATTTTTGTGGTGTTTTACTGTGAAAATGCAGAAACGGACCAAAATTTTATAAAAAATAAATTTGAAATTCAAATTTTCTTGGTAAAATTGATTGAGTAGCCAGGATTTTTGCCTGCAAGCCAATCGAGTATCTATACCCCATCTGTTGGAATAATTGAACCGTCGTAAATTAAATATTAATTAGAATTTACATATTGTTAAGGTATACGTTTTTAGGGTTCAATTGAGCTTTGAAAGACTTTTAATGAACACACCAATTTTAATTAAATTAGAAAATGTATTTGTTTCAAACTTGGTCAAGATTACTCGGTATAGGTTATGTTATATAGACGAAAATGTTATTCAGGTTGAAAATACGCGGTTTCCTTTTGAAATAAAAACTGGTTTCCGCGTAACTATCATTGTTTGGTACTCACATAACTCAATATGTAAAAACCTGCAGCAATGAATTGAATTTATTAACTTCTGTAACAAAAAACGTCTAAAAGTTTGTTCAAATGTCGACGTTACTGCATCCCAAGCCACGACAATTAAATTCAATATACCTTAGGTTGTGTTCGTATATAATATCGAGTATTTTTTTGTAAATTTATCATACAATGTAGATTTGAATAAAATACGACAGGAAAAGTTTCTATTTTTCTCGACAGATAACTGATATCACCCAGAGCATAGAATTTGTATGTACATACATTTCACAGTTGACACAATTTTACCAATAAAATAGTTAAGCTTAAGATAAAGTTATATTATATTATTCGTTTGCCAGTTTAACTGCTACATAAATATACATTTTATCAAAATGAGCTTTCAAAGCTCTCGCACTATTTGTCTTTAGAGAATTATATATATTTTTTTAAAATAAAATTACAGCGTTTTGTTATAGGGCGCGGGGAGTAAAAATCGTGTGAATCGCGCAAATCCAATACTTGGTATGAGAGCTTTCATTTTGTCATGTATTCGGTTTGCATTTTTAAAGCTTTATACATTTTATACAACTATGATTATTTTTTTAATAATCTGTAAGTTATACTATATATTTTATATATATACGAGAGTGTATACGTACTCGTAAAAAGCTAAATCTATTTTACATTCGTTGTTGAACACACAGCTATTGATATGCCACTGCTGGATAAAATAGCAGAACGATGCTTATGCATAGAAATGATACAGTTTTGAAATGATTGAATGATTTTTATATGAAAAGCGATTTTTTGGTTTATCTCAGCGGATCAAAGATGTTTTCGGTTCAGTTTCTTGTTCGCTATGTACCATATACGGATGATGAATGAATAATTTAATTTGTTAATCATATATAATGTGGTGTGGATGCTGTGCTTACGAATTATATATGATAACGTGAACAATTTATTTGGTTCGATGCTAGAATTATAAATCAGGATAATATTTAAATTATTTATCACAAAATCGATTTGAATATATTGTGGGCTACATTTTATAGTCACCTCGTGTATATACCAAACACTATATAAAGGCTTAATTGACAAATCGGCAAAATTAACCAACTTGATAAAAATAAAATGTATTTTTTATACCATGACAATTTCGATATGGTTTACTTTTGATTTATAAATTTTTGTAAAGCTTTTGTTGTCAGCTTTACAGATTTATATATTTTATACGTTACAACATTTTTTATTCTGCAATGTTGAATAACACAATTAAAATATATAAATTCATGCACGTAAAGTAGAAATTATATATTAAAGTTGAAAGCTTCCAATTCCGCAGAAAATAAAAACCTGGCCACCACACTGATTTCAAATTGAATTGTTTACCTAAGTTCATCTTAAATAATATTTATTTTTCTCAATTCCAAAAATTTTGTTTAATTATCTTTCGCCGTCAACTAAGAATCAAAAGGTATGTTTTCGTTACAGATATCAAGATTTTTGCAGATTTACTGTTCGCTATATCTCCGAAGTTCAGTGTGCGTAGTTCCGTGCTGCTGTTGCTTCTTTACAGCCCAGACAGTGTAACGGGATGAAACGTAATACTTAATATTTTTTTCATATATTGGGAGATACCAATTATTTTCAATTAATTTTGGTGGAATCGGTCAACCGGAAGTGGTAGCGTCCAAACGAGCTTTTTCGTTTTTGCAAATACCGACTGATTTTTTTTAGCTGAAACTTTCAAATATCTCGGAAAATAAGCACTCTACGAAAAAAAATCCATTATCAAAATTTAATCATTCCGGGGGGGGACATTCAGTAGTGCTAAAATTAGTCCCTCCTCCCCCTTTTTGTAGGTGGGGCGGGGGTAACTATGAAATTAAAATAGGAACCCCTACTTATTTATTGCAGATTCAGATGCTACGGCTTAAAGTGAACCCTATTAAAGTTAGCCGACTCCAGCCGAAAAATGTCGATAATGCAGATTCAAACTAATCAAACGAAAATGACAGCCGATTTTTGTCGGTAACATCCCAGGAGAAAAATGTCGATAATGCAGATATGAATTTTATGCCGAAATGTAATTGTTTTTATTGCAAATTTTTATTTTGTTCTTCCTAAAAACCAACTAAAAAATTTAAAATAAGAAATTTTCATTCGAAACAATAAAAATTAATATACAAAACATAATTTCTCTAAGTGCTGTATTACATGTTTGGAGTTAAAACGTGAAATGTATTTTTAGTTAAGTGTTTAGAGAATTTTTAAGATGGCATGTCATCTAATAATTATCATTTGAAAGGTCTATTTCTATGTTGGAAGTTCGGGAAAACTCGATTGAAATATCGCACACACAAAATTTGAAAATTTCTAGCCATGACACTTTAAACGGTAAATTTTTAGAAATTTTCAAATTTTGTGTGTGCGATATATTCAATCGAGTTTTCCCGGACTTCCAACATAGAAATCGGCCTGAAATTTTTTTCAAGTTTGAGCATCAATAGGACCTTACATTTGAATCTATTTCCAGCCATGACACTTAAAACGGTCAATTTTTAAAAAATTTCAAATTTTGTGTGTGCGATATATTCAATCGAGTTTTCCCGGACTTCTAACATAGAAATCGACCTGAAATTTTTTCCAGGTATGAGCATCAATAGGACCTTACATTTAAATTTATTTCCAGCCATGACACTTTAAACAGTCAATTTTTAGATCGACCTGAAATTTTTTCCAGGTATGAGCATCAATAGGACCTTAAATTTGAATCTATTTCCAGCCATGACACTTTAAACGGTCAATTTTTAAAAATTTTCAAATTTTGTGTGTGCGATATATTCAATCGAGTTTTCCCGGACTTCCAACATAGAAATCAACTTGAAATTTTTTCCAGGTATGAGCATTAATAGGACCTTACATTTGAATCTATTTCCAGCCATGACACTTTAAACGGTCAATTTTTAGAAATTTTCAAATTTTGTGTGTGCGATATATTCAATCGAGTTTTCCCAGACTTCCAACATAGAAATCGACCTGAAATTTTTTCCAGGTATGAGCATCAATAGGACCTTACATTTGAATTTATTTCCAGCCATGACACTTTAAACAATCAATTTTTAGATCGACCTGAAATTTTTTCCAGGTATGAGCATCAATAGGACCTTTCATTTGAATCTATTTACAGCCATGACACTTTAAACATTATAGACATAATTGCAAGTTTTATTGCATTTAATAAAAAAATTTAATTTAGAATAGTTTACGTTGATGAACCGAAATAAACATTTTTGATTTAAAAAGTAATTACTGTTTAACACCAAAATTACGAATCTGCATTACCGACCTTTACTGGCGAATAATACAAAATGTTTTGATTCTACATAATCGATTTTTTTCGGCTGACGTATTTTGTTATTACAACCGAATCTGCATCATCCACAATTTTAGGCTGATACATTTTTGTTATAACAACCGAACCGGTATATCGACATTTTTCGGCTGATGCGTTTTAGTTGTTACAGCCGATTCTGCATTATCGAAATTTTTCGGCTGAAGCGAGTCGGCTAACTTTAACAGTATTTATAGTGCATAGGATTTCTTAGAAATATTTTTTTCAATTCATGATAGATGGCGCTGTAATAACGATAAAAAAATTTTCCATATTCCCTACTGAGAACCTATGCATACGATTCTGCAATAAGTTAATCAAAATTAACACTTTTTCAATGTAAATACTCGAGATTAGTTTTAAACCAATTGTATTTCTTAAATTTTTAATTACTGCCTGTCAAGAAACTGCTATTATCATAACCCACGAACATGCAATTAAATCTGCTTTCAAATAAATGATTTTTTTTTGTATTTTGTTTTAAAAATATCTGAATAACCGAGAAAATGTTATCTGTAGAAATGTAATTGGCTGGCGGGCAGGCAGACAAATTTGCTGAACCAGCTCTATCGATCCATCGACCACGACCATTCAAATCACGATCAAGTACTTCACATGCTACCGGCGAATAGTGTGCTGGACAACTATCATGCTGAAACCACATGTTCTGTCGCAATTCTAAGCTCAAGTCTTCAAATAATGTTGGCAGTTTATTTTCCAAAATTTGTTGCCAATTATTTCACAAAACACGTTGACAGTCCAAGACCGGTCCATTAACCGGTCCATTAACCGTTCCATGGTTTGTAAAAGATGACTCGTTGCAGAACAATACATTGTACACGTGCCTACTGATAAAATATTATACCATTTTGGAAATCAATGCCATGAAGATCCTGGTGTAAAGCGACCCATGATACGGATGAACTTATGACGTTTTGAAATTTTCCAAATATTCTTGTGGGACAATTCGGAATCGTGTACTAATATGAGAATTGAGTTACTGCAGCTAATACAGCAATTTCATTACTTTCCCCAGTGACTGTTTCTCGACGAGATAAACTGAATTTTGGCCGAAATAGGTTACCAGACGAGACAGTTTGTCAAAGAGCTTTTTTGTTTTTCCACCGAAAGTGACCAACAATAGGAGTTTTTTCGTATTTGGCATTTATTTTGAAAAGTATATCAATTAACAGAAAAACGGTTTTGAACTAATTGGTATGTGATTCACCGTGGAAAACTGAAAGCCAAGTGCTATATTAAAGTAATGCAATATAGAAATAGCTTATCGGCCGAGGAAAAAGTCATAATTCAAGCCCTTTTCGAAAAAGGTCTTTTTCCGGAAAATAGGCAGAAGATTAGGCCGCTATCATGTAACGGTTAAAATTATTTAAAAATCCTACTACTAATGAGACAAGAAAAGCCGGAGGATCCAAAACAAGGATGACTTGCGGCTCAAAAGCGGGATTTAACAGGTGTTAGACACCTGTATTATACAAAAATTAAACAGGTATCAGAATTATTGCCACGGCACAAAGCTGCACGACGTGAATTTACCCAGACCCAAATACCATAGAAAATGTTAGGGGATTATTAGTTAGAACGGTTTACAAGGTTAATTGACAATTCCAGACGGCCAATGAGTTTTAATTGGCAATTAAAAATGCCTAACAGGATTCTTGAGTTGGTCGAGAACAAAGGAGGAGGCGGATGGCATATTAATTTATTTAATTTTTATTTATTTTCCATTTTGCATTAAACATCAAGGGAGGCGAAGTCCGAGATTCATACCTCCTTTCCGGTGCTCCCTGAGTAACGCTAAATGAAACGAGCGGTGTAGCGGAAACAAGCAGGGGAAATCCTGTTTATAGTCATGGACACTAACCGCCAAAGAAACTTTGTTCACTGACAATATGTTGAACTCTGGACTATTTCAGATCAGCAACGTTAAGAACAGTCTGAACAGGCAGCTCGATTTGGTGTTTCCTCTGTTATCGACAGTAGCGTTGCTTCTGAATCCAATCTAATCCTCTGTGCCATAGATGTATACCACCCTCCCATTTTGATCACCTTTGGTCTGCAGCAAGACAATCTCAATGTCAACTCTATAACTCCACTACGTTTCAATTTTTGTAAGGCCGACTTTGTGAAGCTTAAACATTTATTGGCTAACGTTGACTTTAACACAATTTTAAATGATCATAACGATATAGAAACACAAACTGTCAATTTTTACTCTGCAGTTTTTGAATGTTTTAAACATTCCATTCCGTATACCCGCCAAAAAACTGTATCGCCATCACCTCCGTGGTATAATAATGAATTACGAACGTTACGTAACCTTAGGAACAAACGTTGGCAAAGATTCCTGAAAACTAAATCTGACTCTGATTACTCTAACTATTTAAATAGTTATAATGATTTCAGTAGTTTGTCTGACGAACTTTATGGGAATTATATCAGACTCATGCAATCCAATCTAATCGCTGAGCCTAAGTGTTTCTGGCGCTTTATCAATATGAAGGAAAAGTCCGACGGATACCCCTCCACTTTCAAATATAAGGATCATTCCTCTAATGATCCTAAATTCATAACAAACCATTTTGCTAACTTCTTCAGTCTGGCTTTCACAAGCAGTGATTTTAAACCTGATGAATGTTATTTTACATACTTGTATAATTGTAATCAAACAACCTTAACTTCCATTGAAATCGATTATGAATCCGTGGTACAAAAGATTTCCGAACTTAAAGATGATTTTTCATCCGGCCCTGACGGTCTACCATCCATCGTCCTAAAAAACTGCAGTGATTTTCTTGCTCAGCCACTGACGACGCTTTTCCAAAAGTCGCTTTCGCTTGGAATTTTTCCATCCGTTTGGAAAAGTTCTTTTATAGTTCCGATTCATAAGAACGGCTGCAAATCAGACATCTGTAATTACCGACCTATTGCAAAATTATCTAGTATTCCTAAGCTGTTTGAAAGTATTGTGTATGATTCACTGTACTTTCATTGTAAACCGTTGTTTTCTGACAATCAGCATGGTTTTCTCAAAGCACGGTCCACGACCACAAACCTTATTGAATTCACTTCACAAACACTAAATACGATGGAAGCAGGAAAAGAGGTTGACGTTGTCTTCACCGATTTTAGCAAGGCGTTTGACAGGATTTCTCATGAAGTTATTTTGTTTAAGCTTAGGGCCCTTGGCTTTCCTCCCCAAATTCTCCGTTGGGTGGGCTCTTATCTCAAAGGCCGTTTATACCATGTTCTATTCAGGTCATCAGTATCAACTCATATATCAGCAACATCTGGAGTGCCCCAGGGTAGCCATCTGGGTCCAATTTTTTTCATTCTGTCAATCAACGACGCTGATTGTTTAATAAAAAATTCATCGATATCTATATACGCCGATGACATGAAGATTTACAGACGGATTTCAAACACTACTGACAAGAGCCTATTACAATCCGACCTCAATAACTTCTCCACTTGGTGTGCAAAGAACAACCTTGATTTGAACGTGGGTAAATGTCAAACAATCACCTACTCTTGAAAACGTGTACAGTCCATTTCTCGCAACTATTACATTAACAGCGATGCAATTACCAGAGCCAGTTCTGTTCGTGATTTGGGAGTCATTTGCGACAGTGAATTGAATTTCAGACAACACATCGATCGTATTATCAATCAAGCCAACTCTGCCCTCGGTTTCATCAAGCGTTGGTCGAAAGAATTCGATGATCCTTATGTTACGAAGGCTCTCTATTCAACATTCGTTCGTCCCCTGCTCGAGTATGCTAGCCAAGTGTGGTCGCCTTATCATGAGGTTCATATTAAGAGGATTGAAGCAGTCCAGCGAAGATTTCTTCGCTTTGCTTTACGGGGACTACCGTGGGTGGACATGTTCAACCTGGCTCCATATCAGGATCGTCTAAAGCTAATTAAATTACAACCACTTAGTAAGCGCCGAGTTGTTGCAGACGTGGTTTTCATTCATGAAATACTAACCGGCGGTATCGATTCTCCAGTTCTGCTTGGTAAAATTAATCTAAATATAAATTCGCGAGATTTAAGAACGGTACCTATGTTTAGAATCGACCCGCATCGAACTGATTACGGAAAGTATGAGCCAGTCTCTAGAATGCTGTTCGAAGCTAATCAGCACTTCCATTTGATCGATTTTAATATGACGAAACGCATGTTGAATAAACTTTTTTATTTTTCTTGATTATAGTTTGATGTTTTATTTAACTTATTTGTTTTTATTTGTTTCATTTTATTCTGCTTTACTTTATCTTGTTTTATCTATTTTAAATCTGCTTGTACTAAGCAGACTCGACTTCCGTTTTCCTTCCGTCTGCGATGGGTATCGTTTTGCTTAACTATTCACTTAGCTATTCATTTATAATCATATTTGATTTTTATACTTTACATATTTAGCCGTTTCAACATTCAATTTTTCAATTTCACTGGTTAGGTAACTCGATATCCTTGTTTATAATTCACTTGAATTATACTCAAAAAAATAATAATAATACAGATGGAGACTCCCTGCGCGCGGTTAGGAGGGGTAATAGGTCGTTGGGATAATTAATTATTATTATTACATGTCAGGCCGAAACACGTCAATACCAAACCAGCGTCTGTTCTCCAGGTTAGGAGCGGCTGAAGCGGGCATATCAAGTGGCTCGCTATACAAATGTGTTTCAAGGTAGGACTGGATGCCTTAAGATTCCACCAGTACGTGACCCACGCACGTAACAAGCGGGCTGCGCGGCAGGCCAACAACCTTCCTTCATAAAAATATTTAAGTTAAGAACCCATTTTTCGGACGAAAACAAATTAAATGAAATGCACAATGCGTATGTTGGTTCCAAATACATACAAAAATAAATTTTTTACCGCACAATTTACGCTTTTTCTAAGCGAACATTTTTCTAAATGTTTGCTTTTCAATCTCGATTACCCCTAAATTTATGATTTTTTCGATGTACGATACGTCATACTACGTCTCCTAAATGTATGCCTAAATGTTTGCTTTTCATCAGATTGCCCTTAATTTTTTTTTGTAAACTAGGGGAATTATCTCCTAAATGTTTCCTAATCAATCTCGCGCGGCGATAAATTTTTATTTTGAAGACAATGATTACCAATGTAACCAGTTTGATGCGTTATTTGTTTGATATTCTGTGCCGATTTTGTCTAGTAGCCCAATGTTCCTATGATGTAGATTGTGAAGGTCAAAATTGAGCTTCAACCGTATTTGTGTAATGTTCGTTTGCAGCATAGGATCAGGAAGTTTCTCTCTGACTGTTTGTCTGACCCATTCTGCAAAAAAATCGTGTTCTCGTTTACAGGTCTAATCGTACTTCTATTCCGTTAAGGGGACATAGCACTTTTAAATTTTCAAAAAATCGAAATTTTTTTATGATAGATTATGTTAGAATGAACGTTTATAAACATGATTTTAATGATATAAACATGAAAATATCAAAAAAAAAATTATTGTATTTATTGCGAAGCGCCAAAGTCGTTTTTGTACGCGGTTATCTCGAAATGACGTTTTTCAAGTTGGCGTGCAAGATTGAGCAAAAACTACTTATCCAATCGTTCTAAAATTTTAACACGTTGATTTCAATAGCTCAGAATGAACTACGGAAGGAATAATCGGAATAATTTTTCAACCAATTTTTTTCTTTTAGTTCATTCCAAGGGCGATTTAATGCTGAATAAAACCCCGTTTTTTCAGACGTTTCTGAGAGTAGTTATGATGCACGCCTCGAATTTTCAGTGTTTTTGGAAAACTCTTGTAGCAGACGACAGTGGGCTAAAAAAATCAAAAAATAATTTTTTTTGTATACTCTCAGTTAAATAATATGCCAATGGAAAGTTTCATTAAAAGATATCTCTTTTTATTCCATTAAAAAAAATCTTTGAAAACATTTTTTTTTTCAAATTTGAAGTTGCTATGTCCCCTTAATATAGAAATTAAAAATCATAAAATTATTGCGACCGGGTTATTTTCTCTTCTCAAATTGATATTCGTAAGTATGTTTACTTTTTTTTTACTTTTACCTTTTCAAGTTCAACACAGTTTAGAAAATATTTTCAATATTGATACCCTAATGACGTGCACCATTCCATTTAGTTATGTATGTGAAACTTCTTCTTCAGCATCTTTTAAAGCCGTGTAAGAACTTAAATTTATTGTTCATTATTCCTTTTTATCAGATTGAATATGAAACACAGTTATAGTAACGAGTATATAATGTTATAAAGTGTAATGAAACAAAGAAAAAATTATCATCAAAAATGCATGGGTTATGCAACCCATTTAGAGTTTAACAAAAATGTACACATCTTTATTTACCGTAATCGTTACCATTTTCTATCAATCAAGTGAATTGTATAACCCAGTTAAATTGCATAACCCACGCATTTATTGATGCAAACTTTTCCTTTGTTTGATTACTCTTTATAACATTACTCTAGGTTAGTCAACTATAAAATCATAAGCCATTATCGCTTTATTGAGACTAGGGAAAGTACAGAAAACGCTACCAGTGAAAAAGATGAAGCTTGCTTCAGATGCACCCGAGACACTTTTTCCATTTTTAAATTGATAATTTTAATATTAATTGTAGATGTATTTATAGTTTTTATATTTTAATGTAATATACAAATAATATTAAACTTTCCAAGATCACTTTTCATAAATAATTCATAGAAAAAGCCGCGTAAACCCTTTTTCGTAGTAATAAATTTTTCCGCGAGAGCACAGGGGTACAAGTCTCAATTGAGAACTATAAATGTCCGGGGTAGTGACATCTAGCACATTAAAAATAAGCTGATTGAGTCTTTTCTACATGAAATTTTAGCACGCCATACTTTATGAAAATAAAAATTAACATACAGAAATAGACCCAATAAGGTTAATTTTTCGCTAAGACGAAACTTTTAACACGACGTTTCATTTAACGCGAACAATTTTTTCAGTCCCTTTATATAATATAAGTACAGAAATATTCGTTTAACACGAATTTTATAATTGAACACCAATTGAACATTTTCTGGAAAATGTTGATCGAGGCGATCGATCAAAAACAGAAATGCGTAGAGAATTTCGGATACCAAACTCTACTTTATCAACGACTATAAAAAATCGTCTAAACATTTATCAAAGTATGAAGATTTAGATTCGGGATTGTTGCTTTGGTTTAAACAAGCCCGATCTCAAAATTTCCCTATTTCTGGACCTCTATTAATGGAAAAGGCTGATAAAATAGCCATCGGAATGGGAATTACCTTTAAATCTAATCCTGGATGGCTACTAAACAAAACAAGGAATTGTCTTTAAGTGTATTAGTCGAGAGGCGAGGCAAGTATCAGCTGATATGATTTCCGATTCGATATCTTCAACTTTACCTATAATTCTGAAGGGTTACGATAAAATTTTTAATGCGGATTAATTTGGTTTATTTTTCGCTACATGCCGGACAAAATTTTAACATGTAAATGTGAAACTTGTTCTGGTGGTAAACAATCTAAGGAACGTGTTACAGTACTTGTTGGATGTAATTCCGATGAAACAGAGAAACTTCCTCTTATTGTTATTGACCAGTCTAAAAATCCGAAGTGTTTCAAAAAGGTTAAAAATCTACCCCTTCAATACACCACAAATAAAAAAGCATGGATGATAGTGGACTTATATTCAAGTTAGTTGAAATCGTTAGGTAAGAAGTTTTTAAATGACAAGGGAAAGGCAGTTTTAATTATAGATAATTGCCCAGTACATCGGAAGATCCAGCTAGAAAGTGTTAAATTAATTTTTCTGCCTTCAAATACTACCAGTGTATGCCTTGTGATCAAGGAATCATTAAGAAAGTGTTTTACAAAAAAATGTTAATTCAAAAACGTTTAGAAAGTATTGAGCTTCTAGGCAGATATGAAACAGATATCAGTCTTAGATGCGTTGTACAGGTTACGCCACGCATGGAAATTTGTGACGCTTGTAACTATAACAAATTGCCATGCTGGTTTTACAATCTTCCGACGATGATCAGCCAGAGATAATATGTGGAATTACTATAAACGATGACGTGAATAATATTTTTGATTCTATTTCTTTCTCAAGATTACTTGAGTTTGGATAATTTGATAATTTGATTGATTAAATCCAGAACCGCCCATAAAATGAGGATAGCGATATAGAGGATGAAGATGATGTTCCAGTTCTCGTATCTTCAGTTGAAACCGTTCGTACGTGCCAGTTGGATTTGCGTTGATTTACTGAAGCCCAACCAGATGGAGAAAAAGTGAACAACATTCTTGGTGACTTTGAAAATTATTTGGAGAAAAACAGAATCAAATGATACAAAAGAAAATAACGGACTTTTTTGAAACAACACCTAATTGAATTAAAGCATCAATATGTTTTTTTATCAACATTTTTTTTATTATGATACCGTTCAAAATTACGCATACTGTTCAAAATTATTCTAATCAAGAAAAAAAACTCCCCTTCCTCATAATATTCATCATAATGAACCTTGAGCTTGAATTTTCATATAAATTATTTGTAGAGATTTTCGATCGATATATATTAGGACAATAAACTTTGCATATCTCGAGGCTTTAAAAGTAACATATATAAGTAAGTCATTGACTATCATAATTATTATGATAATCAAGAATAGTTTCCTCAGATTGAATATCAATATTTGACAGCGCATGTATATCTCTTTTTCTACCAGAGAAATTTTTTTTTGCTTCAATTTAGGTCCAACCCACACAAATGAATGACAGGTTGTAATGTCTTCCGGATTTCAACGGATCTTTAGATAAAACATTAGAATTTGATAACATATAAATTATATAACATATTAAATATTTTACTATTATTATAGTTATAGTGTAATTTTTCGGATGAAAAGGAATTAAGTGAATGAACAAATGTGTGTGTTGGTTCATAATCATACAAAAAATCTTGTACGACTAAACCATACTATTTCTCCTAAATGTGTCTCTTATTTCTCCTAAATGCGTGCTTTTCATTCGAAATTGCCCATATTTTTTTTTTTTTTGGGAAACTAGGCGAAATTCCTCCTTAATCTTTGCTTTTGAACCTCGATTACCCCTAAATGGGTGGTTTTTCAATCATGTACGACTACGTCATACTTTGTCTCCTAAATGTATGCGTAAATGTTTGCTTTTCATTCGAAATTGCCATTAATTTTTTTTTAAACTAGGCGAATTATCTCCTAAATGTTTACTTTTCAATCTCGCGCGCCCCTAAATTTAGTAGCCGGAGCTGGCTCATCCCAATCCTAAAACGACGTCATAAATGACTACATCACCTATGACGTCATTTTGGGATTTGGTATTTGCTAGAACCGACTACTTTACACTACTGAAGATAATGTTTACCAATGTAACCATTATTATGATCCCTAAGTCTGATGAGTTATTTGTTTGATATTCTGTGGCGATTTTGTCCAGTAGCCCAATATTCCTTTGATGTAAATTGTGAAGGTCAAAGTTGAGTTTCAACCGTATTTGTGTAATATTCGTTTTTCAGCATAGGCTCAAGAAGTTTCTCTCTAACTGTTTGGCTGACCCGTTCTGCAAAATATTCGTACTCTCGTTTACAGGTCTAATCGTACTTCTTTTCCGTTAAATGAGAATTCACATCCTGCATTGACTCCCTTCATTAGTTGGTTTATGCAGTTGTCGTCCTTTAGTTTTTGAATTTGGATAAGTCCACATATGGTGACCTCTCTTCTACTCTTGGATTTATTAATTATGCCATATATATAAATCTTTATATTACGTGGTGAAACCTGATTATCTTTGGTATGGAGATGGTGTATAGGATTATCGTAGTTGGATCAGCGTGTTCTATGGCTTATTTCTCATTATATAGTATGATGGAGTTTCTATCTCGCTCACTAATCGACTAATTTCTTCTGTATCCAATAAATTTGAATTTGGAGGTAACTTTGGCTAGTTGGGCAATTGAAGGCGTTTAAACATTGTTTTTATTGGAATAGTTCATCTGTATTTCCATCTAGGTGTAGCTGGATTTCGTTGTACTGTTTGAGGAGTTACTATATCTTCTGACTAATGGCTGTGTTTATTTTGAATTGTTCGTTTTGTCCTATTCTGAGTGTTGTGTATGGTATCCCATCGATTGAATCGATTGAACGCTTGGTTTTTATTTGTGGTTCTTCAGTTCCCCCAGTAGTTCGTTGATTTCGCTAATTTGGCTGATTTGGTGCGCCAGCTGTGGTTTATGTATACTAGCTGAGCTGATGCCATTTATTTCCGACTGTATCCTGGACAGGCTATCCTCGTAACAGCTAAGATCAATTTGGTGGATTTAATTGAAATTTCCACTGATTATTATTTTCCATGCCCTTCTCTTATCGAAATTAAGGTATAAGCGTTACTTCGTCATGTTCTAGATATGGGTTTTTTAAGGGTTCTTTTTGGAGTTGGTATTGTTTCGCTGCTTTAGCCGTTATTCCTTCAGTTGTTCGAATGCTTTATTGTCGACCAGGAATTCCGTCTCTTCCTTGAGAAATTCAGTTTTTTTTCTTCAATTTATTGAAAAAAATTTCGACTTTACTTATTAATTTTAGTTTTAGCTTGTCCTTTTTATCTTGATGGTTGTCCCTAAATTTGATGTTGTGAACTTGAGCAGAATTGGACTCCTTCATCAGAATGTCAATGTCTGGAGAAATGGTTAAAATGTTTCATTTCCTATCTATTATTCCCCCCACCTCTTTCAAGTTATCATCTCCAATTATACCGTCGAACGAGGTGAGTCCAGGTAGTATGAAGAAGTCGACTTGACTGTTATTTCCAAATCGTTTGAAAATGGATGCTGTTATTTTTTGATTTATCACTAGATCACCTCCGGCTGATTTGACGGTGAACGGTTTGTCTACGAGTTGAACACCTTTGACAATTTCCTTTCTTACGAGGAACTTTAATATTATTTTGTTGCGGCAATGGTATTCTATGTAAAGTAGGCTAGGGAGGCCTCCTCTATAAAATTTATCTCGACATCCTCATCTGAGTCTTCCTTGTCTTCGAAATTTCTGATGTATTTTTTATTGGTCTCGGCTATGCCGTATCCCATGTTCCTTTGTTGAAGGGACAGACTGGGAAACGATTTTTGTGGCTGTTGGTGGAATTTGCTTGGTCTACTTGTTAAGGTTTCTATTGTGTATCGGTATGTTCTGGAAGTTGAGGTTCTGGATCTCCAGGCAGGATGCGTATGCCGGGTAGTGTTGACGGTGTCTGAATAGTTAACATCCTGGATATATCGGCCAATAATCCCCTCACAAAATTGTCGAGTGCTCGATTTTTGTGCATTCTTGTTAGTACAGTCATTTTATATTTATTGTAATTTTCGGTTTTGATTTTTATTATAAGTGAATTATTAGTGATAGCTGGTGGTTCACGTTTGAATAAAATTCGACTATGCTTTTATTTTTATGTATTAGTTTACTGAGTTGAAGTTTCATTGTACCCTGATCTCGTTTATCTGCGTAGTGAAGTAAGAGGCAAAATGCAATGTTTCGGTGAAAACAATTGGCATGTTGCAATCTCTTGTATAATACCACATTGACTCATATTTAGCATCAGTCAGTTATCAGAAGTTGATCTGAACAATTCTGTAACAGTTTTAGCCGTTGTTTTTTCAAAATCATGGATACTACTCCAAAAAAGCCGCACAAGTTGTTGCTTTATTGCAAGAAGGATGCAATCACCAACAAGTCACTCGCTGAGATCACATACCAGCCGGTATCGGTGTACATCTGAGAGGGACGATCGATTATTCGTTTTATCGGACTACCTGCAGTGCGAAATTACCATCTCACTCTTAAAGTAAAAATATTGAGCTTCAAAAAATATTGTCCTGTGAAAATCGGTTAAGCCGTTTTAAAAAAATTCGCATTTGTGAGCGCTGAGTCGATTTAGTTGCTCGCGAGTGTATATGGAAATGTAAAGCTCTTTACCAGAAAAATAACGAATCACGAATTTTACCAATAAAAATCATCAGATCATAAACTTCGACACAGTAAATTGGAATACTTAACAAAGTCTTATACAATCTAACCACTTTACACAGCACCAAATACACAACAATAACAACAGTGATCAAAAGCTCCCTATTTTCAGTTATTTCCTATTTTTTTATGTTTTAATTGTAAATTTATGCAAATTTCATTTGCGCACTGATTTTCATTCCGTTGTTCTTCTCTCTACTTTTCTTTAGCATAAAAATTCATCATCAAATCTTAACTACCTTAACATTGTGCTTAAATGGAAACAGAATACAGAATAAAAAATGTAAATTAATTTTTTTATTATTGTTTTTGTTTTAATGAGGATGGCTGCGATGCCCCATCAGTATTTCGTAAAATAGCACAGGTGTTTTGATACAAAATTATTTGTGCTTAACTTTTAACCTACTAGCTCATATTTTTTTTGCACACACCGATTCAACAAGTTGAGCCACAGGTCATTAATCGAAATAACAAAATGGCCGCTCACCATAGGGGGCCAATTTTGGTCGATAACTGCGGTACTAAAAAGTGCGTAAATAAACCAACAGTAAAATTCCCAATATTCAGTCTCAGTTTTCGACCAAATCCGGGTGCCCAGGTAAACCAATCAATTTGCATATAACACAAAATACCCCCAATCAAACCAAATTATATAAAAGAACATAAATATTTACATTTTTCGGAAAATTCCAAGAAAATTGTCATCGAATAAAAATGAAAGCATTCTAACTTCATTGCAAATATATACAGACAGACGGATACAATTTTCCCGGAGAGTATATTAGACGAGAGATATATAAACAAAATTTTCATAATTTCCTTATTATTTTCCCCGGGAATTTAAATAAATTTCAAATTACCATATATAAAATAAAAGTATCATATTACTAAACATGATGGTCCTTATCTGTGTCGTCTGACAAAATATATGTAAAATAAATCTCAATTTGGAATATTTACAACAAACAAAAAAAAATGAAAACAAAGGAAAACTATGTACAACTTGAGATAAAATATGGTAAATGGAAAAACTGTTGTTGGCTTGAGCTGTTGTTGTCTATCAATTTATAAAAAATTATGTCGTGCTGGTGTTGTCTGTAGATATGTGACATATATTTCAGGTCAGTGATTTACAGACGAGTCTATATACATAATGATAACATAATTATGGCATACAATTTTAATTTTTTCATTGTAGTTAATGAGCTTTTTACAGAGCTTTTTGTATACTTACGAGTAACGTTTGATAATTACGTTTGACACATAATTTTAATTTATTTAGTTTGAAATTAAAATATAATATTATATAAATATTTTGCAATTAACTAATTACAACAACAAATTTTTGGGATGTACTCGTACCTATATGAGTTTTAGCTAAACCCAGACTTTATTTTTTAGGGTACATGTTAGGAGAATGCGCCAATCTAATTTCTACATTTTATACGGGAACCACTTTTATGATACAGATAGGTCACACTTCCTCGTGACATTGACAGTACAGATACTGAGTGTGGCACATATCTTCTTTTTAACTTGTATAGCTAACATGGAGTTGTACTTAGTACTGGGCTGGGTATTGTTTCAAAATTCCAAATTTGAAGCGCTCTGTATCGCAACTTTTCATACCCAAATTATATATAAATGGAGCATTTTTTGTATTTGTTATTCGTTCATTTTTATTTTAAATATTTAAAAAAAGATTAAATAGTTGGGCTAGAAAAGGTTAAAAGTTTTGTATACTGGATTTTCCTCTGCACGACATTATTTGATATAAGCTGAATAGTTAATAGTTGATTTGGAGGTAATATTGATGTGCTCACTGCCTTATTGTGTGTGTTTAAAAGAACATCAATTAGTTTTTGTTGAGTGTCTTTGAAGTCGAGCATTAGAAGAAGTGCATGCAGGGTTAAAGCTGTCAACCTTTCGGTATTGTTAATGTCATTTAACGTAGCGCCTATTTGTTTATTAATAGCTTGCCAATGACGTCTATTTTCTTCATTTGCACGTTTTAAAATGTTTAGGGTTGCATCAGCAATGGAAGTTTGGTTCTTGGCTATCATTAAGAGGTGTTGTTGATTTAATTAAATTTTTTGTATTTCCTCTTCATAGTGCTTCGCATCACGGTCGTCAAGAACTCCAAATAAGTCACTTGCCAAGTTGCCCACAATATTTAGGATTCCTCGTTTTGTTCTCATTTCTCTGTAGTGAAGTATTGCGTTCTTGTCCTCGATTTCAGTTAGAATGTGCATAACCTGATTGATAATTGCAGAGCATAGCTGCAGGATGATTATCTTCAGCTGTTTCCGTACATAGTTGATCCATGTTCCTTGCCAGACTTCTGTATGACACCAAATCTGAATAATTGGATGTGAGGTTAAAATAAACTACTATTTTCCACTGCTGGTTGGTGAATCGGAGGTTTCATAGGTTTTCTAGATACACTTCAGGTTGATGACTAAAGATGGTGATGTTGTACTTCGGCAGTTCGGCCGAGGTTACTTGATTAGGCAATGCAGTGAATGCTATTAAACTTAATAGAATTAATGATAAAGCCAACTTGGTGATCATAGGAACCCTTTTGGTGCGGGACTCGCTCACTAACTGACTCGCTGACTCATTTTGCGTCCTCTCGGTGGCGAGAGGTAAGACACTTATTTTGGTGATGGGTCTTTTGAACACAGAACCATTACCAGCTTTTACTGTGACTACCCTTGTCAAACCATCGCTGCCGGGATGTAGGTCGACGATCCTTCCCAAGGGCCAGTTTGTTGGCGGTAAGTTGTTGTCCTTTAATAAAACAATGTCGTCTTATTTGACCATTGGTTGTTTTCCCGTCCACTTAGTTCTTTGTTGTAATTCGGTGATGTAATCATTTGACCAACGCTTCCAAAAATCTTGAACCAGTTTTTGTAGTAATCTCCAACGATTACTGACGGAAATGTTTTCATCCAACAGGTTAGATTCTGGGATAATAATTAACGAATCACCAACTAAAAAATTTGCCGGTGTTAATATAAGTGCAGTTCGGTCGGATCATACTGTTGTAAGCGGCCTTGAATTGAGACATGCTTCTATCTGCGATGTGACAGTTGATAATTCTTAATATGTGAGCGTTGTATCTCCAATTACCCGTTTTATAGGTGGAATTGTAAGACTTCACCGCCGCTTCCCAAAGTCCCCTAAAGTGTGGAGCAGATGGTGGTATGAATTGCCATTGAATCCCAATATCAGCTAGCATTCGTTGGATCTCAGGATTTGCCTGTTGTAGAGCTTGCTCCAACAAAATTGGTTCCATTATCACAGTAAATCCGTTGGCAAAGGCCCCTTCGAGAGATGAACCTCTTAAGGGCCGCGATAAAGGTTGGGGTAGTCATATCACTGACAACCTCTATGTGTACAGCTTTAGTAGGCATACGAATAATGCGATGTATCCTTTGTATGACTTATTCCCACGTCCTTTCGAAACTCTTACTGATATAGGTCCAGCGTAGTCAACTCCTGTGTTGGTAAACGGACGTGATGGCGTAACTCGTTTTTTGGGTAAGATGGCCATTATTTGGTGTTTTGTTGAAGCGTTGAATCAAAAACACGTGATGCATTTTGCTATTTCAGAACATATGTTGCTTCTGCCGTTGGTAATCCAATATTTGTTTCTAAGATGTGACAAAGTTAGCTGGATTTCCCCATGCAAAGTTTTCGTATGAGCATCTTTGATTAACAGCTTAGTGAATCTATGTTTTGGTGGCAATATTTTTGGATGTCGGGTATCATAGCTCAGGTTACAATTAGTTATTCTTCCTCCTACACTCAACATGTTTTGTACATCGATAAATGGATTGAGGGGAAGGAGGTTGATTTTTGTTGATACTGAGCCTGCTTTGATATTCTGCATGATTTCTTTCTGGAACTCCGCGTGTTGAACCATTCTAATCAGCTCATTACCAATGATGTCGGTAATGAGCTGATTAGAATGGTTGCTGATGCCGAAGTTCTTCGGCAAATAATAAAATTGAAGACCTGTTTTTTAAACATTTGTTTATAAATCGTCGAGAGAAGCCAACAACATGGATTATTTTGTTCACGTTTGAAAGTCGATCTATAATCCCCATAAATGGATTAACTATTGCTGATGTTGTTACTGTTACTATCTTGTTTTCTTTAGTTTCCACGTTAAGTTCACTTATAGTAGCAGTTTGTTGTGGCGAATGTTCGGCTACAAATAGCAACCAATTTGGACCTGTCCACCATAACTGGTTATTTTTTAATTCCCTTGGACTGGTGCCTCTTGATGCGTAGTCTGCTGGATTATCGATTGACCTTACATGATGCCATTGACCTGGACTTGAGTATGCTTGAATTTCTGATATTCGATTGGCCACGAATGTTTTATATTTATGAGGGCGTCCTCGAATCCAACACAGCGTGATCATTGAGTCGGTCCAAAAGTGCGAAGTTATTTCCGAAATTTGCATTGCTTCTTTAACTTGATGCATTAGTTTAGTGAGCAGCAACGCTCCACAAAGCTCAAGGCGTGGTATTGAAAGTAAGTTTTTAATTGGAGCAGCTTTTGTTTTTGATGTAAGAAGTCCTACATTACTAATGCCAACTGAGTTTGTACATTTAATGTAAATGACGGCAGCATAGGCCTTTTCCGAGGCATCGCAGAAACCATGTAATTCTGTTTTATCGATCTTTTCAAATTGAATCCAGCGTGGAATAGCTATTTCTTCCAGAAGCGGCAATGAGTTTTTAAATTCCTGCCATCTTGTTGACATGTGTGGGGGAAGTGTTTCGTCGCAAGAGAGGCCTGCTAGCCAAATTTCTTACATCATAAGCTTGGCTACAATGTTATTGGTGCCAGCCAGCCTAATGGATCAAACAGTTTAGCACTATCCGAAAGCAGGTTTCGTTTAGTGAACTAGCCGATGTCAGACGTAGATCGGATGACAATAAAGCCGAATGTGTCTGTTGCTGGATTCCAGTGCATTCCAAGTGTTTTGACAATTGCATTGTCAAGCTTAAATTCCAAACGATTTTGATTTCTTAGATGTTCTGGTATGGATTCCGAAAGGACAGCGTTGTTTGTTGCGCATTTTCTTAAGGTAAATCCTCCGCTATTTAGTAAGCCAATGGTTTGTTTTTGGATGAGTGAGGCTTCTTCCAATGTATTTTGTCCAGAAATCAGGTCATCGACGTAGAAATCGTTTAAAACTATGTTGGATGCAAGAAGATATTTCTTTTGTTCATCGATGGCAAGCTGACGTAGTGACTTGACTGCTAAATAAGTAGCAGCTGCTGTACCATACGTAACGGTGGTTAACTTATACTCCCGAATCTCTTGATTCGGGGATTGTCTCCATAATATACGTCGATAGTTCTGATCATCTTCATCAACGATTATTTGTCTAAACATTTTTTCAATGTCAGGGGTATGGACGTACTTGTGCTTCCGCCACCTTAATAATATGGATGATAGATCCTTTTGCAGAGTAGGACCCGTTAACATTACATCATTTAATGATATCCCGGTTCATGTTTTGGCTGACCCATCGAAAACTACCCTAAGTTTTGTAGTTGTACTCGAAGATTTCAGAACTGCATGTTGCGGTAGGAAATAGTAACCAGATTCTTTGATTGTATCAGCAACCTCCAGGTGTCCCAAGGCGATACATTCATCCATGAAGTTTCTGTGCTGCGTTGCTATAGTTGTGAATTTTTAGCAAGGCGTTTTTCTACCTGAAGTAAGCGTGCCATTGCTAATTTGCGCGAGCAGCCCAAAGGCTTGGAATAAAACAGCTCGGAGTTAAACGGTATTTTTACCACGTAGCGGCCAGCATTGTTACGTTGATGGCTGATTTCATATATTTTTTCACATTCTAATTCTTCTTTAGTGAATGCTCGCTTGCACGGGATTTCTTCTATTTCCCAAAATGTTTTAAGTTGTTTATCGATATCCACTGCCTCCACTGTTAATGTTTGGGTTACCGAAATGTTGCAATCAACTGAAGTTCGTCCCATAAATATCCAGCCTAATTTTGTATGTTGTGCAATCGATTCTTCGGATGATGGTTTTAAAATATTATTCAACAGAATGTCTCCATAATAATCGGCACCAAGTAAAATGTCGGTTGGACCAGGGGTGTGGAAAGTAGGATCAGCCCACAAAATGTTTTTGGTGTGTTTCCATTTCCAAGGATCTAGATGCTGCTCTGGCATGCCCCGCGTCAAAGTTTTGAAAACTAGCGCTTTGATTTTTATATTGAAATTGGATGTGAAGCTGGGACTTATTGTAAGCTCAACGACTGAACTTGCTGTTCCGGCTTCTGTTTTTCCCATTCCAATGATGTCTGCGTGCGCATTGAACTTTTTTAGTTTTAGCTTGTCGCAAGCCTCTTCTGTTATGTACGTAGCCTGTGATCCACGGTCAACTAAAACGCAAAGAAGCTCTTCGGAAGTGTTAGAAGATGCTTTTACCATAGCAGTGCCTAACAATATGCAATTACGGTTCCACGTATGTGCTGACTGTATAGCCGGTTGTGTTGGTGGTTGAGATTTACCGACTCCCTTTGTATTGTCGTTACAATCAAGCAGGCTGTGATGAGCACCCTTATATAGGTCACAGCTTTAAAAGCATGGATTTTTGTGCCTTGGAAGCAGGCAGCAGGCATTTCTTGCATTCTGGTAGATTGTGTTCTTCGTAGCAATAACTGAATTTCGCTTGTTTTTTGGCCACTATGACATTTGCTGCCTTCCGAACTGGAGTAGATTGCTGATCTCTTTTTTTGTTGACATTTTCTCTGGATCCAAGTGATTGGAAGCGTAATTGAAGAAAGTTCAGGAGGTCTTTCACTGTTTGAATATCCTTTGGATTTTTAAGTGATGTTTCATGCAGCCGATGTGTCTCTCTATCCAACTTCCTTGTCAAAATGTTTATGAGTATAGCATCCCAAGAATCTGTGTTTATTCCTAGATTCTTTAAGGCATACTGCAGACATTCTATGACTGTCTCATGTAGCGTTCTTAAGTGATTTGCAGATTCTATCTGAATGACAGGTAATTCCATATTCTTATCAATAAAGGTGTTTGTTATAAGTCTTTTATCCTCGTATCTAGAGGATAAAATATTCCAAGCGGTAGAGTAATTTTCTTTTGATACGGTGAGGTGACTTATTAGTTTGGTTGCATCACCTCGGATTACTGAGAGTAAGAAATGCATTTTCTCCTCACTGGATAACTCCTTGTTGCAAGTGAATCGTTTTAGTGAATAAGTTTTGAAAGCTTGGCCATTGCTTACAGTTCCCATAGAAATGCGCTATTTCTATCCGAGGGAGTTTTATCCTGGATTGGTTATTATCAGTTCCTTCCTTGCTGATACGTTCCAGTTTTCTCACCAAAATATTGATTGCCGAGTTCTTCTTCGGTTGCGTTGCTCATTATTTCTTTTTGGTTGTTTGTGAAGGTAATCCACGAGGTATTTAATAATTTCATTTTCATCTCGTAAAATGATTTGCTGCGTGGTTCAGTGCTAATAATGAATTCCATTATGCCATTTATGTTGGTGCGTAGCATATTTGCTTTTATGTTTTGGATCTTGTATCGCTTTCGTTGTTCTTGGTTGGCGACGTCAATTTTCGGGAACACCTCAGTATCAGTAATTATCTGCCGCCTTTTTGTTCATCTCATCATTTGTGTCAGGTGAATTGGCTGGCATAGCCTTGTCTCGGGCATCTTTGAGGGTTGTTTTAGTTTCTTCATATGCAGTTTTGACTTGACCGACATAAATATATTACGAGGTTCTTGTTTTACAACTGGTTTTTTTATTATAACTTCTACGGTTTTTATACATAAATTTAGTTTACTAAGCATATTATTATGAATGAATATAGTACAGCACATACGATGAGCGTATATTAGTTGACCAAGCAAGTTATTATACTTGAAACTAAAGTACATACGATATTATGCACCTTGTTGAGTATCAACAGTTATCAATCTCAATGAACTAGAGTTTTTCATGATCTCTTCAGTAAAAAACTCATCTTTGCGTTCAACACTTTAACCCTTTCACTTACACAAAAAATCTACTGCATTTCTCAGGGCAAAAACACATTATTCGATTTTTAGGTTTTAGGTCTAGCGGAAATGTGGTTCTAGGAATAATTTTCGTACACAATTGATGACAAAATTTCATAAGGGTTGAAATTTTTGTAAATGAAATGCTGTTATTTTGTTTGATAATATTGCTATTTATTCATCCATCTTGCTTCAGTCGATTACAATAAAATAAAAATTAAACAAAATAAGAAATATAAAATAGAATAACAGGTACATAAGTCAAATATAAAACAAAAATATCACATTTCATTAAAATATTACACTAGAATACTCCATAAAAATAAATTAAGGCTTGTGAAACCGCAAGAAAGAAACAATTATTGGTTTTATTCAGGCATAAGTGTACCTGTCACTTAACACATTTAATTCTGGATCTGCCTGTGGAACCCTCGTATTTACATAGTGATGCAAAACTACTGTCCTCATGAATAGCAATACAATAATTATTAATTTATGATACACCCAATTTTTTACAGATAAATGGCAGAATCCCAAGACATTTTTGATTACACGGAGGAAAGTTAATTTGGACAAGACTCTGATACAAAATATTTACAATTTTTAAAATTTAATTGTCAAATAAATCCAGCAGCCTCAACTTCTAAGAGACCAAATAGTACCAAAGAAAATATTCGATTAAATACGATTACAACTGATCATTCTAAATCACATAGCTTATAGGAGCCATAAAAACACAAAAATTTAATTCAGCAACACTACATCTTCACAAATAACAGCATTGGAACAAAATCATTTTTCAACAACGTCCAATAAATTTATTTATAAACCGTTTAACAATTTCATCAACTCACCACCAAAGTTACCAGCAACACCAACATCATCTAACGTGAGAAAAAACAAATGTAAATGTACATGTTTTATAGAAACCAGAGTCATACCACCGGAGAAATTAAAACTACCTGCTAATAGCATTGATGAATTCAATAAATTGGAAACTGCACATAAAAGTTACGCTGAAGTAGCGCATAAATGTTACTCAAAGGCAGCTCGTTAATGTCACTTTTTAGCGTACACATTACAAACAGTTTTATTTACACCAATACATAGAAAGGTTTTCGTAAATTTGTTTTAATTCTCTCAGGACAAACGTTCCATTTAAGTGACATACAATCCCCGTCAAAAGTTTTTGACCACCCAAAAAACAAGTTAGTTTAAGAGTTTTTAAATAAAATTCAACGTTTATTTCAATTTCGTTTTAATAAATTCAGTTTTACAAATATATATTTATTGAATTTAAACATAATTTTTTTTCTTAAATTTATATATTGGCTTCATTGAAATGTGCGCGCCTTTATAACCGCTGCACATAATCTTGGCATTCTTAACAACAGTTTTTCGAGGGTGGATGACTGAATTCCATACATGCAATTACCAATTTGCAATTACACAAAAGCTCGATAGGGTTAAGGTCGGAACTTCGAGGTGGCCACACCGTTATATTAAATTTTCGTATTTAGAATTCGGTAGTTCCAATTTTACTGTCGTGAGGTTCGGACGTAAAATAAAACAAGCGAAAAGTGCAGTGTTAGTGCTTTTTATTTTGTTATATTGATTTTTTCAATCGTGTGAATAGTTTTATAATTAAATACACACGGTGCAAAAAAACTAATATAAAAGTGTAACTTGATAAGTGATTAAGTGATGATGTAAACATGAAGGGGCTATTTTCCCCAAAAAAGACTTCTTCGAACATCGGACGCCTAACACAATCTACAACAAACTTGAACCAGTCTCATGTAGAAAATATTGCAGATGCAAGTGTACATCAAGTGGGCAAAGTTCAACACAGCCCAAAGAAATCACCTATGCCAATGATTAAAAGTGCTTCTTCAACAGAATTAATTATACCGCAGTTTAAAAATAAAAATCAAAACCGCGAAGAAATTAATGTATCAGCGAATTTAACAATGAAATAAAAATGAAAACAATAGCAATGAACTCAGTGCGGCGAACTCTAGTGACCGTGGTCAGTGTGAAAATAATCTAGTGCAAACGGGATTGGATAGATATATCACTGTTCAATCTAAAAGAAAACGTAGCCCGAGATCTGCCCAGTTTGCTGGCAGGAGCAAAGTGACACGGTCTGAACAAGGTGTTAATCAAATACCTCTTAACAACTGATTCTCTAGTTTAGAGGTCAATGACCCCAACGCAGCGCCGACTTTGAAAAATGAGAAACCGCCTCCGATTTATGTAAGGGAAGCATCTAATAATGATCTGGTTAATAACATCGCAACATTAACAGATTCTAAATTTTATATTGCCCCGCTCAAAAGAGGTAACATAAATGAAACAAAGATTCAAACATTCAAAATCGCTGGCTTCAGAGCCCTAGTTAAACATTTTGATGAAATTGGTAAAAAATAGTACACATACCAGCTAAAAAGTCAAAAAGGGCTGACTGTTGTGCTAAGAGGAATTGAAAGCTACGTAGATGTTAGCGACATACAAGCTGCGCTTGCTGCAGAAGGTTTCCATGTCAAATCTATTGGTAATATAGTAAACCGCGAGAAGGTACCTCAACCAATGTTCCGTTTGGAACTAGAGCCAGAGGAAGAAAATTCAAAAGGAGTTCACAAGATTTACAAATTAAAATATTTTTTACATCGTAAAATAGTAATTGAAGAACCTAAGAAGAGGTCTGAACCAGTCCAATGCATAAAATGCCAAGAATATGGACACACAAAACCATACTGCACCTTAAATGAAGTTTGTGTTATTTGCGGTGAACTCCACGACTCCAAACAGTGTGACAAGTCTCGCAAGGACCCTTCTGTGTTACGTTGTAATAACTGCGGCGAAAATCATACTGCAAACTAAAGGGGTTGCGTAGTGTATCTGGACTTAAAACGTAAAATAAACCCTAAAATGAGAGCTGAGCATCGAATGCTCAACATGCAATTTAATGAGAGGGCCGTGTTTCCAAAAAATACAATAGTCACCAAACCAACGAATGCAAACACACAAAATGATAACTTGGAGACGTTTGCCAGCAGTTTTGCACAGCCAGGTGTTTCTTACGCAAGTATTCTAAAAGGTAACAAACCGAAACCAAAAGTTCATGTTAATGAGGAGGAACTCAACATTCATGCCATGGTAAATAAATTAACCGAGACCATTCAAAGTTTCATGATGATGATGGAAAGACAAATGAGCTAGATGATGCAAAATATGAATACGCTTATGCAAATTATAATCAAAAATGACATTTCTAAAAATAGCTATTTGGAATGCCAACGGGCTCTCGCAACATAAAGCTGAGGTACAAACCTTTCTTATCGAACAAAATATAGACATCATGTTAATATCTGAAACACACTTCACAAAACAAATTTTTTTTAATATTACCGGCTTTTCCGTTTATGACACCAAACATCCGGAAGGTAAAGCACACGGCGGCACTGCAGTCTTAATAAAAAGAAGATTAAAGCACTACGAGCTCCAGAAATATGCTAAAGATCACATTCAAGCTACAACTATCAGTTTGGAAGAATGGTCTGGAAAATTTTTAATATCGGCTGTCTACTGCCCACCAAAACACGCAATTAAAAACAACAATTTATCGATTACTTCAATCAGTTGGGAATCAAGTTTCTAGCAGGGGGTGATTACAACGCTAAACATGTGCATTGGGGTTCGAGGTTGACGTCACCCAAGGGCAAGCAACTTTACGAAGCAATAAACGAGAAAAACCTAGATTATTTATCATCTGGACATCCCACATATTGGCCTACAGATAGAAAGGAAATTCCTGATTTAATAGATTTCTGTGTAATACGAGGAATAGCACGCAACAATGCTCAAGTCGTTGACTGTTATGATTTATCATCAGATCACTCACCAATAATAGTAACACTAAGTACCCAAGCATTAAAAACTGAACCACCAAAACGTTTAACAAACAAACTAACGAAATGGGTTCTCTATAGAAACATAGTAAATGTGAATTGTCATCTCAATGTTCCACTTCGCACACCAGAAGACATTGATGCCGTAATTGAAAACTTAAGTCAAATAATGGAAATGGCTGCAAAAAAAGCTACTCCGGTGAACAAAAATTCCGAAAATAATACAAGGCTTTCAAGTAACATTCAAAAGTTATTGGCAGAGAAGCGGGCAATTCGGCGGCTGTGGCAGCTTCACCGATCTCCTTTGCATAAATGGAAATTAAATAGAGCTATTAAAGCCCTGAGAGAAGCAATTCGGGAAGAACAAAATTTAGGAATACAGAATTACCTAAGTGAGCTCACAGCAACAGAAAAAAACCGATTACTCACTGTGGAAGGCAGCAAGAAATTTAAAAAGGCCAGAGATATCGAACCCACCGATAAGGAAATCAGATGGTCACTGGGCCAGAAGTGACTTAGAAAAGGCCATCGCTTTCTCTAACCATCTACAAAAAGTGTTCACCCCAAACGAACAAAATAACGATTGCGTACTACCACAGTTTACGAGGGACGAGTCGAACCCAAACCCAGTGAAATTTAAATGGAAATGCGTCAAAACGGTTATCAAAAACAGTATAAATCCTAAGAAAGCGCCAGGTCATGTTCTAATAACTGGAAAAATGATCAAAGAATTACCAGATAGATGCATAAAATATATAACATATATTTTTAACGCGATTATGAGATGTGGATACTTTCCCCAAAAATGGAAAATATCTCAAATTATCATGATTCGTAAGCCAGGTAAAGACGAAACCCAAGTCTCGTCGTACAGGCCAATAAGTCTACTTCCGATAATTTCAAAGCTTTTTGAAAAGATGCTACTACAACAACTAATACCTATATTATCTGAAGGTCGCATTATACCAGATCACCAATTTAGATTTGGAGAGCAACACGGCACAATAGAACAGGCGCACAGAATTGTAAATACAATTAAGTTTTCCTTAGAAGAAAAGAAATATTGCTCGGCAGTTTTCTTGGATATTGCGCAAGCTTTCGACCAAGTATGGCATGAAGGATTAAATTACGAAATTAAAACTCTTCTGCCTAGCCAATTTCATTCAATTCTTAAAAACTACTTAGCCCAAAGGATGTTCCAGATGAAACAAAATACGGCCACTACTGATCTAGCCGAGATAAAGGCAGGAGTACCGCAAGGTAGTGTATTGGGACCTGTGCTATACTTGGTATTCACAGCTGACTTACCAATAACTGAAAAAATTGTCACTTCAACTTTTGCTGATGACACAGCTATATTATTTTCGCACAAAAATCCTCAAACAGCATCGAGAGAATTACAAGAACATTTACACAAAATAGAAGATTGGTTAAAAACTTGGCGGATAAGGACGAATGAATGTAAATCAACACATGTAACATTCACATTGAATAAACGTACATGTCCAGGAGTAAAATTAAACAATATCACAATTCCTCAACAAACAAACGTCAAATATCTCGGTCTTCATCTCGATAGAAGATTGACATGGAAAAAGCACATTGAAACAAAACGCAATCAATTAAAAATAAAATTTTCTAAAATGTACTGGATAATCGGTAGAAAATCGAAACTCTCTCTCTAGACTGCAAGGTTCTACTATACAAAGCGATCCTAATCCCCATATGGACATATGGTATCCAACTATGGGGCTCAACTAGTTCATCAAATATAGATATTGTACAAAGAACGCAAGCAAAGATACTTCGTAGCATTACAAATGCCCCTTGGTATATTCGAAACAGCAACATCCATAGAGATTTAGGAATCAAAACTGTTAAAGAGACAATTAAATCATGCAGTCTAAAGTACCAACTGAAACTGGAATCACACCCTAACGAATTAGCTAGAGAACTACTAAGGCAACCGAAATACAGACGGCTGCGCAGGGCAGATCCTCTAGATTTAATTAACTGAGAAATATAATCTAATAATTACGTGCATGATGAGCTAACATTCTAAAATTAAGTAAATAATAATAATTTAATAATAATAATGCATAATGATATTAAGTATTAACATAGGTTAAGGCTTAATTTAAAATAAAATATAGTTTTTAAGAATTTCACACTTCTTGTTAGTTTCGTATAAAGAAAGATTCAAGAATAAAGCCTTTGGCAACAGTTACAAAAAAAAAAAAAAAAATAATTCGGTATTCAAATGATCTGTACATAACTTTGATTTGTGTTTAGGATCATTATCCTGTTGAAAAATGAATCCTTTTCCTATAATTCGAAGTCCAGAGGGGATAACGTGCTCTCGTAGATAGATAACCTTGCTTGTTTAGAACTCCGTTTATTCGATTAAGGTCTCCCATTTTGTTGTTACCAAAACAACCCCATATGATGACAGAACCTCCTCCATGTTTTACGGATCGGATTATACAGTCGTCCAGATACTTTTCGTTGGCGCGACTTCGAACATAGATGTTACGTTTTGTAGCAAAAATTTGGAATGATGATTCATCAGTCCATAGTACCCTTTTCCAATCTTTAAGTACCCAATCCTTTTGCTGTTGTGCCCACTCAAGTCTCTTTTTCTTATTTTGCTTTCTTAACAACGGTTTTTTGACAGCTTTTTTTACCTTGCAGTCCAGCGTTGAGAAGACGATGTGTGACAGTCGGCTGTGATTTCTGAAGCTGTTAATCTTCTATTCCGCTTTGATGCTATTACTATATCGGTATCTTCTCTGTTTGTTGTGCATCTAGGGCGACCAGACCTTTCTTTATCCTTAATTTCACTGTGGTTTTAAATTTAGTGATGGTATATTGCACTGTAAAGTACAGAATCTTGAGTTTGCTCGCAATCTGGTGTAAGGAATTACCATCGTTGTATAAAGTTACAATTGATTGAAGATCAAAAACTGGATAATTTCGTTTTTTTGTCATTTTATTCTAATTTTAGTTAAAAAAAATAGAAGTAATATAAATAATATTTAGGAAAAGTAAATTTATTTTTTTAGTACTTACTTTTTGTAATAATACAATGTACTTCGAATATTTTATTAAATATTTAACAAAATAAATATTAGCAGATAGAATAGTGTAGAAAGAATAGTGTAGAACGCTGAGAAACACAAATAACCCACTTGAACACATTAAATAAAAAATTGTTGATTTTTACTTTCGGTGATTCCCCGAAGTATGGAAAGAAAATCCATAAAGAAAAGGTTGTGTTACTACATTAATCATTGCACGTAATTCAAATTCGTATAAAATAATTTTAATATTGAATTGTATATTAGTGAAATTGCAGATTTGAGTGGTGCTCAAAAACTTTTGACGAGGAGTGTAAGTGAAGTAATGCAAAGTGCTCGTAAACTGTATGTAAACGTTACGCCGCACCAGAAGGGAAAGGTAAGTATATTTTCTGTGAATCCCTGAATAATAAAAAGAAATAATTTCCCTTGTGAAAGAGAAAAAGGAAAAAAATTCCTAAAAATTAAAATTCCCGTTAACTGAGTGTTCCGGTCAATTGGATGCCGAGTAATTACTTTTACTGTAGTACATTTTTACGTTTTATTTCGATTTTAAAGACACATTTTATGTCATTTATAAATACATACTCGTCTTAAATCATTTTCAAAAATACTTATGATATGAATTCATAAGTCAGCGTTTTGTATTTCATTTTCATTACAGATTTTAAGTCAATTTTAAAACGAAATAAAAACGTTGGTTGCAAGTCAGAAAAACCGCCAATTTTATTTCAACTTTTTTTAATTCAGGGAGACGAGATAGATTATTATCCTCTGATTAATTAACTATCCGCTAAACTTTCACTGGACCGATTCTGTTCCACCTAATTAACCTAACAAATCCTTCGGTTTTGTTATTTTCAGGAGAGATCCTTTGTAAAAACTTGATCGCACATTCAAAATCAACCAATCAATCAGTATATTTACATCGCAAAGGAATAATTTAAATGTAATTGAAAAGCTTCGAAAATGTTTTTTAAATTTATTCCTAAATAATACAATTCAATAATTTTAATCCTTAGTTACCAATATTTATGACTTCTTATTTTTCCAATTCAAATTCCTTATGATACTTAAACCTATATCAAAACATCCTAATTACATATTTTTGCGGGAATCACTTCACAAAAGCAGCACGCTACAATAACATTACGTACCAAAAATAAAATATTAATTTAATCGATTGACTCCAGCAGACTCACCCTAACCCATAACCGAGTTAAAAATATAAATTCAATAATGCTAGTATTCTGTATACCCCCTTACCAGCAAGCAGCAAACGAAATTGTTGTTGTCACAAAATTATATAGCAATAACATAAACAAGCTTTTCTCAATAAAAATAATAATAATAATAGCAATAATATTAATACAGAAAGCTTTATATCTTTTATATATTTTTATTTTTATTTTATGGATTTATGAAAATCAAGTTGTGAACAACAAAACTGTTCCACATTCAATACAAAACAAAATCGATTTTCAATCAGGATGCAATTTATGTGATTCTGGATTTAATTTTTTAGTTATTTTTTGTGCATTACACAATAAATAATAGTAAATAGTTGAAAGCACTACACTGTGCTACTAAAATTGAATGCCTTATATAAACGAACGGATCGTTCATGAGGTCGTGAGTGAGATGATGGCATAGGATTTATTATGTGCGATACCGCTTGATATTTGTGTACGTAACGATAAACATTTTGTTGACTAAAATGAGAGTGAAGCTTTTGTGAGTTTACATAGATGAAAAGGTTTTTTTGTAGAATGAATTTGTTTTTCATGTTTCATTTGTTTGGTTTCTGTATATAGAATCGGTTGGTTTACAGGCGATGAGGGAATTTCATTGTTGTGCCGTAAATGGACCAAAATACACAAAATTGCTTGATGATGTATTGAATGAATGTGTATGGGGTATATGTAGACTACTATGGATGGAAGTTTGGTGGTAGGAAAATCGCAACGCTTATATTGACAAAACATAAATTTATTGTTTTGGCTGAGCTCCGTTTTGTATTTTTGTTTGCAACAGGTGAATTAATTCGAGACAACTAAATGATTAAGCACTCATGAGTAGAGTAGTCGAACACGGATATAATAATCGTCTATGAATCATCACACACATTCCTGCTGAGTTAGCGCCCACATACTTTGGAAAAATAATCAGTATAGAATGGTGAGCTATTTATGGGCTTTCAAAATCCGTAAATCACAAATAACAACTTAATTTAAAATAATTTAACTAAAGCAAAGAAATGGGACTGAGTTTTCAAGAAAACATTCTGCTGTAGGGGAAAAAGTGGCCCCAAAAGACCTAGATAATCGACTTTCTGCGAATATCTCCCAAAATATGGCAGTTAGAGATTTTTTGTTCAAATTAACATTGAAGATCAGTTAATTTTCTACAAAAATGGTCCCATAACTTTTTCTAAAAAATTGACCGTTCCCAAGATAAACGGGCCCAAGTGCACTTAGAATATTGAGTTTCTGTGTTGTATGCCGGAGAGCACAGTCCGTGCATTTACACATGAGCGGGAGGACAAATTATTCAATAACTTTGTTAAAAATGCATATTTTCTCATGATTCAAAGTTCACGTGAAAGAGGAAATCTACCGCTATCTGTAACCTGAGTCACGTTTTAACTAAAAAACGGGTCAAACTTTCTGCTCCCGCGTAATTTTGACCTCGCCAGGAATTTGTGCCTATTTTTTTTGTATTGCACTAGTTTGCTCAAAATTTTCTTGATTATGGGTCCTCAGAAGGTCTTTTGTCATCTGTGAAATTTAAATAATCTAATTTTCTTCCATTTTGATTAAAACAATGTTTGTTGAATCCCAATTTTTTGCTGTTTTTGGAGCGCGGGGAAATTTTGTAAACAACCACCAATTAAAAATCGGCCATTTTCTAATAAATTTGGAAAACGCGTGCTCAATAAGCTTCGTGGCTTTTTTCTGCCGGCTCTTTATCTCTGATATTGTGACGCCTTGACTAGCGTAAAGGTGGAATTCTCACCTTTCTATCAATGTATATAAAGTCATCTCATTGATACGTGGGGAAAACCCGAGTCCTAAACGTAATGCTATAATTTCATTACTTTCATTTCTTCCGTCTTTCGTCGTGTGTGTGCTCTATTTGTTGTTTTTCCTACTATTGTACATATACATACAAGCATGCCGTAAGTAAATGCATTTATAAGTAAAATGAATGAAATTGAGGGGCGAGGAAAAACAGCCAATTTGTGGATACAATACATGCGCATGTTTCGAATAGCAAAGTGTTTTCTTAAATTAGAATAAATGGGCGATTTGATTTCTCAGTTGAAATGTATCGAGCAAATGCTTCCCTATTTCCATGCTGCCGGTCATTTGTATGTGCAGGACATGAGAAACTATCTCGAAAACTTGGAGAAACTTCACGAAAGTCAAGGTCATCGTGAAAATAATCGACGTCTAGTTGAATATCATAATTTTGTTCGAAACGGGTTTAACCTAACCGTGGATTCAATACGAGTGCCACTACCAAGTTCATCGCATCCCTTCCTTTCATGGTGGATATTTGTAAAAAAATGCAGGAGTTTTACTGGGTTCATTTCAACTCCAGTGACCACCATGTAGATGCCTGAGACAGTCGGATAGATCGCGATTACGAAGACTTGGCTGAGTTAAAGGGGTAGATTGAAATACGCAACCCGTTCCAACATACAGAAGAACTTATTTCCTTGTCCACCGGGCTTGTTGCTGGGAAAGAAGTTAATTGTCACGAAGCTTTTGCGGTTGGAACAAATAGTATTCTTAATCAAGTGCAAGGCAAGAGGTTTCATGCAATTTCATTAACACGCAAGTATCGCGTAGTACCTTTTATAAAGAAAACGTCTTCGATAAAAGTTCAGGATGAAGTTATAATAGTAGATTCCTTGTTAATTTTCCGGAGAATTTGCCTGACCCAATAATTATTCATGGGAAGTCACAGTGGTTTTCGAAAGGGTCAGAACGTTTGCGACGTGCAAATAACATGCCATGCCCTGACATAAGGTTCTAGCTAAACATGGTTTTACCATTTCCAAAGGAAACGTTTTTGTCCAATAGTAACAATAAAATTTGCTTCATCCAATATTTGAAGGGTGTTCTGGGAGATAATGGCATTTCCGTTAGACAAGCAGTAGACGATGCAGACTCGTTGATCGTACATACGGCGTTGCAGAAATACGCTGTCAACGGCCCGCCAGTTGTAGTAGTGGCAGAGGATATTGGCATCCTTGTACTGATAACAGCCCTGACCCCAAAAGATCAAAAAATGTATTTCTAAAGGCCTGGAAAGGAAAAAAACCACCAGCAAATGTTTTTCTCCAAGAGCTTGGGAGTGCGGCCTTTCATTAGAGACAATATTTTATTTCTCCATGCGATTTCGGGAAGCGATGCAACTTCCACTTTTCTTTTTTTTTGGGAAAGGAAAATCGTCAATAGTCGCCATATTAGAGGGAAAGGTTATGAAGAACAGAGACACGGGATTGGAAGCGGCCATTGAAAGTTTTAAAAACCATAATCTTCCCCACGAGACCGTATTTCAGGACGGGCAAGCTGTCATTGCGTCGATGTACAGTGATGATGATACACAAACCCTGACAACAATTAGATACGAGATCTTCAAGCGATAACCAGAGACAGAAACAGAAACCAAACCGCGTTCAAACTAGCAACTTTGCCATACCCATACCTGAAGCAGAAAACCGTTAAATCAACTCTATTTTTACAAGTTTAAATTTAAAAAGTTTACGCCAGTTTACATTAAATTTACAAGGAGAACAGTAAAGTAGAATATTATGTATGCGAAAACGAAGAAAAAATTTGATGTCACAAAAGCTGGTTTGCCGATTGGCAGCAGGATTCACATCAATGAAAGTCCAAGCAGTAGCAAGCGGAAGTTTTTTTACGATGCAAACAATTTGAAACTACAGCTTAAGTTTAAATATGTTTGGATCCGCAATGGGAATATTTTTATGAGGCAAAGTGAAGGATCTAAAATATTAAAATATTACAGATTTCTTAATAATAATTTAGATTTATCTTTTAGTTTGCCAAATAATATTAATGTAAGTGAAAATAAATTAGTATGGATTGTTCATCAAAATATTCGAAGTTTTCGGGCTAACAGTTTAAGTTTGTTTGCTCAGTTATCATGTAACAATGTAAAACCGCATATTATTTTTTTGACTGAAGTGTGGATTGATAGTACTGAAATTATTTTTGCAATTTAGATGAATATAATTTATTGAACTGCTCTAGCAATGACTATAAATCTGGTGGTGTATTAGCTTATGTTAGAAATGATACTAATTTACGTTCTCTAGTACTCATTTACAGTCTTCTGATATACTTCCAGTAAATTTTACAATTAGCGAATTATTAATCACCGTGGTATGTGTGTATCGTTTACATTCTTTTGCTGTTGAAGTTTTTATTCTTGAATTTGAAAATTATATTAAAAGATAAATTTTAAAAATCTAATTGTTCTTGGAGACATGAATATAAACATTTTAAATATAGATCACCTATTGGGATCAACATTTAAGCTCCATTCGTTACGCTATGAACACGAAGAGTTGTTCTTCAACAAATTACACACCTGCATTTCTAACGTTTGGACGTGATCTTTGTAATTTAGTAATTTGTAATAGTTGAAGCAGACAATTTTATTCCAGAAATTACACCATATTTACTAACGGTCACCGAATTATGTCCAGAGCCAGGGAGCATAACGAAAAACAGCAAGATCAACGAAAACATTATGCAGACATGCGACGATGACCTCACCGTGAATTCGAAGAGTGTGACCTAGTGTTGCAAAACCACTTTCTCAACAATGCCTCCAAAGGAATTACTTCAAAATTCATGCCAAAAACAGATGGGCCTTATAGAATTCGAAAATGCTGGCTCAATACTTATAAGATTGAAACACGAACGGGACAGTATGTTGGTAAATAAAATTCTTCGCTGCTCACGACATTCAGAAGCACAGAGGATCAGTCACCATTGCATGAAATTCAACCGAGAAGTGGAAACACATCGAGTCTCGACCCCTTATTGGATGCGAAAATCCGAAACCCGACCATGTAGATAATCAAGAAGCAACGCAACTACTTACTCATCAAATTCATATTAAGGATCAAAATGTTGATACACCGCCGGAATCTGCACCACAGTATACGCGAACAAGACAGGTTAAAAGACCGCTTCGATTCCAATAAGTTCCTCTTATCCCTTCCACTTGCCTTAGGTACATTAGTACATTTAACCTTCCCTCACTAGCGCTATTTTGAGTTACAATCTCACAAGCGCTAGGTAAAATTAACCCTTTCTAAAAAGGCCTGAATAGCTGCCATCTTTTGGGAAATCCAGGGAAAAGAAATTTAAACTGTAATGCATAATCTTGCTTAACAAAATTCATAAGTTTTTTTATTTATTTAATTTATTGGTGTTAAAACAAAAATAAACATTACAAGGTGTATAAAAATTCATATAATAATTACAGTGGTTAGCTTTAAAGCTCGCCTTTATCACAAATATCACATAACATTATAAAATAAGTCTTGTTGAAATCCTGAAACAATATGCATAAAAAAATTACTTAAATTTTTTTTCGCGTTTGGAACTATTTTTCGGTTATAAATACCTTTGAAATCTATGTCTGAGGATTGTGCGCTTCACCATTTTCGCATAACGGACAAACGGTAATAACATGGTTTCCACAAATAAATTTATTACATCTGGAGCAAACAGTTTTTGTTTTTCGATCTTGCTTTGGTTGAAAAAGTTGGCATCGAGTTGGCTTATCAGCTTTGTATTTTTTTGATGGCGGCTCAACCAGTTTAATTTTTGCAAACTTCATGCAGCTGAATTTGAGATTTTCATTTGAATTTGTAAGTTGGCTTCTCCAATCTATTTGAGGCTGAATAAAGCTAAACGCCAAGTCTTTCAAAAACAATTTCCGTGCTCGATACTGACTAGGAGGATTCTCAGTAGATAGTATAACACAATTCGGGCGTTTATGCCTGCCAAGTTCAATAAACTGTAAAATACTACCATTGGCCATCTATAACTAGTTCGTGCTACATTATAAGTTCCGCATAATTGGTCTGTAATGTCTACTTCTCCCTTCGTCCTATTGTAAAATGATATTATCTCTGGTAATTCATTTGTAGATTCCGACATCTCACCTGTTCGATGCATTCTTGATAGCAATATTACGCATCTATTTTTTTTTGTTACGTATGATAATATGGTTGAATTTTTTTGAAAACCAAAAATAGTTGAGTTAAGTGGACGATTTTTCGCAATTGAAAACGATGGTGGTAGTATTCGTTTATTTTTTCTAATCGTGCCCACCAACGTGATATTTCTTTCAAGCAGCTCTTGTGCTAAAAAATAACTGGTAAACCAATTATCTACAGTTATATTACGGCCTGCATTTTGGAAATGATTGGTTAAGCGGAGTACAATCTGCTCAGGTTTGTTGCTTAGATTGTATCGACCGAGCGGTTGTTTTCAACAGTACACTTCAAGTTGGGAAGTATAACAGAAACTTGATTCTACTACCGAAAAATTTTTTATGCCATATTTGGCCAAGCTTGCTTGGTATGTATGGTCTAAAACTACATCTTCCTCGGAAGCTTTCACCCCACATTATAGTTTTGCATACAATTCTGATTAAAATTGTTAAAAATTTCGCGAATGGGTGCAAGCTTGTCAATTTCAAGGCGCTCCAAACGAGTCTCAATGTTGTCGAACCGTATACTTCGTAATAAAAATTCAAAACTATTATAAGTCATAGTAGCCGCAAATATCTCGAGTCCTGTACCATCTGTAGCCTACAAATCCCTCGTATGTATATGCGATGATTTGTGTAGACCGGCTAGAAATAATAATCCAAATTTGACATTTATCTCAATGTAGTCAGTGGTGGTCGCATTATTCTGGTTGGCATATTTAGTTTGTTGGCATTTTATGTATATATTGGTATATTTATACGATGGGTAAAATTAAAGAACAGCTCGAAGCTCTCGATCGGAGTTCTTACAAATTTGGTCGATTCCGTTAGAGATGATTAAAATCGAAATATGTTTGCGGGATTTGTTTTTGTTGCTTTATAAGCTGCTTTTCTCCACACAGTGCCACCTTTACCTAATAAAATACCGTCATTCACATCACAGTTGTCGCTGCCAGAATCGCAATCCTGCTCCGTTTCAGAATTATGTTCACTTAAAATGTCAACATCTCTTGTTTCACTATTATCATCTGGACCATCTACAGGATCTTCCTCGTCACTGTCTAGCTCAGCTAACATCAGGCGTAGCCTATTCTGCTCACGCTCATAATCGCACATGCTAAAATTAAACAATTCATTGATTTCAAGTGAAAATTATTGAAATAAATACCATTACCTTGTTTTACTATCGTGGGTTTAATCGACCAGAATTTTCATAAAAAATTATATCACAAACACTATCGTGGGTTAAATCGGCCCAAATTTTGATAAAAATATATACCACAAACACTAGCCTGGGTGATTTTTAACCCAAACACTTTTTAGAAAAAATAAACCACCCTGTTCGAATGCTAAAATTCAACTAACAAGTATTTAAACGTGTCGAGTAATGATTGAGGTTAGATTACATGCAATATGAAGTTAGTCGGAATTCATTTTCTATGTTTTTTTTCTATTTTTTTCGGTTAGGGTCGCTAGTGACGGAGGGTAAAATTTGCTTTGTATAATAAAAGAGTAGAAGTTTTGAGTAAATAGTAGTGTGAAGATACTGTGGTGGAGCAATGACCTGTTTGTTTGTATTGGTCCCGTTTAACTTTATATATATTTATTTAACAGATTTTTATTAAGCTTACAAAGCTATATGACATGCAATGTTGTCGGGTGGAAAATCTGAATTAGAGTGAATGTATCAACAATCTACATTTTTAGCCGAAAAAAAACGATAATGCAGAGTTTCAAGCCAAAAAATAATGCAGGTAGAGTCGTTGATATCCCTTCCAAACGATGATAATGCAGATAGTGTCTTTGCTACCCCAGCCGAAAAAATATGTTATAGCCGAAAGATATATTTGGGGCAAACGAAATTTGGGGAAGGCCAGAATAGGATAGGGGATGTAATTTGGTATATTATGAACCCCTCAATTTAGCCTCTTCAGATTTTCACCAAATTTTGCCTGGGCCTACTTAGGATTATGACCTATCTAATAAACCTAAAGGGATCGACGGGAAAGTGGGTAACTCAAAAGTTGCAAACAGTTTATTAATTTAGTGCGAACAAATTTCGTGAAATTATGTAGCTCGTGACATATTTTTGAAGTATTCTGATTATTTGGATCTGATAGTAGAACTAAGGCTGCGGGCCAATAGTCGGGTAAAAGTCAATTTTAAGTAAATTTTTCGGTAAATTCATTTATTTTTCAAAAACTCTATGGCAAACTGATCGAAAAATTTGTTCGAAATTCGATTTTTACCATAGTAAACGATTTAACGACTATTGGCCCACAGCCTAAGTGTATCAAGTAATATATTTTTCGGTTATACATTTTTTTCGGCTGATATAGCAAAGACACTATCTACATTACCATCTTTTGGCTGAAAACTTTCGGTTAACTTTAATAGGGACCTACACTCGTTATTGATTTTTGTTGATTTCTCTAAGGCGTACAACAATGTGACTTATAAATGTAAAGATATAAATATAATATGTAATTATAAATTTGTAATTAGAAAATGTAAAATTTAATATTATTTTTATACCAAACAAATAAAAAAAAAAAAATAATTACACTGTACAGCCAGGCGGATTGATATTCGGAATAAAACTTCATACTTGAACCTTTTCCATTTATTGGGAGATCCTTGCGTAAATTTGGAGGGAATTTGTGTACCGGAAGAGGTAGGATCAATGTGAGCTTTTCCAATTTTTGCATTGGTGTTTAAAAGTTTAACATTTATAAAAACCACAAAGTAATAAAAGTTTTAAATAAATTTAAAAATTAAATTTTCAAACAACAAGGGTTGACCTTGATGGATTTTTGCAATTTAAGTAATGTTGATGTTTTTTGATTATACAGGACAGTTTTACCAAATGTCCGGTCAAAAACCAAGCGTGGTGTATTTGAGATCTATTCATACATTCGTGGTAAAAAAGTGCAGTATTGTCTGCAACAAGTTCACACCTCCATTTATTTACTACGTTAAAGGAAATAAAATATTTATATAATTTAGAAGTCCAGTAAACAGAAGCCATTCATTAATAATAATATTTTAGTGTTCAAAGTAGCAGAATCAAAAACCTTTAAATCAATTTAATATTCTGAAAGCAAATATCAGAATGCTCAAATTGGCATAGAGATGATTTTCTTGTGTAACAATGCCGCAATGCATAGAACTGACGTTTCATTAATAAAAATTAGCAATAACGATGTAAAAGCACAAATCCTTATTTGTATATCATTTTACGCCAAGCCCATAATTATATATTTACATTTAATTATCATCTGAAACTCTACCGAAAGGATACACAACATCCAAAGATAACACCAACAAAAATTTTATTTTTAAAAATTTCATAAATAATCCGTTTTTTGTATACGTTGTTATAATAAGCAACGCTATTTTCAAATACGCTAACAGCGAATATATGAGATTAATACCCATCGGCTTTGGCTCATATCATCGTCATCATATCATCTGTATATAATTTAATGCGCAATAATAATAACAACAACATCAACATAAAAATCATAATAAAACTTTCAAATAACAATATCGCACATTCACCATGTATTCGTGCCTCCAACCCCAATCCCCCTATAACTGTATAATACTATATATTACGGATAAGTCTATAAACGATATACCATAACCAATCAGAATTTTAAATTACATAACTTTAATTTTGATTAAAGCTTGCTCCAGTTTTATATATGTGTAGGAGTATAGTATACAGTATCTAGCGCAATAATAATAAAAAAGCACGACTTAATCGAAAAGTTCGACAAAAAAATTTATTTTGTTGTTGTCGACCCTTACGGTGGTATATTAAAGCTTTAGAGAATTTTTTTTACTCTAGTTTTTGTGTACGACGGAGGAAACGTCGTTAGAATATAAAAAAAATTGCCTCAAAGGCGATTTCATATCCAGAAGATTTTAATCACTATCGAAATTGGTTCGATTTTACGAGTAACCTGAAACAAAAAACTTGTTAGGCTACACATGCATCCGTAAAAACGAATATAAAACGTTAAACACATGCCTTTATGATATATGCTAGCAAAATTTAATAAAAAAACTGTTTCCACAATATAATAAATTCAAACCTTCTAGGGAACTTCCATTATCCTCGTCAAGTGATTTAAACGGCGGCGCTTGCGATCCAACCACATCCGTTGTTTCAACGCTACCATCCACACGCGTTTTCGTTAAATCACCTTGTAATTTGGGAGCGGGTGGTATCGCTTCCGATTCTCGATAAAATGGATCCTCATCATAAATTTCATCAACTTGGTTTTCACGTTGTTGCTTTTCGATTTTGTCCGCATCCATTTGATTCGGTTCGTCCGGTTCAGGTGGTGTATTATATTGATCGTTTAACACTTTACGCGGTACTGGAATGGTAAAAAAGATAAGTTATTTAGAAAGAAATTACGTCATAAAAAATATATGAATTTTGAAGGTTTAATTAGACGACAGTGGATTTTATATTTTATGATCCATATTTAAGTGAAAAGTTTTAATGATTTGTTTTTCGTTTGCTCGTCGCCTTTAAGTCTAAATTTAGTATCGCATTGTTTTTCGTGTATTATATGCCGTGTATGCAAACAAAAGTCGCATTAAATTTAAAACGAGTAATAGAAAAATTTAAATGGCGTCATTAAACTTTTATTTTTTGTGTATGAGATTCGTAGAAATTATTTATGTAAACTATGCTGAAACTACTACTAGAAAAATTATCAGGGTAATATCATTATTAGGCCAATTATTCAAGTTGTTAACATTTTTTATTTTATATGTAACCCGTTCCAAATATAATTGAGGGTTATGTCTGCAATTTTAATTGTAATTGAAACATATCTAAGATTTCGAGTAGATTTTACCTAAAGCATAATCAAATCATACCAAATCATATAAAATAATATTAAACCTTAGTGGAAATTTCTACGAATAATAAATCAAATCATATCAAGTCATATCAAATCATATCAAATGATATCAAATCATATTAAATCATATCAAATCATATAAAATCATATCAAACTATATCAAATCATATAAAATCATATCAATCAAATCAAATCGTATCAAAAGATATCGAATCATATCAAATCATATCAAATCATATCAAATCATATCAAATCATATCAAATCATATCAAATCATATCATATCAAATCAAATCAAAACATATAAATTAATATCAAATCTTATCAAATCATATCAAATTATATCAAATCGTATCAAATCATATCATATCAAATTATATCAAATCATATAAAATCATTTCAAATCATATCAAATCATAACAAATCATATGAAACCATATCAAATCATATCCGATCATATCAAATAATATCAAATCATATAAAAAATTTCAAATCATTTCAAATCATATAAAATCATATCAAATCATACCAAATATTATCAAATCATATCAAATCATATCAAAATCATGTCAAATCATATCATATCATATCATATCAAATGACATCAAATCATATCAAATCTTATCAAATTATATCAAATAATATCAAATCATATCATATCAAATCATATCAAACTATATCAAATCATATCAAATCATATTAAATCATATCAAATCATATCAAATCATATCAAATCATATCAAATCATATCAAATCATATCAAATAATATCAAATCATATCAAAATCATGTCAAATCATATCATATCATATCATATCAAATGACATCAAATCATATAAAATCTTATCAAATTATATCAAATAATATCAAATCATATCATATCAAATCATATCAAATTATATCAAATCATATCAAATCAAATTAAATCATATCAAATCATATCAAATCATATCAAATCATGTCAAATCATATCAAATCATATCAAATCATATCAAATCATACCAAATATTATCAAATCATATCAAATCATATCAAAATCATGTCAAATCATATCATATCATATCATATCAAATGACATCAAATCACATCAAATCTTATCAAATTATATCAAATGATATCAAATCATATCATATCAAATCATATCAAATCATATCCGATTATACCAAATCATATAAATCATGTCAAATGATATCAAATAATATCAAATCATATAAAATCATATAAAATCTTATCAAATATTATCAAATCATATCAAATCATATCAAATCATATAAAATCATGTCAAATCATAACATATCATATCACATCAAATGATATCAAATTATTACAAATCATATCAAATCTTATCAAATTATATCAAATCATATCAAATCATATCAAATCATATAAAATCTTATCATATCAAATCATATCAAACCATGTCACATGTCAAATCATATCAAATCATATCAAACCATATCAAATAATATCAAATCATATCAAATCATATCAAATCATATCAATCATATCAAATCATGTCAAATCATGTCAAATCTTATCAAATCATATCAAATCACATTAAATCATATGAAACTATATCAAATGATACCAAAACATATCAAATCATATCAAATCATATCAAATCTTATCATATCAAATCATATCAAATCATATCAAATCATGTCAAATCATGTCAAATGATATCAAATCATATCAAATGATATCAAATCATATCATGCCATATCAAATAATATCAAATCATTTCAAATCATATCAAATCATATCAATCATATCAATACATGCCAAATCATGTCAAATCATATCAAATCATATCAAATCATGTCAAATCATGTCAAATCATATCAAATCATATCAAATGATATCAAATCATATCAAACCATATCAAATAATATCAAATCATTTCAAATCATATCAAATCATATCAAATCATATCAATCATATCAAATCATGTCAAATCATGTCAAATCATATCAAATCATATCAAATCATATTAAATCATATCAAAACATATGAACTCATATCACATCATATCAAATCATATTAAATCGTAACAAATTGTATGAGATCATATCAAATTATATCAAATATCGAATCATATCAGATCATATAAAATCATATCAAATGGTATCAAAACATATAAAATAATATCTAGTCATATCAAATTATAGCAACACATATCAAATGATGTCAAATCATATCAAATGATATCAAAACATATGAAATCATATCGAATCATATCAAATCATACCAAAAGATATGAACTCATATCACATCATATCAAATCATATCAAATGATATCAAAACATATGAACTCATATCACATCATATCAAATCATATCAAGTTGTATCAGATCAGATCATATCAAATCATATCGAATCATATCAGATCATATAAAATCATATCAAATGGTATCAAATCATATCAAATCGTATCTAGTCATATCAAATCATATCAAATCATATCAACTCATATCAAATCATGTCAAAAGATATCAAAATATATCAAAACATATCAAATCATATCGAATCATATTAAATCATACCAAAAGATATAACTCATATCGAATCATATCAAATCATATCGAATGTATCAGATCATATCAAATCGTATTAAATATCGAATCATATCAGATCATATAAAATCATATCAAATGGTATCAAATCATATCAAATCATACTTAGTCATATCAAATTATGTCAACACATATCAAATGATGTCAAACCATGTCAAATCATATCAAAAGATATCAAATCACACCAAATAATATCAAATCATATCAAAGCATATCAAAACATATGAACTCATATCACATCATATCAAATCATATCAAATATCGAATCATATCAGATCATATAAAATCATATCAAATCATATCGAATATTATCTAGTCATATCAAATCATATCAAGTCATATCAAAATATATCGGAAATTAAAAAAGTCGCAAACGATTCGTAACGTTTGCGACTTTTTAATTCCTTATGGATTAGTGTTATTACCTGTTAAAGACGAAATATGAGTTAAACTGGAAATCTTAAAATTTTTAATTTTAATGGTTATCTATTCCGAACTTCGTTCACTATTAGATGACATTTGCTTAGACTTAGAAATATCTCCGAGATTCTTAGAACCGGCCAGAGTATACCAAATATTTCGACATTAATTTGAATTTTGATGAAATTTCTCGACATAAAACATTTATGGAAACACCCCAAACCTTTTTACTTTAATGTGGTTAATTCTACTGAACAGAATCCACGTCGGTCTGTTTTTTTCAAAATTATAATCCATAAGTGCGAAATTCAGTGAAGCGAATAATAGAGATTTTGACAATATGTAATTTGCCGGAAAAAACACTGTAACTATACACACAATTGTGTACATACTATGTTTTTTTACTTTGTGTGGTTTGGACTTAAATTAAGCCAATTTTTTTTTTGTTAGAAAAAGGATTAATAGTGAACTATCTGTTCAGAACAGTTAACCACATTAAAACACAGATATTTGTAGACGCTCCATAAATGCGCTAAATATTTGAAAAAGAAATGCTACACTGAAGTCATATATTGAAGGATGCTCTAAGATTCCCGAACTCGGCGTTAGTGTAAAATGTATTTTAATTTTTCAAATGTTTGGTACTTCAAAGTTTATGAAGAGCAACCACTAATCTTTTTATTTTAAAGTGCTTAACAGTTTCGTCCACATCTCTGACATTAATAAAATTGGACGAAGAGTAGAAGGTATTTTCTTTAATGTTTGAATTTTTATTAAATTTACTGGTTTAAATATTAGATGTATGACCTAATTTTTATAAATTTTTCAGCCAATTTATTTTATATAAAAAATAGACATCAGCGAATTTAATCTTGGAAATATTGTCTATCTTTTTTTAGGACCTTGCGCCATCTCTCCGGTAACATACCAATGCCGTCGCGAGAGAAACTTGCAGGCTTCTATACGATAAATTCTCCGAGTGTGGTGAATATGCCGCCTGTATAGGAAAACTTCCCATCCTAAGTTCAAGAGCAACATGAAGTCAAGCCTCTAAATAGCCTTTTCTCATCATATTCTACGCTCAGTTTGTTGAATTGCCGGCTGTAGCATTCTACAGTCACCGTCTTACTAGTTTCCAGGAGTTCGTTATAAAGCACATCCTTCACGTTTACCAGATGTACATGAGAACCTTCTTTAAGTGGATGTTCTGTTTTTGTGTCGATGTACTTTGGGATTCATTTGGGATTCTCGTGAAAAATATACTTTTTACCACCCGTAAAATTTTAAAACCGCACAATTTTTCAGAAGAAATTCTTTTTTAGTTTCCGGGCAAGTAGTGAAAGGCATGTATTCATACGTTGACCTAGGTTCGGTCAACACATGTGGGATAAACCTTCCAAGTTTTTGAATTTTCTCCATTTGGTGCTAACGCTTGATAATAGCTGTTTGGGTGACTCCTAGCTGAGTTTCAAGTTCTTGTTGCGTTTTCGTTAAGTATATATCCTTGCAATTCCTCTTCTTTAAGCTATCGAGACTGTCCTGGGAGCAACTGGCTACTAAGATCGAGATCACCCCTTCTAAAACGTTTGTAATTATTATATGTTTCATAAGACACAACGTCGGCACCAAAAACACTCGTGCTTCTGAAGAATTTTTGTCTTGTTGGAATTCGTATAGAATGCAGTGTCGGAAACAGCTCAATTTTTTAATATTAGATGACATATGCGCACATACCTGAGATTCCAAGAATCGGCCATGGTCTAAAATGTATTTCGACGAACATTTTTTTAATGTGGCCTACTATTCCGAACCTCACTTCGTCCACTATTAGACGACATTTGCCCAAATTTAGTAACATTTCCGAGATTTTTTACTTTAATGTGGTTGATTCTATTGAACAGATTAAGTCATCCACTATTAGAAAACATATGCTCATATTAGTAACATCCTTGAGATTCCTGTAATCGGCCATAGTGTAGTAGCAGATATTTTGGCGAATATTACATTTTTTATTAAATTTCGTGAACTAAATTTTAGGTGGAGCTGGAGATACACTAAATATCTCTCTCTAACAGATCGTTTCGTCTACTATTAGAAGATATTTGCCCACACTTGGTAACTGCGCTGCGATTCCTGTAATTGATCATAGTGTAGCAAGTATTGGACGTTTACAAAAAAAAAAAAAAAAAAAAAATAAGTCCGACCAGTATTAAATCGCATCGCGCCATTTTGTTATATATTCATGGTAAAGTTTCATCATTTCTATTTAAAAATAAGTATGCGTGATTTAGCTGAAGTGTAAACGACACATTCTTTGTGCTCTAACCATGTCAATTTGTGTGCCAACAAAACACAATTTGTGGGAACCGCCGCTGTTTTGTTTTAATTTAAAATTGAAGCTGTTGAACATCGATTGCTATGTGAAGCATATGGGGAACATATTCCATCAATAAAATCATGTAAGTACCGATTCCGCCGTTTTAAAAGTGACGATTTTGGCACCAGTGACGAAGAACGCGAAAGGAGAGCAGTAAATATTGAAGACGATGAGTTAGAGACGTTATTGGACCATGATTCATGCCAAACTCAGGATCGCCCTTACTTTGGGAGTGACTCAACCAGCAATTCAAAACCATTTCAAGCCTACGCGAGTATGGTGCAAGGACATTGGGCTTCGTATGAACTCTGAGACGTCGAACGCCATTTTTTCACGTGCTAACAACTGCTCCGACAATAAAATCGAAAGAATTTGTTGTTTAGAATCGTGACGGGAGACGAAAAATGGATCCACTGTGAGAACCCAAAGTGCAGAAAATCGTGGGAAGCCCGGTCATATATCAACTTCAGCCGTCAAACCGAATATTCGTGACAAGAAGTTAATGCTACTATAAACTACTCCAGCCTAATGAAACCATCACTGAAGAACGTTATCAACAACAATTGATGCAACTAAGCCGAGCATTGAAGATCGAATGCCTAAATTATGCCAAAATATACATGTGAAAGTGATTTTCCAGCACGTAAACGCTCGGCCAAGCAAACGAGGCGCTTCAATGGGTTGTCCTACTCCACCCGCCGTATTCACCAGAATTTGCTCCTCCCGACTACCACTTGTTCCGGTCGATGGCCTATGGTCTAGCCAAGCAAAATTTCACTGCTTACGAAGAAGCAACGAATTTGGTTAATTCTTGGATCACACCAATTTTTCGTCGCAGAATCCGTAGATCCCTGAAGGAAAAAGTCGTAGCTAGCGATGGACAGTACTTTGAATAAAATACATTGTACCAATTTCTCTGAATAAGGTTCGATACTAGAAAGTATAAAAAAAACCCTCACCACTTATTTGTACCCCCCAATATTTCAATATTTTGACGAATATTTGATTTTTGACGAAATTTTACAACTTAAAAATCGTGAGAAGCATCCCCAATTTTTTTTTTTTTTTTTTTTGTAGTTTACTAGTTTGAACAGATCAGTTCGTTCACTATTAAGCGAAATATTAAATCTTCTGAAAAGTTCCCGACTGACAGATGATGCCACAAATTTAAAACCCATATAATTTTTAAATTCTAGCAACCTGCAAATGATACCTATTAAAGATTCATGACATTTCGATCGTTAAGTTTAAAAGCTACAGTTGTTTTAGTGAAGCTACTTTTATTAATTTCAAAACAATGGAAACAAAATTTCATTTGTTCATTAAACACTGTTTTTTGATGGAGAAATACCGTTCAAGCAAAGCAGTTGCTTGATCAGTATTACCCGGATCCTGCACCAGGAAAATCAGTCATCCTGGGAGTCAATTCGCGTTCCGGGAAATAATGAAAATGAAAAGTTTTTTTCATTGGCAATCTAGTAGCTTGAATTATTCGAACGTAAATTTTAAATTTTACTGTGTGAAATCAAAATTTCTTATGGGGAGTGCAAACCTACTCGATTGCTAATGAAAAAAACTTTTCATTTTCATTATTTCACGGAACGCGAATTGACTCCCAGGTCATAACATTATTTTTTTTAGTGTTTCGTTTTCAAATTTCTAATTTATCTTTGATTGTTTGAAAAATGCATTGTACTGATGGCATTGCCATCTGTGTTATGCCAATGGTATTACATTCTTTTATGAATTGGGCATTAATGTTCTGTTTTGGTTCATTTCTTCGATAATAATGTGATAGCATCAAAGGTTTTGTGAGTAAAACTATTAAGTGGTGCTTTGAATCAAATTTTTATATTTGTGGATTCACGTCGCAACCCACACCAATTGCCTTACGTGGCTTAAAGTTAAATTATTTCGGCGTGAATGCCACAACCCATAAAGTTGGCCTTACTATTTGCCGATGTGGCACTTCGAAAATTTTTCATCATTGATGATGTTAAATTGTATTAGACTGCCTGTTCGTGGCCTAAAGAGAACACTGTATGGTAACAGTGCAGTAGATAAGTAGTATCAACGTGGAAGCTCCAGTTATATAAGGCGGCCGACAAGAGGTATCCGTGGATGGACGCTGCCACATTTTACTGGTGGCCAACAACGTGGTGCGGTGAAAAACCGCAACGAAGAAGTGGCTAGCCGGTCATTTGTTGATTTGGTATCGGGGTGAGGCCCCGCAACTCTACAGTTAACCAACCAACCATTGGCAAAATTTTAACAACGGTAAGAAGACGCCGCAATCCATTTCTGCGAGACCTTTTAGAAGGTCAAAAGGTACAATTTATTTATTTGTTATGTATTAGTTTATTCGGTTTTTAAAATTTTTTTTTTAACTCTTTGAAGTAAATGCAATTTAAATTTTTTTTTAATGTTTAATTTTATTTTATTTTTGAATTTTTTAAAAATTTTTATTAAATATTTTGCGTAATCGAGCGCAATTACGGTTGTTCGACACGGGCAGGGGACACACCTTGGATTCGCCCTCAAAATGGTTTATGTTCTGCGACAATAATTTTTTTTTTATTCTATTTGTATATTTTTTAATAGTTTTTATTTCAATGGTCAAAATGGAAAAAACAAATATTTTGGACTGGCCTGTTAGCAGTTCTATTCGAAGTCGTTCCTGTAAATCGGAATCGTAAATCGGAAATTGTATGTTTTTGTTGCTGGAGTGAAACACTGCTGGCTGTTCCAGTGGAACGTTAAAGTACCCCAACCATGAATTTGAAGAAAGGTAATATTGCGCTTGGCTTCGTAGCTTTTGGCATAAATTCGATGTATTTATTGCTGCTTGCCTGGTTATCATACAATGGCTATATGCATGTCGATCGTGCATGATTTTGATGCAATTCAGAACAACACAAACTTTTGAAGAAGATAGAGAATGGAGCACATGAGTTACATCCATTTTATAAATGACATTACAAATTCCACATAAAACTTTTGGAGGAAACTATAAACTGCACCCTTGTTATAAATGAGCTTTGATGCTCAAAATGGGGTGTGCGGTTTTGAAAAATTGTATACTGTATAAAAATAAATAAATAAATAAATAAATAAATTTGTTGTTTATGTTCTCGCTCGGCCATTTTTAAGCTGTTGTTATTTTTATCCTTCTCTCTCTTTCCTCCTTTTGTTGTTGTTTATTGAATACAAATTTGCATTGCGGTTACGGCGCCATTGCGTTTATTATTTTTCTCTTCGGTTTTTTATTGTAACAAATAAAATAACTCCTAAAATGAAGTATTAAAGTATTTTTCGGGTCGGTATGTTGGGAGGGGATTTTCATTATGTGTCGTTTCCATATTAACAAGCTGGCCTTGTCACCCCATCATCCCCTTGGCAGGACATCCACAGGGTCAGAGTGGTGAGTCCTGCGTATTGGTCGTCCATTCGGGGACGGCCGTAAAATCCACACGGTCTCCCCATGGCATTTCGGAGGTCTCATGCTGTCGAGGTGTGACTTGTGGGAGATTAGCTGGAAGTCTCTTCGGAGTTCTGGTCTGTTGAAGAGACGTCGCTATCCTATTACGCTGTTTCGTTGTCGCTGGGCATCTGTCTTAACGAGTCGTAGGTCATTCGGGAGGGGGGGGGGTCTCTTCAGTAGACTGGGTATTTGTCACTCGGGGGGATCCGGTCGCCACCGGATGGATACACCCGAGTATGATTAATTTACTACGTTTCCTCAGATTTAGTTCGACAAATTTTGAGAGACCTCTGCGTGTTAGTTGAAAACTGCGGGCGAGCCTTTGGTTGCGAACCATCCGTAACATGCTGAACTTAAACATGGTCATACAGGCACCGATGATGCACCAATGATGCTCTAAGCGCTCAAATGAGGCTGGCTCCAGAAAACATAAAAAATCCACGAAATGGTTTTGAAAAACCGTGAAGTGAAGTTGCGTGAGATAGCTGATATTATAAAAGTATGGTCATATTTCACACGAACAATTGTCCATGAGAAAGCTTTGTTTGAAGTCGGTACCGTGTTTGCTCATAATGGATCAAAAACGACAAGGCGTCGATGCTTCCGTGTACCATTTGGAGCTGTTTCTGCGCAGTATAAAGGATTTTTAGGCAGTGTGTGACAATTTGTTGGCAGACCTCAAAACAAGCTCCCAGGAAAGAGATTTGGCTTCAATGAAGAAATGATTGCAGAAACTGAAGCTATAAATCGTTCTACAGAAAAGGCATCGAAATGTGAGAGGGGCGTTGGACTGATTGTATCCAGCGTTATGCCGTATTGTCTAAACCTCATAGATAACTAATATTCTACACGTATAGAGAATGTATGTAGACAATTAAATATGACGTCGACAATATAGAGAATGTAGATAAAGTCGAGAATTATTGTTTCTGTTAACAATAAGCAATTTTTTCTGAATTTCTTTGTTAATGGAACCATTTGCCTTCATTTCTATCTCACATTAATAAATTCGAACCTTAATTTTAAAATGGCAATGATATTTGATTTAAATCACAAATTTGAATTACCAGAGGCAGGTGAAGCTGGTGGTTTTTGATTTCCTGGTAATTCTGAATTTGCAAGTGACGTATACAATTTCAAAATAAACTTTTTAACTAGTTCGAATATTTTTTCGAATTATTATATTTTATAAAAGAAATATCCAAATGTTGACATCCAAAAACGGCGAAAAGTTAAATTTCTCTGATAGGAAAAAATAGTTACTCTACATGGCGCTAGAGTGTGTTAATTGAAAAACATATGACTAATGAAATTTTTGAAAATGATCTAGATTTTACAATCTGACAAACAACAATAATTAATATCTTCAGCTGACATTATAATAATGCGTCTTGCTGTTATTTAACATTTTTTTATCAGGAGAGACAATGAGCGTTTTCAGGTCGCTTATTATAATTAGTGAAATCATCGAAAATTTAAATTAAAAATTTCATAGTGGCATACATTTTCATAAGTTAAGGTCGATTTACAGTGGAAAGGGTCCCTTGGGTAATGGAAACGCAAACACTCTTACTCTCGTGTCAAATCTTTTCCTGGAGATAAAGAATTTTTGATCAAATTTTGAGATAATTGGCCAAAATAACTATCCCATTATGTTAGAAATGACAAAAAATTGAACCTTGATCAACATATATATGGATTATATAAAGAAATGCGATTCATTTGTCAATGAAATAAAATTGATCAATAATTTTTCAGTGTCATTTAAAGTGGATAATCAAACCGTTCCCGAAAGCGAATTACGACAAATTTTAGAGAAATCTAGTGACGAAGAGTTTGATTGTGATGTCGATGACCCACATTATGTGCCTCGTCCAAATTTTGTTAATTTGCGGACGATCGAGGGCTATGATGATGATGATAATGAACTATGCCACATTAGTCAAGGCGAGGATACTTCAGGTAAACAAATTTATACTATTTAACTTTATCAGTTTGAAATATATTATAATATATCTGTAGGTTGCCCAACATTGAATGCAACAAAATTATGGACACAAGCCTTATTTTCTGAGAGAAAACTTCCTATATTCCATACCTGTTCTCCCTCAATAATGATTGTCACACCTATAAGATACTTAGAAAGATACTTCAATCTGGATCATTTCCAAAACGCAGCTTCGCACAAAAACGTGTACCACCTAAAGTCGACCGGGGGGACAAATGGGAACAATTAAATATCTAAAAACAGATTTATATTGGAGAGCGGGATATAAATTGGAAAAAAATCCATCTGAAATGAGCAAAAATCGGTTCAGAACATTAAGACTAGCGTTACATTTTTTCAGATGTGAGCTGTCTTCCAGAAGATGTAAACCTTTTTTGGGAAGTTCAGCCAATAATTGACACAGAATGAAGACAAGATGTCGAACATTATTCTGTTGATGAACAGGTTATTCCTTTTACCGGTCGCTGCCCTACTCGCCAATTTATTATATGGAAGCCCAGACCATTGAGAATTAAAAATTTTGTAATAACAACATCAAAGGGGCTTGTAATGGGTTTCTACATTTATGAGGGAAAATTTGGAAAATTAGACTCCAAGGAAGTGGGAGTAGGTAATTAGTGGAAAATATTCCGTCTGGGAGCTTTATCTATTTTGATAGATTTTTAACATTATTTTGCCATTGGGACCATAAGTAATAACAGATATAAGGACGTTAAATTCAAACAAGATTGTCGAATGGTTACAGGTGAAGCACAAGAGTTCATGAATGATGATGGAATAAATCAAATTTCACTTGTAAAATGGAAAGAAGTTTCTAACGTTAATTAAAGGTGAAGCTACAGAAATTAACAAAAAAAGTGTAGCGTACGCAACAAATATTTTGCAATGTATGCAAATTAACTATATTTAACATGTAAATAATTTATAAGAAAAACCACAAAAACTAACATTAAATTAATAATTTTGAATTAAAAACAAATGAAAAATTAGTATGTACAAATATTAAAGTTTTCAAAATTTTATCATATACTAATGTTTACCAATTGAGGTTAAACACATACGAGTAATTAACACTCCATCCTAGAGTTTTCGAAATATAGCCACTAGTATTCTCAAATAGTAGACATTCGAGCCTATTCAAATTTGTATAGCCCGTACATATAAAATGGGTTGGACTAAATAAGGTTCTCTCGGATAGAGAACTCTATAAAACTCTAGGATAGAGTGTTAATTGGGAGTGTAGGTACAGCTTCCATATACAATTTTTATCAAAATATGAAATTTTGTCAGAGGAGTCCAACCCTTTTTATATGTACGTGCTATACAAATTTGAATAGGCTCGAATGTCTATTATTTGATAATACTAGTGGCTATATTGCGAAAACTGTAGGATGGAGTGTTAATTATGTGTTTAACCTCAATTGGTTAACATTAGTATATGATAAAACTTTGAAAACTTTAATATTTGTACATACTAATTTTTCATTTGTTTTTAATTCAAAATTATTAATTTAATGTTAGTTTTTGTGATTTTTCTTATAAATTATTTACATGTTAAATATAGTTAATTTGCATACATTGCAAAATATTTGTTGCGTACGCTACACTTTTTTTGTTAATTTCTGTAGCTTCACCTTTAGTTAACGTTAGAAACTTCACACCGGTGCATATGGAGGCGTGGATATCTGCGACCAGATGTTAGAATATTACCGTACCAGAAAATGGACATAAAGGCCAGAAATTAGCTCAGCATTTTATAGATCTGACTGTGGTAAATTCTTTAGGCAGTATTTTTAGTACTGCCGAGATTGCGAAGTAATACAGTGAAATTTATGGCAAGGCAATAAAGCCAATACAACTACTAGATTTAAGACAAGCAATCGGAGAATCTCTACTCTCTTCAATTGACGAAAGTGAAGCGCCTAGCACTTCGGATTCAAGTGACGCCGAAGGAAATGTTTCTCCACGAAAAACCATAAAACCGATGCCATTGCCCAATGATACGAAACGCTATGATAATTTTAGGCATTTTCCGATTTGTGAGGATTTAAAAACAGCACGATGCTGCCGACTTGAGACATGCAAAGGAAGAACACGGTGCAAATGCGAAAAATGTGGGGTATTTTTATGCTTGACCAAAGACCGAATCTGCTTTAAAGCCTTTCATGTCAAGGCCTAAATTTAGATTATATAGATAAATATGATTTTTTTTGTTTATGATTTTTTTTTTTTTTCACCAATTTGGGTGGTTAACACTTTGTGATAAAACGAACTGAGATATTGAAATAAAGTTCCTTCCAAAAAAATTATTTATGATTTTATTAACCAACAATCCGACCAAGCAGAGATTTTCATTTGACAGACATAAATGCAATTTTGTATGATTCAGTGACATACGAGTTCAATTAAATTTAAATGATTCATTTTAAGACCTCCCAGCAACGAGTTGCAAAACCGCGACCCCTATTTTAAATTTTCCACAGTTATCCAAAAAATAGAACCATGTTCAGGTTTTAAAAACGGTAATATCACAGGATTGAGACTCGTTTTATGATTTACTTTCACATTCTCAAGAAAGTATTGTTGAAAGAGATGAAGAATCGGACATGATTGAACCTCCCGTGAAAAATCTAAACAAAAATCCAGTAATTTTCAATCGTGTTTTGAAATAATTTCAGAATAATTACGTTATACTTTTTTAGTAAGATCAAAACACGTGTGAAGCCACTGCAAGTAATTTTATTTTAATGTGGTTATTTGTTTCAAGCAACTGAATCCTTTCACTATTAAGCGGAATATGTCGACACTTCGCAACAATTTACATATTACATACAGTTTGAATATTCTAGTACGTGGTTGAAGTACTAGAATATGTAAACGATATGTTTGATCTGAAACAGTTTTGATAAATGTTAATGTTAAAAACGATATGTTATCGAATAATTAAATTCAAACTATTAAATAATCAAAAAACTTTTATTTTCACATATCAATTTTAGCCCAACCACACATTCAATATACATATATGAATAAAAATCCATATTATACATTTTATAATTAAATTAAATTGGACCACCATATGTTTGTATAATATTCCAGCAATAAAAAAAAATCATAAAAATCGGGAATAATTTACAAAAACAGGGTGAGCCAATAAATTTAAACTTACCACATGTGTACACCACTTTTAAATACATTCGCGAATCGGGTCGACATGGATTTCCAAATGTACTACTATCCGCCGATAGACTACATTTACGGCGTCCGTGACATATTTGCATCACAGTTTCGGTTGCATACGAGACGAGGCAAGCTGTTAAATATATAAATTCGGGGTCAGTTTCCGTTACACATAACGTATATTATCGAAATTATCTTACTCTCTTCCCGCACACCTTGCGGCTGTGTACACTGCAAACTCTCATACTCCGTTCGGCCGTAGCTTGCACTATAGATCGCAATACGGGAGTATGGATTGCATTGCAGTTGAACAACATCGTTTTCACATGCTACCTTACTCCGAAATTCATCTGAAATTAGACAAAAGATATAAAAAAATGTAAATCGACTTTTTGAAAAAAACGTAAACTTTAACATAAATCATTGTTGGAATATTAAAATGATAACTTTATATTTTTTTTTGTGTACCGTACTTGGTTGGGTTGCAAAGGTAAAACTTTATTTTTGCTTAACCTAAGTTTTTTTTTATTGTTGAGTATGTCTATCTCTATATAATAGTTACAATTGGGTTGAGATAAATAATGGGTTTCCCAAAATATATAAAAAGGATAGAAATTACATTAAAAACTTGGTTATCATTGTATGAGATAAGGGGGTTATTAATCGTCGTCTGAATATATGTTTCTATATATGGGTCTGTCTACCGCCCCCATATACCGCACGAGTATAAAATAAACTGCTGCAAATTTTATTTTATATCAATATTTTACCACACTAAACTTAAAAGTAAAAAATCTTATACCGTTTATGTATTCTCACTCTCTATAATCATCATCATCAATATAAAATACGAGAGCTTTTTATTTGCAATTTACTTCAATTTAACTTTCACACAGGGAATATTAAAAAAGTTTAAATTGGCTTTAAGTACGACAACAACAACAACAGCAACAGCAACATCAACACCCACCGAGCAAAAATAAAATATTTTATCATTTCGAATTATTCGTAATCAGTCTCTTATATATTCACGCTCATTTCACAGTGTCTCTTCTACATTCTACAAAGGTATATGCTCGAAAAAAAGTTACGTATATATTAAATAGAATACACCAACAACAACTAAAAATATCGAAAGCTTTCATACATTTTTATTACAATTATTTTTAAAGTAAACTTTTTATTGTTTTGAATATATTTTTGTATTAAAAACTTAGACTTGTTAATGTGTAGATGTGTGTGTTCATCGACATTTTTTTTTTGTGTGGCCACGCGATTTGAATACGTAATGATTTTTGGAGGGGTAGTGGAAAACATCAAAAGAAAATCGATTTGAGAAAAAAGGTTCTCTTCTTTGGATGCAAGAAAAGTTTGTTATAAATATGTAAATTTTTTATGTATATGTTTAGGTGTGGAGGGGTGGGTGGTGCTGTACCGTCAGAAAATGGAATGGTCACTATAAAATTATTATTTATTACGGTCATTTCGAGGGACAAACAAACAACCACAACACAATTTTGCGAGATTGCGGAAATCTTATTATTATTATTATGCTGTGTATATAACATTTAAAGCGTCATACATGAACGTAAGAAATAACTAATGAAACTTCATAAGTCATCTTTATTATATCTAGGATTGTGATTTAAGGGGAGAATGCCGTGTTCATAACACAAGGATAATAAAGATAAACATGAGATGGATGGATAATATATGGGGTCATTATAAATTTTATCACTAGGTTGGTAGGGATGCTTGAAGCATCCCGGACCCCATTTTATGGCAGATATTGTACAAATTTTCATTATTTATGGATGATGTATAGACTATTTGGGATTTTTTATTTATTTTTAATGTACTAAGTTCTGTCGTTTATAGTAGTTTTGGTCACAGTTTTATTGTTCCAACCTACAAATTAGTCCGAACCATAAATTCTTCTCAAAATCTTTAGTATTTCTGAAATGTTTCGAATATGCGACACTTTTCTAAATCTGCCTAATTTATATAATAAATCGTAAAGCATTTTCATGGAAGATGATTATTATAACGGACATTCCGGGATCATCCGTTACTTTTTTATGGCATAGTAGGCAAAACACCTAATAATAAGCCCCCTTAAGCGAATTATTTTTTTGCGCGGAAAAATATTATTTAACCGTTTGCCTAATTTGACAGAAGTTATGTTTTTTATGTTTGGCGACATTTAAGAATCAGCTACTAGTTTAATATCATAAATGTTTTAATGCAATATATAGAAAAAAGCACATACAACGAAAAAACTCGCTTTTCATGTAATGGGGTTAGCCCCTTTGTGCATTATATCAGAGCCATCTATGATTTTGAAGAGCCGTAATATTAAAAAGAGAGCTTTCAGTAGAGGGGCTTTTATTGAATTACTATAAGAAACCGTGGTAGTTGGAAAATTTTTGAACATGAATTTATGAATAAAAAATTACACAAATCATCTAAATTTTAATTTTATATTTTTAACAAACTATTCAAAGAACACATATTTGAAAATCAGCCATCATAATGTAGTATTTATTTGGTAAATTTAAACTAAAGCGGAGCATAAATTTATTAATTTTTTATAAAAATGAGCTTTTCGTTTAGTTGTGTAGGTTTATAAAGTAAGATAATAAAGGGTGCTGATAGCGGATTCCTCTTATATCCAATTTAAAATTTAGTTTTATAAAAATTTAACTTATTTTTGTAAATTCTGGTCACATGCACATCAGAATTTTTGAGATGAACGATGCACTTAATAGCAATCTAAACATTCTCCATTTATAACAAAATTAAAGAGAAAACGTGAGCTGAAACGAAATTTTATGAATCACCATGTAGAAACAATAATATTGTTCATATAATAAAATTTTTACATCAAAATCTATTTACGAAAATTATTTATTCAACGATGTCATGATTTTCTTAATTAAATATTATTGCAAAACAGAACTAAACGTAAAAAACTTCAATTTTATCCGATTGCAAAACCGAGCTTTCTGTAATTTGAAAATCCGTTTACAGATGTCTCTGTAATAAATTTACCTTGAAATTACAGAAAAGCGTAAAATAATTAAATAACTAATTACGAAAATAAACCATTATTATTGTAAGTAAAGCGCGAAATTTTAATACAATAATTTAACATAATTAATAAAACTCAAAACAATTATAAATTTTATTTATAATACGGTTGGCATAAATAAAGCTTTTCATCGCAAAATATTTATCATCGTAGTTGCTGCGCGCTGTAAAACAATAATAGAAACATGTGAAATGAAATGAAATTTTCAGTTCCAGGAGATCTCAATAATCTATTGAACCAGGCAGTATACATAATAAATTGTTAAATTTTAGTTAACAATCATTTAGGTTTTAATATTTTTTGCTTTAATTTATGCTTAGCCACATCTTTTGATTGGTTTATTAATTGCGAAAAGCTCTATAATATAATGTTTTTATTTTATGAAGCTCCGGTTTGTTTATACTACAGGATAAAACAGTATAGGCTATAGTATTTGTTACGATGAAATTTTTAACAAATAACGAAAAAACAGTTTTCGAAGTTTGTTCATCAACAATGTTGTAATAGAATCCAGATCACAATAAAGGCGTAACCAGCGAGTTGTAGGAAATTTAAGTAACAAAGCGACATCTGAAAAATGTATGTTTATTGACATTACTGACCAGCGAAACCCAAAGTACTTTTCGTTCAGTTTCGTTAAATTTGAATTGTCATTTAGCAATCCGTAGGTTTAGGTTTCAGTGGTTGACACTTAGGCCATTTTTGGCCCATTGTGATACCACGCATTCACGCCACATCATTAACCCATTCACCTATTCACCTACTCACACAACTACAGTATACCACCTGCACATTGCAAGCTCCATGTCAACCTGTACATTGACGTGGACGGTGGGTCGGCGCTGAATTCTGCACTCCATCAGAGGGTCTTAGTTGTGTTTATTAACATCACCGATTGTAATTGATGATGAAAATTCGATTTGCATCTAGCCTCTGATGGGATTCGAATCCAGTACCTCCCGGTCCAAGTGCCGAAGCTTTAACCACTGCACCACTTGTCCGGTCAGCAATCCGTAACAAGAGCGAAAATTATCGCTCAAACTGAAGGAAACTTCAAAATTGAATACAATTCTAATATAAAAACAATTCTAATATAAATGTCATACCATCGTGGCATGGTTGATTTGTAATTTATCAATAATTTATTTATAAATGGATATTATCTATTCAATTTGTTCTGCCGTTTTGTAGGATGTATAGTAAATTGACATTTAAAAATTCAATTGACAATAATCGTGTTACAGATTCGCTGGTCAAACTGTCAAAGATTCTGTAATAAAACATTTTCGTTAAATTCTGTAAGGTTTCGTTACTGACTCTTACAGACTCGCTGGTTATAGCTTAACCCCCATATTACATAGCTACTCAAAAAGCATTTTTTAACGAATGTTTGTTTTGGGAAAGAAATGCTGAAATTTTTGATGGAACACATTAATCACCTCGAATAATCGGGCATGCTTAAAACTAATTTTCGTAGAACGTCTATTCGAATTTCAATCGAAGCTGCTCTAACGCGATTTTTTAATTCAGTCACTGAACCAAATTGCTACCCATTCCGATAAACTTCGCGAGAAAGAATACCCCATAAATTGGGTTAAAGTCCGGGCTGCAAACTGGCCAGGCCATCACCTCAATTTTCCGTTCACATAACCACTTTTTTGTTTCTTTCGATATATGAATGGCTGCATTATCCTGTTGAAACACATAATTGGCGCCCATGAGATCTTCCGCGTGCTCAATTAAGCTGCTCTCCAACATATCGGTGTAATCTTTCAATTGCATTCTTGTACAAATCCAGGCATGTGGAAGTTTTCCGTTGTAGCAAAATCCACCCCAAACCATCAGCGAGCCTCCACCAAAATTCCTACTTAAACGGATTTCTGTATCTTTCCTAAGATCGTGCCAGTAATATTGGGAACCATCTGGGCCATCCAAATTAAATTTCTTCTCATCCCAGAAAAACACCGTTTAAAACTTTTCGCCCCAAATCATGTGAGATCTGTCAAATAATAATCGGGCTTCTTTGAGACACGCAGAGACGGTTTTGCAACTCTTTTTCTCCAATCAGCTAACGGATTGCTGCGTAAAATTTGTTGTACTCGACGAACCGTAACTGGTAGCTGAATTCCTTCGCGGATTTGTGGCGCTGTCATGTGCCTATCGACAGCATTATGAAAAATGTGATGCTTACATCGGTCGTTTATTTTTGGTTTGGCTGCAATTTGGCGATTTGTTAGCCCAGAGTCGATGTATGCTTTAATGGCAATTATTTATTCATCCGTCAATCGTTTTCCACGTCCCATTTTACAATTTTTTATTAAATAATTTTTATTTTGAATAAAATAAATTCTTCACAAAATCAAACACGTATGAAAAATACAATTTGGTGATTTCCCGAATTATTTCAATACTAATTTATTGTTTTTTTATGAGGCTAATTTAATTTCGTTGTTGTTCGTTCAACAAATTATCTTTTTTTGTTTTATATTTTATAACAATCCTTTATTTTACCCATTGCCTTTTGTTTTTAAATTTCCAAAGTTCCGTTGTGTTTTTGTAAAAAAAAAAAGAAATAATATTTTAAATTTGTCTATGTATTGCAAAAGACAATGTGAGGTTAACTCAATTTCGCTGAGTGTATAAATAAATTCTTATTTCTACAATAAAAAAAAAAAAAAATTGTGATAGACTAATTTAAATATTTTTCCGTTAATTCGACATAATATGACTCAATTTTAAAATATGCTTTTCCTGAATATTGAACTAACCATTCAAATTAAAAATTGAAACGAAGCATTAATGTTTTTATATACAAAAAAGCTTCCAAAAATATATTAAAATACACTGATTGGTATGAAAAAGAACAAAAAGCTTCCCCTATATGGAAAGCTCATGGAAAAAATTTCGGAATCTTACGGCTCTTATATTTAGGAGGCTCTGATTATATACAAAAAAGTTATTATGATGATTTTTAATGTGCAGGTAACTGACTTGCATTTTATTTGTGCAAAAAAATAAAATTTGGTGCCAAGAAGAGTTTCCGGAGAATTGGAAGAACGCGCTCATATAAGACTTGGTTTGGAGGTGAACAGTATAGTAAAACAAAATTTTTACCAACATCGAGGAACATCTCCTCTCGAAAACTTTAAATACCTCGAGTCAGTTATGAATCGATGAATGATATGCAGGCAAAAATAAAAGCTCAATTTGCTGCCAAACAACGAGCTGTCTACACCCAATCAAAATTATTGGAATCTATAAACAATCTGTTCGTATGCAAGCTCGCACTTTATAAAGCACTCATAAGACCCGTGTCGGCTTTTGGAAGTGAGACCTGGACCCTAACATCTAACGATTGTAGATTGTTATCTACCTTCGAAAGGGGGGAATAGTGTGGCCTAGATCCACATCAAAAAAGGATGACAGTTATATTCAAACACTAAGCAAACGGAATAAACGTCTTACATAAACTGAAATATTTGCTAGTATAAACAAATCTCTTCAAAAACCAATTAGTAAAAGCACCGTAAGAGATCGTTTGAAGCAAGCTAGCATTCGAGGGTGCGTGGTGGTCAGAAAACCATTGCTTTGAAAAAAAAATAAGCAAAAATTTTTACAGACAACATATAAAATGGTCAATTCGGGACTGGAAAAGAACACTTTGGTCTATGATGAATCAAAATTTGTTGTGTTTAAGTCCAACCGAAAAACAGCATCTGTGAAACATGGGGGAGGTTCGGTAATGGTGTGAGGGTGTTCTAGTGGCCAAACTGTTTGTGATTTCAAATTAATGGAATTTCAATATAAAGAAATTCTGCAAACTCATGCAATTCCATCCGGCAAACGACTCGGTCGTGGATTCATTTTTCAACATAATAATGATCTCAAACACACTTCCAAACTATGTACGAGCTTTTTAGATGAACAGCACAGGCGAAGAAAACTTAACTTAATGAAATGGCCACCACAATCTCGGGACCTTAATCTGATCGAGTTGTTGTGGACCTTGATCGTGAACTGAGAAAAACTTGTCCAACTTCGTCCAAAAACTTGTTTGAGAAGCTTCAAAATATTTGGAAAAATATTGAAAACGAAACTCTAGGTAAACTAATAAATCGAATGCCAAAACTCTGTTCGCAAATAATTAAAAAGCGCCTGGTCATATTGATTAATCCGTAATTTAATGAATTTTTGAATATTTTTTTTTGTATTTTCAATGTTATTAAACTGTTAATGTGACTGCAATAAATTTTAAACTGGATTGAATTATTTTGTAAATGTGTTTTATTGTAACTATTTTGACAAAAAATGTTTTAGCAAATACTTTCAGCACTCAGTGTAGATGGCTTAGTCACGTTGCAAGACCTCCACAGCAACGAGGCGGAGTCTCTCGAAAAGAAAGACCTTGACTGCGCTGGCTTGATGACGTCGAAAGTGGAGGACCATAGTGCATGCGGCAAAATCTCTTCATGGGATGTGAAAACTAGAGAGAGAAAAAGAGAGAGAAAAAGATAGAGGGATAGAGAGGGAGAGAAAGGGAGAGGGAGACAGAGAGCAAGAGAGAGAAAGAAAGAGATAGTACTCAGGAATAATATTTGTCCCAGCGAATTCCATAGGGTATCTTCTTCTTACACTGTTAAATTTAATTATATTCCAATTGGATTTGTTTTGTAGTGAAATTAAAACCTTTTCAGATAATCTTTCATATTTATATCAGAGAAGTCCCTGAAACCCTAATCAGTGTAAAGATCAAATAGTTTTCAAACAATTTAAGACAAACACGAAAAAATTATGGTACAATTACTAAATTTTTTAAATTCTAGAGAAAAATCCTAAAGATGTTCACGGGGTCTCGTACTTGCTAAATTAAAACCCCACGTGTATGAGGAACAAAATTTAATTATAAGGATTTTTGACTTGATTAACGTATTTTAAACGATTGTACTTTTTGATTTCAATCTATTTTCCAATTATCAAATTGAAAAAAACAACAGAAAAAAAAAAAAATCTACAATTTTGCCTAGCTCGAAGGCAGCCAGAAATTAACTGTATATCATTCCAACCATCGACCTTCGGCATATCGATTTCAAGGGATTCGGGGTCGACTATACTGGGCTAATTCGGTCACATATGCGCTATATGGTTTTGCACTCGACCCATGGTATACCTGCTTCTCGGAGTTATACAACGGTGTAAATTTACCAGCCTACACAACGGACTATCACACAACAATCACGAGGCGGCCTTCACCCTGTGCTGCATTGGATCCGCAAGCTACTGCAAAATTTGTTTTTCTTATATTAATGATGTCCTTTTATTATTATTGATATTGTTATGCATTATGGTTATTATTATTATTACTATTATTTTTTTTTAAATTTCGTTATTTAAACTTTGCTTATATTAATTTTAAGATAATAATTCCCAAATATTATGAATTGTCACTATACAAGTGTTTAGGTTTGTAAGTCGCTGACAATCTCAATACTTAATTACTAGATTCTCTTCGATACGATGTTACATTAATTAGCTATGCACGGTAGGTTCGTGAGCCTTCCACGTTTAGGGTGTTCTACATTTTGATAACAGTAGATTAAATTAAGTAGATGTTTTTCTTTGTTTATTTTGCACATGAAGAATTAATTGTTATTCGTTACCAGAATTATTGCCAATTTACTTGACCCACCCTAGCTCACGCTCTCGGGATAACGTGCGTGCTGACATTAAGAGAACGGTTACAGCGTATAGATAAAGTTCTAACATTGGAATGAACATGGTTAATTTTTAATGATATTTACTGTACCATACAGGCTATACTTAGAAGTTCCATTAATTTGAATTAATTTTCAAATTTTATTTAACGTCGGATTTTAATCGGGTTCAAGCTACGAATGGGATTTGAGAATGCTAACTGAAAAATTCCAAAATTTCCAATTGAGAATAAAATTGAAAAAGAAGAAGTTTTAAATTCGGAAACTACGATAAAAATCATCTTCGTATGAAACATCCCGTGAACATTTCTGGGATAAGGGATATAACCGTAAACGTGAAAGTGTCTCTGGACAAGTTAAAAATCATCATAATTAGATCTTGTTCACCACACTCATTGCGTTCGACTAGTCTTTGTGACCATGTAGATTGTTAATGGGACCCCGTGAACATCTCTAGGATCGGAAATATAAATGTAGAAACATTGTCTAAAATAGAAGTTTCTACACGTAATCCGATTTTGCTTTTCGGATGTGGATCATCATCACCATATTTGGATCATCAAGACCATACCGTATCTAGCATTGGTATACCAGATAAATTTAAATTTTCGAACCAATTGTACTATCTTTAAGCCTTTAATGGCCTAAAAATCGATGCGATTAGCTGGTTACAAAATTCTGGTTGAATTCGGGTATACAAACTTTAGAATGCCTTTTCATTTCTCACATTCGCTTAGGCAACTGATATGTCATGTTTAAAACTACATTTTGTGTCACAATTCCGGGATAACATATATTCTCAATATTGTGGTAAGTTTAGTTAACGCCACCGTCCTAGCACATCCAACTAGAAATGGTGAATTTTAACTAGTAGTAGACGCATTGTTGCCATCGGAGGCGTAATTAATCAAAACGAAAAATGATAAGCTAGATAAAATAAGCTAGAGCCGCTTTGTTTTTTTAAAGCTTTTTACGTTACAGCAAATATGATAAGAGGCTGGAAGACACGGATAGAGTGGTAGTTATTTTTCGACATTTATGCTGAGTGCCTATTTACCACCACGTCAAGTTCAATATTAAGATTACATCAGTAAATTCACTACGGACATTGTTGGGCTAGAGAACAGTGTTTGTGGAATTTTTTATAAAGAATCCTGTTATTGATGAAAGTGAAATTGATTTTGAATGTATTGTAAAGTCGCAAAGCATAGATGACAAAATAATATCGCATCCATCTATACATCACTTTCGAACATAAACGTCAGATTAAAAATAAATTACATACAATGACATATCCGGATAATCGTGTAACCACAAAGTTGGTTACTAACAATTCGTGTGGTGTCGATCACGATAGCTCGTGATATTAAAAATTTCATCCAGAAGCTGGTTGAATCTTTAAATCGTTGGTTCCAAATTCACTTTTGTCTCTTATTTGAATGTTTACATCAAGGTGTTCGCACGTTTTTGCCATACGACGTTTCGTAGAACGACTAATCACGACCAGCACACTGTAATAAACGACATAATTACCCCAATGTTTATATGAAATTCAATTTACAGCAAAGAAAATAAAAGGCTCTAAGGAACTTTGTCGAGTGGCCGATGGCTGTCATAAAATAAAATAAATAACTCCGAAAGAACAACATCAGATGCAGACAATTTCTTTGATTATGTTATATTTTCCGAGATTTACTGTCAGTTTATCGTGAACAATTTATCGTCAGCAATTTATCGTGGAACAATTTATCGTATAACAGTTTTGTTTCTTAACCGGTTATGATGGGATTGGTATGTTGGATGGAAATAGGATTCTTAAATGATTTTTGGAAGAAGTTTTGGAAAATTGCCACCTTTGCGAAAGCAACACAGCTTATATCTTTCCGGTTACACTCATTTCGTTTCACACATTTTGAGAGAAAATTGATGAATTTAGTTTTAATTTTTATAGTACAGCGACACCACCAGTGAATAATAGCTGCAGTATCAGTAGAAATTTTCAAGTTGGCGCCAATTAGCCCTCGAGTAATAAAACACGGCTATTTTCAATCATAAATGTTCGAGTATTGAAACAACGGCAACTAATCTCAAGCAACATTTGTCTAAATAAATCATTGGCCCAATCTGATACTGGGCCCTAGTCACCCAACGTTTTAGATTTTCGCAACAATGTCATGCAGTGCACTTTGATATATGATGGAGCAGCCATCTTGATATTGATATCGAACTGAAAAAATAACGTCCATTCATCAGTCACATGTCTGTTAAAAAGTGTTGAAAAATTATTTCGCCATATTTCGAGGACGAACGAAATTGGATTTGTTATTATCATCCAGGACACATCACATTTTCGATGTGTAGTGCTCGTTAATTGTGTCATTTTCACTTTTTCCGCCTGCACAATCGGATAGAAAATTTCCTCGCAGTCATGCAATCTTGGCGAAGTTATTTTGTATTTTGAGATAGATTTCACTGACGTGCACGATTTTTATTCCAAAACGCTTTGGTTGGTTCTTCATCCATCCAGTTATTTTTTGTTTGTGGTTTTAAATGTTGTAATAATTTTTCACTAATCCTCGACAAACACAAGAAAAAACCTGTATTATGTACGATTTACATGTTCCAATTTTTTTTCACAGTAAAATATGAAGGGTTAAGTATATTACGATTTTCGTTTGCGAGAGGAGCACGAAACAAATTCCAGTAAAATAAAATTGGATTTTTTTCTTTATAATTTGAGCAAATGTTGTTTACATATGGCGGACTCTTTTTTACTAATAACTTTTTGTTATTTGCGTGCAGCTCTATTTTTCAGTAAACAATTAATTGGGACAAAAAATTGGAACATGTAAATCGTGCATTAATATTATCGAAATGTTTGCAGTAAAAATTATAAACAATAGTACTTTGACGTTGTCATGATGTTGATTCTAGAAAGCATGACTAGTTTGATCAAGTTTAACTAAACTTGGCGTTTAGATATTGGCAAACGAAATATAAGCCCAATAAATGGGTAGAGCGGAAAGCAAGAAAAATCTGGTTATAAAATCTACTTAAAGGCTCTGGACAAAATTATCGTTTTGATAATAAGAACCTCCTCAGAAAATGAACACGGGAATATGAAACATACTAAGCCTTTTAAGACTTGAGATCTCCAGAACCTTTCGAACCAAGCATAAATTTGTACACTGGACGTAATTATACAACACGAGCTTAGATGGTCTGGGAGTTGGATACGAGACTTCAACGATGGTTACACATTTTACTAGAAAATTTATTATAAAAACTAAAATCGTCCAAAAGCGAGTACAGCAATTTACCATTGACGCAATAACTGAGATCCTTTCCAGGTGGCCACTTTTCTTCCAAAAATCATTAAAAAATCTCATTTCCGTCCAGCTTACCCAATCCCATCATAATCGGTTAATAAATTACCGAGTTCCGTCCCAGGTGGCCATATTCCAGAAATTCTTCCAAAAAATCATTTAAGAATCCCATTTCCATCCAACATACAAAATCCCATTCTAATTTATTAATCAATTAAAATGGGAATGGCAGAATTCAATACAATTTTATAAACCGAAGACGCTTTAATTTTGATTTATAAATCATTTTATTATACCGTCAATTTTACAAACTACGATAAACTGACATACGATAAATTGTCTACACGATAAATGGTGCCCACGGTAAATTGTGTCTACGATAATCTGTTATACGGTTAAATGTTCACGTTAAATTGAAACACGATAAATTGTTTACGATAAAGAGACCGTCATCCATTTCCGGATTGCTTGACGAAGGTGATAAATAAAGACGATTAATCATGTAGTATTAGAAGTCGTAGAAAATAGAATGATGTATAAGTGATGAATAAGTAATTTTAGAAGTTAAATGGACTGCTAGTTTAATTCTATTTGGCCAAAAATTTCAGCCAAAAAAAATCTGCATTATCGACATATTTTGTATCAGGTGGCAGTTCAAAATTTTGTTGATATTAGCCGAAAGTTACGTGTTATTGCAATAAATTTTCCACGAAAAACATTTGAAAAATCAATATTAATTAATTCGAAATCAAACCAATTCGTAAATTGCTGGTTCCTCTATATATAATTTGTCGTGTTAGGGGTAAATGAATTTGAGTTTCACATCCAAACGTATTTGATTCAGACGCTCTGGGTCACATCTATACTGTGTATCCAAATAACGAAGTATGTTACTTTCTTCGATTGTTGCTCGTGAATGTTCGTGGTCTAATGTCGTTTCAACAACTGAGAATCGTTAATGGACATCTGTGCGCGACTTACCGTGAGGAGTGTCCGCTCTTACAGTTGCTCGACGATTTTTTCTAGCTATTGGTCGTCCAAATTACCACTAAACATGCGTCCAGCTTTAAATTCATTTCACTATGATTTAGTAAAATTGGTTTAGCAAAACTCAATCAAGCACCGTATGGGGAAGCTTGAATTTGGTATTAGATATTTGAATTTTTCGTTGTGTATCGAACGAAATTGAATATTATTTCTTAGAGTACTTGACCGAATTTTTCTAAACCAGTGGCACTATTCTGGTAATTCCCCGGGAATAGGGAACTTGGAAAAGAATTTAAATGAAATTTCTATTCAAATATTTTTTTCCGGCCTACTGAGGAGAAAAGTTTAATGTAAATATTTATAAATTGGGATTTATTTTCATATCTAAATTGGTAGGGGAAATTATTCCCAACTTAATTTTGTTTTCAAAAAAAATTAACACTATAGGTTTTACCTCAGTATCCCAGATTTTTTTTTTTTTATAGAAATTACATATACATTTTTTCCCCAATTCCCTATTCCCGGGGAATTACTAGAATAGTGATATAGGGTGCTCATTTTATAGTGGTTATAACACGAATTTATATCACTATTAGAGATTTTTTGTGATATAGTTCAAAACAAAGTAGTCTACAAGTACCACCATACAAAATGAATTTTGGGGAGAAATAATGAATTAAAAGTGAAAAACTGGCGTTTCGTCTTATGAATGTTTTTGTTTTCGTTTAAAAGTTGTTGTTACGTGGTGATATAAAAATAAAAATAATATTTTCTAATGTTAAAATAACTTATATTAAAATGTTCAAATTATTTGATTTTAATCAAATAAAAAATTTTCAAATTATTAATTTCATCTATAAAATAAATAGTTACTAGTTTTATTTCTTATAAATCACAACTCATCTTTAATTATCACCTAAATTAAGTTTCCTTCATTTGATAATATGTGGGTTAGACTGTTGCATTCGCTGCTTATTAATATTTCGCTACCCGTGCCAGTATTCATTAGCTATATGTGGGTTTTGAGTCTATTACTATTTATTCATAGTTGCAACAAAATTAAATATAATTTGAAATTACATTAATTTTCCCACCATAAAATACGATACAATAGAAGCCTTAACAAAACTTTTTATTTGTGGAAACGAGATATTGCGGTCTTTATTCGTACCAATATACGATGTGGCATAATTCAGTCAAATTCATCCAAAATTTATCCGAAGTATGCTACGACATTTTCTTTATATCATATTTTATATCACGAAATGTGATATAACCACCATAAAATGACCACACAGTAGTTTAACTAATCGTCAGCATGCTCATGCTAACCTCACCCAATTCATATTTCCTTTAAACATTCGAGTTAGTCGTGATATTGATTTTTAAATTTTTTTTCGGCTAAAATTTACTGCAATAACTTCAATAACACGTAATTATCGGATAATATTAACAAAAAAATTTACTACCACCGGATACAAAATAATATGTCGCTAGTGCACGTTTTTTCCAGCTGTAATTTTCGGCTAACTTCAGTAGCATGCATTTTTACTCGTAAAAATGAAACATAAACTAAGGCGATAGCCATAAATAGTGATAGTCCAATATCCCAGCCCTGATTTGCTTCACTGCTAAAGGAGTTAATAATTTTACAATTCTGCTATGGCTGCCATATAATTAGTCGTTAAGACCCATTGCACACTTGGGCTTTGTTTCTTAGCGAAGTAAGCCATGTTTACCAATTTATGCAATTTTTAAGCCATTTTATTTTTTACAGCATCTCGATTTCATCAGAATCGAGCCTGAAGCTCTGCTGAGCTTTAATAATGGCAATAAAGCTATTAAAAACTATGTTGGCTACGAAGCTAATCCCAATTCGGTGGTTTTCTCTACCTGCGCCGGAAGCGAATACTTTATTTGTGAACCTAATTTGAAGTTAACTAAGTCTCTGAAGAAAGACAACGATTTTTGGTCGCTATATTCTTATAGACCATGGCCGATTTCATTACATATATCGTAAGTTTACCTTAAAAACTATTTTTTACTAGCTTTCATTGGAAATTTCACTTTATCAGTATTCGAGGCAATGAAGCACTAAAACGGCCAAAAGTTCGAATTTTTTTAGAGCAAGACGGATCGGAATGCGGTTTGATGTCATATTTGGATTCAGCGACCCAAAAAACCCCTGGGCGCCGAGTTTCTCTCCTTCCCCGCGTGATTTTCGGGAGAGTCCCATGGAGATGACGTTCATCGACGTTCCTGAGCTCCAGGTCGGCTGTGGGTCAATTTGAACATCATAATCGTGATCAGCGGCCTCGAAAACTTCCGGAAACCCGAGACGGGCTAGTTCTGCCACTTATTTACAAAGTTCTCTAATCTTCCAATGCATTTTTGGATGCAGCAATGCAATTTCCGGTTTGTTCAAAAAAATAGGGGCTATTTTTACAAATAATTTTTGGAAGTTGTTACGACTGTATGGTCGCAACGACGATTTTTGTGTTATTTTATTCACCCTGGTTGTTGTCTTCGTTTCGCCCATCTTCTCTTATGTTTTTATTCACCTCTGTGTTTGTCTGTTAAATTGTGCGCTGAACGCACCCGCGACGTTTTGTTTTGTACCCCATCGTGTGGTGGCGCAGAGGTGGAGAGAAAACGAGAAAGAGAGAACAATGCGCATCGAGTGTGTGCAAAGTAAAACGTTTTGGAAAAAATATTTTTTCTTATATGTCTCTCTTTTATACCAACGAAAATTTGATATAAAGGAGAGACAGAGAAGAGAGATTAATTTCTTCTAAAAGTTTTACGAGTTGTGCGGCGTGAGAGTTTTTTTTTTGATATTCAGTCTGGTTTGAAATTTGAGAAACGTTAGAGTTTTTGTTAATGAGTGTGGATGGAAAATACAGTTTTTTTTTTGGTCATTAAAATAATGTCATCCAGTTGTGTGATAAAAAAAAAAAAAAAAAAAAAACATAATTAATTGAAAAATAAAGTTTGATATGTTAAAGGTTGTAGTAGACATAAACTATAAAATTTTTGTTATTAAACTTTGATATGAAAACAAACGTGTTATTAAATAAGATAAAATATAAAAATATACAAATAATAAATAAAAAAATAAAAAAATAGAAATTTTTTTTTGCGAAAAGTGTTTGGCGTGCGAGTTTTTGTCCAAGGCAATATTAGTTCAGGTGCTTAAAATTTTGACTGGAGATACATAGTGGAATAAGTTTGGTTGGTGTCAAACTAAGAGCAATCCGACGTAATAAGGTTTGGCGGTTTGGTATTGGGGCGCTTCGACGTAAAGTTTAATTGGGGGCGGGCACCGCAAATTCCCACGTTTGTCTCGATTGCGTTTGATGTACACCATTTTAAAGGGCCATTTTCAGTGGTATATCAAGGCCATTCCGGTCATTTACGGTTCAGCGAGACAACGCCTAACGACGGTTGGTTAACGGTGGAAAGACGTCAACACCAACAATTACGATTTTTCGGCGGCCGATCAAGGCCGAGTAATTGGTATCGGGGAGAGGCCCCGCAACGGTAATCGGTGGTCTGCCGCAACGATAAGGTAGCCAACCGGCTATTGTTTATTTTTTTGATTTTTGTGGTATCGGGGAGAGGCCCCGCAACGATACGGTAGCCAACCGGCTATTGTTTATTTTTTTGATTTTTGTGGTATCGGGGAGAGGCCCCGCAACATTACGGTAGCCAACCGGCTATTGTATTTTTATCGGTGGTCTGCCGCAACGCAACGGTACCAAGGCCGCAACGGTCCGGGGGACTGGAGTCCCTTGTGGCATGACGGCACCAAGGCCGCAACCCAATTTTTATCGGGGAGAGGCCCCGCAACAATAACGGCCGCGCAAGGCCGCAACAAGTTGTTTTTAGTTAAGGTACAATTTTTTTTATTTTTAATTTTTTATTATTTTCTTAAATTTTTTTTGTTAAATTTAAATTTGAAATTTTGTAATCGAGCGCCGCACAGCGGGTGCGCGCTAGGTGCGTATGTTTTTCTCTCTCTCGTTCTCTCGCATCGTTGTGCGGTGAAGGGGGAAGCTGTTTTTCTTTGTTTTGTTGTTGTTTTTTTTTCTATAGTAAAATGAATTACTAAGTTTTTCGGTCGGTATGATGGGGGTGGAGACTCCCTCTGTGTCGGTTTAGTGTTTGCGGTCCCTTGGTGCCCGCATCCAATTTCGTAACCGGGGCTTTGCCCTGTTTGAATTCCAATGGATGCGCGCACCAAGGCACCTCTACCGGTTTATAATTTTGTTGTGTTCGTTCCTCAGGTTCCGGCCGACGAATTTCGGCGGAACTCGGTATTATTATTATTTGCGTTTCCCCCCAACTTTCTGTAATCATCACGGTGTAAGCCAGGAGCCCTGCAAGCCTCAAACCCCACGACCTTAGCACTTCTCCCTGAGAACGTAGCCGGCAAAAATCACCGTGGAGGCCTCTGCAGGTGCTTAGTGAATATCTGCAGGTTGGCAGTAGCCAGCCTGTAACAAAGTGAGTGCAAAAAACCGAATTCCGAACCGTCTTTCTCTAAAAAATTTCATACTTTTTTGCTTTATTGCCTCTACTACAGCGTGAAAGTAAATAAATGGTCTAGAAAAGTTTATTGTTGGTACTTAATGAAATATTGTATTGTGCGATGTCGATGGTTGAGCCATTTCTAAACTTCTTCCTTGAAATACGTTTAAATTTGCAAAGCAGCAAGGCCTGCAATTTAACAATCCCGCAGCGGTTCAAAAAATTATATTTACATTTTTTTACCCTACATTGTAGTTATTAAATTTCGTTATAACGTTTAAATTAAAACCCTCTAAACACGCATATTAAACTGTCTTAAATACGAAAATTTAATTGTAAATAATTTACTTATAAAAATTACCCATTTAAGTTGTTTGACTGTTATGTAAGTGTTTACTTATATCGAAGACGGAGGAAATTTATTTATTTTTCCACTAAGCTACCGAATTTTCTTTATTAAATTTACGCTTTCCTCCTTCACCACAATAAAAAAATCAACATCGAGAAAGCTCACCCTTCTTTTGTAAGTACACAACAAATTTTACCATAAAAAACCAAAATATTTGGAAGGGAGAACGAACAGGAATTTTTATGAATATATGACTACCATAATATGCGAATGGTTATGCTGTGTGTTTCGAAAAATATTTAGCGGCAATATAAAAAAATAAAAGTTTGTCGGAAGTTAATTAAAAAATTTGTCGAATACGTCTAAAAATATTTCATGTATTATGAACATACGCGTCACACATATATACGAGCACATACAAGACGACTTAATTAAGAATATCCATATCATACCCAATTTAATTAAAATTCTGTCAACAACATAATATTAAAATATCTCATATAATATACTTCATTGCCAAAATAACAAAAGCTCGGCGTAAAAGCTCAATTTTTATGTTATTTGCGAAAATAATGGAAAAAAAAAAACATTTTTGGTAAACGAATCGAGCATTTCCTATATCCAACATTCGAATTCAGCAAAGTGTATAAAACATATTTTGTGTGTGTGTTATACATTTCGACACAATACGGCATCAAACAAATAATAACACAAAAAAGCTTGGTCGATGTCCTCATCCTCATCTCCATATAATATATGTATACACGCAATGATGTGATATGTACCATAAAACATCAATATTAATAAAAAAAATGCTCAATGAACAACATGAGGTTAAAATACCCAATTGAATGACTTTAATTTTATTATGTTGCTTTGTATGTATACAACATAAATACATACATATGTACTCATATGTATACGACACAGTATACAAGAAAAAAATTTGTAACATAATACGTATAATGGTAAAACAGCAGCAGCAACAACAACACAAATGAACATAAAGTTTATGTTTATGTACAGAATCGTAATGGGAAAATCCCCCAGAGGAATGGATCCAGATGAAAAGATGTGTCGAATTTATACACAAAAAAGTTTATGTTTTAATGTGGGTATGTGCCTGGGTACTCGCTTAAAAATCGTATAAATGGTGATGATGAAATTTTACAATTTACGGGCAAATAATGTACGGGAAGTCTAATATACTAGGTTTAAATACTCGGGAATTAGTCAAATTGGAATCGTAATAGACTTAATTATAATTGGGTGCGCTCACCCAGAGACGACCAGATCTCCCCGAATGACAAGTACCCAGTCTGCTGAAGAGATCATCGTATGATCCATCGACGCCGAAAGACCGATTCCCAGCCACAACAAAGCAGCATACTAGGGTAGGGACGTCTCCTTAACGGACTGGGCCTCTCTTCACCTGGAGGTACCTTCAGCGAGAACGATACACACTCCGACAGCTCGAAACTACCGGAGTGGCACGCGGAGACCGAGTGGATTAGATACTGAGGTATCAGATCGAACATCAGTTTGTGCGTAATCCTCATATGAGTCATGCGATTCAATAGCGTCATATGGACTACCCGATAACTTATTGATCGTGCGTCGGTGATGGGTTGCAGGGTTCACCAAAGTTTTGATACGCCTGAAAGATTCCTCTCTTGATCAGTTCATTTATAGTGGTAAAGTGACGATCGGTGAGATGGTACTGTAGTGCTGGCTTCATGTTCGACATCGTTTGTATTAGCTCGTCGTCGGAATATGGCGTACGACATTGTAATGTGAGAGTGCATACGTGGTTGCAGGAGTTCAAAAATTTTTCGTTGGGTTGTTGTTTGCGTGTCTCGACCAACAAAATTTAATCGGACTTTTCTCGAGACAAAGCGATGGTATATACTTGAAACAGGAACATGTCGATGATGATGCCCGATCCTATGTAAATCAGTTCATTTTCGGACAATAAACGCCGATCGATAAATTTTGACATTGCCTACGAGCTGGTGGATACTGGAGGCACATGTGTCTGCAACACATTCTGCCGTTGATCCAAGACTACCTAACTGCTTCGATACTACTGCAAATTTCTTCAATATGGACTTCAGAAAGGGTAGTTTGCGCATTCTTTTGCTTTAGAGCCAAACTGCTGGTATGTCTGTTTCAAGGTGGCTACCCTTACCGACTTCTATGAACTCGTTCAGTCTCTCGTTGTTATCCAAGTAGATACGCAGACGAGCTTGTAAGTCATCACAAGCTTGATGAACCTTCAGCCGGATAAATGTTACAAGCAGAAGTGGCACTGCTGGGCCTTATACTTATATGATCCTCTTTCTCCTTATCCAGGTGTGTGATGTCTTCCTTTATCGTTTCCAATTTCCTCTCACACGCCGAGATTTCTAAGTCAGGTCTTTTCGCCGCGTTCTGATGCATTTTGGACGGCTCCGCTTTAGTCTCGGCATGCTCACTTCGGATCGCTTCTTCGAGTTGTTGAATGGTATCTAGCGTATTGAAACAAACATTACGAAGGAGGCATTGCACCTCCAACTCGTCTTGTTCTAGCAAGGTTATGTCCATTTTGGTTATTAAAGGATAGAAAGGTTAATTCACTCGATTAGATTTAGCAAAATTGACTCCTAAAAGAGGTTGTCTTTACATATATCAATAATACACATATACATATATCAATAATACAAAAAATGTTTTAAATCAAACGACTTTAAAGGACAATGGTGGTCTTCAATAAAGCAACTTGTAACAGTTCCACACGTTCTAGGGATGGTGAAGCCGTGGTCCACAAGAAACCTGAGACCTGTAACTCTCCAATTTAATGGCGGGATATTTAACGAGAAACCCTCGAAAGTGGTACTTATCGTAACCTTGCTTGATGATACGGAAACAGAAAATAAAATAAAAATAATAATATAATCAAAAATGAAACTACCAACACATCCAAAAGTATGCAGGCAGAATAATAATTTTAATCAAAAAATAAATTGAAGCACTAATATTTACCCGAGGGTTCTATCAAAATATATAAAAAAATCAAATAATAATTTAAAGAAATTTAAATCAAAATACGAAACGGATGGTATGGGAGGAGGGAAAATCCCACTCCGTGCCGGGCAAACAAAATAATCTTAAACAATAATAAAACTGTATGAAGATAAAGCTTCCGTGGGTACTACAACTACCAAGCGCATTTGCCTGGTTTGGGCTCGGAGGCATTAATAAGAAAGAAATGTTTGTTCCTCAAATTTCGCACGAGAAATTAAGGGAACGAAAGAACAATGAAATGAAAACTAAACCCAGGACAGATGATTTCTGAGCCCCTCCACAATGGAACGCAACATAGTGGAAATGGTAGCAGCTCTTCAATCGGGTGCCCTGAGTATAGGAGTATAACACTTATTTCTACGCGTAATCACACAGCTGGAAGTGGATACTATCGTAGATCAGGATGCCAACCGGAAGAAAGGCTTTGGTGTGCACTTCCCCGAGAATTCAAACAGCATCAAGCGCTGTTTTTGACAATGGATGCGTACAACGAATTAACGTTAAATAAAATAAATAAAAATTGAAAAATTGAATTGAAAACAAAAAAATTAATTTTACAAAATTCGGTGTTTGGGCGCCATTGTTACGGAAAAACACCACTCCGCAGATTTTATCTAATCACTCGTCAATATTATAAATAATATTACACTTTCAACAATATTTGTAACTAAAAGTTTATTAAATTTTAACAAAATTATAATTTGATAATTAATATTTTGATTCTATTAAAATTTAAAAAAAATGAATATAAACCAAGAGCACAAGCACAACTCTAAAATTCAACAGCTCGACTCTTCCAAATCAAAATCAAAACCAACACCAACACTAAAAAAAATTTCTCGCACCAAAAAAAGATTCTAGAAGAATATTTTCGTTTTTGATGCTCCTTGTTTTGTTTTTGTGTGTGCGTTATTTGCCCACCCCCAAATATACCACCACGTATCAATCGCACGTGCCAAAACAAGAAAACACAACAAAAATATTCTTCTATATCTTCGCTGTTGCACACCCGCATACGGTGTACACATTGGTATCGCTCTACAATTATTTGACGTTAACGCGAGGCATATAAATGCCAATTCACAATCACAAAAGAAACCCTTTGTATCAATGCGCAGACAACCGATGGCAATGCCACCAGTAAAAGGCTTCATTCATTCCATTACCATGGAACTAAAATTCAAAACGAAAAAAGGAGAGGAAATATTGTTATGATCGTGGAGTCGTAACAACTATAAGAATGTTAGTAAAGCACTTTGTGTTGACAATTTAAGTAAATCATTGGCCAATAATTAGTTTTGCCCACTCCCCTAAACTTATGTACGGAATATATTTTTTTTTATTGAATTATCAAAATGTTCGCAACGCTCTATATATGGTCAATTTAATTAAATTATTGTTTTTCAGAATGGTGCAAGTGTTGGTGGTTTTTGACCACGTAATAATTAAATGTATGTGGGTAAAACTTATAATCGGGTAATTATCCACAGATGAACAATTCCAAATCATAAAACTTGATTCTCCCGTACATAAGTTTATTGGGTGGACAAAACTAATTATTGGGCGGGTAAAATTTAACATTCGGTGAACAATTATAAAACATAACTAATTTATTTAAATTGGCATTTTAGGGAGCTTTGTACAACATTTATATATTTGTCACCATAACTTTCCCCTTTAATACTTTTTCGAGAATAGTGGCTCAAATTTCATTAATTTCCTTTAGCGCTTGCCAGTCACTCTCTTTTTTACTGGAAACCTTTCTAATGGGTAAGTAAAATGAAAATGATAACAAAACTATGACATAACTAGATGCCTTAAATTCGCTTTTGGGGGTGATATCTCAAATTTTACTAATTTGTTAGCAATTTTGAGAATGGGAGGAATTTTGAATTGCATTGTTGGCAAAACTGAACAAAATCTGGGAAAACTATTACATAATTGGGGTGATAATACAATCTAGAAAATCGGTTTACTGCAAATTAGGGGATTACGTAATTGAGAACATTTAGTTACAGAGATTACAAAAAAGTTTGGTTTGATCTTAAATTTACGTCGAATGAATCATTTTGCAAAATTTTTTTGCGGAGTGGAAATAGGGATTTTCATTTTAACTTGATTGAAGTGGAATTTAAAATGGACTTCATAATTAAATGGGGGAGTTGAATTTAGATTTGCGATCTACGTTTAGTTTGTTAGGTGAGTTGAGAGTAGAATTAACAGCTGAGATAAGGAGAAAACTGTACAAAATGGTGTTAAGCTGAAAACAAAGATGAGAATTTTAATGTTGAATTAAAACTTGAGTTGAATGTTTAGTTAAGATTTAGGTTTGAGGACGAGCTTGTCTAAAATTTCTGTTAGAGAGGTTAAGTTGAGAATTGAATTCAGGTTTAAACTAAGAATTGAATTGAGTTGATAGTTGAATGGATAACTTAATTAAGAGTTGAGATTAACTTTGAGTTAACAGTAACGTTGAGAGTTTAGAAGTGAGTTAAAAGTCATGTCGAGAATTAAGTTGAGAATTAAAAAAATGACAGTTACAGTTGCGAGCAAAAATGGATACATACATTTTACAGTTTTTAATTTCTATAGTTATTATTTTATTATTTAGACAATAAAAATAATATGAGGGTACAAGTTTGTAATAATTTTCATAAGACTTACTTAAAGAAATGACAATAATTAAATTAATTAAAAAGATAAATTAAAATTCATTGTTTAGGTCATTTGTATCCATATATGCACATTTTTAAATTTAACATCTTTAATATTTGGTCCAAAGTCCCTTATTGTCAATAACTAATTGATGAATGCCCCTAAATGCTCTTTGAGATTCATATCTGGACTTTAATCAGCCCATTTCATAGTTTGGAATTTCTGATCTTTTAAACATTTTTGCACTGTTTTAGCAGCGTGTTTGGGATCTTCATAGATTTTCTTTAAGAATATTTAAGTATTCTTCCTTTCGGATAATGCCCTTGATCCTCACTTCTGAGTCAATGTCGTTATGCCACTGTGCTTCATTGTTTAAGTAACATGAAGTTTCTTAATTTTTTCATGTGGCCGTTTCCAGTAGTAACATTTCTCATCTGACTGATATCGATTTATTTTTGTTCCGTTGGACCCAAATCATCTGTTTACAATCGTCAATAGACCAATTTTTATGAAATTTTACGAATACGAGGTGCGCTTTGATATTTTTGCTGGATAAGGCTGGTTTTTTCTTCTTTACGTATGAATGCAAAACTATTTTTTGAAATGCTCATCTAGCTGTCGACTCACTAACATTTTTACCCAACTCCTTAGCAGCTTTGTGTGGTGTATTTATAAGTCGGTTGTTGTGATTTCTCTTTTTACTTTTAAAAATCACTCAATTGTACGAGAATCTCTATTATTTGAAAGTTGTGGACGTCCGTACTGTTCTATGACAGACATCTAATTGCGTAGCAATTTTCCTCAGGGAATATCCTTTTTCGCACAGAGAAATGCTACTTTGTTCCAACTCAGCTGATATTTTTTTACCAGTTTTAAATTTTTTTAATTAAAATACAACAACAACTCAAATTTTGTAGAGTAAAAATTAAAAACTTATAATGTTTCTATTATGTATCCATTTTTGCTCGCCACTGTATATTGAAAGTTAGCATAGTAGTTAGCTAATTAACTGTAGGTGACACGTTAAATACGCTTAATTCGCATTTAAGTTATTTCTCAAAATATTGTAATTCCCTATATTTGTGTTTCTGAAACTCATTCAAAATCAAGTGGTATTTTACATTGAAATTGTGAGAATATTGGCATTCACCAATGCGATGCATGAATTCATTACATTATAAACAAGTTTAATTTGAACATTAAAAATGTCAAGTTTTGTGCTTACATATTACGATTTTTACACATAATTGATGTTTTGTTATCATTTGAAGAAAACTGCTGCAGAATCACAACGATTGCTTGCGAAACTTACGGTGAGTATGCTCTTGGTAAACCACAATGCTGTGACTTGTGAGTGGTTTTACAATGCTATGAAACGAAAAAAGTGGAAGACCACCAAAATGAGGATGACGATTAACGCAAAAACAACTTGCGGATTAATTAAATGTGTTACGAGAAGCCGAATCCTTACGTTTAAAAACTATCGGAAAGATCCAAAAGCTGAAAAATCGGTTCCGCATAAACTAGATGAAAGGCAACAGGAAATAGAAAAACCACTCGCGAAATGTTGCTCATAAGATACAAAAGAAAGTCGTTTCTTCAAACATCGACATCGACTGCAAGGCCAAGCGAGCTGAGTTTTTGCGTGAAAAACGATCAAAATTATTATAAAAGGCAACACAAAGTGATCTTGCTTCATGATAATGCACCATCACACAAAGCAAAACTGGTCATGGAAACGTTTGAACTACTTATTTGCATTAATGGGATACGGGCTTACTGAGGAGCACTTTACTTCCTACGAAAATGTGCGAACGTGACTCGATAACTGTGGTTTGCCTCAGAAAAACAACAGTTTTTTGGCGTGGCATACGCATTGCACGAAAGATGGGAAATAGGATTACAAAATCCAGCAAAATCTCGCATTTGAAAATCTCTCGTGAAGGGTGAATTAAAATACCCCTTTCTTTTAAGAATCACTGCTCTAGTGGATTACATTCTTCCGAAATAGGCTTGTTAATCCCAATCAATTGATATCCATCTTTCAGTATAAGTCACGCATATTAATATTTCGGTCGTCAAGCTGTTCATCATTTAAATAATCCCTAGAGTTAAAGACATCTTATGTAACGTTTCTACGTCAATCAGAGGTGACACCTATTGGTAGACACCCTAACCAGCAATAAATCGAGGTAACATCAGGGAGCCTCATTCTCTAAATAGCATCGCACAGCTCCATGCTGTGAAAACTATTCAGATGTCAAAATTCAAAAATAGTAGAATTGGTCGCTATTTATCCACCAATTTTAATTTTAGTTAATTTTATTTCAATTTTATTAAAGCGGTTTTCAGCTAAACTCCATAGAAAAAAATGTTAACAAAAATATTGTGCACGTACTAGCGAACCTAACGTAAAATTTATGAAATAATTTCACGATCTATAGAAATTGAAATTTCTAGACAGTTAATTTTGGAATTTAATGGTGGCTTTGTCGTTCAACGTTTTATGTTTCATAAAACATTTTGGAGACTAGTTTTGGGTTCATGTTACACGCTGCGTTAAATATTATTATCATAAACTTTGCGTTAAATTGCTGCGTTGAAATGTCACGTAAAATGTTATATTATAATGTTATAATAATATATTATCGGCACACCACTATACAACCGCTACAATAGTTAAAAATAGTTCCGTCTTTGCGATTTATACTCAAGACGAAATGGATTTAATGGTGGCTTGTAATGAGACCTTGCTATGAAACGATGACAAATGCCTTTAAATTGCACTAGGTCAAGATCGCAAGCCTCTTTCCGTTATCTACAACCATCACGCTGAAGAGCTTGCGTTTCTGAGCATATAATTCGGCCACGAACGAAATTTTTAATTTTTAGCTTTTTGTTTTATCAAACAATTGCGGTTCAGGTGGAGCTTGAAACCCGTACGTTTTTTTTTGTAGAATGCAATATTCATGTGAACATAATTTTACTTTCTCTTACGTAGTAAAACAATGCGCAGCAATCATCATGACCATTTTCATTCACAATATCGCCGAAGTGAAAAAAAACTTTTAAAAAATTTGTGTGTCTGCGTTCGTATCTAATCGGAATGAAACTTCATACTTAAGCATTTTTCATAAACTAGTAGGGTCTTGAGATTCATAGCCGGAATCGGCCCACCGAAACTAGCAACCTCATGCTTTGCAAATATATTGAAACTTATTTTATTTATGAGAAACACGACGGTAGACTAAAAGAATTAAAATTAGTCTTTCAAGGATCAGATCAGTTTTCCAAAATTGAAACGGAAATGATTATATTGCCAATAAACTGTTTTCCACAAAAATCGGCCTTCTGTACAGTCGACCGATTTGCAACTTCATAATTAAGCTTTTTCATGAGTAGGTAGGTCCAAGTGGTGACTGGCCTAATTCAAGCTGCCGAAAGTGACAACTTCCATAGGAGCTTTTTCGGTTTTTGCAAATATTTTGAAAAGTTTTTTATTTACGAGAAAAACGACTAGAAACTAAAAATTCCTCATTTAATTTTGCAGTACTAGTGGTTCAGATAATTAACAATTACTTTAGTACTTTATTTCCAATTTAAAATAATATAAATGAAACATATTTTGTGAAGACTGGTTTAAACCAGGAGTGAGACCTCATATGTGATATGGCCTTTCAAAGGAAAAATAGTTTTACATTTTTATTTTCGTTTGTAACGACAAGTAAATCTTTGATGTGATATCCATCGGGCTATTAATGTTGAATATTTTTTAGATTGCGTACTACTCGCGCTATTTTCTATGAAAGAACTTTTCTGGCTCAACAATATTTCTCAAAATAGGTCCGCTATTCCATGGGAACATCAGAGACAAATACCAATTGGTTTGAGTTCTAAATGCTATTCAACGACTTGCTCATATGCACCAATTATGTCAGAATCCTTCCGTGTGGTCCTATCTTCCGTTTGTGCCGTCACCTCACGTAAACTTTGATCTTTTTTGATTGATTGAGATGTGCGGAATTGTCTCAGTAATCTAGACAGTATATATACTGCGAAAGTTGCATAACATAATCTTTGCGTACGAATTGCGCTGAATTTGAATTGTAGTAAATTTTAGTTTTGGAGAAGCTAAATTTGACTTGGTCATTTCTTAGTGGGTTAAGGCCAAGTTTGGTTCGGTTTTGGTGAATAAAGGAACCATGTAGTTCCTTGGTCGACTATTTTCAAATTAATGTTGGAATCTCGTTTCAGCTTAACATACCAGACTTGAACATAATTAGTTAAGAAATTGCTAAGCACTTTTAATCCCCACCCAAATCGAATTGTAGAACTTTATCAAAATGACACATTAACATCACAATACAAGTTGATCATTTTTATTAAAAACCTAGCACAGCTTTACAAACTAAGTTGGAATGTTACCGGTTGGGAAACGGTCTGGTTCCATTCGTTATAGCCGAATCCGAATTTGACCTTCATTTGAGAAATGGCCTAGTTCTTTTGAGCTAGAGTTAGAGTACCAATGCAATTCTGCAACCATGTTTGACAGTAATTGGTTGAGGAGTGTAGTATAAAATTCAGCTGCTATATATCCCAGACGAATTGATTGATCGGGATAGTACTTCATAATTAAGCTTTTTCTATAAATCGGGAGATCCTAATGGTTTTTGGCTAAAATCGGTTCACTGCAAAAAATTGAATAAAAACAAAAATATTGTAAATTAAGCTTTAAACAAAATTTGTTCCAGAAAAATGATTTTTATATTTTACCGGAAATTTTATTTTACCAAAATTCGGCATTTCCACAGAACATGCGGATTGACTATTCGGAATAAAATTTCATTCTTAGCCTTTTTGCTATTAGTTAGTAGATCCTTGAGATATTTCGTGAAAATCAGAGGACCGGAAGCTACAGCTTTCATGGCAGCTTTTTCAATTTTTGCAATAATGCACAGTTTGAATTTACAAAAAACAACAATAAATTAAAAGATTGAAATGAATTTATAGACTAAAGGGTTGATCTTAAAAGTTTTCTAGAATTTAAGTAGGAGTAATGATTTTTGATTATGGAGGACAGATTTACCAGAAGTCCGGCAATCTAAATTATTCGCTTAAGAAACCATTTAAAGTTTACATTTGTGGCAGAAGAAAGTCAGGTGTTAGCCACAACAAAATTCAATTTTTATTCTCTAATTTGCTTTTCGTAATTTTAATAATAACAATTTAGTAATTCTTGTTACGAGTTTGCATGACGGGGATCAGATTTCTCTTTGTTATGGTGAATCACTTCACTATACAAGCTGAGTCAATCCCTCCCACTCACCAATTTTAATATTATTAATTTTTATAATTTTTCTTTGTGCTTCATTTAATTCTGTCCTTCGATATTAGTGGCTTGTACAAGCACAGCATCATGTCTGTATAAATCTACGCTTACTTTTGATGTCGTGTCTGTTAACGGATTCTGGGGTTTTGTTACAATATATCATCTATGGTGAAGATTGCAATCAAAGACACTCACAACATTTACAATTTGTGTCTCAATTTACTACCAACAACAACAAATTAAGCAAATATCGTTTCCGATCACTCTCAAACATTTCCGACCGCAAGAACTTCACTGTCGATGCCCTTTTCAATATGACAACAACCGCACATATTCAAGATTGTAATCTTGAACTCCAAGAGATTTTTCAAATCGGCGTCCATATCTATGAAGAGAATCTAAAATGTTCATTCCGGTTTAATCAATGTATTGTGAAATTTTTACATGCAACAAGATATAAGTCTTGTGGGTACAATCTACATTAATGGCTATTTTTAGATTCAGAATACGGGCCAATGGTCGTTATCATTCAAGGCACACAGTTCATATCCGAACTCACAACAAAATGGCATGGTTGAACGTTTCCATCGCGAACTTAAGACAGGCTTCAACACTCTATCACACACAATCATTTGAAACGTTCAGATTTCAATCGTCTTATTTGGACTCACTCCACGATGAACAAACCCGTCTCAACGGACACGCCACCTACGAAATCTCATACAAAGTTATATACCATCTTCGTTAATAAATTGTGTTGCAAATCTAAGATAAGAAACAATCAATTAAAGATAAACTTAAGCCAGCCTATAAATTTCTGAGCTCGTCCGAATTATTCTGTCTTTTTGCATTCATCGCCCCAACCACTAACAACAAAATAAGTTTTAAAAAAATTAAATCCGAAATTTATCTATCGTCTGTGGAATGAAATGTTTAATATTCAATGCTTTGATGAATTTAGTGTGCTCTTTAGTTCCTGATAATTAAAACATTAGCTAATAAACATTTTATGGTTGACCAAAGCTTTCGAATTATTTTAACATTAAACTATCGCATTCCTTTTACTGTGCTTCTAAAATATATATAATTAATTTATCTTCGTAAGATTGAAAAAAAAAACTAAAAATTTAAAATAAAATGTTCAAGTTGATAATTGAAAAAAATAGAAATGTTTATGTAGAAGCCAAGTATCATCCCACTCAATTCCGTCTCAGCACAGTGTTATGTTTGGATACCATTTAGATTGCTTTTGTATCCGCACAGTAAATTAAAATCGCTTTCCGAAGAAAAAAAAATTAATTTTCTACTTCGTTATTTATTTTTTTGGATCAACCACAATTAATGTTACATTATTTTCTGCATACCCATCCTCCCACAGTTCCGAGTGCTTTTTATATCATTCTTCTGTTTGTTGTGAAAAGTACTTTGTATTAAACCGACGACCAAACAAATTTCATACCCATTGAAAACTGCAATAAATTATATGTTTCGTATATACATGTTGGGGGTATATCGCTAAGAGTAACAACAAAAGGGAGCTTTTCTAAGATTTCTTTACGTATTGTTGCATTTGAGCTTATAATTTCTCAATACAATGTATCAGTTCTTTATACTTAAATCGAACCGTTGCGAAGTAATTATACAGAAAGCTTTATTGGAAATCGTATTTGGAGCGTGTAGTAAACGAGCAATGGGAATAAAATATTCTTGTTTCGCACCAACCCAATTTATAATTTCCCATTAAAGTTCGAGTATTTCATATATACCGTGCATGGTGTTTAAGACATATACGAAATCTTGTTTACATCAATAACAATCAATTCCGCAGAAAGCTGTATATATAATAATACGTCGAGAAATGAACATATACGTACTCAACCAGAAATGAGAAAAGTAAATAAAGACGTTCATTTTTGATTTCTCGTCCTAGATATCTATTCGTATACACAAAAGCGAGTTACACACACACACTCACTATATTGGTCTATTTCAGCACTCTCGAATTAATTACACAACCGTAGGAAATTCTTTCATTCCAATTAGACAATATTTCAATATAATAAACAACATCAGTCGTCGCGACCTGATGAGAAGACTGATTTTTTCAAATCATTAGTCTCATCTGATCGAAACTGATTGTTGTGATTCTTACACATTAGCCATCTATATGTCAAAAATTCAAAGATTTCTTGTTTAAAAGGCTTTCAACTGTGTAATATTTATTACTTTACAGAAAAACCCGAACTTTTACTTACTTACCCGAACTTAGTTGTACATGTCAATGAAAACGACACACCTTAAACGTATATGAAGTTCTTTTTACGCTATTGGCCGTAGGCACTTGGCGAAACACACTAATACTTAATAAAGACATTTTTATTAATCACTTGTTTTTTTGTTTCGCAGTTATTTTGAATAATTTTCAAAAAGTTTAAAAAATCACTCGATCGATTTCGACTTGTTAGGTCATCATCAGGAGTATCTACTGATTTGTGTTAGTAAAAAATTTTGTTATATAGTAGAAAAAAGCAAAATATAAATAAAAGAAGGAGGGCAAAAAAAAATAAGCAATAAAAGCAAAATATAAATAAAAGAAGGAGGCAAAAAAATAAAAAATAAGCAATAAAAATTAATCTACGGATCGGGCAGGTGTGCGATGAGTCATAGGCTGAGTAACAAAATTCAAGGTATATTATTGCGTACGTGAGTATAGAAAAGGGCGGGATCTGTAATTGGTGAGAACCGGATTTCTCTCTGTTCGTTAAGGATATTTTGGTTAAGAAATATTGATTTTCTAATTTCGTAAGATTCTAAGGTATCTAAACGTCTGCCTTTGGGTTGTATATGTAATATATCTAAATTGTTCAAGCTAGCTGTATGATTTTCTGACGTTAAATGATTATGGAAAGTTGATTGGTTGCAACCAGATAAATGTTCCTTAGCTCTAACTCCAAAATTGCGCCCAGTCTGACCAATTACCGTGCTCACAAAAGTCGATTACTGCAATAAAATCTCTGATTTTATTACAGAAAGCAAAGCAATAGAGCTTGGCAGAGATCCAACTAAGTCTTTTAAGACTGCGGTTAGTAAGTGTATCAACCAATGCCAGAAGTTATTTGATGGAACTGGTTGGAAGTACTCTGTCATGAATCCGTCTGCCCCGATCCTTTATGGTTTACCAAAAATCCATAAGGAAGGCATTCCGATTAGACCAATAGTAGCGTATTGCAATGCTCCCGCCTACAAGCTATGTAAGGGTTTCATAAATTTTTTCAATTGTCATACTAATTTCTTTTCAGCTTACTCGGTTAAGAACTCGGTAGAATTGATTAACAAAATTCAAGACGTCGACATTCCTTTACATTCAAAACTAGTTTCATTTGACGTTGCCAGTCTTTTCACTTCTATTCCGATTAATACTTTGTCCCAAATAGTTTGTAATTACTTAGATAGGGATGTTGTAGATGAGAGCTTACGTCGTGAACTGAAGTTAGTTTTTGAGACTTGTATTAAACAAAATTATTTCTGTTTTGATAATACATATTTCAAATTCGCTGATGGTCTACCCATGGGCTCCCCTCTGTCACCTTTGTTGGCTGAAATTTTCATGAATTTCTTCGAACAAATGATCATATCAAACAACAATCCTTATTTTCGTCATATAATCTTTTGGTATAGATATGTTGATGACATATTATGTCTATGGAATGGAACTGATAGACTGTTAGACTCTTTCCTAACTTGGTTAAATTCTCAATATCCCACCATTGATTTTACGTTAGAAAAAGAAGAAAATAAATGTATTAATTTTCTAGATATAACAATATCCAGGATTAATTCTACTTTAGACTTCAAAATTTATCGGAAACCCACGTATACAGACGCTGTTATCCCTAGTTCTTCAAACCATCCCCATAATATTAAAATGTCAGCTTTCCACTCACTCATAGATAGACTAATAAACATCCCTCTGTCAAATTCAAATTATAACACTGAGCTTAACATAATTCTTCAAATAGCAACGAATAACGGATATGCAACTAGGACTATATTAAAGTTATTGAATAAAAAGCTAAGGCGTAAAACTCTAACGGGTATTTATCCACCGGATAGTCCACCGCGGGAAAATTGGCGTCGCTTAGAGTATATAGGAAAAACGAGCCAACGGATTAGCAACATCGTGTCCAATTATACCAATATTAGTTTTGCTTTTTATAATAATAACACAATAAAGAAAATGATTTTTAACAATAAACCTAGAGTTGATCGCCTTTCCAAATCTGGTGTCTATAGGATCAATTGCAATGATTGTAGTTTCTCCTATATTGGTCAGACTGGGCGCAATTTTGGAGTTAGAGCTAAGGAACATTTATCTGGTTGCAACCAATCAACTTTCCATAATCATTTAACGTCAGAAAATCATACAGCTAGCTTGAACAATTTAGATATATTACATATACAACCCAAAGGCAGACGTTTAGATACCTTAGAATCTTACGAAATTAGAAAATCAATATTTCTTAACCAAAATATCCTTAACGAACAGAGAGAAATCCGGTTCTCACCAATTACAGATCCCGCCCTTTTCTATACTCACGTACGCAATAATATACCTTGAATTTTGTTACTCAGCCTATGACTCATCGCACACCTGCGCGATCCGTAGATTAATTTTTATTGCTTATTTTTTATTTTTTTGCCTCCTTCTTTTATTTATATTTTGCTTTTATTGCTTATTTTTTATTTTTTGCCCTCCTTCTTTTATTTATATTTTGCTTTTTTCTACTATATAACAAAATTTTTTACTAACACAAATCAGTAGATACTCCTGATGATGACCTAACAAGTCGAAATCGATCGAGTGATTTTTTAAACTTTTTGAAAATTATTCAAAATAACTGCGAAACAAAAAACAAGTGATTAATAAAAATGTCTTTATTAAGTATATGAAGTTGTTATACGATTCTATTCCGATTGTTCTTGTATGAAGAGAACTTCGTTTCTTTTAAATTTTGAGAATTTGCCCCTTAAAAGTATATAAAGCTGTGGATTAATGCTTTACGGGAATGACCACACTTAATGTTGATTGGACTGAGTTGGGTAGAATAGGCACGATTCATGGTAAATTTGAGTTTTTATATGACAAAATCTCGATATGGATGCACCAGTATGCTCTTTTTAAAATGATTAAGCAAAAATTTAAGCATATCCCATGCTTTGGTACGTAAAAAAAGTTATCCCAAACTTTCATCCCATAAAAAACAAAAATACGCTTGAGGCAATACTACATAAACTATCATGATATTATGTTATATACTATATTATTCTATAGTATATTATTCTATCACGACATAACAAAAGAAGTCTAAAATAAACCTTAATATTTGAATATAATAATTTCAGCAAAAGTTTGTTGGCCTAAGACATAATTAAATATAAAGTTCCGAAAATCAATAAATTCCTCAATATTTTGATGCTCAATCGCTCCCACCGCCCATCCTATAAAAGTGTCGGAATAGGACGAGTGCGTCCAAGCTGCGCAATTAAATTTTAAATTCCGAAAATCAATAAATGCCTCAATATTTTGATGCTCAATTGCTTTCACAGCCCGTTCTATAAAAGTGTCTGATTTGGACGAGTGATTTTTAGATGCGGCATACTAACATCTTCATACAGGATAAGTTTCAAAAAAACTTCTATGCGTCCAAGCTGCATAATTGAAATTAAAGCTCCAAGAATCGTTAGCTATCTATCTAGGTCATTTTGACAACCCAATCTGTTAGGTGTGCAAGTAGACGCTCGGCTTTAAAGTTGGTGGTATTAAAATATACTTAAGTACTTTTGAAATCATTCGCCATTTTAAATATATGAGTCATATCTGTTTTTATGACATAAGTTTCAGTCATTTATAAGCCGTCATTCCGTGCATCAATTTTAAGAGATGGTTGTTGATAAGCTTGCTATGGAATTGCTTAACTCGACTTTCAATGAACATTCTGTGAGTCATTCAACAGTAAAAAAGTAGTTTGCATAATTTTGTGATGGCAATTTAGGTCTTGAGGACAATCCACGTCCAGGTGCAGTTGGACAATTTGAAGACGAATAACTTAAAGTTTTACTGGATAAAACCCGTATCAAACTCAGAAAGAGCTTGCAGAGCACTTAGGAGCTAGTAGTTACTCACCAAGCAATATCACTTCAATGGCATGTAATGGTGGCAAAATACAGACGGAAGGAAACTATTTTGCTTATAAAATGACAAAAGATACTATCATTACGGGTGATGAGTAGTGGATTTTATACGGTAATCCTATACGCAGAAAACCATGGGTTGATCCAGGCCACCCATCAACATCAGTTACAAAAATGAAAATTCATGACGAAAAGTATTACTCTGTGTCTGGTGGGATTGGAAAGGAGTCATTAACTAGGAGCTTCTGCTACCTCGTCAAACTGTTACTTTCTGTAGAAGCGAATGAGTTTTAAAATATTGAGTAATTTAATGATTTTTGGAATCTAAAATTTAATTGCGCAGATAGGACGCATAGAAGTTTCATGAAACTTATCCTGTATGAAGATGTTAATGTGCCGCATCTAAAAAGTATTCGTCCTAGTACGACACTTTTATAGAATGGGATGTTTAAGCGGATATGTAGAATTAGTTCGATTTATTTAATAATTTATTTTATTATTACCTATGACTTCTGTCGTCCCATTAATATAATTTTAGTATTTTAGTTATTATGTAGCTGCTATAGTTTTTACGGAATTGGTGTAATTTCCGGGCTGATAGTGATGGGATGGTGAACTTTCGCTGTTGTGATAGCTCGCCTAACTTTATTTTCTGGGATGATAGTTCCTGAGATGAAATATCCTAGGGATAGTAAAATTTCTGGGCTGATAGTAATATCCTGGGATGGAAAACTGTCGTGATAGTTTAGTGTTGCAATAGTCGTTTTACGGGATGAATCCTGGGCTAACTTTATATACATTGGTTTAGTTATGCTATTAAAATTAAAAAGCAGCTTGTTGATATGGCTAAAAATGTGTGGAAAAGATCTCGCTGTGAGGAGGATAAACGAACCTATAAGTGTTAGGAAAAAGAACTTAATAAAATGGTAAGATCGGCTAAGACTTTTTTTTTGCGTAGTAAATTAGATCCAAAACTTGGCACTAAAATATTATGGAAGAATTGATTTAGCTGAGATTGTTTCTAAATTTTCTCCTAATGAAGTTAATGAGGAATTTGCTAAAGTGCTAACAATGAATGTGGTGCATGATATCGAAACTGAAACTGAAACCTATTTTAATGATTCTAATTATTTTAGTTTTAATATTATATCTGATAATGATGTGCTTAACCAATTCCATTACCAACCCAAATCTAAATATTTAAAAATTACCTATCGGCATAACCTTCGACGTAACACCGCAACATTATATCATAAATATCTACCATGCCGAGTTTTCACATTTTCTTTTATGTATACGTACTCCAATCACAGTATTTACTCGTACAGTGGTTGAATGAATGTATATTGTAAGTCAACGTAACACGATCGCTATGCTTTTGAGGTAAGTGGCATGAGTAATGAACTCTGCTATTGAAAATAATCAAAAATTGCAAGTAACGTGCAATCAATTTATTTTACAAACAAAAATGATTTTTGACGTGGATTGAGATCGCAAAATTCATGTTACGTTATTGCACATTGCCTTCATACATTTTTTGTTGATGAAAGCTCAAAAAACGGCTATCGATAAGGTGTGCAAATATGTTTTTGAAGGAGTTCAGTTTTTCTTTAGTTTTGGTGCAGTTCAGTGTTTAGTAGACCGACGTGCGGGTTGGTCGTTTTTGTGGAAATAATAAACTAATTTTCGGAAGTTTTTGTGAACAATAAACATATTGTGGTACTTTAAATAAGCCAAAACTAAATTGTGTTTGTGTATAGAATTTTGTGGGTGTAAGAGCAGATCAGCAGAAGAAATCGGTAAGTATAGTAGATATATATGAGGGTGAGTGAATTGAATTAAGTGGCGAGGTCCCTTGGTTGCTCTAAGCAAAAGATTAGAGAGGGAGCATCGTGAGTAACCCTGCCTATATGCGGGGCACTCCTTTTGTATCTACCAAGGTCCTCCTCCACTTGTGCTAATACAGAGGGCCTAAGCCAGCCTAATTTGATTTTTACAATTTTTTTTTATTCATGTTTCACCGGACAAGTGGTGCAGTGGTTAAAGCTTCGGCACTTGAACCAGGAGGTACTGGGTTCGAATCCCATCAGAGGCTAGATGCAAAATTGAATTTTCATCATCGACTACGATCTCTCTCTCTCTCTGTCCTTCACATCCCATGAAGGGATTTCGCCGCCTGCACTAAGGCCCTCCATCCATCTCGATCCACTGCTCTCGTCCTCCAGTTTCGGCATCCTAATGTTCGTAGATCTTGTTCGATGTCGTCGCGCCAGCGTAGTCGGGGTCTTCCTCTACGACGTACTCCGGCTGGTTGTTGGTGGAACACTTTATTTATCATCCGTTGTTGGAGAGACCTTGTAACGTGGCCGAGCCATCTCACTCGATTGGATTTGATGAATCCGATAGTATCGCTGCCTCCGAGGAGTTGCTTTATTTCGTGATTCATACGAATCCGATATTCGTTGTTCGCAACTTTAATTGGGCCAAAGATTGAACGGACAACCTTCCTTTCGATGGTAGATAATAATCTACAATCGTTAGTGGTCATGGTCCAGCTCTCGCTTCCGAAAGCCAGCACAGGTCTTATAAGTGCTTTATAAAGTGACGACTACGATCGGTGCTGTTAATAAACACAACTAAGACCCTCTGATGGAGTGCAGAATTCAGCGCCGACCCACCGTCCACATCAATGTACAGGTTGACATGGAGCTTGCAATGTGCAGGTGGGTTGGGTATACTGTAGTTGTATGAGTAGGTGAATAGGTGAATGGGTTAATGATGTGGCGTGAATGCGTGGTATCACAATGGGCCAAAAATGGCCTAAGTGTCAACCACTGAAACCTAAACCTACTCATTTTCCTCAAGTTTAAATAAACAACTACGAAGAGGCTGCAAGGGATCATGAGCCCGTAATCGCATTAAATTGGGTCCGCTATGCCCAATTTTACAATTAGTCTCTTTCTTTTATTTTATGACTTATGCTACATCCGTTTTATCAAGTTAAAAGAATTTAAAAAATGCGGTAATCTAGGCCATTTATCTGGTTCCCCAAAAACCCACACTATATCCTCTGCCTCGACTGAGCAGCGGGAATATATGCCGCACGGAGTACCGATGGATAAATGGCATTTCTGTGAAACCGAGTGGGCTTTAGCAGTAGCCAAATATTACTCCATTCAAATTAAGGATCGTGCATCTGCATCAGTTTCTGATGTAAGACCTATTGCGCAACTCTCAAACCTTTAAAAGGATTTGAAAGAATTATTTCTGATCAGATTAAACAATAAATTTATACAAGTAATTCATTATCTTCTCTTCGGTGCTAGTGGATTTGACGGAATTTATTATAAATTGCTTGGATAAGGGCATTTATATTTTGCTATGCTTATTTGATTTCAGGAAAGCTTTTAACAGTATATCATTCGTCAAATTTTTGAATAAGCTGAGAAACTGCTTTAATTTTTCATCTAATGCGTCGGAATTAATGCTGTCTTATTTAACTGATCAAAGTTAATGAAGTTAAATCTAAAGTTACTTGCCTTTGCCTACAGGTGTCCGTCAGGGATCTATATTGGGGCCCTTAATGTTTGCGAAGTTTGGTGTAACACCCCTATTCTTCTAGTCGCATCACTTCAAATGATATGACTACTCATCTACACTGAAAGAATTCGCGCGGAGATATTTACACATTTTGCTGTGTAAACCCAAATTTGCAATTATTACCAATTATGTCTTAATAAAGTACGAGCCTTGTAAAATTTGCAGTACCATATGTACAGTGCATTTTTAAATATTAAAAATATTGCTGAGCCACGTCTGATGACAAATTAGATTAATCATTTTGCAATGCTGCTAGGTAAGTTTGAGCTGCTCATTTTCAATATATCATTTTCAATGCAAACATATAAAATTGAAAAAATTTGTTTTTTTCGTTGAGAATAAATTTCAAAGTGTTTTTAAAATGTTTAAATACTTTTCAAAATTTACTTTGCACTTTGTAAAACAATTTTTGCAGGGAGATTATGGCCCGTTGTACATTTGTTCTAAGCTAAGCTAAGCGGTATGAGCTATGTTCACAGCTCTTGTTTGTAAATAAAAGGTTTTAATGGACACTTGACCTAAGCTAAGTGAGCTATGTTTTACTGTTTTGAGCAATGACAACTGACATAGCTCGAGTTGTCTTTGCCTTTCAATTTTCAGCTATATATTACACACACACGTAGACATTTTTCAATACAAGTTTTGACGCACATACAATGTTACTTAAATTTCATTCTGTCAAAGTACTCAATACGGAAAGTAAGAAATTTTAAATACGAAATCGAAAATTAAATAAACATTTTTGTACCATAATAAAGTTAATTTATATAAAAAGTGATAATATATAAGAGTGATAAAATACATGAAACTTTTAATAGACATTATAATCCGTTAAATTGTCGAGTTGGGATACACAAAAATATATCTTTAAGGAAGACAGCCTTTAGGATGCAAAATTCAGTTCAAAAACTAAACAATTTCATTCCTGAGTCGGGTTCTTCAGATGAGGAGTTCGAAGAAGATGTACTTTTATATCTTTTATCTAAAAAACGAAAAAGGAGTTTGTGGTGTTCACAATTTTTAAAGAAACGTTTGGACTATGGTGAATTTAACAGCCTTTTACCCGACTTAACGGAAAAGAAGTTTTTATATATATGAGATTGACCAGGGAGCAGTTTGAATATGTCCACACATTAATTGAAAAGGACATAAAAGGTCAAAACTCATTTTTTCGAATGCGCATTTCTACAAGAGGAAGATTAGTTGTATGTTTAAGGTAACTGCACAATAAGTTTAAAACATGGTTCTGAAATTTAAAATTTTTGTTTTAGATATTTTGCAATAGGATGCTCTTTTTGCGACCTCAGTTTTAATTTTCGACTAGGTGAAACCACGGTAGGACAAATGGTTGAAAAGGTGAGTGACACTATATGGCTCAATATGTAACCTCAAGAAATGCCAGAGCCAAACGAATCTTTTTGGCGTGAAAAGGCCAAAGAATTTATGCTAGATGGAAATTTCCCAATTGCGTTGCTGCCGTTGACGGAAAACACGTCGTTATTCGGAAGCCTATAAATTCTGGGTCATCTTTTTTCAACTATAAAAAAACATTTTCAGTTGTTCTCATGGCGGCAGTTGATTCTGCTTATAAATTCACGTACATTGATGTCGGTACCCAAGGCAGATTCAGCGATGGGAACATATTTGCTAATAGTTTTCGCAACAATTTACTAAAATTATCTGCCCGTGAAGCGAATTGTTTGCCATTTGTTTTGATTGGGGACGAACCGTTTCAACTCACCAAATATTTTATGAGACCTTATCCTGGCTGTCGTACCAAAAAAGACATAAATTGTAAAATATATAATTACAGGCTATCTAGAGCATGCCAAACTGTGGAATGTGCTTTCGGAATTTTAAGTGCCCGGTGGAGAGTGTACAAAAAACCTTACGAGTGCAGTCTACGAAAAGTTGATAAAATTCAAGGCATCAAAAAACACTAGAACAACAGGTGAGCGAATTTGATTCATCTGATTTAGATGATCCGGACTATCAACTGGTAAATTTGGCCCCGTCTATTGTAAGAAGCAGTAATGACGCGTTTCAAGTTAGAACAGAGTTTACATTTATTTCTGTTCTCCAGAAGGGTCTGTCCCATTGCAAATTGAAGCTATTAGGAAGGGAAAATATTAAAGTCAGTTCTACGATAATAACAAATTATTGCCGAAAGTTAATAAAACAAGAAATATATGTAAGATTATATTTTAATTATTAAATTTCAAAAAATCATGTAAAACAAATGTTTTTTCTTTTTGATTATTTTGAGTTGTCAGATTAATGTATAGGTAGGAGCAGGAACTCCCATCTTCGTTTAATGATTGGTCACTATTAGGTACAGATACATTTTCTACCATATCTGGCATTGAAATATAAACTCCTAAGTAAAGTAAGAAATATTAGTAAAGAATATCAACAAATATAATATTTATAACCCGTTTACCATGAGTATTTGATGTGAAAGAATTTCCTTCTATGTATGACTCCGAAGTCGATCGTGGTTTTTCTAAATTTGTATTTGAATTTGATCTCTCTGGAGTAAATTGGTAAACACAAATTAATTTACAAAACTTTAACTTTATGTGCTATTACTTATACTTACAAAATAATTGTTCAATAAAGTCGTTCTGGCTATTTTTTAAATCTTATTATGCTACTTTTTAAATATTTCCTTGCGACTTCTATCACTTCAAACGAAAATTTCTATCACTTGAAATTTTGACGTGACAAATAAATAAAAAAAATTCAAACTAATGCAGCCAACTAAGATTTAAATAATTTTCATTGAGAGTTTTGCACAAAATTGTTTAGTAAATTTTGATTTTATAATCTAGTAACCAGGAAGATCCATAGTTACGTCGCATGAAGTGATACGTCTAGGGCAATTGAGTTGCAAATAAACGGTTGCCGAAATTTAAATTATTCAAAAGTTACAACAAATACGTAAACTTTCGTCAACGTTCAGGTGTAATACATAAATATTTGGATTATATTAATTGCAAGAACATCAATTTTAATGGAAGTGTTTGCTTATTTTTTGTTTTAGGTGTTATGAAATTGCTCCATATTCAACATACTCCTGACCTTGAAAGATTATCTTTCAATCATATTTTCCGGTAATCAGTTCCTGATTTCACTTCACTGACTTTGGCTACATGCCGTTTGGTTGGTGGTAAATTCTTATCAACCAAGACAACCAAATATCTAAGTTTTAAATGATATTCAATTGGTTCTGGGAGTTAAAAAGTACCCTGAAATCAAGCAATTTGAAGAAATCTACGAATTTGCCACACAATGGTCTGAAATTAAGAACTTCTTCCAATGACAAGGTAAGGTGTATATTGCTCATATTGATGAACTCCTTCATTTGTGAGAGGTGAGACTTCTTAGATTTTATTCCGGCTTCGTCGAAATGACTAATATGTCTTATTGTTGGTCACACGAACTTCCAACTTCCATTGGGTGGAAAGTTTTAGCAAGTGACTGATTTATTTTTTGTTATGCTGCAGTGAGTAAATTAATTTGGCAATTGTTGTAATTCTGACTATGCCCCTTGAAAATTACTACCATTTTCAGTCAGTATAAATTTTTATTGGATGTAACTTTCTTGCGGCAACTGGTATTTTCAAATGAACGTTTTGGGGTTTCAACTCTTGCAGGTGGTAAGCTCTTTATCAGTTCCTTAGATGCCTTTACTTTTAATTTGAAACAGGTAACATACTGCGCAATATATCGTTACGCTTAACATATTTTACCCAATAAATTCCGACAACCCAAAACCTAATACAGTTGACTGAGGTAAAACAACATTATCGAAATTCTGCCGTGTAAAGCGTATCACTGTACATTAGTAAAGATGATGTGGTCAGTAGAATGAATTGGCATTTTGGATTCTCCCGCTAATTTTAAGGATTTCATGGTCGTCTCTATAGACGACCCTTCCCTATGGAAGGGTGAAAAATCAATCACTTTACAATGATTATATAAGATTGATGCAAGCCGATCTCATTTCGAACCCCGAACGGGTTAGTCAGTTTATTAATCTATAAATGAAATTAGATGGGGTCCGTCAACTCTAAAATATGAGGATCGCCATACTGACGGTCCAAAAGTTATTACAAATATGTTTGCACAATTGGAATTTGGAAAAAGTTTTGGAATATGGTATAATGAGACGGAACTCAGCTATTTCTTAACCGATTATAATTGGATTGAGTACGTTAGATGAAAATGGGATTCTAAAATGAATTTTGGAAGAAGTTTTAGAATATAGCTACCTGTGGCACTATTCTGGTAATTCTTCGGGAATAGGGAACTGGGGTAGTAGGTTAGGTTAGGTTAGGTTAGAGTGGCTGCTATCACATAATTAGGCCAGTAGTGGCCCATTGTGATACCACAGGATCCTATCTCCCCTTTACTCTCGCTGAAACCATCCAGAGCTACTTAAGTAGCGTAAAATATCTCGTATTCCACAGCCCGCGAGTTCCGAAAGGCTGTCCATACCGTACACACCTAAATACTTATGCCTTCTGTATGATAGTGCCGGACACGAGCATAGGAAGTGATCTAACGTCTATTCCTCTTCTTCGTCTAAACAACTTCTACAAAAGTCATTCGTCTGTAGACCCAGCCTTCTCGCATGTTCCCCAAAAAGGCAGTGTCCTGTATATTTTTGTAATTTACATGTAATTTCTCTTCAAATATTGTAGTCCCGTATTTCCGGATAATTACCAGAATAGTGCCACAGGTGGCTATATTCCAAAACATCTTCCAAAATTCATTTTTGAATTCCATTTTTATCCAACATCTATATAAATAATAGCCTAACCTGACTGCCTGCATTTGTTAGTGTAGATTTTCATCGAATGTAGATAGCGTTGCTTTCTACGTCTACAAGGGGGACGAGAATTGTCAAATTCATTGTTATGACAGTTTCAATCCCCTTTGCTCCATAGCAAACAACGATTTACATTTTGTTCACCAGATGTCAGCTACTTCGTTGCAAACCGCAAATATATATATATCAAATTATTTTTTATCGTGTCGAAGATGCATGATCGATCTTATGCTGCCATGCGTCTTTCTGTTCACTTACCGAATTAGCAAATAATTACATTCGAAGCAGGTAATGAAGATGCGAAGTGTTGCTTGCAACACAAACTGGCCGAACGAAGCTTGAGTAATGGTTTCAGCTCAACTTCAACCATCAACGAAGTGTAAGTCTTCAATACAGTTCGAGAAGCCGAAGAAGTTGAATTACGAATTCAACTGCTAAACGAAAGTCAGTTGGATGCATTTCATAAAATAACTACTGCAGTGGATAATGAAAATGTTTCCAACCAAAGTTTTTTTCTTGATGGACCAGGAGGATCTGGCAAAAAAAACGTTCCTATACGCAACACTGATGGCCATCATCCAGGGAAAAGGAAAAACTGTGCATCTATTTGCAACAACAGGAATCGCAGCTACTTTGCTGAAGGGTGGTCGAACTGTTCACAGCGGATTTAAATTACCAGTACCACTGATTGACACTTCTGTATCTGCGATGTGATTGACATCACCCGAAGCAAACCTTTTGCGAAAAGCTGCACTTATCATTATCGATGATATCTCAATGCTGACAAAGCACGATCTTCGCTGCATTAACAAGTTGTGGAGTGAAATAAAGGGTTGCTAAATGCCTTTCGGTGGAAAGGTTTTCGTTGTTGGTGGAGACTTTCGACAGACACTTCCGGTTGTTGTGAGAGGAACGCAAGCTGACATCATCGAGTGCTAGATAAAATCGATCAATCTGTCGAGAAACTTTCTTCAATTGTCGCATCATCCTCTTATCAAAGGTATGAACAATGACTGCACAGTTCAAATTCTTCAGCAAATGATCGAAACTGTGGAGATCTGATTAAAAGTATTTTTGGCACAAATATTTCTGAAATATCTTTGCAGGAGTTGACAAAACGCGTCATTGTTGCACCGACAAATCAACAGACTCTTAGGATGAATCGTAAGATCATCTACATGATGCCAGGACAAGCTGAAATTTGTTACAGTGCACAAAAGTGGCATTTTATTCCTTATTCCAAAAGTGGCATTTTTTTTTTTACATTAGATTAACTTAATCTAGACATAAAATGGTTCTCTAAAATTCAGATTTATGCACACTTTTTGGTAAAATGGTCACCCAATAATTGGCAGCATGTTGAATAAAATCAAGGCCAACGAAATGAAAATTATGGACTCTCTGAAATAAAATTAATTTTGATTTTACTAATCACGGTCAAAACAGTAGGGTCAATGGGAAGCACTAAATATGATTTTACTATAAAGTCAGTACACATCCAAGTAGACGTTTGAACTTTGCTTGACAAAATAAGCGTCTACGGTGGCGATGACCATTGGTGGTAGCCAAAACAAACCCAATCGCATCAAAATCGATTAATGGCTGAGTTCCGTTCCAGGGGCCTATATTCCAGTTTTACATCAATGTAATTCAAGTTCGTAGAGGAGCTTTAAAAACCTCTCACACCATTATTGTAAAATATTAAAAATAAAACCTCGACAAAAAATTAGCTTTTCATTAAAATTATATAATAAAAGCTAAATTTACACTTTTCTCGAGATTACAACAGATTATCAGGCGTATAAAATCAAGCAAGAGCTTCATAAATGTATCAGTTCATAAATATAATGCTTGAAAGCACAAAAATATAAAATTCCACAATTTTTAGTTTTCACACTTCACGAAAAGCAAATGGAATTAACAAAAGTTTTACTAATCAGATAAAAGCTCTGAGTACAAAATCCAACCGCTTTTATCGAATTTGAACATATTTACATATTACACATAATAATCGGGTAAATCCAATATAATTTGAAACCGCACACACACACACATCTTCATAACGTAACGAAAATCTGATTATGTTCTATACGGTATCCGCCTAAAGCCACATTGGAATTCGACGAACTTTAATCATACAAAATTCGTATTACTGACCAAAACCACAGTAAAATCCAAAAAAATTATACAAAATTGCGTGGTTTAGCTTAGAATTAGAGATTTACATAGATGCGAGAGAATGAGTAGCTGGAAAATCGATAGACGGACGCTGCTACATAAAACCATGTTATGATGCCGATGATGATGATGTTATTACATGTTTAAGTTAATAAATTTATTCCAATATGTATGATATGCTTTACATGCTTGTTAAGGATAACAAGCCGAACGAACAATACACCGAAAATAGCATAAACCAACAACAACACATGAGCTTTTTTTGGTGTATGCCCTACAACATTTTGGTTGAGTGAATTTTCGGTGTACATACGAATATATCGGAAATGAGTATCGTGTATGCGAGATATCGATGAATTTATGATAAGGAAATTGAATTTTTGTTGAATGAATTTTACTTTGCGTTTAATTTCAGCAAGCAGCACACACACACACATGGGGTATATAGGCGTTTGTTGACTTTGTGTATAAAGTCGATTAAGGGAAAACTTTTTTTGGTTAGGATAGGGTAGCGATTTTATGAGGTTGGTTGGTTACATTTTGATGGATTGGAACAATATTTATTATAATGCAGTGTTGTAATGATAGTCTTGTATTTTATACAGACGATGTGTTGTTCGACATTATATGATTATTATTCTGATTGATTGCCTTCCAGATGAATTGTTTATTGATTTTTGCGCTTGTTCGGAGACGAATGTTTTTTGTGTGATAAAATTTATGAGCTTGTGTACAGTATACTTAATATTTATATACAATCTTATATACTTACATGGTCGACATTTGTACGCGATATCCAATGTGCGACGTATCCCGGGACATGGATCGCCCCGAAATGATTTTGGCTGTGCAATAAATTTACAGTGTGTCTTCTTTTGGCATGCTTCGACTACCGTCTGCAGCAGGGAGTACTGTAATTAGAAGAAATAAAATTCCAATGAATAAATTTTTTAGATTTTATCACAATCTTTCAACTCGTACAGACCACATATACGTGACTTGCAATTAAAACTACAATTTTTCAATACTCGAACAACTTGGGCACTTTCGAAATACAAAAAAAAAACTTTTTCTTTTTTGCTGGTACCGTATACACGAGAAGAGGTAAAATTTAGTCACGTAATTGGAAATTGATAGAACTCGATAAAAAAAACTAACTTTTCATCGACTGTATATAAATGTAATGCATTTGTAACCATTTATATAGTTTTGGGTTATGTCTGTTGGGAGTCTAAAAAGTTCGAGATAAATTTTAGTTGAATTTAATGATGTGAAGGTTAATTAACTCGTTTATTGAAAATATACAGGATTCAGGTTTTGTGGAAAGATTTATGAATCGTTTTTATTCAGCTTTTACACACAAGAGACTTTCATTATTAAACAAAATAAACGAATTTATGAATATTGCAGCTTTTATGTTGAATCGGAAATATGAGATGAAAATTAAACGTATTTACTAAGAACAAAACGTCTGGTTGGTAATTGGTTTTTAATTTTACGCTCTTTGAAAGCTTGAAATAATAAAAAGTTTAGAAACTTTCTCAGAAATAATCTTTTGTTACAATGTTTCAAATATAAAGTGTCAGAATCGCATTATATTGGAGTAGTTGGATATAAAAACTCAATTTTGCTTCAAACTCTTACTTAAACCGTATATTGGTATATTAACGATGATATTATTGAACCACAATTAAAGCACGTAGATAAAATCTCCAAAAGATAAATTTCTTGTTTTTCTCCGGTTTGTTAGAAATCTCACATTAAAGTTCGTAGAAAACTACGCGGGAGGTTGTTGTGCAATGGAAGCGAGGTTACTCCACCCAAATTCGTTTTTTATAATTCATCCAACAAATCTTTGGACTTCGGACTCGAAAAGAAAACCAAAACAAGAAAAAACTTGCTTAATTATATCCTACAGCATTTCGACAAGCTTAAAATATCGTTTTAAAAATTTCTTCTTATGTAGGGGAGAGTCTCCGGTTGTGGACACTGTCCGATGGTGAACAACCCTGCATTACGTTTGACAGTATGCAAATATGATGGATCTGAATGCCGTCATACTTGTATTTTCACAACGCAGTTTTTAAGGTAATGTCGAAGTGAATGGACGAGCTTGTGATTACATTGAAAGAAAGTCCGTAAAAATCAACGCAATTGCAATTTTCCAATGTTTTAAAAGTCTGCTAAATCAAAGTGAATAATCTCAAATAGGTGAGTGTTATCGATATTTCTACAGTATTTTCGTTCTGATTTGGGATGCCCCATCATTTTTTTTTTTATTTTTTTTTAAAGCGTCTGTTTGACTGGAAACCTGTCAGATATCATCTTTTATGTTGACATAACATATTCTATTTACATGCGAAGTATCTAAAGGTAGTATCGTGATAGTATTAACCTCAACCCATAGTTATCATAATTTTATTTACGGATTTGACATAATACGCTTAAATTTGGAACGTAATTACGTTACCAATCGTGGGGACGACCTGCCCCTGAGATGGTCTAAAGTCGGGTAAATGAAGAATGGATGAGCGGGCGAACTTTTATTATGTTACCAATTGGTTTCATTATATTTGCTTCGACGTATTTCGGAGCTAGATGTGCAGCAAACTTTTGAGCCTTGTCACTTTGAAAAAAGTTTCGAGCATATACGGTTTGCTCAGAGAGGGGCTTTATAGTTTGCACTATATTACAGAATGAACTCTATTTTGAAATGGTTTGAATTACAAAGAAATAATAGCATTTTGATAATTACTAACAGAAATAATACTTTTCGAAATTTTCTACATTCTCTACATTTTCGACATCATTTTTGTAATTTTCGATATATATTGTCTACATGTGTAGAATATTAATTATCTACGTGGTGTAGACAATACGGCACGACACTGCACTGTTACCAGTTGAATTGGTAACCGACATTAAATCGTTGTCAGTAAACTGAAGAAAACCATCTTTTGAGGAATTATCATGTTTGAGTCAAAAAACTTTATCGGGTATATTATTAACATTAAGAATAGCTTAGAAATATGTAATAGTGGCTTAAAATAATGATTTCGTAAAGGAACGAGTATTAGGCATTCTAATAGGTAACCCAATGACGACGCTGTAATCATGGCACGACCAATTCTAATTAAAACCCCAATTTTATTCATTTTCTGCTTGATCAAGCAAGAAAAATGTATATAGTGGTAATAAGCTTTTATTTATAACTATCCCCCAAAAGTCTTTAATATCCGAAAGCTTTTATCACACACAAAAATTAATTCACCAGTTTATGACGTGTGCTCAAGTCACAAAAATCCCTTAAATAATTTCTTTTAATACTTTATGAATATGTTTGCGTGTGTGTGGGTATTCTACTTTGTATATATTACATAAAATATTCAATTAATTTTATATTACAGTGAAAACTATCCATAATATATGCTCGTGTGTATCCCGATGTACGGGCATAAAAGGAAAAATATATTAAGTAGAAAATCCTTATATTACCACTATAGAGCCGTACACACACAGCCATTCACACATCTCTCGGTTTTATATTGGATGATAAAGGCAATAAGCATATTCGCATTATTATAATTTCTCTATGGATCTATAAAAAAGCATATACGGTATACGTAAGCACAAAAACTAAACAAACAAGGCAGTTTTATAACACTTCGAGATAGTAGTAAAAAAGCTTTTTTATAAAAATTGTGTTATCATTAATTTCAAAAACGTGCTTTTTTCGGTTATCATCTTAAAAAAAATAATTAACTTAAATTCTGATTCTTTCGAGAGTACACCAACAAACAAAATTTACACACATATACAAACACAAAAAAAAACTTTAATTAAAATCACAACACAAAGATAGAGCTTTTATAGTGTATGTGTATATGGGTGGGTGGATGGGTGAATACGTTTATTATTTTTATCTTGTACGGCTCATCTTTTCACAGATTCATTCATTCATTACGAGAAAAAAATGGCAAAACGACAAAGAACATCTAAAATCTAATTTAAAACTTTTTTTAAATGTCAAATCGCGTACACAAATCCTCATGGGATTTTGGTTTTTTATGAGCTTTTGATTATTATTAGATTTTGTACTGTATGTGTATCTTGTATATATAATTTATTTAGTATGCCTAAATCTTTTTAATTTATTTCATCGAAATAAAAAAAACTTCAAAATTACGTCCATAAATCAAAAAACAATGAAGAGCTCTATTCAAAATAAATATAAAATGAAAGCTTTTTGATACACTAAATTTTTTGTTCATGGGAAGCATCAATTATATTACCGACTTCCTTTTCAGGGTACTTAAAATTTTTTGTGAACGACTATATAATGGGCTGTTACCTCGTGTATACGAGTCAGGCTGCCACACGATATAAATTCAACTAACTGGTGTAATAACATTAATGCAACCAACGCGCGAAATTTGTATATTTGTTCTCCCCCTAATAATTACGTAATCAAATTTTATCGCCGTTTTGTTGCTATACTACTGTGCGGCTGTGTTCGACGAGCCAACACCAAATGTCGTATTCACGCCAAGGTATGAACAAAAAAAAAATTCTATTATAAAGTTTCTTATAATATATTATGATATTCTTCTTCTGTGCCGAGTACCAAAAAATAAAAACATCCCAACTGAATAAAAAGGACATTCGGTATAATAAAATTCGTATACTTCTTCCTGTATATATATTCAATTGTGTCCGTGTCCATCAATCAAAACAACAAACAACAATCTTAAGAAGCCACGATAAAAAGCTCGCGCGGCATGGGACAATACACAACCCATAACAACAACGCATATCATAAAAAGCTTTTGTGCTATCAATTTTTATGATATCCGGGAATTTATTATTTTGTCGTATAATAAAGCAAAGAAAGTGGCACGACATTATCTTTTTTTTCACGGGGTGGTAAAGTTTCGTGTTCTTATATATGTACAAGTATTGTCGATTACGATTATTGTTGTTTGTTGTTGATTTTATTTACAAAAAATTCAATCAAACTTATTAGACATTCACGAGACATTCTTCAATTAGGCTTTATATAATAAAGTAATAAAAAGCTCCCTATCTATGATAATCATTGTTTTGTTATTGGTGTTGCTGTTTGTGGTTTGTTTATTGATTAGTTGAGGGTGATTTATAATACCCCTCGACTATGTCGAAAACTTAAGTTCATTATGTATATTCTGATATTGCGTTTATAATTTATGTAAGAGTGATGATAGATTGAGTAAAGTGATGATTGAAAATTTTGTTATCAACGTCCTCCAAATGTAAATTTAATCTAAAAAATGGAGAAGTGAATATGTTGTGGCCAAAACTCGACTTTCTTTTGCCACCAATGTATGCAAAAATTTCGAATACATCAGACTTTACATCAGACTAGAACATTACGCTATAACAGCTTTAGGAAAAGTAACCAGAACCCATATCATTAAGTGATTTAGAACCAATTGTAGAATTAAAAGCTATAAGGTCTCGTTTTAGAAAAATCATAAGGCTTTTCCACTTCAAAGCTAGCAGAAGCAGGCCAAGACCAGAATTTCATTATGGCTTGTTCCATGGACCTAAACAGGAATTAGAACGCGAAACAAGAATATTGATGTGCAAATAAGTCTAGGACCATTATGGCATAATTAAATGCTCAATTAAAAAACTTTTGACTCCAATCGTTTTTAACCAAACTTTAAATTGTTTCATTCAAAGCTAGCAGAACCCGAATCGAAAATCGAAGATCTAATGACATACAACTAATTTTCAGCTCATTTATAGCCTAATCAATGTCCCACTAAACCGTTTTACGCTTTACTCGTTCTTGACCAAGCTTTAGGTTATTTCATTTAAAGAAAGTTTCCGAATCCGAATTTAGTCATTTTTTCGAAACTTCTCAAAATATTTACAAAAATTTAGAAAGCCACTATGGAAGCTGGAATTTCCGATGAACTAATGTAAGCTTAACAATTACTCGGACCTCCCAATTTATGAAAAAAACTTTTTTCAAAAATTTTGGAAAACTGGTGCGGTACGTTATTTCTCGTAATTGATATATTTTTAGAAATATTTGCAGAAAACTAAAACGTCATATGGAAGCTGCCACTTTCGGTGAAGAGATTTGGACAAAAATCACCTAATTTGTGGAAAAAATATAAGTGTGAAGTTTCATCCTGAGTGGTAATTTTATAATTGTTATATCTCATATTTATATCACTACTGGAGACTTTTGTATGAGATATTATTCTCTACAAAATAGTCTACAAACACAACTCTGCGAACTGAATTTTGAGGGAAAATAAAATGAACTAAAAGTGATAAGTTAACATTCCGTTCTATGATTGTTTTTTCTCATATGAACGTTTACCACGAAGTGAAACGCAAAAAAACATTCACACAATGGTTTGATTCCATTTTTGCCGACACTTTTATCACAGTTATAATTTTAAAAAATTTATTTATTTACAGACAGACAATTATAAAAATATTTTAATAATTGAAAATAAATAAAAAACACCATATAAATGAACATAATCCATTTTTATATTGTCCGTGACTTTTTGTTTAATATAATTTTATTTTGTAAAAATGTGTATTATTATATAAATATTATAAACCAATATTATAATTATTTTAACAAAACAATATCACAATTTATTTAGTATAAAACTTTCTTTTTTAAAACAAATAATTAAAAAATAATTAAAAAACTTTAACATTTTTTTATTAAATTATGAAGACCGGTTTCTGAAGTTCTTCCATCGTCGGTTCATTATACTACGTTAAAAACTTTCTACTTCGTGATAATAAATTTTGTAATTTTTATTACAACACTGAGAGAAATCGTAATCTAATATTATGAATAGTGTATTCTTAAATGCACAAATTTAAAATTTTTAAAATTTCAAGAACATATGGTGAAGATTTATGAATTAATTGCATGAATTTAACCCAAGCAGTAAATTTTCTTCACAATTAAGGATTTATAAATTGAAAATAATAATCTTAATATGAAATACTCGTAAAATGCTCAAATTCAACCGATTTGTTCTAGGTTCGGATTTACTACTCTTGAATTAAGAATTGTATGTACCAAATAATATTTCCACGTGTTTTATGAAATTGTGCCTAATTTATGATCAAGTCAAACAGAAATTTAGTGTACGAAATTGAGAAAATGGAATTCTTGAAACATTATTATTAATTTAAGATTTATTTTTAATGCTTTTAATCTCAAATCCGAGCAAATATACTTAAAAGATCGCGGTATGATGATTTAAAGTTTTATAAATATATATAAACATTTTTTTGTGTATGTGATACATGATTTGAGTTTAATAATTATAATTTAAGAATTACACAAACACTTATCACGTTTTATAACTAGGAGGCAATTCAGAAAACTGATAACAAAATCAGGGGATGCAGTTTGATACAGCAGCTATATACCTATCACATACATCCGAAAAATTTCGCCGTATTGACTCCGTATTATCTTAAGCAATTATATGGGATTGGGGATGTTAGATGGAAATGGCATTCTTAAACGATTTTTGGAAGAATCTCTGGAATGGCCACCTGGGACGGAACTCGTTAATTTCATAGCCGATTATGATGGGATTGGGTATGTTGGATGGAAATGGGATCCTTAAATGATTTTTGAAATAAGTTCTGGAATATCACCACCTGGGACGGAACCCTGTATTTTCGTTACCGATTAACGTTAGCCAGAATTCTAGATGTATCGCCTAGGTTATTTCCTGCCAGAAACATTGTACGTATGACACTTGGTACAGACACTCTCTTTTTTAATTCCCTTTCCTGTTTCCCATAGTTTTACTTAATTCGGGAATCCCTTATTTTAATTTCCTTTTTTGTTTGCAATAAATTTACTTAAATCGACGAATCCATTTTGTTCAGGGTTTAAAAATTCACTCGTTAAATTGCATTATTTACTCTTTACTGATCGACCAGCGTTATTTGTAATACTAACTAGTAAGAATAATGGAAAGTAACAAAAAATAAAGTGGGTGTATGTACCACGTGTACAGACATATGACGTGAATACGTACAATATTTCTGGAAGGAAATAGCCTATTCGATATATCGAGCTTTCTGGCGAACGTTAATCGGTTTCTATAAATACAGAGTACTGCCCCAGGTGGCCATATTCCACAACTTCTTCCAAAAATCGTTTAAAAATCCCATTTCCATCTAGCATACACAATCCCATCATAATTGCTTAAGATAATACGGAGTCAATACAAACAGCGAAATTTTTCGGATGTAGATATTCACGTCAAAAAATCGATTCCCGATTTAAGTAAAATTATTACAGGGACAAAAATAAACAGTTATGTGAGTTAGCGGCTCTGCAATTTTAATTATACATACGTACATTGAATTAAACCCAATCCTCTTTCTATCTCGAAATTCTTTCTATCTTGATTTTTTTTTCGGAAACTGAGGCGGACAGAATTGACTGTAAATATATTACATAAAATTACATTTCATAGTATAACCGAGGACGAAATATATTCAGAACTTTTAGTCACATGAATTTATATTTATGTCTTACAACCTTTGTTTATGTACAATGTACTTAATTGTCTTGGGATGTGTTCTAAATCTTGTTGGACCGTTGAAACAGTTTAGTAGGGATATATGTACATATAATATATAATATGTACAATTATAATTATTAGAATCCTGTTTAAATTATAAATTAAATTTAATTTTTAATTTTTTATTATAAATCAAATACAATAATTATATTTTCATATAATATTTATTCATATAGTTACAATAAAATAAAGAATTTAATTCATAATCCATGCTTAATAAGCTTAACAACCCAACTAACGGTAAATTTGAACATTTGTATTGATTCTCAATTTGTGGATTATATTCTCAATCCTAGAATACATTGTCACAAATTAGATCTATAACTTAAATGTATAATGCTTTATTTTAGATTATAAATCTCAATATCAGAATAAATTCAAGATTTGTTTATATTTTTATTTCTACTTCTCCATTTAAGATTACAATGTTTGATTTCATGTTTTATAATATCACGATTTGAAGAATACTTTTCTAGGTAGTTGTACAATAATACTTAAAAAGGAAGATATCCCAAATTGTATTTTATTTCAATCGTTTTCCTAAGTCCGTGTTGAAACTTTATACGTTAACGTTGTGTGTTATAAAATATTATATAAACGTGAAACTTTATACGTGGCTGTTATAAATATATATAAAAGTGAAATTGTATTTATATAAGGTATTGTATATATAATATATATATATATATATATATATATATATATATATATATATATATATATATATATATATATATATATATATATATATATATAACATATATGTTATATTTATGTTATATATGTTATATATAATAATCTCAGAAGGTGCATTCCGAATAAAACAACATCACAAAATGGATTTGGATGCCAGTATAGAAACTTTCGTTCCTGATGAATTGTATACCATTTTTCAAAGTTGGGGGTTTTCTAATTTACATGAAAAAATAATAAGTATTATTTTTGCTATTATTTAATTCATTAAATTGCTTATATTGATTGAAACCTTATTTTCTTAAAGGATTAAATATTTCGGCCGAAGCATTGCCTTACATGAACGTAGATGATATAAATACAATATTCAGCAGTGTTGAGGAACTTGGTTTTAAAATTTTAATTCGCGGCAAGCTGGACGAATGGCGTAAACAAAATGTATGAAAATATTTCTAACTAAAATCAACCCATATTTTATTTCCATATGTATAAGAAAATCAATTCTACGCGCCCACACGGGATGTCATGAAGTTCATTTCAATCATCGATTCTTCCCATTTAGAGTAAAGGAGAAAAGAAACGAAGATGGAAACCAGTTCTTGATATCCCGTGTGGACACCTAGATTAACATAATAATACCACAGCAGAAAATCATCACATTAACGTATCCATCATACTCAAATCGAATTTTTAACAAAATTTTAAAATATACTCTTAAAAATACATGTTGTAATTGTAATTTAAATCTTATATTTCAAGAAAGAGATGTTAGCGTATTATTGAAGAAAATTAAATTCGACACCGAGACTTTAGTTTACAAAGCAACTTTGCAATTAAATTTCATAGATGAATTTTTATCAATTTAAAAAAAAATCTTTCAGTCTGAATACTTAAATACTATTTCAGTTAATAAATTTTCAAAATCGTTTGACCCATGTAATTACATATAAAGATATTAATTATTAAATATAATATTTGATTGAATACTATATTATGTTGTATCGTAAATATAATACAAAGTTAAATATGATCTATAATGTTAATTTATATTTTACAGAATTACTTATCATTACACGAAACCTCATATAAACCGATACCTTCAAGCTCAACCTACTATAATTCACCAAATACTAGCACTTATGCAACCGATGAGTCAAACAGCAGAGAATCATTTGTAAGTGTTGATTATACTAAAAGACATCCAGACTTAGATTCAACAAATAAATTTATTTTTGGAAATGCACCCACTTTTCTTTAAATTAATTATCTTAATAGATAAAAGTAAATTTTTACGGGAATTGCATATTTCTTTTTCTATAATCTTTTATATTTATTATTAATTTATTTCGAGTTACAAACATTGTTTCTATATTACAATCATAAACCTAGATCTTCTCAACATTCCTGAATACTGCAAATGGAAGAAAAATTGTAAATCTGTATAATAGAGAAAATCCTCCCAAACTAACCAATGAGGTGCGTCAATACCTTGTGAATTCAGTAGTCCAGGAGTTTATGTCAAAAGACGTATGCATGGAACCTTCTGATTTTAGAGAAATTACAAAAAATATTACGGAAACGTTTCCATCGGAAGAAGCTGTAAGTTATTATACTTAACATTTCTGTAAAGCTAAAACTCAAGCGAGTCGATGTTCTGTTTTTAATTCAGTCTTTTAATTTAGAGACTTATCTCGCTTGAAGCTATAAAACTTCGTTATTACTAAGAATAAATGTTTGATTTTCTATATTTCACTAAGGATTACTACTACGTTCCGCCAAGCGAGAGCCAAACAAACGCAAGTGGGAGTTTATTCACAAAATACAAAAATTGCTTGAGCCACTTGCGAAATCAGGGAATATTTACCAGTCGTAAACGCCACAAGAGTACAAAAACTTCATGTAAAATGCTACTTTCTTAAGAACGACTAATATATTTTTTAAATCAATATACATTGTCTTTTCAGACAAAACAACTGCGCTGTGGATACCACTTTTCCGAATAACCATGAATCTGATAAAAGATGGCTTAGTTGTTTTCATGAACTTTGGGATGCTGTCGAACTTAAATGGCAATCAACTTTTCCAGGCAGACGAATTGAATTAAATAATTTAGCTTCTTCCACAAATAAAATAACAACATTCTTGAACGAGTAGAGCATTTTTAAACCGCCTAATGGGTGCTGTTTAGTAAGTTCTAAATGTATCTAGTATCACCAAAATGGCACTAACAAAATATTATTTTTCTATTTCAGGTTGATATTGATTTTGATTCTGCATATCCAGAAAAAAGTACGTTACTACTAACTAAATGGGAACCATTTGTAAATATAATTGAAAATTTGCTAATGAAGCACATAAAAGATGTGAAGATTAGCACTAGAACTACTAACCGGTCAAAATGGCCGGTTGCATCATTTATTTATAACATTTCCTCTTTAATAAAAATCATGACATTATCGTAAAATATTAAATAAGACAAAGAGGAAATGTTATAAATAAATGATGCAACCGGTCATTTTGACCGGTTCGTAGTTCTAGTGCTAAAAATATTGATAAATAAACAGAATGACTGGAAATACATATTTTATATAAAAATCATAAATTATTGTAAACCATATTTTTCATTAAATAATAAATAAAAATTTATTTTATAAAATTAATAACGAATTTTATTTACTTAATTGGAAAATTGAATACATACTCAGAAAATATTAGTTTATTCTTAAAATATAGAACAAGAACTAATTCATTGCCTTATAAAATGAAATTGTGAATTTTAGTCTCATTTTAATATAATTTTCCTACTAAAATGGAACTTTATCCGCTCAAAGTTTATGAATTTACATGTTTAAATGTGAATTAAAATCTCAAAAATCGGAATTGTAATCTCAAATTAATATAGTAATTCTTATATTGCTGCTTGATTAAGCTTAATTCCAACGCTATTAGTTTTATTATAATCATAATATTCTCGTTTCTACCTCAAGTGCATTCTATCAGCACAAATTTTGTGAACTATTGGCTTAGAATTCAGTTTGATCCTCTCGAATCACTAAATGTATTCTTATATTGCAATTTGACAATACTTAATTCATGCAAAACAGGTTATAATTATGATCCCTATATTCTCAATCCTAACAAAAACGTTAAAAACGTTAACAAACAATAATTTTATAATTCTTAATTTTAGAAGATTTTATTCTTAAAATATGCAATACAATCATAAATTTAGATTAACTAAAATAAATATTAACAATTTTTAACTTAAATATATTTACATTATTAAGAATAATAAACTTGTATAAAGAATTGTATATAATGCAAACTATGCTTTTTCTTCACAATTTCGTCGTTTTCTGAAATGGTAAATCATCAATGAAATTTTCAACCCTAAACTGTACTTAAGAATAACTCTGCTTAGCGCACATTTGATCCGATTTTATTCACGAATTCATACATTTAATGCTTAATATCAGCCATCTTTTTTCTCAGTGAAGAGACCGGTTTCGGGATATATTTACCCCTTTCTCAATCCAAATTTTAACTATACATTAATTAAAATTTTTTGCTATATATATACAGAAAAAGTATCCTAGTGTTGGTGGCTTAATATTAATTCATAAATTTTATTTGTTTGAGTGTTGATTTTATCATTCAAAAGTAACGGGTTGTGTTTATGCCTATAAATCTCCAGTTCCTCGCGTCGATCCATATTCTGACCTTTATGCATTCTGCTCATTACCCTCAAATTTGCGATCATGTTGGTGTAGCTGTGATTTTCTGATGTTAAATGTTGCGCGTAATTTGATTTTATATGCATTTGTCCGACTTCTTTCGTGTGTTCTTTGAATCTTGTTTCAAATGATCTTCCCGTTTGTCCTATATAAAATTTGTCACAATCATTACATGTTAACTGATAAACACCAGTATCAAGTTGTCTATCATTAGGCCTTGTGTTCAAAAAATGATCAAACCAACAGCTCCACGAATTACAGGTTTACCTAAAATACACAAAGTAACTGCACCCATTCGACCTCTGATAGATTTCACTTCGTCACCAGCGTACAAAATAGCGAAACATCTAAACATATGGCTCAACAAAAATGTAACGATAGAGAACAACACATCTATAAAGAACAACATAGAACTTGTCGACAAAATAAGATCTATAAAAATACCAACAGGCGCAAAATTGGCATCTTTTGACGTCGTAAATATGTATACAAACATTCCAGTGGATTATACATTGATATTAACAGCAGATTTACTACGAAAAAACCACATAGATGAATTCAAAATATCAGAAATCGTAAAATTATTAACCGCTATTACTTCAATGAATTATTTCCAACATGACAACAAGTATTTTGCACAACGAGAAGGATTACCAATGGGAAGTCCGTTATCGGGCACACTAGCTAATATATACTTAAATTATTTTGAAAACCAATACATATTAAGCGACAAAAACCCATATAAAAATAATATACTGTATTGGCATAGATACGTCGACGATGTACTGATGTTATTCAAAGGAACGCGTAGACAACTGGACAAATTGCTACAATACGTCAACAACATTCATAACAAAATTAAATTCACTCTAGAGACAGAAACAAATAACGGCATTAATTTTTTGGATTTAACTATCAAAAACAACAATCACAAACACGAATTTAAAATATACAGGAAACCAACTCAACCAGACTACACTATCAACATTAGCTCAAACCACAAAACACAAAATGTCCGCATACAGACACATGCTAACCAGGCTGAATAATATACCAATGAATACTGATAATTACGTCGAAGAGCTCAACACCATAAAGTACATCGCTGCAAAAAACGGCTACAATACAAACCTGATTGATCTTATAAACGAAAGAGTAAAATATAGGATGGAACAATACAATCTAACCACGCTATACAATACAGACAACAATAATAATAATAAACATTTTATAACATCAGATTACAATAGAAACACAAGTAGCATTATACTAAGCGTTTTACACAAATACGGATACAAGGTTGCATACAGAACCAATCACAAGTCGGACAAATGCATATAAAATCAAATTACGCGCAACATTTAACATCAGAAAATCACAGCTACACCAACATGATCGCAAATTTGAGGGTAATGTGCAGAATGCATAGAGGTCAGAATATGGATCGACGCGAGGAACTGGAGATTTATAGGCATAAACACAACCCGTTACTTTTGAATTATAAAATCAACACTCAAACAAATAAAATTTATGAATTAATATTAAGCCACCAACACTAGGATACTTTTTCTGTATATATATAGCAAAAATTTTTAATTAATGTATAGTTAAAATTTGGATTGAGAAAGGGGTAAATATGTATATCCCGAAACCGGTCTCTTGTAATAAAAATTACAAAATTTATTATCACGAAGTAGAAAGTTTTTAACGTGTTTTTTATTTATTTTCAATTATTAAAATATTTTTATAATTGTCTGTAAATAAATAAATTTTTTAAAAGCAAAAAAACAGTTTTCGCAAGAATTAGCGCAGCTTCTGAGTGCTATGGGGGAAGTTGTGAACAATGTAAGTGGATGGCGAAAGGTAATTTCTCATCAAAGTTATGTTATGCGTCACATATATGTATTACTTTCTTATTTCTTCACAGTCATTTTATGATATAAGGGGTATTGTGAGAAGGAAATTTCCAAAATAAAGGAACCACGTACACAAGACAGGATGTGGTGAGCCTCTAGATGTGGAGCAGGATCCACTCGAAGTGAGTGTGTTATTTCCAGAGTAAGTCGACAACATTGACTGCACTGAAGGGGGCTTTATATGAATATAATTATTAACAATTACCTTCAATTTTTAATTCTATTTATTTTATTTTGTGTTTTTCCTCTAGCTCACCAACACTGTCCCTAATGAAGTAGGAATACGTGTCTCGATTATTCCGGAAGAATAATCTACAGTGCATCCCCCTGAAAATGTTATGAACTCCGTTTGTAGCTCGGAGACCACAAACCACCCAATAGACGATTTAGACTATGAGGATTTGGCTTTGGGGCAATCTGGTATGAAATTTACTCAAGCAAACTTTATAAATTATAATAATATGTATTATTCAAATAGTTCAACAAAACAATTTTTTTAGTCAACAGCATACTGATCAACAGCGTAAGATCAAAGCAAGAAACATAATTTCAAATGCAACCTCCTGCTCTACATACCGTTTTAATTCCAATACCGGTAGCATCGCCTGATACTTCACAACCAGCATCGCCTATGGATCTTACTGGCAATACCGCAACAGCTTCATTATCGAACACTACATCGGATCAAGCAAGACGGATACGGCCATAGCCAATTACAAGCCGAATCGGTGCAAAGAATTTGTAGATTTAACCCTTGTGTCAACACGACATACCTGGGTGTGATTTTAAATTTTTAAATGTAATTTTTGCAGAACTGAAGGTACTTTGCGAATTGATCTTTTCAATCATCTATTAAAACCACCCGTTGAGCAAGTTTCTGCAAAAACTAAAAAAATTACCATTTAAAAAATAACTTTTAGGACATCTTATTCTATCGAATATGACATAATCAACACGAACATACCCGGATGTGTAGGTTTATCTGTTTCGCAATTCTTATTCGAATCTTGCATTGTTATTGGTATGTAATTGTATGTTTCTGAGGATTTGGATCAATTTTCGCTGACTGTATAAACGTAAAAATTTTAGTTTTAGAAAAAATAACGGTATTTTTAGTTACATTTAGTTTTTATGTGATAAATTACTAGTTCGGTGAATCTTGTTATTTGTGCATGTGCAATTATTGTAAGTTTATTTTTTTATTGCCACAGTGTTACCGTTCTATTAAGAAAGGTCTAAAATAAGTACAGTTATATTGCTGGTAAGTAGTTTTTTATAACAAATAAATCCTAACTATATATGTACATACAAAAACATATAATTATTTTTTCACAGTTATGGCAAACCGAGGAGCGCGATTACTCACTAGATATATGACATTTGAGAAGAAAGTGGAATACCTAAGACAACTATTTGATGAAGTTTCTGATAAAGAATCAGATAACTCGTGAGGCTTCGGATGCAGAACAAGAAACAGCCCCACCCGAATACAGTTTGGAAAGTGAATCCGACGATGAAAATGAATCAGCAAACATTGACGTACTTCGTTTGGAGGGTGAACATTTAAATCAAGCATTTGTTGCACGTGATGGAACAGAATGGAAACGGGACTACAATATTTGGCAGGTTCTTTCACATAATATAATGAGACAACGCGATGGTCCCCATAGTTCTTCAAAAGACCTAAGTTTGGTGGAAACATTTAAATGTTTTATAACTAACGAAATGAGAGACATAATAATTAGGGAAACCAACCGCAAAGCACATCGCCACTATACACAGTGGAATGCTGATCATACTAACACACCCAAACAATGAAAACTCTTTACAGAGCAGGACTTCGATGCATACATAGGGATTTTGTTAATGGCAGGCGTGTCTCGATCATATTATGAGCACACTTTAGATATGTGGAAAACTTTTTCCAACCCATTATACCGAGCGGCTATGGGTCTACGTAGATTTTGGGAAATCACTAAATATTTACGTTTCGACAACGAACTCACTCGTGCTAAACACATTACAACCGATAAAGCTGCCCCAATAAGAGATTTGTTCGAAATGCTCAATTCGAATTTGCGAAAAAATGTCACACCATACGAGGCAATAACCGTAGACGTATATTTTGGGAAATCACTAAATATTTACATTTCGACAACGAACTCACTCGTGCTAAACACATTACAACCGATAAAGCTGCCCCAATAAGAGATTTGTTCGAAATGCTAAATTCGAATTTGCGAAAAAATGTCACACCATACGAGGCAATTACCGTAGACGAGCAGCTGTACCCCTTTAGAGGCCGAACGAAATTTACCCAGTACATTCCGTCAAAACCAGCTAAATAGGGAATAAAAGTCTGGTGGATATGTGACGCCAAAACAGCGTACCCTTTACAAGCTGATATTTATACGGGCCAATTAGCCAACGAAGCTCGAGAGGTGGACCAAGGTGAGCGCGTGGTAAAACAGCTTATTACAGCGTATACAAGTTTTGGTCGGACACTAACGATAGACAATTTTTTACCTCACTGCCTTTGGCTAAGGAACTGATGCGATGGAAATTAGGTGTAGTGGGCACCCTACGACAAAATAAACCATACATACCCAAAGAGTTTCAAGCTACAAGTCGGCGTGAAATTTTGTCATCCGAATTCCGGTTTCACGAAAATGTAACTATGTGTTCTTTCGTGCCCAGAAAAAATAAAGCTGTGATAATGCTTTCAATAATACATAATGACAAAACTGTGACTGGCATGCAAAAAAGACCTGAGATAATAAATTATTATAACGCAACCAAAGGAGCTGTTGACACTATGTATAAGATGCTTGGAGAATATACAACCAAAAGACTTACTAAAAGATGGCCCCTTGCATTCTTCTATAACATGCCTGATGTTGCTGCTTTAGCTGCACATATAATATATGTCACCAATAATCCAGATTTGTCCAAATCTACTTGTAAAAGAAGGAAAAATTTGCAAGAGCTAAGCAACGCTTTGGCTATACCCTCAATAGAGGCGCGCGCAAGAAATCCATTAGTTTACAGAGATTTTATCACTAGAAATGGAATAGAGGCCATATTAGAAAGAAACGTGGGAAATGATTGCTGCCCTGAAAAAATCAGCTTAGAATCTAGTACGAATCAGCTGGAGCCAAACCAAGAAAGAGATTCATCTGGGCGCTTGAAACAAAAAGGGAATTGTTTCATTTGCCCTGAAAATTCCAAGAGACGACCATCCAGGAAGGCATGCCATATATGCCGTAAGCCAGTGTGCGCTATACATAGTCGGGACGAAACCACATACCAAAAATGTTAAAAATGTCTTTTAAATATACATAATTTTATTTTGTGTTATTTTTATTTTATTTTGTTTTAATTGAATTATTTTAAATTAATAAAATGAAATTTCAAACAACAAATTGAACTTTTTATCTGATTAATATATCTACTCATTTCGTTCTGATTCGTATTTTCACTTAATTCCGTTAAAAAATTATATTTCATATTAATTATAAGGCAAAACTCATGACACACCCGGGTGTGTCGTGTTTATTAGTAGTAGTAAAAACTCGAGTTGACACAAGGGTTAACCGAGCTTCGCAAAAGCAATAATTTAAAGAAAGAATTGGTTAAATTTATGAAGCAGGAAAGTCGCGAAATCGAACGCCGGCATAAGGACAGTGAACACTGGCATAGAGAGACTAGGAGGATTCTAAATGAAATTAAACAAAACCAAATAAATTTTAAAAACAATTCAATTCATTTTCTACTATTAATAAAAATGAAGTGTGATTATAACTATGTGATAATTTAAAATATAGTTGTCTAGTCTTGTAATACAATTTTGTCAATAATAGTTTTGCGAATTTCACGACTGACGTCAAAATAAGTTTTATTTCCACTAAGTCTTTTTCACTTCTGACAATACCTTTATCCGTTTCCTCCTAGGATTAATCGTATTCCTCGTCATAGCTATTTGTTCTTAAAAAATTGTGGCTAACTTCAAAGGAGCGTAATGCAATTTCCTCTCTCTGAGTATACAACGAAATCTTGATTTCATTATACAAATTGCCTTTTCAACTTGGCTAAGTATAATTTTATGTCTTCGGCAAATTTTTTTTTCTCGTGCAGTTGTTCTTTCAACGCTCACAGTAATAAGAAAAGGCATTAACGGGTATCCTTGATCTCCAAGAAGCCAATATTTTTGTGCAACGGGGGTGTTGTACTCGGTTTCGAACATTGTTAGGAGTTTGCTGGCTGCCCAAACAAAACTGTCATTAACTGACCCGGGATAACGTGCATTTATATAGGTGACGATGTTTCGGTCATTCACAATGATTTAAGCATATATACTGTGAAGTCCCTTTCGATTAATGTACGCCATTTGAACGTCCGTATTTAACCGTATTTTCTTTTACCCCGGAATCCCTTGCTTAGCATACTCTTCTTCTATACGAATCCTTTCATCCTCGACTTCTTGTGGAAATTTTACATACTTGGTCATCAAGATATTGAAGAGGTCAGACACTTTTTCGACGGATTTAGTAATTGTCATCTATGACATATAACCAATACTTCGAATTTGGTTCTGATAGGAACCGGTTGCATAAAAATTAAATGTTATCAAACATTTTATATCAATACTAGTTATCCAAACAGTTTAAAATAGACTACAAAAAATATTTCTATTTACTAATAGACACCAAAAATAGTCGCCTGAAGTATGCTACGATATTTTCCCTATATAACACTCTGTATCACGAAACGTGATATAACCACCATAGAACGACCCCCTGCATGTCGATTCTGGTTTTCCTTAGGAATAGGAAAAGGAAAAAATATTTGACATTTTTCTAGCAGTTTTGAATTTTTTCCTAAATGTTTATTCTGGCAATACGGAATAGGAAATTTATTTTTCCTATTTATAGCAGTTTTGACATTTAAAATTCCTTACCTATTTGAAGTACGGAAAATAATTCCTATTCATTTATTGCAGAAGTTAACGAGATCATATTTGAATTAGTAATTTTAAGATTTAGATATATAATATTAAAATGTGATTTATATTAACATTATTTAATAAATTAAAATAACTATTACATGATATTTAAAAATTAATAATTTAAATAAAAAACTTAAAGTTTACTGAAATATTATTAAGAACCAAGTGTTTCGTAAACTCCCATGAAAATGCAGCCTTCGCTTAAGATTTTATCTAAATGATCGAAGATACATCCAGAACAGTTATATTCAAAAATACAAAAACGCCTTAAGAATTGTGAAGTTATCCATAACAGTATAAAATTCTATCTTAAAACGTTATATAATTGCGTATTATACACCTTCATTTGAAAAGTTTAGCACCATTAAAATATCAGATAATTTTTTAAAATAGAGCTGATTCGTTCCGTAAACGTTATGGCTAAAGCCGTAATATCTTGCTTGCTCTCAATCATCTAATAAATTATTTACCGTTTGTTGTTTCTATATATGAGGCCGTGATTTGCAAAACTTGTTATAACCATTTTTAATAAAAAGCAAGATGACAGTTACTTCTAAAAAATAATTTACAAATCTATTAGATTTCGGTGGTGGCAAAACTCACGATATCCTTGGTTTAATTGAGGTTGAAAACTGACATTATTTGCAAAACTCTATATCCATCAATCTTTTTTTTTCAAAACTTGTAATATCCTAAATTGCTCTTATTTCATTTGAATTATGAATATTTTAATTACTTATTATTTGATGTAAGGTAACTTTTACAATAAAAACAGTTAAACATCGAATGAAATACAATGTTTCTTTTATTTTTCATTCTGCAAAACTCTCCATATCCAAAGGGGTAACTTGCAAAACTTTGTATATCCAAAGTTATTCTGCAAAACTCGTTTTATCCAAATTAAATTGTTATTTTCAGACATTAATAACATCCCGATTCTGAAGCACAGTCACTGACTGAAAAATGGTCTTAGGTAAGGCTTTTTTTCTTTGTCTTGAGTTTAGTCTTAATTATGAGACTTTTCGTATTCTGCGTGTAGTCTGTAAGCAATAAGACCACCAAATTGGTATGTCTTATGCAAGACTTTTTTTTAAGACCAATGCCAACTAAGATTATGCGCAGAATACGAAAAGTGTCGTAATTAAGCCAAAACTCAAAACAAAGTCAACAGTCTTACGTAACACATACTAATTTGGTAGTCTTATTGCTGACAGACTACACGCAGAGTACGAAAACTCTCATAATTAAGACTAAACTCAAGACAAAGACAAAAAGTCTTACCTAAGACCATTTTTCAATCAGTGACTGTGCTTCAGAATCGGTGTGTTAATAATGTTCAGCAATATTCCGTTTCTTGTGTGACATATCAAGAATTGAAACATTGTCGATGTAAACACTTGTTTAATAAAAGTAAGACAAATATAAAGAGTTATAAGTTTTTAGAATTTTCTCAAATTTCAATTGTCTTGAATATACCACAAGTTTTGCAAATCACAGCCTCATATGTATTATATTATACGCAAATCACTTTGGTAAATAAAAACATAATACGTAACGTTTAGCCACTTTTAACTGATATTAGCGCCTTGTCGTTGAGTACTAAAACTAAAAATAAAAATTCCTAATTTTTTTTTCCTGAGTATGCCAGAATAAACTATAGGAAATATTGTATAGGAAAAAACTGCAATATTTTTTTATTTTTATGTAGGAAAAAAAATCCGAATTCCTATGGTAGCCAGAATCGACAGTCAATTCGTTTGCAAAAAGCAATAATAAAAACAAAAACCATGGACTTTGTGACAGTGGCTGAAGTATATAGTAGTCCATGAAAACCGCCACAAAAATAATTTAATAAGAATTTTTTTTGTGTTTAGACCACATTTGATGTTGGTTTTCTAATAAACAACCGATATCGTCACTTCGTGACTAATTTCATGCATGTCAATAATTGCATGTTCTCCTCGGCATGGTGCCAAAATAATTTTAGGTGACTTAAATGCTGAAATTTACAGTATTAGTAAAATACATCATGGACAACATCAGGCGAAAATCTTTAGATCATATTTCAAACAATAACGGAACGCGCCCCATCGGACTATAGCTAACCCCTTAAGGACCGATTTCTTTTTAACTACATATCGTATGTCGCGGGACATCTCGGGTTTGGTCCTTAAGGGATTAAAGTATAATTTCGATGTCGCCAGAACATACCTCCTACGGAAACGCAATGATACAAGTAAGTATGGAAATCAAACGACGAGAACAAAGTGGTTTCCTAAAAAGAAATCGTGATAATAGTAGAGTGAATAGACGTTCATGTTGGTCTTCTATAATGAACCAAATCATGATAGACACCTTATATAACAAAAGAAAAAATATTAAAATTTTATGAACGAGAAGCTGAATAAACCAGCGGTCATCTTCACATTCTTGAATGGTAACAGTAAAAGTATGCAGAAACTTGCTGGTATTCGAAAGCTAAATATTTCGTATTATTCTGTCCTAATAAAAAAAAAGCGGTAACTCTAATGTTTGCGAACGAATAATGATAGAGTTCTCGACAACATATGATGTGGCTTGGAAATGTTCCACGAGCACAAATCCGGACCATTAAGCAAACTCTCGAGTCGGCACTAACGAAATTGGGTCCTCGTGGAAGACCACCTACGCGAAAAGAATGCGTTGAAAAGAACTGCACATATTCAGTATTTATTTATTTAGTTTACGTACATAGCACAAACATATGTGTAAAAGTTACGGTAATTTTGTTAACCGCGCACCGCATTTTGAGCATATAAATAAGCTCATTCATAATGGGATATGTAGTTTAAATATAACCAAAATAATTCCAACCCTGCTTTAATTTATGAGCTTGTAAGATACTTAGTTTGGAAATAGATCACTCGTCACTAAATAATCTTCTTTCCAGATTTCGCACCGCAATGATTTTGTTTCTTCGAATTTGTCAATTACGTCAAGTAATCTCGATTTTAAGTTGAACAAGTAAACTACAAAATTAATTAAATTAAATTTAACTAAAATTTAATAAAATTAGAGAAAAAAACAAAAACAACTTGGCGGCGCTAAAGTCAAAGGCAGTAATCGTGTTTTGCGTTCCCTTGTTATGGTCAGATTTGTCAGATTTGGCGATAACCAAAAATATCACTTTGAATTATAAGCCAAAAAAATTGTATATTTCCGACAGCAAAAATGTGATAAGATAAAAATCATCATCCCTGCCACTAATCTACCAATAAATATTACCTACATCACGCCTATATCTACCGCCAAAAAATGACAACCGCAAATGAAAACAATAAATATATCATTCAATATGGAATTAAGATTTAATTTGAATTGCTAACAATAAATTTCCTTCCATCGTTTCGTTCACACTCCAACACAAAATAATTTTATCGTTGAAAGCCGAAACCCCCAGTGATATTTAAATTCACATCATTTTCTTGGTTGTATGCTATATATGGATGGTGTTGTGGCAATCGAAAGTATAACACAAAACAACGGCGGAAAAACATAAAATTTACAAGCCAGATAAGAAAATAAAATTTTCCATTTTCCATTTGTGTTTTGTTATTTTTTTTTTTATAGATGTAGTCGACGTTGATGACGACTTCTACTTTCTTGAATGATTAATTTAGTAAACACACATTTCCTTTTTGTATACGTATACCGTTATACCAAACGAGAGGTACACACAATAAAATAACAATGCCAACGCCAGTAGGGGGGAGTGTGAAGTAGGAAAACATGCGGGAAAATTGTTAAGTCAAAAAATCTCTCAATCACTTAATTGAATTAATCGTAGCACCGTGCACGATATTTTAATGTAACATTTTGTATTTTCCGATTACACCGCGGCACCCCTTTATTCCGTTGATTGATTTGTGTAATTTGCACACCCTGTATTAGGCTTGTACGCAAATTTATTGCTAGAAGAACATCTTCGTGATTAGAATATTACTTTCATCAAATTCACTCAATTAGTTTTAATCGATTAGCACGACAAAAATTCTACCGCATAATCGACGACCGGGCGGGCGGGCGGTTGGAAACGGAAAAGCAAATTAATCGATTTTGTAAAAATTCCCATAAATAAACAGACGAAAATCTCTGTAATTGTGTTTTGATTATGAAATTGGGGCTAATTCACTGTTTACTGGAGTGGTGAGTGGCAGGGTGGGGGAAGTTATATAAGAATACGATTGAAAACGGATATTTTCCATATATTGCAACACTATATATACAAAAAAAAATGTGGTGGTGGTGGATATTTTAGAAATTTAATGAAAATAATTTTCCTTCAATTTGGATGTGTGTGTGTGTGTGTACGTGCCCGGTAATTTAATATATTAAACATATTTTCGTACAGATTTTTATTTACATCTGTAATTTATGAATGTGTTTGTATTTTAATGAGATTTAGGGTGGAAAATAGCATTATATCCATCTCTGTATCTTGTCAAATGTGCGGGAAGGTTAAATTGAATGAAATATTTGATTACCGTTTTGTAAATGTATCTTCTGTTATTTATCGAATATTAAATTTATATTTTACGGCTCGTTAAGTGATTTTGCTTGCGGGAGATTAAATTTCTTGGGAAATTTTAATCGAAAATTTTATTTAAGTTTTTTTTTAATTTATGCGGTATAATTACACCTTTTAGTGTGGAGGATTGTGGGGGTTATGAATAATTTTAATTATTTATGTTTAATAAATATTATTGCGGAAATTTAAGTAGTGCGTCTCAAATGTCTGAAATGGGGTTACCTCCAGGTGTGAAATATATTTAAAGATGCACAAAGAATATTTGCTTCAAAAATTAGGGCGCCCACGATCATTCAGAAAATTAACTAATATATCGCCACAGTTTTTCATGCCCGAGTCAATTCTTTTGTTGTTATACGCATATTGAGTTTCTGAAAACGAGTAATGCATGTGAAGAAAGAAGACGTTTTTCTTCAAACAATGCTAAACGGTTATAAGTGTTGGTATCAAAATGATACTTATATAAACCGGAAATCAATACAACTACTCATTTAATAACATTGTTTTAAATTTTTAGCAGTCAACTATACGAAAATACACTAAACTAGATATCCATAAAGATCTAAACTCTACCTGAGGTATATGGACTATTAGTTGAATACCATGTCAGTTAAGAAAAGTAATTACCCCATGTAGGGGTGGGAACAATTTGAAGAGTGTGGAAATATAACAAAAGTTTTTAGGCCAACGGAAATAACACTAGAGATCTTAACACAGTCTCGGGTAAATTAGATGTTAGTTGGGAACCATTCCAGTTAAGAAAATTAGTTAGAACCTCTCATTATGGAGTGAGGACAATCTAGATAATATTATATATTGTGACCAATACAATAAAAAATCTTACGCCAATTGACATATCCCTAGTTATATGAATACAAGCTAATTGAGGAGCATTTTCTCTCTCTCCCTTTCTCTCTCTCTCTCTGGCACTATATCCCATCAAGGGATTTGGTCGCCTCACATGATGTTCCGTAATCATATTTTCATTTCGGATAATGAGTGATTAATTCATTGATCCTAAACCAGCCGTCAATTTCTTCCTTGTCACCACCGGGAATCGAACCCGGGACCTCCGGTCGCTGGAGCAAGCATGCTAGCCACTTTGCAACCGGGGCGGCACTTGCGGAGCCTGCCAGTTAGAAGAACTAATCTGGAACTCCCTATATCGAAGAGGTGGGGATAATTTTGTTTTATAATCATATATAATAACATTTCTTTGGCAATTAAAAATAATAAAGGTAAAATAATGCTTCTATTGTTAGTTTGTGATGATTAATCACTCCTCTAGTAGTAAATAATGTAAATATATGAGATTATGTTAAAATCACTAGCGATATCAACGTTGGCCAAAGAATTATTATTACATATGATTATAAAACAAAATTGTCCCCACCCTTTGATGGGGAGCTCCAGATAACTTTATCTTACTGACATGGTCCCCAACTAATACGCCATATATATCTCAGTTGGCCTAAGAACTCTTATTATATTTGGGCTTAATACAATAGGGAGCTCATGATTATTTTTTGTATAACTAACAAAATTCAAACTAACATTTCATAATATATCTGTCGTTTGGTATAAATCTCTAAAAATATCTTATAGTTGAAATAGGATTTTTTATAATTTGCTCAGAATACAAAATTCTATAAACTGTCCCAGCCCCTGATTCGGGAGCTCCTGATTATTGTTTCTAATTGACAAGGTCCCCAACTAATATTTCTTATAATATTTGAAATTGCATTAATAAACAAATAAATCAAATTTTTAATATATTTGGTCATAATTCTAAACTGAATAAATTGTTTTCACACTTAGCAAAGCCGATTTTGGTTAGTTTTTCTTACTGGCGTGACTCCCAACTAACATCCCATATACCTAAGGTTGTGTTAAAATCTCTAGGGATATCTCAGTTGGACTAAGATTTTTTACTATATTTGGTGATATTACTAAAATTGAATAAATTGTGTCCACCCTTGGATGTGGAACAACTGTTTTCCCCTAAAAGACATGGTTAAATAGGGTGTACTACGGTTCCAAAATACCGATTTTTTTTATTCTAGTTCTAAAGTCTTGATTTCGAAAAATATATTTTTTATTAATTCGGGCCGGGCCGGACTAATAATATTTTAACATAAAAATAAGATATCTTGTCCAAAAATTTACTAGAAACTTTACTAGAAACCAACCAACTTTGATCAACGTTGATCAAAGACACAATCTGCATTATCATTTTTTATTGCCGACAACTTTCGGCTAACTTTAACAAGGTATATTTTATATCGATTCCAGAAAAACTATATTTCACTAAATATTCATTATTTCATTATAAAATAATCAACATAATTATTTCGGAAAACAAAATTTTAAAAAACAAGAAACCAAGAATTTATTCAAAAAAAATTTTGGTAAACTACGAGTATATTTTGTACGGTAAGAATTCAAAATTAAGATTGAATGCAAAACAAGATTTTGTCTTGCAGACATGTACCCCGATTCAAGGTTCTTCAACTTAAAAGTCGATGAAATACGATATTTTCGCGATGGCCATATTTCAGGGCTTTATCAAAAAATCATTTTAGAAATCTATTTCCATCGCACGTATCGAATTTCAACAAAATCTGTTAAGAAATGGCCAAATTCCATCCCTATTAGCTATTTTCTAGAACTTTATCGTAAACTCATTTTTGAATTTTGTCAAAAACTCATATAAGAGTCACATTTTCTCACATGCCAAATTTTAAAAATTCAAACTTGGGTTTCCTAAAAATCGGGGATTTCTTTAATACAAAACCGGGATTTTGAAAACCGGGATTTAGTTACACACCCGGTTTTATAATATATGGTCTTAATATTGGTATTGAAACAAAATTTTCCAAATTGTATACGTGAACCATATACCTGAGGTTGTGTTAAGATCTGTAGGATGTCTCAGTTGGCCTAAGAAATTTTACTATGAACTTGTCCGATTTCGGCAATAAATAATTTGCCCGTTCTAATTTTGACATTTTAGCAGAGTAATTTTCTTTTCCGTATAAACATATATTAAATAACTTATATATAGGACGTTCGTGTTCTTTTTTCTCTTATCTTATCGCAGTAATAAGATTTTTTGTCACGGTGTCGCTTTTGTCGTTTTTTCGAACTTCGAAAAAAATTTCGAAATAAAATCAAATTGTCAAAAAGTTTACAATTTTTGGCTGTCAAAGAAAATAATGAAGTTAAAAAAAAGTGTTTTAATTATCATTTATTCATGAAATTATATAATGGTGTCGTATTCATTAATTCACGTAAGAATCGTCGAGTTTAATCGCATCACTCATCACTTATGTAATTTGGATCAGAATCTTTCAAATCCCCTGCGTTGCCATAAATATCGATCGTAAAGGTTTTTTTAACACGAAACTTGATTTTCTTGAAATTTCATAATGGTGTTCCTAGACATTACGTTTACATTGAATTTTAATTTATATTTCATGTTTCGAACTATTATGTCGGTTAGGTTTCTCACATTTCTCTTCTAGTTCCTAAAATTTGGTGAACTATACGTTTCTAGCATTTTAACAAACAAACTACACTAAAAGCATAAATTAAATAACTATATCCTATTTTTTATTTTTGTTTTAACTATATATTAAATAACTGTAATATACTATAAAATATTTGTTAAAAGTAAAAAACTTGAGGCTATGTTTGATTAGACATAACATTTACTTTTTTATTTTGACACACAATTTTTTTTTTCACTAGGTGTGTTGATTTTCGGATTTTTTTTCAAACTTGTACTAAAACAGCTAACTTCGTTCTTGTCTTATAGAAAAAAAATTTTGGAACACGATTTTACAAGGCAGTGTCCTATATTGATACTATTTAATATTTGGTATAAACAAATAGTTCATTTGTAGTCCAAATACTAATTTTTAAAAACATTAAAAAAAAATAATAATAATTGTAATTGTATATAGAAAATAATGCAACTGAAGCTTATTTTGGTTTAAATATTAAATTAAATGTGTTAATTCAGTTTAAGAATTCATAACAATAGCAATTATAAGTTCGCGGCTCAAAATATGGCGCATTCCAACGTGAATAAAAAATTATTCAAAAATTATAACGCTAGCTGCTGTAATAATTTGGTTGCATTCAGCACAGTTCTCTAAATTATTACAGTAGAAATGATTATAGCATGGTATTCATATGAGGAGCTCTTGATTATTTTGCCTAACTGACGTGCTCCTCACATACCCCAGATTGTATTAACCCTTTAACTGTTTAATTTTGTTTCGAAAAACGTTTTCTCCCTGCTTAATTATTTTTCAGCGAAGACAATCCAATTGCGAATTAAAATAAATAAAGTTACCAGAGTAAGGAAAATTCTAAAATGTATATTTTTTAAATGATCTATATTTGACCTTCTTCATGGAAAAAAATAAAATTGATTCGTTGAATAATAATACGAATGTAATTCTTTTTTATCTTCATGACGAGTATACTCGACATTACGCGAAAAATTAAAGTTTTGCTTTGACGAGTATACTCGACATAAACAGTTAAAAGGTTAAAATCTCTAGAGATATCTCAGTTCGCCTTGGGATTTTTATTATATTTGGTCATAATAAAAATTTCTTAATAATAGTTTTTATAAATTGACGTCACCCCTGGATTTGAAGCTTCGTACTATTTCTTCTAGCTGACATGGTTCCCATCTAACACTTTATATATCCGAGGCTGTGTTAAGATTTCTAAGGATATCTCAGTTGTCCTAAGAATTATTAATATATTTGGTCATAAAAGAAAATTCAATAACCAGTTGCGAGCTCCTGATTATTTATTTCTAACTGACTTGTTCCCCAACTTACACCCTTACAGCATATACCCTAAGTTGCGTCAATCTTCATAGAGATATTTCATTTGTCCTAAAAATATTTATTATATTTGGCCATAATTTTTAATTTTATAAATTTTTCTCACCTCTGGATAGGGAGCTCCTGATATTCCATCTGACACCCCATATTTCTGTGATTTTGTTCTGAGGTTTTGTTGTTGTATAAATTGGCCCCACCATTGCATAAGTGGTCCGGATTTTTTTCTTTTTAACTAACATTGTCCAGAACTAACAGCGCATTTACCTGCGCCTTTGTTTGATCTCTAAGGGTATCTTATTTTCTAGAATTCCTTAAAACAGTTTCTTCTACTAAATTTTACTTCTATAAGTTGTTTTTTAACTTATGAATTTTTTGCTGTCTGAATATGAGTAACTTCCCCCTAGCGGTTATTGTAACTGGTTTTTTCTGTGTCATTAATCATCAGATAATTTTTTAATTATTCGCTTACTTTAATTACTTCGCTTTTTTAATTATTAATATTATTTTTAGTACTTTAAAGTCTAAAATTTTCAAGTTAATTATTTATAACTTTATTTATTTTTAACAAGTTATGTTTAGAACTTGAAATATTTTGAATTTTTGATTTTAAAATTTTATGAATTTGAGAGGTTTGATAACTTAAATTTTTATTTGGAGTTTCTAATTACTAATTTTTCTAATTATTAGATATTAAAATTTAAAAAATTCGGAAGCTTAAAATTACATCTTTCGGAATTTTGAAGATTAAGATTACATAAATATAGAATTTAAGCATATTAGGTATAATTTAAAATTTTAAATTCTTAAAAAACAATAATTTAAGAACTTTTGTACCAGAATTTTTAATTTTAGCGTTGATCTAATCTAAGAACTATAGATTTCATTGAAAAAGTAGTAGTAGTAGTTTCTTGCTAAACCAGTAAAGATACTTTCATTGAATTAATACACTTCGAAGATAGCACAATTATGAATACATCTTGATATTTTAAATACGAATATATATAAAATTTTGAAATTTGACGGTAATTTAAAGCAGCTTCAAATTTAAAACATAAAGCAATTTAGAAATTTGAAGTATTCTAAATTTAAAATTTTAGAATTTTTAAGATTTAAACATTTTTTATGGATTGCTTAATGGATTACGCAAGTCTAACGAAATTTTAAAACTCGTTTAAGATTTAAAAAATATATAATTCTAGACCCTATTTGTTTTTTTTCTGTGTTGTTAGAATGTAAACACTTTTAAAATTAAGATTTTTAAATTCAAGATTTTTTAGTTTTTTATTTATATATTTTAAATGTATTAAGAATACTGAAATTAAAATTGTTTGTTTTTGAATTTAAAAATATAAAATTCTGTAGTTTCATAAATTTAAAATTACAGATATTAACAGATAAAAATTTCAAAATATAAGAATTAATATATCTAATATAAAATATATTGAAAATTTGTAATGTTAGAATTTTATAATCATGACCTTTTTTTAAAATTTAATAAATTGTGATGAAATTTTAGAATATCAATATAAAATACTTTTAAATTTTACAAATTTGTACTTGGAAAATTTTATAATTTCATCATTTAATAATAAATTTTAAATTTTAGAATTCTGAATCTAAACCTTTTGAAACTATACATATTTGGAATCCATGGATTATAATTCTAGAGTTCAAAATTTTTAAAAACCAATATTTTAGCATTTTCAAGATATATTAATATGAAATTAAGAAATTTTGTGGATCGTCGGTTCGAATGTAAATTTTTAGCTGCTAAGGTATAAATGTAGAAATCAGATGATTTAGAATTTCTAAATTCTAAGTTAAATATTTTGGATATTTTAAAAACTTCAAATTTTTATAAATCAACGATTTGACAATTTTGGTAGTTAACAATTTTAAAATATGAAAATTTTAAATTACAAAAATTTAAAATTATGTTGTTTTTAAATTTTAAGGAATCACATTTTTTGAAGGTAAAACCGAATTTTAGTTTTGGAACTTTTTAGTTAGAATTTCCAAATCTAATTGTTAGAAAATTTAATTATTTTAAAAGTTATGTTTAGAAATCCAAATATTTTGAATTTTTATTGTAATCCTGCTAGAATTTTCAAAATTAGAATAAAAAAAATTAATTTAATTGTTGAAGTTTTGAATTTCCAAGTTTACTAATTATTCGATAAATGAAAATTTTAAAATGACATATATTGAGAATTTTCGCCATAATTTATAATTTAAAACTATTTCCAAAACAAAAATTTTATAATTTTGGAGCAGAATTTTGGAATTAATCGAATTTAAGAACTTCAGGGATTAAGCATTTTCGTTGTTTTTAAAAATCTCATTGAATTTTAAAGTTTCGAGAAATTTAAATTTTTTATTTTTGAATTTGTTTATTTACTTTATTTTATTTCTAGACCCTTTGATTTTTTAAGCATTTAAACTGTGAAATTAAAAGTTTAACATTTTTTAGTTACAGAGTTTTGAAATTTTTGATTTTTCAACATTTAGTAATTTATTATTTTTAAGATATTTAGAATTTTATTAATACTAAAATAATACTAAAACTAATTTGCTTTATTCTCGAATACAAAATTAAGACATTTAATATTCTAATTTTAGTACTAAGGAATTGCAAAATTTCATAAAATTTTGAATTATACATTTTATATTTTTTAGTAGACATGTGTTGAAAATTAAGGCTTGTAAGAATGTAAGAACTAAACGTATTGTAATAAATAATTTTAAAATTGTATAAAAAAACAAATTAAACATTTAAATTTTATAAAATATATTATTTTAAACTTTTTCGAATGTTTGAATATAAATACAGAAATTTAAATTTTACAGTTTTGGATGATAATTTTTATTGCTTTAGTTTAAATGCAGCAATTTGGTGATTTAGAATTTCTTAATTGTTAAATATCACATTTTGATAAGTTTAAAACTAAATCATTTTAGAAGTTATGTTAAATTTGAAATATTTTGAAATTTTGATTTTTTTAGTTTTAAAATAAATAATTATAAGATGTTTTTCAAGTTTGGATTTTTCGAATTTACTAAATATTAGATTTAAAATTTTAAAAATCCTAAAATTTTACATTTTAAAGAATTTTATATAAATTATATAAGTTTAGAATTTTAGCATTTTCGGCATTATTAAAAATATTTTGGCTACTCGGAAAAATTAAATTTTATAAGAAATTTTAAAAATTTTCGAATTCTAAAATTTTAAAATTTTTATAGTTATTCAAAACCTACGAGTTAATTTTAAGTTCTATGTTTTATATAAAGATGTTAAGAGTAATTAAAAAATTTTAATTGGAATTTAAAAAATTTTAAACTAAGAAATTTTAATCTTAAAATTTTTTAATTTAGAAATTATATGTTTAGTTATTATTAGGGGATTAAAATCTAATTTGAATTTTAGTTGAAGAATTTATTAGCGGTTTAGCAAGTGACACTTTAATAGTTTTTCTTATAGTTTATAGTTTCTTGATCCCACCTGGGAACCTGCGGAACCTTAAACATGTTTTTGAAATGTAGGAGCTTTGGAAAAATAGTAATTCACATCTGCATGAGATATTATTGACACGATTCCTCTCACCACAAAATAATATTAAAATTTGAATAATGAAAGTGACAATGGCAATATATTTGTATAAACCCTAAATCAAATCCTCAAAAAAAAATAATAACGCGATGTATGAAAACATTTTCCAATTTTGAAATACAAACACAATACATTGTCAGATTCAAATCTACAAATTGTCGTCTTATCCGTGTTTAAAGCAAATATATCTCGGTTGTCTTCCTTGGATGTATTTTTACACACCCGTAAGTCGTTAGAAAAATATTGAAAATTAATATTTTTCGACTCGTTATCGTCAAGTCTGTCATTTTATATTTAAAAAAGACACACACGTCATAAGCATGTGGATTTGCGATTTATTATTATTATGTTTACTATTAAATGTACGGTAAGCTATATTTAATCCATCATTTAAGCTAAAACACGATAAAATGATTTTCATCCCCACCAAACATAAAAGTTATATCGTAAATTTTCCACCTTTATTCGTAACGCACAAGTTTAGGGTTATAAACGATATTTTCCCGATTCGGTTACGGGAAAACTTTATATGAATATATCCTTACACGCAAAATGTATAAATCAATGAATGTTGAAAATCCATTTGTGTTAACACATTTCATGCTTTTCCAGGGAATTGATTCGAGCCTCTTGGGTATTCAATGTGCTCCAGAATATACAAAATACATAAAAGTTTCATCATGAATCAGCTCGACCATCGATAAGCCATAAATCACAAACTTTTGTTTACTCACACAACAAAACAAAAAAATATTTCTGTGTTATCTCTATTTGGATTGGTTACCTCGAGTAAAAAACGTCTTAGCATTTTTTTTTAAACAATAAAAGTTATTACCGTTTATTATATGATGATTAGACGAAAACCGCAGAAGAAAAGCCACCACCCGAAGATACTAAAAAAAAAAAAACCTGAATGCGAAATACGTGCTCTTAGAATTTTGTGTTGCGCTGAATTGCAGATTTCCCGTATATTTTCCTTACACGCGTGTCCTCTGCGGTATCCTCATCAACATATTTCGGTATAAACGTGAACATTTTTAAGTTTATAAAAATCAAAAATATAAATTTTTACTTAATTACACCTTTTATGTATTTATGTAGTACAGGCAACCCACCCAATAACTTTTCATCGAGCTTTTCTTTTATGTACCGAGAAGAAAACTTCTTTGTTTTTATTAATTTTATATAATATTTATACACTTTTATATTACCTTAACCACGCATACACAGACACAAACATGAAGAAAGATGTTCCCTTGTCGTTTGGTTATTTTTTGAGCTTTGTGAAAATTCTAAATGAAAATTTATTGTTATGATTATGATTTCTTATCATTATTATCATCATCATCATCATCCACATTATTATTGTTATTACTACTATACTACGGGGCTGTTGTTATTGTTCGGCTTGTGTATGATTATTATGGATTAGGATTATGCATTGTTGATTGTTTTGTTTCTGGAGTCGAGAGTGAATAAATGATAATTAGTTTTTCATTTCCCGGGAAACGGGGAGTGGCGGGCGGTAAAAGGCAATTTATATTTTTTATTTGTGTTTCCTTTTCTTGTACATTTTTATAATCTTTGACAGATGGTTTGAACACGAGAGTGAAGTTAAACTAGCTATTAATCCTCATGATTAAGATTTTTCTGTGTGATATCATAAAAGTAACGTAAATCAAGGAATTTTGGGAAATGAGCTTTTGTTTTCTGTTTCTAATTGGTTTTTGCTTTTGTAAATCACCTTCGACGAACACTTTGTTCTTTACATACTCTTAAAAGCTCATTGCCTTTAACATAAATGAAGTTTAGTTAAATTGAAAAATATCGATATGGAACAGCTTTTTAATTAGTAGTTTGGTAATTCTTAAGCAAGAAAGCTGAAATTTGTTTGCCGTGTCGCCTTGCTCAAATGATTGTTTGAGCATACCTCACTCATAGCATAGAATAACTTTCTGAAAATCAAATCAAATTTAGAGTTTTTATCAAAAACACAATCAGAGCAGTCGTTCAGTAGTTTCGGGAATTTTCAAATGTGCCAGTATTGGAGAACGATCGACTTGTTGAATAAATTCAGATTGCAAAAATGGAGAACAACACGCTCCAGGCAGTAAGATCAGATTCAGTCAATATTCATTTTCCTAACATACTCTAGTCTAGAGAGACAGAAGGGTCAAGTTACAAATCAATTTAGTTTTTCAAGGTCAGTTGGTCTTGCTGGTGTTTAGACAAGACTGGATTTGTAATACAAAAGATTGGCTATCGTCTTTGAACGGTCTAAATGCCAAGTCGAAATATTTATGAAATTGTTCTATTTATTCCTCCCGTGAGAGAAGAAGATTCTTTGAAAATAGCATATTGTCTAATAGCACCTATCTCTGTACTTAAAACGGATGAGACTTTATTTAATCCTTTGTGATTTATTACCCTCACAGTAATTTTGCATTTTCAATTTGCAGGTTACCGTGTAGCATAATACAGCTTTACAAGGGTATTATGTAAACGCGATTCTGATGAAATTGTAGAAATTAGAGATACAGAAAAAACCGGAAATTTGTAAATCGATTTGGCTGCTCTGTGTAATTGCATAAGCTAGAACCAGGGGAGGGAAGTCAACTGACCTTCATGCAATCCAAGTGATTGTTGTCATCGACCTATTCAAGACATTCGGTACACAAGAATTCTAGAGGGAGCCGCAAGTCGTTATACAATTAATTTAAAACGGCCATGAGTGGTAAGAATAGCGACGAAAACTCTTACCTGACCCTTCTCCAAACAGAAAGTGTATTTTGTTAACCTTGTAAGTTAGGTTCAAAAATGAAGCACTTTGATTTCGGCAGGTAGAAGAAACAAACGAATAACGCTTACCTTGCTTCGAAATTACGTTTAATTGGAATTACCCCTTTACCATCGATAATACAGACATGCTCCTCCAAAAAATATAATCCCAGTATAAAATCATCTATACCATATCTGCGACAATTACGAGGTGTAAAAATTTTTCTTGGTCAATCTGAATATTCAGCCACTTCCGTCCCAAAACCTTTGCTCTCTCTCCAGAGATTGCCTGTAAAACACATTGGTTTACTCAACCTAAACGTCTAGTCTGAGTTTGGTCCACATTTTAGTAATTAGTAGCGATCCATTAACTCCAGTATCGATGGTTATCTTCACGAGTATCTCCCTATTTTGCCGGTACAAAAAAGGCTTGCGGTTGAGTGTAAAGTTTTAATAGTGATTTATCTGGAAGCCGGTTTCTTTGTTGAATTCAGATATAGGCTTCCAAGTCCTACAGTAAAGAGTTTCCCGCCCCTGGTTTTGATTTATTTCCATACAATGGTATAACTTTAATTGCAGGAGATGTTAAAGTTTGCCCATCTTTAGTTGATTCTTTTCTGTAAACCGATAGAGCTACCCCTGCACCTATGCAATTAAAAGATTCTGCAATACTTATCGATTTCCGATAACTTCTAATTGCATAATCAGCAATGTCATCAATAAATTGCACCAAAGTAACTCTGTCCTGCAACGTTGTTAGACATTCCCGGAACGCTGGTCTTAACACTGGTTAACGTGACCTTTCTTGTCTAAATGACGCTCTAAAACGTGTTTTTTTTGCGCATGACATTTATGCGCTGATTGTGTACTGGATCCATTTGGCGACTTCTGGTCTCCAAATATTGAGTAATCTAGGCGAAGTGCATAGATTTAAGCGTGGAATTGTTTCTACGCTCTTTCAAATTCTTCCTTCAGTCCTTCAATAGACTGATCTCGTTGCATGCGTTCTTCCCGGAGCTCGTTTCTCTTGTCATTTATACTCATCCGTGTATTCTCGAACTCCAACATCTACTTCAAGTCTGCTACCAATTGCTCCGTCACGGCCATGCATATTCACATTGATAACGTGTGGTGAATATTTCTGGTGGTGATCCGACTTTTTACACCAATGTTACAGAATTGCCAAATATATATCACCGAGACCTTATAACAAAATTTGTTTTCCCCTCTCCGTTTCTTAAAATGGTTGGTTTAGTATAGGTACGTGATGTCATGGTGTAACACGTCATTTTACAGTTGTCAAAACATTGGTAAGTATTAGTTATTCTGACCAATTTACTGCTGATATTTATTTCCTGGTTTAGTTATGTGTTCTTAGATGCAGATTCATTAGTCCAAGAAATGTTGGTTGATCACAATTCTTCTTCAAATGGAATTTGCGCCTGTATTGGGAATACATATTTTCAAATATTGAAGCTCCACGCTTCCACCGTTGCTGTGAAATGTAATGTTCTTATATGTTGTAAAACTTAGTTCTGTAGTGATAAGAAATGGGATCGTTCTAATTATGTGATTTTATCATTCATTCAGGATTCCGTAAAGAATGGAGAAGAGATTTACTATCTGTACACAAAATAATATTTTTGCCTAAAACAGCCAAGTTAGAAGCACCAATCTCGCAACGTGTGTGTGTGCTATTACCTCGGCTTGGACAACTGTGCAGTATTGTATTTGTAGATCACGTGAACGATAGTTGGTTCCAAAACCCGTACCAAATTCAGAGTGAGAATTATCTGAAAAAAAACACTAGTGACTCATACACTCAATTATTGAAAATTTGAGACACCATGAGTCTCTCGATGGATAAACAACCGAGAAATAACTATCGAGGCAGAATTTCGGTAGCAATTAACCACATTGGTTTCTGATACAAATAAACTAATAAACTAAATAAATTGTAAAAAGCAACAAGCCATGCTTAAGATGAAAGACTGAAAAATGGGCGGGGACAACATTTTCGGCAATACAAGTATAAGAATTGCAGACACAGTACCGAAAACGGAATTTGTTTTTAAAACCGAGATTTGTAAATGAACCCCATCGTAGTGAGAGTCAAGCCCCAAAATTTCCCAAATCCTCTTCTACAATACCAAAAACAGACAGTGGTATTTTGAAGTTTACTTTAAAGGATAAAAGGTTCACGAAAGTTTACTCGATAAAGTAATACCAAAATATTTTTAAATGTTGGACTGGCCATCGTTTCTCAAAAAAGAGACGAAGCAGACAGTTAAAGCACAAGCCCTTCTTAAGTTACCACATTTCTATAATTTGAAATGTGCGTTGTATTAACTCAAATAAATTGTTAAGGAATTTATCCAAAACCAAAGCGATAAGGACATGAAGATTGCACTGCGCAGTAATATCAGATTGTTGTACTTTAACAAGTAATTCACCAATAACCACTAACCGCAAGAAGAACAAAATACCTCAAATACTTCCACGGGGGTAACGTTTTGTAACTTTAACAAAAACAGACAGATAATCAATCTCGCCCACAACTATGTGACACCTTAGCATATATCCAGTTCATTTAACCATGATTTGGTCAATTCCAAAATTTGTGCCGACCTCAGTGATGGTAGAGAAATCGGTGCTATTAAAGTCACTGCCAATATCTAGAAAAGTGTCCACAAAAACAACAAAAATTAGGACAAGCCTTAACAATATTAGGAGTTTCTGCCTATACGTCGTCTTAACCTCGAAATATTTGCAATAGTTAGTCGCGTTTCAACAGATGCAACATTTAGGTCTTTTTAAGCACTCTTCATTCTTAACATACTCTCTCCTCCATATGGTTCCTAAAAAGGAACAAAATGATTGGAGACCATGCGGCGATTATAGGCAGTAAAACGCCGTCACTATTCCTGGCAGATGATAATTCATGATTTCTCACGTCATTTACTTGAATGTAATTTTTTTTTTTTTTTTTAGAAAATTAACCTTTACCGTGCTTATCATTAGATGCCTGTGGATCAATTTAAAACAGCAATAACAACATTTTGGAACGTTCATTTTCTGTCGCATGACTTTTGTAAATTTTTTTTTATAGATTTTTACCCAACTTGGCAGAACAACTATCGCCAATTTACGATCAAATGACTCTTTGATTAAGCAAGGTAAATAATTTTTGTCCCGGCAACCAGAATGTCAAGTAGCTCTGAATACAATAAAGAACTCTCTAGCGTGTGGGGATGCCTTACAACAGCTAAACAATAATAATTGGGAATCTTTAACATTCTTTTCCAAAATGTTCACGACCACGTGAGATCGAGAGCTCCTAATATTTTCCTAAATAAGTCGCTAATACACTACGAACATTTGACATATAAGTAGTTCAGATAACGTTGTGACGGATTAGGTTAGAACTTAAAGCTTATTTAGATTGCACAATCCTAATAAATATAAGATTAAACTCGAAAACGTCTTACTAGAAACGACTCAAGGTCAATATGTTGTGAAACGTCAACCGTAGCCCCTCGAGCTTATATCACGGAACCGATAAGACGTCAAATTTTTGATAACATCCACAAAATTACATATCCTGGAGTTAGAGCATCAAGGGAAAATCGAAAACAACAAGACACATTCGAATCTGAATTCTAAAGTTTCGAGCTACCATCGGAACCATTCGAAAAAATCCATATAGATTAGATCCCCTTAATCGATCGTTCACCCGATGGACCAAAGTTATCCCAATTTAGAATTACAGCTCAAACTGTCGCGAATGGGTTACTATCCTAAAGGCCTCAATTCGAATCGGGCCTATTTCAAGAATTGACCAAAACTGTTAGGAATCCACAAAATAAAAACGAGTCCTTGCCATCCGCAAGCGAATGGGCTGATAGAACCGCAATCTAAAAGAAATGAAGTCGTAATAGCCCACAGCAACTTCGGCCTGTATTGTTGCGAGTTCGCACCGCATTTACGGAAGAATTAAATTGTTCCGCGTCTCAGTTAGTGTACGGACCAACACTCAGAGCGCCAGAAGATTTTTTTCATTCCTTTTAGCCCAAAACAACCCGGTATTATGTCATACGTCGAAAAACTTCAGTATATACAAAACCTTGTCAGTACAAGTTAAAGTCAGTCAGAAAGATAAAATTAATAACCGTGTTTTTCACATTGTACTCTGAAGCAATGGAAACTGGATAAAATAAAAAGGATGAAACAAAAATTATAGCGGGGGCACTAGCAACAATAGCCCCGTCAAACCAAGACACAAACGAAAGTCAGTAATGCTGATGGTGATTTTGGCGTACAACTTGATTCGAACATATATCAAAAAGAAGTTCCAGAAACAAGTAATGAAAAAATAAATTACTTCAATAAAACACTAATTTCATCGAATATATGTTATTAATGGCAGTGAAGTATGTCCCAAATAACAAAAATAAACCTGTATTAGTATATACACTGTTAAAAAAATTCTTATAAGAATTTTGAGTGAAAACTAGAAAATAAACTGAAAAAAATTATTTGACATTCTTCATAATACTCCGGAAAATCATTTTCATTTTCCTTTGTTTGTAAGTAGTTTGCAGAAGATAATTTATTTCAATATATCTTAATGCCGGGTATAAAAACCGCAGTACTCTTCAAATTTCTGGTCAAAAAAAAATTTGTGTAGAAAGCCGCTATGTGGAATAAAAGAGGATATCCAGACAGAGAAGAAAATCAAGTGAGCTAAAGGACATTTCCAAAAAACAGGATATTTCTGAATTTTGTTCTGGTAAATGGAGTCGTTTCGTTAGGTAAAAGTAGTTTTAGTTTAAATATATTACTAAAATCGTGGAGTTTGTCGAAAAATGACTATAAGATAACACAATGAAATCAACCTAGTTTCCAAATATCCTTTTTAGTTTTGCTAAATTTAGTCGATTTTATTAGCTTGCGTAATTCTTGTTAAAATAAATTCTGGTTATCGTAAACTTTGGCTGCGTGCCGATAGTCGGGTAAAAGTCAATTTTAAGTAAATTTTTCGGTAAATTATTTTATTTTTCAAAAACTCTATGGCAAACTGATCGAATAATCTGTTCTAAATCCGATTTTTACCATAGTAAATGATTTACCCGACTATGTAAAAATAAGAGCCTTTGTTGACAAAAATAAATTAATAAGGTCCAACTTCCAAACGATACTGAGGCTGCGGGCCAATAGTCGGGTAAATCATTTACTATGGTAAAAATCGGATTTATAACAGATTATTCGATCAGTTTGTCATAGAGTTTTTGAAAAATAATGAATTTACCGAAAAATTTACTTAAAATTGACTTTTACCCAACAATTGGCCCGCAGTCTGAGAATAAGATATCATTTTTAGTTGTGGAAAATGAAGACGAGTTTATTGGATTGAATAAAATTTATTTAGATAAATTCTGAATATCCTAGAGTTTGTCGGAAAGTTTCACTATGTCCAAATGTTAGGTTCAGGTTGACATAATCAAATAAATCTAAAGCCATTTCCATATCTAGGGGATAGGTATCGTTTTTTGCTCTGACTAATCAAATAGATTTCGAGATAAATTCTAAATGTCGTAGAGTTGGTCGAAAAATTCCATTACTTGGAAATGATAGCTTTAGGATAACAGACAACAGCCATATCCAAATTGAGAACAGGATTAACCGATTTGATTTCCTTCATCAAAATGATTTTATTGGTTTAAGCTGTTTCAATAAAGCATCGTTTGAGCTGGCATTGTTAGAGGGTTGTTAAGCCAACCGAGTAGTTTCAGTTTCATCTTTTGTAAAATTCTTTTTGCTGTAACTTCATTGCTTTAAGAGCAGACTATTGCAGATGTTGTAAACATAACTATTGCAATTTGTAGTGGTTTAATAGAGCTAAAATCATTTGCTACGTTCTCAGTGTTCGGTTATCCCACCGTTCTTTGGTCACCAGAGCCTCGTTGGTTGATTTGCAGGGAGCACCACGTGCAGGTGAGGTTGACATTTGGGCTAGTATATAAAACTAACATTTGGACATAGTGAAATTTTACGACAAACTCTAGGATATTCAGAATTTATCTCAATTTAAACTATTCAAACCAATAAAATCGATTAGATTTGCGAGAGCGAAAAATGACACCTATCCCCTAGGTTTGGAAATGGCTCTGGATTTATTTGATTGTGTCAACCAGAAGCTAACATTTGGTCGAAGAGAAATTTTCCGACAAACTCTAGGATATTCAGAATTTATCTAAATTAAAACTACTCAAAGCTATGACATCGATTAGATTTGCAAAGAGCGTAATGTGTTTTATTTATTCTCAGTTATTTCTCACTTTTTCTTTCATCTTTGCAAAATACATAAATCGAATATGAAAAAATGTGGCACCTATTTCCGTCTCTTTTTATTATAATATAGCTATTTCGCAAATATTTTATTTTAACAGTGTATATACCAATACTGTTCTGCATTAACAATTTCTAATTTTAATTTGTATATGTACACGGGATTTTTTTTTTGGGACAAACTCACATCCGTTGTTATTTGTTTATTTCCTTCATTTTTTATAAATGCGTGTCAGTCCTCTGTTTTTTCTATTCCTATATCTCGAAAAGTTTCTTCTCAGAAGGGGAGTGATGTGGATGTAAGTAAAATAAATAAAAAAATTATATGAAAGAATAAACAATATCCAGATCATTTCTGCTATTATTATATATTTCGTCATCACGTTTACACACAGAAATGCATTGTACGCTTACGACATTGCTGATCGGTAATGAATAATTAATCCGTTCCGACAATGTCGCAACGAAATATTAAAAACTCAACAATTCAATATTTGTGTGTAAAAAAGAAAATCATCATTCTGATTCCGAGCGTCTATCATCTCACGAATTACAGAATCTTATAAGCTCATTTAAACATTTTGGTTCGCATAAAGCACAATAATTTATGTATACGGGTTTTTTCACAGAAAGCCATAAACCTTTTTGTACATAAAGTTATTAAAACCACCGATATATATTTTTCGAAATCTTTATGATACAAAAAAAATGTATACAAAAAAAAATTCAAATATGTCGATTTGGATGACATGCTGTTCCCATTATCCCTAATACCCAGTCCCATAAATAATATGAACCCAATATTTTAATGGGTAAAAATCATAAAACATTTTCCATCCTTATATAGCCTCCACACATATATATTGAGATTATATGACACCATGGGACCAAACAGAGACTTTCTCTGATTATCTTACCATAATATACATATGAAACTTGGTACCGAACTTTATAAAACAACAACAACTTATTTTTTATTAGCCTCCTGCAGCATCCAGGTCATATGATTTTGAGCAAATTTTATCTATTTTTCCTGTGGTGATTTTTATACTGCAACATTTTTTTATAGCATTCTATCTACTTCATTGTTTTTTCTTTGTAACAGGCACATCCCTATACACGTATAATATATATATTTATACCATAAGTATTACGCTGTATTTGTGTATAGACATTCCATGCAGCGTGTGAAAAATTATGAAAAATCCAATAAGATTTTCCGTTATAATCAAATTTAACAAGACTACAAAAAAAAATATATAAATTAAATCCTTTTTGTGTATAGTTGTATAGCTTTTTGTGTTAGATGTGTGTATACAAGCAGCACCCGATATACATTTTTGCAGTATACGGTTATTTGTACAAAGTCCTTAGTTATGTTCTGGCAAATTATTGTATTTATAACGGATAAACAAACAGAAAACTTTGTGTTATAAAGCACGAGTAGGAAGCCCAACTCTCGCCGCTTTGTTTGTCTTATCATTAATACAAGAGATATAAAAATAATTCGTTTTATCGAGAGAATGGCGATGATGTGGGATAAAATTTATTATATACTTAATATCTACTGCTACTCGTCATTGCAGTGTTTCTATCAATTTAAGGCGTACAATGGTATCCAATTTTAAATTTAATGTATTCTGGCTCACAACATGTAATCTTAACCAAAGTTGCTTAACCTGTATACAAGAATATGGGTTAAACATTAAAATATGAACTCCAATAAAAAGCTTAACCCGACATCGTCACATAACAAAAGCAACAACAACAACACCAAAAATCTAAAGACAAACAAATACGATTATCCCATCTTTAAACCGATCCCAATCTATATGCCTAATCGATATACTTAAATTTGTTAATGGCCCCCTCCCCCTTTCTCAAATTCCAATACCGCCCCTACTATATGCTGGCAACATCTTATTTCTTAGAAACAATTCGAGTTGACCCAAATAAATTGGAGAATAAAAAAAATCGTAATTCGACATTACAATAAATTTTCGTTAAATTTAAAATTCGACAAAAAATTTGTTTCCCTAAAAATAAAAATTCACCAACAAGAATTTTATTGACCCATCATTATTATTGTTATCAGTAAACTATTATCAAAATCACTAGCATCAGCATCATTATAATACGAGTTTGAACATGACATCATAATATAATAAAGCTCTATACCACAACCCAACACCAAAAGAAAATATTTTCCTCAGTAAACACCACATAACATACTCGTACATGGTAGGTATATGTAGAGATAAAGCCACCCACCCCAATACCTAATTCCTGGAACCGTAGTTACAACAGAAACAACAACAAAATCACATAAAATGGTAGCAACGACAGTCGTAATAATGCAAATATAATATTTTTGGTTGGGGGGTGGGAACCATATATGGACATAAAAATGTTGGTGATAGGGTGCATAAATTTTCATATTATTCTATTATATGAGTTTCCTACCCCGGGACCGATACACATCCTGTGATTGGTAGATATACCGATTACCAGTAACACAAAATACCTATAAAATAAATTGAATTTTTTCGATAGTTTTTCGATTTGGTTCAACGCATTTTAGTGGTGTCTCTGTGTGTTATTTGATATCAGAGAGCTGGGAGGATGTGGAGGAAGAAGCATGAATAGTGTGTGAGTAAGTGTGTGTATTTGTTGGCAGAGATCAACACAGGAAAATTTTATCAGTTTTTCAAGAAAATGGTTTTGAAGCAATATAAGTTTACACAGGAAAAGGGTAATTACTGAATAACCTTAAGCAGATTGATGAGCAACATTTTTAAATCTTTAAAAAAACGATTGAACTACGACCGTCATGCAAGCGGGAACCATACCAGCCGGAACCAAACCTCCTATGACACTAGTACATGTACACCATTGTGCAATGTGTAATTTTTCAGCCGGACCATCTAATTCCAGCCTAAACCTTAAAAGCCAGCCGGAACCTTATATATTCAGCTGGAACCATACTCTCTACAACCAAACTAACTATGACAGAAGAATTACAATGGGTTATGAATCATTCTGCACTATATATGATTTGTTAGCTGGAACCTTATAATTCTAGCCTAAAAATAATAAGGCCAGCTATAGCCATACTAAGCAAAATTAATTAAGGCATAAGAAGCACAATGCATTGTGCATCATTGTGCACTAATTGTTTTCAGCCGGAACCTTATAATAACAGCCAAACCCTTATAAAGCTAGCCGGAAGCTTACAAATGCGACCGGAAACACACCCAAATCAACTATGACACAAGAATCACAATGGATTATGCACCATTTGCACTAAGTGATTTGTTAGCTGAAACCTTATAATTCCAACCAAAACCTAATACAGTCAGCCAGAGCCATACAACAGCCAAACCATTTATAGTATAAGAAGCACAATACAGAATTATTTTTTGTGGAAACCTTATAATTCCAGCCGGAACCATACCCTCTTCAGCCAAACTAACTATGAAACAAGGACCATAATGCATCGTACATCAATCTGCACTATTTGTTTTGTTAGCTGGAACCTTATAATTCCAGTGAAAAACGTAATAAAGCCAGCCAGATCCATAATACAGCCAAACCAACTATGGCATAAGAAGTACAACGCATTTTGCATCACTGTGTACAAATCGTTTTCAGCCGGAACCTTATAATTCTAAGCTGGAACCTTATAAAGCCATACGGAACCATACCCTCTACAGCCAAACTAACTATGACAAAAGAAGCAGTGCGGACACAATGAATTGTCCCTTATTGTGCAGTATATGATTTTTCAGCCGGAGCCTTATAATTTCAGCAGAAATCTTAAAAAGCTAGCCGGAATCATACCCTCTTCAGCAAAACTAACTAGACACAAGAATCACAATGGAATATACATCATTCTGCACTATTTGATTTGTTAGCCGGCACCTGAAAATTCCAGTCGAAACCTAATAAAGCCAGCCAGAGCCATAATACAGCCCAAATACCTATGACGTAAGAGGCCGAACGCATTTTGCATCCATTGCGTACTAATCGTTTTCAGCCGGAACATTATAATTCCACCTGGAACCTTATAAATCTAGCGGGAACCTTATAAAGCTATCCGGAACCACATCCTTATAAAACCATCCAAAGACATACTACAGACAAACCAACTATGGCATAAGAAGTGCAATGTATTGTGTATAAATGTTTTTAGTCGGAACCTTTTAATTCCAGCCGGAACATTATAAAGCCAGCCGTAGCCTTATAATATACCCGGAATTATACCCTCTACAGTTTAACTAATTATGCCAAAAGAAGCAGTGAACACAAAGGATTATGCGTCATTGTGCACTATATGTTTTTTAGCTGCAACCTTATAAATTTCAGCCGCAACCTTAAAAAACCAGCTGGAACCTTATAAGTTCAGCCGGAACCAAACTCTCTAAAGCCAAACTATATATGACACAAAAATCACAATGGATTAGGCATCATTCTGCGCTATGTGGTTTGTTAGCCGAAACCTTATAATTCCAGCCAACAACTAATAAAGCCAACCAACAGTTAAACCAACTATGGCATAAGAAGCACAATGTATATTGTGCACTAATTGTTTTCAACTGGAACCTTATAATTCCAGCCGGAACCTTATAAAACACGTCGTAGTCTTATAAAGCCAAACGGAACCATACCCTACGACCAAACTAACTATGACAAAAGAAGCACTGGACATAATTGATTGTTCGTAATTGTGCACTATATGATTTTAGAACCTTATAATTTCCACCGTAACCTTAAAAGCCAGTCGGAACCATACTTTCTACAGCCCATCTAACTATGACACAAGAATCACAATGTATTATGTGATTTGTTAGCCGGAACCTTATAATTCCGCCAATAAAATAATAAAAACAGCCAGAGCCATACTACAGCCAAACCCACTATGGCATAAGAAGGTCAATGGATATTGTGCATCACTGTGCACTAATTGTTTGCGGGACCTTAAAATTTCAGCCGGAACCTTATAAAACTAGCAGGAACCCTCTGATAACCTCTACAGCCAAACTAACTATTGCTCAAGACGCACAATGAATTGTGCATCATTTTGAAACACCTATATATGATTTTTCAACCGGAACCTTACAACTCCTCGCGAAACCTTATAAAGGCAGCTGAAATCATACTATATCAAAACCAACTTTGGCACAATAATTACAATGTATTGTGCATCATTGTGCAATATTTGTTTTTTAGCGGGAACCTTATAAATCCAGCCAGAACCTTTTAAACCAGCCGGAACCGTACCCTTTACAGCCAAACTTACTATGATAAGGATCACAATGAGTTATGCATCATTCTGCGCTACATGATTTATTATCCGGAACCTTATAATTCCAGTTGAGACATAATAAATCCAACCAGAGTCATACTACAGCCAAGCCGACTATGGCGTAAGAAGCACAATGTAAATTGTGCATCATGGTGCACTAAATGTTTTAAGCCGAAATCTTATAATTCACGTTTGAACTTTATAAAGAAAGCCGTAGCCTTTAAAAGCTATCCGGAATCATACCATCTACAGTCAAACTAGGTATGACGAATGAAACACTGAACATTGTGAATTGTGCGTCATTCAGCATCATTTGATTTTTCTGCCGGAACCTTATAATTCCAGCCGAAACCTATCAAAGCCAGCTAGAACCATACTACAACCAAACCAACTATGGCTTAAGAAGCACAATATATTTTGCAATTGTGCACCAATTATTTTTCGGACCTTATATTCAAGCCGGAACCTTAAAAAATCAGCCGGAACCCTCTCATACTCTTTACAGCCAAACTAACTATGGCACAAGAATATGAATTGTTCAACATCTTGCAATACATGATTTTTCTGCCGGAACCCTACAATTCCATCCGGACCCTGATAAAGTCAGCCGGAACCATACTACAGTAAAACCAACTATGAACTCGTTACATGCTTCAGTCCCACATATGTTTGGCCCAATACATGAACTGTTTTACTTCATGGTTTTTTCTTCCAAAGAGAACCTAGAATCCTGTAGTTCATGGTCGATTTTCTTTTAAATGGAATACTTTTCAACTTTTTTTAATAAATAACCATGAATTGGAGGACCTGAAATCAATTCTGCAACTATGCCGGTCTAGATCAGCTCACAAAATTGAAACGGAAATGACGGTTCCTACCAAAAAATAAAAGTTTTTCAATATAATTTTTGCCCCAGTACAGCCCAGACGAATTGATTAACTGGGAAGGAACTTCATAATTTAATTTTTTTTGTATGTTGGATATACCAGTTATGTTTGGCCGGAGTCGGTCAAAGGACTGACTCAGACGGACTGATTGATTGGGATAAAACTTTGTACTATAGATTTTTTCATAAATTGGACGGTTCTAGTAATTTTTGGTAGAAAACGGTCACTGAAAGAGGGTGTCCCACAAGATCCCCTTGCCTTTTGTTAACACTTCGAAAAGAATATCATTTACAATAAAAACTATTAAGAACTAAACGATTCAAAACCGATTCTGCAACAATACCTGCCCAGGTGAGTCCTCCAAAATTCAAGCAGAAATAACGATTCCCAACAAAAAAAACTGAGTTTGAATAAAAACTTGGGCCAGACTTCTAATCAGAAAAACACTCTACCGGAACCTCGCGCCCAGACAGGCGAAAAAATCCAAGTGGACAGACGAGACGTACTCTGTATTACCACAAAAAAAAAAAAAATTTTGGGATAAGTTTTGAGTGAAAGTTTAAAATTTAATTCTTTAAAATAAAACACACACACAGGTGGTCGAAGTGATTTTTTTTTATACGAGAGAGAATATAATTTAGTGAAAGCCAAAAACTCTTAAACATTTGAAATTGATTAGCTCAGCCCTTGCGGAACACACAGAGGTGATCGAGATGGTTCTAAACTAATATTTGACTTAAGAAACCAATCTTTTTAACCACAAATTTGAAATTATATTCAACACAGCACCCACAGCGGCGTCTACGATTGGTTTACCATACTGTTTGAATCACATTTTATATATTAAGAATTTGTTATTTATTAAAAATAGTTTGATATAAGTTCGTTATTGCGCGTACTGTATATTATTAAATAAAAAGGCATTATAAATTAAAACTTGTGTGGAATAAGTGAGAAATACAAAAATGTAAATTAAATTTAAATAAAAAATAATATTGTTATTTTCAAACAATAGTTTGTACATATATGTTTATTGTAAAATAAAAAGAACTGATATAAGAAACCAAAATATTAGTCCCATATATCGATTACTTATATTTGTGTTGCAAACGCAACCACAAAAATAAAATAACCACAATCAAAATAAATAAACTCCAACGCATTAACACATACATCAATTTTTAATTCAGAACCACTTTGATTCGAAGTGATCCGAACAAATGTCATAATTATTTCGCTCATTTGGTGCAACAACGACACAACTCAAAATTCACTCATTTCTAAGTTATTCGAATCAAACGATTCCCAATAATTCATATTTTGATTATTTTGTATCAAAACATGCTCTTATATATATATATATATATATATATATATATATATATATATATATATATATATATATATATATATATATATATATATATATATATATATATTTCTAGCAAGTTAGGTAAAATTCCAAATAAAAAATCACTCAATTCACGAAAGGAATTAACATTTTAAGATATTATTGGCAACTATCCTAAAAAAATTTGCAAAATATTAAAGAATTATAAAAATTAAGATCTTATTGAAGATGTATGAATAGAAAAAAAAAATATTTTTCTAGTCACAATGTATTAGGGTAAGACTGCTTCCCTACATCAAGTTCTAATTTAGAAACACTTTGATTGTCCCTGTGCGAGTCTCTTGAGTTAAATAATTTTAAATGTTTAGGAACTTTGAATTTCACTCAATGATATTCCCTTTCGAAAATCGAAAATCTCATTTCCTGCAAGAGTGACATAATCCAACATTTTAAGTTTTTCAGTAGAGCGATTTGAAAATATCACTCAAAATTGAGTGTAAAAACGGCGTTTTTTAAAAGTTAATAAAAATACATTCTGATTTGTAAAGTATTTTTTTTTCTATTCCTACATCCTCAATCAGATCTTAATTTGTATAATTCTTTAATGTTTTGCAAATTTTCTTAGTATATTGGAAACCATATTTTAAAATGTTAATTTCTTTCGCGAATTGAGTGATTTTTTACATTTCTTACAAAAGATGTATGTTTTGATATAAAATAATAAAAATATGAATTGATGGGAATCGTTTGTTTCGAATAACTTAGACGTGAGTGCATTTTGAGTTGTGTCACTGTTGCAGCAACTGAACGAAATACTAATTCATTACCACTTCTATCATTCCTGTGCGATCCGTTAGGTCGAACTATAAATGTTTAATTGTTTAAGAATTTTGTACTACACTCAACGACATTCTCTCTCGAATAGCTAAAGTTTTAGAAGTTTCTGTGCATATGACTGAGTAAAATTAGATTATTCCATCAAGTGCGAATTTAAAACACTCAATTTTTTCTATGCGATCCGCAGAGTCCATGTTAAATAATTTCAAATATATAGCAGAATTTTGAATTTCACTAAATGATATTCTCTCTAGAATAACAAAAATCACAGAAATTACCGAGCATGTAGTTAAGTAGGAGTGGTTTCTCACATTAAGTGCTTCAGAACTAAATAGATCAGCCATGTACGATTTGTAGAGTTTTCTGTTTTAAGAATTTTCTAATCGTAATTTTCACTCAAAACTCAAAATTTTCAAATATTATAAAAATTCAGTTTTTGAGTATTTTCTACAATTTTAAGTACTTATGGACCCACAGTGTATATCAGTATCATCTACCAAAAACAATTATCACACCGGATTAATATTTCAAAAAATTAAATATGCAGCAAAACACCAAATCACTACACTAACTAACTACAAATATCACAACTAAATAATCTCTCACTGGTGGGAATACCAACTCCCACAATATTGGGGGACAACGAATAATAATGAATTATGGGGTTTAATAGAATTCTGTAATTGTGTGGTTGCCAAAATATTTTTTTTCTGCTTTGTGCATCGCACCCACTGAATTCACTGTCGACTGTCCGTTGAAAGATAATTGCTGGCAGATTATGTTTTTGAAACATAAACATAGAAATTATTAATTAAACAAATGAACTCAACTATATATACATATATAACGGAAGATTTTTTAAGAGCTTGAGAACTTTTTTTTAAAAAAAAACGTATAAAATTTGCAAAATCTCATCGGTTCTTTATTTGAAACGTTAGATTGGTCCATGACATTTACTTTTTGAAGATAATTTCATTTAAATGTTGACCGCGGCTGCGTCTTAGGTGGTCCATTCAGAAAGTCCAATTTTGGGCAACTTTTTCGAGCATTTCGGCCGGAATAGCCCGAATTTCTTCGGAAATGTTGTCTTCCAAAACTGGAATAGTTGCTGGCTTATTTCTGTAGACTTTAGACTTGACGTAGCCCCACAAAAAATAGTCTAAAGGCGTCAAATCGCATGATCTTGGTGGCCAACTTACCGGGCCATTTCTTGAGATGAATTGTTCTCCGAAGTTTTCCCTCAAAATGGCCATAGAATCGCGAGCTGTGTGGCATGTAGCGCCATCTTGTTGAAACCACATGTCAACTAAGTTCAGTTCTTCCATTTTTGGCAACAAAAAGTTTGTTAGCATCGAACGATAGCGATCGCCATTCACCGTAACGTTGCGTCCAACAGCATCTTTGAAAAAATACGGTCCAATGATTCCACCAGCGTACAAACCACACCAAACAGTGCATTTTTCGGGATGCATGGGCAGTTCTTGAACGGCTTCTGGTTGCTCTTCACTCCAAATGCGGCAATTTTGCTTATTTACGTAGCCATTCAACCAGAAATGAGCCTCATCGCTGAACAAAATTTGTCGATAAAAAAGCGGATTTTCTGCCAACTTTTCTAGGGCCCATTCACTGAAAATTCGACGTTGTGGCAGATCGAACGGCTTCAGTTCTTGCAGGAGCTGTATTTTATACGGTTTTACACCAAGATCTTTGCGTAAAATCTTCCATGTCGTCGAATAACACAAACCCAATTGCTGCGAACGGCGACGAATCGACATTTCACGGTCTTCAGCAACACTCTCAGAAACAGACGCAATATTCTCTTCTGTACGCACTGTACGCATTCGTGTGGTTGGTTTAATGTCCAATAAAGTAAACTGAGTGCGAAACTTGGTCACAATCGCATTAATTGTTTGCTCACTTGGTCGATTATGTAGACCATAAATCGGACGTAAATCGCGAAACACTTTTCGAACCGAACACTGATTTTTGTAATATAATTCAATTATTTGCAAGCGTTGCTCGTTAGTAAGTCTATTCATTATGAAATGTCAAAGCATACTGAGCATCTTTCTCTTTGACACCTTGTCTGAAATCCCGCGTGATCTGTCAAATACTAATGCATGAAAATCCTAACCACAAAAAAATCACCCTTTATATATATTCGATCATGCTTTTTTAATGCAATTTTCGATGTTTCGCCAAAAACCAGCTGAACTTAATTCTGCTCCATATATCATCCAAATTCACATACGATTGCATCCAGCACATATAGGTAGTTTTATTATATGTTGGTGTGATGATGTATTGATGTTGGCATAATGATGAATCAATTTGGTATTTTGTAGAATGTTGAATCAGTCAAAAAAATAAAAATTATGTACAAATATGCAGGTACATAAATTAGTGGTGACAGATTTTATTTTTATTTTGTGGATGGCAGAAATTAAATATGGTGACGAAATATACATAAACAGTTGTGTTGCAAAACACACGCTTGCAGGCGTTTAATTTTTTTGTACGCGGATGGATATACGTAAAATATTGTTTTGGAAGTGTGTTTGTACCACATATGTATAGTTAAAATGCCGCATATATCGATGGTATATACACATAACCAATATATCCGTCCCTAAAAAATTGTACAACAAAAAAAACAAAACGTTAAATTAATGGCAAAAATTTTAACCTGCGGGTGTTATGGCACAAAATGGTAAACAGCTAAACAAAAACAAATTTTGTTTTTATGGAATTCAATTTACCGAACATAACGCAAATACAACAATATTCAAGTGTCTGATCTCTTGTATGCTGCGTTGAGTATATCAGAAAATCAGAAGATGTGAAATTTTGTTGTTTTCGGTACGAAATTGAATCTTTTATGATGTGTGTACAAAGATATACAACACATCGTAAAACAGGCAGAAAATATATCTAGATACACGTATATAAGAAGTTCTAAACAAAATGGATTTTTGATATTTTTGTTGTTGGTGCGTAGGGGGAGAGATGTGCGCGCGCGATGATGTTACTGTTGGGTGGTGTCGTTTACATTGAAAAATTGGAAATCCCCCAAAAAAGAAATATTTATAAGTGAGTGGTTATAATGTGAATTTTTGTTAAATTTTAAATGATCATCTGTATATACATAATACGAACATGTTATAAGAGTTTATGACAGCCGTCTGTTGCTTTAAAAATTCATTTCATATAATTGTGGATTATGTAGACCAAGAAAATTAACTTTACATTTTATTTGATGCCTTGTCTCGAACTTTTCTTAGAATCAAATATGACTACGTTTATTAGGAGTGGGAGATTATTGTCTCATTCAACGAAAAAAAAAATTTGATTAATCAAAGTTAGGCTAGACGAAGAGCTACATTATGTATTTGACTTTATTATGATTTCAGTTAATTTTTAATAAATTAGTTTTTCAAAACTGAATTAATTTGAATTACAGGAACTATTTAAGTCGTTTTTATATTAGGTTTGTATTTGCCTTCTCTGGTATTCATAATATATCTATGATGCACCATCACTTTCAAGAATCACAAACGCATTGCGGTATGTTAAATCAAAGAGAACATAATATCTAATGTTTGTTATAAGGAGTAACGAACCAAAGGAAACATTTTCATCAACAAATGCGTGGGTTATGCAATTTAAATGGGTTAAACAATACACTCATATATTTATTTACCGTAATTGTTATCGTTTTCTATCAATATTCACGAATGTGTATTGTATAACCCATTTAAATTACACAACCCACGAATTTTTGATGAAATTTTTCTTTTGTTTCGTTACTCTTTATAACATTACTTAATCTATGGTTAAATAAAATTTAGCCAAATTTTGATTGAATTATTAGCAAATTTGGTTTAAATGATAAAATTTAGGCATGCACATGAAAAACAAGTGATAGTGATTAAATTCTGATTATAGAGGGTGTTTTTTAATAAATGCCTGGCTTTTATCTCTGAAATGGTGCAAAATAGGAGAAAGTTACACCCTAATATAGTTGACTCCAGTCGAAAAATGTCGATAATGCAAATTCAAACTAATCAAACAAAAATGAAATGCAGAAATATTAAAAATTTTTATTTTGTTCTGAACCAACTGAAAAATTTAAAATAAGAAAATTTCATTCGAAATAATTAAAACTAATATACCAAACCAAATTTCTCTAAGTGCTGTATTAGATGTTTGGAGAATATTTTAAATAATGTGACATCTAAAAATTATCATTTAAAGACGTCAGATCAATTTTCATGTGGAGAGTACAAGAAAACTCGATTGAATATATCGCACTCACAACATTTGGAAATTTCTTCAAATTGGCCGTATCTGCATTATCGACACCATTCGGCTGTCATTTAATTTTTATATACAATCTGCATTATCGTTGTTTATTGGCTGGGTTTTTCTGTGCATTTTTAACCATTTATTTATTTATATATTTTATTCAACCAAATTTTTGCGAACCTCTCACATGAAAATTTATCTGAAATTTTATTCAGCCGTGAGCATCAATAAGACCTTTCATTTGAAGTTATTTCCAGCCATGACCCTTTAAACAACCAATTTTTGAAAAAAATCAAATTTCGTGTGTGCGATATATTCAATCGAGTTTTCCCGGACTCCCAACATGAAAATCGACCTCAAATTTTCAAGTTTTATGTGTGCGACATTTAATAAAAAAGCTTAATTTTGAATAATATATGTTGATGAAAAAAACGTTTTTGATTAAGAAATAAATTACTATTTTAGACAAGAATACAAACTACTAATTCTCAAATCTATAATTTTTATTGGAAATTCATTGGCAACAATTCAAAATAAAGAAGCAAATTGCAATATTTGTGAAAAATGTGGTATGCAAAGGAGGAACAACATCGATTTTGTTAAGTCATTTAAAGAGCCAGCATAATCTCAACCAAAAGTTGATTGAGAACTAAGGGACTGCCGATGTAGGGCGAAAAGACGGATCTTCATAAAATTAGTCTTCAGTCTAATATGTTGCAGTTCGTATTAAAATCTGAATATACGTTTAGCCAGATTACAATGGCTGCTGCTCCGCAAACATTCACTAAATTAAAAGGTTGCACCATCGGCCATCTATTCGATTTACGCTTTACGGAAAATGAACGGGCAAGTTGATCCAGATTATCAACCCCCGCAATTGGTACAATTGTAGTACAATATAATCGATGGCTTATTTTGTGGTTTTCAACTAATTCGTCATCATGATGTATAGCTGAAATTAACAAAACTGTCCGGCTTTTTTCGGGACATTTAGCTAACCTACGTCATATTTTTTTGAAACGCAGACATACTGGTTTCTACTACTCTCCGTTTGTGTAAAAGAAACTCTTTTGGAGTGCACGCTTTATTTTTACAAGGCTATACTCATGTAGGAAAATTTTGAAAAAAATAAAAAAATGATTTTTGAATACCAAAAACTTTTTTTGGGGAATACAATATAGGTTCAGATTATAATATAAAATATTTTGTGAGTATCGTCAATTTTAACTTACTAAATAAAATGAAAATGTTATACAAGCACTGCGGTAAACAATGTGTATTTTCCGAGGTTGCAAGATTGCATTTTCATTTCTTGTACGCAATTGTGTTTATTTAGTTAAAATTGAACGACCTTACTAACATTGCGGAAAACAAATAAATGAATCGACTTTTCCGGTATATTACATAACTACACTGCGAGTCGCGTAGTATTGTTTAAACTTCAAAAAATTCGTAAACATTTTGATTGTAATTTGATGTAAACGTATTGCTTTAAGAACAGGTTATTGAAGTAGCTACCAACCTAGCGAGTGAAATCGGTAATAGATCAGTGGAGAGAAAATCATTTACGAGTATTACGACCCAAAAACGCCGAAATTTATAAAAAGTTCAATATAAGAGAAGAGAAAAAGATGACCTTGTGCACAGTTATTCTGCTTCTGTATATTTTTTCCCAGTTGGTCCGGGCGTTTGCAGCACTAGCGCACACTTTTCTCTTTAATCACGCTCACTATACAATAGTTACTAATTCTCTCATTCAGTTGACGTTTATATAATATTTCTTCGCTATAAGCCTGGCCTCGCCTGAATGTATGCTATTATAATACATCGTTTCGTAGCTTTTATGATATTTGCTCCTAAAATTTTATTGTTTGTTGCTCCGCCTTTTTGGCACCCCATCTAAAGGTTTTGACAAGAAAGATGGTTGAATTCGTTTGGTCATCGTTTGGTGAGGATTAGTCACTAGTTTTTATCGTTTGGTCACTTACGATTAAACGGTAAATAAATAAAGGAAAATTAAAAAAAAAATTCCCGGTCATTGCAAGAAAGTTATATGAAAGTCGAGTTATGTCGAATTGGTCGCCACATTTTGGGCGTTCGGTCACGATCAGTTTTAATTCCGAAAAAAACAAAATCAAAATTTGTATTAATTCAATAAAATCAGTTTCGTCGCTTATTTGGAAATTTTATATTACAATATTAATAAAAAATCTCATTGGAATATACCATTTAGATAAAAAAATCGTTTCTCATAAAATTGTATCTGAAGTGCGGAAGACATAAGATATAATCAATTCAATTTTTCGATTCTTCATAACTCGTTGGAGATTCGGCAATAATTGAATTCGTTTGGTCGTCCCTACCAACCGATTTATTGTGAAAGTTCTTAAAAATTCATCTTTCCGCACAATTCGAAGTATTCGAGTCTGGAAACTTGTCCGAAGCTAATAATTTTATAAATTCAGCGATCAACAGTGCGGAAATGATGAGTTACGAATTTGCGCAATAAATCATTATGTTGCGATGACCAAACGAAATCAACTAGTGAGTAGTGACTAATTTTCAACGAGTTATGAGGAATTGAAAAATTAAATTGATTATATCTTATAACTTTCAGTTTAGATACAATTCTTTGAAAAAAGAACCTCTGCGAAGATAGCCCAAATTTCTATCCCTTAAAACTTAGATAATTGCATAGGGCAATATTATACAACTTTAGTTATACCAGAGAGAACCTAAAAGAGATATTTCATCCTATGTAAACATAAAAATTTAAACTAAGAATTCATTTTCTGTAAATAGCCTCATACAATCAAAAATATTTTGTTTTTTGCGTATACGTATACGCAGTTTAATGAAAAATCACAGACACAACGATGACATTGGAATTATTAGAAATATATTTTATTTTCATTTTTTAGTTCAAATGAAAAATCTAATTTGGTTGTCTGTGGTTAATACTATCAAAAAAAAATTTGGTTTAAATTCTAGCGTTTTAGTTCAATTTATTACCAAAAAGGAAACATAATTAAAATGAATTGTTTAATAATATCCACAAAATAAACCATTGCTACCAAACCGATACAATCATTCTTTTAATGATTTTGGTTACTCTCAGCCCAAAAAGTAGCCACATTTTTACACTCAGCCCCATCTGACGACTGAATATATTATCATCAGATAATCTTTCTTTATTTTTGAGAGCTCTCATAATGAAAAATTTAATTTCTGATCTGCCCCTTTTGATCACTGTGAAGAAATTCGAAAACTTTTAGTCATTATACTTAGTTGACCATAACTTCAACAATTCGAGTTCGTTAGATAAATTGCTTGGAGCAGACATTTTTATGAAACTACTGCGTCCGGAAAAATATCAACTTGATGAGGATCATTTTGCTCCAACCACATGTTTCGGCTACGCCATCTCTGGTAAAGCAACTCTAGAAAATGATCAAAATTCCGTTTCAATTTATGACTCTGTTAGTATATGCCACGTCGACCTTCATGACACAATTCGGAGGTTCTGGGATGTAGAAGAGAAAGTATCTGGTGCCCAGCTCTCCCATATAAGCTTTGATGATTTGGAACCCTAACGCGCTAGCTATAGTAATCTAACTAATTTCTCCGACATTTCAAAACTATTCGAAAAGTCGTCATTATTTTATTTTGTAATTCGAAGGTTTGCTCAGTGTCAAACGCGCCACGATGTTTGCCTTGTAATGGTTTCACTATATGTATGTTTTCCAGAAGATATTAAAAGAATCACCACTGGGTCCGATTTGAAACGCGGAAGTAAGCTATGATCATTAAACCCATTTATCGGCGACCAGGGAACATTTAGGTTTGGTGGATTGATCGGTTTGACTATTTCCTGTTTATATGACACTAAACATCCTGTTATCGACTCTCACCATCCATTCATGCTGATCCGACAAAATTTGCATACACAGAAGCAGAGCCTTCATCCTACGCAACAACAGCTACTTGGCATCATTCGACAAAATCATTGGATAATTGGAACAAGAAATGAAGTAAACAAGTTCCTCGATCCTGCGTAATCTGGACGCGCTATCGGAGAACACCTTCAAGAGCATTTTCCACAATAGGCGTCGACTTTGTGGGACCTGTTAAAGTTAATACTAAAAACGTACGAAGTGCAAATATTTATAAGGACTATGTAGCTGTATCATCACCTCGAGTTGGTGTTAAATCAATGAAGAGACACCTGATTCGTACAAACGGAGACTTTGGAAAAATTCTGAAAAAATCTCAAAGATTACTTTGAATCACCAGACTAAAGCTGATAGTTCGATAATAGATCATGTAAAATTTCTTACAAACATAATTTAAAAGCATTTTGTTTTCATATTATCATGAAAATGCCACATTTTTACTCTCAGCCTCAGCCCCGAAAAATATTTATGTCATGATTGTTTTAGCTGTCATGATAGTAAATATTTCCTGGGCTGAGAGTAGAAATGTGATATTTTTCGGGGCTGATAGTCAAAAATGTCATGAGATGTGGAGATTTTTTGGGATGAGAGTAGAAAATGTCATGATGTGAAGATAGGAATTCGGGTTATCTTCACATATCTGAAAAAAGAAATATTTTTATCTAAATGGTATATTCCAATAAGTTTTTTTATTAATTTTGTAAAATAAAACTCCCAAATAAGCGACACACCTGATTTTATTGAATTAATACAATTTTGATTATGTTTTTCACAATAAAAACTGACCTATTGGTGACCAAACACCAAAATGTGTAGTACCCAATCTTGACCAAATGAATTCAATCATCACTTAGTCAAAACCTTTAGATGGGATTCTAAAAAGACGGAGCCGTTATTGTTTATTGCTTTATTTTATGTGACAATAAACTGCAGTTCATCAGTCCACTCCAATATTTAGATCACATCAGCAACAACCAACTATTACGGCCGTCAATATCTGACCAACAGACGAGGCTTTAAGATGGTAATGGAATTTCCGAAATTTTAAACCAAATAGAAAGATGAGGAAAGGATAGACTAGTGATCAAAATCTACCTTTACCTTAATTCCATGCAAACGCCACACAAAATAAACATTAAGTGCTATAAAACATTAGAAACGTGGTGGGCAACAATCTCATACAGATAAAATCTGAACGATCCTAAGTAAATTCCAGCCTTAAGCCAACAATTAGTCTCCCTAAATTTCCGCATATATTCCACATCGAAGCAATACAATAAAGCTTACTTAACTCAAATATCGCAAGCAATTATCACATTTCCATCAATCGACTAAGTCGACTAGACTCGATGCCACTCGACGCACAACACCACTGTATCAAAAATCAACAAACACGAAATAAGATTAAACAAATAAAAAGCGCTTGTAATCGGAAGTAATCATGTCACAGTAAAAAAATGTAAAAATTTGAGCTTGCCTGCTCCACCCCCTTATAACATCCCCTGGTTAACAAATAAAAAGCATGGTAGAAAAAAGCACACGGCAAAGGCAAAAAATTTAAATTTGTATATTTTTTGTGTTTGTACAGCATTGTTTTGCGCCGCCAGAAGCGTCATATCAAATCATATATTTAATGTATAATATACACGATTAATCTCAACCCGCGCCATACCGCGCGCGCTATAAACATATCTAAACGAGACTCGAACTCCTAAAAAAAAAAATATTTATATCGTGTGTACGTCCCACACTTAAAAAACTGTGCCATTATCCGAATTTATACAAACAACAGAGTGAAATGTAAATCTCATCAATCTAAATAGACGACGACGACGGCAACGACGATGGTGATGATGATCATGATTTGGTGATGACGATTATAATGACTAAAATGAAGATGTTATGATGTAACGTGAGATGAGAAACGGTGTGCCCCGTTTTTTGGCGCAGAATGCAAATAAAATAAAAATATTTTATAATGAGAACAGCAACAAAACGGAAACACTGCTCGTATTAAGCGGCATGATTTCTCCATTGGAAGTCGAGCGGTGACAAATGTGTGATAAAAAAAAATGGTAGATGTTTCCGGTTCCATTCCACTCGACCTAAAATCATCATCATCCTTCCCGTATCGCGTATAGCTAACTAGATTTGAGGAAGATTGATTATCACGTTTACGAGTGTTTGAAATTGAAATATTGTTTTCGAGGCAACATGATGACTATCATTTCGTTGATGATGATGATGATGATGACGATGATATCGTTGTATATACATACCAATACTTAATGTAACCTTATTTGTCTTACGCCAAAAAAGCACAAAACGGCATCTTCGTTTATAATATACACGGATATACGTACAGTAGTTCCTCATTTATTATTTATTCAGTAAAATACGAAAAAAGCTTTTAAAATATTCACAACGGTATATTGGAGGTCGTTCATATATATTTAGGCGATATACATACATACATGCACATACAAGGAGCTTTTAATTTTTTCGAATATTTAAAAAGGTTTAGTTCATATACCCGAGCCACATATATATATAGACATTTATTGTTGTTGTTGTACTGTTCGAGGAACAATAAAATTTTATCCTCAACAATGATTGGACGATACCAAACTAAATCGAGGAAGCTTTAATAAAGTTAAAGCTAAAAAAAACAGTAAAATCGTATATGAGCTTTTAATTTTTCAAAAAAAGGGAACGAAATTTTTTATTGTTATTGTAAAGTTGAAAAGCTTGGTGTGGTGTGCATATTGTATGTATGTGTAGGGGTTTTACAGTTAAATTGAGGATATATTAATGGGATAATATTTGCCGATATTTATCGGGTTTTGATGTGTGTGATTGGATTTTTGAATTTTATAATGAAAATATTGATCCTTTTTTGCTTTCTGTTACAAAGTAAATGGAAGTATTGTAAGCATGAAAAATTTCAACATTGAGGCTAACGAGACGTTCGAATGGAAAGTGAAAGCTTTCTCTTTTGTTTTATTTAATTCTTCAGAACCAGAAAATTCTTTTGTCTTTTTAACTTACACATGAAGTGGTTTATTTCTACGTTGCTTACATGCACAGTAATAGAAAGTCGGGTGTTGGCCACAACATATGTGCTACCCTAAACTTTTTAATAATATGTGTGCCATGTGGGTGGGAGTATTGTGATGGTGGGTATTGATTACAGCTTAATATTCGATGCGTAGAAATATGTATAATAATATGTTTTGAAGTGTTTATGGAATTGCTTTGTATTATATATTGGGAAGCTTTACCAATATTTAATTTGTTTTGAAATTATTAAAATTTGGAAAAATATAATCCTCGTGCTATTCTAGAAATTTGAATAAATACAATTACAATACAAATGAAATGAGATATAGTTTATGCCAAATCAATTTCACTATGTAATTATTCGAAGTCTTTTGACTGTCAATTGTATGGGTTTGGGCAAACTTTTAGTTAGGTGGCGATATTCCCAGCGAGTCCCATCTTGATGATGCCATATTATCTATACAAATTTAACCTTGCGTTAAGGTATAAATCAATTGAAAAAAAACACAGAAAACCGTTTGATTAATGGATTGCCAACACATCAAACATCACAATTAGGCTGGTTAATCGCAAATACACAGTCAATCAAACTTCCATTTCATAACGGACCAGAAATTCAAATAAATGACAATTTTTTGGGAGATGGAAGAAACAGCAGAGCCGATGAATCATTATTGGTCTGATCACCTTTGTGCCATATTATGATCAGATAAACACAAGGGACCCAGATTGTTGCTGTTTACCTGTCAAGAACAGTACTAGAATAATAGTTATCATACTCTTCTAAAATCATAGTTCGATGTTAATAACACGATGATATAATAATTTAATACTCACAATTAAATTTGAGCTTCATACTCGTATATCAAAAATTTTGGCTTACCTGAAAATATATATGAAAAAAATTATGTAAGAATCGTTTAAAAATTGATAAAAAATATTATAATTGATTATTATTAACAAATCCTAATTGTCTTAACCTGAACATTTTAAAAAAATTACAGAATACATAACATATACATTCTGAGGTTTAAGAGAAAATGGAGGATAAAGTTGCGTCAAACTTATAGCTCTGCTCGATAAAGAGATTAAACAACCTTAATCAACAAATATAGGTCTAGAATATACCACTCTTTAACCCTAAAGCGAAAAATTTAACGTACCGGACTTTTGGTTAAACTTTCTTTTATAATCAAAAAGCATTAACCCTGCTAAAATTTAAACTAAAACTTTTCAACATAAATTATAGCCGCTACTTCCAGTACAAATTTCGTAAATTATATGATTTTTAAATATTTGCAAAAAAAAAGGAAATAGCGTCTAGGGAAGTTGTGTCACCGGCGATCGATTTTGGCCAAAAATCAATAGATTCCACAATTTGTGTAAAAGCTGAAGTATGAATTTTTACGTAGATAAATCAACCCATCTGTACATGGGTTGAGAAACAGTTATTTGTCAAAAATCGTCATTTCTGCTTCTTATTAAAACTGATTTGGACCTATATTGTTGCTAAATTAAGTTGCTATCTTTTACTTCCTAATACCTTTCTGGTAAATGACATACTTTTCAAAATATTTGCCTAAAGGGCAGAAATGGCTTCTATGCCTGTATTTAAAAATAATCTACGTCGAGTTCATCTTTTGATAGGTATATCTGTCATTTTCTGTCGAATCTAGGCTTGTCTATATCTTATACAGATCCTGCAGGATTGTATATGTCGTTTAACCCTTTCAACATTGTAGGGGCATATCCTCTCAAAGAAGTTCTGATATATACTAAAATTTTAGATGCATACGAAATTTTCAAATATATGTATTTTTAGTATGGATGTTGACTGATTGTTCACATATATGTTATTGATGATGCTGACCGAAAAATAAAAAAAATTAACAACAAAAAATCATTTTGTTATACATACATATAGACATTGTCTATTACGACTAGTTGGCCTTGTAAAGAAATGATTTCAAAAGAAATCTATACTAGGGCCATCTAGGGCCATAGAAAGAGAGAATATACGTGGTGGTCAAAATTATTTGTGCCACGCAAAAATTGTACAATTTATTCTGCAAAAATTAAAATTTGGGGTAAACGGTTAATTAAACAATTATTTTTTTTTTTGTATACGATTTTTTTTATTGTTAATTATTGATATTTCATTTAGTAAAAAAAAAAAAAAATTTAAATGATAACAATTCATTGCTGTGTTTTTTTATTAGCGCCCGATAGCTGTATCCGGAGCAGCCAATTTTCTATGTGAAAACTTATATTAAGCGCGCTACTATTGCATATATATATAATTTTTTATTTTTTTTTTAATTTTTTATCACAATGTAATTAATTATTAAATAACGTTTCATTTGGCATACAATTTATAAAAACAATATCAGGATTTACGCATAAAAAAACGAATTTACTCTGTTGCAAAAGTATTTGTGTTAGCAAAATTTAAAAAAAAAAATCAACAAATGGTGCATTGAAATAACTGTTTCAGAATTTGTTTTTCAAAAATACACGATTTCAAATAGTTTTGCAAGTTTCATTGTGTTGTGAGCATTAAAAATCATGACAATATGCCAAAAACCCGCGAACTGAGTATTGAAACCCGATCTGCAATTGCGGCAGAATATAAATTCGGAATCTCAGCCGAAGAACTGGCGAAAAAGTACAAGTGTCATAAAAATGCCATTTGGTATCAAGTTCGGAAGCAAAATATTTGCGGAACGGTGCGAAATACCGGAGTACGCCAACGACCAAGAATAACTAATGCCAGAGAAAATGCTTACATCACTCGATGCATACATACATACAAAATGCACATTTAAGTCAACGAGGTCTCGCTAAAACTTTAAAGGATAACAAAAAACTCCAAATACACCATTCCTCAATTTCTCGTCGTTTAAAAGAAGCTGGGGTAAAGGCCTATACATGTACCAAAAAGTTTTATATTTCTAAACAAAATAAAATAAAACGGCTGTTGTTTGCAAAGCAGCATATGAAAAAGCCCCCAGAATTTGGGAGAAACGTTTTGTTTACTGACGAATCTTCGGTATCGTTAGACGGATCTTGGGGTCGCAAATTTTATTATTCGGAGCCAGAAAAGGTAAACAAACGTTGTGTTTATGCTACACAACGTCAAGGCGGTGGAGGAAATCTAATGGTTTGGGGTTGTTTAACCAACCTCGGAGTAGGACCACTAGCAATGGTGTCTGAGAAAATGAACCAAATGACCTATTTGGAACTGCTGAATGATGTAGCATTGGTAGCTGGTTCAAAAATAATTGGGCTTGACTTTATTCTTCAGCACGACAATGCCCCTGCCCATAAAGCATTTATTGTGACCACGTTTTTAAATGATTTGGACCAACAACGCATAAATTGGCCACCGCAAAGCCTGGATTTAAATATTATAGAAAATGTTTGGGCTTATGTAAAACGAAATATACCATACAGAGTTGGACGAAGCAAGCAGGAGTGATGGGATGAGATTGTTGAGGTGTGGAGTAAAATACCTCTAGAATTTATTTCCAAATTGTTTGACAGCATACCCAGAAGACTAATTGAGGTCATATTAAATAACGATTGGCAGACTAAAAAGGAAATTTAAATAAAATCAACTAAATAATATAAATTAGTAACGTTTTTTATTAAAACTGTCCCAACACAAATACTTTTGCAACAGTAATTTGTAACACAATTACTTTTACAACAGAGTAAATTCGTTTTTTTATACGTAAATCCTTATAATTTTTTATAAATTGTATTCCAAATGAAACGTAATTTAATAATTAATTACATTGTGATAAAAAATTAAAAAAAAAATTACATGAGTTTTATAATCTAGGAAACATAACTATTGGGGGTACAAATTGAAAATGCGGGATTGATAACAGATGGCGTTACTAACGCTATACGCATCAGGCAGTACTGTGACTATGTTCATGTCAAAGCTACGTCTTATAGCTTTAATTTTCAGTATGTGTCAATTTGTCGCAGTGTCAAATTCATAGTTTTTTTGAGCTCTCAATATGTCGAGTTTCGTGCCAACAAAACAGCATTTGCGGGAAGTTTTAATTTACTTCTTTAATTTGAAGAAAAGTGCTGCTGAAGCACATCGATTAGTCTCCGAGGCTTATTCGAGTCATGTTCCATCGGTTTCAACGTGCGAGAGATGGTTTGTGCGGTTTAGAAGTGGTGATTTTGACGTTGAGGACAAAGAGCGGCCGGGCCAAGTGAAAAAGTTTGAGAATGCTGAATTGGAGGCAATACTCAATGAAGACTCGTGTCAAACTCAACAAGAGCTCGCAGATTCATTGGGAGTGACACAACAAGCCATTTCCCATCGTATAAAAGCCCTCGGAATGATCCAAAAGAAAGGACATTGGGTGCCGTATGAGCTGAAGCCGAGAGACGTCGAGCGCCGTTTTTTTGCATGCGAACTGCTGCTCGAACGGCAAAAACGGAAGAGTTTTTTGCATCGCATTGTCACTGGTGATGAAAAGTGGATCCATTACGATAACCCGAAGCGCAAAAAATCATATGGTTACCCCGGCCATGCATCATCATCGACGGCCAAACCAAATATTCACGGCGCCAAGCTCATGCTCTGTATTTGGTGGGACCAGCTGGGTGTGGTGTATTATGAGCTATTGAAATCGAACGAAACCATCACAGGAGCACTATACCGAACTCAATTGATGCGTTTGAGCCGCGCACTCAAATAAAAACGGCCACAATACGAGCAAAGACACGACAAAGTAATTTTGCAACATGACAACGCTCGGCCACATGTTGCAGCGCCGGTCAAAACATACCTACAAACGCTGAAATGGGAAGTCTTACCCCACCCGCCGTATAGCCCAGATATTGCTCCTTCCGATTACCACCTTTTCCGATCGATGACACATGACCTAGCTGACCAGCGCTTCCATTCTTACGAAGAAGCCCAAAAATGGGTCGATGACTGGATAGCAACTGGATAGCAGCCAAGCCGGCCGAATTTTTTCGCGACGGTATCCGTAAATTGCCAGAAAGATGGGAAAAAGTTGTGGCTAGCGATGGACAATATTTTGAATAATTCATTTGTTACCATTTTTTCAGAATAAACGTTCAAAAATAGAAAAAAATCCCGCATTTTCAATTTGTACCCCCAATAAAATAATATTTTCATGAGCACAAATATTAATGCAACACATAGTATATCAAATAATTTTTAATTTATATACATTTTAATTTTAAAAGTACTTTTACTTCGATGAACGCTATAGAACGCCTATAGAAATTTTTTTGTTAATGTCTTGTTAAATAAAATTTCACGTAAAATGGATAGTGATTATTTATTACCATTAAAATTATCTGAAGAATTAAATTCTATTAATAATGTGTCACAATCACACAACATGAACAAGAACAAGTCACCTAAACGAAAGAGGAACGACGGTTATGGCGCCAACCATGAGAGAGATGGTTCAAATACCACACGTAATTTAGTGCATCCAGATTGGGAAACAATCGACCCCATGCCAGACATCTTCACAATGTTTTCAGCATTTGATTTGCGATTTTTTCAGGGCAAGCTGCAATGTGTTTCACTAGAATGGAGCACACGCATGTATAGTTGTGCTGGGATATGCTACTCGTGCAAAAATAATTTTGGTATGCAGTGCACAATTCGATTGAGTGAACCCTTGTTAAAATTGAGACCGCGGAAAGATTTGATTGAAACTTTTCATACACGAAATGATTCATGCGTATTTGTTTATTCGGGGTATCCGGGAAGGAAACGATGGACATGGGCCAAAGTTTAAACAAATGATGCAGGGAATTAATCAAGCAGCGGGAACTAATTCTAATTCACACATTCTATGATAAAGTAAATAATTACAAAACTCACTGGTGGCGTTGTAATGGTATTTATCAGCATCGTAAACCATTTTATGGATATGTTAAGCGGGTTCATAATCGAGCTCCTGGGCCACACGATACTTGGTGGAGGGCACATTTTGATTCGTGCAGCGGAACTTTTGAAAAAATTAAAGAACCTCAAAATTCATTAAAACAAAAGCTCCACAACGAACTCCCGCTTTATCACAGCTCGAAGTTAAAGCAAATAATGTACGAGACATACGAAAATTTTTCCCGACAAATCAAGTTAGCGCGACTCAAAATGGCCAAACTAGTACAAAAACTAAACATCCTAATTATTCTGATCGACCGGGTGGCAATTTAACCAATGTAGTTCGTATTACAGATTTGCCGAATAGTGAAGCTACCACATTCTACTAAATCATCCCCAGCAATTCAACCTTTTTTTGGGAAAGGTAGAAGTCTTTCTGATACATCTGTCGCTAAACCAGATGATAATGTTAATCACACAGTTCGCGACTTGTGGTCGAAACGATTTGGCGATAAAATTCCGCAAACTAACCAGATGTCGACCACAAGCGACCAAAATTAGTTGAAGAAAATGACGATGATGATTTAATTTTAATCGAGAAAGTATATCAGGTGGTCGATTTGTTGGATAGTGATGATGCACAAGAGAGAACGCGCAGCCTAAGAGACGGTAGAAATCAGACGATTCAAGAAATGCAAGACGATCTACTGTTGGAAATTAAACATAGTACCAATGATTATTGTGAAGATGAAGAAACAGATGATGATGAAATTGATATAATCGACGGTGACTTCGATGACACGATTACAGGAGATACCAACGAATTAATCGATAAAAATGTTTGGATGATTTATTTGGCGAGGATACGCTTTTACGTCGGTACCAAACAACATCAACATCCCGGAACAGTGATGTTATATGCGTAACGGAAAATAATATGATTCAATGCCCCTGTGTCACACTTGAATGATCCGTAATGGATTGGAAAATCATCTCGAGGGTTGCTTGGGCGTTACAGACGAAGTAAGACATGTTAAATATAAAGTACCAAGTAAATTGCCGTTTTATAAAAATAAGAAAATTACGAATCAAATTATGATCGATGATCAAGAGCCGATAAATCAACCGGCTGCCAGTAGATCGAGTAATACAGATATGGAAACGATGTGTCCAGTTTGTAATCAACCACAGCAAGGTGATATCAATGCGCATCTAGATGTTTGCTTAGTTATGTCATTTGATGATTAGTTTTGTATGTACATATTTTATATTTTTACTTGAATTAAATTATTTTTTATTTCCTATTCCTACTACATAAATTAAAAAATTTCGATCAAACAATTGTATATTGCAAACATTTAAATTTAATATATTTTATTTTAAATTATACATATATTAAATTAAATATAAATTATATTTTAAATTAATTATTTTTATTTCTATTTTTTATATTAATATAAAAATTCGTTCGGATTGTTTTGTTTGCTTATAACAAAACAATCCGAACGAATTTTTTTGGTACCGCCTTTTTCTTTACTATATCCTCTCATTGTAAATCACTATGGAAACACCATGATTACTTTTTACAGTTCGATGGACGTTGCGATTATGAGTTTGGGCCAATCAGTGGAGCAAAAGAAGAGTTTGGGTCTTAGTTTTAGTAAAAACTTTCACAGAGAATTTTTCGGTGAAAGAAAAAGATAAATAATTTTCCCTATAAACAATCAATTTCAATTGCATAATTTAATTTAAATTTATTTCACTGTAAAATTTATATGGATTTAAAATACATAATAAAATCGTGAAAATAAGGAAAACTTTAATAAATTGTGTTTACAAATCAAAAATATTTTGTATATTGATAATAAAATTATTAAATTAAAAAACACGATTTCAACTGTTTATTAGTTTTTCCTGAATCGCGTCGAAATCGTTCATTTCGCGCATTGATGAACCCTTTTTAGGCATGGTATACATATTTGTTGTGGTAAGTAATAGACGGACTGGATCGCGGTAATACTATTTATTAGTTCGATCAGGTGAGCATCTTCGTGGAAAAATAGTAGTTGCTCTCCGAAAAATTAATTTGCACGTAGACGACATGGAAACTGATCAATTTCGTCTTGTTCATCCAGAAAATTATCGGCTTGGGTCGTCATCTCGCGACTTTTTAGTTTAGTTTCTTACTAATCCTCATTCTTTGGAAATGCGAAATAATGGATCATACGGTTTTTAAGTTGCGAATTATAGCATGAATGGGCGCAACACCGCTTCGACATTTTCACAACCATAAATCCATTATCCCTATCGTTGTCATCTATATTTATGTTGCTATCACCTGCGGTTGATTGCAGCATTCTGAAATTAAAAAGATCGTTATAGAGCGATTCCTTACTTAGATGTTTCCAGCCGTTTACGTACTTATTCATGTTGCATGGCTTATAACTAATATTGTATTCCGTAAATATTGTGATAATTTTAACGATGCTTTTTGTTATAAAATAAAATTACTCATTTTCAACGGGTGTCCTCATTGAGTAAAAATTCATTTGGTGTATTGTCCCAGTACGGATTATCGTAATCAAATAAAATTTCCGAATTATTCGATTCCAGCGTATTTGGAAAAGCTTGATTCGAACTATTTATATCGCTTAAATTCGATTTTATATCGGCAAATACGGGATCCAAGAAAGGTACCCTATCTAGTTTACCATTTATCGTTCCTTTACATTTTGTTACGGTGGAACTTTGTAGACGTCGCTTTTTTTTGTTTTAGCCTTGGCCTTTGCTTTTGGATCTTACACATCATTACTACGCTCAGCAATTGAACTATCCTTTTCTCTTCCCCTTCATTCTCATTTCCTGTACCGCTGACATTTTTACGAGATAAATCACCAGACATTCAAATCACTTCATTGTGCACGATATCGGCCCGGTAACCATAAATTTTACTCGATGCTTCCAACCAACTACTTGAAAATTGTTGGCATATTTATCATGACGAAATGGTCAATGTAACGATTAAGTTTGAAATGCATTATCTGTGTTGATATTCTTCGTATATATAAAACACAGATTAATTTGAAAGATTGGCCTCGATCGATCTTCAAACATCACGACTTACATTGTTCATGAACTGTTGCAAACAATCTTTCAACTCTTCGTTATCTTCCAGTACCGCTACCGAAACAATTACACTACACGTACTACTGGTCACTGATCTACTTCGTCGTCTTTCATCTTCATCGTCATCCTACAAAAGAAACATAAAACAAATTAGGATATTTAATGAAATTCACGATCAAATCTAGGTCGTTTGTTGAATTCGACGTTTGAATATTAATTACGTTGAGGCTTTCGTTGGAGTAACCATTATAAGTATCACACAGGCACAGCTTTCAAATTATAAACTTATACACTTATTCACTATATTTATTACTGTGTACAACTAAATATTAATAAAATATTTTTGTTAAATTTATCTAATTTATTATTTATTTCGCAATTTGTTTTGGTTTTAAAATTTTTCCGAAATTTTTTTCAAGCAACAAAAGAAGAACTGTCATTCGACTGCATGAAGTTAAGTACAATTTAATTTTTGATTAGTAGCGACACCAGTGAAGAATGGCTGCAGCAGTTTCAGTAGAAAATTTCCCTTCGGCGCCGGATAGTGCTTCAACATTAAAACACAGCACATATGTCTGTGAAGTTAGCCCGTAAACGATCCCGGAAAAATGCGATGGCAACACTAACATACAAATATCACGATATTTTTAAATGTCATCCCGAAAAAATATTTATATCACGATATTTTTGAATGTCATCCCGGAAAAAAATATGTCATGACAGTTTTTTTACTGTATCAATTCCTAAAAATTTATAAACAATTTGTATTGAAAACTGACGACAACCCGGAAAAGATTATGTCACAATAAATTTTCTAACAAAAAAATAAACAATTTTTGAAAACAAAAAACGTGTATAATATCTAAAAAACATGAAATGATACATGAAGTTAATAATATAGGAAAATTAATTACATGAGTAGGACTACCAAAAAATAAACCAAAATATTAATACAAGTGGCAAAAAAATTCTAAAGATAGAGATCCGCTATAATCGTCTGAATTCATAGAAGATGTCCATTACCAGAAACCGGACTATATAGGTTTTGTTAGTTCAGGGATTGGCCTGTTTAAATAATAAGAGGGGAAAAAATTGTATGATTAAGAGATATTTAGCGAAAACTATTTATGACACCCTTGACAGACTAGGGTTTAGCTAAACGCGTTTAGCTAAACTAGTTTAGTTAATCTCCTACAAAACCAATCATATTGACACACTATGAGGCTTAGCAAACCCTGTCTTAATAATAAAATACGGTACCGCTATGTTTGTCCGGAATCGGTATTAAACAAATGTCATTGTCATTGCTCAGTTCTGAACTACTCCGTTATTATACAGAACTATACAGAACAACGATATTACAAGAAAACCATACAACTTTTATGACTGATTTTTTTGGTTATACATACATTTCTATTAAATCAAAATTATTTAATTAAAAAAAATTAAATTTTAATTTTAAATTGGACCAATTTGAAAATAGCTATCGCGAACTCTACTCGATTGTTTTAAAAAAAAACGCAGCTTTTATTTGTCATGGTATTATAATATGCATTCTACGGTAAGTGGAATACACAAATGTGTATGTTGGTCCAATAAGTAGTACAATTTACCAAAGAAATACAGCATATATAGTATTGCTTTAGTAACGTTTTCCAGTTTTTCAGTAACGTAATTTAAAAAAAGACAAAAAAAAATTTCCATAGCATTTTGTATGATATCCTTGACAGACTAGCGATTAGCTAAACGCTTTTAATCATTTTTTCGAGTTTATCTCTTAAGGTATAAACAGAACAAGAGCGACAACGACAAGCGACGTCGCCTGTCAAATTAGAATACACAGAAACCATATGCTGCTCACAGAACCAATGTCGGCGACGACGATGACATTATCGCCGAACTGTATTTAGAATCTATTTCTAATTTTGTCGCCAGCGCTGCAATGTTACCAACTGATTTTTATCTCTTTATGTTGGTAGTTACAAATTTTTGGCTGTCTATTTTTTCTTAACCTAAGTTGTCGCACATAAAAGAACAATATAAATTGTTTTAACTAATTTTATTAATTTTACTAAGTCCATGTTGCTGACAAATAACGCAATTTTCACTTCTGTACGTGATATTTAAGGTTAAGTTATTGTTTTTTATTCTGTTGTGTCGTCGATCGCTGATGCTCTATTGTGTTTACTAAGGCGACATCGCCGGCAAACAAATGTATTTTGTCGATGTATCTTGTCGCTCTATCTTTGGTTCTGTTTATACCTTTAAGGTATAAACAGAACCAGAGATACAGCGACAAGATACAACGCCCGTCAAATTAAAATACACATATACTATGGGATGCTAACACAACCAATGTCACTGGTGACGACGACATTTTCGCCGATTTTTTTTTAGAATCTATTCTAATTTTGTCGCTGGCGCTGCAATACCACCAATATAAGTGTCAGATTATTATGTTGGTAAACATTTTTTACAACTGTTTTTAATAAATTTAAACCAAATCTGAATATTGTACACAATGTTTTATGTGAAAAAATTTAAATAGAGTCGATAAAAAGATAAATGAAATATTTTAGAGTTAATTTATTATTATTTTTCTTGTTTTATCGCTTCAAAGCTGACGCGCTTGTTGTGTTTACCAAAGCGATATCACCGGCAGACAAATGTATTTTGTCGATGTATCTTGTCGCTGTACCTCTTGTTCTGTTTATACCTTAAATGTGTCATCTTCAAACGGGTTTTGTTTTAGGTATAGTAACTAAACGAGTTTAGGGCACTAATCTTTCGAGTTCAATTTTTTTTGCTTCAATTTAAGTTCAACATACACAAATGTGTATGTAAATAATAACAGGTTGTAATGTCTTCCGTATTTTAACGGATCTTAATTAAATGGGAATTATTAAAAAAGAGCATAATAATTTGATAACACATAAAATATATAACATATTATATATGTATTTGTTTTTGATAACATCTTAATTATTTTATTATTATTATAGTTAGTGTTATTTTTACAAAACAAAATTAAATGGTATGCACAAATGTGTATATTGTTCTTCAATTTATACATAATTCTATGTTTGACACATTCGTTTCTCGTAATCAAAATTGGAATACACAATTGTGTATACTGGGCAGCCTAGGTTCTATCCCTTTTCCTGCCTGCCATCACAATTGTGTGGGTAACAAAAACGAATCATGTCAAAAATTGAGTTTTGTATCTATTTTGGACCAACATACACATTTGTGCATACCACTTACCGTGGAGGGCGTATTATAATACCATGACAAATAAAAGCTGCGTTTTTTTTAAACAATCGAGTAGAATTCGCGATAGCTATTTTCAAATTGGTCCAATTTAAAATTAAAATTTAATTTTTTTTAATTAAATAATTTTGATTTAATAGAAATGTATGTCATGTCAAAAATCAGTCATAAAAGTTGTGTCTTTTTCTTGTAATATCGCTGTTCTGTATAGTTCTGTATAATAACGGAGTAGTTCAGAACTGAGCAATGACAATGACATTTGTTTAATACTGATTCCGGACAAACATAGCGGTACCGTATTTTATTATTAAAACAGGGTTTGCTAAGCCTCATAGTGTGTCAATATAATTGGTTTTGTAGTAGATTAACTAAACTAGTTTAGCTAAACGCGTTTAGCTAAACTCTAGTCTGTCAAGGGTATGACAAATAGTTTTCGCGTTTACAGACTATACCTAACATCCAAAACGTATTTTTATTATTTGTATTTGATTTGGCTGTGCATATGTATACGGAACGATCGGATATTTGCATTCGCTTTTGTTTTTACTTTTGAGTAGCTGTCACAATTTGTTGAGGAAACACATTTTTTCTATTTTATTTTGTGATTAAAATAATAATTTACCTAAATTACGAGAAAATTGGAAATCTACGAATTCAGATGACTTATAGCGGATCTCTAAATCATAGATATTTTTACCATTTGTTGTATCACAAGCCAATCCCTGAACTTCAAAACCTATATAGTCTGGTTTCTGGTAATGGACATCTTCTACAAAATTAGATGACTATAGTGCAGCTGTAAATAATAGAATTTTTTTGCCACTTGTTGTATAAACAGGCCAATCCCTGAACCACAAAACCTTTATAGTCCGGTTTCTGGTAATGGACATCTTCTACGAATTCAGATGACTCTAGCGAAGCTCTGTATCACAGAATTATTTTGCCACTTGTTGTATAAACAGGTCAATCCCTGTACTACAGTACTTTGAAGTACACAATAATTTATATTCGTAAGTGTATTTATTAAATATTAATTAATCTGGAATTTTGACAATTTTTAGAAGAAACCAAATTTTTGTGACATTGTTGTTGTTTACAAATTTAATTATTACTTATTATATAAAAAAACCCACTCGTTCATATACAAATTATGTAATTTTTTATTTTGTCATCATGTCAGGTACACCCTATAGCTATATATAGCGCAAGTTAAAATTTGTTAATCGGTTTTAATTTATAATTGCCCCCATTTCGTGTATTATTTTTCATAATAATTTTTCTTACTATCGTTATATTTCTATATCGTGATAGTTATAGTTTCATTATAATTTCTTAAATATATAATGGTGTTGCCATACTTAACTATAATCATTTTACGGGATGATTTTACAGGCTAACTTCACAAAGGTACAATTCATATAAATAAAATCAAAAACCAAATGGACACAATTATTTGTACCTCATCAAAAAGTTGACTAAGAGTAACAAAATTAACCGTAATTTATCAATTTTCTCCGTAAACTCAGTAGGATGTACTGCCATCATTGTTGCAACCACTTTTTGAAGGCGATGAGGCATGGATTGGACCAGGTTTTCTAGAATTTGCTTAGGTATCCCATTTGCGTTTTGTTTCGTCAAACGTTTCATTAGGCGTTCTTCCAATAGTTGTTGTTATTTTTTGTTTAATGTAACCCCATAGGTTCTCTATGGGATTAAGATCTGGGCTTTGTTGTGGCCAGTCTATAGTTTCTTGGTCCAATTCTTTAAGAAATTTAGTTATAAATTTACTTTTATGGATTGGAGCATTATCTTGTTGCAATACGAAGTCTGTTACTATCAATTTACACATAAAAACCATTGCACATTCATTTAGGACCTCCAAATATGTGCTTGAGGTAACTTTTCCCGGCAGCTTTTTGAGATTTCTTACGCAATTATAGCTAAAACACCCCCAAACCATTACTTTGCCTCCTCCAATGTGCCGAGTTGGCATTGTAATGTTCCGAAATTTTCTTTGTTGAGGTATCGAATAAAAATATCTCTTACTGTAGCTTTCATCTAAAAAGAAGCACGATTCGTCGGTCCATAATACCTTACGCCAGAACTCGACAGGTTTCGCTAAATAGGTACGACCAAAGTTTAGCCGATATTTTTTCTGGCGCCTTTTGTACAACAACGCTTTTACTGTATCCAGGGGGTTCCTCTGCACAAGTGTAGCCATTCTTCTGTCTTCCTTAGGCGTTGTCGTTCTTTTGTTTAATTCCTTAAACAATTCTTAGGAACTTTTAGGTTTTTGCTTTTCGAATTTGGAACACCACCGTACTTTGGTGGCAGTTGTACTTTTACGCTAATTTTTTAAGTGAGACACCAGCTTCACAGCCCGCAACGATCGAGGCTCGAATTTCTAAGGATAATTCCTTAATTGTCCCCATTCTTTAAAACAATTCAGTTCTTGTGGAGACGAAAAGTAGGACTAAATGAACACCTGCAACATTTTAAACGTCTAAAACTTTTTATGTGGTAGATACAAATTATTTTGTCCCAAAAAAATAAGACACAAATAATTTTGCCCATTTGTTTTTTGATTTTATTTATATGAATTGTTATAACTGTTAAAGTTAGCCGACATTTTCCAGCCGACTGATAATGCAGATAGTGTCTTGAATACAGCAAAAATCAGTCATAAACTCGAAATTAGGATCGGGTTATATCCTTCGGGTGAAGGGAAAATTTTATTTTATAGGAATTTAAAAATCGATAGGAGCGAGAGTAAAAGAGAGTTTAACTTTCGGCTGAAATAGTCAAGACACAATCTGCATTATCTTTCGGCTGGAAACTATCGGCTAACTTTAACAAGGTAATTGTGATCTTTATATTTTTTAATAAATAAAATATCAATAATTAACAGTAAATATACAAAAAAAAATTGATAGTTAACAGTTTAGCCCAAATTTAACTTTTGCAGAATAAATAGTACAGTTTTTGCGTGCCACAAATAAATTTTGATTGCTACAGAACAAACACATTACATTTTGTGTTTGACTTTGTTTTCTTCTTTTTAGATTTTTCGATCAGCATCATCAATAACATAAAGGGTGTTACAATAACCGGTTCAGATTTGACATATCGGTTTTTTTGGCTCCGGCAACACTAATGTGATTCTTTCTTTGACAGAAACTCAGTATATTATTTTTAGTTGACGAAATGAGTCGCTTAACGCTTCAACAAAAGTAAGAAATATTGGAAATTTACATCCACAGAAAAGACAATTGGTTTGAAATCGCAAGAAAATGTCGTGGCGAGGCGTATTTACATCTCGGTGGGTTCGTAAACAAACAAAATGGTCGCATTTAGGGATTGAAAAATCCACAAAGATATGTGGAAAAGCTAATGCATTCATTGCGTGTTAGTGTTTGGTGCGGCTTGTAGCGCGGCGGCATTATTGCCCGTTCTTCGAAGAGGAAGCTGGCGCGACCGGTACTTTCAACGAAATCAACTACCGCCACATGTTAACATCTTTTTTGTGGCCTAATCTTGAAGATAAAAGTTTGGACGACCTTTGGCTCCAGCAAGATGGTGCGCCATGCCACAAATCGCGCGTTATAATGGCCGCATTATGAGTCTAAATGGTGACTTGAATTGGCCGGCAAGGAGCTATGATTTGACGCTTTTGGATTTTTATTTGTGGGGTGCCGTGAAGAACAAATGTCATACGGGGGCAATCCACAAACAATCGAGCATTTGAAAGCTAATATTGAAGCAACAATTGCCGAAATAGATCCACACACAATTAAAAATGTGCTCAGAAATTGGACCGACCGAATGAAGTACGCCAAGGCCGGCGGCGGCTCCGATTTGAATGATATAATTTTCCATAAATAACCAGGAGGATTGTACTTTCAAACAAAAAAATAAAATTGGAAATTTTCCCATGAATTATAAAAAAAAACCGTGTTGAAAGGGTTAATTTGATATTTTGCACCTATCATCCAATACTTTTGACGCAATACAATCAGCAATAATGTATTTCCAACATGTAGCTTACCAATATGTATATTTCTTCAATGATCGACGTATATACTGGATGATTTTTTGGCAAGATATAGGATGCTGACTATTGTAATTCAATTGGGAATTTCTTAATTTACCACAAATATGCAGGATGCCATCAAGATCGACAACGGGGTCCAGTAAGCTCAATACAGTATCAGTTTCCACACCCAAATTCGTCCGAAGTTTAATAATGGGTGGAACATTTTTTTGGCAAACTAGCTTCGCATAAAGATAACCATTAGGTCCGTGTAACTAGGACTTGAGCGTTGAGAGTACTTTTAGTTCGACTTCTCTTGAAACGTAGTCCAGTGTCTACATAGATCGTGTCTTGGGAGACCGATTTGTTTATATCTCTGTTGTAGTTTCAGGACCTCATGTAGATAACGCAGCCATATGCCGATTCAGAAGCGCCACTAAAACCATGTAGTTGCACTGCTACAGGTTTGCCATATTTCAGTAAACACATAGTTATCTTAATATTTTCTAGTTGATTTAAATTAAAGCAAATATTTTTCCATGAAACTAGTATATGACTAGGCGCCCCTTCGTCCCAGTCAGTTTTGGTTAGCCATAATTTTTGCAACCACACAATTTTGAACCAGTCACTAATAGATCATACAATTAAGCACTTTCCGACAGCATTTTGCGAATTATCCAAGCTACGTCCTCCGGACACCTTGAGGGGTCATAACATTATTTCATATGTAGTTTTGTTTAGAATTTTAAATTTCATTACCATCGAATAAATGATGCCTTTTACTAGTGGCATTGCCATCTGTTCTCGAGCGTTTTTTTGTGAGTGTGTATTGGCCTTTATACGCTGGTTCACGTTTTGCACACTTCTACAGTATCGCGTAAATGTCGAATGGTTTGGTGTCAAACAAAATACTTCACCACCATGGAACGAAAAAAAAAGAACACTCAGAGGGAAGGGAAATAATTGTTATAACCATGGAGTCGTAACAATTTTTGACAGCAAAAGCGTCCATGTTGCTGAATTGTACACATATTTAAAGATATATATTTAATAGATTTGCAGAGCTGTAAAATTTCACATTTATATGTGCTTTGTTGGTTTTCGATAGAAGAGGAAAATAAGGTACAACCCATCTATTATCTATTTCAATACCGTTCTGGCTATTATTGGAGTGGATATCCATCGACGATATAGTGGAAATCTATCAATTCGTAAATTATATTCAGGGATCATTCTTTTTCGTAAATATCTCCACCTCCACCACCAACGACTTTCTATTTATTTAGATATAATATGGTGTGAATTTGAGGCAAGTTGGTTCATAAATAAGAATTTTAGAAAAAGCGACCTACCCATATATAGGGGGGTCTAACACAAACAAAAACAATATGGAGCACCACACGAACATATGGTATGAATATAAGTTGGATAGGTTCAGTGGTTCAACCGTGATGATCAGACGTACATACGCACCAACGTTTGTATATATTAAGATAATTGGGTCATTTTAGTCAAGGTTGTCTCCCAAAGCAGTTGAAGAAATTTTTTAATTAATTACCAAAGGAACTACCTAACCCAGAAAGTCAAACAGGCAACTTGCTTTGTAAGGAACTGTTTATTTTCGTAAACTTTTATAGTATCTGGATGCTGATTAGTAAACACGAAGCTATCGGTTTTATTTGTCCCCTCACTTTATTTTATTTGTTATAGGATTCATGTTGTTCGGCGAGAACAATATTAGTTTGTATTCCATTTAAGAACAAAATGTTGAGCTGTAACCCTAGAGACGTTTGGAATTAAAATTTTATGATCATCCGAATTCAAGTATTTAGTAACCTTAATTTGCACAGCATTTAGGAGAACCAATACCTTAGTACCTGTTCGGATTTACCAACTTTTAGTTAAATAAGATGTAAATATGTATTAATTTTATCAAATCTTTTGTCGGCTAGATTCTACTCTCAATTCCGTCAACGAACATATGTACTTATATTGTTCTACCTGATGTAATAGCATATTATATTTTCTTGCACATATGTGACATCGTTATCTCTAAAGAATTTTAGAAAAACATCAAGGTTAATAATACATATCTTCTGTGCGCTTCTGGCCGTCGTTGAGTACAAAACCTTATGGATTAGCAATAGCTCCTGGCTTTCAGTGGTGGGAAGTTTTGAACTGGATTTAAAATGGGGAATTCGTATATGCTAGATCGTTCATATTGAAATTGATAACTCACTGGTGAGCGGTGGAGATCTTCAGTAATTTAAATTTTATCGGTTTTTAACCGAAAAAGGAATTTATCTATAACCATTGTTATTTATATACGGCAAATGTCCAAAACAAGAACAAAATGGTTTTGTTCTCACAACAAGAATACAAATAAATCAAAACCTTACATGAATTCTTTATCTCCTGGTAATACAAAAACTTCATAATCCTATTTGTTTTCACGCATCCAACAAAACCGAATTATAATGGGACAAAGAAATATTCTGACCTCAATCATTCCCTAACATTAAATAAAAAAAATTAAAAAAATGTAAATGTCATTACTTTATTTTGTGTGTCCTGTCCTGCTGTCACAAAATATTTCCCTCCTCATCCCTAAATAGTTGTTTCCATTCTCGTATATAAGTGGAAATTCCAACAACAATAAAATTATATATTAACATCCTGGGCTCCAATACAAAAATATATAAATTTTACAATTTTTATATTTTTGTATGATATTCAAATTCCTGATTAAGGATATCCTGACGCAAAAATTCAACAAAATTTATGGATAATTTAAGCATTATGTAATGTACAAAAAAGCTCTGAAAAATATTCAAATATATTATAAATTTTCTCTAGATACAATTTTTAGAAATTTAATTTAATTATACACAGCGTTATAAAAATTAATTTCAAATTTTAAAAATGTAACATCGAAAAGGATAACCAACAACAACAAAAAAGTTGTTTGTACCACAAAAACTGTAAATGCATTGAGGCGATTTTAATGTATGATCATATAAAAGTATATTTTTGTGGGTGGCAATTGGGAGGTATACAGAGCTTTTTAATTTGGAAAATATATTTTCCCTAAAAGTTTGTTTAAATCCCAAAAACTAAGACCTGGTATATCGTGATATGGATCAAAAATCCTTTTTTAATTTTATCTGTGCGGTTGGAAATTTAGAAAGAAATTTTTCTCGAAGCTCGCAAAATAAAAACGAAATAATTTAATTTATGCGAATTCGTATGAAATCATTTTTGGACGTATTTTTATAAATAAAATGAATTTTACCTGAACCCGTCGTCTACCTTTTTATCGTATGCCTTTCTTATATTCATGACATTCTAATTTTCCGATCAAGAAAATCCTAAATAATTTTTTCCAAAACAACGACCACTAAATAAAGTAAAAACACGATAAGGGATGTTATACACAGGTATGTGAACGAACGACTATATGGGAAAAACGACAACAGTGTGGAAGCTGCTGCTGCTGCTACTGTTGGTAGGGGTAGCGTGTAGATTTTGGGCGAAATAAAAATGATATTTTCATTCTGTTTTTAGAATACTCCACATATACAATACTCGTTTGAGTGAATTTAAAGGTAGATTGACATATAAAAAAATTACTGCTTTTGTTGAGGTGAAAAAGGATATTATTGAAGTATATAAAATGGATTTTTATTACAAACAAGAATAGAATGAATGAGTCTTGTGTTATACGTTAGTGCAAACGTTTTATGGTGTTCAGTATATATTTTGAAGAGATAATCTTCTAATGTATATACACAAAGCTAATCGTTTTAGTAAAAGTTGTATTTGGCCAAGAGCTGTTTAGGTATAATTATATTGAGGTTTTGCCAATGATAAGGATTATAAATATTAAAACAAACACACATTCGAAGCAATATTCCCATAAATAATTCAAATCGAAAACCACCGTTGGTGTTTTAGATATACTTTTCGTTCCTCCCTCGTATACAAAATGTCATCGAATCCCCTTTTTGTACTTCTACCGTACACAGATATACAACGTATCGTAAAAATTATGTAAAGTATTTTATTTATTTAAAAAACAGTTTTAGGATCCAGAAATGAAAAGGGATTCAATTTCATTTAAAATCACATTTTATCTATTAACCAATCAATATCTTCACCGGATGTTATACCATGTTCAAGTTACCATACACATATAGAGCATACACACCAATAAATGTGGCAACAAATACAACATGTTTCCTATTTTATGTATGTTCAAAGGAAATACGAAAAAATTGTTAGCAAAAATTGTTTTATAAATGAAAATGGTTAAACAAAAACTGGGAAACCACTTCACTTGGAAAATCCATAAATGGGAATATTTTTTATAGAATATGAGTTTTATTTTTGGTACATTTTTTTATCTGGTTAGATATAAAACCTATTTTTTGCTAGAGATAATATCTTTAAGGACAACGACTTCAATTTTATAAATATTGTGATAGGTTGGAGTGACCTGCGTCCGACCACCAACTAATGTTCTTTTACTACTATCATAGCCAGTACAGAAACCGCAAATTTTAAATTCGTTGCTCAAAGAAGAACCCCTGCATTAATTTGACATATTCAAGTCATTGGCCAAAATTACGAGGAAGCTTGAGCTAAACTGATTGCGAGATATAATAAACCAAAAGCAATCATCTGTAATACAATTGTTTATGGAGCAAAGAGCCTGCAGTCATGCGAACCATAATTGGAGCAGATTTATTCCTATAGAGATCAGAAAAATACAATTCAAGGGTGTCACATTCTTCCAAATCTGGTTGGCTTGTGACGGATAACATCGGCCATGAACAGAACACCACACCCCTGGTCTGAACTTTGAAATGCAAGTGGAATCTAAAATAAAATTACGAAATTTTATATAGTATGGAAGTATTACCGAGTACCGCTCGATCCGTTAGGTTGTCTTTCATTAACCCAAGACCTGAGTTAGGGGATTCTTTTATTATTGCTAAATCAAGGATGATGGGAACTGAAAAAAGGTTTGCCAAATCACCAAAATATCAGAAACATTACCAACATTTTATGGCAGAACATACATCGAACTAGGCCATAATGCAACAATTTCCTTGGTCGGAAGTTCCTTGAAGAAATAATAATAAATTCATGTCACACCACGCAATCTATACATGGAAAGTACCACCACCAAAATGCGAGTTGTTTTCGATACTTCGTAGAAAACTACAACATCATTATCATTAAACGAGTGTTTAAATGCCGGGCCGAAGCTTCAACCTGATTTGATAACAATTTAAATGTGATTTCATGAAAATCTTATACGAATTAATGCTGATATAGAAAAAATGTACAGGCAAATCCTGATACATCCTGAAGATCCCAACTATCATCGCTACTGTGCACCCTTTCTAACTATCCGTACTTTGGAGGAAGTGCGGCTAGAACTTGTGAGAATAAATATCCCGAGGCCGCCAATATAATCCGGCAGAATTTTTGATGATTTGTTAACCGGAAGTGATTCTGTTGAAAACGCATTAAATTTATAAGTCAAACCTTCAAAATACTAAATAGTTGTCATTTTAGATGGCGTAAATGAAAATCAAAACACTCAGCTATTTCTGGAGTCTGTAGTGCTGGACTGTGTTGTGCGTCTACGCGTATTTTGGAATTTTTGACGTTATGGCGTTAATAATTGAGTAGACAATTGCTTTTGGCGTCGACAATGTAGACAATTGGCGTAGAATATGTCGGGAATATAGATAATTGGTAGATAATTGTAGAATATTATATTGGTTTATGTTTGTACTTGTTGTTAAGACCAGCTCAACATGTATACGTAATTATATAATATAACAACAGAACATAATAATAATTTTTTCTGATTTGCTGATTCTTGATTTTATATTAAATAATCAACGTAATTGTAATGTATATCACTTATTGCAATGTAGATATGCATTATTTTTTTCTTGTATAAAACAATATGTAATTCTTAGATTAATTATTAATTCGGACCTCACCAGTGGTAATCCGAATTAAACTATTACTTCATTAAATCAAAGCAGAGGCTTGATTTTTCACTTGTATATTATAATAAGGCGTTTATTATATGTTGGCCGTAAAATTGTACTGGGCGCTTTCAGGGCACCTAACAGTTGGGAACATGTTGAGTAAAATCTCGAAAACGCAATGGAAATATTTAGCACTATGAAATTTTCATATTAAATTTGCGATGACATGATAGGGTACTTGAAAGCGCCCAATGACAATGCACTAGCGTTGATCGTTTTAACTGAAACATGTACTTAAGTCCATCTTAAATTGTCGATGAATTCGGAATAAACTGAATTCATGAAATTGTGGCTACACACAAAAAAAAATAAGCGGTGCTAATAGATTTTTTATCCTAATAACTAGTTTATTTTTATCCAATCGGATAATTATTTTAGAATCTAACACCGCATCATCGGATAAATATTTAACTTTATTCGATGGGATAACTATTTTTGTAAATAAAATTTGTTACCTCTTTTGGTGTTAAAGAATTTTAACCGTCTCTGAATATGTTGTTACTCCTTTTGGATAAAATTTAATCCTTTTTTGGTGTTTCTTGTTAAAAAGAATTTCAAGGATTTACGATTTTAAATATTACATTTCAGTCTTCATTTGGATTTTGTGGATATCACTTCAAAATAGCATTACATTTTTGTAAATTTAAAGTAAAAAGTTGTAGTACTGTGTATTCCATTTGTGAATTGTGAAAATATTCATGTGAGATTTTAATTCTTAAGAATTAATTAAAATGGTAAACAAACAAATTAATGAAAAAAATGATAAACACAATGTAATTAATTTTAATTTGGGTTCTTTTAATTTATTTAGAATTTGATGACAATATCAGTGTGCAGCTTGTATTGAAACATCTTTGCGGTACTTGCAGGAACAAAATGTATCAACGTCACCAGATATTCCAGTGGCCAATGTTTGGATAAGTAAGTGTACTAGTAATTCACAATTATAAATTAAAACCTTCGTTTTAATAAAGGTTAGGTTAGGTTAGGTTAGAGTGGCTGCTATCGCACACTTAGGCCAATAATGGCCCATTGTGATACCACAGCATCCAATCTCCCCTTACTCCCGCTGAAACCAATCAGAGCTACTGATGTAGCGTAAAATATCTCGCACCCCAAAGTCCGCGAGTTCAGAAAGGCTGTCCATGTTGTACACACCCAAGTACTTACGTCTTTTGTATGATAGTGCCGGACACGAGCATAGGAAGTGAACTAACGTCTCTTCCTCCTCTTCGTCCATACAACTTCTACAAAAGTCATTCGTCTCTAGACCCAGCCTTCTCGCATGTTCCCCAAAAAGGCAGTGTCCTGTCAGTATCCTTACGACCAATCCTAAATCTATTTTTCCCAGGGATACAAGTGCCTTGGAGCGCCGCAGGTCCAGTTTTGGCCAAACCTGTTTTGCTACCCTGCACGTGAGAGTATTGGTCCACCTCTCATCTGTCAAGGCAATTGCTTTTTTACTGAGCGTCAATTTGAGCGCTGCTATAGGCTTCCCCAGACCTGCCCTTTCCGGTTGCATCTGGGGAGTCGTACCGTAATAAAAAATCTGTAGAGTCGTACCGTAATATTCGTTTTAATAAAACAATAACATATATTTTCAAACTGAAACAACTATGACAGATGTAATTACGCAGCCACATCTTATTGTTCGAGCACATCTGGTTCTTCGAGCGAGGCCCTCCAAAATTCAAATTTTGTTGTTCAGCGTTATTGTCGGTAGTAAGGAAATTCCGCTATCATTAGATTACAAACTTTGATGATTTTACAACGTTGTTCAAGGCATTTTATGTATCCTGTCAATATCCTTTTGTCACGATTCGTTTTATTTATTTATACAGTGCTGACATGTTCTACCATCACATTTTCGATACTTTATCGAAGATTATGTCTCGCTTCTTTAGAATAAAATGTGACACTATTTCACATTTTATATTATTTACCAGGTTGCTAGATTGAAAAATTGTGATATTCTACACCATTTCTATCACGAAATAATTATTTTTCGATACTTGAACGAAATTAGAGAAAGACAATTGTTTGTATTTGTACTAGTAGGTTGTGATAGCAATAGGAAAGAAATAATTCATAAATGAAACAGTTGTCCATTTTAGTTTAGGAAAGCGAAACATAATCTTCGATAAAGTATCGAAAATGTGATGGTAGAACATGTCAGCACAGGAGACATTTCTAAGGACGAATAAAGTTCAGTTCACGGCAAGTTAAATGGAGTTAAAAAATATTTTAAGTTACAAATTTTTTAAGCTACTTTGAATTTAAATTTAATATTTTGATTGATTAATTTAACTTTGAGCTTAATTTTGGGTGTATTAATAAAACCTGTTTAATAAAAACTAAATTGTAAGTACTCAAAGTAAGAAAGAAAGAAATTAGAACCAAATTGTAAACCATATTATTTACTAAATAAAATTATAAAATAAAATTCATTTATTTCAAAAATACCCAATTTGGGTCTGTAAAAATGCCCAAGAGGATATTTGCAAAATATAAGAGAGGTGTTACGAAGTTCATCAATTCGGTGTGATTATATAACTTTGATCGGTGCTGTTATTAGAATAAAATCGGTATTAAAATATATAAGCTCCGAAAAATATAAAAATATATTTTGTATTCGGTGTAAAAGTTTTTTTGTCATTTTTATTATAACATCCGATATAGGATTCAAATTATAAATATCCAATCGGTGGGACACTATGTAACACCGATTTGGTGTTGTGGTAACCTTTTATTTTTTTGTGTGTATTAGCATTAGGTTTCACTACATCATTATTAGTTCAACCTGAGTTACCTGTACGGCTCAAGCACAATCGAATTATACTAGCTCCTTTAGGACTACAAATATATTATGCTATTACTTTGTGCCTAAAACTAGGAAACTTATTACAAAAAGTAAGTTTTGCAATAAATAAATAAAGGTGACATGAACATTTTTATTTGAGCTTGAGCCACCAAGCCAACTAAAAATTGCCAACTAAACTAAATAAATGAGCACTTATGCTATTAGCCACCAGGTTTTATCATTTAGACTCCTGCTGAGGTTGCTTGACTATTTAGTTGTCATTTTCATTTGTTGTTTTTATTATTTTTTATCGTGTAGCATTATTATTATTTATTGTGTGCAGCAAAAATGTGTAAAAGAAAATATTCTAATTCTTAAATTTCGATTCTAATTTATAATCACATTCAAGCATAATGCGATTTCCATATCCATATATGTTTTATTTTTGGTATTTTCTTGATTTTAAATAATAACAAATCGGTGTTATTGAAAAGAATATGACGTATGAAAAGTCATAATTTAGTTTATTTTACAATTTAGTTTACAATCGGAGGCACAGCATATTTAAAAGATACTGATGCCACCTTTGAAATGAATTCTGCTGCGCGCCTTAAATGACTAAACTAACCAATGTCTTGTGCTGTTACCACAGTAACAGCTCCATGTAACGTGAACGTCATAACCCGTTGTATGATATACTATACCATCGAAAATATTGTTACGACTGTGTTGTCGTTAACAAGATAATTTCCTTTTAATGATTACACCCCCATCTTTGGTAAATTTTTTTTGTATGATTTTATTCCCCTCGGTTGGTTTGTGTCCGGTTGGTTTGCGTCCGGGGGGTAAATTTGTCATCTGTACGCGGAAAATGGTGGGATTCTCGTGTTTTTTTTGTCTGTTGTGTTGGCAACTGAACGAGAATGACTGTGTGTTCACGGAATGAGATAAAAAAAAAGCTGGCTTTTTTACCAACTTTTGCTCAAAAAATTTGTCTACGGTTATCACATCGCACATCCTTTAAAAAATGGCATAACACAAAAAACAGTTTTGTGATAAATGCATTTTAAATTGCTATACTTGATTATTTATTTTATAAAGCTAATAATGAATAATCTCAGCATCATCACAGTAGCGTTAGCAAGTAAAAAAAAAAAAAAAAATGCATTTATCTCAAAACGGTTTTTTTGTGTTGACAGTTTTTAAGAGGGTGTGCGATATGTTTTCTGTTGTTTTGTATTTTTCGTTTGCAATTTCTGCTTTGTTTACGATTAGATGGGGCTTTATTTTAATTTAATCGAATAAACGTATGTCTGGGGATTACAAATACACAATATTTGGTTTTATACACACATCACAATTTATAAATTATCAAATAATTTATAGCCCAACAATTTGTAACAAAATAAAATTTTTGGTTCTCATCCTAATTGTTTCACTTAAATACATCTCGCATATTTATTTCATTTATTTTATATAATAACTTTAAATTAAATTATCTAAGGCGATAACCTAACAAATTCATTTGAAAAATGTCAAAAATAAACAAAAACAACAAATATTTGAGCAAAATTATTGCTCATACTTTCAGTTATTTTTGTTACTATGTTGGTACGACTAAGATTATTGCTCAAAAGATGGAAATATTTTAACTAAAGCTGGATTAAATTGGGCGGGGTTTAGTTGAATATGAAAGATTTGATTGGCTGAAGAGTTGGATAAAAAATAATCCCGTTCTGTGAACTCAACATGAAAGAGAGCGAGACCAATGTGCACCGAGTGTGTGCAAAGTAAAACGTTTTGGAAAAAAATGTTTTTCTTATATGCCTCTCTTTTATATCAATGTAAATTGAGACAGAGAAGAGAGATTATTTTCTTCTAGAACGTTTTGCGAGCTGTGTGGCGTAAGAATTTTTTTCTTGTGTCACCATTCAGTTTGTGATTTTTGTTGATAAACATTCGAGTTTAGATTTTTGTCAGTCGATTCGAGTTGTGAATGTTAGAAAGTAAAGTCGAGTTTGGTTCTTTGAACGAAAAAGAGTTTTTTTTGGTAATTTTTTTTTTTTTGCGTTTAAAATCTTGTGTGATAATCAATTATAATTATTATTTTACATCTTATGAGAGATAATAAAAGATTGGCATTGTTATTGAAGTGTGGAATAAAAGCCTGTGTTTTCTTTTTACTGGAGAATGTATAGTGTGCAATATTAATTATGACGTGGCTTATACAAACAGCTCAGACAATTAGTCATTTAACTTCATAAAAAATATTATTACAAATTGTTTATCTAAAAATGGTTATCTAAGCAAAATAATAATTTACGTTTGCATCATATTTTGAATTAGTGTTGAATCGTAAATGCTAATGCAATTATACAGTTTAGTATTTATTTGGTGATAAAAAAAACGAATGTGCTTTTAAGCGCCTTGTTTTAATACCATACAATATTCATTATTAATAAAGCCCATCCAGTTTAATTATCTCGTGTCAAAACGCACCAAGAATAATAAGTAACGGCGAGCCAACGCCCCACACATTTTGGGTGACCAGTTGAGGTCACACGGCGGGGTGCGGATTCGGCGGCCAGTTGAGGCCAGCCGTAGTAGTACATACGGGTTGCCAACCGGCATCGCGTTTCATTCATATTTGGTAACGGGGAAAGGCCCCGAAACGCCTCGGTAGCCAACCGGCTATTGTTTCTATTTTTTTGGTATCGGGGAAAGGCCCCGCAACATTTTGAGGCCCAACCGGGCAAAATGTTCAACGGGATCGGCGAGATATCGCCCAATTTATTTTGGCGGCCAATCGAGGCCAAAATTTTTACCGACCGTACAAGGTCGCAACGGTCCGAGTACAGGGTGGTACTTGTGGCATGACGGCCGCTCAAGGCCGCAACAATTTGTTTTATTTTGTAATTAAGGTACCATTTTTATTTTTATTTTTACTTTTTGATTTTTATTTTTTTTATTTTTTTATATATTATATTAAATTTTATATTTTGTAATCGAGCGCCGCACAGCGGGTGCACGCTCGATGCGTATTGGTCTCGCTTCTTTCTCTCTCGTTCTCTCTTGGGGTGGAGGGGGAAGTTGTTTTCTGCTTTATCAGTTTAATAAAATAAATTATTAAATTTTTCGGGTTTGGTATGATGGGAGCGGAGACTCCCTCTGTGTCGGCGTGTTGATTGCGGTCCCTTGGTGCCCGCATCAATTTCGTAACCAGGGCTAGTCCCCGTTTGAATTCGAATGGATGCGCGCACCAAGGCACCGCTCTCGGTTTATAATTTTGTTGTGTTCGTTCCTCAAGTTCCGGCCGACGAATTTCGGCGGAACATCCGGGTTTTTATTATTATTTGCGGATTATTTATTTATTCAACTTTCTGTATTAATCACGGTGTAAGCCGGGAGCCCTGCATGCCTCAAACCCCACGACCCTTCGCACTTCTCGCTGAGAACGTAGCCGGCAAAAATCACCGTGGAGGCCTCTGCAAGTGCTTAGTGAAAATCTGCAGGTTGGCAGTAGCCAGCCTGTAACAATATGTCACCAAAATTCCTTTAGTTGCGAGTTATAATTTTTATATTCTTTAAAATTAAATTAATCAGTATATCTTTCTTGTGAAAAAATTACATAACACACAATAAATGTTGATAACACCACTAATTTTTTATAAAGTCTCTACTTTCCAACGACGATCCATTTTGTCCTTAATGTACATCGATCAAAATACGACTAAACCTTTTTTGTAAATTAGGTTTTATTTATTTTACTAATATACACCATCCTCAACCACTTAAGATAAAAAATAAAAAAATTATGTGTATAGTATTCAATAGAGAAGATGTTAAGAAAGTAGTGATTTGCGTATGATATATCATACAGTGGGAAGATATGAGTTAACTTGATTCGTGTTGCAGAAGCAGTAAGTTTAAATACTGAATTTATTGAGAGATGACAGTACACACATTTTGAATAGATTATGTAACGAATGGGTCATATTCGACGCTACATACCACAGCTCATAATTCGGGTAGCTATCATTGGCTAAGAAGGGATCTTGACATGTAACGTCGACTGCCTTTTTACAATAAAGATACTAATACTAATTTAAATTGTCTTATTGGAACGCTATACAGTCAACTCTCCTATAACGCGGTATTTTTATAACGCGATTTCTATATAGCGCGCAGTGAAAATTGAAACTGTTCTCCTATAAAGCGACGCGATCTCCTTATAACGCGTTTTTGGCGAGCGAATAAAAAAGTTTGGATGACTCAAGAAATATTTAAGGATTGTTTTTATAATTGATTGAAGTGGAAAGCTTTATGATTGAAGAAAATCTTAGTTTCAAAGCTTCAAAGGAGCACCCAAATGTGAAAATTCTTTATTTTCCTCAGAACTGCACGTCAATAATACAGCCGCTGGACCAAGGAATCATCCGAACTTTCAAATTGTATTACATATGGAAATTTTTTGAAGTCATTTTCAACAGATTAGAAAGTGTCAGTAGCTTGTACAAAAATTAAACAGTGAACACTAAATGCATGTTTGGAGGCCTTGGTTACCTGAAATGGTTCAAAAGAAAAATGATATTTCAGATCCACTAACAGAAATACTAAAGATTGCTTCTACTTTTGGCAACGAAGGATTAGCAGATAAACACGTACAAGATATAGAAGAACTGCTTCATGAACAGAGTTTAAATGAGGTAGATTTAGCAGAATTATTTAATGAGTCACCCTCCATTGCATGTATGAAGAAAGACACTAATAACAAATTCGTTTCAAACTTCAGTTATGATTTAAAAAACATTTAGTTTTGGCTAAAGAATTAGAATACCAATTAACCCAAAATGACCATTCAACCATGCGCAGTGAAAAATTTTAAAGAGAATTAGAATTTCAAAATTGGTTGAAGAGGAAGAACTACAAAATAAAACTACATTTGAAAACGAAGAAGAAAATTTGCAAAGTGAGGAGGATTTTCAGTCAATTTTGGGGATCAATTTTGGAGATTAGGGTGTTTAGGACAGCGAAGTAGGCATCTACTCTCTATAAACCACTTGTAAGGTTTTCCTAAGTTTCTCGGAAAATCCCAGGAACCCAACATCAAAATGACTTATATTTTAACAACCTTCTAGGTCACATTAAACATCAAAACACCTTAATTTTGGCCAAATTGGGGGATTAGGTTGTTTAGGACAGCGAAGATGTTTAAATGTTTAGATTTTAGATGTTTAGATGTTTAGATTTACATATTTTTTTCTGTTTAGAAGAAAATATTGGAAAAATTGATTTTTGCGTTTCAAAAAAACGATAAAATTTGAAAGCTAACCGTAGACAAATTAAACATTTTATTGAAATATTCATGTATTAATCGCTCAATTATACGTCTAAGTTCATACTAAGGAAAGAATTATGTCAATTGGTAATATTTTATGGTCAAAAACTTATTTTTAGTAAAGATCGTTTTTGAAAAGTCGAGACGAGGGTTGGACTATATACACGCCCTTCTCACGTTCTAAATCCGTGTTTGCCATGTTACTTGTAGGTTTAACGTGGTTTGGTTATTGTTATAAATCCTTACCCACTTCCAAACAATAAAAGAATTCTTGGTCGTCTTGCCAGCATGAAGTACCTTTCCAGTGTTGACTTGAGTGATGCTTTTCGGCAACGGCTTCACAATGGGAAAATCCTTTTATTGTGACTGGAAGCTCATCTTGTACAATATAATGCCTTTTGGATTATGGAACGCCAGTCAGATGTTATGTCGCCTGATGGATACAATCGCGGTTTTTTTAGAAGTAATAAATTATCTTGGTCGCGTGCTGGATTAGCATGGTTTATGGATTGATTCCGAAAAATTTTCCGGTGTATTGAATTTTAGAACTCCTCCGACAATAAAGGACGTTCCTAGGCTTTAAGGATTAGCTGGTTGGTACAAGCGGCTTATCGCCGATTTTTCATCGGTAACTAACGGCACCAAATAGCAGATCGGGGCAGTGCTGAGAAATTCGAGCCGTATATCGAGCATACAAAATTCAAAGTTATCACTGTCACTATGATAAAGAAAAAGAGAATCTAGCGCCAGATGCATTGTCGTGACCTGTAAACTTAATTGAAGTTGACCCACGAGTGATGGGGACGTACGTAGTTTATTGCGGCTATTGTTTGAGTGAAGGTAGATTGTTTAAGCAAACAAAATAAAAAACGACGAAGTAAATACAAAGGAATTGAAATCCACCGACAGCACATAAGGGCACACATATACATCAGTATTATTGGCCAAGAATGAGATATATGCGAAATTACTTAAAGGACTGCGAGATACGAATGAATAAACAACTTTCGATCATATTGGAAATCGATATTTCCAAAACTCCAAACTCAACGATAAATGAGTGGTTCTTATCTATGGATTACATTAGCCCGTATCCCAGATCGCAAAAGGGGAATACATTTCTGATTGAAGTATAGAGGATGCGTTCACTTAATTTGTTTTATTAAATACAGTGAGAAAACCCGAGGTCAAATTTATCTGTAACAGAAAAAGATTTCTTCATATTTGGGGTTCAAATGCAGCGTACAGGGACAAGCGAACCCAGTCGAACGTTAGGAAGTTAGCGACGATAAGAAGTTGATGATGACCAGCAAACTCTAGATATAAATATTCCTCAGATTGCCTGTGTACTGAGAACTGCCGTTTTATTTCAGAATTTTAATTGCTTGGTCTTACAGACCGAGGTTAATATACTATTTTGATGCTGGTGGAAAATTTGTTTTTCTTGAGTTATCAATTTTTGAACCAAAGTTCTAATTACCTCAAAGCATGCTATAACAAAATGTATAAACCTTTCTTATTTACTTTTCCATAAATTTTGAGTAACTATCAAATTTAATAAGTTTTGAAGTTTTATGAAATCACACGCTACACCTACTATTGTAAACTTAAAAAAAAAAGTTTAAATTTATTCCAACACAACACATATTTTGTCATCTAGGAGATGTTTCAACTATCTCGTTAACTTATTTTACAACACAATGACGATGATGAGCACAACACCAACAAGCAACAACATCATAATTTGTATTCCAATTATTTAAATTTGGTACAAAAAAAATGTTGTCTGCATAAAATCTAGATGAACACTCGTACATTTTTCATTTCCATTATAAATTATTCCATATCAAAGTTTTTGGCTATAAATTTATATTCCATTTAATTGGAAAATTAGTAAAAACCAAATAAAATTTAAGTCAGTCAAGACAATGTATATAACAAAAACAAAAAACTACCATTCCACCGGGCAGATATACTGGTAAAAAATCCAACAGCAATAAACAGATAAAATTGAATACAATCATGATTAGAACATTTTCGTTTTTGGACAGCAGAACAGAAAACATTTTTTTTTTTGTAAGTCGACTTTTTCTTCATCATCAACATCACTATATTGAGTGAGTGAAATGCTCTTGTTGCGATGCTATGGGAAAATTTTTAATTTAGTTTACCAACAACAAAAAATGCTGGCACAAAAAATGGAAAAACTTTTCTTGTCATCATTTTAATGTTCTTCTTAGACTTTTTCTACTATGAACACGGGACGGACTCGTCTATTTCATTTATGGGATGTTGTTGCTCTATGGCTTATATGCTGCGCTCATTCTTCTCATAGTTAAATGATTTTGTTTCGATATAGTTTAGTATTTTTTGCTGTACATGCTTGGTATTTGTTCAGTCGTACAACTTTTATCCCAAAACCCAAAAGCTCTGTATGTACGTACACTAAACACTCTACAATTTTAAAACTTTGCTATTTATATTGTTTATATATTTTTGGTCAGTTTACTATTTTACGATCGACCCATTTTTAAATGTCCTTTTTTATAAAATGTATGTGTGTGTGTGTGTGTGTTTATGTATTTGTGTAATGGGCTGCTTGCTTTCATTTCTCGGTTTTGTTTCTTGTAACGAAATACTTTTATCCGAATACATACACACACACACACACATTCAATAAAAAAAAATTGGAAAAAATTAATTTTCAATTTTTTCTTCTCATTTAATCCTTTCATTTTCCTTGTTCAAGTGGAAATAGTTTTTCCGACAAAATTGCAAAAAATATAAAAATTCCTGTTGTCTTGTTCTATGTAATTTTGAGTTGTAAAATATTACGGGCGGTTTACGCGGGAATGGGATGATACTAATATCGTATTTATAGTGGTTGGTAAAGTGGGCAATCTTTAACACTTGATGGCTTAAATGCCTGCAATTTTTATGTACAGAGCGACGAGATAATAATATATAGTTTATTTATGATCACAATGATATTTCCATTTAGTATATAAAAAATGGAATTCTCTTACCCCAAACTACTAGAGAGATGATAGAATTGTCTTCGGAGTAAGCACAAAAAAAATGATTTTATAAATCGATTTTCACCAAAAAGAAAATTTATTATTTTATTTTTTTAGATATAAATTGTCAATTTTCTTTTCATCATCACAGCACACAATATCATTATTATCTATATTCGATGTCGTTATCATCACTGTATGATTCTGTGTATTATTCATATATCCGAATATACATTCAATAGATGGATGTGGGGTATACATTCTGAATTGAAAGAAGCATGATGATTAACAATAAAATCTATATCTTGCAAAATGTAGGAGTTTATACAAAATTCATTGATTAATGTTCAGAATTGATAACCTTCACATTGGATGCCATTCAATTATTAACCAAAAACCATACAGCGATGTAGTATTCCAGATACGAACGTACACGGATTCGAATCTCGACAATTTTGTGTGAACGTGCTAATAATAAATCGTTGGTATTTCAACGAGATAACGAGGTGTCTTGATAAATCATCGGTGTTATTTAAGTTCTGATTTTGTGCTTCATTATGATAATGATAATTGAAAATTTTCAGAGGGTGTTTATGAGTCATAGTAGAAATTAGTGAGGAAATACATGATGGAGGCCAATGTTGGTGGTTGTACCATATGTATGGTTTCTTGAAGACGAAGAATTGTGGACTGTATTTGAAACGACTTATGAAAAACGAAGAAATATTGTCGAAGGTACGTTTTTATAAAACACTATAATCAATTTTAGTTTTACAATTTTTCTATAAAACTTTAATTTTATTTATAAAATTTAACTTTACATCGATGTGGTTTTCCGACTTGTCTCAATAGCCAAAAAACGAAGACTACTTAAAAAACGAGTATACACCAAAAATACTGAAAAGTCAAACTAAACAAAATACATTTTTGATTTTACTGTACGTAACTGTTATACACGTTATAATGACATCTATTGTAAAAATTTATAACTCTCCATTTGTTATACAATGACTGCGGGCATAAAGCAAAATATACATAAGAGGACTCATGTAGAGATTCTGAGGTTAATCTATTTTACTATTGGCAACCTGTATAAGCCTAACAAGAACAATGGACTATAAAATAACTATGCCGATATGTTTATAAGATTCGTATATTTGGATTAAATATAGAAAAAAAATAAATTTGTGTATATAAATATATTAAAACTATAAAAAAAGATTAACCTCGGAAAAACCTGCTTATAAAATTTGCACTACTTGATTTCTCTTATATATTTATTGCTCGATGCTGCGGGCCAATATTTGGGTAAATTGTTTATTATGGTAAAATTGGATTTAGAACAGCTTTTCGATCAGTTTGCCACAGAGTTTTTGAAAAATAAATGAATTTACCGAAAAATTTACTTAAAATTGACTTTTACCCGACTATTGGCCCGCAGCCAATGTAAATATAAAAATTACTATTTAATAAACTAATAACAATACTGAATAATTTAAATAGTTTTTAGTTTCAACATACTCCTCACCTTGAAGTATTTATTAAATAGTTCAACAAGAATTATAACTTAAACTAATGTATATATTTTTTTAAAATTATATTTATATACAGACAATTTATATTTCAAATTCAAAATATCTGATAACGACGAATTTTTGAAATAAATGTAAATAAGGATCAGTTGCATATTTCACTTTGATTCCAAACAAGCATAAAAAAACATCCCTTTTGAATTTAATTCTTTGATATTTTGTTAACTAAAAGTGGACATATTCGAGTAATGGCACGCTTAAATTTAGCATTTTGAGTTTGAACGGTTACAATTTTAACATAGTTGTCCTTACCCTTATGTAGCTCGATAATTCTGGCCATTGGCCATTTCAGAGGAGGAACGTTTTCTTCTCGCAGAATGACAAGATCGCCAACGTTTATGGTTGAATTTGGCTGTATCCATTTTTTCTTTTGCTACAATTTAGGCAAATATTCGGACGACCATCTCTTCCAGAATAGCTGAAAATTTGCTTGGACGCGTTGATAAAGTTTTAATCGATTACAATCGAGGTGTGCAATAGTCGTAATCGGTTGCCCGATTAAAAAATGACCTGGTGTAAGGCATTCGAAGTCATTTAGGTTGTCCAACATAAATCCAAACGAAGAGGTGCCTAAAACCCGTTTTAAATGATGTTTTGTGCTTTTTACCGCGGCCTCCAACAAACCTCCGAAATGAGGCGATCGAGGCGGAATTGTATTCCACTGTATACCTTGATCGATAGAGTATTGCAAGACTTCATTCTTATGAAATTCGGAAAGAAATAATTTTCTGAGATCTTGTAGTTCAGCCTTTGCTCCAACAAAATTTGTCGCGTTATCTGAATAGATATTAGAACAAATTCCGCGACGAGCAACAAATCTTCGAAATGCAGCTATAAAAGCGTTTGTTGTAAGATCGGCTACGACTTCCATAGGGAATGCTTTTGACGCAAAACATATAAAAATTGCTATGTAGTTTTTGATCTGTGTTTTAGAGCGAATTTTTGTCGATGTCAGAAATGGTCCACAGAAATCTACTCCTATGTTCAGGTAATTGATGAAGCATTGAGTAACAATTTGTCTACATAGATTTCTACCCGCGATTATCCAGAATGTCTTCGAAGGCTGTACAAAAGGAATTGAGGGCCGGCATGAAGTAGACGTCGATGTTCATTGTGTACTAATATTTTCGTGAAGTTATGCGATCCAGGCAACATAAATTGATACGTGATGTTAGCGTTACGTAATCTTCAGCCAACGCGAATTACGCCATCTTGATCCAAAAATGGACTTAACGATCGCAATTTACTGCCTTGGGAAACTATTTTGTTTTTATGAAGATGACTAATGTCATCGCTGTATTCGGTACTTTGGATGTGTTTGATTATTGCAATGAGTGCATTACGTAATTCCCTAGTCGAAAGTGGACGTATTGCGTTAGTGTTTGCCTGTAACATGAGATCTCTGACTTTCTCATCTGTCGATTTACGAAGAGCGCATTTAGTTTTCAAACACTCTATGAAACGAAGTACATAGCCAAAAGCACGTAGAATACATTTATAGTTAGAACAGTTTTCGAATATTTGCATTGAAGCTTGAGCTGTAGATGCTTGCACTTGAATTTTTATTTTACGCAATCCAGTTTGATCAGACCATGTTTTTAAATTTGGTTGTTCAGGGATAATCATATTTGGAGCATTGATATATGTTGGACCTGTCCACCAGTTTTGACACTTAATGAATTCAGATGGCATTAAACCTCGAGAGGCCATATCCGATGGGTTTACGGACGAGGGTACATGATACCAACTATCTGGTGATAACAAGTCTTGTATTTGCGATATACGGTTTGCAACGTAAATTGTGTATCGCGATGGAACAGATTTGATTCGATGAAGGGTGATTTGAGAGTCAGCCCATAAAAATATAGAACTCAACTTTAAATCAAGAGCAGAAATAATTTTCTGTGTTAATTGAGCATGAAAGCAATAATGCACCGCACAAGTCGAGTCGCGGAATTGTTTGCGTTTTTATAGGAGCCACTCGACTTTTTGAAGAGACAAATCTAACGGAACAATCACCGTTGCTATCAATGGTTCGAATGTAAATGACACATCCATAACCTTTTTCGGATGCATCTCCGAAGCCATGGAGTTCAATTAATCTCTTTAAAGTCATTAATTGTTTTTTAAACTCATTCCAATAATCATGAAGAGTAGTCGGAATTGGGTCATCCCATTGAAACTTTGACGACCATAAAATTTGCATAAACGACTTGGCAATGAAAACAATAGGTGTACATAATCCCAATGGATCGTCGGATAAAATTGATCTCTTGGTGCTAAAAACGGTAATCTTATATTGTTGAAATGTAAAATTAAAAACGTCGTGAATTAAATTCCACTTCATTCCAAGGACGATAATGGATTTAGACTGCGAAGAATCCTGTGCTGATGAAATTTTTGAATTATTAGATTAAATTTTACGTAAATCAAAGCACCCGCGGGATAATAGTTCCACCAAATCACATTTATGCGTCAGTAACTGCTCCAGTCAGGACATCGTCGACATAGAAATCTTCCTTGACAATCTTTGAAGCGATCGGAAATTCATTTTCTGAATCTTTGGCAAGTTGAAAAAGCGCCCGTATTGCAAGGAATGGAGCGCTAGCAGTGCCATAAGTTACTGCTCGAAGTTTATAACATTGTATGGGCTTATCCGCGGAATCTCGCCACCATATTCTTTGAAGATCTTGGTGATCGGGATTTATAAGAATTTGGCGATACATCTTGGCTATATCGCCAGTTATTGCAATTTGATGTTTCCGGAATCTGTTTATAATAGAGAATAAATCGTTTTGAATTGTAGGACCTACCATTATGCAATCATTGAGTGACAGACCTGACAAACTTCTCGATGAAGCATTAAAAACAACTCTAACTTTTGTTGTTGTACTTGATTCTTTAAGAACCGAATGATGTGGTAGATAAAAAGATTTGTTCAACGGAGCGTTAGTTGTCTCCGGATTTGGCACGTCAATCATGTGCTCAAGTTCGACATATTCATGCATAAAGTCATTTGTTACAGACCTTGACGACTATTACGCGTTTAAAATAGGTAGCTTACAGTTGGTTTGGGAGGTTCACATAGCCGTCGTGAAAAAGTAAGGTCTACAAAATTTACACGTATTTTTTTTACCACTTGATTTAAGAGCACTCATATTTTCCCCACATATCCCATATCATCTTCACATTAAAAACAAATCTATTCCATATTAACTTTAATTTATTATTATTAAACAGAAAAATTATAATTACAAACTAATTGAAATTTTATCATTATATATTTATTTATTTTTTTAAGATTTAGTATTTAAGTTTATGTTTGAATCTATGAAAATATATTAACGTTTTGTATATCTAACGGAATTGGGAGCCAAACTAATAACCAGTATATAATATTCAAGATAATATAATATAATAATGAAAATATAAAGAAAAACTCACCACACCAAATTCCGCCTAAGAGTACTCTGAGGTTGTTTGGGGTGCCTAAAAATTGAAATTATATACGTGGCTCCGAATAACCTTTTCAAGAACATTGATTCTATAAGATACACAGTTAATTCTATAACATACAATCGAACTCGTATTTTTGACAACTAATAATTTTAATTTTTCACTAACGACATTTTTTTTCACAAATTTTGATAGTAGTAATATATGTATATATATATTTTTTTTTAATTTTCTTTCAAAAAATATTTTTTTTTTTTATATATATATTTACTGAACGATAATTTTCTTTCGTTCTAAAGAACCACTAACACTATACACACACACACAACACAACATTATATGACGATCGGTATTTAAAGTTGATTCGTAAGTTGTAGATGATTATCTTGATGTGGCTTATGCTGTATAGTGCCCGATAGCACGCCTATTGGAAATCCAGATGATCGGTGCTAACTCAATTACCGGTATGTGCGATAGAATTCTTTATTTTGAGTAGCGGTGTCAAAAAATGTATGTTCTATGTATATGAGGAGATAAGTATGGTGTTAATTCCCCGTTAAATAAAGATTCAACCAAAAAAACTTACCCGCAAGAAAAGAATTTTTATTCCGGGGGTATTACTGTACTACGTACACTTCCTCCAAAATTAGCGGTAACTACCTTAGACCACGGATGCAAAACTTAGCTAACACAATTAAAAAAAATGTTGGTCTTGTAATTAATGGAACCGAATTTAAGAGGAAAAATTCAGAGTGCTTACCAATTCACAAAAAAAAATTGCACATCAAAGAAATTATCAGTTTTTTTGCGGATGGAATTATAATTTAGGTTTACCTTCCCAGCATGTGGTTCACTTTGTTTTAAACACAATTTTAATTTTTGGTAACCAAACATGCTCTTGCGGAACTTCTTATTAAATGAATAGCAAGTTAAGTTTTTTTTTGTTTGTGCAACCAAATACAAATAGATAAACATTTGGCAGTACATAATATACTCGCACATAATCAAATTATGAGTTAGTATTTGCTGTTGGTCACGATCGTACCATGTACTATTAGTATATAATCCAAGTTACACAAGAAAAATGCATAACTCATAATACACACAAATCTATATACCCATATTATGCAGTAAGGTCGGTACCGCACAATCAAGAAATTAATTTCCATTTCGATAGTATTTGGCAATTCAAGTCTACTGACCTATGTATTTTGAATATAACAATGTACTATCGCTCGACAACATAAGCTAATAGAGCTATTACCATCACAAAATCGAATAATGTACATATCGCACCACCAGAGTTAAATGCAGCCGTTACACATTATATTGTACCCGAAGCTCGGGACTATGATTTAAACGATTTTCCATATATTTAAACTGCCTTAACGCACTATATGAAGATTCACCAAGTCGAGAAATGTTGGGCTTGATCGGAAGTGAAACGTTACATCTTCCACTTTCTGTTCGAACGACTGATTTGGAATAAAGATTTTCACAACACTTTTTTTCGATCGAGTTTTCTACATTTTCCGTCTTCCAAAATTTTTCTATTTGATGAGACAGATCTTCGAAAGAACACAACGACGTTTTCCTAGTTGATGACTGATCAATTATTTTTCCGACGACGACGTAATCAAAAGCAGAATTTTGTAACGGTATTTCATTACTAATGTTTATTTCATTAAACTTCTTTATTTCTGAGAAATATTCGGCTTCAATTAACATATCGACTGCGTTAGGCTTAAAAAAACCGGGATCCGCGAGTTCGATGCCCTTTGGTATTTCAGATTTGTCGATGTGTACAGGGTATGATGGCAATAAATCGAAAATTTTAGATTTTACATTACAATTCATAATAGTTTGATAATCAGTTACCCGAGATTCAAGATAAATGTTAAGCTTTTTGGTTATTGTAGAAGTTGTCCCATTTATTCCTGAAATATTTACATGAGTTGGTTCTGGTTTCAATTTCACAATTTGAACCATACGTTGTGTAATAAAATTTGCTTGGGATCCACAATCCAGCATTGCGCGGCATTTAATACGTTCTCTAACAGAATTTCGGACCCAAATGATAGCAGTAGCCAGCAATATCTGGGAATTAAACGAAGATTTTTGTGGAACTGTTAAAGATGAGTACGTTTTCTCATTTGGAACGGAATCATTTGAAGCTTGAATCGCTGAATACGGGTGATTATTTAAGTTCGGCTGTCGGATTTCCGACATGGTATTTGATGAATTTTGTGGTGTATTCCCTGATGAACGATATTGATTTGAAACCCGACCAAAATGAAGTAATAAATGATGTTTTAACGAACAAAATGAACACGGTGGTTTTCGATATTCTAACGTACGATGGTTTGCGATTATACAGTTTGTACACAACCCGTGCTGTTTTACAAAATCGTTACGATCTTGCGGAGTTAATTTGCTTTCTTTAAACTTATAACAATAATTTAACGAATGATTACCTTTGCAGTAAAGGCATGTTAAGTTCTGAGCAACCATGACTTTCGACAACTTATTATTGACGAATGATGATTTGTTTTTATATTGATCGATTACCAATTTGTTGTTTAATGAAGCGGATTGCTTTGCATCCAAAATTTTACAACGATGCTGAAGAATTTTGATGAATTCCTCGAATGTCATAACGGTAGTCAAAGATGACTTATTAATAATTTCGATGTGAGAGGATTCATCCAGCCGATCATTTAAATGATGAAATAAAAAAAGATCCCATTTATCGACCGCTACCTTAAACGATTTAAGTGACTCATAATGCTTAACTGGAGGGATGACGATGAATTTTCGATGGGTTTTCTAATTTCGTACAAACGTTTTACATGCGTTTTCTGAATTGAAATTTCATTGTTGTACTGATCCGACAATTTTTCGAGGCTACTGGATAGTTTTCACTCGAGAGCGACAAGGATTGAATGAATTTAAATGCCTTGCCATCACGAATGCATGAACTTAGGTAATGCAATTTACCTACGTTGCTTAGATTGGCATTAGAATGAACAAGGTCATTAAAAATACTACGGACATCAAGCCAACTCAATTCTGAGCCGTCGAATTTAGGAAGCTCAATTTCCGGTAATTTAAGCGACACCGAAGTACAAACGTTGTCCATCGAATTGTTGCCATTACTTGAAAACTTTGTTTCATTTTGTGACTCGCGAATTTTGTTTAAAATATTGGATTCGAAGTAACCGAAATCATCTTCAAAACTATCTCTATAATTACATTCTGAAGGATCTAACGCTTCTAATTTAGTTTGTGTAGAATCAAATTGAGAATATGTGATCCGAAGGCGATTAAGTGCCGATTCCAACTCACCAATTGACGTATATTCATTATCAACTTTATTTTTAAAGTAATTTATTCGAGATTTGGGGCCTGATCTTATTTTTTTTTTAAATGAGCCAAAGTCTCTGTACTCTAATTTAGTTTGATCAAACTCGTCATCAGACATTTTGTTTTGAATTTACAATAGTTGAGTTAAAAATAATTATTTTGTGAATTGATACACAAATTACAATTTAAAAAAACAGTAAAGTGACTAAAACTTATTCAAGGTGGGTTTAACTTTTTTTTTGTTTTTTTACAAATGGCTTATAAAAAACATACGCTTAACTATATTTAATTTAATAAACACTTACGACGAATTGAAATCCCACGAAGATTGTACGACTATATGTACTATTACAAATTCTCCACACTTGTTGATTACGATTTAATTTTCTGCAAACAAGCCGGCCGACGCCTCTGTATTCTCCGATATCCGTATTGCACACACAAATTAGATGTATGTGTGATTGACTATGCTAACATTTTATTTTTATTTTCGCATAATGCTCTTCACATTTACGACGAATCAAAATGGCGACGTTTTTTTTTACTATTTTAATTTTAGTTTTGTAACATAATTTCTTCACACGTGTGTCGATGTTATCACTTCTTATACTATGTAATATGTAAAGACGACGGTTAGTATAAACGAACGATGAAATAAAATGAACTGTGAAGTTTTTAATACGACTGATAATGCTTTTACAATTTTCTGGAACAAATCCGGGTTGGGTGGACCAAATTATGTACCATATGTATGGTTTCTTGAAGACGAAGAATTGTGGACTGTATTTGAAACGACTTATGAAAAACGAGGAAATATTGTCGAAGGTACGTTTTTATTATAAAACACTATAATCAATTTTAGTTTTACAATTTTTCTATAAAACTTTAATTTTATTTATAAACTTTAATTTTACAGCGATGTGGTTTTCCGACTTGTTTCAATAGCCAAAAAACGAAGACTACTTAAAAAACGAGTATACACCAAAAAATACTGAAAAGTGAAACTAAACAAAATACAGGTTTGATTTTACTGTACGTAACTGTTATACACGTTATAATGACATCTATTGTAAAAATTTATAACTCTCCATTTGTTATACAATGTATAAAAATTACTATTTAATAAACTAATAACAATACTGAATAATTTAAATAGTTTTTAATTTCAACAGTGCGGTTATGACGTTTAAATTTAAAAGGTTTTATTGCACTACCAGAGCTTTTAATATTGAGCAATGAACAGTATCATCAAAGATTTAAAAATGCGTCCAGAGTCTTATTTTAATGCTTGTTATTTCCATGGTAATGGTTCTTCTAGTGCTAAGACGTTTGTTCGAATAAAATATTGCACATGTAACAGAGAGTTTCCTTGTCGTGATGTAGCAATGTCATTTCACATGCAATCGCTTGACAATCTCTCAGGTGTTTGTAATCGGTGTACAAAATTTGCATTATTTGTGTACTCCTTGTTTTCAACATTGTGGACAATGATTTGGCTCGGTACCAATTTCATTAATTTTTAAAAACTAATGAGCGAATTTTATTTCTTTGATGAGCAAGAAAAATAATATATTCTTCATTCGTTGTCTACCTGTATAGAGGATTCATTAATAACGGGGCGAAGGCAAGATGGCACAGTACTATCCAGTATTAAATCAAAAAATGCTACAAAAATTAGCTTTTAAATTAGGCCTTTTCAAATATACTTAAAGCTTTCATCATGATTCAAAACATAATTTTCACACATATTAATTAGAAGTACAGGATACATTAAAGCAAACACCACCGTCATCATTAAAAACCTCGTTTGAATATATGCGCTCCTAATTTTTTTTAGGTATTTACATTTAACTTTTTCCTTTTCCATCATCGTACACCCACACACGAAAACCTGAAGTGCATATAAAACTTAAAATAAAAGCTTCAGCATAAGTGCTTCTCTTCATTAGTTAGATTTTATATATATGAAGGTGGTGTTTACCTAAACCAAAATTTCCTCTGAAAACCACATCGAAGTTAAAATGAACTTTAAATACACAACAACAAAGCTTTTCCGTTTACTTTTGTTACCATTTCCAATTTTATTTAGTTCGTAGCAACGAACCATATCTCGCAGCACACCCAAACCCACAAACAGGCTGCACAGAAAATGAAACGGAAATTTTTCATAACGAAAATATATAATTTTCAATTAAAAAATTATAAAAATAAAAGAAAAACGAAACAAAGACGGAAAAACACCTGAGAATTTTTCTCCCGTTTTTCCTGTCGTTTTCGTCGCTTTGTTGTTATTATAATATAATGTGTATCTCTCTAGTATACCTGACAGATCCCAACACAAGGAAAAAGGCGCGTTCATTTTAATTTTCATCCTAATCATAATAATTCTGATACCCGCATCATAATATAATATACATCGTCGTTCGCGGAACTCTATATAGGTACAACGGAATTATCTATGAAAAGAAAATTTGACGCGGGGATACGTAAATTGATAATTTATAGAGCAAAATTATTTATACGTTTTGGGGACACAAAAAAAATGTTTTGCGCGCCATCGGAATAAATCGTGCAAAGTGGATTTAATAAAAAAAAAATAAACTTTCAAATCGATTAATACGTACAGCATTCCGTTATATATGTATCCTTATCACATAACGAACGAGATGATTTTTCCGATTAAACCAATTTGTTATATACGAACGGCACAGTTGTTTAAATTTTATATTTCTGGTTGCGGTACGAGATGTGGTGTGGACATGAAAATCGCCACATGACACCCCTTCTCAAAAAAAAAAATATCCATTTTTTGTGAACGTGTATTGATTTTGTCAAGGACCATGGCGTATCATAACGAAAAGCATCCACATTTTATCTCCAACCTTCGTGGAAAAATATCAATTGATTTTTTTTTGTTGTAGATATAAATCAAAAAGCGATGAGGGAAGGAAAAAAGGATGAACATTCCTTGAGAGATACAAAATACATGCAACAAAAAAAAATTATTTCTTTTTAAGTGTTTTTCTATTAACTTCTTCTTGAGTACTTTTTTACAACCAAGGTTTTACAAATATATACATTTTCATATTAAACGAGGGGTGGAAAAGCTTAAAAGCTCATTTATAAAATATAAAGCAAAAAATGTTTAATAAACTATAAACACATAAACCAAAATGCAATTTACGATATTCGTTGACTGCAACTGATGTTCACCAGACATGGAATGGCGTGCATCCCGTATACAGTACACGAAAGTACTCGTATCCGGAGTGGGAAAATAATAATTTTTCTAAAAAAATTTTTAATTATAAATTTTACAGTAAATAAAATTAAATTAAATTTAATTTTTGGAACAAATCAAATTGTTGAAAATATATTTAATGGTGGTATACGGAAATAAATTATTGTCATACATGTAAATATGTAATATAGAGATGCATGTATGACATTGTGTATACCACACGATATCATTCTACCGGACGAGAATTAAAATTTATTGTCTTTCGTTTTAATTATAAATCAATTTGGTTAAAACAAAACTTTTTTTTTGGTTAGGGTTGTTTTTTTGTTCAAATTGGATTTTCACATAAAAGTTCATTAAAATAATATGCACATGCATACATTATTTTGTGGAGGTGTAATGAACTGGAATTATATAAATTTGTAGGGATCTGGGGGATACAGTTTAATTACATGGGAAATATAATTGAGTAAATAACTAATTGTTGTCAATGCGTTGGAATAATAACAATGAGCTTTTGGTTTGCGGTTTATTAATTTCGTTGGAGGGAAGATAATTCCTAAATATAAATTATATCCTCACCAATTACTTTTTGTAATTTTTAGAAAGTTAATTGGTACGCTTGTATGGGACAGATCACATTAATATGTGTATATATATATTTGAAGTGCATATATATTTTTTAGTATATTAGAAGATTTATTATGTGTCCCTGTTGCATAACCAACCCTAACCTATATTTAGTTGAAATTTCGCTTTATTACAGTAACTACAGCACTAATAAAAATGTTTAGAACACAACCACCAAATAAAACCACCGAATACCTCACTTAAACATCTATGTATTTTGCTATAAATTTTTCGATTACAAATACAATCGGAAAAACATTCTAAGAAATATCACTCAGTCAATTAAAAAAATAGGTCAAATATATAACAAGCAATTATAAATAAATGACTCATATTATATAAAGCAGTTTAAGCTAACCAAATCCTTGCGGTCAGGCAAAGACCAAAGCTTTTACACTGCAAAGAAAATAAAATGAGTTTTGAAAGTTATAACAAAGACATTTTGTTTTTGATTTAGTGGTTACAAAATTTTTTTTATTCATCATCGTCCATATTCTCCATTAAGGATACACATAAACTAATTTGCAATAGTTTAGTCTAAAATATTTCATTGGGTATTGTGGGTTTTATATTCTGAAACTTTTTGATACCTTTTATGACCAAAACAGGTCAGATTTTGTTGGTAACACAAAACCATCATAAATAGTTTAAAAACAAATTAATCAAAGATTTTTATGAAATACGGAAAATAGTTTCGAACTAAAGATATATAAAAAACTTATTTTGATGCGGTGTTGTACGCGAAATTTTTACGCCTTTTATTTTTCACAAGTAACCCTCCGATTCAGTAAAGAATCGAAATTTTGTAGAAGAAAAATTTCAAACACATTTTCTAGCTAGCATACAAAAGTTTTATTTGTTTTAAAATGTAATCAATCAATGAATATGTACAAATGATACCAAAGAAAGTTTAGGTTTGGTTAGGTTATGGTGATTGTCTTAAAAAACTCAGGTCCGTTGCCGTGCCACAATATTTTCGCCCCTGCTCCTAGCCGTTGGATATTTTTAACGTTCATTTTACTGAGAGCTGTGACAACTAGTTTAGGAGTAGAGCTCACAGAAATTTCGACTCAAAGGACCAATAATTACTCGGTAATTCAGGAGTTACAATCACTGGAAAACGGTACTGGTAAAGTTTCAATTGGAATAATAACTAAATTTTAAATCAGACTTTGGGTTCTTATATCACTGTCAATTTAAGGTAACAAAAGATGTAAGTTTTATAACACATGTTTTAATTACTTTATAACTTTAACGCTATATTTTACTATAATTACTAAAGTAACATTTGGATTGTATACAGGGATAATTCGGACAAAATTTATTGGTTAGAATTTTCACTATTTTTTCATTTTCTGCGACCACAAAAGTTATTTTCAGTTTTTGTCCAATATCTCAAAAACTCTCACTAGTAACTAATACTGTCGGTTATTTTTCTAATAGCTTAAGTCAAACTCATAGTATGCCATTTTTCCACTGTGTGGAAAAAACTGTTTCAGGAAATTAACTAAATTCCGTCCGTTGTAATAATTAAAAATCATTAAAATAAAACAACACGAGAAATCAAAATAAAAAAACACACCAGCACAATTGTGTGCATATTCACCCGTCGGCTTGTCACATGAAACTGAAAATAAATGATACAAACGAAACTTATAAAAAAATAGTTTTACCGCGAAACAGAAAGAGAAAGACAATTATTTTTCTCCAAGATCGATATTTCCTGTCTAAGACCTCGATTCTGAAGCAAAGTCACTGACTGAAAAATGGTCTTAGGTAAGACTTTAGACTTTGTTTTGAGTTTTATCTTAATTACGACACTTTTCGTATTCTGCGCATAGTCTTAGGTAGCATTGGTCTTAAAAAAATCCAGACATATAAATTTTGTAGGCTTATTGGGCACAAGCTAATGTTATGTTATTATTTATATAAATTAAACTCACTTTTATTTTATTATTAAAGATTTATTTAGAACCTTTTTATTATTTTACATGTTTAGAATTACTTTATTGTTAGACCATCAATCGACGGCTCCTCAAACAATAATAATCTTTTCACTCGATCGATTTTATCAATATGCCAAACTTAATTTTAATTATTACAATATTTCGTGATGCCTAATATACATATTTTATTTTTGTTATTAAATCATGATAAAGCAAAATAAATTTTGAAATATAAAATATGTTTATTTTACAAAATACAATTTCATGCAATTTCTCAAATCATTAAATATTTTTCGCGTGTACTTATTTCGAAATGCAAAGTGTATTGCACCGCGAATGATGTCGAAATTTCATGATAAGTGTGTGGCATTACACTACGCACAGAATACGAAAAGTCTCATAATAAGAGTCAACTCAAAACAAATACAAAAATTATTATTTAAGGCCATTTTTCAGTCAGTGATTGTGCTTTAGAATACTTTGTTAAAGTTAGGCGAAAGTTGTCAGCCGAAATTGAAAAAATCGATAATGCAGATAATGTCTTAACTACGTCAGCCTAAAGTTAAACAAATTTTGTATTAAAATGAAATATCCTAGCCGAAAGTGACTAACTTACAAAATCCGGGTGATATCGATATTCGATAACCCATGACCATAGGTAGATTCTGAGGTTAGCCGTGGGTCTGAAGGGGTTATTGTGATGAACTTTTTATTTTCCCCATTTTTCAACTAAAAAGTCGAAGTCGTTCGTCATGGAGATTTTGGCATATAGACAACAATCTGACTATGCCAATTCGACCCCTCGACCATAGGTAGATTTTAAGTATAGATTAGGGGTAGATCTGATGGTGTTTTAGGAGTGAAATTTTGTTTTTCTACATTTTTGGTCTATGAAAGTGTTCGTCATTCGTGATTTTGGCATAGAGACACAAATCTGACTATGACGATTCGATACCCATTGCCATATGTAGGTTCTGAGTATAGAATGGGGGTTGGCCTGAAGGGTTAAGAATTGTAAACTTGTTATTTTCCCCATTTTTCACCGATACAATCGTTCGGATTTCGAAATTTTGTCATATGGACACCAATTTTACTATGCTAATACGATAGTCCATGACCATAGTTAGGTTTTGAGTATAGATAACTGGTGGGTCTGATGGGGTTATAGTGATAGTTTTTATTTTTTCCATATTTCTTTGATTAAATCGTTCCTCATTCTTGATTTTGGCGTATAGCCACATAGGGACCAAACATAGTAAAGATCAAAATTTCACTCTTATAATCTTATCAGACCCATCCAAACCTATATAAAGAATTTGTTTATGGTCATGAGATATCAAATCGGCATAGTAGGATTGGTGTCTATATGCCAAAATCTCGAATGGCGAACAATTCTTGAAGATGATTGATAATTTTCAATGTTCTTTATTGACTACTTTTGGCTGTATGGAGCAGATATGCTATTTCATCATTATAACCTTATCAGACCCACCACTTACTTATACTCAGAATCTACCTAACGTCATGGGCTATCGAATTGGCATATTCAGATTGGTGTATATGTGCCAAAATGTCGAATAACGAAAGAATTTTTCGTTTTCAAATGGGGAAAATCAAAATGTCACCCCTATAAACCTATCAGACCCACCCATAACCTATATTTAGAATCTACCTATGGTCATGCTCTATCAAATCAGCATAGTCAGATTTATGTCTATATGCCAAAATCACGAACAACGAGCACTTTGATCGACCAAAAATGAGGAAAATCATAATTTCACCCCTATAACCCCTTCAGACCCACCCCTAACGTCAGAATCTACCTATTGTGATGGGTTATCGAATATCGATATCACCCGGATTTTGTAGGTTAGTCACTTTCGGCTAGGATATTACATTTTAATATAAAATTTGTTTAACTTTCGGCTGACGTAGTTAAGACATTATCTGCATTATCGATTTTTTCAATTTCGGCTGGTAACTTTCGCCTAACTTTAACAAAGTATTCTAAAGCACAATCACTGACTGAAAAATGGCATTAAATAATAATTTTTGTGTTTGTTTTTTGTTTACTCTTATTATGAGACTTTTCGTATTCTGTGCGTAGCCTGTGACCAATAAGAACACTAAACTTGTATGTCTTACACAACACTTTTTTTTAAGACCAATGCTACCTAAGACTATGCGCAGAATACGAAAAGTGTCGTAATTAAGATAAAACTCAAAACAAAGTCAAAAGTATTACATAAGATCATTTTTCAGTCAGTGACTTTGCTTCAGAATCGGGGTCTAAGACAGGAAATATCGATCTTGGAGAAAAATAATTGTCTTTCTCTTTCTGTTTCGCGGTAAAACTATTTTTTTTATAAGTTTCGTTTGTGTCATTTATTTTCAGTTTCATGTGACAAGTGGACGGGTGAATATGCACACGATTGTGCAGGCGTGTGTTTTTGTTTCTCGTGTTATGTTTTATTTTTATGATTTTTAATTATTACAGTAACATTAAATTTATTTAGTTTAATTATAAAATGGTTGCGATCAGATTGGGTTAAAGAAGTAATACAATCTCTAAGCCAAAAAACTCAAAATTTCCAAAGAGTTTTTAACGGATTTTTGCAATAAGTCAATTAGTAGGGATGACCAAGCGAAAATAACTATAGTCACCAATCCTCAATGACAGTCGACCAAACGATTCCGATCGTTGAATTTATAAAATTATTAGTATTGGTCAAGTTTCCAGCCCCGAATATTTCCAATCGTGTGGAAATTATGAGTGTTTAAAGAATTTTTGCAATAAATCGTTATGTAGAGATGACCAAACGAAACTATAGTGAGTATAGTGACTAATTCTCAACGAGTTATGAAAAACCAAAAAATTAAATTGATTATATCTTATGTCTTTCACTGTAGATACAGTTCTCTGAAAAAGAAATATTTTTATCTAAATGGTTGGGAATTGGAAAACTCAAACGACCGCTCCGGGGAAACCGTTTTGAGTCAATTGAAGACATTAAACGTGAATCGCTACGCGCATTGGATGCTATTCCGGAAATTGAGTTTAACAACTGTTTCGAGGCTTGGGAAAAACGTTGACACAAATGTATTGAGGCCGGGGATTACTTTGAGGGGGACAAAATAGATTTGGAAAAATAAATAAAGAATTTTAAAATTATGAACAAAGTCTTACTGTTTTTTGCCCACAGTAGTACATATATTTGATGATCTTTCCATACGGTTTTCAGCATATATAGCTACAACTGGGGAGCTAAAATAAATTATTAACACGAGATTGTTTTCTGGAAAATTTAATTTTTAAGACTTTAAGTAGATGGTATTTGTTCTTGGTTTCCTTGAGTGAAGTAAATTATAAATAAAAATTTACTACAATACCAAATATTCCATAACTATAAAATTGTTGAGGTGTAACTTATAAATTACCCATTTGCTTATCGGTTTCACTTAACTAATTAATAGACCCAATCCTAGGGAACAATCGAGTGAGTGCAGGTCAAGTTTTATCACGATAACATCGATAAACAATAACGTAATCCGAAATTTGTAGTACATTTTAGTAATTAATTTAGAAAATTTCAACATTTACAGCAAATAATAAAGTTTCGGACTTTCTGATACATTATACCAAATTACACCCAATACGCCCTTTAGACTTGCTCCAAATTTCGCGTGGGCTGACCTAGGCCAATGACCTTTATAATATATACAGTAGGATCGATGGTGACGAGGGTTACTCAAAAGTTACAGAACATTTCATTAATATAGTTTCGAAAATTTCAGACTCTTTGGTACATTATACCAAACTACAACCGCACTATCCCTTTAAAACTTGCCCTAAATTTTGGGTATTAAGATTATGACCTAACCAATAAATATAGTATAAATAACATAGAACTAGGTATATATCATCAAGTTATGTAACTTTCGGCTATAATTTATTTTTTCGGCTGGGATAGCAAAGACACTATCTGCATTACCATCTTTCGGCTGGAAACTTTCGGCTAACTAACCACACAACACATATTGTCGTCATGCAGTGTATTTAACGAAATTTTGTTCTAAAAAATGGACGATTCCTTTATGCGTCACACTATTAATAACCTCACAAACCTCACAACACTAGCTCACAGGCTAGGGTAGCAGCTCGGCCGTGAACGTGTTAATAGGGTATCTACATTAACTTTTCTGTGTTAATATATTTTTTTTTTTTTTTTTGCCAAAATCGATTGATATCGATCGAATAAACATTTCATCGATAAATATCGATACAATAGAAACTATTTAAAAGAAAATTAAATCGATTCGGTTGATTTTATGGAGTTTTTCTTCATTTTCTCTAAAAAGTTACCATTTTTCTTAACTTTTTTAATTTTAATTCTCTGATTCGTTCTTGTCGTCTGTGGGATCTTCTTCCTCTTCGAAATTCTAACAAATGTCACCCAAGAGTGCATGTAGCTTATTGCCCATGTACCAATGTTCGAGTCTTGCCTCACTTGGTGAAAACGCTCGCCGTGCTCATCGGATTCGGTTGGAGATTGTTCGGCAATTTTTTCCACATTACAATGCGAAAAATGTATATGTATTCAATGTCATTTGAACGTTTATATTATGAAATGCGGTGAAATATACGAGAAGCTATGCATATTCTTTATGCGAGAAGGCTGAGTCTAGAGACGAATGACTCTGTAAAAGTTGCATGGGCGAAGAGGAGGAAGAGATTAGATAACTTTCTATGCTCGTGATTCGCACTATCATATAGAAGGTATATGTATTTGGGCGTTTACAGTATGACGAGCATTGCAGATCTCGTGGACTGTGAAGTGCGAGATAATTTGCGCTACGTATATGTAGCTCCGGATGGTTTTGAACAGGGCCCCTATTTCATACTGTAGTTAACACTTTTTATAATTTTTATACTTTTTATAAGTGCTGCCACTTGTGGCGAGTAGCGGAATCTCTTATTTTTCACTGGCAATTTTCCGCTTTTTTATACAATCTGTTATTTACGCTATATACAAAGCAAAGAGTTACTACCAAGAGTGTTATAGGCATATGCCATTTCTGATGATGTTATCTATTTCAAAGAGATTTCGTTATAAAGGTTTCTGTTTTTAAATGGTATCCTGCTCGATTTCTGTCATGTTCTGGACTAATTTCATCCGGCCTACTATCTCGATATTATATAGGGCTCACTATATTTGTTTATTTGCTGTTTTTGTCTCGTAAGCCTAGAATTCTTCGCTGTTAATCGTAGCTGTACAGCTTTGAATTGTTATTAGAAAACTTCACATCACGGTCCTATCATCCGACCCACAATCAGTATAGATAGACTAGCTTGACTAGTATTTTACGCTCAGAGATCAATCGATTATTGTCGTGTTTGTTTCCGATGTCACTATAATGTTGTTCTGTTTTCCCATACCCAGTGGCTTTATCCATTGGTCTTTGAAATATTTCAAGTCGAGTATCTTTGAACAATTATCGTTATTTGTAGTAATGAATAATTTGTGCTAATGATGTATTGTGAGTGACTGTGAATAATCGTGTTGTTGACAACTGATTAAAGTTTAGTCCATAGTCTGCCACTGTAGACTTTCTCGTAATCGTAATTTTCCAGTTCGAGTCTCCATTTCAAAATTTTCTAATTTTTGTTTATGTTGATTTGATGAGTGTTAGAGTTCTGTTACTAGCGTAAACTACCCTACAGGTACGGCAGGTACTTCTTGACAACCTATACTATAGTCAGAGCGAAATCTAATGCATCCGTAGTTATAGAGTAAACGGTCTCAAAAAGTCTGATATATTATGAATCTGCAAGATTTAGTGGTTGGCCTTTCTTTAAGTATTTTATCATGTTTTTTGCTATTTTAGAATAATCTTTAATAAATATTCTAAAAAAGCCGGAAAAACCTAGAAATTGTTTGATTTCTTTTTGATTCCGAGGTAGTGGTCATCATTTTAATGCAGTTTATCAGTTTTTGGTTTCATTACATCTAGCCCGATTAAATGCTCAAAGATACCGTTTCTCTCTCCATAAACTCGCATTTGTCGAGTTGTATCTTTAGATTTTTTTGTTGATTGAAGTAGGCTGAACAGAACAGACGTGTTTTGTCAATTTTCAAATAATACAAAATTTATAATATAACGAAAAAAAATTAAAATTTTATATTTTAGTGATTTTCAAATATACTTCAATTTTCCACTAAGATATTTTTTGATTTTATCTGAATAAAAATGGTATTTATCAGTGTTGCTGAAAAGGAATTTTATGAATATGAATAATGCTGTGTAGGGTGCAATAAAGAATATCCTAATCAGCCTTTTTTGTGTGTGATATGTGTGATGGAGCCTACCATGCAAAATGTAAAAATATTGTTGGTAAAAATTTGAAGAGAGCTAGTAATTTGGATAAATGGTATTGTTGTGATGACTGTAGTAATCAACAAACAGTGCAAATGTCAAATCGTTCTAACATTAATGAAACGCGACGATCGAATATGAATATGAATCACCATGAATTTTCAATGAAGGATGATATTGCTGAAATAAAAAAATCTTTGGAGTTTTTATGTTTGAAATATGATGAAGTTTCCAAAACATTAAAATTTATTATGGATGAAAATAAGCACCTTAAAGATAGAGTTTCATCGTTAGAATTTAGAAATAAGCATATGAGAACAAGAATGGAGCTGGTTGAAAATATACTTGAATCCTCATTGGAAAAATCAAAATTGCATGAGGTGGCGATTTTGGATGTCAAGCTTCAAAGGAAAATATTGATGAAACTGTTACTAACATCTTTAAATATGTTGATTTTAATCCAACTGATGGAATTGTTAAACTGCATACAATTGAGGATAAGAAGAATAATCGCTCGGGAAATAAAACAAAAATGATTGTTGTAGAGTTGAAAACGGAGAACATGTTGCTGAACTTTTGGGGAAAGCAGAAATAAAAAAGAAAATTTTCCAATCTGATATTGGATTTAATGCAGTTTCGGGTAAATCAATTTTTATTAGAAATGGGTTAAATATTTATAAAAGAAAATTGTTAAATGAATGTCAAAAATTTAAAAAAGATTTTTGTTTTAAGTACTGTTGGATTAGAAAAGGCACAATTCATTTGAGGAAGGATGACAGCTCCAATATAATATTTATAAAGTCTTTTAGTGATCTTGATCATTTAAAATTTTCTTAAATGCATATAAAAGTTCTTAATTTGTATATTATTTTTATTATTGAAAAATAATTCTCAATGACTAGTTTAACAAGAAACATTACAGATGTTACTAATATCGGTCTAAAAACATTTTTGGATTATAATTTTTGGGTGGTTCATCAACATATTAGAAGCATACATAAAAATTTAGACAATTTTATTTCTCATTTATCAACTTTAAGCTCTATGCCCTCGATTATATTTTTAACTGAAATTTTTATAAAAGAAGCGGATGTTAGTTTATATGATTCATTACTGGGTTATGATTTTTATGTGAAATGTAATGAAAGCAACAAAAACGCCGGAACTGCTCTTTATATTAAATCAACATTAAAGGCGAATATTTTAACATTAAACTTTTGCACTGCTGATGTAATTAATGTTTCATTAGAATATAATAATATTATAATTGAATTTATTTGTGTTTATAGATTACAATCGTTTACACCGTCAAATTTTATTGAAGAATTGGAAACTAATCTAAACAATTTTAGATCAAAAAATTTGATAATTATTGGAGATATTAATATTGATTTAATTTCCAATTCTAGTTCAAAGTATGAATATTTAATGGTTATGGCGTCAAATGGTTTACAATCCTTAATAAACACGCCTACCAGAGTGACTAGGTTTTCATCGACATGCATTGATCATATCTTTGTTAGGGAACAATCAAACAATAATATTAAGTTTATTACTACTGTTTTTGATTTTGACATTACTGATGTTAGGTATTGAATTTTCAAGCTATACTCGTTTTAGTTCATCCAAACCCAATATGCAATACCGACGGAATTCCATTTACATTCGCGTTCTAAAACCACACTGCTTCTATGGAAAGAACCATGTGTATCACGCGGAAATTCGTACTCCCCGCCAAAGAAAAGTGTCACAAAAATTCCGGTGTCGGTGTGAATCCCAACTAAAAAGAGAAAAAAAAACACAGAAACAGAAAGCACGTGTTTGTATATATTTTCCAATTGGAATAAATAATAATTCTTATTTGAAATAAAACAAAATTTTCCATTTATAATAAAATAAATATTAATTTTTTATTAGCACAAAAATACACAATTAAATTTTATAACACAAATTTTAAAACACAAATTTTAAGCCCGTTCACCACGTTCACCATACGTCTTGCTGGTTCACCATACGCGCATCCAATTATACATCTTAACAAGCACAACCGATCTTGAAAAGAAAAAAATGCATTGAAAATTTACAACGTAAATGTATTTCGCGACGACGCCATTGTGAGACAGATTTCTATTACCTTTTAGTCCAAATTTGTACATCGCGATCACTAAATAACTTAATAATTATTATTTTATACTTAAATTTAAAACTATTTACTTTAACAAATAGAAAAACATTATAATAAAACACAAAACTTTAAAGAAAAAAAATCTAATTATGTAGTGCAACCGTGCACGTCGACTTGTCAGAAGAAACTGAAAATAAAAGATACAATCGAAACTTATAAAACGAAAATAATATTACCGCGAAATAGAAAGAGAAAAACAATTATTTTTCTCCAAAATCAATATTTTTGTATCTGTGATATTTTGTAGTACGGAATTTTGTACGACATTTGAGCAGTTTTTTCCACACAGTGGAATAATTGCATACTGGGAATATCATTGTTTTAAGAAAATTGATCACATTTTATTTAAAAATTTGTTACAAAATGAAAGTTGGTCGATAGTTTATTTAAATACTGATCCTAATGAAGCTTTTTCTAATTTTTTAATGATTTTATTAACTATAATAAAACAAAGTGAAAAGGTTCATATTATAGAAAATAAAGATACGTTTTTGAATAAGTGGATGAATAACAGTGTATTGAGAACAATTAATATTAAAAATAGTTTAGGAAGATGTCTAAAACGACACCCAAGTAATATTGATTTAAAAAAGAAATATTTAAAATATAAAAAAACTGTTATAAAAGAAATTGATAGTGCAAAATATAATTATTATAATCAATTATTTAATTATAATCAATCAAATTTAAAGGATCAGTGGAAGATTATTAATGAACTACCAGGTCAGAAAAAGGTCATGTATTTATTAAATAGGTTAAAGATCAGTTTGGAAATATTATAACTGAGCTGAAACTTTTACCTGAAGTATTTAACAATTATTTTGTTGAAATTGTTGATAATTTAAAAGTAACGAATCGAGTAAATAAAATTTTTACTAAAGAAGAAGAGGAACTGTTTCTATATAACAGTACATTTGAAGAAACTCCATGTTGTATTCAATCTACTAATCCAATTGAAATTTTTAATACAATTGTTAATTTAAAGAATAGTTTTTCTAGTCGTATTGATAATATAACCAGTAATGTCGTGAAGTCGGCTGCAATGTTTATTTGTGAGCCATTATCCTACATATTGAATTCTTGTTTTACAATAGGTGTTTTTCCAGATCAATTAAAAATTTCAAAAATTATACCAATTTTTAAAAGTAATGATCCATCTACTTTGGTAAATTACAGGCCAATCTCAATTTTAACAGTCTTTTCGAAGATTTTTGAGAAGATCCTAAAATCGCGAATGCTTGATTTCTTAAAAAAGAGGCAATTTTTTAGTGACTTACAATTTAGATTTTTAGAAAGAAGAAATACTGAAGATGCTGTAGTTTGTTTTCTAGGCCCAATAACGTGTGGAAATAATGATGGCAAAGAATGTGGTACATTTTTCATTGATATTAAAAAAGCTTTTGATTTGGTTGATCACAAAATCTTAATTGATAAGTTGTATAATATTGGTTTTAGAGGGATTGTACTGAAACTAATTGAAAGTTATTTAAGTAACAGAAAACAACAAGTATTTTTGAATGGTTTTTATAGTAAGTTTTTAGTGTGTACTAATGGTGTGCCACAAGGTTCTGTGCTGGACCCATTCTATTTTTGATTTATTTAAATTCATTATTAAAATTGAAGTTTAATGGGTCTATTACAGCTTTTGCTGATGATATTGCATTTTCTTATAGCCAAAAATCGCAAGGCGAACTATTTAATTTAATGGAAAATGATTTAGTAAATTTAAGAAAATGGCTTGCAATACATTCATTAATATTAAGTGAGAAATCTAAGTTTATGCTCATAGGTTTGCGGAATAGTTTACCAATTTCCAATTTTGTAACAAGTCATTCCGTTGATTGTAATAGAAGTATATGTTTAAATAATTGCTTATTAATTGATAATGTAAAAGAATATCGTTATTTAGGATTATTAATTGATAGCCAATTAACTTTTAAGAATCATATTAATGTAACTAAAAATAAATTATTGTTTGGCGTTCGAAAATTGTACCTGTTGCGTAGACTATGTCCCAAAAAATTACATAGATTATTATATTTTGCTATGTTTAATTCAATTTTAGAATATGGTATTACAATTTGGGGGGTACATATAATTGCAATATTGATATAATTTTCAAACTCCAAAAATTTGCTATTAGAGTTATATCTTTCAAGAAAAGAACGTGTACAACGAAGCTATTATTTTCTAAATTGAGTATCTTCCCTCTACGTAAATTATTTGTTTATAAAATATTGGAGATGTTTTACAAAAGAAATGGGTATTTAAAAACGCGAGTAAAAAAGTGGTAAATTTGAGAAAAAACAATTTATGCTTAGTTCCACTTGCAAGGAATCCTTCCGTAGAAGATTTTTTACATATATTGCACCTAGATTATTTAACAAGTTACCGACAGAAATAATATTATTACCATCATTTAATATATTTAATAAAAAATTGAGGGAATGGATTATTGGGTTTGACATAGAAGATACATTTTTATGTTAAGTAAATTACATGAAATCATATTGTTATTATTTTTATTTGTGTTTTGGATTTGATGAACATTTAACTTATTAGTTGACATTTAATTATTATTTTATTTTGCCGTATAATTTGTCCACTGCATATAAATTTGTACATTTTTTTTGCTTTAAATACTTTCTATGTAAATATTATATTTGTGTTTTTTGCTGTTCTTTTTGGGTTTTGTATGAAATGGTGCTTTTAAAACAAATGCTCCGGCATTTCAAAGGCTCCTACAGAGTTGAATTGTTAATTATTATTATTATAGTTATTATTATTATTCTTATTTTTGTTTTGTTTTTTATTATTAATAATTTTAGACATTCATAAATCTATTTATAAGAATATGTTAATTTTATTGTTGTATAATAATTATATTAAAACTCTGAAATAAATAAATATAGAAAGCTGAAAGTTTTCCTTAAATCTGCCTCCCACTACAAAGATATCGTCTATAGATACATTGTTCATTGATCTCTTAAATGCTGCTAGACCATTCTTAAGGCCAAAAGGCATTCTGCAAAATTCAAAATGACCTCTGACCGTCAAAAAGGCTGTTTTTACTTGCACCATCTTTGCCAAGGTTTATGATATAGTGACGTGAAATAAAGTCATGTCGTAAAGTTTCTTATAGTCAATGACTCCCGGCGTCTACTTTTTTAGGAACTACCAAAATCGTTGCTGGAATTGATGTGGGTATCTGGTTTTAGTATAAACAGATAATGCCTCGTCTATAAATTACGTGTTTGCTCGCGGATGTTGACGACAATTTTTCTTTTTGTTTTAACAGAACGGATTGATGGTCATAAATGGCTTTGATAATTGACTCGTGTTCCTTGAGCGAGTTTGTCCTAATTACTTTTATTATTTTCCTTAACGATTGGTGTACTATTCAAAACAGGAATTGGTTTTATTGTTTGAAATTATTAATTTTTAATTTTATTTTTGGTGGGGTTATTAGTGGTTCTGATGGTTCTTCCGAATATAACTGTATAGTGATAGTAATTTTTGGAAGAGTAATAACGATAGAATTTAGTAGATTTTTGTGTAGATAATTAATTTTTACTATCTTTGTTTTTTTTGTATCCCTAGAATATTTTTCACCGAAATTTCTTAATATTCTAGAAAGTGGTTTGGTATTATATTGGGCTTAATAATATTCTTATTAGCGCCCGTTTCTTTTATTAAAGGTAATGGTTTGGTTTCTTGCCTGGGATTACTCAAATTATGGCTTTCTTTCTCAAGCCTGAGGTGAATGATGCTAGTGCATTCTCCTCAAAAAAGGCGCAGATAGCCTGCGAGGAATTGTTATAAGTTTTCGTGTGTTTCGAGAAAGTTTTAATTAAGTAGTAACTAAGGACTGCCATTATTTCGTTTTGCTTGAGTGCCAAAAGTTGAGATTTATAGAAAGATAATTCCTGCTTATCGCCTAGCACTTCGAGCAGTATTTGCTTAATATCTAAGAAAACACTCAAGAAAAAGCACAATGAATTGATTTAATAGGATCTGGGATCCGGAATAGATCAACAACCTTTTGGTTAACGCGGTTTACTCCCTAAAAGGAACAGATGTTTCGATTTTTTGGCCAAGGTATGTTTTTGCCTTGTAATGTTCAGTTTTTTTCTGAACTATATTTGTTAATTGGTTTGGTATCGCGGCAGAATAAATAGCGTTTCTTCTTCCTCTCTTCCACCCTTTAATTTTATTTCTGCCAAATATTAAATTGACGGTTTTTTTTTCTAGTGCTGCCTTTCTCGATGTTTACGCCTTACTCGTAGTACATGAGTTTGGCGTAGTTGGTAAACCTTTTTAATTATATTTCACTTCTTCTATATATAATTTTATAATTTAATATTTATCAAGCAAATCAAAAAATTAGAAAAATCATGAGAACTGGTCCAATGTGAGCACGTGGTGCGACGCGACATGATACACGAATCTTATAGGTGGTTAGAATCTATAGCCCGAGAGGTCACGGCTTTTTATTTCTTTTTCAATTTACCCAATCGTCATAATAACACAGCACGAAGCAGGTATATTGTACCCCCTTAAAAAGAATCCTCTATATAGGAGAATGAGAATGAAATTTGAAAAAAATACTTTTAAAAATTTCGTAAAGGAAATCACAATATCATCAAAAAATAAACTAAAAATATTTATTTCATTTTTGATGTTATACATTTTACTTCCAAACTACAACTTAGAATAGTTAGTTGCTTTACTTTTGCTAAAAACTAAAGTTACAAATCCCTTGACTCAGAATTTTACATCGTATGCCGTTCTACAGCATATGACTCCTTGGTCACGTTGATGTGCAATTGATTGGATTCGACTAAATATATACAGATGTGTACAGATTATCAGCTGAAACGAAATTCATGGTAATGTGATTTTCAAAGCCCGAACTGCAACTTTTTATATAGTTGACACGTAATTACGGGAGATATCGATCAATCCACGGAATTCGTGCAATAAAAATTTAATATACCATGAAAATACGCATTTTATGAGTCATTAATACCTGACAACCCTTTTCAACAAAATTAGAATTTGAACTATTTATTGTTCTGTTAATTAATTTGACCTCCGAATTATTTTGATTTTATGACAACTAGGTAGTATTTAAAAAATAGTATTTTACTGTGAAAGTGATTTTTGTAATATTAGTGAAATTCAGTATGAGTAAATCAAAGAACATCAGTGCTGTAACCAGAGCCAAATTTCGACGTATTTTGAAGTAGGCTAGTATACGCATGCGCAAATAGCCCAGAAAACTGGAGTGAGCCGACCATTCGTCAGCAAATTTTAGCAAAAAATAGCATCCAGAAGAAGAGGAAAATGTGGTCGCTATCGTAAAACAACAGTCAGGCAGGACAGGTTTTTAATGCGGAAAGCTAAAGAAGATCGAACGTTATCCAGCAAGTGTCTGACGAATACAATGCGTAACGTTGGTGTGGAAATATTGGAGAGAACAGTGAAACGTAGACTTTTTGAATGTGAGCTATATGTACAACACAACCTTGCCAGATGCAAAGGTAGGATGAAAAGTAGCAGAAATGTGTCCGCGCACCAAATCAGAATTGATCGAAGCGATGAAGGAAGTAGGATAAAATTATTAAAAAATGCTAAAGGAATGTTCACCAAGTATCAATAAATATATTTATCATAAAAATATTTAAATTTTATTGAAAAAAATCACTTTTTAAAGCAATAATCTTTCGAATATCTAAATGCGATAATAATTTGCCCACATCTGTATAATATTTTGAACGATGAACACTTTCCATATGGGAAACAGATTGAAGCGTTTCATAATAATTATGAACTGTTTGACTGAGCTTTTAAAAATCTATTCTTCGAACCATAAGACTTAATATTATTATTTATGAAGCTTTTGTCCTAATTGAACATTTAATTGAACGAGCTTTAGGGATTAATTTTAAATATGTTTATGGTAAATTATTCATTCCATTTTCGATCAAAAATCCCCAATTAAATTTTTTTTATTAAATTATTTCTACCGAACATTTACAATTCAATAATTAAATCCAAATCTGAAACCCCTCGTTGATAGAATAAATCTGAGAATAAAAAAAAACTTTTTCCCAACTCGAAATTGAAAAATATAATTTTATTTTAAATACAATTTTTTATACAAAAATATTATTATTACAACTTTTAAATAAATGTTCACGGTAATTCCGAGTATTGCAGTGAATAAAAGCACATACAAATTAAACTTTTCATATTTGATTCATAATCCCATCCAATTTTTAATGATGCATACACCGAACTTTAGTACAAGCGAATTAAATACAAATAAAAATGGCAAACAACAACAAAATGTATTTCATTCATAAAAGCTTTATTTAAACTTTTTGTTGGTTTTTTTTAATATTCTGTGTTGTTCTCGGTATGTCGGAGGAATCCAGAACAAAAAGGTGCACACACACACACATACACAAAAACTGAAAGTTCTTTTGCATCTATAGATTTTTGCTCCAGTTTTCTTCTTAATGTTGATACATGTATTTCCATTTTCATTACAACATGGTATATGTGTATATGGTAGATGTATATGGATGCGGATGTCGAGAAAAACATAAAGTTTTATGCTTACATCTAAACTTTAACATTTGTTCCATATAAAATATACAGCAACAACAACAATTTATATACATTTTCATGTTACATTTTTTTGGTACACACGACGGTATGTGTGGAGAAAATGTGAGAAAACAAAAAGCTCACATACATGAGGTAGCTGGCATAATGAAAATAGAAAGGATTTTTGTCGAAATGAGAGTGAAATATCTAAAAACAACACAAGAAAATGTTTTATGGAAGGAAAATATTTACCCGAGTATATTTGTAATACACAATTACCGTAACATAATATTTTCCGTCTGTAATGTTACGTGAAAGAAAAATATTGTGCCATGTGCGGCATGGAATGAGATGGAGGTCGCACCATCTAAACTCTCCACCTATCAGTATATATTTTCATTGGTTATATGTGCGTTAGAATATCATGTTGTACGTTTTGATTAGAAATGAATATTGAAAGCTGGAAAGTGAATTGTTTATTGGTGTTGTTGTTGCTGTTGAATTTCCTGGCCTTTGCTATATACTCGTATGTGTATATACAAAATAAGCAACAATATTAAATTGAACACAAACATAAACTAAACTTTTTTGTTTTATTTATTTATATATTTAGTTGGCTTATGTGTATCACTCTCTTTTTATGTCATACACGAGCTTTTCATATTTTCATCACAAACAGACTTACACCGCGGTAACGATGCTTTATGAACAGAGTACAGTGGATGATATTTTTCGCGTGCGGTGCGGAGAAAATTTTATTTATTCATGAAGCTTTCAAAAATAATTTTTCAATTTAATAAATTTATGTATATACCGCCCTCCGATTTGGTTGTGGAAAATTTATGAGAGAGCTTTTTTCTGTATTCAAAAGTTTGAATTCGTTTTTATTGTTAAATAGTTTATTATGTATAGAACGGAACTTTTTTTGTTGTTGTATAAAGTTTAATTACAAGTTTTTGGGTAATAAATCAAATTATGGCATTAAAAAAGTGGCGTCGCGGTATTGATTTTGGAATCTCAATTGGAAATTGGTTTTCGCATTGGTTTGGGTGGTAATGGGAATGTTTATTTTGATGTTTTACAATCTTAAGGAGCTTATTTGAGATTTTTATGTATATTCTACAATTTTACAGACGTTAGAATATTCATGTAAATTTAAGACCTACTTTTGATCTTATCTTTATTTCTAAAAGATAACTTCGTCTTGTCTGTCTATACCAAATGGGTGCTTTAGCTGCTAATCCAATTGTCCTGAAATTTTTTACCATGTATTTTAACGAATTGCATACTGAGACAAATCTAAGAGATGATTTTTAATGAATGAATTAAAAAAAAAGGCTACCTTCTGCTACCCCCCCCCCCCCCCCCCCCCTCCCCTCCTTAAATAAAAAATTCAGCTTTCTTTTATTCAATTTACTCCAAAAAACTATGACAAATTTTAGCCGATTTGTACGATATTTAAAATAATTTTATTTTATATTCCGCTGGCGCTACATACTTCCGATAGAACGGTTTCCACCAAATTTCTCTGAAATCCGCCGATATACACAAAATATTAGTTAAGAAGTTAACCTCAAAAACCAATTATTTTAACTTTGGCAGTATAGCGAGCGAATGCTACTCGTAAGTTTGCAAAAAGTTAGAGGACGAAAATTTTCATGGCTACCTACTATATTTAGGAAGTAATAGTTACGCCAACCTTTGTTAACTAACGGCTTAGTTCTATTTAATTTAAAGAACCCGGCGATCAAAATTGATATTTTTATAACACCAAGGTCTTCGTCGCATTCAATTAATTATTTTAAAAAAATTATATTACTGGAATCATTTTGGAATCCTAACATATATTTAACCATCGTCTATACTTAACCGTATTTTTAACTATGAAATGATACACTTCTATTGTGTAACTCCTTTTCCCAAAACCCACAATCCATAGCAGTCGTTTCCTGACACTGGAAAATATCGTTTTACAAATTTGTTATCAATATCGTTCGAGACAATTTTTTTTAATAGGAACACGAATCTTATTTAAGAACCACCACACCAAATTTTCTCGAATTTAGAACTCACCAAAGTCGGAGAACGTTCTTACACATTTTATTAAAAACATGAAGCAATATGATACAATATTGTATAAAATCGAGCAACATAGTACAAATATAAACTCAAGCAACATCTGACACCATGATGCAACATTCTTCAACATGCCTTCAACAACGCCTCATAGGGGAACACCATTTAACAAGACGCATCATCAAGCAACATGGTTAAGCAGCACGCAACATATAGTGCAATATGACAAAACGAGTATTGAAATATGCAACATAACATGATGCAAGGTCACAGACCATCCGGAGGACTCTTTAATTATTTATATCGAAACCAGAACCATTTATAATAGTTTCCTTACATTCGACAACAACTTCACACATTTTTATCAAAATCGTTCGAGACAAAAAATTTTCAGAAAAATTGGACCATGGCCCCATCGGAAGTGCTCCTAAGCGGATTTTTCGAAATAAAAACTCATTGAAATTCATTCCTGCTATCATTACAATTTTTATCAAAATGAATCAAGCCGAAAAACATTAGAAAAGGCCCCGGGCACACTAAAGGTCTTTAGTAATGAATTTTTCTGAAAAAAGAACCCTTCAAAATCCCAAAAACTAGAACCCACTAAAGCTTTCTTTGCAAATTTTTATCAAACTCGTGCGTGCAACAGAACTAAACAATAAAACTCGGCTCACATCGGATGAGTCACTAAATGATTTTTTTCGAAATTAGGACTCATCACAATTGGTCACCGGACAGCTCTCTGAACAGATAGGTTCCCTCGAAATTAGTTCCGATTGCAATCGACTCATGGCACTTGAAACCCTTCCTCACCAAAAAAATTAAAGAAAGGGGAAAGGCCACACCGTGTGGCCCCCGGACGTTTTGTCAGAAAACAGAACCCATCGCAATCGATTCCTGGCAATTTTAAACCCTCTTATCTTAATTTATATCAAAATCGGGCGACACAAAAAATAATAACCACAAAATCAGGAAAATTTAGCAAACCGCCAAAAAAATAGTGGTAATCTAGCATCCTCGAATTTCACCGAAATCAGGTCCCATCGCAATCTGTTATAATCGTTTGAGGCCGAACAAAATGTGAAAAGGAGATCATGGTCAAAACATTAATTAGTAGCGAATGCTTTGAATCAAGTACAACATTACAATGTCATGGTAACGCAACGAACAAAACATTCCTCAATATGATGAAACATTACCCAAGATATTTAAATAAACAAAAAAACAAAACTCGACACGAAACAAAATGATGCAAAAATGTGCAAAACCTTACAACATGAATGTGCAACATGACCCCCAACACGATGCAACATCAAGCAACATAGTGCATTATCACGCAATATGGTGCAATATGTCAACATATGGTGAAAATCTCACAAAATTGTGCAAAATATGGAAAGTGTTATGTAGTTACCGGAAAATTTTCAAGGGAAAGTTTCATGATGGGTGTTTGGGAAAATTTAAGGCAAGTGAAAAATACACGAGCAAACTTCAAAAATTTGTAAAAATTTAACGTATTGTGTCTGGAAAATGTTTCATTTGAATGAGTTCGTCGATGGTTATCGATGAAATTTTTTTTAGGTCGAGTTTCATGCTTTGAGTTCGGAACAATTGGGTGGAGTGAAATACACATGCAAACTTAAAAATTTGTAAAAGCTTAACCTTTAAAATGTAATGATTTTTTTAAATCGCCCTGTCAATGGTTATCACTGGAAAATTTCCAGATAAAGTTACATGTTGAGAGTTTGGGAAAATTTGAGGGAGTGAAATGCACGTGAAAATTTCTAAAATTTGTAAAAACTTAACGTTTAAAGTGTTATGTGTGGAAAAGGTCGCATTAAAATCGGTTTGTCGATGGTTAACGTTGGAAAGCTTCCGAATTGCCAACTTGAAACTTCAAATGAATTTTTTTTTTCGACAGAAGTAGTCGAGACATAATCTGCATTATAGATGTTTCACTTTCGGCTAACAAATATGCACTAACTTAAAGTTAAGGTTATATTCTATAGCATTCTTAAGTTTTCTGACCTTGAAATGATTTTCGTGAGGTTCTACAACTCGCTACAAGTCTCCAACAACCGTTTTATTAGTATTGAAGATTCATAAATATATAAAAAAATTTAAGAATTTTTGGATTAAATTTTGTAGTATACGTCATTTCAACTTTCTGGAATAAAAGTATAGTTTTAGCGTGCATGACATTAGCTTTTTAAATGCAAAGTTATTAAAATATCCTCAAAATCATTATTCGGCGAACTTAATTTATTGTAAAAGCTTCTTGAAAATCGAATTTAAAAATGTAATTTTAGATTGCGAATTCGCATTTGTTTATTATAATAACTGTAAAAGCTCATTTTGCTAAGTTTAATAGTTGAAGAAACTCAATAAGTAACTTTAGTGTAGTATGCATTCTGATTTCCAAAACAAAAATAAATTCTACGCCTTGTCACTTTATCTTGGGTTCTTAAATTAATCCCAAAAGCACATGCGCTTATGTTCAAATTTAGAAAAGTATTATAACAATTTAATTAAAAAAATTAATTTTACAAAATTATTAAATTTTTTTTTTATTTTTCCGATTGTTAGGATTGTCCGTAAGCTTTTACGCATGAAAAGTATAATTGAAGCTACAACTTCTAATAAATTGGAAAATTCCAGATTTTGGTCGAGATCGGTCCACCGGAAATGGCAGCTTACAGGCGAGCTTTTTAATTTTTTGCAAATATTTTGAAAAATATATCAACAACAAAGATTCTAAACTAATTTTGCCACAATACGGGTCTAAATCAATTTGCCCAAATTTTAGCCTAAATACCGATTTTTGACAAAAACTGTTTTACAATAAAAATTCGGGTTGGTTGATTGAGATAAAACTGCATACTTAAGCTTTTCCCGAAAATTTGGAGATCCCAGTGATGCCAAAGAAGCATTTTAGTTTTTAAAAATATGTATATTATGTATTATGAGAAAATCGACTATAAAGATTCTAAATTAAATTTGAAACAAGCCGGTTTAGACACAGAATATATACAGAAGCGACATAACACCATTTTATATGAATTTCTTTCGACTCGAATATTTGATTTTTTTAATCAAAATAGGAGTGGTAAAATTGTTTAAATGGTAGATATTAGATAGCGCTAGTAGTTTTCAAAAAAATTAAAATCGATTATAAGATCTTTGCACAGTACAATTAAAATTTCCTCTCAGTTGGCTCTCTAAATATCAAATGTCACTTTTATTTAGGCTACATCAACAGCGCAATACATGTTAATTGATAAAATTACAAAATTACTTTTTATTTAAATCTGATGAGACTGAGTGATACGCAATCAATTATTAATAACAATACAACACAAGAATCACCATTCAGTGCTAAAATTAAACTATATACTGAAGACTATCGTCGAATGGATTATAGTAAGTGGTGATACATTTCAATCACTTCTAATCAACCTGTATACTTTATTTTTAAATTATATGCATATTATAAAGGGGAATTACAAGTGCTCTTAACCTGCACCGACCAAAGTAGCCCGCCTCAATGAAACCTGTACTATAATTTGTTACACATTTATTACAATTTATTACAACAACTCCCGATTTTATTACAGTTACCGTTTTCGAGGGACGAGTGGTCGGTTTAGCTTGTAATTAAACCTACACCGCCAAAATTGTAACTTTTGATGTAGCTGTGATATCGGGATGAATCTTGGACCAGAATTTATTACAAATTAATTACATTAGTTAAATAATTCAAGATCAACCCTATATCTTGACTAAGGGTAAATTTCACCCCAAAAGGTTATTTATGACAAAAACATCGATTTTACCAATATTAATAAAGTATTACACCAGACCGCCACCAGATATTGAGTCAAATAATACTCCTGGAACCTTGTGGAGGGCAAATCAACCTTGTACAGGTGTGTAATCAATTATCTTTGTATCAGGTTACGCGGAATTGGCTCCAAACGGTAAAGGGTTCAAACGTCTAATTTATAGTTCGATTTTATCATCTTCAACAATTTATTACACCAGACCGCCACCAGATATTGAGTCAAATGTTACTCCTGGAACCTTGTGGAGGGCACAACAACCTTACACAGGTGTGTAATAAATTATTTTTGTATCAGGTTACGCGGAATTGGCTCCAAACGGTAAAGGGTTCAAACGTCTAATTTATAGTTCGATGTTATCATCTTCAACAATTTATTACACCAGACCGCCACCAGATATTGAGTCAAATGTTACTCCTTTACCGTTTCGAGCCAATTCCGTGTAACCTGATACAAAAATAATAATAATAATTATTATTATTATCCCAACGACCTATTACCCCTCCCAACCGCGCGCGGGGAGTCTCCATCTGTATTATTATTATTTTTTTGAGTATAATTCAAGTGAATTATAAACAAGGATATCGAATTGCTTAACCAGTGAAATTGAAAAATTGAATGTTGAAACGGCTAAATATGTAAAGTATAAAAATCAAATATGATTATAAATGAATAGCTAAGTGAATAGTTAAGCAAAACGATACCCATCGCAGACGGAAGGAAAACGGAAGTCGAGTCTGCTTAGTACAAGCAGATTTAAAATAGATAAAACAAGATAAAGTAAAGCAGAATAAAATGAAACAAATGAAAACAAATAAGTTAAATAAAACATCAAACTATAATCAAGAAAAATAAAAAAGTTTTTTCAACATGCGTTTCGTCATATTAAAATCGATCAAATGGAAGTGCTGATTAGCTTCAAACAGCATTCTAGAGACTGGCTCATACTTTCCGTAATCAGTTCGATGAGGGTCGATTCTAAACATAGATACCGTTCTTAAATCTCGCGAATTTATATTTAGATTAATTTTACCAAGCAGAACTGGAGAATCGATACCACCAGTTAGTATTTGATGAATGAAAACCACGTCTACAGCAACTCGGCGCTTACTAAGTGGTTGTAATTTAATTAGCTTTAGACGATCCTGATATGGAGGCAGGTTGAACATGTCCACCCACGACAGCCCCCGTAAAGCAAAGCGAAGAAATCTTCGCTGGACTGCTTCAATCCTCTTAATATGAACCTCATGATAAGGCGACCACACTTGGCTAGCATACTCGAGCAGGGGACGAACGAATGTTGAATAGAGAGCCTTCGTAACATAAAGATCATCGAATTCTTTCGACCAACGCTTGATGAAACCGAGGGCAGAGTTGGCTTGATTGATAATACGATCGATGTGTTGTCTGAAATTCAATTCACTGTCGCAAATGACTCCCAAATCACGAACAGAACTGGCTCTGGTAATGGCATCGCTGTTAATGTAATAGTTGCGAGAAATAGACTGTACACGTTTTCGAGAGTAGGTGATTGTTTGACAATTACCCACGTTCAAATCAAGGTTGTTCTTTGCACACCAAGTGGAGAAGTTATTGAGGGCGGATTGTAATAGGCTCTTGTCGGTAGTGTTTGAAATCCGTCTGTAAATCTTCATGTCATCGGCGTATATAGATATCGATGAATTTTTTATTAAACAATCAGCGTCGTTGATTGATAGAATGAAAAAAATTGGACCCAGATGGCTGCCCTGAGGCACTCCAGATGTTGCTGATATATGAGTTGATACTGATGACCTGAATAGAACATGGTATAAACGGCCTTTGAGATAAGAGCCCACCCAACGGATAATTTGGGGAGGAAAGCCAAGGGCCCTAAGCTTAAACAAAATAACTTCATGAGAAATCCTGTCAAACGCCTTGCTAAAATCGGTGAAGATAACGTCAACCTCTTTTCCTGCTTCCATCGTATTTAGTGTTTGTGAAGTGAATTCAATAAGGTTTGTGGTCGTGGACCGTGCTTTGAGAAAACCATGCTGATTGTCAGAAAACAACGGTTTACAATGAAAGTACAGTGAATCATACACAATACTTTCAAACAGCATAGGAATACTAGATAATTTTGCAATAGGTCGGTAATTAGAGATGTCTGATTTGCAGCCGTTCTTATGAATCGGAACTATAAAAGCACTTTTCCAAATGGATGGAAAAATTCCAAGCGAAAGCGACTTTTGGAAAAATGTCGTCAGTGGATTTGCCCTCCACAAGGTTCCAGGAGTAACATTTGACTCAATACCTGGTGGCGGTCTGGTGTAATAAATTGTTGAAGATGATAAAATCGAACTATAAATTAGACGTTTGAATCCTTTACTGTTTGAGGCCAATTCCGCGTAACCTGATACAAAGACAATTTATTACACACCTGTATAAGGTTGATGTGCCCTCCACAAGGTCCCATGAGTAACATTTGACTCAATATCTGGTGGCGGTCTGGTGTAATAAATTGTTGAAGATGATAAAATCGAACTATAAATTAGAAGATTGAACCCTTTACCGTTTGGAGCCAATTCCGTGTAATCTGATACAAAGATTATTTATTTGGTAATAATTTAAAGGTTGATTTTTTCTCCACAAGGTTTCAGGAGTAACATTTGACTCAATATCTGGTGGCGGTCTGGTGTAATAAATTGTTGAAGGTGATAAAATCTAACTATAAATTAGACGTTTGAACTCTTTACCGTTTGGAGCCAATTCCGCGTAACCTGATACAAAGATAATTTATTACACACCTGTATTAGGTTGATGTGCCCTCCACAAGGTTCCAGGAGTAACATTTGACTCAATATCTGGTGGCGGTCTGGTGTAATAAATTGTTGAAGATGATAAAATCGAACAATAAATTAGACGTTTGAACCCTTTACGGTTTGGAGCCAATTTCGCGGAACCTGATACAAAGATAATTGATTACACACTTGTGTAAGGTTGATGTGCCTTCCACAAGAATCCAGGAGTAACATTTGACTCAATATCTGGTGGCGGTCTGGTGTAATAAATTGTTGAAGATGATAAAATCGAACTATAAATTAGACGTTTGAACCCTTTACCGTTTGAGGCCAATTCCGTGTAACCTGATACAAAGATAATTTATTACACCCCTGTATAAGGTTGATGTGCCCTCCACAAGGTCCCATGAGTAATATTTGACTCAATATCTGGTGACGGTCTGGTGTAATAAATTGTTGAAGATGATAAAATCGAACTATAAATTAGACGTTTGAACCCTTTACCGTTTGAGGCCAATTGCGCGTAACCTGATACAAAGACAATTTATTACACACCTGTGCAAGGTTGATTTTTTCTCCACAAGGTTTCAGGAGTAACATTTGACTAAATATCTGGTGGCGGTCTGGTGTAATAAATTGTTGAAGATGATAAAATCGAACAATAAATTAGACGTTTGAACCCTTTACGGTTTGGAGCAAATTTCGCGTAACCTGATACAAAGATAATTGATTACACACCTGTGTAAGGTTGTTGTGCCTTCCACAAGGTTCCAGGAGTAACATTTGACTCAATATCTGGTGGCGGTCTGGTGTAATAAATTGTTGAAGATGATAAAATCGAACTATAAATTAGACGTTTGAACCCTTTACGGTTTGGAGCCAATTCCGTGTAACCTGATACAAAGATAATTTATTACACACCTGTGCAAGGTTGATTGGCCCTCCACAAGGTTCCAGGAGTAACATTTGACTCAATATCTGGTGGCGGTCTGGTGTAATAAATTGTTGAAGATGATAAAATCGAACTATAAATTAGACGTTTGAACCCTTTACCGTTTGAGGCATATTCCGCGTAACCTGATACAAAGACAATTTATTACACCCCTGTATAAGGTTAATGTGCCCTCCACAAGGTCCCATGAGTAACATTTGACTCAATATCTGGTGGCGGTCTGGTGTAATAAATTGTTGAAGATGATAAAATCGAACTATAAATTAGACGTTTGAACCCTTTACGGTTTGGAGCCAATTCCGTGTAACCTGATACAAAGATAATTTATTACACACCTGTGCAAGGTTGATTGGCCCTCCACAAGGTTCCAGGAGTAACATTTGACTCAATATCTGGTGGCGGTCTGGTGTAATAAATTGTTGAAGATGATAAAATCGAACTATAAATTAGACGTTTGAACCCTTTACCGTTTGAGGCCAATTCCGTGTAACCTGATACAAAGATAATTTATTACACCCCTGTATAAGGTTGATGTGCCCTCCACAAGGTCCCATGAGTAACATTTGACTCAATATCTAGTGACGGTCTGGTGTAATAAATTGTTGAAGATGATAAAATCGAACTATAAATTAGACGTTTGAACCCTTTACCGTTTGGAGCCAATTCCGCGTAACCTGATACAAAGACAATTTATTACACACCTGTGCAAGGTTGATGTGCCCTCCACAAGGTTTCAGGAGTAACATTTGACTCAATATCTGGTGGCGGTCTGGTGTAATAAATTGTTGAAGGTGATAAAATCTAACTATAAATTAGACGTTTGAACTCTTTACCGTTTGGAGCCAATTCCGCGTAACCTGATACAAAGATAATTTATTACACACCTGTATTAGGTTGATGTGCCCTCCACAAGGTTCCAGGAGTAACATTTGACTCAATATCTGGTGGCGGTCTGGTGTAATAAATTGTTGACGATGATAAAATCGAACTATAAATTAGACGTTTGAACCCTTTACCGTTTGAGGCCAATTCCGTGTAACCTGATACAAAGATAATTTATTACACCCCTGTATAAGGTTGATTTTTTCTCCACAAGGTTTCAGGAGTAACATTTGACTCAATATCTGGTGGCGGTCTGGTGTAATAAATTGTTGAAGATGATAAAATCGAACTATAAATTAGACGTTTGAACCCTTTACCGTTTGAGGCCAATTCCGTGTAACCTGATACAAAGATAATTTATTACACCCCTGTATAAGGTTGATGTGCCCTCCACAAGGTCCCATGAGTAACATTTGACTCAATATCTGGTGACGGTCTGGTGTAATAAATTGTTGAAGATGATAAAATCGAACTATAAATTAGACGTTTGAACCCTTTACCGTTTGAGGCCAATTGCGCGTAACCTGATACAAAGACAATTTATTACACACCTGTGCAAGGTTGATTTTTTCTCCACAAGGTTTCAAGAGTAACATTTGACTAAATATCTGGTGGCGGTCTGGTGTAATAAATTGTTGAAGATGATAAAATCGAACAATAAATTAGACGTTTGAACCCTTTACGGTTTGGAGCAAATTTCGCGTAACCTGATACAAAGATAATTGATTACACACCTGTGTAAGGTTGTTGTGCCTTCCACAAGGTTCCAGGAGTAACATTTGACTCAATATCTGGTGGCGGTCTGGTGTAATAAATTGTTGAAGATGATAAAATCGAACTATAAATTAGACGTTTGAACCCTTTACGGTTTGGAGCCAATTCCGTGTAACCTGATACAAAGATAATTTATTACACACCTGTGCAAGGTTGATTGGCCCTCCACAAGGTTCCAGGAGTAACATTTGACTCAATATCTGGTGGCGGTCTGGTGTAATAAATTGTTGAAGATGATAAAATCGAACTATAAATTAGACGTTTGAACCCTTTACCGTTTGAGGCCAATTCCGTGTAACCTGATACAAAGATAATTTATTACACCCCTGTATAAGGTTGATGTGCCCTCCACAAGGTCCCATGAGTAACATTTGACTCAATATCTAGTGACGGTCTGGTGTAATAAATTGTTGAAGATGATAAAATCGAACTATAAATTAGACGTTTGAACCCTTTACGGTTTGGAGCCAATTTCGCGGAACCTGATACAAAGATAATTGATTACGCACACCTGTGTAAGGTTGATGTGCCTTCCACAAGGTTCCAGGAGTAACATTTGACTCAATATCTGGTGGCGGTCTGGTGTAATAAATTGTTGAAGATGATAAAATCGAACTATAAATTAGACGTTTGAACCCTTTACCGTTTGAGGCCAATTCCGCGTAACCTGATACAAAGACAATTTATTACACACCTGTGCAAGGTTGATTTTTTCTCCACAAGGTTTCAGGAGTAACATTTGACTCAATATCTGGTGGCGGTCTGGTGTAATAAATTGTTGAAGATGATAAAATCGAACAATAAATTAGACGTTTGAACCCTTTACCGTTTGGAGCCAATTTCGCGTAACCTGATACAAAGATAATTGATTACACACCTGTGTAAGGTTGTTGTGCCTTCCACAAGGTTCCAGGAGTAATATTTGACTCAATATCTGGTGGCGGTCTGGTGTAATAAATTGTTGAAGATGATAAAATCGAACTATAAATTAGACGTTTGAACCCTTTACCTTTTGGAGCCAATTCCGTGTAACCTGATAAAAAAATAATTTATTACACACCTGTATAAGGTTGATTTGCCCTCCACAAGGTTCCAGGAGTAACATTTGACTCAATATCTGGTGGCGGTCTGGTGTAATAAATTGTTGAAGATGATAAAATCGAACTATAAATTATACGTTTGAACCCTTTACCGTTTGAGGCCAATTCCGCGTAACCTGATACAAAGATAATTGATTACACACCTGTACAAGGTTGATTTGCCCTCCACAAGGTTCCAGGAGTATTATTTGACTCAATATCTGGTGGCGGTCTGGTGTAATAAATTGTTGAAGATGATAAAATCGAACTATAAATTAGACGTTTGAACCCTTTACCGTTTGGAGCCAATTCCGCGTAACCTGACACATATATAAGGTATTGCACACCTGTATAAGGTTGATTTGCCCTCCACAAGGTCGAAAAGTTATATCTGGTAGTAAATATCTGGTGGCGGTCTGGTGTAATACTTTATTAGTATTGGTAAAATCGATGTTTTTGTCATAAATAATCTTTTGGGGTGAAATTTACCTTTAGTCAAGATATAGGGTTGATCTTGAATTATTTAACTAATGTAATTAATTTGTAATAAATTCTGGTCCAAGATTCATCCCGATATCACAGCTACATCAAAAGTTACAATTTTGGCGGTGTAGGTTTAATTACAAGCTAAACCGACCACTCGTCCCTCGAAAACGGTAGCTGTAATAAAATCGGGAGTTGTTGTAATAAATTGTAATAAACGTGTAACAAATTATAGTACAGGTTTCATTGAGGCGGGCTACTTTGGTCGGTGCAGGTTAAGAGCACTGGAATTACAACGAAATTGTAGTGACGAGTGATATTGACGTGTGATATTGAAGTGAATTTAATAATTTGTTACAAATGAATTAAATATTCTAATATTGTTTTATTTCTAGTTATGTGTCCCGTTTGGACGGAATTATGCGGCAAATCGGTAATTCGTATAATGGCGAAATTGTGAATCAGCGGGTGCTGTCAGCCGAAATATTTTTAATTTCTCGAGATAAACTGTGAACTGTTATGTAATGGTCGCAACGATTTATGTAAAATGCTCGCATTGTATTCATACGCTCTTGGATGTATACTGTAATTTTATCCACTTTATTTAGAAATGAGGTTATAGGTCCCGTTTAATAGATAGCCTCCTAAAATTTTATGATAAATTGTGTCAGTTACTAGAAACAACACCACATAATCTAAACACATTATAAATTTATGAATCGAAAATCGCAATGTTGAGTCGTGTTGCAAGTTCATATATTGGAGACGAATTATTAGGTGAACAGAAAATCCATATGTTTATGATTTACATCCTGATTTTCAACTGGGCAGTTGTAAGTCGAATTTCTTTGTATTTGTACCGCTAGATGACCTGATATTATAAATGAATCCTGGGTTCAGAGAATATTCGGCTATAAATCAAATTTTTTATTTTATTTTGTCGCATGTGAAATGATCGAACCACAAGAAAGTGGTGAAAATAATTGAAAAGTACTATGGAACCTATAAACATTTTTTTCTTTTTAGTCACCCGATAAAATTGAGAATCCAGAATAATCAGAATTTATGAAATTTATAAAAAGCCGGAAATTTCCATTAATCAACAATTGTTTTATTTTTTAAAATTTCAGGTAAAATACATCTGGCGTAATAAGTAGGACTTACCAAAGATTACTAGTAATGCTCGTGGACGTGAAATCGCTACATTGATTCGCTTTACATCGTCGACAAACCCAAAAGCGTTTTGCCAGTCTATAATCGCCATTGTTTCGTTTAGCGTATGGTTGAAATGTGTATAATGTGTCTTGTCCCTGGAATTCTTCGAGACGCAACTTTTGGAGCTCTCAAGGTGTGTTAGATTCTGATCACGTAATCTATGGAGACAATATTTTTTACTCAATCTGGGCATATTCAATCAAAAACATTTGATACCCGTGCCAAAGTATATAGTGTATTCGGTGCCCATACTAAATTGTTTAGCCTTAAGCGAATCATTTTCATTAATAATACTCATTGTTTGACAAATGATCGCGAAAAATTTTACAGAAGTCGAATAGAGAGAATTTATTTTTACACTACTAAAAACTGTTAATGTTTACAAAATGACTTTTTTTAAATTTAGAGCCATCTATTGGCGAACGTGGAAACTATTTTAGGAGTATTCTAAAAAAATGGTGTCTAACTGGTGTCGTTTCTGATATATTCTGTGGTTTAGATCAGTCGATTTTTGACAAAAAAAAAACTATTTTTGCTGTCTTTTACATAAAGTATACAATAATGATGAAATATTTTGACCTCGTGTGTATGTGTTTGGGGTCGTACAGACTAAATGTTGTTGTTTCCTTCGGAAATGGACTTCCGCCAAATTATTTTTTTTGAATTTTATAACGAAATGCTGTCTATATCATTGCGACTTTATGTTAGACTCAGAGTTAATGTAAATTTTATGAGACAAAATCTTCAGGATAAAATAACTAACATAAATTTCATGACAATCGACGAAATGGTATACGTGTATTCATATCATATGAAGATACGTGGAAAAGAACAGGTTTTATCCCGGAACTTGTGTGTATACAGCAGCGAAAATTCATTAACGAAATAGATTCTAAAGCACTAATAAAATTAGCACAAGATGAGCAAGTATCTGCTTTACATTTGTACCAATTAGGCATATTAGTAGTCAGCAAGTTCAGACAATTATACACCTCAATTTCAAGTCAACAAGCTAAGTTGTTGGAGTTGTAGTAAAAGGGGTTATTCTTTTACCGTAAAGACCTTTTGATGGCATCTGTGTTCAAAGTGAATAGTTGGGAAATGTAGAACGTCCGCAAATAAAAACTTATATTGTACGGAGTATAATTGTGCCCAAGCTTATTCACCTTGAAATATTATAGTTGTTAATTTATGGAATAAAAATGCAATATATTATGCAGTATAAAAATATATATACAAATTTATTTATTCTGTACGGGTTGATGCTTCCAAAGATGAATTACAAGAGAGCGAGATTTTACAAAATTGGTTTTTTAAGTTGACATAAATTTCGGAGTTTCGGAATTACCTAACTCACCCTATAAACAATCATCTTAAAATATATACTATTTACTTATTATAATACACCGAAATACAATTCGGAATAAAATTGATTTGACGTATGTACTATCTACATGCAGTGTACTTTACCTACATTCGGAGTTAAATAGGTTCAATGGGTACATTTTGGTATGAGTGTACGTAAATGTCAAACCAAATGATGGAAATGTCATCGTCTCGACAGTCCCATATGTAAACAAGGTAAGTAATTTTTATTTATTTAAGTTTATTTCTGCTTAAATTCTAAAAAAATAATTATATGTTTTATAGATAATTATCCTGCCTGTGATTTATAACAGATAAGTAATTGCATATAAATAATTAATAAATTCAAATATTATAATTTATATTCTAGGAACATACAAACTGGAAGCAGAATAATATGGATTACAACTATAAAAACTTTGTGTACTAAATTTAATGTTGACTAATTTAATAATAATAAAGTTTTGTTTATAAATAAAGTAATAAATATAGTGTTTTACCTTGGAATTATGTGTTGTTTTGTGTGTTGTAAATTTCAGGTTTTATGTTTTATGCCGTGGAAAATGTTGCGCAAGTTGCGTAGCAACAGCATCCAAGACTCGAAGAATATTTGATTGTGTTACATCATATTGCTGAATATTTCAATAAAACTAAATCACCAACTAATGTTGAGAAAAGCAAATTTCTTTTGAAGAATGATTATTTGGGTTACATACAGTAGGAGATAGAGTATTAAAAGTAAATTCAGAAAAAGTTGCGGCCATTACATTTTATTCTCAACCGAAAAATGTCCGTCAAATTCGCAGATTTCAAGCATGACCGGATGGTATCGTCGATTTATAGCGCGATATTCAGATTTAGCAGAGCCATTGATAACTTTATTACGGAAAAATAAAAAGTTTGTGTGAACTGCTGGTAAAATATTTAATTAGCTTAAAATTGCACTTTCTACAGCTCCTATTTTGAGTCATTCAGTTTACACGAAACATTTTTGTATTCAATGTGCTGCTTCTACTACTGGTGAGAGTGGTGTAGAATTTCAGAGGTCTTCCAGCAGCAATGCTTTTCTCAAAAAATTAATTAAGCTCAACACAATTATAACGTTATACTGTTTTAGAGTGCTAGCAGCTGTATGAAGTATTAGACAATTTAGACAGTATATGTAGAAGGACTTCCTTTTACCAGTATCACGCAAATTTAAAGTGGCTAATGGGGCAACGGGATCTTTAGAGACGTCTCGCTTGCTGGAGCCTGAAATTACAATCATTTAACTTCTCTATAGAATATCGAAAAAGAAAGGACAATTTGGTACCGGATGCGTTGTCTAGAATTCGTTGTCTAGATAGTAGGTAAAACCTGGCAAAAGCTTTATGTTGATTTTATTGGACCGTTTAGTAGATTACGGAATGGCAATTGTTTTATTTTGGTTGTTTTAGATCATTTTTTTCAAATTGTGCAAAGAAAGCAAAAAATTCCTGAGGGCAATATTTATAAGGACAGTTTGCTAATCTGTATTATATCCTCATTTTTTTGTTATTCTACTAATTAGTATTACCTCCTGCTTTTATAATAAGTTGTTGGAGGCGACGAAGCAACGAGCTGATATGGTTTTGCAACAAACATTGATCAATATTTTTCCATTCTGTGACAATGGATTTACGTAGTTCGGCAACCGTTTCCAATTGGTGGCCGTTATGATAAATTCGGCTAGAAAGTATGCCCAAACGTTTTCCTTCGGATTAAGATCTAGACTAATCGCAAACCAATGTAAAACTTCAATATCACGTTCTGAAAAAATGATTTTGTATGTCGAGTTGAATGTATTGCAGCATTATATTGCTGGAGTACCCAATGCTGACTAAGCGTATTATTACTTGGCAGCATTCATTTTAGTTTTTTCGAAAACAAATTGGAGCACATTCTGTGTAGCAAAATGCTCCCCATACCATCAGCAAACCACCGCCAAAAGTTCGTGATTGACAAGTAAGCCTATTTTGACGAGTATCTCCATTGCTAACCATCAAAACCGTCAAGAGAAAACTTTTTCTCATCGCAGCAAATCTCAACCGAGCGATTTTACGACTTTGTAAAACTCGCGGACGAGTATCTCATTTCATGTATTTCAGATGTTCCGATTCTTTTAAAATTTGCCGAATACGCCTTTTTTTAATTGGAAGTTGCAGATACTGCTCTATCTGTGCAGGAGACATGGAATCTTTAACTGCCAATCTCTTAATCTCTCGTTTGTCACAATCAGTTATCGTTGATTTACGACCATAAAACTTTTTAATGCCACAATCATCCCGTAATGCTACGAAAGGTTAATTGTTTTTCTCGTGGCATTTTGTAATTATAACCCACAAAAAATATATTAGTCATTTATAAAAATTTCGACCTAATTTGCAATAATAATATTACGAAACTTTTCACTTTTACCTCAAAATTATGTTAAATTTCACTTTTGTCCTTATAATTTTTGCCTTTTAACGTTTGTTTTCAAATCAAAATTTATAAATGAACTGCACTAGATTGTTCTCTGTTACGCATATTATAAATATAAATATAAAACTAACGGACCCGACAGACCTGCCCGAACGTTGGAATGCCTGCTATAAGCGGGTTCAGCAAAAGTTTCATCAATATTCGAATTTTCGGTAAACTATATATGTACTAAGGGTGCGTACCTATCCAAGGGTAAATTGTTTACTACGGTAAAAATCGATTTTAGTACAGATTTTTCAATCAGTTTACCATAGAGTGCAAAAATAATTAAATTTACCGAAAAATTTACTTAAAATTGACTTTTACCCTTGGATTGGTACGCAGCTTCAATGTCAAATGTCAGTTACGCTGCGCACCAATCCAAGGGTAAAAGTCAATTTTAAGTAAATTTTTCGGTAAATTCAATAATTTTCGAAAAACTCTATGGTAAACTGATCGAAAAATCTGTACTAAAATCGCTTTTTATCGTAGTAAACAATTTACCCTTGGTACCAATCCGCCTGAGTTAGACATTTCAATTTTTTCGGTTCGTCATTGTTTGATTTGCTGTTGCTGAAAGTAAAATAAAAACTAAGTGCAATTTCTCATTATTCTGCGCCGTTCAATTTTCGTGTCACGGCCGGACGATATTTGGTGCTTGTTATTGGCACATTTGGTCGCCTGTGAAACTCAGTTGGTCGGTGTGCTCATAATGGATCTACAAATGACTGAAGATGTGGCGACTCATGAAAATGGACGCTTCTACGCTGTGGATCCACTGACCCATATGTACACATATGTACAAATTTGGACGATTTTCATTTTGATTAAATAATAGCAAACAAAGAAAAAACTCAACAGTACCGATGGTTCGTTTTGCAGTTGGACATGCATATTTAAGTTAAGGATAATGTATTTTCATTTCACCATAGGTATGATTGTTTCAGGACAGGAACAGTAGAGCACCACCGAAAAGTCTGCTATTATCGTTGAGATCTTTCATCGGTTTATCGAGAGGTTCAAGTGAATGCAAGTCATAGTGCATTTTTGAAAAAATTTAGCCATGCCGAAATCCGTCTCTATGTTGTACATTGCATATGGATACGTGTGAACGATCAATGGCAACTTGAGTGCTGAATGTGCAGTCCTTCCACCATCGAGCAAATGCCAGATGAAGCAATTGCCAACGCAATATGGTTTGGTATGAGGAATATTTTGTCAAAGTCACCTAGTGCGTCCAAAAAAAAGAATCCGCCTTTTGTCAGCAGTGAGCACTTGTTCAATATTTGCAACAAAAGGGGTAGCACCAAACTGTTGCTCACGCTGAAAATCGCTGTAAATGATGTCTGTTGCTGGACGGTTAGGCGATGGCATACCGAAATGAATGAGGGGCATATTCGAAATGAGAATGCAAATATTTATAAATGCTTCTTTATATATTTGTGGCGAAACACGATATTGGGATCTTGATCAGCGATCCAAATGCGATGCAGAAGAGTAGGTTAGATTGATTGTCATAGAATGTACATATATATAAATGAAATTCATAGACGATCATATAAGGTATTCACTTCAACATTGCACTTTACACATTTTTTTCAATGTAAATGTTTAAGTACACTTCATTTGCGATTTTAAACGTTATTTCAATATATTTTGTCCATGAATAATACATTCAATATGCACGCAAAATGAAATTGAAATATCAAAACAACACCAAGCTACGACGCAAGTGGCTTGCGCATATATTGATGCGTACGTCAAACAAACATAACTATGAATTATTCTCAGAAAGTCAATACCACATACTGAGTCCAATTGTGAATCTAAACCATCCAGGGACCTACTCAAATACACACACAAAATTTCATTAAAATCAGTCCAGCCGTTTAGGAGGAGTTCAGTCACAAACACACGTACAGAAAATTTTAGGGCGGTGGTGAAATTTTGGGGTTATATGTTCTGATATGTGAAAAATACAATAAAAAATAAAAAAAAATATTTCGTCAAAAAACAAAAATTTCTAGGACCCGATTGCAGTGCCACCTACCGGGTTCAATTGCAAATTTAAACTATCCAGGGACCCACTCAAACACACACACACAAAATTTCGTTAAAATCGGTTCAGCTGTTTCGGAGGAGTTCAATTACATACACACGTACAGAAGAATAATATATAAAAAGATACTAAAACACAAATAACTGTAAATTTAAAGAAGTATACAGTGGTGGATTCCGGAGAAATTTCTAATTACAGTTCGTCCCTAAGTATATTGCATCCGCTAACCGGTAAAACTATTGAATTTAACAATGCAAAGGATAGACCCGGTTTTCGAAACATCTAATGGGTGTAGGTCGTCCCCACGATTAAGACATGTTGAACTATTTAATTTTATTTACCTTACGCATCTTATTCGGAAAATTACTAAAAATTTTATACTTACTGTGTTTAGTAAACATGCCGGACAGAATTAAAAAATTACATAGAATTTTTTTTTGGAAATTCTAGTGGTAGGATTTTGAAAAAGTTGAGAAGGATTGGAAAAATATTTAGGTTACAATTCATTTTATAGTCTAATATTTTCTCATAATTTGTTTTTCTGTTTATAATTATGCGCTATAAATTTGATCAATACAAACTTCTAAAACCGCACCCCAACTCTGAGTTCAAGTCGGCTCAGGAAGTCACTGTACTGATATTTTTCCGTGGTCAGGTTCCGACAAACCCAAATATTTTGCAAATAATTTTTTTCTGAGTTTTTACACGCTTCTTATGTGAATAAAGTGAACATGTCTCCTCTAAATAAAGCTCACATTTTTATATTACGGCTCTTTATCATGGTTCTGGTAAAATAATAACAGTTAATAAGGTTTGACTAAACCCAACACTGTGTTAAGTATTAATTATTTATTTAATTTTGAGCTGTTGATGCTTTGACGGCTAAGAATTGAATCACTTTAATTGGTGTAGGTAGATATAAATCAAAAACTTTCTAATTTTAATCCTTTGATGGTAGAAAACACATAAAATTCACCCCTTCAGTTGTCATTTTAATTAAAATTATGTATATTTTGACTAGAAAAAAATTTTCTGCACCGATTAAAAGTAATTTAACCAAAAAAGTTCATCTGCAAAGTTACATAAATTCTAAAATTAAAATTATGCTGAATATTGTACAGCGTACACCCTACTGCTATAAAAACCGACTATATAATGCTAATTACATTACAGGCATAAATAGTAATACTCGTAGTAATATACATTATTAATTCCTTTCAAAATATTATGGTACTGCTACAACAGTATACCTTTCAGCGCTAAAAATCTCCCTAGAAGAAAAACAACCGAAAACAATCCCCAAAAAATACAGTTGCGTTATTCTCATCGTCGTCGTCGTCGTCGCCGTCATCATCATCATCGCCGTCTCCACTTTTAATTATATTGTCCCAATGAGCTTTCATGAATAATTAACTTAACAACATAATTTAGTTGTTATTTCATCTTTGTTCGTTTGGTTCATGTAAGCACAAAACGCAAAAACAACAACAACAACAAAAACAAAAATGAAACAGACGAAAAGTACAAAAAAGCTTTAAAATGAAATCATTAAAATGTAAAGTTTATGTTACATTTTGTGTTTTCTACCAAACTCTGTGTATGTGTATACCTCATCGCCTTTGTATTACATCGAAACTTTTTTGTGTGTGCTTTTTTTTAGGTATACGTACGAAATACTCTCGTATATGCTTTTTATTGTAAACTTTATTTGCAGGAAACCAGAAAAGTTCCTATATACGTATATAAATATGTACGATTGTAAAATTTTTACCTGGAAAATGATTTTGAACATTTTGTTAGCTTTTTATGTGAGACGTACGTGTACCGTAAGAGTGAGTGAAAAACTTTTTATCATCATAATCATAATATGAAACATGTATACATTTTCTAATAATGTGGGGTGTGGGCGGCCAGCAATAAACATTTCAGTGGTGAATACTTTAATAATTGTTTGGAATAGTTTGGTAGATAGCTGATATGAGAAAGGAAAGAGATACACAAAAATGAAAAATTTCCGTTTAAGTTTTGAAGAGTTTCTGTGTAGGTATATATGAAGCTTTTGATTAGTTGCATTAAATTGTTTATTTTACTTTTATTGTTCAAATATTAGTTTCGAAAAAGAGAAGGCGAAGTGGAGAGATTTTATTTTTCGTTGTATGCATAATATGTAAATGAGCTTTATATTGTTTAGAAGTTTCGTAACAACTATGCAAAATAAAATTTTTATTTAAAGTAAATTAATTAAAATGCTTTTTGTTAGGAAACTGTCAAAATAACAATAATTTATTGTATCAAATAATTTAAATATAAATAAAAATACGTTTCGCAAATGCTTACGAAACGTATACAGTTTAAGGGAAGTATATATCAAAAATGTATAGAAATTATTGCAAAGCTCTTAGTTTTCAAGAGATTTCTTTGCTATTTTTAAAAATATACCTTGTTATTATTTATAGATTTCCTTCAAATATTTGTGTATAGTCTTTGGGACAATTTTGTATCTAAAATCATCATTATTGGTCAAATTTTCACTTTGCTTGTAAAATTATTCTGCCTATCGACTTTAGTTAAAGTTCCAGAAATTCACAAACTTTCATCTATTGTAAAAATTGTGAATCAAGATATTTTAATAACATTCGGAAATCTCAAAGACAACAATTATTAGAAATTTGAGTTTTAAATTTAATATTTTTTCATTTCTATTTAACATTCAAAATGAAAATGCTAGAGGCTGAAACCTCAAGAGGTAATCAGAACTACGGCTTAAAAATTGACAAAACTGGGACCCCGGGTTCATATGAAATTGGAAAACATCGCAAATTCGGTTAAGAAAATCGTTAGCAAAACGACTCAGAATTTCAGGCGCACCATACGGATTCGTACTGAATTTGGCCTAAGTTCTTCTAAATGTAAGTCCCAATTTTTGTGATCGTCTTGAACATATGATCGAAAAGCGGAGAGAATGGTGCTATTCACCTTATCAGACGCATTTGATTGTGGTAAGTAGTTAGGTGTGTATTGGTGTTGTATGCTGTAATAGTCCAATAAATCAGCCAAAAGCTTGGATTTAAATTGGCGGCCCTAATCGCTGCTATATCTCTAAAGACACTAAAAACTCAATTTTTCAAGAAATTCACAACATAGCTAGCAGTAGCGGATTTATAATCGATTAATCAAATTTTGTATATTGATTTAGCACTATCAAGATGTATGTGTTGCCTAAGCGGCATCGTGAGTATGGACCCAAAAAGTCCATAAAAAGTTTCTGGAAGGGTCATTGTAACTCTAAAAATTTCCCCATTGCAGGTTGTGTGGTATAGTTCGTTGTCTTCGTCTTTTAACAAATTTCCCATTTACAAATGTAGTCTCTGACGTCACAAGCCATGGTCGTCCAATAAAATGGCCGATCCAGGATCTTTAAAGTTTTTTCCTGTCCTAAATGAGCGTCAGTTGGAGAATTATGAGCTTACGTCAATAACGAGAGAACTAAAGAATAAAGTATTACCAGTCTCGATGATTCCATATCGTTTAATGTTAATGAACAACTTCCGCAAAGTTTGTTTCTGCCGAAGGATCTTCTTTGAGGGCATTAATTTGGTCAAGGTAAGTATTAGGGAGGAATTCAGCGGAATCCAAATCCATATGCAGGGGCGGCACACACCCACCATCATCATAGACATCCAGGTTATCAATAGCTTCGAGACTCATTCTGGATAAGGCGTCAGGTACCACATTTTGAGATCCTTTCCGATACTCAATGCAAAAGTTAAACTATTACAGTTGCAGGCTCCATCACGCAAGTCTTTCTGACCCATCAACCATTTTAAACTAGAATGGTCTGTAATAATGGTGAAAGTGTACTCCTCAACATATGGTCTGAATTTATTCATGGCTTTAATACGCTATGGAATGTTCTTCACCTTCTTGGGTTTTATGAAACAAATCGCTTCCTACTCCACCCGAACTCGCATCGAATTGGATGTAAAATGGACGCGAATTGTTCGGATAACGTAGGACACTGGCCGAGGTAAGTGCGGTTTTAATGTGTTTAATCAAAATGTACCTACAGATATTTTAGACACCCTAACACTTTTCAATATCTGCTGTAAAACCGCAACACCGGACTTTTAAGTATTGGTCATTGTGACCGTATGCTAATGTAATGATTGCTGGTACACCGTACACTGCTTTGCTAGATAATGGTGCCACTAGCAGTGTCCTTGGCGCCGGTCTTGAAAGTTTCCTGGGACAAAAAGGGTTATACATCCAATACCTTCCTTCTTTTCTGAATACAGCGAGAAACAACGCATTACAGGGTTCGCTGGGTTTCCCGTTCCTTATAAAGGTAAATTCGACTACAAATCGCTCCTGGATTGATGCAACCGCTATATCAAGGCATTGATTTTTGGAATTTATTTGGTATAGCTCCTGCAGTTACCGGTTCCCTAGATATAGACAATTATATTAGTTATAACCATATTCCCATCCACATGGCATACGATTCTACATTCCGTGGCAAACAAAATCAGTGTTGGTCAATATTTGATCCGACAACATCGATGAGTGTTAAGAATAATAGTTGTCTCAAAAAATTATAGGCTCTGACTAGATTCAAACTCGCAACCATTGCGTTGGTAACGCTTGGTAGTGTATACCTTAACCACTCGAAGTGGTGGTCTAACCAACTGTTATCCGTGTGTAGAGTAGAATTCTTAATACTAATGCCACCTGAAATCTACTAGTCCCGAACCATTCATTCTATGAACCTGTACAACATTTGCTACACCTCCCAGAACTTCTTTTATTTGATACACATCGTCGATAATATTCTTGACAATTTTGTATGGCCTTTCCAATCTCGTTGTGCATTTTAAGATTTGCTACTGGCTTATCATGTCCCCTATGTTTTCTCTGCTTCGTCACATTTCACCACACAATCTTCTAAACTGCATTTCGTGCCACCTTTGCACGACTCTCTGTTGTGGTCCTTCTCTTCATTTAATAAGCCAATTAGGTCCCTTTTTATCTTTTAGTAAACTCTCTTTAAAAAAACTTGCACTATCTGAGCAAAAACCAAATGCTTGCCTCTGGTCTTCTTCGTTTCTTGAACTCTGTATGTTTTTCATATTCACAGTCTCAGGTTGCAGCGAAAAATTGTTAGACGAGCGTTGCAAACAGTCTCGGATGTAGTAACTTAGCTTCCTACATTTGAATCATCTTCTTTGACTTTTGATGTCCCTTGGCTTCAAACTTATTCAACGCAATTCCTCGTAGCTCCGAACGCTGTACGCCAATTTTATCTTTGCACGCTACACGGATGGGGATGACCACTATTTCGAAATAAACGTGAACGTGAAAACAAAACTAACTTGTTGATTTATAATTTGGTTTCTGAATTCACCTTCATTCAACGGAGTTAGTCGGTTAGTATGATATGCGGCTAAGAAAGCACCGGTTGACAACTCGGATTCAAGTTCTAGGTGCATTGCCACAAATGCTAGACTTTTAAATGACTTTTTTGATGAGCAATTTTGACAACTTTGTGGCCTTTGGGCATCATAACTGGATATTTTTTGTTAAACGAGTGGTTAGAATTGGTTAGTCTTCCACCTAGTTATAAATGTGATCTGAAATGATCGTAGCAGATCATTTCAGACCACTTTAGTAAATTTTGACTTGATTTTAATTCCCTTAGTTATATTTTAATGGCTTTTTCTGTGCGGTTTAGATCATTACTCTTAGCGCTGTCTTGAGTTCCTCTTCGGGTACAGCTGGGATGTATTTTTAGTTTAAGAGTTTGTATTCGATAGAAACCATACGAGTGAGTCGTTGTAGCGACAAGAACCAATTGAATTCAATCACTGGTTTTTCCACTGTTGTTGTTAATGTGCTTATTGACTTGCGTTCCATGCTGCCTGCTTCTTTTAGTGCTTGAGCATTCATGCTTGTTGTTGAGTAGGTTAAACTTTTCAGCCACTGCCCTGGCCCCACTAAATCATATGGATTAATAATTGCATATAGAGTTTAATCCTCGTGATGCGCAGTCTGATTTACTATTGGTGCTCTCACTATTGGTGGTCACTGCCTGGGTCACTATTGGTGCTAACCATCCTAGCGGATAAAAGAGCCTACACGCTTCTGCTAAAATTGTTCGTTTAGATACTGGTCTGTTGAATCTTGCATGGACACTTTAAATTGAAACGTATCTGTTATAGTATACAGTTGTAAAATAGTCCAAGTGTTTGGACTGTGTTATTAACTTCTACATTGTGTAGTTCCGTTTCTTTTAGATTTTCTAGAAGTTCTTTTAAAATTACCTTTTGATTGCTCGTCCATTTTCTGAAATTAAATCCTCCACTTTGCGCGAGTATTGCTTCTGTTATTGTATTGGCTTCAGATAAGAGGTCATCTATGGCTAATTGTTATAATGTTTTCATAGCTTTTTCTCAATGCCCGATTCGTTTACATAACGATGATTCTACTATATCATCAATATTGTCGCACGTATCGTTCAGTCTTTGATGTGGGTCTGCTCATAGGATCTTTCACATTCTCTCTCTTCAGCACTTAAGTTTCTGTTCGGGTGTACTACTTCGGCTTTACAAAAGCGTTTTAGTTGTTTATCTACAATATATCTGCTATGTAAAGGGACTTTATAATCGAGATATCGATACACTGATATTCTGAGTTAAGTGACCTGATGCTGTCCATCCTAATTTGGATTGTTCAGCTATACACTTATGATGTGGACTATTTTTTATTTCTTCCAACAGAATTTCTCCTGAGATGTCAGCGTCTATTTAAAGATCAATAAATCCGGGAGTATTGAAGGTAGGGTCGGCTAGAAATACTTCGTTTTATAGTTTATTGCACTGACCCAATATGCGATTTGTCAGGAAGCGGTTTAGTAATTCTTGTTAAGACTAGAGCATTAGCTTGTATCTTAAAGGTTGACAGAAATCTAGGACTGATATTTATCATTACCTGTTGGTGTCATCGCCTCTTTGTTGCTGAAATTCTGGAAACTTCGACTAGAACCTTTGTCCTTAGTAAGCCGAGTTGTTTTGCTGCTTCTTCCATGACAAACGTGGCCTGTGATCCTAGATATATAAGTACCCACAACATGCTGAAACTACCGTATATATTTTGTACTTTTACTATAGCTGTTGCTAAGAACACTGGGTCACAATCCTTGTCGAACTTCGTATAAAGTGTTCTGCTGTTCCGGGTGCGCTTGAAGCTAGAACTATTGGTTTTAATGCTGCAATTTATTATATCGTATGGCGTTTGCTTAGTTAATTTCTACACAAATTGTGCAACATAACCATTTAGTTTCTTTCAGAATTGCTCATATTTTTAAAGCGTTGGCATACTGCGATTCTGCAGCATATGTAAATAAAAGTTGGTTTTGTTGCAGCTACGAAAGCATGTTTTAGTGGTTGTTCTTGATACCTGGGTTGATGTGTCATCATGCTGCTACCGATAGATTCTGAGGATTGAAAACGCCTTTCTAAAATTTTCAAAAACTGGCTTCTCTTGGAATTTTCTTGGATTTTCTAGAGAACTTTCATATAGAATATAGATGTCGTGATACATCGTGATTCGTTGTCCAATTTTTTAACAAACTAAGGACAACAAATGGACTCCTTGTGTCAATTCTAATGTCTTTATTCCTTTCTTTTATTGTTTCATTTTCAAATTTTTAATTTCTTTGTAATTGTTTGAAAAATACATTTTACTGATGGCATTGCCATCTGTGTTACGTCATTGGTATCAAATTGGGGGCATTAATGCTCTGTATTGACTGGACATCATTATTTTGTATTACATAAACCGAATGATTTTCAGAACGAGACCAATGCGTACCCCTATGCGTATGTAGGAGTGACTGAGATATAGGGGAATATTTTTGTTGTGTTTTCTTGTTTTGGTGCGTGCAGTTAATGCGGTGAGAGGGAGTATACGCGCGAAAACACAACAAAAATATTCTTCTATATTTTTTGATCTGGTGCGAGAGCTTTGTTTTTGTCGAAAGAGTCTCGTTTTGGCTGTATAATAAAAAAGTCGAATTGGTGAGGTGATAAAATAAAGTCGACGAAAACTAAAATATTTAAAAGACATAAAATCTTAATAGTTTGAAGTTTAGTTTGTAAATTTTCTTTTTATTGGAAAATTCATGACAAAATTTATAGTATCAGAAAATATATAACAGTGTTCTGTTATTTGTTAGCACAAAATAAAAAATTGTTTTTTATGAAGAAAAAGGAGAATAGAAGTGAGTTCAAGTGCTAATTTTCCGTGGTTCGTTCATTTTCTAATGAGAAGAAAATGCTCTATATTTTGCGAAAATAATAAATTTTCCAAAAATACAAAGTTCAGCAATTTCATAAAACGAGCACCGCAAGTTATCCCGAGCGCAGAATTTTTCAACGGTGCCGTATATTCAGCGGGTGGCCGCCACGCGGCTACTAAGCATTTTTGGTGCGTATCGGTGAAAACCGTAACATACAGGTGGCCAGCCGAGCCAACGCCCAACGACACAGGTGGCCATTTGTAAAATATTTTGGAATTTTTCTACGGTTAAGGCGGGAAGACGTTCAATGCTGGAGAATATACGGGTGGCCAACCCAGGCCAGTAGTTTTCATTTATCAAAGGCCGAAGTACGCCCAACATTGCAGTGGGTGCCCAACCGGGACTCAAGGTACAGATTTTTTTTATTTAAAATTTTTGATTTTTCATTTTTCGATTTTCAAATTTTTATGTTCAATTTTTTTTCAAATTTTATTATTTCGATTTTACTTTGTAATCGAGCGCCGATTAACGTCCGCTGTGCGAGCCACAGTATCACATTGGGTTTAATTTTTTAAAATTATTGTACGTTCGGCGGCCATATTGTGTGTTCGATTTATTTCATCTTTGGTTTCCGCGACCATTTTTATTTTTTCCCTTTTGGGCGATTGTTGGTTTTGTTTTGATTTTTGAATAAAATTCCGTACGGCCGAATGTATCCTGGCATTCAGCTTCATTATTATCTTTTCTTTTTTTTATTTCATCTGCGACCATATTCCTGAATACGATACGAAAACAGAAGTATAAGACTCATATTTGAATTGAATCAGATTCGTACGATTCTTATTTAAAATCGAATAGGAATTTTGTACTTTAGTTTTCGTGTCGTATGCACGAATAGGGCCCCTGATTATTTTTTTTTTGGGGGGTTTATTGAACGGTCGCCACCGGAATGACACACTCGAATATCATTTATTTTATTACGTTCATCAAGTTTCGTCCAACAAATTATGGTGTTCTTTATTTTAATTTCAGTTGCTTTAATTTGCTTTTGATATTAGTTTATTCTGTTCCACGGGGTAGGTCAGGAGCACGCAAGCCATAACCCCACGACCTATGCTATTACCCTAAGATTTACCCAACAAAACATCACCGTGAGAGTGGCCACAGTTGAAAACTGCGGGTTGGCTGCGAGCCATCCGTAACAAAGCTTTTGATCGCAACGGTGAATTCCGTCTTGTTATTTGGTAATATGAATAAAGTGTTTAGTAGATTAGAAACAAGGAATCTTTTGTTGTTGAAGGAGATCTCCGATATGTTTCCAATGGATAACTAAATTTCCAGCTGGCCCTTGAACGTGGATTTTTAAGTATAGTTCATTTAATGCGAGTTAATAAGTTGATTGTAGGTAGTTGTGAACTGACTGTTTGAAAGTGTCAGCGAAACCAACCCATTTCGTGCAATCTCCATGACACAATATCCATCAAACGTCTGCTTATCTACGAAAACTTTATTTGGAGCTGGTGATACCGCAAATCCATTCATCGCATCGTTAAAAAGATTCACCAAACGCAAAGGAGCAAAATCACAAGCATATACAGTGATTGTACAACCAATTTCGTCGGAGCTAATCGTATCGCTGAGAGGAGCAGGGGTGAAATCGGTTAGACATGATTTCACCAAAGTCTGCCGCCCCGGTGGCAAAGTGGTCAGCATGCTTGCTTCAATGAACGGAGGTCCCGGGTTCGATTCCCGGTGGTGACAAGGAAAAAATTTCACGGCTGGATTAGGATCAATAATGAATTATTCACTTATTATCCATAAATGAAAAGATGATTATGAAACCTCATTTGACCAAATCCCTTGAAATGTGTGTGTGTGTGTGTGTGTGTGTGTGTTTGTGTGTGTGTGTGTGTGTGTGTGTGTGTGTGTGTGTGTGTGTGTGTGTGTGTGTGTGTGTGTGTGTGTGTGTGTGTGTGTGTGTGTGTGTGTGTGTGTGTGTGTGTGTGTGTGTGTGTGTGTGTGTGTGTGTGTGTGTGTGTGTGTGTGTGTGTGTGTGTGTGTGTGTGTGAGAGAGAGAGAGAGAGAGAGAGATAGAGAGAGAGAGATAGAGAGAAGACAGACAGACAGAGAGAAGTTTCAGGCAATTCTTAAGAAAACCAAAGAATGAAATGTTGTGTATTTTTTTGTAGAAAATCTCACGTATATCAATATATTTTAAGTACAGTAAAAATATTTTAAATTTTCAATTAATGAATGCTGATGTGAAAAATATTTAGGGTAGCAAAAAAATTATTAAATTTTTGGGCGTGGCCGCAATTATTACAGATTTAGCAGAGATACAGATTTTTTTGGTTTTCAGGCTACCTTCACATACTCGTATATGTAGTGGGTGGTCAATACCTAATACAAAAAAAAATGAAATTTTAATAATTGTGTACAGTTGAACTGAATCAAACCCATATAACCAAATAGCTGGAAAGTTCCCATGTCGCTGCGTGCCTAATGGAAGCAAATATTTTTTTTATGTGGAAAAATGAAACCGGCTATTGTTCAAATAAATATACAATTCAATAGAATATTTTTCAACTTACCCTTGTGTACCAACCAATGACTGGTAACGTATAGTTAGTTCACCATTTGGAATCTGCCGAGCACAAAAATGTATAAAATTTCGATTCTATTTATACTGTTTGGTATGTACTTTGCAATATCTGTTTGTTTGCTCTTATATGCTTTTTGACTTGAAAAGATACGGGTGGGAAATAAATGAATGAAAATCTAATATAGAGCAATGTACAGACTCGATGGCAGATCTAAAATAAAAAAAATATATATAGAAATAACATTTGGATGGGACAAAATTATTTGCCCATATCTCTGCCTCCGTATATCGTGCTATGTATAGTAACAAGTAAAATAAAATTGTTTTCTTCCAAAAAATGTAAAAAGCTACAAAATAATAATTTTATTAATTCACAGTGGGTCGTTCAAGATCATTGGGATATGTCGCTCATATCTAAACGGCTATGTACATTTCTATATGTATAGCTATATGGCATGCTTGAAATTATTGGTTGGAAAAATATATTTGAAATTCGATGTATGAATGTTGAGTACATGTCATATCCATGGGATTAAATGAATGGCTATCAACTGCGTTCACTAATATTGTGTGTGTGGCGTATCAAAACTACGGCTTTTACAATGATATGTTTGGTTTGCTATACCAAACATCCCTGAAGCGTGCCAATTAATTAAAAATACAAATAACAACATATTTGATTGGAGTACTATTAAGCGTGGTGAACCAAACCACCCCCAGGCTCATACAAAAGTAGCATATTGCTTGTCTCAATATCTGAGATATTTTATAAATTGTTTATGTACCAAAATAAATATTTTTGATTGCTGCTTTGGATACTTGATGGTATATCTTGTGATTGTTATGTTGATTGTTTTATTCCACTCGAAATATGAAATCGACTTAAGAATTCCAATGAAATCAGTATTATGTGAATTTGTTTTGTTCTCATAGAGCGGTTATTTATTATTTATTGGCGCAATGGGGGCATATTACATCAATTATTCATGTATTCGGATGCTCGTATATATTGGCCGCATGTCTTGTGCTACAAAACAAAATGAAAAATATATACAATGTAAAGCTCGCACAGTGATATCAAAATAAAATGGTAAAAGCGAATTGAACGAAATATCAAAATATCATATCTCGTTAATCACTCCCCCCTGAAAAAAAAATCGTATAACACAAAACCGCACCAGCTTAACAGTATGTCGGTATATCGAAGAAATATAAACACTAGGAATTTATAAACATTTAAGTGGTATGATATCAGATAGGGGTGGGGGTATACATCATATCAAATTGATATACAAGGAGAACGTGCCTATACGGATTCTCGTAAATCGTAAATATGCCGAGTTAAGGTTATCAATTTACCTCCACAACACGAGCGCAACACAAATACATAGAAAGGTGGAAAAGTTTTCTGCTACATAAACAATGAAAAGTTTTTTTTTTTTCGTACTTTTCATCTCGTTTTACTAAATCCCAGTTACTCGTACAACGATTTATGTTCTGTGGTGTAATGATGACATTAAATGTTAATGAGCTGAATGGAAGGTTAATTTCGAATCATATTCATTTCAATTAAATTAAAATTAGTGCTTAATGTAATTTGATTCACGTGTTGTTTGCTACCCGCAGTTATTGGGCTCGTTCACGCAAATGATTCGATTTGTATTAGATTAGATGTGAATTTTGATACGTAAATCCCAAAAAAAATATTACTTCAGAAGTGCACTGAAAGAAATTGCGCGGGATATTTACACATTTTGCTGTGTAAGCCCAAATTTGCAATTATTACCAATAAAGTTTTAATAAAGTACGAGCCTTGTAAAATTTGCTGTACAATATTTACAATGCGTTTTTAAATTATTGCTGAGCAGCGCTCGATTACAAAGTAGATTAATCATTCAGAGATCAATCAATTTGCCATTTTAAGGATCACTTTTAATATTTTATTCCACTGAGATATTTTATTTAGTGAAAAAATATATACATAATAAAATTTCCGCTGGTAATTACATAACAAAATTAATTCTCTTTAGTGATAGTGCTGCCACTTACGGTGAGCATCTTAATCTCTTATTTTCTGATGTCAAAATGCCGCTATCTTATACAGCATTACAGACCGGGTTTTCCAATTAGAGGTTTCATTTTGATATTTAAAAAAACGAGTATTTTTTAAGAGAAATTGTAAAGAGGAAGGTATGCCATTAACATTTGAAAACGATATCAGCCAATTGCTCTCCCCTCCCCCCTCCAAATTTTCCATGACCAATTGGCACATTTGCGGCTGTATGTCCTCGATAACTTCCCCCCGAATTCCATCTTCTTTAAGGTCTTGAATCGATTGTCATAGACATGCATTGGCATAGACCTAATCTTTCACGTGGTCTCTAAGAAAAAAGTTTAAAGGTGTTAAGTCAGAAGATCGGTGGCCAATTGTGATCACCTCTTCGAGAAATAACAAGGCGAGGAAACTTTTCTAGCAAAGTTGCGATTGTTTCGTTACTAATGTGGCACGTAGCGCCGTCTTGATTATAAAAAACGACATCCACATCAATATCTTTCAATTGCGGCCATAAAGAATCGTTAATCGTAGCACGGTAGCGCAAACCATTCACCGTAACAGTTGCACCAGACTCATTTTCAAATAAGTAAGGTCCAATCACACCGCCAGCCCAAAAACCGCACCAAACAGAAACACGTTGAGGATTGAAGAAAGCTTTTCAACAATCATTCTTGGATTTTCTGAGCCCCAAATGTGTCAATTCTGCTTATTAACGTATAGCCTCCGAGATGAAAATGGGCCTCATCACTAAAGATGACTTTTCGATGAAAATCCGGATCATTTTGGTGAATTTTTCAATCAGTGAAGATACGACGTTTATGGTGATCGACTGGCTTGAGTTCTTGTGTTTACTGAACTTTAAAAGCGTTAAGACTTAAGTTTTTATGCAACGGTGTAATGTCGTTTGTGGAATGTTTAATTCCAAAGATCGACGAGAAATCGACAAACCTGGGTTTTCGTCAACACTATGGGCTACAGCAACAATATTCTCAGTTTTTCTTGAGCCACGCACACGGTTTCGATTCTTCACATCACTATAACTTGTCCCAACAGCTCAAATGTTTCCACCAGTTTCACTATTGCAGGCCGAGAACGTGCTGCACAAAGACCCAAAAGTGCATTAGTTCTGCGAACTATGACTGTAAAATTTTCACCATTTTTATAGTGAACTTTAACGTTTTCAATGCGTTATTGAAGCGTGGTATACTAGTTTTAGCAATGGCGTAGTTTTTACTTGTCAAATGTCAAAAGATGACAGCTTCAAAATTGACAGCTGCGAAAATAGCAGGCTATTCAAAGTGAAACCTCTTATTGGAAAACTCTTTACATTTAGTTCGCGCAGATATACTCATCTTGATTTTTTCTCGAAGATACGCTGGCTCTTTAATGCTTAATTGTATAAAAAAAACAATTTATGAAAAATGTAAAATTGATTGTCTGCAACCTAGAATATTTCCAGAATAATTGGAGATGTGATCATGCGTTATTGAATACTCTTTGCAGAAGAATCATATTTATTTATTTATTTTATTTATTTTATTTTATTTATTTTATTATATTAATATATATATTTACAAGCATAAGCCGAAGCTTTTATACTACGAAAAATAAAAGAAAATAACAAAAAGAAAAAAAAAGAAAAAAAATTAACAATCATCTATATATAAAATTATTTACAAAGGGGTAAGAATATATTATTACAAATTATAATTACATTAACAATTTCTCTGTACAGTTAAATATACAAGTTTTTTAAAAATTTTAAGAGAATTAATATGTTTAAGTTCAAGGGGTAAACCATTCCAAACAATAAATGCATTCATCAAAACCGAATTATTATACATGTTACTTTTGTTAAGAGGCAAGTTGATGTTTCTAGTGTTTCTAGACCTGGAAAAATTTAATTTTTCGAAGAGATATAAAGGCAAACCAGAGGTAATAATTCTAAAAATAAATACAGCTGTTCTATAATGATAATACTCGAACAACGTACATCTCAGAATAGAAGTTTTTAAACCAGAAATATGATCAAATTTTCTGAGGCCATGAACGTATCGAATACAATTATTAAATGTAACTTCTAATTGTCGCAGAGAGGAACTGTCACATCGGCTATAAATCACATCACAGTACGCAAACATAGGTACAACCAAACTTTTAATCAAATATTCTCGCAACTGAATTGGACATATTTTTTTTATTAATCTTAGCGAATATAAACTATAGTTGACACGTCGACACAATGTGCTAATATGGTCACTCCAAGTAAGTTTGGAATTTAATATCAGTCCTAAATTATTAACAGTCGGAACAAATTTTATTGTGTCATCATCCAAAACAAGAGTAGGCTTAATAATGTTCGAATTATTTTTACATAAAAATAAAGCTTTACTTTTATTGGGATTAAGCGCAAGAGAGTTATGTTTAGCCCATAATAAAATGTTACTAAGATCTTCGTTAAATTTTATTGCAGCCTCATTCAAACCTAAAGCTTTACATCCGATGTACAATTGTAAATCATCAGCATAGAGATGAAAAGAACAATGATGAATGTGCCATGGAAGATCATTTATAAATATAGAAAAAAGTAACGGACCCAGAATTGATCCTTGCGGTACACCTAAAGCTACTCTACCCATGCTAGAGCAGTTACCCCCATGCTTTACAAACTGCTCCTGACTATGCAAATAAGAGTACAACAAATTAATTGCGGATCCAGAAAATTTATAATATAAATAAAGTTTTTGAAGTAGAAGTATATGATTAACACTATCAAATGCCTTAGAGAAATCCAATAAAACCAATAAAGCTTGCGAACCATGCCCATCCAAAATTGAAGAAAGATCGTCAACAATGTGTACCAAAACCGTTGTAGTACTGTGCCCAGGCTTATACCCTGACTGAAATTTACAAAGAAAATCAAAATCTTTAAAATGCTGCAGAATCTGGATTTGCATAACTTTTTCTAACACTTTAGAAAGGGCAGGTAATATACTTATTGGTCGAATATCTTTAAGACTGGCAACAATATCATTTTTTGGAATTGGAACAATAGAAGCCACTTTCCACAAATTAGGAAAAACTGACTTTGACAAACATTGGTTGATTATATAGGTCACCTGTGGAAGAAACAGATCAATAAATAATTTTATTATTATAAAATCAATTTTATCATATGCAATAGCATTAGATTTAATTGAACGGATAGCACCCATGACAATTAGCTCATCAACACAATCAAAAGCAAATTTATAATTATCATCAGAATTAATAGATCGAATATCTGGTAATGGCAGAACCACTAAATCTTCTCGAAATTTACAGATATCATTTAAAATATCTTCAGCAGTGAATTTTATGTCAACTTTAGCAACAGAACACGAAATACCAAGTTTCCTTAAATTATTCCAAGTAAATTTAGAGTTATAAACATTACCAAAATAACAACTATACTTAGCTTGGTTGATAAACTTAGTAGTTTTGTTTCGAGCCCTTTTATAGGCAGTAAAATCACCATCTAATCCACTCCTTTGATAATTATAATACTTCAAATCTCTATATTGAATTGAATCCAATATAGTCTGGTTTAACCATGGAGCTGTTGGACAATTGTTAATGGTTCTTTTGCGGGGAACACACATAGAATCTAAATATAAGAAATTTGAATTAAACAAATCAACAATCATATTTACATCAGAGCAAGAATAAAGAATAGACCAATCAATCGAAAAAAAACAATACACAAAATATTCATAATTAATTTTCTTATAATTGGGCACAACAGAATAAGTCAACTTATCTCTAGTGCGACAACATTTATAAGAAGCAAAAATCAAATCATGATCAGATATAGAAGGAACCGCACATTGACCATAACTGATAATATTATGTCTGTCAGGCTTAAAAACAACAATCAAGTCTAAAAGGCTTTCCAACCTCGTAGCACTAAACGGCAAAAAATGCAAATTAAGTATATTAAAACAATCAGTCAAAATATTATTATTTAGCATATTAAAGTTAAAATCGCCCAAACAGAACACTTTTTCATATTCTTGTAATAAATCAGTAAGAATATCATTAATACTTGTAATATCCCCCCTAGAAGTAGGAGGTGGATTATAAAAAACAACAATAAGAAATTTACTAAACTTAGCAAACAGTTCAAATGCCATAAATTCAACTTTACCATTTGAACCACATGATAACACTTTGACATTCAAATTTGATCGATAGTATAATCCTACTCCACCACCACGAACATTGATACGATCAGACCTCAAAAATTTGTAATTATTTATTTGAAGAGATCTAGTTGAAATTTTGTTATTTAACCAGGTCTCTGACACAGCTAGAAAATCAAAATTAAATTTATGCAAAAGAATTATTACATCATCTAAATGCAACGTTAAACTACGTACATTAAGATGACCAAAAAATAAGTAATTATTACTAGAATGTGATTTATCATTTGGAATGGTATGATTAGTAACATCTAAAGTAAATTTATCATATTGAATCTCTATATCAGATTTTGTGATGGATGCTGTTTCACTAAAAAAGGATTACTTCTTGATTTATTAACAAATTTCTTCACAAGAATACCAGCCGGCCACGATGATGCAGTTAACAATTTATCCGTATGAACATTCGAAACTAATAATTTAAAAGAAGAATAATCTTGTATAAACCCATTCGAATTTTTAGGGTTGAATCGATGAATTTTGACATCACTTATATTTAATTGATCCCTTAGATACAGCTTCATATTATCCTCACTAACATCAGGATGCAATCTTGAAACAAATATGTGCGAACGCGGCTCCACAGTACGTAAACTAGCATCAATAGCAGTACCAATAATAAAATCATTTTTCAAATCCAAATTTTTAGTAATTGTTAAATTATCACTAATATTATGAAGACAAGTTATGTTATCATTGGACAGACTTACACAAGCAGGTAATTCCAATGGAGAAGCCAAGCTAAGCTTGACAGAAGATGACAATTCCGGATTAGAACTTTCTAAAGGTACATCCGCATAACCAACATTGCCGACAGAATCACGAGAGCCCAGGTCAATATTATCCTTTTTTTCAATATTTTGATCATCATGATTCAGATTTACCACCTGACACTTTTCTAAATTATAAAGTGATTTTTCAATATTCATTGAAATTTGTGACAGTTCCACAATTTTATTAGTAAATGTTGTAAGTAAGTCACTACACATATCACAAAACCAATGAACATTTTTACTGCCACATATAAGCTCATATGATGCTTTTTTTAAGCCCGCACAACGATAATGAGCAACTTTTTTGCATAAACCGTAACACGTTAAAAAAATTTCACTAGCGTCTTTGTCGCACATTGAGCAATCATTAGGTGCCATATTTATAAAGCATACACTTACAGAAATTGTTACAATATGGTGAAAAGCTCAAAACTAATAAAAACAAAAACAAAAAAAAAAAAATCACAACATAAAAGTACACAAAATATTCACATATATGTATTTACAATAATATTCACAACTAACATATATTTGTATAATTATACCACATTAAAAATTAATAAATTTTTTTATTTGAAGAAAATATTTTTTCATATTGTTGGTAAATAACTTGACGAAATACAATCTTACATTTCCGGACATATTTTTCTATGCCGTCTTTTAATCCATACAAAACACAATTAATTTTGGCTCATAGCTCCACAATATGATTATTCCAAGTAAATTTACTGTTCTTGCGCAATCCCAAGTTACAAATGGTATCAACTACGTTAATTTTTTTGTTACTAATGTGTAAGTTCAGAACTGCGGTCGTGTATTTGCTTCTACCGATAAACATGGCCTTGGTTTTTTTCGTATTTAAAAATAGGCCGTGGGATTTAGACCACGCGTAAATAGCACTCAAATCTTTGTTTATTATTGCAAAAATATCATCTATTTTGTATAATGAGCCGCCAACATAAATTTGACCGTCGTCCGCATAAAAATGACATTTCGATCCAGTTATGCAGTCAGTCAATATTAATAAAAAGAGAAAATAGTATTGGCGATACCCCGCGTGTAACCGTTGCAATTCTCGATGTCGTACCTGCTAAATGTACGTATTGGGCCCTGTCCGACAAATATGTTGACACTATCCGCATTGGCGAATCTGATAAGTTATAATAAAGTTTCAATTTTTACAGTAACAGCTTATGATTAATAGAGTCAAAAGCCTTAGAAAAATCTAGCAGGACAATCACAACAAAAGACTTAGACTCATTAAGAATGTGAGAGATGTCATCTACCGCATTAACTAGAGCAGATGTTGTGCTGTGATTTTTTCAGAAACCAAATTGATGGGAATTTAATAAACCATGTTCATTAACGTACAAGGTAATTTTATTTTGCTAAATCAATTCCAAGACCTTTGTCAGAAGCAGAGTAGTATCCTCATCATTAATAATAATTGAATCAATAAATTTCGATTCTCTTGTATAATGGTAAGAAATAACAAAATAAATTAAGCATAATCAAGCTGTTGGAAACTCGGTTAGCAGGAACATTTAAATTATAATATTAAAATCCCCCTAAATTATAAATGAGAACAGGCATTTATATAGTTCAGTACAACGATAATTAATATTGTTAATAGTCAGTTCTGTTTCTGAGATTGTAAACTCCGTTTTTTCCATTGTAACAAGATCAACACAGCTTATGTTTAAATTAGATTTAAAATACAAAGCCACACTTCCACCTCTGTCGGTGGCCCGATCATATATTAGGATTTTATAACCTGGTATTGCAATATGACACGAAGCAATTTTAAAATGAAGCCATTAAATATCCAAATTGTTAATCTGCATCAATACGCGCAATTCATCTATGTTTAATCAAACTTCTTATACATTTAAATTTTTTTTTTTTTTTTTTTTTTTTTTTTTTTTATTTAAATTATTAATTAACTGAATACAATTCATCTAGTAATTTTTCTTTCTTAATTTAGTCACTTGTGAATGAGAAGAGGCCCATTGGCCAGCTCCATTTATAGGTTATTTACTGAAGTAGTCTTTGCTCTGGTGTCCTTAATCCATTAAATCAATTGGTTTCGTTCTCTGCAATCGTCTTAATGCATGTGCAGTGTCCAACATACCACGAAGCTCTTCATTTACGTGTTGATAGATACGTTGTCCATGAATTACTGCAAATCTTTTTATTTCTTCTTGGACCGTTGGGATATTAAGGTCTCTATGAAGGTCATCATTCCTAATGTACCACGGAGCGTTAACTATACCACGTAGCACTTTGTTTTGAAAAGTTTGTATTATTTTGGTGTTGGTTTTTTTTGTACAGCCCCAGAGCTGTATTCCGTAAGTCCATACAGGCTTTAGCACCTGTTGATACAATAGCAATTTATTTTCGGTTGACAATTCCGAATTTTTGCCGAGAAGCCAATACATTTTGCGATATTTGATATTAAGCTCATCTTTCTTCTTTTTAACGTGCTCTTTCCATCTGAGCCTGGTATCTAAGGTCATCCCTAGATATTTAGCATTATTTGCATACGGAATCTGCAGACCGTTAATGATTACAGGTTTGTAACTGACTTTGATCATTTTATGATTTTGTCACATGCTTCTTGGAGTTTCGTTGTCGATTCCTCGATAGTGTCTCCTACTGAGAGAACTGCAGTGTCATCAGCAAATGTTGCAATGGTAACATCGATTAATTGAGGTAAATCTCTGGTGTATAGCAGGTAAAGAATAGGTCCCAAAACACTACCCTGCGGGACTCCTGCCGAAATCTTTTTTAGCTCGGAATATTCATCTTCATATTTCACCCTAAAGTGGCGATTCTCTATGTATGATTTTAAAATCATATAATATTGTTTTGGTAAATCTCTATGTAGTTTGAAGAGTAAACCTCTGTGCCACACCTTATCGAAGGCCTGCGCCACATCTAAGAAGATACTAGAACAAATCTTTTTCCTTTCTAATGTATTCTCAATGACATCTGTAAGCCTATGAACCTGCTCAATAGTTGAGTGTTTCTCTCTGAAACCAAACTGATATTCTGGGATAAGGTTTCTTTGTTCTATGGTTCTTTTCAATCTTTTGAGCAACAGTCTCTCAAACAATTTCGCTAGTGTTGGTAGAAGTGAAATTGGCCGGTAGGATTTTCTATCATTCGGTGGCTTGCCCGGTTTCGGAATCATTATTACTTCTGCTACTTTCCACTGCATTGGCACATGCTTTTTCCTGAGAATCGCATTGATTATGTGCAGCAATTTACGGGTACCTTTTTCAGGCAGCTCCTTTACTATTTGCCCTGTTATCAGATCATAACCAGGAGATTTCTTTACTTTTATGTTCTTAATTTCAGCTTTTAGTTCTTTTTTATGTTACAGGCCTGATCTCTTCAAAATCAGTTATTCTGGGCGTATCAGCAGTGTTTTCGTCATTGGTCTGCTGACTTAGAGGTTAAAATGTTTCTTCAAGATGTTCAGCAAACAGGTCAGCTTTATCTTTCGCACTTCTAGCCCATTTCTCATCGTTTGTTTTGATTAGGGGAATCTGAGTTTTTGGTCGTTTTAACCCTTTTGTTGCTTTCCAGAGGGAATAGTCGGTATCTTTAGTTGGAGCTAGGAAACAAAGGTATTTTCCAATTGTTTCATTTTTCACTTTTTTTATGAGTGCCTTAAGTTTGATGCACGAGTTGTTTAAGGTGGTTTTATCTTGCGACGCACGCGAAGTCCGCCATTCCTTTCAGGCTTTTCGTTTTTCTGCACTAGTTCTCTTACTTCTATTGGGTAAATAACGGAGTTTTCTTTCCTGGATGATAATTTGGGGATGGATTCCCAAGCCGACCATTGTATGACATCAAGGAGCTTGTCTAGTTCTTCTTCTATTTCATTTTCACTTTTGATTGGCAATTGAAGTTCTATTTTTTCCTCTACCAACTGCCTTAACAGTTTCCAATTTGTTTTGTTGTTTGTGAGCTGTGGTGAATTTGTTTTTTCTATTACATTTTCACTAACCGTCATAATAACAGGAGAATGATCAGATGTTAGACTTTCATCATTTTCTAAGAAGATGTAGCGTTCCAATATGCCTTTAGTGATGTAGAAATCTATTAGATCTGGGATTTTGTTAGGATGAGTTGGCCAGTACGTTGGTTTCCCTCCTGAGTAAAATTCACAGTTTGAGTATTGGCCAGCTGCAAGTAACTCTTTGCCTTTTGGAGAGGTTAATCTTGAACCCCAGAAGGTATTTTTTGCATTAAAGTCACCTCAAATAATGAAGTTACTTCCTAATTTCCGGAACAAGTTAATGTAGTCTTCTTTCTTTAGGTTATATCGTGAGGGGCAATATATCGCAGATATATTACAGGTGTTGTGATTACTAAATTTAACCATCACGGTGGTTACTTGCATGGATTCTTTTTCTATTTTTAATTCTTCATGATGTTTGATATTATCTCTAATAAATATAGCTGACCCTCCTCTTGCTCGTTCTGCGGGATGGGTGGTATGGTAACAAGTATATCTCCCGATTGATACGTAGGAGCTGCTGGTAAGATGTGTTTCTGATATTAAGCATATATCAATTTTCTCGGTTTTTAAAAATAGTTCTAATTCTTCTAGGTGTTGTGTTAATCCGTTTGCATTCCATATGGCTATTCTTAATGAGTAGTTTTGATGTCTGGTTTCTGCTCCGGAATTATGAATTGAACTATTTATTGCATACATTATTTATGTTTAACTATTTTGGAGCTTGGTATTTCCAGCAGATTAAGTCGACCCATAATTAATTTATTTAGCTTATTCTGTTCCTCAAGGCTCTTTAAAATTGCTTGGACAGTGTTTTTTTGAAATTTTTAGTACCGTTGGTCTCATTTTCTTTCGAATTTGAAGCGGCCTGAACATATGTGTAATTCTCCCTACGCATAGATGCTTCATTTCTTGCTCGATCCTTGTTTGGATGACTTAGAGGGGGTTTGCGTACCTGATCCCTCATTTTCTGTAGCTGCTTGGCAACCTCACATCCTCGGTAGCTTGCTGCATGTTGCCCATAACAATTTATACATTTTGCTGGTTCTTCTTTAGATAGTTTGCAAGTTTGTGTTGGGTGCTTTTCAGCACATTTGACACATCTTGGATCGCGCGCGCAATATCGTTGCGTATGGTTATAGCCTTGGCATTTTTTACATTGTACTATTCTTGTACTGCCACTTTTAACAGCTTCGATATTTACTCGCATGTTGAGTATGCCAGTTATATTGTAAATTTTTTCTATTTGCTCGGATTTATCAAAGGTTAGCATGAACAGGGGAAGCCCTCTTTTTGAAACGGGTTCTAGTCGGTTCTCCCCGCTACGTCTCTCTTTTTTAATAATGTTCACGGCATCAAGGATTTTAAATCCTTTATTTTCTAGGTCCTCCATTATTGGATTAGTTTCACAGGTTGGATGTAGTCCTCTTGCCATGACCTTGATAGGACGATCGTTTTTATTTTCGTACGTGTACCACTGATATTTTTCCATATTCAGCTTCATTGACAAGTTTCTGTATGCGTTTGGATTTAAAGTGTTAATCTTCCATACATTATTGTTCAGAGCAGTAATTTTATACTCCTGTTCCGTAACATTACTCATTACACTTTGGATTTCTGAGTATAGTTGGTTACTCCTACTATAAAAATCGGTGGTGGGGCTTTTACCTTTGGCTGTGCTTCATTTTGTTGAGCTGGTTGCAGTTTGAGTGATTTTTCTACTTCTGATGTTGACTCAGCGTCATTTATTGGTGGAGGTGGTTTTTCTTTTGGTTTAGCTGCGCTTGTTGTTGTTCTAGAGCTTGTTTTTATTGATGATTAATTGTTTTCTAGAAACCTCTTTTGAATTTGATGGTAAAGTTTCTGCCATTTCTGGTGAGTGTTGAGTTTTCCTTTTCTTACTTGGTCTTTACTCCGTTTCAACATCCAATTTGTTTCTCTTTCTAATTCTTCTTCATCCGTATGGAATGGATTAATGTCATCATCGATTGTAGGGCAGGGTGTCTTCCCAATTTCTGCACGTGTTTCAACTGCTTTTTTGAGTTCTTCATTCTCTTTCTTTAAAATTGTGAATTGTTCTTTCAATTTAGTTGTAAATTCCTTTATTTCTCTTAGTTGTTCACGGAGTTCGGCAGTTTCCTTCTCGTACTGAAATATATTTTCAGTTGAAGATCTTGGTAAATTGGTATTTCGTCCGAATGGGTTAAACTATGATTAGCCCACCCCAGAATCTACTGGGCCTGCCACCGAAGAGCGTGGATTAGTCAGCATATCTGCTGCTGTACCACCTGGGGTATTATTTCCCGTATTTGTTGTACTCATTGTTTGTTTTAGCCAATTTATACCGCTGGCATTTGGTCCCCGGTAACACTTTGCTACTGCCGAAGCAGTACCCGCCCCCCGCGACGAGGACGCGGCTACCTTGGTGTTACCTAGGTGTACACAGAGACAGCCGAAGCCCTCTGAATACCCTAGGGGCTTACATTTAAATGATCAATATTTAAATGTGTGTCACTTAGATAGTTATGCTGTATGAGACCATTGGTCTTTGCATGAGATGTTAAATCTTTAGAGTAGAAAAAAATTAAAAAACTATTAGGTAATAACTGAGTACATTCTATACGATTCTATTAATTAATCCGGACTGATCAGTATGGTTGTTTTCATTTGTTTAGCCCACAGTGAAACTTAATGGATTGTATTGCAATGGCACGGTTAGCTGCTTTGTTATTACTTCACCAAGGTAAGAAAATAGCGTTACAACTTCATTGGACCTCATCAAGTCTGTTGAACATCTGATTAGCTCTATGCTCAAAACTGTTCTTTACCTGATTACGTGTATTACATACAAACTGTATATTTGATGTATTGTTACACAATTTTGCGGTAGTAACTGACAAATGCTGCGTTTATACCACAGCTAAAATAGCAATGCTACAAATGTCATTTTCATATAAAATCGAAATTTTAGATGGCTGAGCTATGAAAATGTCGTGTTTATACCGTTGCTACAGCTGTCATTTGCGTTTAGCATTGCTATTTTAGCTGTGGTATAAACGCAGCAAAAGACTAACATTTTTGGTGATACGAATTATTACAATTTCCACAGATGACAAAAAAGTCCGCGCTGTAGGTTGTATCATTACAATGAACGCATTTTAAAGCCATGGCGTTCAATACGGGTTCAACGGGTTATACAAATTAATGACCAACGTATTACAGTATTTCACGTACACAACATTTGTATTATTTATACCACAATATCGCCTTTTGTGAAAAGCGAATAAAAACAATCCCATGTTTGGGCTTTAGGCTAAAAATTTAAACTTCGAAGATGGGGCTTGAAATTTTGCTTAATGCCTAAATAAAAAAGCTTACTACTGATTTGTTTTGGGCTAGAGTACTTGTATATAGACCTAAAAATAAATAATAAAAAAGTTTGAGCCCAAAAATACTCGGATATATACTTTATTTTATTTTTTTATTTCGTTGCATATTCTTGGGACAAAATTTCGTTGCATTTTTCTATATAATGCGACACCAAAAACATCATCGATGTTAAGGAGTAACCGCAAAAAACACCATTTTTTCGCCCGTTTTTGCGTAGTCTGTAGCAAGAACGGGGAAGGTCGTACAAATCCCCGTACAAACCCCCTCCACCCTTCAAGTACGGGTAAATTAACTCAATATTGAAAAAATCGAGTTATACTCACCCACATTTTTATGACGGTCAATTTAAGCCCATACGGGGACTTCTGTACGACCTTCCCTGTTCTTGCTACAGTCTACGCAAAAACGGGCGAATTTTGCGGTCACTATTTAATTATAAAAATTGGGGTTCGTTAAAATTTGTTTTTAATATGTTAAATACTAACTTGTTCCTTTTCCAATGTAAAAGTTTCCAAGTTAGAAGACACTGTTTTCAACATTTCTCAATTTTTGTTCAAGCGTAAAGCGACTCATTTCGTAAATGTCAAATATTACACTAATTTTCTGTCATAACACGAATGACCTAAGTGTTGCCACACTCGAAATAATAACTCGATAGTTGAAATTGCAAACGCTATATGAGCCACCCGTGACGTGAGAAAATTCTTGTCTGTTTATACTCTAAGAAGTTTATCACAGTAACGAAACTGGAGCCTTGGAGCCGCACATAGCTCGCCTATTAAGTCATTTTACGAGTACAAATTTTCTTTTATTTTCTTTGGATTTGTTCGATGCATTTTGGCAAATTCCGCTGAATGAATCTTCTATAGGGAAAAACCTTTTGAATTTCATTGCGAGGCCATTTTAAATTAAAGTCACGTCTTTTGGCTAAATGCTCTGCAAATTCAAGCCCATTTTGATTTGAGAGTTGGCTTTGACCCTAATGTTTTTCTGTATGTTGACGATATAGTAATATCTACTGAGGCTAGTGGCTTGATCTCCATTCTATTTAGCGTTTACGCACATTGATTGTAAGTCACATCTTAGTTTAGGTAATATGATGTAAGCAACGTAGAATAGTTCTGAATGGGCTCATACAAAATGCGTATCCTTGACAGAGAACTCACGTGTGATTCGTCCTGTGGTGGCAACAACACGTTTGTAATATCCAATTGAATTAAAGAATGGTGTTTAGTGGTATGGATGGTAGCGTATTTGGTTGTTGCCTTCATATAAATAATGTGACTTTTCAAGAAATAACGAAAGCAGTGAAATGAGATGATGGTTGCTTGACGTTGTATTGTAAATTTTTCGCCAACATAAAAATTGCTTCATCCAATTCTTACAGCTTATCAGCGATCGACTATATTTTAAATTTGATTTGGCGATAACTTGGCTCGTGACATATCTATATATACGCAAAAACTATCGTCGTAATTTTCGGAAGCCACTGTGGAATATTATAGCAAATTCTTTCGCAACAAAATTTTGATCTTAGATCAAAAAAATGACTGGCAATGCAATGCATTTCAATGACATTTCGATCAAATTTATTGTATTGTCAGTCATTTTGTTGATCTAAGATCAAAATTTTGTTTCGAAAGAATTTGCTATTAGTTTGTTAGGGCGAGTAGATGGTTTCTTTTTTTATGAAACTGACACAACCATCATTTCGTATAAGACAAAAAAAACGTTTCGTTAGCCGCACAGCATCATAACCCCAAAGAGATTTCTTCGCGATGTGTGAAACAGAAATTAAATTGGAAATTTGGAAATAGAATTAAAAAATGATTCAGATATATATGAAAATCAGATTTTAAATATTTCTTTAGAAAGTAAAAGTATAGAAGAAGTTGATAAATTAAAATTTGATAAACAATTAGATTATAATGTTAAGTTAAAAGTAATTGATATTTTTAGAGAAAATTACTCGAATTGTGATAAGCCCGATAAGCCTAAATCGAAATTTGAAATGCGTATATCGTTGATAAAAAATGATTATTTTAGTTCTGTACCACAAAGAATGTCATATAGTATGTAGAACATGATATTGCTTCAAATATTATTTCAGCATTATTAGATAAAAATGTAATTCGACGAAGTGAATCACCACATTGCTCACCTATTGTTCTAATAAATAAAAGTCAGTTGACGGAGAAACGATTGTGTGTTGATTATCGACAGTTGAATAAGTTGACCTTGAGAGATAATTATCCGTTACCAGTAATAGAAAATTTATTAGATTATTTATACGCAAAGGTTTATTTTTCTGCTCTTGATTTAAAGAGTGGATTCCATCATGGAGAGGATAGTATTCAATTTACAAGTTTTGTTACACCTATTGTAACGAATACTGCATTTCGTTCCACCGCGTTGCAATAATTGTCAGTTGCGAGTGGGATGATTGGCTTATCCCTGAATTAGTTGTAATATTTAATTTATTGAAAATCTTGACTGCCGATATTGTCATCAACTAACAATATACACCGACCAACATAATTTGTTTACTACTGTTAAGGTGGAATATGTATGTATTGATTTTATTTCTTATATTGTACAATTGTTTTGATGGTATATTACAACGGTATGGCACGATCGTACGATAGATGGATGAGTTGATGAGGGACGATGGAAAATTTTTTTATGATCAGTCGAGTTTGGTATTTTAACGAAATATATTTTCACCAAATAATAATATTAATTTAAATAAAATTAAAAGTTAAATTGTAAAATAATTAAAGACAAAATAAAATATAAAATAAAAATTGATAAAAAAAAGGTTTTGTGTTATACGATATACAAATATGAATTCGATCACGGTGTCTAAAGTAGAGTGTTCGATAAACTTTAAATAGTGCGATAGTGCGTTAATAAAAAAAGAAAAAAAACAAATTTGTGAATGGTAATTGAACTTCACGAACATAAAAGTATAAAAAAATAAAAAAAAAAAAATAAAAATAAATAAATTTAAAATTTGGTGGACAAGTTTAAGTTCAGAAAAATATAAAATGGTGGAAAATAATTGTACGGACTTTATATTTATGATAGCTGAGTGCTAATCTCTGTATATGGTTTCCTTGATAACGCGGGAATAAATGCATTACTAAACATTTGTTAATAATAAAATACTAATAAATAATTTATTAATAATATCTAAAACACCCCAAATAAAATTTCATTCAACCTGAACTAAATCTAAAATTTGAATTTTTTGACTTATAGATGACTAATGTGTAACGGTCTTTTCCAAACACCGACTTATTTGCTTATACCGACTTATTCAAATAAGTCTGCTATCGAGGTGACTTATTTGCTATCTCTTTCTTCAAGCAAAAAACTTATTTTGTCATGTAAACATTGTCAATTGAGTTCTGTCAAAGTAGTTTCGCCGGTACATTTTAATAATTTGATTTTGAGTTAATTAAGTATTTAAAATACACGAATTATTTATTATTTATTTAAATTAAATAATATGAAACGAAAACAATACAACAATCGGTGTAAGTATATTTAGAAAGCTATTTAACAAAAAAAATTGAATTTTCAACCATAACCTCAATTTCAAAATTTTATTTACAATGAATAATTGAATATTTTAACATGTTTAGTTTTGTGTGTAACCACTATTATAATACGTATAGCATAATTGAATATTTTTTAAATTACAGGGACTGAAGAGGAGACCTTCGCGCTTATTGCCGCTAGAAGTACCAAGGATGATGACTTCAAAAAGAAAAATTGTGTATATCCAGTCCTATGGGCGTAAGTTTTGTGCATAATTAATTTAATTTATTTATTGAAAATAAAATAATCGTTCCATTTTTAGATCTATACAAGCGACAACACCAGAACTGGCAAATAGAACAGCACGAGAATGCATTAAAAAATTTAAAAATTTGGTGGATACATTTAAAAAATTAAAAGATCCACAAACCGGTACAGCACCAACGTCAACAAACGCGTCCAACTGGACGTATTTCACAAAAATGAATGACCTAATGGGCACCAAACACACCATTAGGCCTACGAATGTATTAGAAAGCACGAATTTCGAATTCTTCCCTGACAATAGTGCCGATTTCGATTTAATCGAATATGATCCACAGTATGCCCAGGCTGAAAATTCATCACATCTGTAAATGAATTACTTACCAATCCCGAGTTCCAGCCAAACCACAACGGGCACAACAACACAAACAATAAAAACAAAGAATGTGAAAGAACGGCTGTTAGACCATATTGTAGAACGAGACGACAAAATAATTAAAAGCATCAAAAAAAATAATAAAATGATGCGAACGGTGTGTCGGAAATACTTTGCAGAAGCAGAGTTGTCTTCGGACACGGAGACTGATTAATGGAGTTATTCCCTTAATTTTTTGATGAAATTTGGATTTACAATATATAATATTTGAAATGTGATTAAATAAAAAAGACTAAATTATTGAATAAATGAATTATTATATTTTAATGAAATGAATTTAATAAAAATGTTATATAGAAATTAACATGTTTTTATTGAGGACTTTTATTGAATCTAGCGCATTAAAAATAAGCTCATTGAGTCTTTTTTTACATGAAATTTTAGCACGGCATACTTTATTAAAATAAAAATTAACATACAAAAATAGACCCAGTAAGTTTAATTTTTTTGTCGTTAGATCCACTTGTAGTTGTCTATATTAGTGAACATAGATGGTTTCTTAATTCTAAGGCGCTAGTTTGTGGTTGATAATTCTCATTTGCAAATGTAACGTTATTCGCTTGTTGAAATTCACTATCTATTGCAATCAGATCACCAACATTTAAACAAATGTTGTGGAGTATGCAGCAAACAGCAACGACTTTAATTGAATTTTCAATGCTAATTTCTAGTGACCGTAGAAAAATGCATCTCCATCTAGTCTTTATTAGCCCAAAAGCCTGTTCAATAGCTATTCGAGCTTTACTGTGAAGATGATTAAATTTTTTTTGCTGTGGAGTTGAGCTTTTTTCGGGAAATGGAGTTATTATTGCTATGGGATCCACAGTTAACTGGTATCCTCCGTCACCGAGTAAATAGTAGTCCGATGGTGGATATTTTTTATTTAAATAAATATCACTATTTCTCAGAACACGTTGATCGTGAACCGATCCTGGCCAACCAACACAAATATGAATAAATTTATGTTCAGCGTCACAAACAGCTGCAAAATAAATGAATATCCGGACCTTATAAACCAATAACTAAACTACGTATAAAGCATACCTTGTAATTGAATACTGTAGTCCAACTTTCTGTTTATATACTCGTCATGTTGTTTGGTTGGGCATTTTATTTTTACATGAGTCCCATCGATAGCACCAACTGCCTTTCTAAATACATAAGATCCTGCGCGATTTGCAAATTGTATGCCTTCACTTTCTAATTGATTTTCATCAGGCAACTTAATAATTTGCTTCATTAAATTAGGGATCATGTTTACTGTTCGTTTAACGATATTAAATACCGTAGTGGTTGGAATATTAAAAGCAGTACTAACCACGCGATAAGTTTTTCCTGCGGCTAACCAGAACAGCGTTACACCAAGTTCCATTTGTGGATCATATCCATGATGCTTTGAAGGGTAAAGTTGAACCAGTTTTTGAAAAGCTTCTACAGATATTCGAAGGTGGCTTTTTATTAGAATTGCATCTCGATTCATGATTCCATCGTAAATTACATTTCTTTCCATACGGCAATATTTTAATCCCTTCAATTTTAAAAACATTTCTTGAGATTAATATGTATAGACAATTTGATTATTTTGCGTTAATTAACATTACATATACGCATACAAACCTTTCGCATTTCACAATTCTCCAAAAACAACATTAAATCTTCATCGCCTTTGATTATTTTTAAACAACACTTTATATTTTTTTTTACTAAATAATTAAGTAGTAAAAATTGTTTCTTTTTATCCATTTTATTTAATTTATTTCGATTAAACCAAATAAATTGTCTTTACAATGTACAATACAGTTTTGTTTTGTAGTTCTCAAAATAAGTCGGTGAAAGCAATTGGAACAACTTGGTCGACTTATTCAAAATGGCGTCAAATAAGTCAATAAGTCTGTAATAAGTCGGTGTTTGGAAAAGACCCTAAGAATCACAACAATCAGTTTCGAACAGACGATATTAATGATTTGAAAAAATCAGTCTTCTCATCAGGTCGCGACGACTGATGTTGTTTGTTACATTGAAATATTGTCTATATATATATATAGCAATACCATGTAGTTGTACTACTAGCGAATTACTGCATAGCGTACGAAATTTTTGATTCTTTCACATTTCCATCTATTTTAACTCTATTTTAACAATTAACTTTTCGAATTCACGAATTTTTATATTTTTACTTTGGTTTATATCAATTGTAATGGTGTATTACAAATTACAATTGATATAAACAAAAGTAAAAATATAAAAATTCGTGAATTCGAAAAGTTAATTGTTAAAATAGAATATAGATGGAAATGTGAAAGAATCAAAAATTTCGTACGCTATGCAGTAATTCGCTAGTAGTACAACTACATGGTATTGCTATATATATATAGACAATATTTCAATGTAATAAACAACATCAGTCGTCGCGACCTGATGAGAAGACAGGGCCCTTACTATTGTTTTCGTCTTTCGCCTTATCGTCTTCGATTTTTATCGCTTAGCTCTGAACGATTGAGAAAAATATTCGTACTTTTGCTTTCGATCAGTAGCAATATTTTAGTACAGATTATTTAAAGTATTGCCAGCACAAAATTTATGTTTTAGTACAGTTTTTACATCGTAATGTCAACCGGATGACATTCGTGTTTTAATATTACATATATTGTATGTTTATAGAAATTTATCTATTTTTCATATAAATTAAAATAATTTTTGTATAATTAATATGGATTCAATTAAATATATTTTCTAATTAAATAAATATTTTTTTTAGATTGGAATGTATATTTAATTGAAAAGATATGTTTAGTTAAATAAACTATAAACTTATATAGTAGTGATGTTCGAACTGAGTCAAACCGAATACTTTTAACCTGATACTCAAAAAGTTCGAACTATCAGTTGAGTACTTTTAAAAATATCTGGTTAAAAGTATCAACTAATACATTCGATGCTCAACTCAAATGGAATAACCAAATACATAGTTGGTTTGGTATTCGTATGGTTTAATTCCTTATAGATATAATTTGTTTTGTGAGAAAGAGCGAATTGTGTATATCGTACGCGTACCAACTAATAATATTTTTGGGTGTTTCCTTCTGAAAAATAGAGATAAATACAAACATAATATAACAACGTAATATATATACATATAAAAGTATTCATCTCTCAATTTTAATATACACTGCTCGTCAAAAAAACCCGGACACTACATTTTTTCAGTAAATATTTGTGTTAACGGTAACTATTCGCATTTTTCGCGTTATGGTTGTACGAAATAATATAATGTGCACCAAAAGGCACTAACGGATCAAGTTTTCGTTTAATAAAAGTAACCACAGGATCAAAACATTTGAAATAACAAAATTACTGAAAAACGGATATTGATATATCTTCATCTTTATTTAAATAAAAACCAACAATCAATCTAAGTGGTCGGTACTCTAGTATCGAGTATTTCCGCCACGAGCTCTGATCACATCTAGGATTCTTTTTGGCATACTGTGCACAAGGTTTGCAACGTACTCCTGAGGTATCATTTCCCATTCTTCCTGCAGAGCTGATTGAAGATTATCCAAGGTTTCTGGAACGACTTCCCTTTGCCTTACACGACGCCTTAGCATATCCCACATGTGCTAATTGGGATTAAGGTCAGGGCTGCGAGCGGGCCATACAATTCGATCAATTCCCACCTCATCCAAATATTTGTTGACCACGTTTGCAACGTGGGGTGTGGCGTTATCATGCATTAGTTTAAATTGCTGTTCAATAAATGGGGCGTATGGAACCACAAATTCTTCTAGACATTCCCCGATATACCTTTGGGCAGTTATAGTGCCACCGCGTAGAAGTACAAGGTCCGTACGGGCGTCTATAGAAATGCCTACCCACACCATTAGTGAGCGGCCATGAAATGGGACTCTTGGGGATATGGCACATTGTGAATATCGCTCTCCGGATCTCCGCCATACTCTTTCCCGTCCATCCGGTGATTGCAGACTGAAGCTTGATTCATCAGTGAACAACACGGACTTCCAGTCGTCCGTAGTCCAACTGATGTGGTTACAAGCAAAAGTCGAACGGTTTCTTCGATGAGCTGGGAGAAGCTCTGGCCCTGTAGCAGCCCTCCTGGACTGCAATCCATGTTCATTTAATCTTCGCGATGCTGTGTTAACTGAAACATTGACACCACGTACCTGTGCCAATCGACCAGTGAAGATTCTAGCTGTTAGGCAACGATCTCGCAGTACCATTGATACCATAAACCGATCGTCCCGCTCGTTGGTTACTCTTTTACGATCTGATCCAACCGTTCGCTCATACTGATCAGTTTCACGGTATCGTTTAATAGCGTCTTGAACTTTACTTCGAGGAAAATTTAGGTGGGTAGCAATATAACGTACGCTACGGCCATCCTCACTCAAAGCGATTACCTTTGCGATATTTTCTGGTTTCATAATTATAATATTTGCTAATAATAATAACCAAGCACTGTTAACGTTAACTGTAATAATAATACTAACAATAAATGCTACTTTAAATGTTTCAAACAATTGAAAGATGCCCATTTATTTAGAAACGTAACAATCGAAATTTTGAATATTTTTCATTTATTACACTTTATTGCTGTGATTTAGGGAATCCAAGTCGGTTTTATCCGATTTCGTGTAGTTGGGCAATCACTTACCCCCAGAGACTTCGGGAAATGCTGCAAACAACCGAAACCAACAACCCTCCTATGCATCTCAACGAAAATGGAAAAAATAGAAACGTATGTTTGTAGAAACCCGTGGGGTAATGGTAAAAACACGGAACCGAAAGTCGGGTACCCGAAATTCGGGTAATTGGATTCCCCAGTCGGGTAATTGGATTCCCTCCAACGTATGGGATATGTACGTTTATGTTTTTTCCATTTTCGTTGAGATGCATAGTAGGGTTGTCGGTTTCGGTTGTTTGCGGCGATGCCCGATGGTTCCGGGTGTCTCTGGGGGTGAATAATTGCCAAATTACGCGAAGTCGGGTAGAACCGACTTGGATTCCTTACTGTGATTGGATTTTGAATAAAAAAAAATACGGTTTCTGTTACACCTAATTTTCGGTTATGTACTATTTAATATGACAGTGCCTTTAAAATAGCGTAATTGCTCTAGAAATTGAAGGTTTGCGAAGAAATTCAAGTGTCCGGGTTTTTTTGACGAGCAGTGTATGTATATACGAAAGAGAATCCAAAAGAGATCAAGCATATGTATATGAGTTATTTTTCTTTCACAATGAGCTGATATACCGAATTGATATTTTTGAATGAGTACCGAATAAATACTTGTATGTGAGATTCGTAAATCTCTACTTGACGAACCGATATTGATATTCGAGTTGATATTGATATTGAACCTGATACTTTCGGTTTCGGTATATTGATATTTATATCGGAACTATTGTTGATTGTTTGGATTTAATATTGAAATATTTTTCTTTATGGCTGATTTTTATTTCGAATGGACTTATATAAAATTAATAACTGATATTTTTATTTCGAATAGATTTAAATAAAATTAATAAATGATTAATTAAATTTTTAGCATTATCAAATCTTATTGTTTTTGATTAGTAGCCCCTTTTGGGTATTAAATTCATATATGTCACAAAAAGTATCAATTGGTTAAAAGTATCGGGTTAAAAGTATCAGGTAGTTCGTTCGAATGAATCAATTGATATTGATAATGAAAAGTATCTAATAAACCCATCACTATTATATAGGTATACTCACATTTTAGTTTTTACTTTTAAAATTATTGAACTGTAAAGCATAAGATGACAATCGAAAATAAACAACGATGAAATTTGCGTTGTAAATTTTCGCCTACAGTCGTTCATTTTCGACTCTATCGAACATAATAGTACAAACATAGGAAAACGAACTCAAAATTAAGACGATCGAAAACAATAGTAAGGGCCCTGATTTTTTAAAATCATTAGTCTCATCTGTTCGAAACTGATTGTTGTGATTCTTACACATTAGTCATCTATAAGTCAAAAAATTCAAATTTATCCGCGATCCAGCGTTAAAGGAAAGAAAAATGTATGGGGTGGTTGGGAAGTTGATTGTGTATAAGTAGGTGTCGATTATCATAGTCGTTGTCATACAGATTGACGCAAATGGAAGAATTTCCTACGGTTGTGTAATTAATTCGAGAATGCTGAAATAGACCAATATACGGAACAATCACAATACACCATTACCATTGATATAAACCAAAGTAATTCTAAAAATCTATAATATTTAAAACATAAAATAAGTTAACCATAATAAATAATTCGTTCTAAAATACGGTAATAATACAACTTCTCTAATTATAATTGATAAAACTAATATAAGTAAAATTGATAAAAATTTAATTGTACAATACAACAAGACAAATTAATACAGTCATCCGGCGGTACGAGCTTTTTTATCGTTAAAACGTCATCCATCTATCCAACATTATGGCGCCCAACGCTTCGCTTCGGAAATATTAAATTTAGTTTTTTTTTGTAAGTCATTTTTTTTTAGTTATATTTCCCAATTTGCCATGGAGATTATAAATTGATTCATTAATCAAGAAAACTTTATTTAAATGCACAATTTCTTTTGATCACTATTTTGATTCGTTTATTGATTAATGGGTCAGTGTATAAATTGCTTGTAGTGTTATACTATATAAACACCTATATATATTTATTTAGTTATAATAATTTTTTTTTCTTTAATATTCATATAAATTTTATAATCTTATTGTTTTTAGGCGGAATTTTCTGATTCGCCAAAAATTTATTTTTGCCTCGTATTATTATCTTTTCTTAAAATTTTTTATATTAATTTAATGAAATTGTCAAGAATTTTGTATGAGTAAAATGCCGTTGCTTTTTATTAATAATTATTGTATCTTTTCAAAATCAACCATTTTACTATTTATTTAAAAAAATGAGATAAAAACAAACGGTTAGGAGAAATGTAACGAAGGTGAGTTTTCGGCGAGGCATGTGGCATTCATGAATTTCTTTTGCTTTGGTGTGGTTTTTATGCCTTCTTTCCCCTTGCTTTCTTTATTTATTTTTATTTTATATTCCGGTATTATTATTTATTTTCTTAGATACGGTCATTACTGATCTGCTCATGTTCCGGAAACCCCACCCCATCGCTCCTGAGACTTAGCCGTGCAATCGGCCGTCAAACTGGAACCGCTGAGCTGATAAAAATTTTCTGCTAACAGTTCAAGCGTAGCTAAACTGTTACACTATAGGACAATTTGAATATTTGAGAATGCCTTTTGGGTTAAAAAATGGACCGGCAGTTTTTCATAAATTCATTCAAGTTCCTTATTTTCGGAGCTAATTACAGCAAATAAAGTTATCGTTTATATTGATGACATTTTAATTGCCACAACAACCAAAGACGAACATTTAGATATACTTAAGACAGTTTTACAATTGTTTTCAGAAAATTTATTAGAACTGAGATTAGACAAGTGCAAATTTTTAGTTAGACAAATTGAATACTTATAGGATATCCGGTAACAGATCAATTGGAATGTTTATCCATGATTTACGCTTTACGAAGATTTCGAATTTATTTTTACGGTAGAATATTTAAAGTATAGTTACAGATTGTGATGCAATTTCTTTAACACTTAATAAAAAGTTTATTAATCCAAAATTGTTAGATGGGCTTTAGAACTTCAACAGTTCCATTATCTCATTGAACATAGAATAGGAAAACGCATGCAGCATGTGGATGCCTTAAGACGTGCTGAATCCATATTGGTAATTGAAGAAAATCCATCTGAACAAACGCTATAGCAATTATACAATTAGAAGATTTACGAAAATAATTAGAACAAAGAGGAAGTCCTTTATTTGAATTACGTGACGGTTTAATTTATCGCAAGATCTTGACAAATAAGATTCGTTTTTATATTCCTGAATTAATGGAATCTCAAATTATTCGTAACTCACATGATTGTTTGGGTCACATAGATGTTGAAAAACAATAAACTTTGTTGGAAGAAATTATTGGTTTCCGAATATGAAAGGAAAAGTTAATTTTTATATTTAGAATTTTTTTAAATGTATAAATTACAACGTTCCTAGTGGAAAAGCCGAAGGATTCTTACAATCAATTCCACAGGGTGATAAACCTATCCATACGGACTTTTAAGGGCCCCTAGAAATTACAAAATTAACTAAATTTGTTCGTTTGTTTGCAACTAAGACCACCAGTGCAAAAGAGACCATTGATTGTATAAAGATAAATTTTAAACAGTACAGCTGACCTAATCGTATTGTTACCGACCGAGGAAGTAATTTTACGTCAATCAGCAGCAAATATTGGTGCATTCAGCATATATTGGTTTCTACTGGTGCACCTAGGGCTAACGGACAAATAGAAAGAGTTCATCGTACGTTAACTCCCATGTTATCGAAGTTAATAGATATTGAACACCACATTTATTAGGATGATGTAATAGATCAAGTTGAATTCTCTTGCAACAATACTGGTAGCAAAACCACTAAAATTAATCCGAGTAAATTATTGTACGACGTAAATCAAAAAGGTAAAATACACGACAAAATCATTGAATTTTTGGACCAAAATGTTGAATTAGATCCACCGGAAATGTCTTTGGATGAATAATGGATTTGGAAGTTAATGAGCAACCAACTGATAAGCAAACTGTTTAAGGTAAGATTTGACTTTATACGAATAACAAAATTATTCAACCAGGTTGTAATTATTGCTGACGTTCTGACAGCTTCATAATAAACAAAATATGTTTGTTTCCTTGACACGAAATAAATCGATTTGGCTTTTATTGCATAATTTTCGCAACTAATTGAGCCTAGAGACGTAAGTTACATTTAATAAATTATTGCCTTGAACTTTTCGCTATTCATAATTTATAATATTTTTTGAGCTCCAATTAAATCAACAGCAATTTATCTAAACCGATTAAATTTAACCTTTCCCCCCCAAAAAAATATGAAATATAAAAAATATAACAAAAAACATTTTCTCAATTTATTTCCCAGCATCCGTAACTATACCCAACATTTGTATATAAAAAATTAGAATCTTTCCTCCATCATGCCTCATTAATTTTCCAAAGTAAATCATTTTCAATTTTCATCATTTTCATTATTTGCCTCGAAATCAAAACAACTCAACTCGATTTGAGAGACAAGAGTACGCGAGACTTTCCTGCTCTAAAACAGAAAGAGTAAAATAAAAAACGTAATTAAATAAATAAATTTAAATAAAATAAAACGTAAATTTCATCAAATCAATTCATTTCAATTTTCATCTTAAACTTTTTTTTTATTTTTTTGTAAAGTACTTCACAAGACGGGAAAGTATACAAAAAAAAAACATAAAAGTGTACTACTACCTCTAGTAACTATAATACGTAATAGCATTGAAATTGAAAAACAACAAACCGCGTTGGTTTGGGTTGGTGGGTCGGAATAAAGAAATATCGGAAAATAGAAAATAACAATATCGTTACGACTACATAGCACAAGGAAAATCTTATAAAAATTTTCCATTTAAATTAATTTTCCGTTATTGTGCCTGCGATGATGACGGTTGATGAAATCTATTTTCATGTTCGAGAAAACTGTGGTACAGTATACATTTTCACTGTATATAGCTTTTTGTTGTTTTGAAAAATTGAAAAATTTATAGGCGCGCGTAATTCAATGAAAACAATTTACAATTGATTATATTTTAATTTTTATTTGGGGAAAAATTATTATTATTTTTTTTTTTTTTTTTGGAAATTGATAATTATAATTATAGCGATGGAAATTCATAATTTGTTAAATTAAAGAAGAATTATTTATAGCGCAAAATTGGATTTTTTTAAATTGTTTTTGTTATTCTGAGGAGTGTTTAATATGCCGAAGCGGAAAGAGCAAATTGTTAGTGAAATAATTTTCGGTAATTTTAAGTGGAATTGGGCCTGTGACGCGAGGGAGATACGTTTCAATTAGTTTTCTATTCATAATTAAATTTGGTTTAAAATTAGTATTTTTATGGTTGATTTTCTATATTTATCGCAATCTACCATCTCATCTGCTTCAAGGCTAGTAACTGTTTTGCGATTTGCTTAGCAATCTAAATCCTTTACTTAAAAAAATATGAATATTGTAGGCATTAGGAATCCTTCATAAAGTTCACGAAAGACTATTCGTCAAGTTGCCATGTGGAGGGAGTTATAGAAAGTATTTGTCAATCAATATTTATCTTCCTCGTCATCTTCCTTCACAACTCTCATTTTCTCTCTCTCTAGCGGCCACATCCCATGAAGGAATTTTGCCGCCTGCACTATAGTCCCTCATCCATCTCTATTCATCGCTTTCGTCCTACAGTTTTGATACGCTATTATGCGCCGATCTTGTTCAGTGTCACCAAGCCGGCACAGGCGGATTCTTCCTTTATGACGCACACTGGCACGCTGTTGATGGAACACTTTATTAATCATTCGTTTTTTTTGTGGATGTGGCCGAGCCCCTGAAAAGTTACTTTATGTCGAAAAAACGAAAGGGGTTCAAACTCCACCTGAACCGCAAATGTTTGGTAAAACATATATGTTCAAAATTAAAAATCACGTATTTCATCGTTAATTAGAAGAAGTCGATTGTTATCCAAACACTGCAGGTCCTTGAGGAGTTAGTGCATTTTTGGAGTGTTTTTAGAGGCGCTGGAAAAATTTGTAATTACTTTTAGCGATATACAGTAAACCCTCGATTTAACGGACGCTCGATTTAATAGACCTTCGTCCGTTAACAGTTTTTCATTTTCCATTTTGCGGTTACCGATTATGTTGGATGGAGATGAGATTCTAAAACGATTTTTGGGAGAAATTCTGGAATATGGCCACCTGGGACGGAACTCGATTGATTCTTAACCGATTATAGAAGTTCTGTTCCAGATGGCCATATTCAAAAACTTCTTCCAAAAGTTATAGTTGAAGAATTTTATTTCCATCCATCATATTCAATTTCAACATAATCGGTTAAGAAATTATCGAACTCCATTCCAGGTGGCCATATTCCAGAACTTTTGTTAAAATCAATTAAGAATCCCATTTCCATCTAACATACCAAACCCGATCACAATCGGTTAAGAATTGATCGAGTTCCGTCCCAGAAGGCCATATTCAGGAAATTCTTCCAAAAATCATTTATGAATCCCAAGTCCATCCAACGTACCTCATCCCAACATAATCGGCTAAGAAATGCTTGAGTTCAATCCCAGATTAAATTCGATCGAATAGATTAAATTTAAAAACATTAGGATTTAACGGACTCCCCGCCATTAGTCCTTTAAATCGAGGTTTCTCTGTATAACATTTTACGTTAAAATGCCACGTAATAAACGCAACAATTTAACGCAACATTTAACATAACAGTTAACGCAGCGTGTAACATGAACCCAAAACTAGTCCCCTAAATGTTTTACCAAACATAAAAATGTAAGTTATAGGCAGCATCAGGAAACTTGAGATTTTTTTGCGATTATCGTTTTTAAAAAAAAAAAAATATTCTTGATATTTTTTGGAATAAATTTGTTTCGACTTTTTATCTATCGACATTTTTGTTTCGATGCTTTTGGCATCGACAGCTAAATAATACTCATTTATATTTCTTAAAATTATAACAATTGTAAAAGTGGTGATTTGAGCACATACTTTGTAATAAACAATGAATTGAAATATCATTGAAAATATTGCGACCTGACGTCGTATTCTTGAAATCGGTGAAAATTTACCTAGTCGGAATACAATTTGCTTTGAAATTCTCTATATTATTCGAATTTTTCGCTGGCTATTTAAATCATTTTTTTAAACTTCTTTTCTTTATTTAAATAAAGGAACATCATTTTTCCCCATACTAAGCGAAAAATACCGGCTGGGTAAATCGATTCGAAATTATTCCCTTAGTAGGGAGACAAATAAAACTTGAAATCAAATTTGAAAAAATGATTAAAGTAGTCGACGAAAAATACGGCCCCTGTGGCACTGTTCTGGCTTTCCATGGAAATAGGGAATCGGGAAAAATATTTTCCTAGCATTTCTGTCTAAATTATATTTTTCTGGCCTACTATTGGAATAAGTTGGGTGTAAATATTTTTGAAACATTAATATATTGGGAATTATTTTTCCCTTTAAAAATTTTGTGAAAATTTGTATCGAATACATTTACACCCGAGTAATTCCAACAGCAGGCCAGAAAAATATAATTTAGACAAAAATGCTATGAAAATATTTTTCCCAATTCCAAGAATAGTGCCACAACGAAAGCCAGAATAGTGCCACAACGAAAAAATCGATATTTTGCGACATCATATCATTCGATATTTTCCATTCGTAAATTGTAGTGGGCCCGTTTAGATTTAAGTTCAATTCAGATTTTAGCGGTAAATATCGATCAAGCAAAGCCTCCGAACGCATTGGAAATAAAAGTGAAATGAGTAGTTAGTTTTAAATTGATTTATTTCAAAATTGGTTGAATTATTGGTTTATTCCGTTCAAAATAAAGGGTTCAATTGAAGATAACTATTTCTGAAACTTTTCAAATCTTATTTTATAAATAGAACCCGAATTCGATTACAAGTAATTGCGAAATAGGTTTGATCATTCAATTCGTTTTTAATCACATAAACTACTCAAATTATACATTTTTGGAACCCGTGCTTTTCCGTGAGAAAACGAGAATTTGCCAAAAACGCTAGGAGTTTGGAATACTTTCCGTGAACTATTGTTTTCGTTGAATTATAGTTATCGGTGAGCTTGTAACGACTCCTTTCGGGGTCATAACGTTGCGGTAGCTTGCGATCATTTTTTTGTATTTATTTCTAAAAATTTCGTTGCCTTCGAATAATTGATTAATTTTTTCTGATGGCAGTGCCATCTATTGTTCTATAAGGTTTTGTGTTGTTGTGAATTGGCCTTCTGTATCCATCTGTAGTGTTTGACGTAAATTTCGAATAATTGTGAAATCGAGACGAATGTGTTCACTTTGTGCGTTTGGCGCCTGGATGGATGTGTGGTGTCAAGGAATAGGCGAGTGACGCGCACGAAAACAAAACAAAAAACACTAGTCTAGTTTTGAATTTTGGTGAGTCGAGTTTGGTTTTTTTAGTTGCTTAGTTCTGTTTTATATTTTGAATATGAAAGTCGTGTGCGATTATTAAATGTATGAAACGTTACGCACAATAAACAAGAAAATTTAATTTTAAAAAAAATGTTGCTGTATATTTGCATAATTTATGCGACTTATGTATTTCATTAATATTTAAAAATAAAGTGAGTGTGTGTGATGATTGTGAATTCTATATAGACATTATTGACTATCAGAGACGAGCTTGAAAATTTTCTGATGTTTTGTGAGTGGACTGGTGTTTACGGAGGCATCACATTTTACGGGTGGCCGTTTCGTGGCTACTCAGTTTATTTTACCGGGGTGGATACCATCACAATTTACCGTTACTCGAGACATCGCAACGTGGACCAGTCATAATCAATTTTTTTTGGATATAACGATAAGGGCTGCATTGTAAACGGGTGCTACATAATTTTTCCACAGTACCACATTTTCGACGGTGTACCACGACTCTGCGGTACGTCGAATTTTAAATAGAGGCTTAAAATTTATTAACAGGTGGCCCTTTATGTATAAAGTGAAAGGCAACGCAACGATCAGTTGGGCAGCCGGCCATTCGCATCTACAGTTAACGGCGGGAAGACGCCCAACGAAAATTTACAGTTACGGGTGGCCAACTATGTGGCCATTTGTTATTTTTTTCTTCGGATTGGTGATGAGGAGACGAAGCAACCCGTTTCGGCGGATCCTTTTCTGAAGGTCAGACAGGTACAATTTTTTTTTTATTTTTTATTCAATTTTTTTTTTTAATTTTCTAAATTTCTCGATTAAAGTAAATCCAAGTTTTCATTTTCTATTTCAATTAAAAAATGTTCAAAACAGGGGGGGGGGAGGCGGAGGCACATTGGTTTCGCTTTCAGAATTGGTTGCTTTTTTTACCATATTTCGCTTGATTGTTTTTTCACCATATTTTAGTTTGCTTTTTTTCTTCTACCATTATCAGTTTGATTGGTCCGTTTTTCCTCCTTCCCCTGATCTCTCGTGAAAATTATATAAAAAAAAATTGCACGGCGATTCCTTTCAGCATTCGGTTTTATTTTTGTTTTTCGGTTCCAAGGGTCATTCGGGGGAGTTGCTTCAGCAGACATTGTACTTGTCATTCGGGGAGATCCGGTCATTCCTGGATAGGCGCACCCAGTAATTATTATCTTTATTTCTCTTCCTCAAATTTCGGCCGACAGATTCTGGTGTAAATTTAATTTAGTTTCCGCATTTAATTTCATTTTTATTTTTTTGTTATGTGACACGGTGTAGGCCACAAATATGCAAGCCTCAACTTCCCCATGACCCAAAATCCTGAGATTAAGTCGCCAAAATTACCGTAATAGAGGCCTCTGCGTGTTTAGATGAAATCTGCGGGTTGGCTTCGTGCCATCCCGTCACAAGTTAGAATCGTTTGAATTTAAATCCAAATTAATGATCTAAAAGTAAATGCCATTTTTGCGCCACTTATTGTTTAAGTGAAGCTTGCAAGGATTTTAGAGGCATACCATATTTTTTTTATAATTAGGAAAGATACTGAATGCCACAAGAGAGAGAAGGTAATTTTTCAGATGTTTTTTTTAATTAGTTGGTTTATTTCATTTTTCAAATGCCATTTCACAGGACTCTAATAATAGCTTGATGTCATTAAGTTAATTCCCGTAATCTGATTCGAGAGAATTCTGTACGCTTGCCCTAATAGTTTATTTATTTTCACAAAAAACTTAATTTTGAAACATATATGGAAATTACAATAAATAATGGTTGAACCCCAAATAAATTGGATTTGTCTTTTAAAGTACGGAGCGCGTAATTGTGCTTTTAAATAAAAACTTGTATTGTTTCTTGTAATATCACAAAAAACAATACAAAACGTGTACACCCAAACATTTTAAATCTAAAAATTGGCAAACTAGTTCTATGTTGCTTGCACTGATTTTGAATGGATTGCATTTGATTTTAATGATTTTTTGGTATAAATTAAGTGATTAATAAATCTCGTTTTAACTAATACGAAAAAGTTACATACTTAAGTTTATCGTATTCTCGGTCCAACGAATATTTATGTTTTGGTTCTTCATCTGTATTTCAAAATCTTAACAGATAGTCACATGTGACTCTCAAAATGGCGTTCATTGCGTGCCTTATCTCGCAGTACAGTTTCTCTTTATCACAAATTTTATTTTGAAATTCCAAATCGTTTGACGAAACCGATGCTTTCTCGATCGAATCTCTTGAAACTTCTGTAGATGGCATTGCCTGCATTTTCAAATTTTGTTCAATTGTTTTTTCTGCTTGTTAGAATTTTTCTTGCCAAATTTCTGATTTTCTTTTAACGAGGATGTTATAAATTGAGAGTTTCTAGTATTCGATTAGTAGTGCACACAACGCTGCCAACGTGTAGTAAAATATTGATACTATGTGGACAAGAATGGACGATTCAATGTGACTCTACATTGCGGTAGTTGACCCATCAGTTGATATTGTTGTTTCGCCTTCAACCGGACACATTTAACACATCGCCCAACGACTGCTCGAATTTCATCCTTGCATCTGAGTATGTGAAATTTGACATTAACACGGTTTGGGCTGCATGGAACTGCTTAAGATGTTCGTCCCTTATAATTAATTTTCTCACTTGATGACCTGCTGGTATAATAATTGGATGTTTCTGATCAAATGTAACATTCGCGTTAGACAATCTTCCTCCAACTCGTAATAAACCAATTTTATCTAGAGAAGGAAAAAGAGACGTTAGTTTCGAATTTTTACAAATCGGTTTCTTATTCGTGAGCGCATTTATTTCTGATGAAAAACTGTTCAATTGGATTCGTCGATTTACGAAATTGAACGCATCAATCTTGGCCTCATTCTCAAGTCTCGAAACTTCAAACTTCTCAGCTGCTCTGGTCCTTGACTTTCTTCTAAATAGTATCAGAATTCTAGTGATGGTGAATATAACTTTCGTGAATCTCGAACAGCGATCAATGAGTCTAGACACCCAATCGCTTCTGCCATCTTCAATTGTGTTGCTCAAAACCACGGAATTAATCTTTTGTTCCCTAAGTGCTGCTTCTGATAGATCACTATTTAGCTTAGTTTGACTTGGCCACTCCTCTTCGACTTCCTTCAACCAATACGGACCATTCCACCATAACTCGTGATGCAATAACTCCTCCAGAAATAAACCTCTCGAAGCGCAGTCAGCCGGGTTGTCGTTTGAGGATACATGGCTCCACTGACTTCGGTTTGTATGCTGCAAGATAAATGACACTCTATTTGCCACTTACGTCTGCCATCTCCTCGGACATGATGATAACCAACTGAGCACAATCGTGGAATCTATCCACAAACGATAAGTAGTAACGACGTTGTTCTTAAATCCTTCCAGGACGGACATTAATAATTTTGTCAGTAATGTAGCGGCACATAGTTTAAGACGTGGAATGCTGATCGATTTAATTGGTGCCACCTTTCTTTTCGCAGTAACGATGTTGGTCTTGTACCCATCTTTGGTCTTCACACTGCTATAAATTACTGCAGCGTAAACCAGTTCGGAGGCACCCGCAAACCCGTGCAATTCTATTTTCCCCTCTGTGTACAACCACCTATGGATCCTGATGTCCTGTAGTCGCTTCAAGTTGGTCCTATACCTTCGTACTATTGATAAACTGGATCCGGTAGGATTTCATCCCAATCGATTCCTATTAGCCACAATTTCTGAAAGATAATTTTAATTTTAATTACTGTTGGTGATAACCAACCTATTGGGTCAAAAATCTTTGAAGCCTCGGATAACATATACCGTTTCGTAAGTTTTTGATCTTCTAATTTAACTTTAAATTGTAAACAATCCTTTTTGGTTGAGTACCTCACTCCAAGTATTGAAACAGCTTGTGAACCATCGTCAATATCCAAAATCGTGGTGGCTCGGTTTATTTCTGGAATGATATGCATGAGTTCTTCACAACTAGATGCCCACTTCCGAAGATTGAATCCTCCCTTATTCATTATTTGTATTAGGTCCTGAACTATGATTTTAGCATCCTTCAGGCTGTTCGTCCCCGACATTAGGTCATCCACATATAAATCTCGTTCTACTATCTTTGCGGCTTCTGGATATTCTTCCTTATAATCCAGCGCAAGCTGATTCAGCGTTTGTGTGGCTAAAAAAGGAGCTGATAACGTACCATATATGCACAATTTACTTCAACTGCAGTGTGCATTGTTTTCAGGTGCTGCGATTGTGTTGTAGATGATTTAGCACACTCAGTCAGATTGTTGTCTTTACCACAAAGTGCACAATCTACTGCGACTGCAGTGTGCATTGTCTTTAGGGGCTGCGATTGTTTTGTAGATGATCGGCTTCCACGGTTTTCTTGCTTGATTCCTTGTAAAGAATCCATTCGTTTCATTAAGACAGATAATAAATTGTCTATAGTAGGATATTCCAGCTCCGTTGTTTCCAATTTCCACATTTGTCTTGTTTCGGGATCCATTTTCTGGGTAGCTATGCAGATGAGCCATGGATCTCGACTCTCTGCTTTCGTACCAAGTTTAAGGCACTTATCACTTCGTCACACGTATCGTGCAACCATGCAATAGATTGTGCTGTTGCGTGATTCACATTTGGTTGATCGAAAAATGTTTGGACAAATGACTTAACAATGTATCGTTTTTTATCGTACCTTTTACACAATTTTTGATATGCCTCAATGTAATTGGCATCATTTATTGGGAAATGACGAATAAGTGCTAATGCTTCATCTTTTAAATGTTCCTTAAGTAGCTGGAATTTTTGGGCGGGCGACAGGTTTGGGTTCTCGTGCACCGTCGAACCAAACAGGTCAAAAAACGATTGCCATTCCTTAAAATTCCCATTAAAGGGGGGAATAGTAATACGTGGTAAACGGAAATCGCAAGACGCCGACTGTGTCGTATTTAGCGTTTGGTCTAAGTTTGGCACGAGTGGACCCACATTCTTTTTACGTATTGCACTTTGTAATTTAGGCACGATGCTATAGTACTGAGCATCGACGGTTTCGATGTCAGTCTGCACTACATCCGAAATTTCAATCATTTGATGTTCGATATCGACGAAATCTTTATATAATTGCTGAATTTTCTCTAATCTGACCGTTAATTCTTCTACACTCGTGTCGTCCCTAATTGTACGAATAAAATTTTCGAGTCTTGTAATTTGTCCTTTAACATATGTTCTTTTTCCTTTCAGGGCCTCCATCTTATAATAACTGATGCACAAATTTTCACTACCGAACAAACACTATAATTTACTACACAGTAACACGTGGGAATAAGAAAGAACGCTCGAGAATTCAACTAATAGTTCTAACTAGAATTATATCAACTTAGCACTATGTTAATGTTTCAATTTTCACTTGCACCCAACAATTATAGTTCACGCGGATTTAGGAAAGTTCGCTAAATATACAACTTAACTAGTAGGGTTTCACTAAATGATTTGCACGACTATATTAATATTATAGTTTATGTAATTTGGGTAAATAAATTCAGTATAATTGAGAACTCAAAAACAAAATTTAATATAGTTTGTAACTTTATTGATTATAATATAAAAAAATGATTGATACTCAATGCGTTTTTCTTTTCTGGATGCTTCCATTCCATGTGGTTTCGTCTGTATTTCGTTTGTATTTCAATTCTGGATCGTTAACAGCTATCCGGCTCAAAGGACCAAACAATGAACGGATGTGTACTGATTCCAATGTGTAATTGTAGAAAACACCAAAAAAACTACTGTGGTGCTCGTTATAATTATAATTATTATTTAATTCACAAAAATAATTGTATTTAAAAGTGATGCAGCTTCTCTGCGGTCAAAAGGTAAGCAAAATTGATTTAACAAAATTCATAAACAAATTTATAATAACTAATTTACAATTTCAATTATTATAGGTACATATTAAGAAGTATTTACATATACGTTATAATACAAATATGGCTAAATGCCAAGAGTAAAGGGAATTCAACTTTAAATATAAGATAAGTATCTAACATTAATTACAATTCATTTTGTTTACTTCTATTACAACATATTAATCAATATTTTTCTTTTCAGCTTCTGATCCTAAACAATACTGTTATGAAGTTTTGTAAAATCATAATGGCTTGCTTACATGGCTACTCCGCCTGATATATTTTATACCATTTAATTAAATTTAAATTAGATTTAAATACAGAAAACTTTTTCCATTTAATAATTTATTTATCAATTCAATTTCAAGGATAATTCGCACTCAACTTATAATAAAATAAAAATAAATCAGATATTGACTACTAACAGATTTCATATGCGATGTCCGGCGGTCACATTTAATTTTGTCCTACTAATGTGGTGGTTGTTGAAATTTATCCTGCCAATAAATGTCCATTGATGTTAATGATTATGATGAAGGATAAATTGGTGGAGCGCGTTTGACCGTTTTAACTTTAAGAACTTTTACGTGGTTCATTAAATTTATGCGCTGCCCGTAATGAGCTGTTAAAGTGGAGAAGTAACAGTGACTGGTGTAGATATCGTCGTGAATTTAAAACTTGCACTCTTACGTCGGCCATCTGTTGCTGGAAAGATGCCATAAGTGGTAATGCGTGTCCTAATGGTAGGTTTCGCAAATTTGAGGCCATTTGAAGCCCAAAGAAATGGAATTCATCTTCAGTATCAGAATTCACAGGCACAGCCAATATAAATTTAGTTGGAGTATTATCGAAGTTCGAAATTTGATTGTCAGTTTATTTTGTTTTTTATACAGGTGGTTTGTGGCTTTCTGCTCCGCTCTCAAAACTTACTTAGCGGTCCAATTCGTATTGCGAAATTTTGGGTATTGGTGTGTTATGATTTTGACTATCATTCGTGTTCTCAGAAAACTTAAAATAATTTAAATAGGATTCATTACTGACTTAAATTGGTTTACTCTTTCCTGTAAACAATGCAAGGGATCCAAAAATGACATTTCTTCATAATATGTATAGAATAAATTTGGATCTTTCACGTCTTCAAGCCCTACACCCGATTTTTTGGAATTTTCAAATTTCCGTTTTTCTACCGTATAAGAAGTGCGGAGACTTTTTCTTTTCTTTTTTAATTGAAACGAACATAATTTTAATTCTATTACAACAACCACCGATTCTATTTAAGAATCAAATTAATTCTTACCACATAAAAAAGAACGTCATAGCAAACAAATCATATACAAAGTAAATGATTCCGCCATTTTGAAATTTAAAAATTGACAGAAATTGATAAAATTTGAAGTTATGCAAAGCCGTTAGATAATATTTTATCAAATCTGGCAAGACATTATTATTTTGCTTCTCCACCTACAACTGGCAGAATTTTTATGGTATAACTTGCTGATAATGACAGCTTGAGAGCGTGTGTTACAAAATTTAATTTTTTGCAAATTTAAATTTTTGCAAGCGACTTCTTTCTATTGGAAATGTCACCTTTGTGTCAAGTAGTATATAATAAATACATTTTTTCTTACATTACAATATACCGGCGAGAAGTTTTAGTGTTGCTACTGAGTGTTCCTTGAAAATTCGTTTCAATTCAAGAGGTAATTGTGTACGAAAAGTGTTCGGTTTATGTAATTGGATAGTTGGTAACCAATCGACATTTTTCCAGGGGAGTTAAATGCATCATTTTAGCATATGTTTGTTCTAGGCTGTACTGATGCATTTGGATTTCGATTTTTGTACGAATGAAGTGCTGTTTTTAGTCGAAGGACTGGAAAAATTCAATTTAGTTCAATATAGAACTGACTTTTGTTAAGGATGTCCACTACGGCCATCCAAATAAATGACATTGTTGTTGCAGTTGTAATTTTTGTTGTAAATTTTTCTAATAAACAGTTTCCAATTTAGTATTAATATTAATTATGTTGCTTTGATGTGCAATAAATGTTTTTAGAATGCACAGCTATAGATTCAAATAAACTACAATAAAATCAATGATTCGAGCCAATCATTTAAAATTTCAACAAGTACAAATTTAAAAACGCGATTTTCAAAATTTATTCGGTTTCACCTAATTGAACGAAGTTTGACACCAATCAAATAAATCAAAACGCGCATGCCTTTCGCAGCTTGGAAGCGGGGCATGGTTTAATAAATTTGGAGATTGCCAGGCGCTTTCTTCCATGATTCAAAAATGTGTCCCAATATTGTTCGGCCACAATTTAATCAAGGAAATTATAATCTGCGGATACTATCAAAAATATTCAGCGTCGTACAATATTTGTGTAGTGAGCATGTCAAGTTGTACAATACTTAATTGATAAACCTTTCTCGCTAGCATCACAGAATTCATGCAATTCGACGCGAACGAAACTACGAACTGTGATAGAGTGATATTTTAGTACACAAGCTTCAACCTTTAAAAATTTTCAATCTCTACAAACCTCAATAAAATTTCTTTACCTGTGATTCTAATTTCTTTGTGATGACGATTTGATAAATAATTGTTATTTTCATGTTGAAAGATTCAACAAATAAATAATTTGAATTTTTTGACTTATAGATGGCTAATGTGTAAGAATCACAACAATCAGTTTCGACCAGACGAGATTAATGATTTGAAAAAATCAGTCTTCTCATCAGGTCGCGACGACTGATGTTGTTTATTACATTGAAATATTTTCTACATATATAGAGCAATACCATGTAGTTGTACTACTAGCGAATTACTGCGTAGCGTACGAAATTTTGATTCTTTCACATTTCCATCTATATTCTATTTTAACAATTAACTTTTCGAATTCACGAATTTTTTATATTTTACTTTGGTTTTTATCAATTGTAATGGTGTATTGTGATTGTTCCGGATATTGGTCTATTTCAGCACTTTTGAATTAATTACACAACCGTAGGAAATTCTTCCATTTGCGTCAATCTGTATGACAACGACCATGATAATCGACACCTACTTATACACAATCAACTTCCCAACCACCCCATACATTTTTCTTTAATTTAACGCTGGATCGCGGATAAATTTGAATTTTTTGACTTATCATACAGTCGTTGTCATACAGATTGACGCAAATGGAAGAATTTCCTACGGTTGTGTAATTAATTCGAAAGTGCTGAAATAGACCAATATACGGAACAATCACAATACACCATTACAATTGATAAAAAAAAAATAAATAATGATAAAAAAAATATTTGGAAAATATTTTCACCCCATCTTACGATAGATGAAAGAAATGAAAATTATCCAGAACAGGTGGACATTAATTATCTCGTATCTTATTTTCATATTAGGACATTGATCAGAATGTTGCCGATCTCGGATCCCCATCCGACTGAGGTTAATAAAATTAACTGAACTTAAACAAACTCGTTTCGACGAGAGTTTTTACTTGACGTAATGCTTCACAAAGCTGCAGAATCGCAATTAATGATCTTACATAGCCCACTTATAAAATAATATTTCGTTTTCGGGCAAACGGTTAAGTGATTTAATGCGCAAATTTTATTCATCCACGGTACCATATGTTTTTCTACCATCATTCAGCAAATTTCAATGAAAAAATTTACTTTACAAAACTCAACATTCGATTATGTAGACACGGATTTTATGATGACCTTGGTATTTCCATTAATACGAAAATGCTTAATGAACTCTCTACGTGAGTTCCAAATTTTATGAATATGCATGTTCCCTTTAGTCTAAATTATTCAAAATCTTAATTAATTGACACAACACTAAAACTTAAAACAAAATAACAAAAAAGTTGTGTATTGAAATAATTCTCAAAAGCTTTCATCACTACTACTTAAATATTTTTTAGAGCGGAAAAGCTTGTTGCTTTTTTCGGAATGACAGCACAATAAAATGTTTTAAGTTTATGAAAAGCTTTTGTTGGCAAGCTACCAAGCAATAATATTTATGTCAAATTAAAGTTTTGAGATATTTTAAAAATTAATGCGATCAAAAACACAGTCAAATTATTCAACTAATACAAGATTTATTAGTATCGCGGGTAAAATACCATGTAATTCCAAAAGCCATAATTCAATTCCGTTTTTTTATAAATTTATCAACGAAACAGAAAAAAGCACGTCGTACATACATGACTGTGCACCCCATGTGATTACACCTAACTAAAGGTAAAGTCATCAAAAAAATAAAAAAAATATAAAACGTAAAAGGAATAAGAAAAAAAAATTTGTCACGACCCTCTCTATCGCAAAGTACCTAACGTTCACAAACATGTAGATTTTATATAAAATTTTTGAAAACCACGTTAAACTTTTATGTGTACATAAATAATTTTTAACATTTTTTTTTTTTGCCAACCATAAATCATAAACACAACAACTACAATAATAATATGTACGAAAGCAACAAAGAGCTTTTCAAACACACAACAATTTTTTTTTGTATAAATTTTTATTCGTTGCTGTACTAAGATTTCTATAGATTTTTCCAAGCGTAAATAAATCCACAAATGTAAATCATTTTCCCAAACAATTCCTAACTTAAGTACAACAACATGAGATGCGGCGGTATAGTGTAGAGGAGTACCCAGTAGTGTATTGTATATAGTTGTAGTAGTGGTAGCAGATGAAAAAGCACAAAAAATATAATAATCACATAACACAAGTTTTCCGCACTGATTTTTCATGTTTATCTTGCAACTGATTTCTGAGCTCTCGTTTCGGTATAATTTATTTTTTTTTTTCATTATTTTACTTTTCATTCAAGAGTGAGCTTTTTTGCTACTGTACACATACAGTACTACAACAAATGTTTTATTTTTTCGTGTTTATACAAAATAAAATACGAAAAAGCTTTATTTCTGTAACAGAAGAATAATATAAAAACTTATTTTTAATGTAGGGTGGGAACTAATTTTTTTACCGTTCTGCAGGGTATACACTCCTGTATACGTAGTACGTATGTAGTGCAAAAAAGAATTTTACGTGATCTCGTTTACATCTTTTTATATAGTTGCCAAGAAATCAGAGAACTAATCAAAATAATTTAATTTTTTTCTTTTGAGAATTAAAAACAAATTTAATTTAAAAAACAAAAAAAAATATTTAAAATTTTATAATTTTGCTTGCCTTATTGCTCACCTGTAATGCATTCGGCCATAAACAACTCTCCGGTGTTTTTATTTCAATTTCGGTTCCACTATGCATTTTATCCAATATTATGTTGTCCGTAGTCACCGGGCACAGTGAATTAATCCGTGCGGTATCTGTATGAAAATAGGTTGAGTATGTAATAAACGAACACGATATTCTATATTTGAACTCACCTTCATGTTTGCCGTATTGGGATGATTCCACTGATATACTAGTGCCACGTGGACAAAATAATGCTATATTTTCGGAATCGCATCCAGATTTGTGATACGTCCTCAAGGTTTCGGAGAGTAAAGCTGCAAATATAAAAAGAAAAAAACAAATATTAGTTTAAAGCTGTCCAAATGGGTGCGTAAGTTTTCATTCATAAAAATCTTATCCTTTTGATAATATTAATTTCTTATACTTTAAAAAACTTATCGGTGCCATCATCGGTGCTAGTTTGTCGCAGAATTTTGTTGTCTTAGACACATGGCTGAAACAATTCTTTGTTTTAATTTAATTGTCGCGTGTTCTACAGCCAAAATTATTTGGCCGAAGTCATTCTACAGTTACCTAAAAAATATCCAGATTCAACGTCACACAATCGGTTAAAAACGGGCGGCGGTCAGGACGAAAGCCAACATTTTCCAATCAGGACGAGCGAAAGGTTTTGGAGTTAATGAGTCAAAATCCAAAAACAAGCGCTCCAAAACTAGCTTCAGAAGTGGAGATGATAGTTAATGAAGCTACTCACCCAGGGTTTTGTGGAAACATGGATATCATGGACGTGTGCACGCAAGAAGCCATTAATTTCGAATTTTAATTCCAAAAAAGAAAGTAAATTCAACATTTTTAGCCGATGGGAGAAGTAAAATTTGGAGACAACCTGCTGCATTGCTGGCGCTAAAACACATCATACCAACTATTAAATATGACGGCGGTTCGGTTATGCTACGGGGTTCAATGGCGGCGGGTGGGGTAGGTAAACTTGTTTTTATAAATGGAAATTTGAATCGCTGGAAATACTTAGGTATTCTAAAGGAACATTCGAAACCATCCAGGGAACAATTAAGGCCCGCGTCATCATGAATCTTTCAGCAAGACAACGATTCTAAGCATACGGTCCACATTGTGAAAGAATGGATTCTGAATACCGTTCCAAACCAGTTATACATTCGCCACCCCAGTCGCCTGACCTGAACCCTAATAAACATTTATAGGATCACCAGGTACGACAAATTAGAAAATACAGGATTACCAGCAAAAAAACGTTGCAAGAAACAATAATGAAAGAATGGGATAAAATTTCACCGGAAGTTACCAAGAAGTTAGTAGAATCAAAGCCTAGAAGATTGAAAGAGGTTATAAAAAATAAGGACCAACTCGATATTGAAATAATTATGAAACATAATTTATGTAAATGATTTAAAATAAAATCAAGGATCGTACTATTAAGTGTATGATCATTTTCATTACTGGCTGTATATTAAAGCAACATATTGTTCTATTTTACACGCGAGTTAATACTGTGAAATTAGACAGACCATTTCAAATCCTGTATAGCTGGTTACAATTCTATTAAATTTTATTATACCAAATTCCGATTGAATTATAGTTGCCGCTTTCGAAAATGAATCGTCTATTAAGCTTAGAATTAATTCCACATAATGGTAACTTAAAGATAAATTTCACATTATATTTATCAAAAATAATCATTATTTGCATAATGAAGCAATTGCTTCACCGACCGACGTAATGTTAATTGGGGTTTACAAAGATCGTGAAGGCAGATCAACTTTATTCATGTGTTAGCTTAGACCAATGTTTATGTAAAATATCATTTGGATTGGTGATGCTGATGAAACTCTAAATTGTTTCTACCACTACATAATTACCACTTCAAACAGCCACCATATATTAGATCAAATTGAGCATAATAAAAATAGTCATCACCTTGTAAAAGGGCAAAAGTTAACCCAAAACATGAAAATTGGTGCACATATGTAAATTATTTGAAAGCTGTGTCAAATGAAATAATGTTGAAGATTAACATTAAAACTAAAAATACAACTTAATTAAAAATTTGGTCTTGCATATCGATACTATGGAACAGGTCGAGCTCCTTACTTATCCTAAGTAGTTATAATATAAGCATTCCTTATTTATTTGGGCCAAAGTCCGATAAAACCAAACATAGAAATAGGTTTGGTAATTTTAAAATCCACTTGAAAAATATCCCATTCCCGAAGTGTTTGATTATCCCACAATAACTCGATATCTCCTAAATGAAATATCTACTCTCTATCCCACTCTGTTAATATTGTTATTGTTGCAATTGATCATATTACTATAAATACAGGAGATAACTTCATAGATTAAACTATAAAGAAATTTTTTACAAGATTTGCACCATATAAAATTTCAATATATTTAAAGACAGGTGAGTTGTCAAATACATTATTACAAATACGCATACAGGTATTTCGAGTAACTTTGAAGATCGAGAACAAGCAATGTAAGGAAATCGGTCGGTCTCTGCGGTCAGATTTTTTTTTGTTAAATATGACACTCTTAATAATAAGAAGCATTATGAATCGACGCTTTGAAATGCAGGCACATATCAAGATGTTTATTGAGAGGGTGTGTATGGCTTGCTTTAGACTACTTGGGAATACTTAAAAAGTACTGTGCTTATGTAAAATGATTTGTCGTCGGCCACAGAGTTCTGGTTAAGAAAGTTACTACCACGCTGTGGTCTCGAGTTTGATCCCGCCGCTGACCAAAACATTTATCAAGTTAAAATAAGTGCGAGAACATACATTAAAAACGATTGTTTCGACAGCTGACCATAAAATGTAAAAAAATAATAAGTCGAAATCGTGTTATCGTGTAAAATTGGATTTTTGCCAAAAAGATATTCTAAACAGAGATATTAGAGTAAAGATTTTGGAAGAGTGGATGATAAGTTTTGAACTATCTAAGCTATTATAACTTTCAGAGATCGTTGAAGTAAAGATTGATGATAACCTTTATAGATTTTGATTCCTGTTCCATTTTATCGAGTATACAATTTTAAACAGATCCTAATTTTTAGATAACCTTTTTAGATTCACCCTAACCTCAAAAAATACAAAAGGTTTTCTTAACAATTATGGATTGATCGGTGCGGCGTTCTAAAGTTTGATACCTTATAGCATGTGAAGAATTTAGTATTTTACTATATTAATTATTAGTTTATTTTAACTATTGATAGAAAAGGATTAGATTGTAACTGAGATATGGAAATTGACCTTTTTTGGCACCTCCTACTGTTCAATTTTCCACCCATCAAGAGTAAATAAGACTAAGGAAGAATTAAATTAAAAAATTAAAAAGGCATATTCTTATTATAGTTTAACTAGTACAAGGTTTATTTAAAATGAGATTGAGATAATGCTGCAGAAAACTAAAATATATAATTAATTCTCAGTTTAAAAATATTGGTGACGAGCTTTCATTTCTGCTGATATTCTTGAGCTACGATTATGCAGAAACTGAGCAATAAGATGACAAGATTTAGCTTTTCCGTTAAGTCGTTCCACATGGATTTTAGAGATGCTAAATTTTGGAAATAAAATTTTGTCCTCTATTAGAGTAAAATTTAAAAAATGATTTGAACAAATTTTGTTTGAAAGTTAATTTACAATGCGGTTTGCTTTTATGTAAATGCTCGAAATCACGAAAAAACTTCTATATGGAAGCTGTCACTTCCCGACCGATTTGGTGGACCATTTTCAACCAAAAAACATTGAAATTTCCTAATTTATGAGAAAAGTTTAAGTATATACTCGTAGTTTCATACCGACCAGGCAATCCGTCTAATAACAACAACAATAACAACTTTTTGATTTCAGCGATATAGCGAATGGTGCTGCAAACATTTTGAGGTCGACAATTTTCACGATTACTATACTTACTTTTACTATGTACTTTGAGAAAGTAAAATTAATAAGCGGCTGCCATTCTCATAATGGGTGTATTCTAACATTGGCACTTCATGCGGTTCTTGGGGTAATATCGTCCAAAATCCCCAGCGGAATTTCTCGGCCAACACCACCTGTGGCACTATTCTGGTTTTCCCTGGAAATTGGGAATTGGGAAAAATATTTTATGGCATTTATGTCTAAATTATATTTTTCTGGCCTACTGTTGGAATTAGTTTGGTGTAAATATTTTCGAAACAAAGTTGAACGGGAAACTTTTGTTCCCAAAAACTTTTATAGGGAAAAATAATTCCCAATATATCTTTGATTAAAAAATGTTTACTTCCAACTAATTCCAACAGTAAGCCAGAAAAATATAATTTAGACATAAATGCTATGAAAATATGTTTCCCAATTCCCAATTCCCAGGGAAAGCCAGAATCTGGCCACTGGCCGTATATATGCTACATGTTTACTTGAGCGCCTGAAACCCCTTCATAAAATTACCTTCCTTTCGTATGTAAGTAGTATTCTGCAGGTTTTGGTGGGGCGATAAGAGTCCAACAGAAGAACACAAGCAACTGCGATTAAAGATGGTTTATGTTAAAATAAAGAGGCGACTCCTAGCAGAACAAATACAGAAGCTTTATGAATGCTATCTACATATTTTTCTCTGGAAATTTTCTTATTCGATCGAATATTGAATTTTTAATATCGGACAAGCGCATGTTTACTTGGATTATCGCGTAATATAGAAGGAACCTCTGAAATGGCAATAACGTCTCCCAAATTTTGCCTTGTTAATTTCAAATAGGAGAGCCACAAAAAAACATTCTTCCTGAATATTATCGCCGTAAAGTGTTCTTCCATAGAAAAAAGCTGAGAGCTTATCTGCAAAAACATATAAAACTGTGTTCCGGAAGTAGCAGCTTCAATGGGATCTTTTCAATTTTTTTCATGGTGTTGAAAAGTTGAGCATTTACAAAAAATCGAAAAAACTTAAACTTTAAATTTTCAACCAACAATTGTTAAAAATTTTTTGATCATAAGTCCGGTTAATTTGATATCCGCCAACATTTCTGGGATCTCATAATTTATGAAAAATCCTTTTAGAAATCTGATCTGGCCCAAAATTGTTGCAAAATTAGTTAAGAATATTTCAGTTTATTTTAATCTTGAGGACGATCCACGTCCAGGTACATGAAAATAATTTGAAGACGACGAACTTAAAGTTTTACTATGGGTGAAAATCCGTGTGTCAAACTCAAAAATAGCTTGCAGATCAGTTAAGAGTTACTCAGCAAGCATTATCACTTCGATTGCATGAAATGGGAAAAATACAGAAGGAAGGAAAATGGGTTCCTTATAAACGGACCGAAGAAAACAAATCCCAAGAGTTGGCATCTGCGTGAATTTGCTTCCTGGGTACAAAAAAGAAATAATTTTGTAGGATAGTCCTAAACGCAGAAAACCATGGGTTGATCTAGGCGAGCCATCAACACCAGTTGCAAAAATGAATATTCATGCCAAGAATGTGTTACTGTGTGTCTAATGGGATTGAAAAGGAGTCCTTTACTACGATTTTCTGGAACTTGGTCAAACTGTTACAGCTGAACATTACCAGACCTTCCATCCACAATTTCGTTAATCGCAACGAGTGAGAAAGTTCAGGGATTTTTAAAGTTTATTCTAAAATACTCAATTCTTATACTTAACTCGGGTCTGAACTGTGGATTCGCTGTCAGAACAACAAAAGGGGTCCTGCCCCTTCAACAGCCAACAGAAGGGGTCCTGCTATCGCAAAATTGGATTACATTGTTAATAGTTAATTTTTTATTACTTACATCCTGTATAAACGGTCCATATGGACAAATAAGGAGAGTATAAAGCAAACGGACATAAAATGGAATTATCCAATTCCAAAAATTATTCAACTACCCTTATGATACTTTCGCTTGGTATCTGCAATGCACAATTACATTACTTTACGTCCAAAAACCTTTTATTGCCCTAAGTACTGTGGGAGCCATATGCGTACATAGGACCAAAAAAAATTAATAATTCCCATATATTAATTCTGTTTTATACCATCCGCAATATTTGCTTCGTTTTAGTACTAAAACCAAATTCCCTTATCGAATATTAACAACAACAACAATAACCCAAAAACCCGTAAAATTTCAATGATAATAAAACGATGATGACGACGACAACGAAACACAGCAAATAGCTAATCTTCCAATTTTATAATATTTTGTACGCTCTGCCTGATCGACAGCATAAATCCCATCGCATCAGATGAATAATACATAAATCATAAAACCACATAAATGTGTACATAACATATATGTACATAGAGATATACACAACACACATAATACATTACAATCATAAATAAATAAACATAATTATTAATTTATTTATATTTTACATAATTAAAATCTTCATGTGGTATGATAAATTCTATCCGTTCGACATTAACCAAAATCCAAAAATTATTTATATTGAATCGATGACCCAACCGCAACTGCGAGAATACCACACATGAGTAGCTAAATACATGACATGGTATATAAATTTGGCACAGACGGAATACGTTACGACATACTCGTATAGGTGTTGGTATTTGGGTAAGGGGGATTCTCAAGCGCCATGGGTGGATAAATTATCTGTTCAGTGGTTTGTATTTACATATATCGTGTGTTTTTGGAATTTTAACTCGAACGCTTCACATTTCGAAAACAAAAATGATTTATTCGGTTAGAATTGTGTTGGAATAACATTTTAATGTACGATGATTGGTGTCTAGGGAGATTCATTATCTTGAGGTAATAATAATTCAGGTGTGTTTATGCAATTTAAAAAATTCTGCAGAATGATGAAACAACGAGATTATTCTAAAACGGCTGGGACTCGCCTATGGTTGTGATAACTAAATCAAACAATGATCTAAGGATTTGCGTGGATATGCGAAAAGCTAATAAGGCGGTACTTAGAGAAAAATACTCTATGCCAACAGTCGTGGAGCTATTATGCAAATTTTATTTTTCAAGCCTTGATATAAAACAGGCATTTCACCAGGTCTTAATAAAACTAGAATCCCGACACATTACAACGTTTTCGACCAACAGACGGCTTTTTTGATATAAACGGTTGATGTTTGGTCTTAGCTGCGCACCGGAACGGTTTCAGAAAACGATCGAAAAGACGATATCGACGACATTATGATATATGGAGCAATCTGTGCGACTCGGGTGGACAAGACTAGTGCTGTTGAGTTTGATTAACTATGTCTCTAGATTCATACCCGACGTTGCAACAAAAACTTTCCCACTTCGGGAACTTATATCAAATCAAACAAATTTGAGTGGGCGGAATCACAATAAAGTCATTCAAAGCTCTAAAAGTAGCATTCACAAGTGACTCAGTGCTGGGGTTCTTTGCTCTGTGCCCTAATTCTCTAAAAACCAAGATAAATTGTAAAGTGTAAAAGTGATAACTTTTACACACGAAAAAAATTATCGTAGAAGTCTAGATTTATATTGGATATCGTGATGTTTTAGTAATTTCGCATTCACTTAATTTTTTTCAAGATAAAATGTAAAGTGGCAAGTTTATGTCAAAAAGTAACACAACTAATTTATCGCGGAATAACTTTGCTAGAATGTGTAAAACGCTTTCGTTTGGATATTATTAATAGTTAATTGCAATTTTTGATATTTTAGTTTATAGTTTTATTTTAGAATTAAATAAGATCAAGCTCTAATTATTAATTAAACTCTTACTAATTATTAATTAAATTTGTGTACTTATAAAATGGACCATTATCGTTGGAATTAAAATATTCTTTCAGTAAAGTTAAACATTCGAATATGTTCATCGATCGTCTTCACTATTACCTATATTTTTACTTAGGTTTATATCCAGTCGTTCCACAAATACAACAAAACAAATAAATTTATTATTAATAATTTTATGTTTAAAGTAGGGAATATATAATGTACCTATTTATATAAGAAGAAGAAGACTTAAGGGGTAGAATATCCTAGAACAAGATGGTCTGTGGATTACAGCCAAAGCAATTTTAGTTGCTCAATTTTCAAATATAAATGTCAAGTGTTTGAAGTGTCTGATTTGACAACATCTAAAATGGACCCGCTCTCCACATAGCAAGCAAAGTTTTCAAGTTTGTGTGCAATTGCAATATTTTAGATGATCATTACACTTGCACTGGCACAGTTAAAAAATTCACGAGCACAATAAATATGACGGCCTATAGAAAATCAAAATTAGTCAACAAATTTCAGGTTGTTGTTGTTTAATATTTCATTTAGAGGCACTAAGAACTCTCAACAGTTTATAAGATCTTACAATGCTTTAACTCTAAACTATTTATTAACTTATGTTTGAGAAAAGTAACAATTAGGACACATTTCGAAAAATAATGAACAAGTACAAAATTTAATTACATTATGCATTAAAATTAGCTTTTAACTAGTACTAAGGCAAACAAGATGTATATTGCATAAAATCGATTTCTAAAGTGCAGGTAATTGATCAAAGTCTCACCTCCTACTCGTTACCGATCCTTAAGATTAACCCAAAAATTTTACAAAGATTAAAAATTAACTCATGGTAAAAAACAAATCGTAACACTAAAACGTCCCTCCATAACTAGACCTACATCAAATACTAGAAATGGGTCCGATTAACTAATTTTCGGTGTTATTGGGGAGGCACATAAAAAAATTTTGGGTGAGGAACTCGTGGAGTTTGGAAAACTCGCAGTGACTAACCAAATTTGATGGTTAAATGAGTTTCGTTGCTTAAAACGCATAGCTTTTTGTAGTTTACTCGAAATTCTAAATTTTTAATAAGACAATCCCGGGCTTTCTGAGATCCGACCATTATACTTAGGTATTGTCAAGTCGCATGTGCGGAAAGAACTAAATATGGCATCGGAAAGAGCTAAATGGGTCTTCAACAACGAAATACACTGAAATTATGCACTACTTAAGACAGATTTGATTGAATTTCAAAAACATATCGCAAATAATAATTATGTACATAATAATGCGATTTTGTATATAGTATAAAGAATAACTTTTAAACAGATTAGAATACACAACATTAATCAAAATTCAACTGATCAATCAATTGTAAATAAGACTTATATTGTACACGCCTTTACCATACGAAGTAAAGAAATTTTTGGCTGTTGTAATGTTCTTTTCAAACATTTGGTTTGTTTTATAAGTCTATCTAACCGTATCTTGATTTGAATTTCAAATAACTCCCGACTCCGATCATTTTTCAATATGATTTTAGGGGCTATGTGTGATTCTAGATGGCTTTGATGTGTATGCAACAATTTACGTTTCTAGAGATTATATTTTTTGAGTTATTAAGGATATAAAATAATAAAAATTTCGTTTTGACGTTTAATGTTATCTTGCTCGCTTGCTGTCAATAGGTTTATCTTGGGTAAAAAAACTGTTTAGAGAATGCGATTTAAAAATGCCAAGATAATATATTGTATAAAATTTTCACTTGTAAAATTAGCCATACCACAACACGTAACAACTCGAACTATAGATTGTGAACAGATGCTACTTAGAGTAACTTATATCCATAAGAATAATGTTGAAATTTAAATGGGAAGGGTAGTTATAGGCCCTCAAAGTCTATATATGAACCTACATACATCATTAGAGAGTGTTAAGTTTTGACATTTATTTATCGTAACCGTATTAAATTTTATCTTGGAGTGCAATTACAGAATGCAAATATTGTAAAAAGGCAAGATAAATTATCGTTTACACGTTTACAAATTATCTTACTGCTTAGAGAATTAGAGCACTGGAAGATGAGGTTCAGTGGTAGTTGACGCCAGTTTAGTGAAATTAGGAGCGGTTCTGTGTCAAAGTGCTCGTGACGATCCTCGAATAATTGCATACGGACATCGTAGCTTAAGCGATCGCAAACCAAACAGTTAGAGTTTATTTTTACTCCGAAGCATAAACTCTGAGCAAGAGTGGATAGATAGGTATTACGATTGCAAGCCTATATGATCATTGAACCTGCGGAGTCCAACATTTGATTTTGTCACATATAATAATAATAATATACAAAAAGAAAATAAATGAGTAGGGTAAACATAGCGGATCCCCTTTCACGCTTGCCCGGTGTCTTTGATAAAATTAAAAGAACTTTTTGACGAACAAACGGAATGTTTCGTTTATATACGAAATTGACAAAATCTCAATAGCTTCAGGTTTTAAACTGCTGTCTAATAAATACCAGGTGAATTTACGAGACATGTCACTAGCAACATGGGTTGAGGATTAGCACTAAAACGGTTACCAGTAGAAGATGATAATGCTATCAAATAACAAGCGTTCAAAATGTATTAACAAATCAAAAGAATACGACCATGCCCATCTGGTACGTGTTTCTAGATCAAACATGAAGTAGTGCTGCAAGAATGCTTAGCCAAAAGTATTCTACGGAGCTGGAAAAAATTTTGAGAACTTATTTGATGTAAATGAAGCTGGTGTTTTCTAGAAAAGGAGGCAGAACGAACTTGCAGGAACTTATTTATTGCAATGTTTGGAGGTTCTAAATAATGGACCGTCATTTTAATTGTTACTGAACAAAGTCGAAAACAATCAGGATTTGTGATGGATAACAGCAATATTTAAAAGTAAATTGCGTAAACCATTCGTTTCTGAAATAAAATTCTGCGCTTGTTGGAAGCTCGTTGGCCAGATTGTGTGTTAGTCTAAGGTTGACGAAATATTAGTTGAAGAAATAACTCTAACTGGGAATTATAATATTAATTAATTTTTTTTTTAATACGAACTGTTTAAAGAGGGTCTATGGCAATTTCGCAACGATCCATTTCGATCCATTCACCAAATATTGTGCTTAAAAAAGAGAAAACCAAAAGGCTAAAGGTTTTGGAAAACTGAAGCTTTTTAGAAAACCTAAAAGTTTAAATTTTGTTTTGTAAAACAAACAATTTTGTATCAACGTCATCATGAATGAATAGCTACATTGGATGGAAATAACATTCTAAAACGATGTTTAGTAGAATTTCTGGAATTTGGCCACCTCGAACGGAACTCGGCCATTTATAAACAGATTATAAAGTGGTTGGGTATATTGAATGGAAATACGATTCTTAATTGATATTTGAAGGAAGTTCTATAGTAAGGCCACTTGGGATGGAACTCGGTCATTTCTTAACCACATGTTGGTTGAATGGAAGTCGAGGATAAATTTTTGCCCTCGCTGGTGGATGAGAAATCTGAATTAAAAATTTTCACTTTCCTGATAATCGTTGTAGTGGGCTATCTAACCAATGGTCGTGTTACGAATCCAACTTTCTGTCAATCTAAGCTCTTGTAATTCAAGTAGTATAATTTTCCACTTTGTTCGAAATGTTCCGGAGAACTCCATCTCTTAAAAGGCTTACCACGTTCCATGCCCCAGTGTACATTTTCAGAGGTCATTATTGTACCATAAATTTATTCAATTGATCCGATTTATTCGATTGAATGTATCCGAAACCTTTGTGAGAGACAGTAATTAGTTGGCCTGTCGCTCAACCCACTTCCTACGTGTTTGGATGGTCCTTCGGGGAGGTCTCCGCAGCAGACTGGGTATACTTGTCACTCGGAGGGATCCGGTCGCCGCCGGATGGACACACTCGGTTATGTATATATTATTACGTTTCCTCAAATTTTGTTCGACAAATTCTGGTCGACTTAATTTAATTTCAGTTATTATTATTATTATTATTTGCTATTGATTTGAATTTTGTTTCTGTTCCATGGTATAGGCCAGGAGCATGAAAGCCTATAATTCCCCAACGAACCATGTCAGTACCCTGAGATCTAGTCGGCAAAACATCACCGTCAGAGAGGCTTCTACGTGCTTAATTGAAAACTGCAGATTGGCTGCGAGCCGTCCGTAACAAGTCTCCTCCCAAACGATTAATAAATGGTTTAGTTTAATTCAAATTTGGACATTTTAGATGTCATCCCTGTTCTATCCATATACTGTCTATTTTCATCAAACCAACTCTCTTTCATCCCAATTGGTTGATAAATAGCTTAGTAATATTCAAATTTACCAACTTCCGGAACCACACTCACAACTCATTTTAAATTTTTCATTGTAAAAACTGAATTCCCTAGTCGACTAAGAAATCGATATAATTTAATGTCTCGAATTACGATACTTTAGCCGTAACCGGAATTTTATACTTTCCTAGGTTCTGAGAGTCACCTCTCGATTTTTAAGTTAATGAATTTTAATTCCTAAACTTTGGGGTTGTGGGGTTTTGAAATTTTGAACGAATACTTTTAGCAGCCGAGAAAAACCGTGGAAGTGTTAACAAATATTTTATATGTATCAATATTTTTTTTTTATCGACCGTAATTATGACACGATGAAGCCACCTAGAATGACATCTCATATCTTGAAATTGAAGAAAGGGTCATTAATAATGCAACTATGCAATGGAACACGGCTTCGTGTCAAGTTTTTTGCCAAATGTCATCTACGGAACCACTGAATTGGCGGAGATTGCAAAAGGAGAGGACCAATTCATACCTCGCATACCTGTGATTCCTACTGACCTGCTATTCAGCTTTAAACCAGTCCAGTTTTCCGCTAAAATTTTATTTGTCATAACCATCAACAAAGGTCACGGACAATCCCATAAGTTTGCAGGCGTGAATTTGGAAAGTCCTTGGTTCTGTCATGATCAGTTTTATGTGGAATGCTGGAGAGTAGGGACCTTAAAAAATTTGTATGGTTTTGCTTTGCGAGTAAAATCAAAAATGTGGTTTACAAGCAAGCATTGCGGTAAACCCAACAAATTGTTTTTGTATAACCCGGGTAAAGCCGGGTACTTCAGCTGAATTGTATAAATAAATATATTAAATAAAAAATTGAAAAAAAAAATATTCCGGGATTTTGAATTCCAGAATTTCAAACCGCTCCCATTGCAAAGTTAATTTCTACAAAAGTATGAGCCCATAAAATATCATAAACACCTCACCCTCAATCAAATTTAAATTCCTATTGTAATCATCAAATAATATAATGAAATGAAATGAAACTCAGCGTGGTCTGTCAAAATTAGATTAATATATCAAATTTTTTTAATGTGCGTGCATGTTCATGTTTAACTCCTAATCTATCTCATATTCACATATTGTTATCGTAATATTTTACGAATATTATATCTAAACCACTGAACATTACGTTGTGTTGTTGCTAACGAGTACTAACCATCCAAACAAGCGTATTAACAACCTAATTACCATTAATAAACGAAAAAAAATTATTTGAATCTTTCGTGTGCAAATCACACAACAAATCTTTCACCAAGTTTACATGTATATCTTATGCTGTCTACTGCCTGACATATCAGCATATTTCCGTGTACAATTATAAATTTTATTTTGTAAATATGTTTTTCTTATATTTTTACCAAAGTATCATAATCATCATCATCATCAGTACAACAAGTAGACATAAGGAGAGCACGGAAACTTTTTCGTACTCGCGCGTCGTTCTGTTACTTCCGCACACAAAATTCCAACATACACACACAATATAAACATTTAAACAATTTTTTTTAAAGTAGAGTATAAAGTTTTCATGTATATGGATATGTTTATTTATACAGGGTACGATGCTTGTACTGTGATACTTCCATTCCAAGAACTAAAATTATTCCGTGCGAGCAAAGCAAAAATATTAAATTGCGCGCACGAAGAAGAAAAAGTTTATCATCAATTTCCCGTTTTGTGTTGTTGGATTCGGCTAAAATAAATTAATCATCGTCATGAATTTATGCTCATTATAACAACAACAACAACAACCATCACCAACAAGAAAATTTTAAATAAAACTTAATTTCTTGTTTGAAAGATGAAAATGTGCGAGGCACAAAAAAAATTAAAAACTTTTAAATGTGTTTTCTCCCCGCAGAAATATTCCCTCTGTTACGTTCAGATGCCGCACGGATTATTTTCCAGTTAGTTTGTTATTTTTTTAGTCTTCAAGCTTGATAAATAGTGTTGTTGTAATAAAATTATGATGTTGGGAATATTTTAGTTTATTTTACAGAATAAACATGTTTCCGGGAAATGCCGCGAAAATGTGTGCACTACCTTTTAGATTTTGAAGATTACATTTCACGGTTTGAAAACGGTTAGCGATCAGCAATTCTTTGATTTCATGTATATTGTCAAAGTATAATCTTGCAATCTAATATTTCCGGTCTACTCGCAAAATACTTCAGATTCTGAGACACGCAATACCATTTTCTTGCAGCTTCTAACCGCTTTCTGTATTTTGCCATAATAGTATTGGTTCAGCGGTGAGTTTGTATGCATTGCTTTTGACTCCTTACCAGTCGTAAATTGCATCCGCAAATACGCTGGGATGTTTTTGCTTGTTATCTTCATAATCATTTTTTGAGCGGGGCCGCTCCTACCACACCTAGGTGATAATTTCATGGCAGCGACTTACTTGCAAAACAAGCACAATCCTCCTCACAAGAGAGGGGGTGCTCTTCCAAAACGACCTTGTTAAAGGTACCCGAAATTTAGATAAAAATAAAATGAAATGAAATAAGTACATCAGAAGTGGCACGCACTTGTGTTAATTGATGACAAGAATTAAAACTTTTAGAAATGTGTGTGAGGTGAATACGTTTCCATTAAACTTACGTGGATTTATAATTCTTAACATTGGCTTCAATTCGTGTCGTATTTTAATTCATAATCTGACTGTTTTACGAAATTTGCTTATAAGGTTTTAAAAAAAATAAACTTTACACATACATTTACACATACTAAACAAACTACTATTAAACATGTATCTTAATTTGGTTGTGATTATCAAATGAAAGTAGCCATGCCTTCGAATTTCTCAGAAATTCTGATTTTGTTTGAGCTTAATTCAATATGTGATGGTAAATTATTATATAACTAGCTGAATTACCTGGCATTGCTCGGAAAAATATAGTGATTTGATTAAAAAAAAATTTCAAAAATTTGTACTATCCAAATTTGGTAAAAAAAAAAAAAAATAAACATTGAGGTTTATCCACCATCTGCAAGCGGCCGTCCAATATGGACCACCCACCATTCAATATCCAACATTCAAAATCCAAAATCCAACATCCAACATTAAAAATCCAACATCCAAAATCCAACATCCAACATCCAACATCCAACATCCAACATCCAACATCCAACATCCACATCCAACATCCAACATCCAACATCCAACATCCAACATCCAACATCCAACATCCAACATCCACCATCTACCATCCACCATCCACCATCCACCAAACACCATCCACTATCCACCATCCAAGATCCACCATCCACCATCATCACCATCACCATCATAGCTTAATACCTTCAAACTATGATCATGATTTATTTTTCTCGATATTAACTTTGAAACGCGTTATCATGGCCATTTCCCCCCCCCCCCCCCCCCCCCCTCCATATGAGGCAGGAGGAGGCGTGAAAAATATAGTGATTTGATTAAAGAAATTTTTCAAAAATTTGTACTATCCAAATTTGGTAAAAAAAAAATAAACATTGAGGTTTATCCACCATCTACAAGCGGCCGTTCAATATGCACCATCCACCATCCAATATCCAACATTCAAAATCCAAAATCCAACATCCAACATCCAACATCGATAGTAACTTTGAAACTTGGTATTTAAAAATATTTGTGTAAAGTTTGATTCAAATCGGCAAAGTCGTAGAAAAATATACTTAAACAAACAATGACCTATAGATCCAAGGGCCTGACCCCTCGGACCCGAGAATACAATTAATTCCATTTAAAAATTTATTGAGAATGAGTTTAATTCCCATGAAAAATCAAAAATAAATCGGAATTTAAAAAAAATTGCACGGGGGCACTTAAATTTAGGGGTCCGACCTCTTAGAAAATATTACGAAAACCTGGCAATTTTGGTACCCTTTTCGAGTCGATTATACACATATGTGGGGGTAGATTGTATACCAATTTCAACAATGTAGAATATAATGGTATAATATTATATTATTTATAAAAGGGGGACGCTTTATTTAGTTTTATCATTCATGATCGGAATGTCAAAAACAAAAGTGGAGGGGAATAGTGAGCCCCCTAAAAAACAGTTAATGCGAAGTGTGGATTACACGCAAAGTGTAAAAGTCAAGTCGTATTCGAAAAGATTCAAAAAGATTTGGAAGAGCTATCGAATTTAATTGTTAAATCATCACGATACATCCATTTTTTGTTAATGAAAAAATGTGCCAATGAAGACTTTGGAAAAGTGAATTTTTTTTATTATTTTTATCAGCTACTTAATGGGAGTCGAGATAAATGTGAGTTGGATCAAGAATATCGAGATTTTAGGTGTAAATATGGATTAAAATTATATGATATTTCGTATAAATCAAACATATCATATCATATACACTATGACTCTTGGGCCTTTCGCCATTGGTACTGCCACCAGAGCCACTACATTCATTGGTTTCCGGAAATGGGCCAGATTCTAAACATTTTATGATTTCACTGGAAAAACTTAAACATAAGAAAACTTTTAAAGTCAGCAAAAAAAGTGACTGTTTTTTACAGTTGCTACGTTTTCATACATAATAAATTGTAAACATAGTAAATATGGTTAATAGATTAAATTTGCCATGTCAATTGACACATTTTATTTAAATTTCAATTTATGTTGCGATTGCAAAGTAGAAATCTACGAAAAGACTGCTACGCATTTTCCGAGGTCGCAATATTTTTGAGTATTTCTACTTAACAGTAGCAAGAATAATTTAAATTTAAAAAAGAAGTGAGAATTGGCATGGCAAAATAAATCTAGTAACCGTATTTCTGATCGCTAATAATTAATTTGCGATCGGATGGAGGATATACCCCATAGGCTATTTACTTTGTACCCAACTACCCCTAATGATGCAAGTACTTTAATTTAGTCGTAAAGTTTTCTGAAATTTTCCATTTTTCTGAGCAATTTTCTTAATTTTTCGCTCCGTAAGAACCTTTTACAAAGTATTAGGAAACTTTAAAAAAAATGAATGAAATCAGTAAAGTCGTTCTCAAGTTATGGCGTGACCAAGGAAAATGAAGATTCATTTTTATATATAGAAGATTTTAGAGCTTTGAAAATATAGAAACGCCGACAGTATTCTTTTCTGGTGAAGTTTACAATGCATAGGTTATTATGTCGGCGTCCGGCGATAATACCTATCGATCGACCTAATCCTTTCATAGCCTTCTCTATTGAAAAAACGTTATGTACTTTATAGAAATATAAATATCTCAACGTTAGTATTTTATTATCAACGAATAAAGAAAAAGTGTGGTCCTTAGAACGTTTACTGTACATGATACGAATCACGTATTTTTGCGCCTCAATTAATATTTTTAGCAACTCATAGACAGCGCCACCCCAAAGAGCTAGCGCTAGACCATAATCTAACCTCGAGTGAATTAAAGCAAAGTATAAAAATTTTAACAGAGCTCTGCGGTACAGTTCTCGCAAAATGTAAAATTTCTTAATTGTAGATTTTATTGCATTAAAAAGCTTTACAATGTGGGGTCCAAAATTCAATTTGGTATCAATAATGACTCCCAATTACTTGAACAGTCCCATTTTTTTAATCGATATACACCTATCATCGTCCTAAACTTTCGATACAGTTTGGTTCCAATTGTCAGCTTGATAAGAGAAAGCTTTGTCGTTGGCAAACGCCACTACTTTTCTTATAAATTTAAGGTTGCCTAACGAGCTAAAATAGATCAGAAATTAAATAGGACTCAATACCGATCCTTGAGGTACTCCACAAATACTCAAAACCACTGCCATACCATCAATCATAACAGTTTGTGGACGAAACGATTGAAATTATTTCAGCATGTCAAATGGAACACCACGAACTCCGGCCATGGATAATTTTTCCAATAATAACACGTGATTAACAGTATCAAATACTTTAGTTACATCGATAAAAAGACCGGCAACTTTCCGCTTTGAGTTCAAGTTAGTATACACATCAGAAAAGTAACCATAGAGAGCATATTCAGTATTCAAATGAGGTCGAAAAGCAAATTGACAATTGCTAAGAAAATTTGGTTTGTTTAGGTACCCAAGCTTTTTTTTCATAATTCTCATTTTTTGAAAAAAAAAAAATGAAAATTTAGAAAATTAGACCTTTTATGTTTAATAGCCATTTTTAAATAGAGATATAATTACAGCTCGTTTCATCCGAATCGGGAAAATTCCTTTCAACAAACTTAGGTTGAAGATATGTTCAATAGGCAATATAATATTTCCCGCGATTTGTTTTAAAGTCCTATTTGATATTTCATCGAACCCACTAGAATCAGTATTTTTCGAATCATTTATGAATGATAGAATTTCACAAAACAGGCGAGAAAAAACAAGTGGTGGGCCCGATGAAGTTGGAGAACTTCATATTATATTCCTCCTTTTATCAATGCTGTTTTTGAGATGAGTTGGTATTTCCACAAAGAATTTATTAAACATGTTGGCGACTTTAATAGTACCATATGGGATGAAATCTTGAATGACGAACGATTTTATCGCCAAAACATGAGAAAAATAAAAATATCACACCGATATAATATCATCACACCCTCCCCAATACTATAATCAAAATCTACCTATGGTCTTTAGCTATCGAATTGGTGTAGTCAGATTGGTATGTGGATCTGGCAAAATCTCGAATGACGAACGAATTTATCAACAAAACATTGAAAAAATAAAAATTTCATCAGACTCACCCTAAACTAATAATCAAAATCTAAGGTGATGAGCTATCGGATTGGCGTAGTCAGATTTGTGTCTCTCTGCCATAATTTTGAATGGCCAACGATCATCAGATCCACTCCAAATTTATAATTAAAATCTACCTATGGTCATGAGCCATAAAACTGGCATTGTCAGATTGGTATCTATTTGGCGGAATCTCGAGCGATGAACGATTTTATTGTCAAAATATGGAGAAAAAATCCCAAGTTTGACTCTAAGGCTAAAAATTTAAACATCGAAGATGGGGCTTGAAATTGTTCTTAATCCCTAAATAAAAAAGCTTCAGCCTACTGATTTGTTTTGGGCTAGAGTACTTGTATTTATATAGACCTAAAAATAAAAAATAAAAAAGTTTAAACCCAAAAATAGAATTTCGGCGTACCAGCGTGTTCTGGTTCGTTGCATTTTTCTGTATAATGCGACCCCAAAAACATCTTCGATGTTAATAAAAATGTCATCTCTATAACCTCATCAAACACATCCCAAACCAATTTTGATAATAGTTTTTTTGTGGGTATGATGAGGTTATAAGGGTGACATTATGATTTGGATGAATGGTCACATATCCACAAGCAAAATGGTTGAATTTGGGGCCATGCTTATCCACATGAGATACACTGGCACCAATTGCTAGTTTGGCGCGGATTTTTGATTAGCGGAATCGTCGGTCCGTACTTCTTCCAAAACGAAACGGACATTGCTATTACCGTCAACGACTTCTAATCGATGATAAGCCACTTATTTTAGTCTGAACTAGATGATATGGATTCCGATGACATGTGGTTTCAAGTGGTCGGCGCTACGCGCTACAAAGCGCATGCATTGTTGGAATCCTGCACGAGCGAATTGAAACCTTGGTTATCTCACGCGGCGGCGACATAAACAAACATGCGGCGTCTTTGCAAAATAATTTTTTATTTTCCTGGCAGAACGAAAAATAAAGTTTGAAAATAATAGTTAAATTAAGCATTATTTATTAAAAGTAATTTATTTAAAACAGTTTTAAAGTAATATTGACCTCGAAGGCACCCAACATTTATAATTCAGCAGCTTGTACCATAAATGTTGCAAAATTAACAAAAATCAAATAATTTTGATAGCAAATATTTCATTTTCAGGTTCTGCTAAAAATAATTTCCAGCCACACAATTACCCAATTACACCCGTACTTTATGATGCTAAATTTTCTTTCGATCCGTCGAGACAAACAAAAAATAAAATAATTATGGAAAATTTAAATTATTTTGTGACTTAACTGTACAACAATTTTCCATCATTCCAAGCATAATCGTACATGCGACTATGTATAGATGTGAGAGAAGGTGGTCGAGAACTCATTTAGTTGATTAAAAAAAACTCTTGTGGATTTGTATGTGTACGACAATTGAACATGCAAAACGTTGTACTTTCTATATACATAAAACATGATGTTTTGGGAAAATTTTGGAAAAGAAAAATTTCGACCGCACACAAAAATTAAATTAAATGTGTCGCATGTTTGTGGTGACGAGCTTTATCAAAATTATAAAGCTCTACGCTATAATAACAAACATTTATACACAGTTTTCCAATTACGGTAATTCTTTTAAATTATATAAAATATTTATACTTAATATGATTACGAGTGTTCGAGATGGAAAATTATCGAATTAATTAGATGGAATTTCCCTTGTTTGTGTAAACGATATAAATTATACGAATTTTCCGGTTTACACGTACTCGTTATATACGAGTGAATATATATTTAGGGAAGAAGGGTGTGAAATTATACGCCGTGCCTAAGCATTAACTCGTAATAATATATGAATTATATCCCGCATATAAACACAAATGCGTTATATAAGATTTCGCACTTGAGTGAATGAAAAATTTATTGTGGAAAATCATGATATCACGTTAAGTAATTATTGTGCGGTATGTGGTAAAATACATACTCGTACATACATAATTAAGAAATAAATATTTATAGTGGGGTGCATATGTACTTTGTACCTGTGCTAATCACTCTATTTAAATTTCAATTAAATTTCCTGTATGCGAGAAACCTTTTTATCACCGTATACTAACACCTGTTCCACATCATTGATAATCAGGACGAGAGACTAACAAAAAAAATATTTTATTTACTTTTATGTCCTTTCAGCCCATTCCACATCATATTTTCATCTCTCTAAATCCTTTCAATTTTCCATTTTCTTAACACGAATGCGATACAGGCAAAAACTTTGAATGAAATATGGAAAAATAAGTATGGAAAATACACACACACACACAAACAGCATATAGAGAACACAGTTGGATCGCACACCAAATTACATTTCCACCACTATTTCCAATGAAGCAAAAAAATGTGACATAAAAATGTTTACGTTTTACTAAGTGGGTTCCATGCACAGTGTTGTTACTCATTGTTGTCGTCGCCATCGTACATACCATACATGTATAGGCTATTTGGGGTGTGTACAGTATAAATATACAGTTGTACATATTTCAACATATGATGGTATCTTGTATGATGGCCATACACACCATATGAGGTCGTATAAATTTCAAACGCAGTCCAGTGAAAAACACTGGCTGTCACATGAAGAGTATATATGCTTATATGTGCGAACTATAGTATAAAAACGAGGTTTTCTCGAGAAAATTATATTCATGACACAATGAAAATGCGAACAGCAGCAAGCAAACAGAGCAAGGAAAAACATAAAAATCAATCCCATTTAAAAAAGTTGGTTGGTTTATATTTATATGTATATGCTTTTTGGACTTTGATTTGGGTAATGAGGTTAGAATGAGCTTTAAGCTTTTGATATTTGGTAACATGTGTCTGATGCTTGGGAAATGATGTGAAACATTTTTTATTTATCGCATACACATAACACAAATGAAAAGTTGAAAAATATTTTAGAACTCGTGTCTAAAACTATATATAAAAACTTTTGCTGAATAAACCGTTATTGGCCTACGTGTGGATGTATGTAGATATATGTAAGTGTGTATATGTATTGCAAGGAGTAATAATTTAAGTTTTTTCTTTTAGAGCTTTTATAATTATCCTGCGGTGAGGACTATTCATTATGTTAATATACGACGGTATTTTTATATATTTACGTAGGCGAAGCGGCGGTACATAGGAGAAAGAAAATGTATTTTAGGTAATTTAAATAATTAATTAAGTTTACACAGAACAGATGTGTAAAGCTTTATCAAAATTAGTTTTTATTGTTGGTTGTATGGCGCACAGAAATATTTGGGAGTCTACTTAGTTTAAATTGAGCAAAATGGAATAAATATTTCTAGCCATATGTAGATTTACTACCCTTGACCAGCGGATAAAAGCTCGTTTTGTTAATATTTACTCAACTATGTAGATAATGTTACGAATCTTGTAACTAGATTTTGATTATCTTGGAATCATCTGAAATCTCTTTGAACATAATTTGGAAATTTTTTGCCTCGTTGAGCACAATTTTCTACATTGTTTTGCAATATTATTTTAAAATTTTGAAAGCATTTCACTTGACTGTGCAATAATACCGAATATATGTTGAATTAGAAGAACCGTCTTGTTTTAAATTTGTATAATTAAGGATTAAAATTATGTATTTTAATTCGAGCTGCCTGTAAAATTAGTTGAATTTCTTAATTTTGGATATTTAAACCCTTCGTTGAATATTTACCATTAATTTAAATTCAATGCATCATAGGGACATTTACCTAAAATGAAGACTTCTAATATGTATTTTATTCTCCTTTTGCTATTTTGAAAATCGAACGACTCGGAGGCTCCTAGATGGACATACGAAAGCTTCATTATCTCAACCACATACAATGACTACGCACTACTTCAATGCGGAAAATTTAAGGAAATGCCAGTCAAAAGGTGCCGCAGCATAATTAAATCGCAAACCCGCAGCTTTAATTGTCTGAATGGTTCCCGCACATATGGTTACCCGTTGTAGAAGCAAAAAGAAGTGTCACCACTGTCCAAAGCGCTATAATTCACTTCTTCAGTCGAACACTTCATCAACCCGGATCTAAGAATAAACCAAATTCTGAGCAAAGCCAACAATCTATCTATAAGTGTCCTCCTTGTTCCACCAACCTACCGTCGACCGAATGTTTGTTTCCCAAGCAGAAGTAACTTTTTGCTTAATTGCTGTTCAAGGGCTCGGATAGTGCTGGATATACCAAGGATGTTGTTACTCGTACTTTACAATTTATAGCCAATTTTTAGAGCCGTTAAATTTTTCTCAATTCTCTCCGAAAGGTTTGTTAGAGATATAGAATATCACATTATGGGGTCGATCATCGCAGCCAACCAGTTTGATATAGCAATCATGTTGCTATCCTGTGAATTCAACGACTACTACCAGCTAGTTGCAATTACTACTTGCGATACCGCGGAGTTTTAAAAGCCATCAGCACTACAACCAAATTACGAGAATTACCGGAAACTCTTAAAACGAAACATTGCTAGTTGATCCTAAGGTGTAAAATAGAGTTCATTAGTTTTTTCTCCACAGATGTCGATAAGATGTACCTCCAGATCTGTATTCATGAGGAAGATCGTAAATTTCAATTAATTTTCTGTCGCTCAAATCCGCCCTACGAGTATATCCGCCTTTATCAATGAAAAACCCTCACTTACAATTTATCATCACCATCAACTGAGATTATACAGCAACTATCGCTTGACAACGAAACCAAATTCACAAGGATCCCAGAAGCTATTGCATCAAATATGTATATCAATGACCTTATGACGGGTGCCAATTCTCTCTTCGAAGCAACCCAGGAAATTATGTCGAACGCGAAATTAAACTTGCGCAAATGGACATTCAACTCCAGAAATTTACTGAAAGACCAATCGACAATTCAAGTTACCATAAATTTCACTGAACTTCCAGAATCTCATAAAGTTTTAGGACTAGATTCGTGGGGGGTTTTAGCACCGTTTGACATCCGCATAAACATTACATTTCAACGTTTGTAGCTTGTAAACATCGATTGGGATGAGATATATCTACTGAAACACAAATTTATTGTCTGCAACCTCGAAAAAAAAAATTCATCTCAAGGATAATTCAGTTCCACGATGGCTTTGTTAAGCCGTCTGACTCTCCAAACTACTTATTCTGGTAGCAAAAACATTAGATCTACCGACCGAAAATCTTTGTGCTTAGACGGATTCAATCATTGTGCTGGTTTAGTTATCAGCTCAACCGCAGAACCAGCCGGATCCTAATTCAGTTACCAGGCACAAATTGCAGCAAGTATTAACTAAACAGAATCCTGCTGATTGCGCAATACGAGAGGACTAACTCCAAATGAACTAAAAAATCATCAAATTGGTAATCCGTGACTCAAGACTGCTGGCCGTCATTTCAGCAAAGGCTACCCCTCACTACATTCGAAAAACGAAACAATGAATCAAACTCTGATAAACTTTCCTTGTTCTCGTCTTTATTCGTTGCTTCATCGAAAATTGTCAACATTCCAAATATTTTAATGGAAGAAATGAAATTGCCCACCCAATTAAATTAAAGAAACGCATTTCGAAGGTGATATGTAAATGACCCACTATCATTCAAATTGAAATATCTTTCCTCACTAATTACTAGACTGTACGGAAGCTTGTTCGCAAATTACATATTAGATATTTTCATTATGGGCGTGCACAATATTGGATCATTGGAGCTCCCAAACTGGTGAAATCCACTATTCATCACTGCATCGATTGTGTTAAATGACAACCTAATCTCTTGAATTAAGACCTTTAAAAGCATGCTTAGACATCACTGGACCACTTAAAGCATATGCAGTTCATGGTAGAGGTCAATCCACATCGACCTGATGAATGACATAAAATTCATGACACGAATTTCTCTTCGTGGTGTTCTTTTCTCCAACAAGTGGTATTTTTAGAGAATTCAAAATCATCTGGCATTTTATACCACCACATTAATCCCACTTTAAAGGATTGTGGGAGGAAGTCAGATCGACGAAAACTCAATTTTATCGAGTTATGGCGATCACATTCTTGCCCATGAACATACATGCTTATGCTTAGGAATTAACCACCATCTCAACCAGACGTTTATTCCGATGGTAAGTAGTTCAGAAGCTCACTCAACACTTTTGGAAAACATGGTTGCCAAGAGCGTTCTTTCATCAGTCTCGGTCCAAGTTACCTGCGAAACAATCTAATATAGTCCTTGACCGACTGGTTCTCATCAAGCAAGCCAATCTTATCACCAATCAACACACAATTGGACGAATCGTGAAAGTCATTCTGGGACTGATGGTGTAATTCGAGTGTTTCTAATTCGTTCGGCCAATAACCAAACTATTATTTAAAACTAACCTATACTTGGGTGCAAAAAATTTGCACACTGTTAGATTTTCAATAAACGTTCAAAAATTTCAAAAAATCCAATGTTTGTTTTATTTTCTTGATGATTCTAAGTCTTCAAGTCTTCAAGATTTCAAGTCTATTTTAACACCTATCCAGTGGTATACCTTTTTGTACTTTTACCGTGCCAACAAAGTGAATGTTGGGGTCAATTTCTGAGCACACGTTTTTTATGACTTTGTCAGTATGAAAATAAGTGTTAAAAATCAAATTAAAACATGAAAATCAGCAAAAAAGCATTAAATCTTCCCTCCCCTAGCTTGAATGACTTTCATTAGATGTTTCATTGATTTCACCAAATCTTGGGGCATCACCTCCCTTTCCTCTGCGATCGCCTGTTTCAGCTCCTGGACACTCGTTGGGGCAATATCTCTGGCTGAATTTTCTTTTCAGCTCGCCCCATAAATGTTCGATGGGATTGAGGTCCGGGGTTTACGCTGGACAAATCATAACAGGTATATCTACTTCTTGAAGGTTCTGGTACACTAAACCAATCGTATGCGGTTTCGCACTTTCCTACTTGAACAGGAGGTTTCACCAAAAACCTGGCAAAATGCCCGGCTCTTAATCGATGGCCAGTAATCACTACGAAGATGAACACAAGATCTGTCTTCGCCTCTAGTGGCATACCTCCCCAGTACATGCACGATTCACTGCCATACAAGACACTACACTCGCCGCAGAAAAGGAATGTTCTCCGTTGTTCTTCTGTCCAATTCAAATGCTCCCGAGCAAACTGAAAGCAGTCTCATCGGTGGACCGGGAACAATTTCGGCCCGTTTGCTGGTCTGTGTGCAGTCAGATCACCTTCTCGAAGTTGTTTTCTAACTGTCCACCGACTAACTTCGACTTCACGAATTTTTTTCTTTTGGCCGCCCAATATAATATATTTGAAAAAAATAATCGAAACATCTTTTAAGGAATCTCCGCTTCCGGTGAAAAAATGGCGACTAAAAATTAGTATATCCCAATATATGAAAAACCTTAAGTTTCACCCCGATCAACCGTATGGGTACTAGGGGGACGCAAAAATTGTCAATTCCGCTTAATTTTTGGAAAACTTATCTCAATATTTGCAAAAAACCGAACAGCTTCTATAGCAGATGCCACTTCCAGTGGTTCGATTTCGACCAAAAATCACTTGTCTTGATAGGAACAGAAAGTTCCTATACTCAGTTCCTACACTCGCAAAATTGCAGCAGTTAAATAATGACACACGAAAGAAAATCCACTAGAACGTTCCCAGGTGTCCCTAGATGTTCCCAGGGAAGGTGCATCTTCCACCAAGCGATTAGACATTCTTTTGTTTCATCATCCAGTTCCATATTCACCCCAATAAACCCCGAAAAAACACAACCAAAATTGTTTAATACAAGAGTGTCGTGGTGCCAAACAGCAGGTAGCAAGCAAAAAGCCTGAACGTTTTTGCCAAAATTTAAATCGTGGCGCCAAATTGCATTACTCATCCAACGACCTAGCGCATTTGAAGGAAATGAGTAGGAGACGGGTGCCGAAGGGACGCTTTAAATCAAGGTATAAATTGATTGAATGGTTTTCTGTATACGCGCACCATATTTCACGAAACCAACTAAAAAGAGTTCCGCAATTTTGAATCTGCAAGTGAGTGAAAATACTTCAAAAAATTAAAAAATAAACAGATTTAATTGACAATGGACTTGGCTAGTAATAGCATCTGCAAAGAATATAACCATTACAAAAAAGTAGATACGCGCAGAAAATTTTTTGTTCTCACTTTCAGAGACTGTAGTTTGTCCACAAATTGAGGCACGTTGTAACAATTCTCAAGCAATAAAACCATTTTCGTGCCGGTCGGCAATATAGGCATTCCTCGGTGCCCTAATACAGTGAAGAAATTACATTAAAAATAAATATTTCATTACAGATAACATCACACTATTGTTACAGGCACCACCGCACCATGTGTCATCGATAAAAGGAGTTGATGTTCTCCAAAATAAACGTGACTGCCAATTATGCCACGAATATGACAATTGTATGAAAAAGAACAAAAAGTTTCTCTTTTATGGAAAGCTCATGGAAAATAATGGCGGAATCTCACAGCTCTTGTATTAAGGATTGATCTGCCTGTAATTCTTATCTTTCATGATATTCTTGCTATTTTGTAGTTATCACCAAATTATTGTTACTGCTTATTTACATTATTATTTCGATGACAATCTCGCCAATCGCCTTTCGAACATTCCTCTTCCACGCTACTTCAACCTTTTAAAACATTTTTCTAAAAATATTTTTTACAAGGTTTTGTTCTTATAAAAGGTGCGAAAGAGATCGAATAAAGCTACGAAAAGTCATGCACCTCACAAATCTTATAAATAAGAATAATTATTCAACAATGTTGCAAAGAACTTGAGTAACAATATACCGTTACGTAAAAAGATGATTAAGCCTGTATACGACATTACATTAACTAATTTAAATTTTAAATTTCTTAGTACAAACTTTCAAGCTTTTAAATAGATAAACCTTCTGTGCAAACGAATTTTTTTTTATGTATACTGTTTTAAATCACACACACAAACACATAAACAAGCAAACAGTTATTCCAATACAAAATTTCTCTATCTCATTTTCATGTGGATTCCGAAACTAGACGAGTATCGCGTTACTTTGCACAAACAACAAAACATTCAAGAAAATTGGAAAATTATATAGTGTTTTACACACTAATGAATGAGTTTTATTTAGGGATGGGGGGATGAGTCGAGGGTGGAAAAAGATTTTCCGGATTTTATTTATATTTACAAATTTTTAAAAGGATTTTACGGTGTAGAAAATATAAACGAGGATGGGTGGAAAACACACAGACTTGATACATACTCGTATAAACAAATTCGAGAGCAGATAATACACCAACAGCAGCTTTTGTAAGTAGACAGTAGAGCTTTTTCATGCATATGTAATTATCTTGTTTGTAAATAATTTCTTTTGTATGTAAAATCTCGGAAAATTAGAAAACCAGAGTTTGTATTTTATGTTTGGTTTTAATTAAGTATTTTGTTGATGGTCATTATGTGCTGGTACTTAGTTAGTCTACTTACACATTCGACAAAGTTTTATGAATTAAAATATCTGCAACATCTGATTAGTATATTTTATATAGGAAAATTGTTTGTTCTTAAAACGTAAATACAGTTTAATGAGTATCGTATAATGTTTACGACCATTGCCGATACACAGATTGTTGATTTAATTAAAAATTATAGCAATCCGCCGATGAAATTGAGCAACGATGGTGTACAATTGACTGTTTCTTCGGCCACCACCACTGTGTTGGACAATTTGTCTATTTTTTGTTGTAAAATATATTGTTTCCGGATTACTTCACTGGTAACGGACTTTCCCCAATTTTCAGAAGTTCTTTGTTAAACTAATTTGTTTCAGCTCCTCGCAAATGCTAATTGTTTGACTTAATTTTTGGTCAGAAGGAATATTTTGTACACGTTCCCCTATTTATCCTTTTTTACTTTCTTTTAGAGGATAAAATAAAGTATGGTACTCATGAACAATATTGACCTCGACCTCTTAAAAAAAAATATGTAGTTTATAAAAAATCTCTGTGTGCGTAGATGTGTGCGTGCAAAATAAATGGCTTTGTCCTCTTTACAGCCCAGACCATTTGTCGGATGGGGATGAAATTACAAAAATAAGGGTTTTTCGTTATTTGAAAGATCACAGTGATATTTGACTAAAAGCGGTCCAAGTACAGCTTTAATATGAGCTTTATCGAATTTTCACTGAGCATCATATTTGCAAAATGTAAGAGGAAAGAGTGACTGCAAAATTCGCCCGTTTTTGCGTAGTCTGTAGCAAGAACGGGGAAGGTCGTACAGAGGTCCCCGTGGGCTTAAATTGACCGTCATAAAGAATGTGGGTGAGCATAACTCGATTTTTTTAATATTGAGTAAATTTACCCCTACTTGAGGGGAGGAAACCACCCCCAGAAGAAAGAAATGGGAAAACGGTCGGGAAGTTTTCGGCAATAGGGGTGGTTTCCTCCCACCCAGGGGGTGTGTTTCACCCTGAGGATATTTGGAAGACCATTTCTAATGTCACTCTTGCCATGAAATTCCAAGCATTTTAATCAAGAACTTCCCGACCATTTTCCCATTTCTTTCTTCTGGGGGTGGTTTCCACCCCTCAAGTAAGGGTAAATTGACTCACCATGTTTCTTTAGGTTTCAGTCTTTGACACTTAGGCCATTTTTTGTCCCATTGCGATACAACGCATTCACGCCACATCATTAACCCATTTAATGGTGCGATTTTTCTCATTCGGGAAAACTCACTTAGTATGGCATGAGGTGGAGGCCGGGAAACTTACAGCTTTCTTTTAACATTTTATTTCGTTTGGACGATTATGATAAGATTTAGCGGGACAGGGTTTTTGAATGAAAGGATTCGATTCCAAGGAGTTCTGGTTTCTGGACAGTTCCAAATAGGCCGTCTTGTTGTATCGCACCAAGTTACGTGATCTTGCATCATGTTGTGATATGTTGCACCATGTTATGGGGTGTTGCGCTATGTTGCGGGTTGTTGCATCATGTGGGGTTATACTGCATAATGTCATATTGCGTAATCGTTCACCATGTTACACCATTAAGTTGAACCATGTTGCACCATTAAGTTGAACCATGTTACATAAGTTGCATTGTGTTGCGTGATATTGCACAATCTTGCATTATACTGTACCACGTTCCGTTGCACCTTGTTCGATGTTGTGTCATGTTGCCTCGTATATGACAGTGTTGCATCATCTGTATAAGTTGTACCACGTTGAGTCTTGTGTTTGTGGTTAATTATATATCTGGCTTTATGTTTGATCATAATGCTTTAACTTGGCATTATATGGTTGTAGTAATCGCGTCTTTCTGAAAGTTGGTTATAAGAATGTTGTTAGTATTGATGTGCAGCATTAGCTATTGGTGCAATGGCGTGCAATTGCGCTAATTTAAGGAAAATTCTTTAAGAGGGTCGTCCGGATCAGCCAGGATTTATTTTTTTAATTTGTTTCAACTCGCACGATTGTTATATTAATTCTTATTTCGGGCTCGGGAAGCTTAGAGCCTTCTTTTAACATTTAATTCCATTTGGACGATTATGATATTTATCTGGACTGGGTTTTAGAATGCAATAAATAGATTACAAGGAGTTCTGATTTCTGGGGAATTTATTTACGATTCCCCGAGTAGGCCATCATGTTGTATTATGTTGTACCATATTGTGAGATGCTGCTCTATATTGTTGGTTGTTGCATCATGTTTGGGCATTTTGCACCAAGTTTCGTCATGTTGCCCCACGTTGTACCTTGTTGGCATCGTACCATATTGAGTAATTGTTCACAATGTTGCACTATTAAGTTGCCGCATGTTACATGATGCGACACCATGTTGTGTGATTTTACACAATGTCGCGATATGTTGCACAAAGTCATGGGATTATTGCATGTTGATCGATATTGCATCATGTTGCGTTATATAGCACCATGCTGCTAGATATTTCATTATGTTGCGTCATGTGTATCATGTTGTAGCATGTTGCGTGATGTTGCACGCTTTTGTACTATGTTGCGTAATTTTAATTCATGTTGTGTCTTGTGTTTTTTAATAATAAGATATCGGGCGTTATGTTTGATCATAATGCAGAATGTTGCACCATGTTACGTTGACAGCGTTACGTTTACATTTTATGGTTATACTAATCGCATCGTTTTGAAAATGTTGGTTATTATGTTTTGACTACGGTCTCTTTTTCAAAAATTGTTTCGCTTCAAAATTTAATTTATTTCGGCTAGCGAGAATTTTGATTCCAACTAGGGAAGGACGTGAAAAGGAAAAAAATGCCAGGAATCAATTTCGATGGGTGCCAATTTCGAGAAAAATTTGTTCAGGGGGTTCTTGGAGGGGTCCATAACTTTTTTAGATTTTCCGGCTCGAACGTTTTAGATAAAAATTACGGTGATAAAAGTATTCTAATGCCTGGAATGGATTGTGATGAGTCATAATTTTTCGAAAACTAATTTAGGGGTTTCGGGATTGTGATGAGTTCTAAATTCAAGAAATAAGTTAGTTTAGAGGGTTCTCCAATTAAATTCGGATCAATATTTAAAAAAAGGACGGCTCGAACGAATTGGATGACAAAGTTGAGAGATGATATTTTCGTATGATCATCATTTTTGGAAATTTGTGTAGTGGTGTTATGTAGCCAGGTGCTGCATCTAAAATCAACAGATAGTTTTCTGAGAGAGAGTCTAAATAGTTTTTAAAAACCTGTGTGTGGAGACTAAATGACTTTGTCCTCTCTACAGCCCAGACAAATTAAATGGTTGGGATGAAACATCATACATAAACTTTTCTCATAGATTGGATATCCCATTGTGTCCCAGTTTTTAGTTTAGCACTTAGAAAAAACCACAAAAAACTGATAGATGAATGACGAATAATGTCTTTGGAGACTATCTATCCGATAACACAGGATCCATTAAATCCAGCTGAGTTTGAACCCTTTAATAAGGAATGGTACGAAAAGCGTTTCATCAAAAACCAGTCGGCGTACGTAGTTGATGATTTTTGAATAATTGATGTCTAAACTGAACGGAGCGAACAACTGGAACTGCTGGAAGATCACCAAATAGACTGCGGACGCCTGAATGTTAAAGCAAGAGAGAAATAGAAAACACTACTCCTGTTGCTGTGCAGTTTTTTAGTTGTTTTCTTGAACTATGGTCCCCGACGGCTATCTTATGAAAGCCTCCGAATTTTAATTCATTCTATCGGATAGTAGTGATGACCCTTCTTACTACTTCTTTCGGAAAATGTTCATGGGCAACGCTATAAAATTCAGAACATGAAATATCCAGAATCTTTTGAAAAAGGAGGAAATTTACACATTGGACGCACTTGCGTTATAACAGCTTAAATAATCTCAGCAAGTTAGCAGAACGGCGGATAATTTTCAGTCGGCTTTCTCATTCACTGGAGAGTGCAAAAGAATATTAAAGGACTACCATTCGATCAGCATGCGGAAATGCACGATTTGTGCGGAGTCTACAAAGAAATGTAATATTATGATTGTTAATGCTCATGTCCCCACCAAAGAAAAACCTGATGACGTCAAACCGCACCATAATCGAAATCTGCATGAAAAATGAATAGCTCCTAACAATAGGAGTACTCAAATAAAATATCTACACACCAGGAATGATACAAACACATGTCTCCAGCAAAGAAGAACAAATATATGAGGCATTGTATCGGAAACATTAGCTTCCAAGGGAAAAATGGAAACTCAAGAAACTTACCGCAAAGCCAGAAATCAGACTAAGGAATATCCAAGATCCACCGGCATCAAAGACACTGTTATGGTAACCCTAGGTCAAAACTCAACTAAAATGGAACGACTAAATGACCCCTGTTCGAGCTACAGCTGCATCAAGCAAGGAGCTACTTGTCCTTTATCCCACAAAAGAATAGGTAGCTATCAGTAGATTTAAAAATGGAAAGTCAAACGCTCTTGACGGAATCTCTGCAGAATTATTAAAGCACGGAAGAGCTACACTTAAATATAATCCTATGTACTTATCGTTACGATCTGAAACTAGGAGAAGCTTCCCGAGGATGAAAAACAGCAATCAAATTATGTCCGTTGTATGTACGTAAAAATTACCATGGCAATGCTCTGTTAAACACCGTTCACAAAGTGCTGGCTAATATTGTACTTGCTCGAATCATCCCCGTTGCCCAAAGTATTATCGACAACATACCAATGTAGTTTTCACCGCAACCGATCAACCACTGACCAGTGGTTCAAGTTCATCAATCGCGGACACCTTTGACTCGCCCTCAAATGTCCGCGAATTTTTGATAAACTCATATCTCTGCTCTATACATCATTTGGCTGTCGTGTAGAGGTAGTCGTGTAGTTGTAGTGGAAAGAACTGTGTCTGATATCTTAGAAATTACATCAGATGTGCGACAGGGAGATGCACAGGAAGTTAAAAAATTTTATTGAATCATCGCACATTCAATAAATCAGGCAAAATTCTTAAATATGAAGATAACATCGTGCTTTTTGGCCGATAGCCTAATGATATCAATAGGCGCTTTCAGGTTCCCTATCATGATCAGTGAAACCATCGTCAATTTGATTTGTTAATTTCAAAGTGCTAAACATTTTCATAAAGTTGGTTTCTATTTTACTGAGCATGTTCCCAACTGTTGAGTGCCCTGAAAGCGCTCAAAAATATTTGAATACCGCTTAGCCTTCACGCTAAACGAAAGAGTTTGAAAGTGAAAGATTTCAACAATTTCAATCAACACCAAGAACTATTCATAGGATATCGCGGACCAGACAACCATAACTTTGACAACACTTTTATGATCGGTGTTAAATTTCTGAAGCGACATTAATGCCTAACTTTGAAAGGACGGTTATTCTATCCATTTATAGTCCTGTTAAGGTTGTAGATATTAAGATGTTGAAAATGGGATAATTGGAGGACTATCGAGAAATCCTTTATTCGATGTGAAAGGTAGAAAGAGAGAATGTCTCTGCTATTGTTTTCTTCCTTCTAGCTTTAAGCTGCACTCCAAGGATAAAAAAGTTTGTATTTGTTTCAATAAGTTAAGTAGTAGCTCGCTCCCACGAAATGGTTGCTATTTTTTTAACTACTGTATTTTGCACAGACTAAATAGCAAAGTCCCACCTGGAGATGTTAATGATTTCCCTTAAATGACTTTAAATAATTTGTAGAAGTTCATATTAAATCAAAAGCGTTTATTTAATATTTTAAAGCTTTGCAATATTTCAAATTAATTTAAATTGTGTACTTTGCAGTGTGGTATAATTGATAAACATGACCTAATTAACAAATTTTTCTTATGAAGGAAATTATAATTAGAAATAATTTTCCAGAGCTTTTAACAAAATGTAATTATAAAAAGTACTTAAGGAAATCACTATAAAGCTTATTGATATTATGCTAATGTGCAACAATTAAAAATATAAATTTCCAAAATATTCCGTTTTTTTGAAACATATAATCATTTAAAGCAACTCCTATGCGAACAAAATTTAAGCTCAACAACTATTTTTGTTAAAAGCTTGCACCATTTTAATTTATTAAAATAAATTTAACGATAAAATTCACAATTTCCGCTACGTCAACATTGAGTTGAAATGTAACCGACATACACAATTTATATATGTAAAGCACAATAATTTTTTGAAAGCTCTGTGAGCCGAATAAAAGTCATGACGTTTATTGTAGCTAATATAAATCCAATTTACAGATATTTTGATTTACATACAAAACATGACAAGCAATATCTCACTGCTACTAGACAAGTAGTTTATGTATATTTGTGCTCGTTGGGCCTAGCTACAATATAATAACGTAGTATTCAAGCGAGCTAGATAATTGGATTCAAATCCATTTTAAACACGAAACCAACAAATTCTGCAATACCATGATGGCGCGCGGCACCGCAATAAAACATTCTTTTTGAAACGTCTCAATATTTTTGCTTCTTTTCATGTATTTTATGTATCTCGAGACGAATATTTATAGATGTTATTTTTATGCTATTATATTCCTTGGTGGCACAAGCTAAGCCAAATATACAATTTAAGAATACTAAATAGATAGATAGCGAATTTTCTTCGGTACACACCAAAATGAAAAAAAAAGTGGAAAATTCTTTATCTATTATTGTTAAGGTTTTATCCGAAAATTTATATAATTTTCTTGTTGTTGTAGAGCAAATCTTCCTCATTCTGCTGGTGATGCCGCATACCAAAAAATAAAATAAAATTGAAAATAAGCAGCAGGCAAACCAGCAAAAAAATTATTTTTTTTTGGAAAATGTAAAAGCCAAAACCATCGGATTTTTCAATATTTCGTTTCTCTTTTGAATGTGTGTATGCTTTACATACACAGAATGAATGAATTATGGATTTAAGGCGTCTTTCCATACACAAAATATTCAAAAGCGAATTTCGTTTTATAAAAAAATTCCCGTTGAATTAAAAGCTTTTTTTGCTGCTGCGCTGGCAATATTTTCCATGATGTCTGGTAATAGATTTGTACATAAGTATGTGTGTTATGCAAAACTTTTGTTCAGATGCTAAACATTATATTAACAATTAAATTTTATGTTTTGCACAAAAGCTTTGATATTGTGATTTTTAAATTTTAGACGCCGTCCAATTCAAAATTATTTATCGCTATTTTATCCTACAAGACAGTTTTTTTGAACGTAATAACCTTCAAATAAATAATCCAATACCACGTGGTTACGCATACAAGTATACATATAAGTAGAGAAAAAGCTCATAAATTAAATACTTTCCCACATACTGCTACGTATTTTTATTTATTACTTTTCGTCCTCTTAAATTATTCTGTGAAGTGTCAGATGCTATTGCCATGATATCAACGAAGACGGCATTACCCAACAAAATATAGTAAAATTAAATTTATACAATTTTGATTTGTCATAATAAAGAAGCAAATATAATATGTATATATAGTAAAAAAGCTCTCAAAAGTCACGTCTTGTCAGTTGAGATACAAATAAAATAAAAAATGTTTTCTTTCCCACCCGTCTTTCGTTTTTAATACATCGTGGTGCACGATGTTCGTTGGCTTGGCAAAATATTTTATGCTGTCTTATTACACATACACATAAACATCATATTTCGCTTAAAGCTTTTCTTTAAATTAAGCTGTATATGTTGATACTATATGTGTATGTAAGATCCCTCGAGGTGAATAGACAACCTGTTAGGAAAGATTTCGAAATTGGAAAATGTCAAATTGTCTAATATTTGTTTTTTGGTTTAGGTATGTGTCGACGATGTTGACAACGATGAAAACGGAAACGACACAACCAAATTTACGATTTCTCTCTTATTTCTCGTATTTCATTTGTGGCGGCGTGCAAAAGGTGCTTTGGGAGCTTTTTTGCTATAAATAAACCCACAGACACACACACACACAAAAAACGTTTGAATGATGAAAATATGTCAAAGTCATTTTTTTGTATGATAAGACTTTTTTGGTCCTATATAAATAAAAAAAAAAGTTTGATTGGCAAAAAATAATACAGAAAATTGTTTGACAGCTTTGGAAAAACTTTTTATCGTGCTTTTTTCAATCAGAAAAATAATTAAAATTTGGCAATATTTTTTATGTCTAAATTGATTGAATTTTTGTTTTTACTGTTGCCTTACTGCTTCCTGGTGGTTCGTGTAGGGTAGTATGGGTAGCAAAATATGTCAAATTTAGGTCGTTTGGCAAAATGAGTTGTGAATGTAATAATCTGATACAGCGACGCAACAGGCCTTAATGTCCTTGTAAAATAAACTTAAATGAACAACAAATCACTGATGATGGTGTGGGGGAAATATTCATTGCGGCGTGATGAATTAAGGTTTTATAAAAAATGTTTGGTGACATAGATAAAAGTTAGATCGCGACAGACATTTATAATAATATTACAAATTAATTGAATATTGTAACAGGGTAACACCTAAACATAACGCCTTTTAGGTAAATTTTATTGTTATTATCTTATTTGATTGATATGACTTTTTAAAACTAGCCGAAAATTATGCTGTAATATATAGTGGCAACGTTACTCGTCACAAAGATAAGCTTTATTACAGAAGACTTATATTACAAATAATAACCCATTGAAATCGATTGCGATTGACATCCCCTTTTGGAACCTGGCCCAGCCGGATGAGCTTCGAAATGGATTTTCCTGAAACCAGCAACCATTAAAACTGTTTTCTGGTACTCAAAATGCTCCTGCCAAAGAACCCCAAACGATTTTGTCAAACAGCAGGGCCTATTAAAAATCCCCTAACACCAATTTTTAGCAAAATCTGGCCAGCCAAAAAAATGGTAAATCGAGCAAACCGCAGAAAAATTCTAATGGCAACATGTATTTAGTTTCTATGAACCACGCACATCGTTATAAATTAACTTTTATGGCAAATCGCAATCGATTCCTGACAAAATAAAACAAATATGGGACCCGGGCCTCACCGGATCATCTTCTCATCAATTTTTTCCTATCTCAATCGAGTCCTACTACTCGATAAACTTCACTTAGCAACTTTCATGAAAGTTGTTTGAGTTGAGGCCAAAATAAGAAACAGAAACCTGGGGAGCAATAGCTGACCTCTAAACGAATTTTCCTGAAACGAATGCCCATCGAAAATGATTTCTGGTACTCGAAAAACACGTTCTTATTCAATTTTTATGAAAATCGTTCAAGCCGTTTTTGAAACCCTGCGAATGTGGAATCCGCCCAACCAATCATCATGAATTTTTGCTAAGTATAATTTGCGGTTCTAGAACCAACTGTAAGATATATGTGAAGGGGCTGAAATCTATTTATTTTTTCACGTGAATGAGTTTAGGAAAGCGGTTTATGAAATTAGTGACATGTTTGTTTCGAGAAATTAGTCCCCTAGACCGAGGGTTCTTCAATTCCAAGGGTTCAATTTTTATATCGAAATGAGCAGTTTTACGTAATGTTTTTGAAGATGTCGGGCCCCTGAACCTGAATGCTTCCATACAATTTTTTCCCAGAAATGTCCGTTTGTTTGTTCCGAGTGAGCCAGTCGGGTGATCGTCATGAAATGTTTACCATCACCATGTATAAGTTGTATGTCCAGAAGTAACTTGACGATATTTTTGAAGGGGTTAAAGGCTTCAGTACAAATTTTTTTTCATTAAGTTTTTTTCGCAGAACAATGAGTTTATGAAAGCGATTATATGGAATAAATGACATGCTTCTATCGGTGGGGATCGTTGTGTGGATCAAGAGGACCCTCCTTATAAGTTTCCATTTCCACACCATTTATTCAATCAGATTCAAACTCTACATTGGAAATGCATACCACAGTGAGAAGGATTTTTGTATATTTTTCAAGGTGTCAAAATTTTGATTATTTTAAACTTTTTTTTTTAATTAATCTCAGTCGCGTTTTAAATTGTAGTGACGTACGGCTGGCAAACAACCACTTACAATATTGTCGAAAAAATAGAAAATTTCACGGTTGATTTAATGCTAGAAGAATACAATTACGATGAAGACTATGAATATAACATGCACTCCAATGATTCAATTGGGGATATAGATAACATTGGTTTGCCTGGAATATGTTGTTCGAATAAAAAATCCAATTTGTTACCTCTGAGTAATACCTGAATAACTTTTATTGTACGTTTCCAAAACTACTGACCATTCCTACAAAACATTCGAAACTACAAGTCATACTTTCAAGTGACATTTTATGGAGCAAAATAAATTGTTAGCGAAGGAAGTTCCATGCCCACGTTTAAAATTCAAGGACAAGTTTACCATAAAGTTGGATCAACCTCGTCTCTGCCTGACAATAGACTTTGGCTTTAACAAATTTTCTTTATGCTCTACGAGGAGAAGGAGGCTATAATAAACGTAGTTTTATTAGTCCCGGATCAAAACAAAAAGTGAAATAATATCAAGCTTACAGATTTTATTCAATTATCGCAATCATCTGGTAGATCATAACAGAGTAGTCATTCGAGCAGAAAAAACACACTCTGCTGAATATAAAAGACACGCTTCAACGTTCAAATATATGTTGCCATGACAAACATCATGGGATGGATATAGATATTTATGAATTCAGGGTACGTTGTGTAACATGAACTAATGGTTCATGGAACTAGCTCGTTCCCGCTCCAACATAAAAAACCCTGATATCTTTACCTGATAGCAAAAAATCCAATATTGTCGGTGGAAATTATTCAAGAATGAGATTTGAATTACCGAGAATTGTGAAAGCAGAACAAAGTTGATATAAAAAGGATGAAAAAGGTATAAGGTCGATGCCTGCTTTGGCAAAGCTATTTAAAATTATTCAAACACGTGATTTAAAAAAATGTTGTAATATTCAACAAACAAAATATCCCGCACCCCGCAATCACCTCATACATAAGTACCAAATACAATCGTGATTATTCTCTTCATCTCAATAAATCTTATATTAAAATATTTTTCTGGACTTGACAGCAACGAAAACAACAATACCATTCATTATATGAATATGTACCTATATACATTGTTGTTGTTATATAGTTTACCAAGGGTAAAAGTGCCCAACTTAAATTAATGAATTTTGATATACGTGTGCTGATAAAATTCAGGCCACATTTATAATCATAAAATACGAAAGAACCGAGATTCGCGATAAAGGAACCAAGAACACAGTAAATGAATTTATGAGAAATGCCCTGAACTTAAAATAATAATATTTTAATGTACTAAACAGTTCAAGGTCACACATACGCAACACTAGCCTAGCTCAAACATTTTAGTTTAATATTAAATTATTTGCGAGCTCATAGTCAGTATAACGAATGATATTGGCATACAAATATAGTTTTTTATTGTTGTCGTACATTTTCATCTCCGACCATAAAACATAATTTAAATTTTATTATCGTCATAAAAAAGCACAAAAAGCTTCCAAAAAAAATATTTAATAATTTTTATATCACATATATTTAGTGATAAGAAGTAACCATAACGACAACAAAATATGAATTTTTCAGTTTATGATATGTGTGCGTGCAGCCATAGCTGGCCGAGGGTAATTAACAAATTTATATTAACCCTCGTCCGGCGGCACAGTTTTACAACACTAAAAGGCGGCAGACGTGCAATTGTACTTTCATATATTTTATATGAAAATCGTCACTGTAGCCATAATTTTTGTAAATAGATAATATTTGGAATTTCATCATTATTAAAATGTCGAGATCTCACAAACCTTTAACTCTCTCCGGCTTCTACAAGAAGACTTATTAGTATTTAAAAATAGAAAAGGTACAATTGTACCTATGCCGCCTGACGAGGGTTAAAAAAGTTTGTCAAATAATTTTATTTTTAAGTGATGAATAGATTTCACTGGCCAGAAAATAAAAGGTAAACTGTACTGTTAGCTGATAGTCTAGCAGTTATTCGTTCATTAACTATCGACGATGAACAGAAGAGCTGATGACTGATTATCTTCACAAACATTGTGTTAGCATCCGCATCTGTTATAATAATAATAATAGTACACGTCATTCTCCTCCTCACCATGAATTCAACAGTTTTTGTCATATTTGTTACAATACAATACTACCACCTCAGCTCTAACCTAAATACATTTCAGCTGTATGTCCTGAATAACGATTACGATATTATAAATATTAGAACGGCTAGGTTAGCTTACTGCTCGCTAACCTAGCATCTCCATCGAATTTAATTGATATCATTACCATTAACATAAATGTTATGAAAACTTTTTTATGTGGCTGAATTTCAACAGCATCATTTGAGCCTTACCTAAGCCCTCCACCTGCCATTACCATCGAGTTATATACACCATTAATATTCGAACAGTTTGCTAGTGGATACTCGCTATATCATCGAACTATTACCTAAGACAAAGAGAACGTAATTTTATATAGCTGGAAAGTGAGCATACGAAATGTTTCTAACGAGATTGCGTTGCCATTATATCACTGACTATCCTCCACTTCATTTGGGGAGAATTCAATTCTTCGACTAATTTGTAATGGCTGCGGCGCCCATACTTAAATTTTAACCCTGATGGGTATGATTTCTTTCCTAAAGGAAGTTGCACTTGTTCAGGTAAAAGAAGTGAATTTTTTTCCGATGCCTGGTCACTCATATATTACGCCGGATAGAGGTTTTTTCTAGCTCGAGAAAAAAGTGAAAGCTAAGGAACGGATTATAAATCAGGACAAATGTCGAACATGGTCAAACTGTTCCACTTGAATCAAATACGTGCCTTGTGAAGGATTGGAAGACAGCAACCACATCATTTGTTAAACTTCCAGGACAGTAGCACTTCCAGTGTAGCAAGGTCAAGCGCTTTATCATTCGAGAAACGTCTAAAGGTTTTATTTCTTTAACAAAACAATCTCTCAAAGTCGGTTATAATTTGTACATGTCGGGGCTATTATAAAAAAGTGAAACTGGATGACGTTATACTGTTAAAATTGACCGACTCGCTCCAGCCGAAAAATGTCAATAATGCAGTGAAGATTGCAATAGTTAAAATGCATCGACCGAAAATGTCGATAATGCAGATTCGGGTGTAATAACAAAAATGTCGATGATGTAGGTTGGAAAAACTTGTATTATTCAACTGTAAAGTTAGTAAGGCAGATTCGTAAAAATAGCCAGCCGAAAAATATCGATAGAGCAGATACATAGTTTTGGTGTTAAGCAGTAATTCCTTTTTAAATTAAAAATGTTTATTTCGGTTCATTAGCGTATATTATTCAAAATTAAACTTTTTTTATTAATTACATTAAAACTTCAATAAACAACTGTTTTATTACAAAGCATCAAAAATTTTAGGTCAACTTTCATGTAAAGAGTCTGGGAAAATTTGTATGAATAGTATGACACACAAAACTTGAAAATTTCTAAAAATTGACCGTTTAAAGTGTCATGGCTGGAAATACATTCTAAAAAAATAAAAATTTGTAATATAAATAATTACATTCCAGTATAAAAATCGTATCTGCATTATCGACATTTTTCGGCTGGGATATTACCGACAAAAATCGGTTGTCATTTTCATGATTAGTTTGAATCTTCACTGGAATCGGCCTACTTTAATAGGGTAATGACGTTACCAAAAGGTTGGTTAAGCTCTTAGGTGACAGAAGACAGATGCTACCTTATAGACTAGAATGTACTGTTAACTCGGATATTGTGGAATGCAACCATACTTAAAATTTTCATAATTTATGGTTCAAATAAAAAATAATCTTGCATTATGCTAGGATGGCCATCGTTTACGAACACGAGGAAAATTTTGGGAAATTCAATATACGAGAATTATTTGCGGAATATTCAAAAATGTTCAATCCTAAGCGCCTGGGACTAAGAATTTTTTAAAATCGATTTATTGAATGAATGTTAAGACGGCCAGCGTTTAGGAACATTATGAACATTCAGGAGAACTCAGTATACTATAGTTATCTACAGAAAATTCTAAAATCGTTAATCCTAAATGTCTGAAAGCTAGAGTTTTTGAAATTTAATTTATTTTCTAAAATAGTAAACCGATTTATTTGTTAGTTTACATATGTTTTGATATAGAACGCGAATTAAGAAAAATTCAAAATTTTCTTTGGCATTTATCAAAAAAATTTATGATTTTGAATCATACAAAACAAATTGTCAGAAACTATGAGGGTCGATCAATAAGTGCCCGTGCTTGAAAACAGATGGCGTTGCTGAGGAAAGATGACATTACCATTGTACTATCATCTGTTAAACGACACCATACTTAATTTCAGTTTAATTCACAGGTTAGTTTTTATTTGGCAACTGGTCGTATCACACGTGTTTCGTATTTCCCAATAAAATGGCAAAAGAGCAATATCTATCCGTAATTCTCTTTTTATTTTTGGATAAAATAAAAGCGAAGTTGGATGCTGTCTAAGGCGACCCTTCACCATCTATGACACGAATGTTCAACGAATTTGAACGTGGTCGTACATCTGTTTTTGATGATAAGCCCGGCAGAAGCGTGCTGCAATTTCCGGAATTGTTGAAATTGCAATCCGGATTGCGGCCAAATTGCATGAACTGCTCTACGAATTAGTGCCGCACCCACCTTACACTCCCGACTTGGCTCCCTGCTATTTCTTTCTGTTCCCCAACATGAAAACATGGCTTGGAGGAAAAAATTCAGCTCAAACGAGGAGGTTATCGCAGACAGAGACTAAAGCGTATTTAAAAAAAGTTTGAGGAACCGTATTTTTGGAGGGGTTAATGATAAAGCATCGACCCTAGGGTTCTGTCATAAATAACAAGCTATAACAGCAACAATTGTTGCACGTAATTTGATTGAAAAATTTTGTTTTACAGTGTAAATCGGAATCGCTGTAAGGGGTGTCTATCAATTAAAAAAAGGCCAGGCGTCAATATCAGCATATCACTAGGATCGTTTGACATCGGGTAAAGTGGTCAAGAATTCAGTATGGCATCAGCTGATTTGATTAGCGTGCTTAATTCCTCAAATGTCAAAAAGGTATGCTCCATTACTATGTTTGGCGGATTTCACGGCAGCTTCGTATAGTCCCCAAAAATGGGAAGAATAGGGTGGAGCAAAGTGCTACGTAATTTTGTCTTCCACGTACAGCTTCGACACCTCTTCTTTATGGCATTGGTTGAAAAGTAACAGGTAGAGTTTATGCAACTCATTATTGGCACCTACAAAGTTAGTTGCTTTCTCGGACCATATGTTCTTGAAAAGGCTCCAATAAAGACTGATGTCGTAAGATCGGTCACCAATTCAAAGTGTACAGCTTTAGTTACAAATACAAATATCCTCGTAAGAAGAAAAGGCCTGCAGTAGTCAATTCCGATATTGGTGAATTCTGGCCTTTTGGGTATGGCGTCGTCCACTTATATGAGCAGAACTGTTGACGTGTAGCTGCTAGAACAGCTTGTGGGCCTGCGTATAGAAATTTAACATGCAAGCTGATTAATATTAAAGTAAATGGATGAGAAGATGGGAGAAGGATAGGATGCTTTACTGAGTAGGAGAGAGTGACATGGGATAAACTGCCTCCGACCCGAATAATACCGTTTTGGTCGAGAAACGGGAGCATGGATTTCCGTCGAGAATTTTTGTTGAATGGTTTATTTCGGCTGAGTTGCTGATATTTTTCCAAGAACGATTCTCGTTGAATCGCTTTCACGACGGCTAATGGACCACGTTACACAACGATCGATAATTATGCCTGTATTTAATTGCACTCTACACTATACAGATAAGACTATTTAACCTTTAGTTCGAGAAGCTTCTTTCCTTCGTGGCAATGTGGTGTCAGTCTTGGCCATGAGCCCTCATTACGAACTATGCATTCTAGGCCATTGAACCAAAACGATGAAGTTGATAACGCTGATGGTTGTACACCTCTCGATATTAAGTCAGCTGGGTTTTCGTTTGATGCAATGTAGTACCAACCGGCTGTTTTACTGGATAGTTGTATATTGTAAACGCGGTTTGCCACAAATGCTTTTAGATGAGATGATTCAGAAGCAATCCAATGGAGCACTATCGTGAAGTCTGTCCAATAAAATATTGTTGGGTTCTGAATTTTCATAGCAGGTATGACGCGTTTCATTACATTGACTAGTAAATCAGCGGCACATAGTTCAAGCCTGCAAAGTGATACCTTCTCGGTGGGGGCGATCCGAGATTTTGAACACAATAGATGGCTTGATAGTTTTTCGCCATTACTCTTGCAGCGGACATATATCGAAGCTCCATATGCTAATTCGCTCGCATCTCAGAATCAGTGAATTTGAACTTCAGAATGTTGGTTATACTGAAGAAATCGCAGTATCCGTATATTGGTAAGTTTAATTAATTGTGATCTAAAGTTCTGCTATTTTGTATTCATATATGAATAAATATATATGTATGAATAATATATATATGAATACATCAATGCAAAGTATACTTTGTGACAACGCAGCGTCCCAATCGATTTTTATCTTCAACAGCTTTTAATAGCTTTTCTATCATTATTACGGGTCCTGTATATCTCAGAGGATCGAAAATGCGTGCAACTTCCGATATAACCGTTCTCTTTATGATAGGTCTGGCTGTGTCAAATGTCGTTACCTTAAACCGAAATTGATCCATTTGCGGAAGCCAATATAAACCAATTGTTTCCACGTAATCTGAATCGTCGATGCAGAGATATGAATCTCGATCAATAAAGCCCCTTGCAAAATATGAACGATATTGTTCTTAATTCTTCTTACTTCAATAACTGAACTGCCGCCAGTAAATATATCATCAACGTATATATATCTGGATCATTTGCTTCAGATGCTTCGGTATTTCTGGAGCCATTAATTTCATCCAATACATTGAGACACTCTTTGTGGCCAAATATGAAGATGCTGCCATGCCATATGTTACCGTTATCAGTCGAAATACACTTAAAGGTTCCATATTGTAGCGTTACGCCCCACAATATATTGCAAATGAGTGTCAGAATCCTTCATGCGAATTTGGCGATACATTTTAGTAACATCGGCGCTAAACATAAAGACTTATAAACATACATTAAGCCTAATGTGTATTCTTTTGACAGGAACGGATGTGATTACTGGAGGTTCAATGCTGGAAATTAGACACACAATAAAGCTTTCCATTGCAACATCTTTCGGTGGTATTGGTGATGATAGTTGCTTCTGAGATTGATTTGACTGTTGATACTGGTTTTACTTTATTTCAGGTGGGTCATGAAGCAACTGTAACGAAATTGTGAGGGATGTATAGTATTTCCCATCAATTATATGATGATGGGCACGTAGAACATCATTTCGCCATCAGAAATCAACTTACGAATGCATTGCCCTTGAGCGGTCGTTTTAAGCGCGGCTACTGCTCAGGAGTATGGGGTGGGGTTTTCAAGGGATACATAAGTCTTGCGAGACCGCTTCTGTAGAAAAGGAAATCGAGATAAGTAAAACCTTTATGAAGTAAAATTAAAGAACAGATTAGATAATTAGGATACTGAACGAGAAAGTAATCCGTGCAGGGTGAAGGGTATTACAGAGTTCCCGAGGCCCAAAACTGTTCGTCAGGTGCGTCGTTTCCTGGGTATGGCGGGCTGGTACCGGCGTTTTGTAAGGAACTATGCGGAATTATCGTCCCCGTTAACAGATCTCCTCAAAAAGGGCAAACGCTTCAATTGGACTTCTGCTACCCAAACTGCGTTTGATAATCTTAAATCGTGTTTAGTTACCTCTCCTGTCTTAATTCCACCAGACTTTTCGAAAAGATTCTACATCCAATGTGACGCCAGCTCAACTGGAATTGGTGCAGTTTTATTTCAGAAGGACGATGAAGGGTCAGATCATCCCATATCATTTATGTCGAGGAAGCTAAATTGTGCCCAGCGCAACTATACGGTCACTGAGCTGGAGTGCTTGGCTGCGTTTTTAGCGATAAAGAAATACCGTGCATATGTAGAGGGTCTGCCTTTCACCGTTATTACTGACCATGCCAGTTTGACTTGGCTCATGTCATTAAAGGATGCTCATGGTAAACTAGCTCGGTGGAGTTTGGCACTCCAGGGATTCAACTTTGATGTGGAGTATCGAAAAGGTTCCCAAAATGTTGTACCTGATGCTCTGTCAAGAGCCTATATGAATTCCCTCTCTCTATCTGAAGAAAATTTTGGAATTGATTTTAACTCGCCACATTTCACTGCGCCTGAGTACCTAGAACTAGTCGAAAATACCCGAAGTACTACTAATAAGTCTAATCTCATTGTTATGGACGGGAAAATTCTTATTAATACTACACCAAAACCAGCGTATGATCTTGATTTTGACATTTCGACATGGAAATTATGTATTCCTAACGGTTTGACAGAAACATTAATTCACAACATACATTCCTCACCTACTGGCGGCCACCCGGGCATCAAGAAAACCATTGATCTTATCAGGCGCTATTTTTATTGGCCAACCTTATCGCACGATGTTCGTGAATTTATTAAGTCTTGTGAAGAATGCAAGATAAATAAAGCTGCAAACTACTGTACACGTCCACCTCTGTTTTCTCTTCCATTTACCTTGAGACCCTGGCAAAGGTTATATTTAGATTTTCTGGGACCATACCCACGAACGCGGGCTGGTAACACGTGCATTCTGATATTATTAGATCATTTTTCTAAATTCGTGATGACACTGCCGCTGCGCCATGCGACTGCTATCGATGTGGTAAAATTCTTGGAAAATCGGGTGATCTTAACGTTTGGGGTCCCTGAGGTGATAGTAACTGATAACGGCAGACAATTTGAGTCGAATTTGTTACGCGACTTATGCCACAAATATGGGATCCAACACATCTTTACGGCGAAATACTCCCCGCAAGCTAACGCAAGCGAACGCGTGAATCGAACCTTATTGGCAGCTTTACGCGCATATATTAAAGAAGACCAACGATCGTGGGATGAACATCTCCACGCTGTTACTTTTGCCCTACGAAACACGACACACGATTCTACCGGTTATTCGCCGCATTTTGTCGTCTTTGGTCAACACCCCATCTGTCATGGTTCTATGTACCCACTTTTTAAGCAACTACAATCAATTGGCGGCAATCACATTTCATTGGAACATAAACCACTTGATCTATCAGTTATTTTTTCAAAAATTCAGTCGAATCTCCATCAGGCGTCTAAAGTGAGTCACCAAAATGCGAATCTGAGAAGTAAGCTTCCGTTAATTACAGTCGGCCAGCAAATATATGTGAGGAATTTCGCTCACAGCAAAGCAACTGACCAATTCGCGGCTAAATTAGCACCAAAGTACATCAAAGGCAAGGTCCTCCGATTGGTTGGCAACGTCTCTTGTGAAATCCTTGACGAATTTGGTAAATCCTTAGGGATTTTCCATTTTAAGGACCTGAAAATTTAGACTGTTAACCCAATTATTATTTCACGTTTTGAAGAAAAAATCACATTTTTGAATTTATGTTCACGTATTAAATTGATCACTTATCGGACTTATGACAACAAATGATCTTACAATCGGATTATGAACGTTGAATAGAGAGGAACAATCACTTAATAATAAATAATATTTGACACGATTTGATTATCCTATTGGCCCGGCTTGTAAGACTCTTCTCAGGTGAGGGTCGTCCCCACGAGTGTAACACAGCACTGTCCACCACTGTGTTCCATACGAGTTGTCGTTCAACCCTGAGGTAGTTGAATTGAACACTAATACATAGTCGACTCAGCTATACCATAGAAAACGATTTACCGGTTCGGTTTGCAAATTTTGGGATGGAAAGTTTTGGTTTAATATTAAATTCATATTAATCATATTAAAATTAAAAAAGGCTTGAAAAATTATTATTGAATTTTGATCGTTATAAATAATTAATAAAGTAAAACGATATAAATTGTGTATGAACATAGTTTTTTATAACTTGCCAAATGATCGTGATAATTATAAAATCCAACGCATGAAATTTTCAGTTGTTCATAAGTTTTAATTTGATATTTTATCGATATCTCGTGCGGGGAATACGTTACACCGCTATAGTGTTATTGGTGTACGCAAAATAAAATTAAAAAAAATAGGATAAGTTACCAATGACTATGTTAGTTATAAGATAATATACTTATCATATTATAATTATCCAATTAAGTCAAATTGGTAATACATATATGTAATCTAAAAAAAAAACAATTTATGGTGAAACATGTGTTTTCAAGGACAATATTAAGACTGTGTTTAGTGTTAAAAACTGTGTAATGGCTTTGTAAGTCACAATAAGTCAATACACTTAGTGATAGTGATTGTAATTTTAAAAGTTATATAAGCACCGTGAACGTAACGTGCAGTTTTTTTTCTGTTAAAATGTGTACTCTACATACATAATCTGCGAGTAGCGTTTCATTTAACACTGTGAATGTCGTAGCTACCACCCAAGTTCGAGAATTATATCGGTGCATAGAAAAAAAACGAACTGTATGCAATACCGCAATATGTTCTTAATATTCTAAATATAATAATATAATATTAATATTTATTTAAATAGAAACTGATATGGCGTTAACTAATGCAATTTATAACACCTTGTAATAATACTAAGCGAATAATAATACATTACGTCATAATATAATAGTGAATGTGCGGTTGTTGTGAACATAAGTAGCCGACATTATTATTCTACGGATTCCTGATGCTACAAAGCAGTAATTATAAGGAAAATAATAATGAATTCGTCGTTCAATCTCAACGATCAACTTTTATTGGTCAACGTCATTCAACATCCATCAGTTCATCATCTTCAACTTATACGTCGGTAAAATTTTTTTTATATATTCATTTTTTAGTTGTAAATTATATATTTTTTTTATTTAAAATTTCCAATTTGACATTAATATCTAATTATACGCATGCTATCTAGTTGTATTAATATTATTTGAATATATTATATCTATAGGATAAGAGTAGACTAGGATTAGATCAGGTATAGGTATTATTTAATTATAGTAGGTTGTCAACCTTGAATTTTCTTTTGCGAATAGTTTTTTTTTTGTTTTTTTTCCGTAACTGATAAATTGATAATGTCAATAAATTAATTTTTTTTCGTAGGATTTTTTATTATATGATCCACTTTTCAATAATTATTTTGAATAAATTGTCAATGTTAAATTACGGAAATTGTAAAGCGTTCACCTATTATTATTATTATTATTATTATTGTGAATCATCATAAAATGAATTGGTAAACTTATAAATTGAGGCTTGGGTAAGTAACAACCAACAATGGCAGGTATAATGTTCCCCATTTCCTTTTCGTCGATTGTATTGTTCAGTCATTCCGCAATCCGATTATTTTTGTTGAACTGCAACCTTCTGCATGAAACAATCCGTCCGAAATGAAGTCCCCCAACCTAGTGGTAATGAGAGTGTTGTTATTAATTGTTAATTCCGTAAATATCGTTAGCGTCCGGGTCAGATTTACAATTCAACTTTAAACTCCTTTTAATATTTTTTTTTTGTACTTTCTCGTTCAGTATCATAATTATCTAATCTGTTCTTTAATTTTACCTCATAAAGGTTTTACTTATCTCGATTTCCTTTTCTACAGAAGCGGTCTCGCAAGACTTATGTATCCCTTGAAAACCCCACCCCATACTCCTGAGCAGTAGCCGCGCTTAAAACGACCGCTCAAGGGCAATGCATTCGTAAGTTGATTTCTGATGGCGAAATGATGTTCTACGTGCCCATCATCATATAATTGATGGGAAATACTATACATCCCTCACAATTTCGTTACACAACGTATGATGTTGTTGTTTGCACTGAAAAAAAAAATGCATTTAGAAGTATACACGATGCTAGCAGATGATCAGCTTGGAGGCAGTTGATGCAAAGAACGTGATGATTGACTGCAGCTTTGCGTTAAGCAATTGGTAGCTTAACAGATTTTTTGCACTTGTAAATTAAATGACCATATCCTTTACAATAATTATAGGTTGCATTCGATTGAATGTTCATTGAGACTCAAGGAATATTTGCTGAGCGACCTTCAACATGTACGTGCATAGTATGTGAATATCCATATTAGCGGAATTGAGTTTATTTGAACGAGGATCTTGACCTTCCAGCACATGACAATGTATGTTAAGAAAGCTTATTAGTTCACCAAGAGCTGGCATTCGTTCAGTGGGAGCTACTTCGTCCCATTTCGATCGAGCTTCAGGATCAAATTTTGAGCACAGTAAATGTACAATTAAATCACTCCAATGTGGTGTAGGGCGTTGAAGCGAATATAACGGACGTAAATTGGAATTAACGGTATCGAGCAGATGTCGGATATTTTCAGATGATGGTTTTACGATCGATTTAAATGAGAATATTTTCCAAGTGTGATCTTCTCAAATTAATTTTTTATTTTGATAACGGTTCTGCAATAGCGTTCCCGAAAAACAATTTATGACCATAAACTTGGATATAGTTTAATAACTGAATAATGTCAGTTATAAAAAATAGCAACAAAAAACTTAAAAACTGAATTGACCGAAAAAATGCTAAATATTCCACGTGCTCATCAAATTTTTGTTCGGTTAAAACTTAAATTGATCTGAATGGATTTCGCTAAAATTTAAATATATTATACATAGGTTGAACCTCGATCACAAACTCAGTTTTTTATAGGTTTTTTCTCTAATCGCTCAGTCAAAGCAAGCAGATAAGCGTGCATAAATGTACAATCAAAAATATACCTTTCTATTTACAGTATTTTAATGGTGTTACGTCTGTATTTTATCAATTAAAAATACGAATAAAAAAACGAATCAAAAAAACCAATTACGAAAAAATGTTCGTTTTTATTTAACCTGAAAATAACAGATTAAAAACAACAAAACCACCATACATTCTCTTATTCGTATAGATATCTTAAAATAGGCGATCGTTTTTTTCAGGTTCATATTAACCAAAAAAATACAGATGTTAGACTTATAAAAAATTTGCAAATTACATTGTCTTATATCAAATACAGTAAACGATCAATTTTTAGCAAGTTTGTTATTGGTCCTTTATCTGTAATTTTTCGGTTACCATAAATCACACATAAAAACGATCGCCTCTTTTAAGATGCATACGAATACGAATAGGAATGGTTTTTTTGTTGTTTTCAACCTGTAATATTTCAGTTAAATTGAAACAATGGAAAACGAACAAGATCGAAAGTACCAGAATAAGTAAATGTTAAGGACGATATTGCTACAAACGGCTTGATTGACTGTTCTTTTAAAAAATTGTTTTCAAATAATAAATAAGGGTTAATTTTAAGTGGGACTAACATTTTCCAGTTACCAGTAAAATTCAAAATATAAATTCTTACAATAAAACATCGATAATTATTCTGCTTCGTGGTACATGTGTTTTGTTACTTCATATTTTTATTCTCCATTCGTGTTTGAAGTTCTTGGCTGGTGTTCCATTATACATAAGTTACTATATAAATTATTTAATCACAATTGAACTGGTTATGTATTTCAGGGGTCCGGGTCAAAATGCCGCGTTTTAAAATGTCGCGTTTTAAAATGTCGCGTTTCAAAATGTCGCGTTTCAAAATGCCGCGAGGTACAAAATGTCGCGTGGTACAAAATGTCGCGTTTTAAAATGTCGCGTTTTAAAATGCCGCGAGGTACAAAATGTCGCGTGGTACAAAATGTCGCGTTTTAAAATGTCGCGTTTTAAAATGCCGCGAGGTACAAAATGTCGCGTGGTACAAAATGTCGCGTTTTAAAATGTCGCGTTTTAAAATGCCGCGAGGTACAAAATGTCGCGTGGTACAAAATGTCGCGTTTTAAAAAGTCGCGTTTCAAAATACCGCGAGGTACAAAATGTCGCTAGGTTCAAAATGTCGCGTTTTAAAATGTCGCGTTTCAAAATGCCGCGAGGTAGAAAATGTCGCGTGGTACAAAATGTCGCGTTTTTAAAATATCGCGTTTTAAAAAACTGCGTTTGTAAAGAAGGAATAAAATAAATGTTATATTGAGATAATAAGAAATGTGTATTATTAAACAATATAAATGATTTGGGTGAAATTGAAAAATATGGTTTTTCCCACTGTTAATTTCGTAATGAATTTTTTGTAAAGAGTTAGCTACAAATGATGTTTCATTGTCATATAGATACATGAATGTTCCTTTATGGATAATAAAAACCGTCAGGTGTTTTATGATCAATTGGAACAAGTGGTTTGAAAACACTACACATTTTTGAAATTTGAGGGCGATAACCATAATAAAAGTACGTTTTTAATATTTTTCTAATTTTTTTCCAAATATGGTTTTTCCCACTGTTAATTTCGTTAATGAATTTTTTGTAAAGAGTTAGCTACAAAGATGTTTCATTGTCATATAAATTCATGGATGTTCCTTTATGGATAAGGAAAACCGTCAGGTGTTTTACGATCAATTAGAACAATTGGTTTGAAAACACTACACATTTTTGAAATTTGAGGGCGATACCATAATAAAAGTACGTTTTTAATATTTTTCTAATTTCAAATATTGAACCCCTTTTCAGATAATTGACCATTTCTCATAAAAGTATTTTTTCAGTTTTATTACTAAATTAGACATTAAAGATAAATGTTTTTACTATATGAAATTTGGAAAAACCAGCAATAAAACAGCGCATTATAAATTTAAAACGTAATTTTTTCAGATCGGAGAATAAATACAATGTACCAAAGAGGCAGTTTGATGATGTAATAAAAGTAACATTTTTATGATTTCAAAATTTTGACCAACTCCTTTGTTTCATTTATCGATCTTTAAATAAGGGTTAAAAAACAACAGCACATCAAGGTATATATAAATAACAATTTCCATTACTCTGGGTATCAGTTTGTTAATGAATTGCAAAGTAGCAGGATATAAATAAATCGATTAATTTTCATAAGTTGGTGAAACTAAATTTCATAAAAATATATAAGTTAAAAAATATCAAAGAAAATATTAATTATAATAGAAAATTAAATAAGTAATATAGTACGAGAAGCATTAAAGTAATATTGCACCCAAATGGAGGATAAGGAGATTTATTCGGGACAGCTGATTGAGTTGACAATATCTCAGAAAAATTCTAAAATCCTAATTTTAAATGGATTTAGTTACACTTCCGATGCCCGCAGGAATAAATGGAGATGTACAAAGCGACAAAATAGAGTTTTGAAATGCTCTTGCAATTTGAGAGCCGAAGAAATAGATGGAAAATTCTATTTACAAAAAATGTGGAATTCCCATAATCACTCTCCTGATCCTGAAACGTTACCAGTACTAAATGTCATAAATAGTATTAAAGATATAGCAAGCACTTCAAGCAATTTACCTTGCCAAATACTACAATCAAAGATTGCAAAACTTCCTGAGAATGTAGGTGGTTGCCTACCTTCTAAGGCCGCCTTAACCCAAATCATCAAACGTGAGCAACGAAAATTAATAGTGGACAAGGAGCCAGTATCACTGGCATTCGATATACCAGAAAGGTTTCTCAAAATTGATGGAGAGCAATTTGTATACGGGGATATCAAAGAGGGCGATAATCGGATAATTATTTTTACTATCAAAAATAATTTAACCAAGCTTCGCGATGCAGAGTTTTGGATGATGGACGGTACATTCAAAGTTGTACCAAAATTATTTTATCAACTTTATACTGTGCATTGCAGTATCGCGCCTCATAAAACAGTACACCCAATGGTGTACGCTTTAATGAGCGGCAAATCTTCGGCAATATACAATAAATTGTTTACAACTCTACAAGAGAGTGCAATAAGAGTTGGTATCAGTTTAGCACCAAAATTGGTAATAACTGATTTTGAAAAAGCAGCAATCAGCAACATTCGGAGTGTCTTTGAGAGAGTCAACGTCAAGGGTTGCAATTTTCACTTCATGCAGAACATATATAGACACATCCAAAAAATTGGTTGGCAAGTGCGGTATGGCACAGATATAGAGTTTGCCATGAAGGTAAGACAGGTCGCTGCTTTATGTTTCCTGGAACCTGAAGAGATACCGGAATGGTTCAAGGATATTAAAGAAGAACTAGGCGCAGAATTTGAACCGCTAACCAATTGGATGGATGAAAACTATGTTTCCGGCAAAAATAATAGAACACCATTATTTCCACCGAGTTTATGGAGCATCAGTGAACAAAATAAGAATAAAATACCCCGCACACAGAACTATGCAGAATCGTTCCATAATTATTTTAATGTTGTAATTGGTCGGCCGCATATTAGTGTTTACCACTTAATAGACGAACTTAAAAAGCAAACAAAAATTACAAGTGCCGAAATAGAAAAATTAACAAGGGGAAATCTTCCACCTAAAAAAAACAAAAAATTTATTTTAAAAGAAAAAAGGATTGAGTTGATTTTATCTAAAAAAAAAAGAATTCAGCAAATTTGGATTTTTGAAAGCAATTGCAGGAAATATTTCTTTTTAATTTTATTATTAAATATTAGTTTTAAATTAATTTTTTGATTTAGATATTAAGTTTATGATTATTTTAATTATTAAGTTTAAGTTTTTTTAGAAGATATTTATTTATATAATATTATAAATAAATAAATATTCTTTCCAAAACATAATTCTATTGTTGTTATTATTTAAATTTCAGAATTTTCTCTCAAAATTCTTCTTCTGTTTGATTATGACATGACTTCGGTTCTTACATTGATTTGGTTGGTCAATTCGTAATGAGTAAGGTCCCAAGTTTTGGACTTATTACTTTCCGATTTGAATAAGCAAGGTATACATTTCTTTAAGTGCTTTTACTAGGTCGTATTTGAATTATTAAACAAATACTAAAATTAATTAAACATTTAAGTGAAGGAGAATTTTAAAGTTTAATATATTACCATGTATATAAAATACTACAACTGTACACGCCTACACCGACAGTGAAGAATAGCCACAAACGTTTCAAAAATGTGTCCCCTCGTTAAAAAATAATGGGCAGGTAGGTAAAAATAATTTTTAAATTATGGATGATTGCTGTTATCGTAATAAAACACTTTAATTGTGCTGTACTTTGTGTCCTATTTTGACAAATAAAAAATTACCATACAGTTCAAGTTTATCAATTGGTTGGCGTGAAATACAATATATTATTTTTTCTAAGTTGATAGAAAATATACATTTTATTTTTATTCACTACGGGTTCAACTTCAAAATTTTCCTTTCTCAATATACGAGTATATGAGGTAATATAGTTTATAATTCAGATTTATTTTAAACTATTTTATTTTCTAATATTATTTGTGTTTAGAATGAATTCATTCCAAAAGCAACGAACGAGAGCACGTATAATTCGTTTGAATGCGGATGACCTTTTTAGCTTCGACCATGCACCAGATTACATAATTAATTCGTTCTTCGATAATTGTACATACAAGAAACGTTTAACTGTTGTCACATTTTGCTTCGTAAATGGCATACAATATGATGATTTGTTGAAACTAATCCGATGGAAAGATGTTACAAAATTTGATTACCGTAAAGTGCAAAAACTGTGGTCTGACAGTTCTCGAGAACCATACAAATCAAAGTGGTTCGCGTATAATTGCCATTTGAAAAGGGTTATTTATTTAAATGGTGCACTAAAATAATATTATATATATACAAATATATATAATAATTATATATCTAAATACATATGTACAAAATTTGATTAATAATAAACAAGAATTCTTAAAAAATGTTTCAATTTGGATTAAATTGTGTATCCGATATCAACTTCCGATATATAAGGACTTAACTTTAACATTTTAGTGAAGGAATATATTGTTTTTATACAACTCACGTATATTCGCAATTTTTCCGCATTTCCCGTAGTTTTTCCGGGTTGGTGTATAAGGGAAATATTCTTATAATATTTTTCTTCATCTATGTACTCGGAAAATTTTCGGAAAATGCGGGAAAATTTTCCGAACATTTTCCGATTTTTCTAAAATTTTGTACATAGATGAAGAAAAATAAACTAAAAATATTTCCCATATACACCAACCCGGAAAAACTACGGGAAATCCGGAAAAACTGTGATTTTCCATTTCCACTCGGAAAATTTTCCCGAAAATTAATGTTGGAAAATCACCATATTTTTCTGAGTCATTATCGGGAAAATTTTCCAAGTGGAAGTTCGCAATTTTTCCGCATTTCCCGTAGTTTTTCCGGGTTGGTGTATATGGGAAATATTCTTTAAATATTTTTCTTCATCTGTATACAAAATTTTAGGAAAATCGGAAAATTTTGTACCACGAGGCATTTTGAAAAGCGACATTTTAAAACGCGACATTTTAAAACGCGACATTTTGTACCACGCGACATTTTCTACCTCGCGGCATTTTGAAACGCGACATTTTAAAACGCGACATTTTGTACCACGCGACATTTTGTACCTCGCGGCATTTTAAAACGCGACATTTTAAAACGCGACATTTTGTACCACGCGACATTTTGTACCTTGCGGCATTTTGAAACGCGACATTTTAAAACGCGACATTTTGTACCTCGCGGCATTTTGTACCTCGCGGCATTTTAAAACGCGACATTTTGAAACGCGACATTTTGTACCTCGCGGCATTTTGTACCTCGCGGCATTTTGAAATGCGACATTTTAAAACGCGACATTTTGTACTTCGCGGCATTTTGAAACGCGGTATTTTAAAACGCGACATTTTAAAACGCGGCATTTTGAACGGTTCCCGTATTTCAGATATAACCAAATTGGTTTTTGCGGAAAACTTAAATATTATGGAGTTAATTAAACAAAGACATAATTATCAAAAGGACATTTTGGAGCCATTCGAGGCCGTAAAACTCTAGTAACTTTAATTTTCAATTCTACAATTCATAGAATTTTTTGGAAATTTTTTTTTTATTTTTTTTGATAAATTTATATTTTATGTGTAATTGAAATATTATGAAATTTTGTTTTTATATAAATATATTTTAATTATAAGATTAAGTATAATGTAGACGGTGAAATATAATATTTATTGAAATATACCCCAAAATCTTTTAATTGCTTGTGAGGAGGGAAAAGATCTCATTTGCGTCATTCACTGTAATATAAAAATAAAACCGTACTTGATCAAGTTGCAGCAAGATTTAGTTATCAGCAAACGCCGGTTAATGGCACTACATAAGTCAATAAAGTGACTTTATTTTAACTGTTTACATCGTAGTTAAACAACTGTCGAATGTGAACAGTTTATGATAAAAATTCCGATTGATTGTCGGTGAAGAACTAGATTTGTTGGACGAAAAATTACAGTCGTAAATGGTATAATAGGTTTACAAAATTAATAATTTTTCAGGTGATTTGACTGACCTTTAATTTTACATGTGGATAAAAAAAAACATGACGTAATAAAAACTTGTAAATGATGGTTATTCAATAGTCACTTTAGGGTAAAAATAACTGATGAGATACAGTCTACAGCCTTGATATTCTGCAGTCAAATGACCAATTTTGTCAATAAAGTAACCACACGGTCCTCGGTTTAATTTTGGGTTCTTTGCCGTTCAAAAAAACTACTTTTTTTTCGGGAAGTGCTTCGTTTACATGCAAGGCTTCATTTTATCCATTTAAGGTTATGATCGCTGTCAGTAGCCCGACGTTTAATAGAAAAAACGTGACAAAATTACCACTTAGTGCAGGTTCCCGTTTACATTTAATCCGAACCCGGCACCAACAGTGGCCTTTAATTCCCAAAAAAAATATTTATATTATTTTGTTATGTTGTACAGTTATTTGGTAGTACTACACATACATTACATACATAGTTTTTTTTTACTGCTTGTCGTTCATTTTGGATTTAATCGTATTTTATGGCGATGTTTTATCTGGAGCATAACACAGCATCATCCACATCTCAGTATAATCACCATAAAACATGTAAGAAAACTATAAAATAATTGGTAATCGTTTTCTTCTTAAGTTAGATACGAGTACGAATAAAAAATGTTAACACCCCCAGCATATACTCGTATCTGCATTGACGAGATTCTGTATTTATGTATAGCTATATACCTATACATGCGGATAAGATTGATTGCCATTTTAAATTCTTAGAAATATTTATCTTTTCTCACATATATTGGCTGATTGATTAAAACAAAGTTAGACGGCACAAGCAGCTAATAGTAAAACATATGTCACACTAAAATTTTTGTTATTTTTCATAATTTTTCAACAATTTTCCATCCATCTATCTCTACACATATATACATATACATCACATACTCGTCTATATACATTATAAATACTCATGTAATATGTAAAGGTATATTACATATACATACATACATAGATAGTATATATAGTTTTAAATTCAACAAAATTGAAACAGACAGACAGAGTGTAGAAAATTTGTTCATCTCATTGGAAAAATATTAGATGCAACGTTTCCATCATTTATATGTTCTTCTGATATTGCTGAAGCGTAAAAAATTAAGTTCAATGCACAAACAAAGCATAACACTACGGTGCGAGGGGGGCTACGTAGCTTGTTTGTATCATCAGCGTAATACTCTTTTGTATGCGATCCGAATAAAATCAGGAACATCATGAGACAGATATGTGAACCGGAAATTAATACATTTTGATTATTATCGACGTTAGTATTTGTGTTGGCGTTGTCGTTGGCATTACGTTTTCATTGCACTGTGATCTAATCAATCGATGCAAAAATGATAACGAATTGGAAAAATTTGTGTTGTTCTAAGAATTGGTTTCTGTGCTGTGTACAGGTGAATGTCATTAGCAGGATGGGAATATTTTGTTTTTCACAGAATCACAGCTTCAAATGAAAATTGCGCAGCAAGTCTTGCATTTTACTCGGTTCATTGAACTACTGTGGTTTTGGTATTCAGATGAAAAGAGTTACAACCCTACCTGTTTATCAATAGCACATTTAAATTTCGTACTCGAATGTCTATAATAATTGAAATTTGTATGTCTCCTTTCTTGCATTCTCTAGTGACTGTAAACGTACACAATTGTTATTTAGTCATCATAAGAGCATACAAATAAATTGAGTGGCTCATATAGATGTTAGATACACAAAAAGATATTATCAATTCTCAGATATATTTTACTAGTATCTTATGAGCGGCAAGCCCCCTGCAAAGTATTTTAGACCACGCTCGTTCTTAAATTTGTGAAATTTTCACTTTGGTATTCGGGCCATTGCGAGCACATGAAAAAGGCAATATTAAAGTCCAAAGTGGCCGAATACTTGAAGTTGCAGATCAATTTCCACCATATCATAGGTTTGTCCTTGTGAGTTACTCATAGCAATGGGAAAGACCGGAATCACCGGAAGTTGACGTGGTTGCTGAACAATGTTGTATCGGAGGGAGTCAAAATGATGAGGTTTATTATCACTAAATTACCGCTGTCACACACAGATATAATAAAAGCACTGATTGTGTTTTTGGACAGTTGATCAACCACCAATCGAGTTCCGTTACATTATTTCTTTTAAGGACTCACATTTCGCGGGTGCATGATTATTGTTCTCGTGAGCAACAATATATGAGGAAGCATGCCGTATGGTGTCATTTCATTTATAAATATTGGTCAATTAAGCTGCCACTCTCAATTATAGGCGGAGGAACTTAAATGAGGTCAGGATTTTGAAGAGAAGGAATTCTTGGATGAGTTCCGTCAGTGACTTGTAAAATCAGATAATTGTGCTATAGTTGTCAGAGACGATGCCATAATCGATCGAAACAGATTTCAATAATACTGAAGCATCTGTTGGGCAACATTGTAGGCCTTACAACGAGCACGTTGGACTGTTTCTGCTGTATGAATCAGTTTCTGTGTCATTGAATTTTTCGATATTGATTTGCGCGATGTATTCTTCCTGTACTGTATCATAAAGAGCATTCTCTACTTTAGGAATGGGTAGGCCAAAAATTAACAATTTTCGCCATGCTGTTTCCGATCGCTTCATAATTGGAAGCATAATTGGAGGTTTAATCTTTTCTTTGCAACATAACTGTCAGAATAAACTGTTGGAGCCTCTTAGCGAACGAATTTTTTGACTTGGAAAATTTACACGTGTCGTTCATTGACTTAAATGAATGCAATTGCCCAGCGATTTGACTATGAATTTTTATATTCAAATCGTCTACGTTCTTATTTTTCGCTGTCAAAATGGCTCGTTCGCTCAACCAAATATGTTTTTTGTGATTTGCTCCAATATTCGGGAACACTTTCGTGATCAATTCTTCTTTAGAGGTTGTGAATTGACAAAAATTAAGTGGTAACGAAATGAGGCCAGTCGAAGCGTCAACCTGAATTTTTTCAATACCAATGTCTACTAATTGCTTTGAAAACACGTCCGCCGATTCATAATTTTGTAACGTGACTCGCATATTCGTTGTTAATTTTAGAGTTTTCACGTATCTCCACAAATTCGATGCCTTCAAGCAAGCGTTTATTTCATCAGCAGCTGTTGGTCTTGGAATGACTGGCAAAGTTTGGTGAAAATTGCGGCCATCAGAATCATCGTACTTTCAAGGAGGTCCTGATTATTGTGCAAATCTACAGGAAAAATCAATGGGACAGGAGATGCTACAGGAGATCAAAAGTATTGTAAATTAAATTTTGATAAAAGTGCTTTATGTTGATTTTCTGGTAATTAGGCAGAATTAACGGTTTTTTACAGAACGAACTTTTTCGTATGTTAAGATCCGGCAAACTACTTGTACGAAAAGTAATGGCGCCTCCGCAGAGTATAATATAGAAAAGTGCGTGGTTTTGTATTCAGAATTTAAGAACCAACCGCAAGGTTGCACTGATATTAGTAGCATTACTTTTTTTACTTGTGCTGCGTTCGTTTGTTGTAGTTATTTTTTATCATCGAAAGTTAGACACATAAAAGCACATTTTATTCGGTACTCGAACAAAAAGCTTTTATATTTTAAACTAACTATAACTCTAGTGCAACTTGATGAATCACTAAACATATATTATCAAATTTTATTGTAAAGCATACTGTTGCCATTGGTCAAAATGACAGCAACCAATTTATTTAGAGTGTTAACAGTGCAACAACAGACAAAGCGGATTCTATGCTTTTAAAATTTTCGATTGCACGAAAATTAAGTTATATTACATTTCAAAAGCATACGAAATTCCTCATTTTCGTTTTGTGTATCCCCAAAAAAAAATGAAGAATTGTTATTTTAAAAGCTCTTTTGACAAATTACATCATATTTTCACTCGACAAACAGCAACAACAACAAAATGTGTTAACATAAAAAGTTTTTTTTTTTTGTTTGCTCTGTACCAAACTGACTGCTGCTGGTGTAATTGCAGTCATCATGATATAAAATTAAATTTCACCATCACAACAACTCGCCTTCCCTTCTCAATTTCATCTTTGTTCGCCTTTTTTTGAACAATTTTATTTTCGGTTGTTTGCCGTATATGCATATACATACATTCACAAAAAGAAAATGACGAAAATCCGCTTTTCGATGTAACGACACAAAATGCATTTTACAGAGAGCATCACGATGATGGAAAAATAATTTCTTCTACACAAAAAAAAAGCAAACATCTACAAAAAATTGTGCGCGCAGTATGAGAATACGAATCCTGGTGAGTTTTTTGTGAGTTGCATGTTGTTCGACATTTTTTTTGAACAATAGCGAGCACACTATAGATAAAGAAATAAAACTTTTCTATTGTTGAAAAGCTGTTATCATTTAATTTTCATATTTGCCCAGGAAGTTTAGTTTAGTAGTTTTTTGCTGTACTTTTCGTTTGGATGTATAATGCAATGTAACAGAAGGAAAGCAACACAAGAAATGAAAAACTATCAACGTCGCATTTCTCTCTGTGTTGGTACTTGTAATCTGAATGTGCTACGGAAAAGTTCATTAAACAGAAAATGTTTGTGCTTTTTGCTGTCTTTCTTCGGTGGTGGTGCTGGAGCGCGAGCTAATTTCATTTTTTGTAAGTGTTATAAATCTAACTAGACACTCTTGACACCTTACGTATATAGTGAAGATAGTAGCCAGATAGTTTTGGTTTTTATTTATGGGGTCGTAATTTCAACAGAATCATTGGTAATGTGTGGTATATAAATTTCAGCTATATATGGTTAATTAATTTGATAAGGTCACTGTATAAGATGAAATATGGTTTTGGAGCTTTATGGTTCGTAAAATATCAAATTTTGTTTTTTATGTGGGAAATGTCAACCTACATTTGGTTTGTGGAAAATTAGCGGTGATATATTATTTTATGTGCCAAGTAGAAGAATAGTTGAAAAATGTGTTTTTTAAATAAACGTGTTGGTAAATTTACGCTGTTCGATTAGTTTTACTCTTAGGTACGAGTCTATGATATAGGCACCGCGCTAAGCGGTTCTAAAAGGCAAGTGTGGCCGTAATGGCCTAGTCCGGTCATTGCTGATTAAGCGAAATCTAAAAACGGTCGAAGAACGGGTTGGAAAAAATCATTTAATTAATTAAGCCCACAGATGAAAGATAATTTGAGCCATGATATCGATATCCAATGACAACGGAAACATTTGGTTGAAGATACCGGTGTCTTAAACTTTTTCTGGAGCGCCGGTACTATGGACGAAAAGAACAGCAATCACCTTGCAGCATTAAAATAATTTAAAAACAAAGGAACAGGTGTATCGCTAAATCTCGAAAGAAAAAGAACTTTCCGAAAAGAAAGTTAATTTGCATCGAATTCGGAGAAATCGTCAGATTTATCAAAGAGCTGAAATGAGTTTAAGAGTTCGTCCCTGGTGCTCGCAAATCAATAAATTCCCCCCGAGGGTTGCCATAGTATTCTTATATTTTTTCGCTCATATATTTTCAAGTGAATCAGTCTACAATACATTTGTTGTCTTTATTGCCATTATGATTTTGATGACCCCAACAATTAATTTCGGAATCCAAGATGAAGTACATAGGAAGAATTGATACAGTGTTTCAGGGTACTTTCTTTGGCTACTGTTGTTTTCGGGAATGTAAAGGGTTATCCAATTCAAGCTTGATAAAGTAAACTTAAAAAAAACACACAAAATATTCGGAATGTATTGTAATTTTTATTTCATTTTACAGATTGATCCTTGCCATTTTTAGTTAAACAAGATATCATTCAAATGTCCTCCACGGGACTTCTTACAGGCCTTGATTCTTTTGAGGTAATTTTCAATGACTTTTCGGCACATTTCGGGCGGTATCTCAGCCATTACCTTACGAATATTAGTTTTCAATTCGTCAAGAGTTTGAGGATTGTTTGCGTAAACACGATCTTTTGCGTAGCCCCACAAAAAGAAATCCAAAGGCGTTAAATCACAGGATCTTGGAGGCCAATTGACATCAGCCAATCGCGAAATCAAACGTCCAGGAAATTTCTCTTGCAAAAGATCTCGATTTGCTCGTGTTACGTGACTGGTTGCTCCATCCTGCTGGAACCACATATCGTCAAGATCATAATCTTCGATTTTCGTAAAAAAATAATCGGTTAACATGCGGCCATAGCGCTCAGAATTGACGGTAACGGTTCGTCCATGGTTGTTCTCAAAAAAATACGGCCCAATCACACCACCAGACCACAATGCGCACCAAACAGTGACTTTTTCCGGGTGTAATGGCTTCTCTACAATCAATTGTGGATTTTCTGAGCCCCAAATTCTACAGTTTTGCTTATTAACGTATCCACCAAGCGAAAAATGAGCTTCATCACTGAAGAAAATTTTGTTCGAAAAATCAGCATCAGTAGATTTAATAATTTTAACGCGTTGGTCGATTGTTAAATGCTCCATATTCTTAAATGGCAGAATGTCAACTAAATAAATGACAGCGTACTTGACGTTTATCTTTGACAGATGTCGGTATACAGATTTCTACTTTATCAACCTCGAATTGGATAACCCTGTATATGAACGTATTCCTATCGATTGGTTTAACACAAATGTTAGAGTTTCCGTCCCAATAAATGTAATATGAAATATTTTTCGGTTACTTCAAGTTAATTTTTACCACTTAAAATAGCATTGTAAGGATTGCTGGACACGACAATAGCGAGAACGGATGGAACAGATAAAAACATAACTCTAAATATACAATAAAAGCCAGTACACGTTCAACATGTCATATAAAGTCTGGAACACTTGAAGAAAAATATAAGAGGAGTCATGAGATTTGCATTCTAAGGTGTATACAATACAGTTGACCCAAGAACTTATACCAAATGACCATTGAATGCGTAGAAATTTTGCAGATTATGTTTTAGAGCAACTTCAAACAGATCTATTATTTCATGGTAAAATCATCTTCAGTGATGGAGCTCTTTTCAAGTTAAATGGAAATGTCATTGCAGTAACCGTCATTGGAGAACGCCACAGACACAAGATTACTGATTTTGTGTGGCACGAATTAGGTGACTTCGATGTGACCGATATGTGGTTTCAACAAAATGGAGCATGCCTATGAGAAAAGTTTAATTATCGTGTAATGATCTCCACCATGCGATATAACTCTATTGGGCATTGTTTGGGGGGTTATGTTTATTCATTGGTTTACTCCAACAAATCACAGACACTCAATGACCATAAAATCAACATTATTCGTGTTATTGGTGAAATAAGTTCAGATTTCTGTGACTCTGCTGGAAGGAGAGTCTCTGACAACGCGGGAGTGGCTAACCTATGTTCACCAAATTCTGACTGCCTACAATTCCCAGTAGGGAAAGGCGAACTGATGGCGCCATAAAACCATCGACCATAACTACGGTGAAGTGAGCGTCACGTCTTCCTGCGTTCTCGGGCCTCCAGGTAGTGAGTGGAGAACCCTATAAACGGTAACCTCCTGACTGGAATGGGTCCCATTTGTTTGGGATATCCATATAGATGGGTGAATGACTGAGTGAATGTGGGAAGGGGCAGGTGCGTGGAGACGGAGTGCTGGGTGAGCCATTGGGCTGTCCCAGTGTGAGCCTAGTCGTGAACGGAGCTCTCTGGATACCTGGCGACTTTCAGTTGTGTTTAGCCTTACCTGCGTATACGGATCTCTGCGCAGGTGGACCGTATTTCTCCGATACTCGTGGAAATAAATGGAATCTTTGAAAAAAAAAAATAAATAAAAATTATTCAGTAAAATCCTGAAGGAGCACGTGCTGGTGCTAGCCGTCATTGACAAGGGTCAAGAAGACGGGAGCATCACGTCGAAGAAGTGGAGAGTAGTGTACAATGCACTAAACTCCATATTCTTGAACATCCTGAGAGAAAATCCGGGGTCCCCCCGTCCTGCAGAGATGCGGGATGGCACGAAGGGCGCGTCCAGCTAACTGCGTGGTTGGACCAGAAATCGGTCGATCCCTTGTTACGACTGTGTTGTCTTAACAAGACATTTTTGTAAATTTGTTTCTATTCTCCACGGTTTCTTGCGTCCGGGTTTTTGTTGTCTAAACGTGGTTTCTTGCGTCCGGGTTTTCGCTGTCTAAACGTGGTTTCTTGGTGGATGGATTCTTGTGTGTTTTCTTCTGTTATGTTGGCAACGGAACGAAAATGGGAGAGAAAGAGAGAACAATGCGCATCGAGTGTGTGCAAAGTAAAACGTTTTGGAAGAAATGTTTTTCTTATATGTCTATCTCTTTTATATCAACGAAAATTTGATATAAAGGAGAGACAGAGAAGAGAGATTAATTTCTTCTAGAACGTTTTACGAGTTGTGCGGGGCTCGAATTTTTTTTGGTTTGACATTCGAGTTGTGATTTTGAAAAGTAGAGTCAAGTTTTTTTGAGGCAGTCGAATGCTGTATTTAAAAATAAAATAAAACGGAATTTTAAAATTTGGATAAGCTATTCAGTTTGCTGCTGCGCTGACAAAAAAATATGTACATATATAAATTTTTGAAAACATTGTTGGGTTTGTTCAGTGACAAATAAATTAAGATTAAAATTACTTTTGATTTTATGGTTTTATATTTGTGACAATCAAAAAAAGAAAAAAAATTTGAGAGTAACTACTTGCTTGGTCAAGAAATGTGGTTTTGCAAAACTTCGGTATTTTCAGTTTTACATATACAGGTGCTGGACGGACCGTTAGTTGTATATTGTATAGTATCCGGTGGACGCCCTAAGATACATTTTACTAAACGAGGCTGCTTTTTATATCGGTGGGTGAATAACGCAACCTATTAAAAGTTGCCTATTGCGGCCTAGCTTAAATTGCATCGATATTTCTGAGGCCGTAACCCATATCTGAAATTTTTCATATCCCGCTCTAAGCTAGAAGGCAAAATAGGCACCGGAGTCTTCTGTGGGAATCTTAATGTTAATATTTCCGTTCGTCTCCTTGACCACTGCAGCGTGTACCATGCTGAAGTGGTGGCGATAGGGGAAGTCGTAACATGGTTTCCGTTAGGGATATCGCGATTTATGTGGACAGTCAAGCAGCACTCAGGTCACTAGAGGCGGTTTGTCTACAGACACGGGTGGCGGTGGATTGCCAATCATCTTTAAATGAGATGAGCGAGTATTTCAGTGTAGAGTAGCAAAACAGGTTTGGTCAAAACTGGACCTGCGGTGCTCCAAGGCACTAGTATCCCTGGGAAATCGAGATTTAGGATTGGTCTTAGGGATACTGAAAGGACATTGACTTTTTGGGGAACATGCGAGAAGGCTGGGTCTAGAGACAAATGTCTTTTGTAGAAGTTGTATGGACGAAGAGGAGGAAGAGACGTTAGATCACTTCCTATGCACGTGTCCGGCACTATCATACAAAAGACGTAAGTACTTGGGTGTGTACGACATGGACAGCCTTTCTGAACTCGTGGACTGTGAGGTGCGATATATTGTACGCTACATCAGTAGATCTGGCTGTTTTCAACGGGAGTAAGGGGAGATTGGATCCTGCCACTGTAACCTAATCTTACCTAACCTTAGTTCAGGTTTATGAGAAAAAGTGGCCAACGATTGGTGTTCCAGAAACGATTCTTTTAAATCCAGAGGCGGTTTATCATTTTTAAATAAAAATGTAATGAACCGATGCCTTAAATAAATAAAAAATTATATTGATATCTTATACCGTTATGTTTTATGTCAAATTAAGAATAAATTGGTCTCATTTGAACATCGTTTATTTTGCTTAGTTTTGCTTTTTTAAAAATCTGGGTTCTCTTGATGGATATGATATCACAAACCTCGTATTTGAACGCTTTCTTCCTCTTTCAATCATGTCTTCCTCAACTATTTCCATTAACTTTAACTACTCAGCTATTCTGTTTATGAACCATTGAAGCTTTAGCAAAATGCTTGTATCATTTTGTAGGCTTGTGGAAAATAATTTGGATCTCAGCTTGCATTTTTCTTCGGACCACAACACTTTTATTCATTCCTCCCCTCCTCTAGAACGCATATTTTCCAAAAATTACTCAAAGAGTGCTATTACTTTCGATTTGTTTTCTTTTCTAAAACCAGATTGTATATTCAAATTTAAATTCAATAAAAGTCGAACTGTTAGTTGATAAAATGATAACGCAAAAATACATTTTTTATTAAAAACAACAAATTAATTCCGAAAATACGTGGTTCTCCATGGCATACTCTTTCCAAAAACACCCCTTGTCTATTTTCTTTCAGTCGTCCATCCTGCAACCAGAGATGACCTCATCGCTGTCGTCGATATTTCCTAATTCCTCCAGATCTTCTAACGTACACCAAGGTTTTAATCGATCTGAACTGCATACACTATCGAACTTTCTCTGAGTTTGTTCGGCTCCTGGAACGTCGAAAATGTGACATCTATCTTGTCCAAGCGCTTTATCAAGTAAATATGGTCCCCGATATTTTGGGATTAATTTTCTTGATGTACCACTTGAAGCACCGCCTTCCCACTTTACAAATAACATTTCCCCCTCGTTGTGTTTATGAGGGGCACAATGTGCTTTATCGAAACGTTGTTCCTAGCGTATACCAGCTGCTTTTGTTCTCTCATATGCTAGTCTGTTAATAGTTTCCACGTCATCATCGATATATTTATCGGTTTTCATTGTCAGCAACAATTTATTTTTTAATATTCTTCGTGGTTCATATGTTAAGATCAGTCTTTGAGGTGACAGTTTTGTTGTGTCATTGATCAGTGTATTTAACGCCTACTACTGTCTTATCCAACTATTACTCGTAACATTCCCAAGATTGTTCTATTGTACCGTTCACATTGGCCGTTAGCTCTTGGCGTTGCGGTAGCATTAAAGATATGTTTGATATTGTTTTCCGAACAATATGTTTCAAATGATCATGCTGTAAATGTAGTGCCACGATCACTAATTATCATCGTCGGAATTCCGAAATGAGTAGTCCAATCTTCAATGAGCGATATAACTGGAGCTGTATTCGTTGATTTCGCTGCTTTGATAACTACGTATTTTGAAAACGCATCTATTATAACTATCAAATAAGCATTACCTTTAGACGTTTTCGGGAAAGGAACCAAGTGGTCCACATGTATGGTGTGAAATGGTATAGGCGTCTTATCAATAGGATACATTTCACCTTCCTTTGTTCCAGCTTTCGATTTTGTATAACCACATTCCAAAGACGAGGAAATATATCTCCTTACATAGCCTCTTATTCGAGGGAACCAAAAGTGTCTGCGAATAATTTCAATCGTCTTTTCAACGCCCGGGTGTCCCATATCGTCGTGATTCAGTTTAGCTATACGCCACTTTAATGTTCTGGGCACAACCCACATTCATTTATCATGTACAATTCGCTACAATAGTTCTTTATATACCGTATAGTCTATATGCATCTCCCGTTAATCAGAATTAATTGGTTTCCGACTCCTAACTTCAATGATTTTTTGAATATCGTCGTCTAAGCGTTGCATACCGATAAGCCAATCATCTTGCTGTGATACTAAGAACACAACAATCGTTGCTAGTTCAAGATCCACTTCGCGTCAATTGAGTCACGGCTAGGTGCGTCGACATGTTGCATCTTCTGTCCACTTCGATGAATCGTATTAAAGGTATATTCAGTCAATCGCAACCACCACCTTCCTATTCTTGGAACTAAATCCTTTTTCGTAGCGCAAGTTGTCAACGCAGCACAATCCGTGACCAAAGTAAATGGCTTTCCGATTAAATAAATACGGAATCTGTGAAGCACTTCAACGACTGCCAAAACCTCCAATTCATATGAATGATATTTGCATTCGTCTCCGTTGTCCGGCGACTGTAATATGACACAGCTTTCGTTTCACCTTTTTTGTGTCTTTGGAATAGTATACCGGCGAGACCGTTGGAACTTGCGTCGGTGCACACCTCATGTTCCAACTACGGATTATATAACGTCAAAATATCGTGACTTCGCAACTTGCTTGTTAATAAACGACGTTTTTTGATCGTTTGTCCAGTTAAAGGATTCATTCGTTTTAGTTAGCCGCGTTAACGGTTCAGCGATAATTGAAAAATTCTTAACGAATTTTCTGAAATAACTTGCTAACCCGATAAATTGTCGTACCTCATGCTTATCCGTCGGCGTTGGAAATGTTGGAAAATCGCGTTAGTTTTATTTGATCCCGATCGTATGCCATGAGAATCAATTTCATGGCCAAGAAATTGAACTCTCTTCTTGAAAAACTGACCCTTCTTTTATTTTAAAGTTAATCCCTGTTGTTGTAATACTTTCAATAATCATTCTAATTTTTCCATACCTCCCTGGATGGTCGTGCTTGGTATGATAATATCATCCAAATAAACAATTACATCATCGTTAACCTCCCGAGCAATGCCGTTCATCATTTTTTGGCACACAGCCGGAACATTTGTTAGCCCAAAGGGCATCCTCAAAAACTCGAAATGACCATCTGGCGTCACAAAAGCTGTACGTGATATTAATTAATCAGACATTGTTATCTGATAATATAACCGGATGCTAATTCCAGTACAGTGAAATAACTACAGCCACTGAGTCGTGATAGCTGATCTTCCATAATCGGTAACGGATACTGGTCCCGTATAGTTTTATTATTCAATTTTCGGTAATCAATACACATTCGTTCGCCACCGTCCTTCTATTAAACTAGGATGATTGGACTAGCATATGCTGATTCAGACCCACGTATTATTTTGTGTTCCAATAATTCACTTATCATTGTCTTTACTTTTTCGCGTTGATGGTAAGATAGTCTATAAGGCCGATAGAAAACTGGTTCGTCATTATTTAATTTAATTTCCGTTTCAATATCCGTTTTCCCGAGTTCTCTTAAATTTCGAGCAGAGCAACTACCGAATTTTGTTATTAGCTTGAATAAACATTCGCGTTTACTCTCGTCTGTTCTCGGATCATTCTTACGGTTGGTTTATCAATAAAATTTCGGTTAATTAGAGATTGTGTATTTAAATATTGGTCAGGAACAATAAGCAACTCAATCTCATCAGCAACTTCATCAATTTGAACTCTCGCTCATATCTTCTCGCTGGCAACCACACCGCCACGTGCAAATCTTTTGACAAACACGTTACATTTACTTCGTTCCATTTCAAGCCCCACGTTACTTTCTCGTATCATTGAGCATTGACTTCCGCAATCGATTTAAACCCAATAGTTTCACGTTACCGTTCAACATTACAGTTTTGATATAGGAACACGCATCGTCAGTTGTTATTTTACTATTGAACGATTTTTGAGTGCCAGCCGTAGTGGAGCATTCTGTTTGTCCCCTCGGATGAATATGCGAACATTTCCTACATCGTTCTCGTCTCTGTGGTTCAGGACACATTATAAACAGATGTCCTGGTTTTGAACAATTGTAACATTCGTATGTCCTAACTGGATGAATTCCGTTGGTTGCTTCCTTGTTAACCTTTTTTCCCGGCGCACTTATATTATTATGTATATTCAGCTGATCCAAATTGTATGCTCGAATACCACTCGATACGTTGGTGCAATTCCTCCACAATAGCTACTTCTGTGTGCGCAACGATGTATTTAGCTGATAATCATTCAACCTCAAAATTATATACTTTATTAAAGCCTCATCTGAAACTTTACGTTGCCCGATGACACATATTTCGTAATAATAATCAGTCAACGTTTGGTCTCGTTTGCGAATTTTTGAACGTAGCTTGCCGAGTAACTCTGCTTCGCTAAGATGCGAATTAAACCATAATTTGGCCGATCCTTTTAGTTTATTCCCGATTGTTAACATAATAATTCGTTCATTTATTTCATACATATTCATCAACGATTCAACTTTTTGAACGAATTGTTCCTACGTTAATAATACTGCCCTTGGAGGATCAAAATCTGGAAATATATCGATCACATCACGGGGTGTAAGGTTAAATCGATTTTGAGAATTACGATAATTGGTATCTTCCTCCGGGAATGTAGTACGTTTATCGCTGTTTGTTTGGTAACGCGACAATTCCGATAAATCTTCATTAAGCGTACGCTCACGCTCTATAAGCAATTTCTCTCACTCTAAAAATTTTATTCGCCGTTCAAGTTCCGTTAAATTTCGCTCGTAACTAACATTTTCCGAATGCAATATTACATCATTCAGCTCGTTTGCATCACAAGTATTTTGTTCAATCACTTCGCGCGGATTACTACTAACGTTTCCAATCTTCAATTTCGTAGAATTGCCTCCATTTTGCTGCAACTCATAACCATTTTCATTGTTCACTTGTAATTGCGACGTTTCACTTTCATACACTTCTAACCGGTCCGCTAACGTTTTACGCTTCCCGGTATTGCTTAAGCCACGTTTTCCACACTCGATCCGTAATTTCGCAACCGAAAGATTTGAAAAATCCATAACAACTTGATTAGGTTCACCATTCACTGTTTGTTTATAATTTTATTCAAATGCTCTTTATTAACACGTATTTAAGTACTTTATCCCACTTCTGAACTAAAACCCGATTTTATATTTGAATTTAAATCCAATAAAATTCGATCTGTTAGTTGATAACGCAAAAATACATTTTTTATTAAAAACAAAATATTAATTCCGAAAATACGTCGTTCTCCATGACATACTCTTTGAAAAAAAAACCCTTGTCTATTTTTTTTCACTTGGAAACTTTGGGTTAACTTTCACATGTTAACATAAGTTTACATTTAAATGTAACATAAAATTGATATTTGGTGCTATTCATCTCATTATTTTATATTAACCAAACATAAATAACTTTGAAGATATTGAGTTTAAAGCTCCCGCAATAAAATTAGGCTTTTAAAAATATTTATTTAAGCAAAAGCTTTTTTCAAGAATTATTTTAATCTTTGGTTGTTGAGTATCAATTTTTACGGATTATATTTTTCTCTGCTTACAAACAAAACAAAAAAAAACACATAAAAGATTAAAAATCTGAACATTTCAAGTTAAACCACTCTCAAAATATAAAAACACCCAAATAACTTCTCCGCAATCTAATATCTGATCGTAAAAAACGTACGCAACCAAAATATTTTTGTTTCTGGTTAAAATGTAAATTGGTCCAATAGAAATGTAAAATTACCATATTAAAATAAAAATAAAATTTATCCGATAAATTTTCCAAGTTTTGTAAAACTTTTTTGTATTTATTTTGGTGTTCTTATACCATGGGACTTTATTATTATTTCATGGTGTTTACAACAGCAACAAAAAAAAGTTTCACACCTTAAATTCCACAACTCCTATTAATTAATAAAATATTTCGTTTAATCGCGAAAATAAAACAAAAAAGTTTTCCTGTTTTGTGTTTAATTTTATTTTTTTTTTTATTTTAATTAAATTAAACAAATTATTAAAATTATCGTGCTTTTGAGACATTATTTTTGCGGTGTACGCGCTCTCTCTGTAAATTTTATAGAATACTGAACCACTATACATAATTAGCTATGGATAGTTAAAACATGAGAGTAAAACAAGATAACGGAAACGTGACTCATTTTGTGAGGGGACTGGTCATCCAACACCCCCCTCCTCCCTCCCCGCCCTACTATTTATGTAATTTTCAATTATATTTATTTTTAATTCCCCAATGAACGTACTACGAATTTTATTTTGGAAAAATAGAAAAGCTTCTTTTGCTATTTTGTTTGTGAGCTTTTCCTTGTTGCGCTATATATGTATATAAATAATTTATATAATTTCATTTCTATTATGTTGGTGTTACATAACATGTTTGAGAAAATAAAATGTCGGGACGGAATAAGTAAAAAAATAAAAATTGAAAAGCGAACGGAAGAAAATAAAGTAAAGCGGTGGAAAAATCGTTCGTTTCGAACGATGTATATACAAAACACCATACACGTAACCTGTATATTCAGCGAAAGGTGAGAAAATTATTAAATTGGATAAAATTAAATTGAAAGGAGTGGAAAAGTCATGGGAAATCATTATGAAAATGGGTATATAGCTATAGAGTCATAAAGTATGCTAAATTTTAATTTAAATGGACAATAACGTTTAGAAATGGATTACAATAATTGGATGTGCTAGTTAGGTTTAGGTTATTGCCGCTATGGTGTGAAATTAGGTTGAATCGTTTCCGGTTATTTTATTTATTTAGTGTGCGAATGAAAATCTATACTTTGGAAAATATGATGCCATTTATAGCCGGCGGAAATCATGTCCGATAAAGCTTTCTAATTTTATCTTGTTTGTGATAAATTATTTTCAAAAATGTTTAATCGGAATGAAGAACGAAATAAATAATAGACATTCAATTTTTATCAATTTCATGAGCTTAATAATCTTCAATACCGTATTGTGAAATTTCTTCTACAAAGTGGAATGTCTAACCGAATCATTTTCTACAGAGAGACAGATTGTCTGAAAGGAGGAAGGACCAAATTGAATTTCTCAAAATTAATTGATTTATCATTTTGGGATTTTCTTTGGGAACCCGACACGGGTGGCAGCCAGACAACCGATTTGTTTCTGCCCAATGTAAATTTAGCCACATCAACTACACAAATAATTTTACTGCATTAAATTATAGTATCGATTTGCTTCTGGCTAACTGAGATTAACATTTGGCTGAAAAATTGATTGGAGTTATATGGCCTGAATATCGCGCATATGCCATCCGCCAAACTTTCACGTTTATTAAGATTGTGAACCGATGACCATGTAGAATATTAATTAGCTACGCACAAAATTGAAAATATGGCACAAAACTGGTAACAACCCAAGCCTGTAGGAAACATACATACATGCATGCGAAGATCATTCTTGAAAAAATTCTGTGATGAAATGATGGTATGTCAGCTGTCACTAGACTAAATAAAAGGTTGGTTAAGATATTCCTGACTTGATTTTTTCTGACTCAGAAAGTTTATAACTCCAAAAAGGCAGTGCAAAATTGCTTTTGTCTGTTCATTTTCCGGATTGCATTATCATCGATTCGGTTGCCGTCGCTACCGAAGAGCCCAATACTTCAGCCAATTGAAATGTAGCGTACAGGATGATTATTCATACGATGTTCTGCATTGGAGTCTTTTCTCATTTGTTCCCGCTCAAGAAGGGTGTTCCTGATGGAATTTTTCCTAGGGAATTTCAGCATTGTTAGAACATTTTTGGAAGGCCATTTGTTTTATATATTTCAAGCCAGTCTGGGGTTTATTTTGTTTCGGTATCCTGAACTTGGAACCGGGCCGCATTTATACCCAAAGCAGGAAAATCTGAGCTCGTTACTGGGACTGTAAAATCAGTTTTTTTAATGGTACGTTTCTTGATATTACAGGTGTGTTCGGTATAGCACTTTCTTTGACAGGATCGAAGACGCCTTAATTGCAATTTTCTCGGTTTGTACCAAGGGCTTGGGAACTACAAAAAAAATCTAATTATTGTAACAAATTTGTAATTAATTTAGTACAAGTTTTATATTGTAGTGGGCTGCAAGTGCTGGTACATCATTAGGGTCATATTAAGAAGCCTCTCATACAGCACCACCTATGATTGTAAAGAGGTTTAGTCTTAATTGAGATTTGGAACTACGAAAATCACGCCAATTCTGGCTTTTCTCAATATAAAGATACGAGGCCTCAATTGTCAACCAATTTAACTAGCAATTGAGAAATTAAATTGTAGTCGTTTGGTTAATGCATTTTACTGATGGCTTTGTCACCAGGGGTGGGATGTTGTAACATCACTTTTTCGATACTATCGAAATTTACATCTCTTTCTTTACGAATAAATTTTAATGTTTTTCAATTTTTCAATTACATTATTTCTATTGCGATCTCTACCTATTCGAAGAAAATATAATGTCGCCCTACTCTTATTCTATCACCTTCGTATTTTATGAGTGATACTTTATCGAAAAACAAAAAAGTGATATATGAACAATTTATTTTAGTAGCGTGCGATCGCAGAATAAAAATAAAAATTGAAAAGCGAAATAGGAAGCACATTTATTTTAGGAAAAAGAGGTATATAATATTCGATAAATATCGGAAAAAGTAATGTTGCAACATCCCACTTCTGTATTACCTAAAGTTGTTTGTGAAGTGTGAATTGGCCTTTATATTTTGGTACCCGTTTTACCCACTTCTAATGTGTCGCGTAAACGAAGAGTAGTTTTGAGAGTCAGACCAAATTGCACCTTGTGCGTGTGTGCGAGAAGAACAATATAGGCGAAAATTTTTTTGTGTTTGTTTTTTGTTTTGTTATGTGCGATTGATGCGCGGTAAGAAAGAGAAAAAAACAAAACATGAAACACCAGCGAAGTAAAATATTCGTCTGGATTTTGGATTTGGTGTGAGAATCTTAGTTGGGAATTTTGACGATTAGAAGTCGAGTTTATATATATATATATATATATATATATATATATATATATATATATATATATATATATATATATATATATATATATATATATATATATATATATATATATATATATATATATATATATGAAAACGAATCTATTTTCGATTGTGTTAAAAAGTTAAGTTTTGAATTTTGAAAACCCAGTGGTTAGTTTTTTATCTTAAAGCCGAGTTTTGGATTAAAAAAAACATTAAGATCAGTTTTGTTATGATGATTTAACCGACATGTATTTTCGGCGTCCGGCCGCATGATTTATAATAAATTTATAATTATATTTGTGATCAAAATACAAACGAGTTTTATTCATACAATATTCGGACTCATATGTCACATATTATTTGATGATCAGTTGAAAGTGCGAATATCTATCGTGAAGTAATTAAATTAATTAAAAATTAAATAAAACCGAACCGTAGCGGCGTTTATAAATTGTTCGATTACAATGAAGGCGTTCATAAATAAGAGGGTGTCATTCAGTAAAAATATCGGGTTTGAGACACCATAACAGTAACGGGTGGCCAGTTGGTGCCATTCAGTTTTTATAGAACGGCAGACGTGCCGTTACGTTGGATCAATCGTACGACTTATCGGAAATCACAAATCTTTCACTTTTACAACATGTGTATTTTTACAATGCCGCAAATATTCTGCGACAGATACCGAATTTCACAACGGTTTTCCAAGTTCAACGATATGACATAATTAAAGAGTGCCGCAATAATTATTTTTATTGTGTAACGGTGGAAAGTCACCGCAATGGGTAGCTCATCGGGGTATTGAAGTCTACTGGTGGACGAGCCTCAACGGTGGAATCAAATATTCAAGGGTGACCAGTTAGATCAATCGTACACTTGGCCGAACGAGATCACTAAAACGGGATTTACCGGCGGTATGGTCGCAACGCTGGAATCAAATATTTAAGGGTGGCCTGTAGGTTGGGCCGATTTTTTTTTCTAATTTGATTGGTGGTAGTGCGCAAAAGGTGTGATAGGTATTTCTCGTTATACACATAATTGTTTTTTTTTTATTTTAGTCGCCCCCCTCAGCCCACAAATTTTTTTTTTGTTTTTACATAACGTGGTAAATCACTGATTTTTGGTTAATTATGTATTGCGCATGCCCATATTACGGATGATGCATTATTGCGCGTGCTCTGCGCATGCATATTAGTAATTTAGTAGTGTTATGGTTGTATTCGAGCTCAGATGTGTCAAATCATTTTACTCGTAAGTTATCGTTTGTGTTCAATTGGAATTATTTCAAATTTTATCGTTGTTTTGTGTATTGTTGTGTGGAAAGTAATTTAATAATGGCTATGGCTAAAGCTTCTATTAATACTCGGGCCAGCAGAAGATGTTATGTTTTTGGAATGGCGATCTTGAAAGATCTTGATTCTGTAACACCTGTTATGCTCCTTACGTATAAAGACATGATGAGATTCTATCAGAGTATTCGTTTAGAATTGAAAGGCGTTGGTAGCAAGTAACCTCATACTGCGGAAATTTCGAAAATACTAACACAGAATGCATGTGAAGTTAGACCTAACTATAGTATAGATCCAACTTTAGGACTAGTTTAGCTCAAATTTCACACGCTTGTATACGCGTTTGAAGTTAGACCTAAAATAATCCTAAACCAACAAAAACAAACGAAAATTTGTAAGTATTGGTAAAAAAGTAAAACAAGAATGTCATTTAGGCGAAATTTCGAATTTGTAAACTAATATAATTTCAATTTATAATAAATAAACAGAAGTACATTATTAAGATGCGATATAAGAATTAAGGATTTTTTTTAGGAAATCGAATATCTCGAGACTTGAATGAAAGTCTAGATTAGGGCTATTTCCAATAAAAGCCATTTGAAAAGCTAATAATTTTTGCTCGATCAAATTAATTTTTTGCAATGAGTTACTAACCTGAGAAGTTGGGATTTTCTTAAGAAACTGAATACCTCAAAACCTGGTATGTTTATCAGGAACATTATTATGTTTTTCGGATAGGTCTAGATAGGTCTAGATTAGGACTAGTCATCCGATGACTATTGTTTAACTGTTTTCAAGTTTAACATTCATGGCCGAGATTTCCCATTAAACAATGTGTGTTTTTCATCGCTGATGGCTAATAATCATTTAACTTCAGATGTAATTTATGCGTGTGCATACATCCTGCTAAAAGCAACGAATGATGTTTGCATCGACCCTATAATAGGTATTCGAATTTTTGATGATCCACGTAACAGCTACATTTTGTCGTGTAAATTCATTCAATCAATATGTCGTGGTAAAAGACGAATATATTTACCACGATGTATACATAACCATTGGGTCCTAACAATTATTGATCTAGAATTAAAAAAGATTACAACTTACGATCCTATAACGCCGCAGAAAAACATGCATGATTTCAACAGGAAGGGCCAAAAGATTTTGAATCAGTTGAGACAAGCTTGGGACGAGCCTATTGAACATTTTAAAACGGAAGCTACGTATCTGTTACCATTGCAGCGGGATAGTGATAATTGTGGACCTTTGGTGATCTGTGCAATAGATTTCCTAACAAACAATTGCTATCACCCAAAAATTCATGGAAATAACGAGAGTGAATATGTTACGGAGCTTTTAGAATATCGAAAATATTTACAAAAAAAGATTGGTTAAAATTCGTTAGATATGATACAACATTGTTTAGTTTGCTTCGAAATTTTAATCGAAAGTTCAATAACTAAAAAGTGTAACGATTGTGGAAGACGAGTACATGAAAACTGTAACATTAATTTAATTATAAGTCAAGAAAAATGTATTTTTTGTAAACACTAAAAATGTAAAATCAAAAAAGTGTCATTTCGTAATCAAGATATTCATAGGATAGCTCTCATCTGATAAACATATTAGGTCTTGAGATATTCAGTTTCTTAAGAAAATCCCAACTTCTCAGGCTAGCAACTCATTGCAAAAAATTAATTTGATCGCGCAAAAATTATTAGCTTTTAAAATGGCTTTTATTGGAAATAGCCCTAATCTAGACTTTCATTCTAGTCTCGAACTATTCGATTTCCTAAAAACATCCTTAATTCTTATATCGCATCTTAATAATGTACTTCTGTTTATTTATTAGAAATTGAAATTATATTAGTTTACAAATTCGAAATTTCGCCTAAATGACATTCTTGTTTTACTTTTTTACCAATACTTAAAAATTTTCGTTTGTTTTTGTTGGTTTAGGATTATTTTTGGTCTAACTTCAAACGCGTAGCTTTCCTACAGTAACGCACAAGTGTGTAGTGGATATGATTACAGCTTACCACAATAAGTATCAAAATATTGTTAAACCTCTGAAAAGTAGAAATACCGTTTTTCTATAAGAAAAATTGAAAACATTTGAGACTGATGCAGAACACATTTTTGATATATGTGCCTGCTAATGCAATCAATCTTATAACTCTGTTTGCAACTCGAAAGATCTTTGTTTGTAAGAGAACCGAAACAGTCTGATTTTGCAGGTACAAGTGGAATTCAGGAAGTTTCGAACAGGTAGTACATACTTTGAAGAAAAAAATTAAACGAGACCACACAATCTTCTATACTCAAATGAGGATGTCCTTACTGAAAATGCAAAAGCGGTTGATCTTACTGGCGCTTCAAATTGAACGGTTGCCAAGATTGCAACAGCTGTTCTTGAAGATTTCAAGCTGCTTTCGGTACTTCATCCAAAACATGTTGTAGACAAAAACAAAATCCGACGAGAATTAAAAAAAAAAAAAAACAGAAAACAAATACATACAGGCAAACGAACTTATACAGGTATATTGAATATTTCTTTTAAATAATGATACAACTTTAAAACAATATATATTTTATAAACTCACTTTTATAACTTATAGATATAGCAGCTCGTTCAATCAAAGGTCTTTATTTAGATGGTCGCAAGGATCAAATTTTAATTCAGGTGGAGAGACGTCGAGAGATAAGATGCGAGGAGCACATTTCACTAGTGGAAGAGCCGGAAAAAAGTATTTTGGACATGTGGTAGTTGAAACTCTTGTTAAATCGGCGGCTATAACGCGTGAGATCGTATATGTTACGTTCTAAAATATAAAAAAGATTTTGAAAACTTAACTGTTCTCGGGTGTGATGGTACTAATGTCTACACTGGGTGGAACGGGGGCGTATTACGTTTAATAGAAACCCATGTCGGTAAGCCTCTTCAATGAAGTATATGTCTCCTTCATGCAAACGAACTGCTCCTTCGGCATGTAATGCGAAAATTGGATGATGACTGAAAAGGTCCATATTCTTTTTCTGGGCTCATAGGTGCACAGCTGAGTGAATGTGAGAAGAAACCGATGATAAAATTTCAATCTATTTAAATTATATTAACGGATATCAACATAAAAGATTTGAGTGAAGATTATTGTTGCTCAAGCTTAGCAAATAGTAGTCGAGAAAAGTTATTACAAGTTAGATGGCTAACAACTGCCAAACTATTGCGGACTTCATAATGAAAGTGTATGCACCCATGTGGTTTCAAATCAAACAAAATCTTGAACTTTATCGCAAGTGTCCAGTTGATGTCAGAGAAATAATTCACAAAGAGATTTCGACCAACGCTTACTTCGCACACCCGAAAAATTTGTTCTTGCGATGATTTTTTTTTCAGATCCTGAAAATTGTAACATTAGAGAGCTGGGCATTAGAAGAATAGAAGAGGCCCAACGAAGGAAAATCTACGGTTAAAGGTGGGAAGACGCCACAGCCCATACAGGGTGACCTCACCAAGGTCAAAGGTACGATTTTGTTTTATATAATTTTTTTTTATTTTCTATTTTCTTAAACTAAATTCAATTTACATTTAACTTTTCAATTTCTACATTATCAATTTTCGAGTTTAATAATTCATTTCAAGTTTTTATTTTAATTTTCAATTTTATTTTTTTAATTTTTGCAATATTCATTTATATATTGGTGTGATAGAGCACCGAATAACGTTGGATGTGAATTGTGAGAAGAGGGTGAAAAGAAGCTTTATCTGTTGGAGAAGCATCCCTACCCTCATATGGTGCCTCGTTGTGGCTGAGCATAGGCCTCTAGCGGTTGATGGGTCATTCGGGGGGTTTGTGCAGAAGACGGGATCCGGTCGTTCTACATTATTGAGCACGACATTTTACATTATTGAGCACTTAAGCTCATTCCACGGGCTTTGCAGTCGATCCACTTAATCTAAACCGAATCTTTAACTCAAATTGTATAGCCTAGCATAAATAGCTCTACTGTATAGTTTAGTGCTTTCAATATTTTGTATCACTTCCGCTTCCTATAACTCTCTCTCTTTATCTCTCTGGACGCTATTGAAGCAGAATGGTAACATAAGTAACTCATACCATATTTGGAGGTATCATAACATTGTTTCAAAACTCTCGTATTTATTCGATATATTCTGACATGGTTCAATAACTATAAACTACTCTACAAATATTATGCACACGGTGTTTATAGAATTTTTCCAAGAAATGCAATTTAATTAAAGTGAAAAACATCCACCGTAAAGTGTTTCGTATTTTTGTAAAATTACAAACGTTAAAATGCAAAACAGTACTGAACAAATAAACTATCAAATTACACCTGACTGTTTTCAAATTGAGAACTTTATATTTTTATATTGTTTACATTTCAATCAAAACCGTCGAATCGATTTTTTAATATGATTTATTCCATTTTCCGTAAAACAAATGAAAATACAAAATTTTCCCACACAAACTATTTATAGTGCGAGTTCTCGAACTGCTGGTGAACGAATATAATAATTTGCGGTGCTTAGTGGATGGGCAGGTTTACGACGTGTGGCTAAAATGTTATACTGTAATTATCGGTAGTGTACTGTATATAACCAGCTTCAATATTGATTTTCCTCACATACATTGTATGCAACATATCACCATAACGTGTTTTTGTAAATGGGAGAAACTATAACATATTTTTATGCTTAATGCGATGTGATGAATTTTTTGGAATGGGTTTTGTGTATTGCAGATATCGTAACGATAACCTGTGGTGATGGCTGCTGTACGAGTATGAAACAGTTTTTTTTTAATTTATGAAAAACAAACAATTTTATCGGTTTACGTTACTGGTGGATTTAGTAGTGCCAACAATCAAATTGTAAAAATGAGTACAGCCTCTAAAAAGCGGTAAATATGTGGCGAGTACTAAATATAATTAATTTTTTTAAATAATATGCGGTGAACATGTTTTTGACATTTTGGTGGAAAAAAAATTTGAATTTTGAATACAACATTGTTGTATTCCGAATGAGTTTTTATTGTTCACTAAAAGCTCCCCAAATTTAATTCAAAAAATTTATAAATATAAAATATGTCGTTTTTAAAACAATCAATCAATCCCCCAATCAAAACAATTTAATTCTTAGCTCCCCAAAGGCAAATTCACCCGGAAAAATTCACTGTGTTTTATACGAATACCCATCAATTATGTATGCGTGTGTCTATAGTAAAATAGGGATGTGCAAAAGCATAAGTAAATTTATCATTCCGGGAAAAATAAAAGCACAAAAAGCATTCAAACCTACAAAAAAAAATATTAAAAATTTTAAATATAGGAAAAGAATTTGAGAAAACCGCAAATCTTTTGAAACGAAAAATTCGAGATTGGCAAACAAAACAAAAATCTCTTTCTCTTCCATACACACGTACCCAAACTGTTCGCTCATTCCAAAAAAGGGCTAGAACTTTATTTTTATATATGCGACTACAGATCTGAATATAAAACATAAAGAAAGCAATCTTATCTCGACATTTAAAATATATAAAAAGGAAAACCTCAACATTGAGAGGAACAAAAAAATATTTTTGTTATTTAATTCGAAGGGATTTTTGGGAATTTTGATTTTACTCGGTGGAGCGCTTGGGTACGGGGTACGGTATATGTACCAAAAAAATAAAGATTATTGCGAGATAATTTAGAATTAAATATACACGACATATCGAGTTAGCTATAAATAGAAATATTTTTTTTCTTTTGTTCATTTCAATGTCATAACATTTTGCTCTTTAGATCTGCGACAGCTGGATCGGTTCTTTTATTAACGATAACAATTCTAATTTGTGTTAAAACCCCGATTTATTCAAAGTTAATCAGATAGTAATGTTGATCCCGACATTTAATTTAACCGTTCAAAATATGCTTGATTAATTTACATAAATATGTACCAAAATTACATTTCAGTTTAGATGTCTAGATTTGCGAATTAATTCTATTTTGGCACAAGATTAGACTTAAATAGTAGATTTATCACACAATATATATTAACTGCAGTGAACTGGTGACCCACAATATTAATGTGACACCTGACGGTGGACACCCTAAACCCCTCACAAATTTTTTTTCTATGTCCAATCTTTACTCGAGAAATGTCCCGCGATAGATAGCCGGAGTAAAAGGAAAATGACCGAAATAAAAGTTAATTTTAAAATAATTTCCACATTTCTGGCTTTTTGAATTAGATTAGCTATCCACGTGCAAGATCATATGGAAGCCGTGTTTGGCCCTATAGGAGATCGATGATTATTAAATCAGAACTTGCACTGCAAACAATCAAGTTATATATTTGAATCATGTCCATATTGCAACCCCATCTAGCCACGGAATTGTGTGAAATAATCAATACTTCTGCACTATTCACTTTTTGACGCTAAAACCGTGCCTGTTACCACATAGAATGCCACTATAAAGAATATCATCGCCGATAAGCTGAATACCATATCTCATGAACAATGGGAGACATCAGTAACCCGAGCAAAATGTCCATCGTATCAAGATTTTTTCAATTTTCTGAACACCCGACGACAATCATTGGAGATGATTTCCATAACCAGCCAACTCAAACTCAAATAGAAAATTTTATTTACCATCACACCCACTCAATTCGAAAACCTGACCCACAATAAATCGTTGTTCACTCGTAACTACTTTGAATGCTCACAGCTTAGCCGGAAACCTGTGTGTTCTAGTATGTCCGCGTATGTCATAAAACCACACGAAGTAGAATCAAAAATCGCTGTAGCGTACGATATACGATAACCAAGCCAAGATCGAGCAAATCTGTGCTAATATTATCGGATACAACACTCTCCTTATCAGTCATATCAGGGAAACCAATAAACTGTTGGATCTCACGGCGACTATCGAAAAATATAACACGGTGGGTCGGAGAATACGCAGTCTTCTTGTTGCTCAACGACTGGGAAGGGAAGTCAATTTTCCAATAATTGTCAACTCCTCTTAGAATACCAAGAGTTCCAGAACGAATTCTTCGAATCATGACATGTGGAAGAAGTGCTTGACGTGGAAGTTGTTCCACAGGATAAATGATTGGAAAGATATGAATATTTAACTTCAAGGCTTTGGTGATGACTTTACGAAAGCGGCTTTATCCATCAGCGATATATTGTGGCTCAAATTGTTCACATGGATCTGTAAGAATAACTATCCCGGCGTGCAAGACAAAAAATTCATCAAGAGCTTTGCGAGCTATATCGATGCCAATTCGGACAACAGTGAATAGACAAAATTGCCCTCTGTGGTTGCCAAATTTTTTCGTCGACAGTTAGGCTTAGGCGCTTTTTTAAAAATCTAATTTACCATACAAAGAGAATCATGTTGGTCCTCAGATGTGGCTAAAAAAATTTATAATGCGCCCGCGTTTACATAAATACGTCGTATTTTTTCGACATCACACAATCCGGGATAAGCAACTAACGTCAACTCTTTCATTACACACAACACAACCTTGGAGACCATTTCTTTACACCTATGAGGAAAATGTTGGATCAATCTCGGTTAAACTGTTCAAGGATATGATGATAAATTTAATTCGCGATCGTTGTGTCACATTTCTAACTATCCAGACATCATGATTGTCAGCATAAGTTACTTCCTGATTGCAAAATCGCTCATCGTGACACCTGATCGGAAACGCACGTCCGATCACATCGGATAACAAATTTCCGAAGTCAAAAAAAAGTTTTTTGCTTCACTTGTAGGTTCCACTAGGAAGGATAATAACCATCTTGAAAATATTCTTGGGAAAATACTTCAGCATAATCATATTGGCATAACTCATATTGGCAGTACTACACTAAAAATGCTACGCATCTCATTCGACCCGGGCTCCTTACACCAAATTTCAAATACTCTAATGAGACGCTAACCATCGAATTAGCTTAACAGCATAATTTTGTCTCACCAGCACATTTTCGCGGGGAAACAAATTCCTTAAGGTGTGCAGGGAATTCAAAAAACGCGAACACATATAATCAAATTGACAATATTCTCAAATTCAAAAGTAATTTTTCCAGTACCAAATATATCAAAACAAATCTGAAAATTTCCTACCGTAGTTGCAAAATACACTGATATACCAGTCATAAATTCTTGACGAAAATTCATTACTTGATTCAGCGGAATATTAGAGAAAATACACAACCGTCACCTAAAAAGATTCCATGAACAGTGCTCTCAATGAAATCTAATCCTAAGATTTTCCACTTAGTTTTGCAGACGGACAAAATGAGAATGGCACAATTCTACCTCAATTGTCATGCTGCAACTGCTACTTTGAATAATGCCGTTAGATATGTTAATGGGCTGATAAAATTTGACCACATATCAGCTAAAGTCAATCCTGCTCCTTCATATGAGAAAATAAAATTTGGGTCTAATCAAAATGGTAAAATAATACTGCCTGTTAACCGATCAAACATTTACAACAAATCGCCTCTGTTTACCTCCTTCACAATTTGGAATGAGGTTCCGATTGAGACTAGGCGTATGATGTACGATTTACATGTTCCATTTTTTTCCAGTAAAAAATGAAGGGTTAAGTATATTACGATTTTCGTTTGCGAGAGGAGCACGAAACAAATTCCAGTAAAATAAAATTGGGTTTTTTCTTTTTAATTTGAGCAAATGTTGTTTACATATGGCTGACTCTTTTTAACTAGTAACTTTTTGTTATTTGCGGACAGCTCTATTTTTCAGTAAAAAATTTGTTGGGAAAAAAAATTGGAACAAGTAAATCGTGCATGAAGCGTTTTACTAAATTTAAAAAATATTAAGGGTAGAAAATCTCTTTAATGCTGAATAAATAAATCCGTGCTTAGCTCGGCCGCCATCTTCTTGGAGCGCCAAGATCATTCGATTTAAGTATATAGTATCGGTCCGGACAGTAATGTCCAGAATTCCGCCATAGTCAAGATGTAGCCTCCAACCACCCTAAATGCTGGGTTTATCTCGCGGCCGCTTCCCATAGACCTCCCATGCTATCCGCTTCCCGCATAGACTCTCATGTATTGATATTGGCTACGCAGCTAAAGCACAAGGCATTTTCAAAGATATAGTATTTTATAATTGTTTCTTAGAAGCAAGCAGTCATGTGATGCTATAAAACCAATGCGAGCTTTATTTATTATTTTATTGTGCTGATGATGTGATCACCACAGTGATTAGGCACTGCTAATCCTGCAGATATCATAAATACAAATTTTATTTGGTTAATATTTATCAATAAACCGCAACTTCCATGATAAATTCACTATTTCACAATATCATTTCTCTCCCTTACCGAACAACATAACGTGCCATTCTGCTTTTTTATTACCTCTAATATGGATGCCATCAAATTTTCCAACTCGCAAGAGACGCGAGCTTTTAACATTCATGATTGTGTTATATGCGAAAATGTTCCAATGGTGTCAAAACTGTAGATATAATCGAGATTTATAATGAAAAATAATCTACCGTTTAGTGGAAAAGTTATAATTTTAGAAGACGATTTTCGGCAAGTTTCGTTGAAAGCGGAGAACATGCTTCAATCATAAATTCGACGTTAAAAAATTCTCGTTTATGGCAACATTTTGATGTGATAAAGTTATAATAAAATATGGGAGCAATCAGTGATTCAGATGTTAGTAAATGACGCTTGAATATTGGTGATGGAAAATGGAAATGATATTTACACCGTCCATAATACAAAACCACAATACTCGATTCCAGTACCAAGTAACCCCAAGATTTGATCCTACAATGATAAAAAAAAATGTCATCAAGCAACACTGAAACTGCACTATCACCCCAGGAATTTTTTGTTAAATATGGTGAACTTTGGTCCATTGGTACGCTTTTGAAGTTAGACCTAAACTAGTCCTAAACCAACAAAAAACAAACGAAAGTGTGTTTGTATTGGTAAAAATTAAATAAAAATGACTTTTAGGCGAAAACATGAAATATTTGAATATTTCCAATTTTAATTATTCTTTAAAAAAAAAAAAATTTCGAATTGGCGTAGTTAAAATAAATAATCTTTTCCGTCCAAAGAAAATAATATTTTCTTCAAAAATTAAATATCTCGAGAATTCGCCTGATTATCACCAACGCTAGTTCTCTGTGATTGTTTGAAAGGTTAAGATTAGAACTTCAGAACCTCTAAATCATTTAGAAAGCTAATGGGCTCCACGTGATCAAATAAATACTTTTATAACCTGCGCTATAGTAAGAATTTATGATTTTCTTAAGAAATTGAATATTTCGAGAATTCGCCTGATTATGTATTACCTAGTTCTGTATGATTTTCTGAAAGGTTAAGATTAGAACTTCAGAACCTCTAAACCATTTAAAAAGCTAATGGGCTCCACGTGGTCAAATAAATACTTTAATAACCTGTGCTATAGTAAGAATTTATGAGTTTCTTAAGAAATTGAATATTTCGAGAATTAATTTTACTATCGAAGCACTGTCAAGCACAGCAGGTCATTTTGCTTCAATTTTTTATGTTCGGTAAAACATATAGGGGATTAGTTTTGAGTACATGTCACACGCTACGTTAATTAATGTTATGTTAAATGTTGCTTTAAATTGTTGTATTAACATGTCACGTAAAATGTTATACAGAAAAACCTCGAATTAACTGACTAATTGGGGGAGTCCGTTAAATCCGAATGTCCGTTAAATTCGAATGTTTTTAAATTTAAACGATTCGATCGAATTTAATTTGACGGAAATTTGGCATTTCTTAGCTGATTATGTTGGGATTGGGTATGTTGGGTGGAAATGGGATTCTAAAATGTTATTGTAAGTAGTTTTGGAAAAGGTCACCTCGAACCCAGCCATTCTTTAACCGATTATAATGTAGTTGGGTTTGTTTAATGAAAATGGGATTCTTAATTGATTTTAGGAAGGAATTCTTGAATATGGCCACCAGGTATCTTTCTTGAAGTAAGTGGCTCGTGATGTTAACATATTTCTTATAAATCTTGATGACTTAACATCTATCACCAATACGTGACCCACTCATGTAATTATTGGTTGAGCGGCAGGCCAACTACCTGCCTCACAAAAATCACTTTATGAACCTTACACAAAGGGCTCAAAAAAACTTATAGTATTCTTATCAACAACGACCTCGAAAACTGTTCACGGGAACATGGAATATGATGAATTCTAAGACCTTGAGATTTTCAAGACTTTTCGAACCAAGCAAAAATTTGCAATTTTGAGGTACTTGCAATACAAGAGCATAAATAGTCTGGGAGTTAATTCCATAAAACAACCAATAATTATACTCTCCACTACAGCAATAATCAGAAATGAGGAAAATAATGATTCGGTTTCTCATCCTCTGGCGAGTACAACAGTTTATCATTTCATAATCACATATTTATACAACGTCCCGAATGCCTCCATTATCGGTTAAGTATCCGTGTCCCGCTCCAGGTGGTCATATTAAAACACTTCTTCGAGAAACCATTAAAGAATCTCATTTCCATTAAACAAATCCAATCCCATCGTAATCGGTTAAAAACTGCCTGAGTTCCGTTCAAGGTAACGATATTCCAAAACTTCTTCCACAAATCATTTAAGAATACCATTTTCATCAAATAAATCCAATTACATTATACTCAGTTAAAGAATGGCCGGGTTCTAGGTGGCCTTTTACAAAACAACTTCCAATAACAGTTTAGAACCCCATTTCCACCCAGCATATCCAATCCCATCATAACGAGTTAAGATTTGGTCGAGTTTCGTCCCAGGTGGACATAATTCTGAACTTCTTGCAAAAACCATTTAAGAATCGCATTTCCATTCAACACGTCCCAGGTGGCCATATTCCAGATTGTCTTCCAAAAATCATTTAAGAATCCCATTTCCATCCAACATACCCAATCCTAACATAATCGGCTAAGAAATGCCTGAGTTCCGTCCCAGATTAAATTCGATCGAATCGATTAAATTTAAAAACATTCGGATTTAACGGACAATCGGATTTAACGGACTCTCCAATTAGTCCGATAAATCCAAGTTTTTCTGTATAACATTTTAAGTGAAATGTTACGACTAACTCGCAACAGTTTAACGCAATAATTTAACGCAACATTTAACATAGCAGTATTTAACGCAAAGTGTAACATGAACCCAAAACTAATCCCCTATATGTTTTACCAAACATAAAAAATTGATTCAAATATTTTAAAAATTCGCCTAAATGCCATTTTTATTTTTATTTTACCAATACATTCTCATTTTTTGTTTGTTTGATAGTTTAGGATCAATTTAGTTTTAACTTCAAAAGTTTATACAGGCGTGTGAAGTTTGTGCTAAACTATTCTTAATAGCTGTATTTTGTTGAGAATTAATTATTTCGAATTATTTTGGAATTATTTAATTCTCAACAAAACAGCAAAAAATGTTTTTTCTGTTGGTAGTATTTTGTATTTTCCTATTCTTAATTATAACACAAAATATAATATATAAATTTTAAGAAAATATCGACCACAATACGAATACAAATGTCGCTTGTCATAAATGTCATTAAATTTACAACACCAACTTAAAAACAATAAAAAACAAAAAAATGTTTTCTGGTGGCAAATACGATAAGTAACTTTTGGAATTAGAATTAAATAATTCCAAAAAAAAAAATTGGAATTAGTTTATTCTACTGGGAATTATCAAATGCAATTGTTGTTGTAAATTCTCAACAAAATACAGCTAATATTAGTTCTACTCCAGTTAGGTCTAACTTCACACGCATCCATTGGAGCGGTTGGTGCGTTTCCGCAGCCCCTCGTTGTCATACTTCTGCATCATGGCTAACGGATTCCATTTTTAAGTCTCAATGGAGGTTGACATTTCTAATGTACCATGGAGCATTCATACCACTACGTAGTACTTTGTTTTGAAATTTTTTTATATGATCTTAACTGTAGTTTTCTTTGTGCAGCCCCAAAACTAAATACCATACGTCCAGATAGGTTTTAGGATTTGTTTATATAACAGCAGTTTGTTGTGCGTTGTCAGTTCGGAGTTTTTTTTTCAATGAGCCAGTGCATTTTGCTGAATTTTAAATTCAGTTCTTGCTTTTTATTTTTAACATGCCCTTTCCACCTGAGCTTTGAATCTAGCATCATGCCGGGATACTTAGCGTTACCAAAATATGAAATTTGTTTCGATTTCAGTCTAGTCGAAATATATTCTAATTTTCTAATTTTAATAGCAATTTGTAGTTTCCTTGTTGACTCCGCAATAGCTGTGTTCCAATGGAAACAATTTGCTACTCACATTTTGTTGTACAAAATCAAATTTGTTTGAATATTTTCAGTCAATTTGGTAATACATAACGTCAAAAATTGGACATACCATGAAGGCAAAGCCTTAGTCTGTGCGTACGGTGGCAGGAAAGAGGAGTATTGAGGTTCTAATAGTGAAAATGTAAATAAAATTAATTTATATATATTTATTATAAAAATCCACCGCTTTAATAGTTGAATCAATTCCATCAGTTTAATAATTTTATATATATAGTATATGTATATGTATAATTGAATCAATTTAATAATTGTAATTAGTAGCTAATTGTAATTTTAGAAATTTTATTGCAATTTGATAAGCAATTTTCCACACAAATCCCTTATTGCCAATCAATCGAATATAAACAAACAAAAAATTGTAATAAATCTGACATTTCAACATAACGAAACCATCACAAAGCCATCTGTTAGATTTTTTGAAACTAATATACCTACCGTCAAATTTATGCGTAACAGCTTTCAACATCTACACCATCGTTTGAGTATGAGTAGCTGCGAGTAGATACAAGTACTTGTGAGTAGTTTGCTTTCTCCATTGGAACACAGCTAATACTAGCATCGGTGGTCATAACAGCTGTGAGTAGATAGCAGGCCAACTGAGCTGACCTTGAAGTTTGACCTTCATGGTATGTTTGGGCCTCCTGAGCTGACCTAGAAATTTGACCTATATTTTAATTAGGTCATGGTAATTAGATCACGCTCTATGTTTAAGTGGGGCATGATCTAGATTATTTGGGCCTCCTGAGCTGACCTAGAAATTTGACCTATATTTTAATTAGGTCATGGTAATTAGATCACGCTCTATATTTAAGTGGGACATGATCTAGATTATTTGGGCCTCCTGAGCTGACCTAGAAATTTGACCTATATTTTAATTAGGTCATGGTAATTAGATCACGCTCTATATTTAAGTGGGGCATGATCTAGATTATTTGGGCCTTCTGAGCTGACCTAGAAATTTGACCTATATTTTAATTAAGTCATGGTGATTAGATCACGCTCTATTTTTAAGTGGAGCATGATCTATTTTAGAATTGATTGATTTATTTATGTTTGGGCTACACTAGTCGACCTTGATATCTGACCTACATTTTAATTGACCTACATTTAATTAACCTATTGGTGACCAAGCGCCAAAATGTGGCTACTAATCCTGACCTAACGATTACCTTGCAAAATTTGATAAAAACGGTATAATTTTTTTGCAATGAGGTGCTTTCTGAAGACCAAACGATAAAAACTAGTGACCAATTCTGACCAAACGAATACAATTATCACTTTTGTCAAAACCTTGAGATTGGGTGCAAAAAAGGCGGAGCCGTAGCTACGTGCAAAATTACTCCTGTATTTTTGTTTCTTCGTGGTGTTTAGTAATAACCTTAACAAAAAATTGCTGTCCAGCCTTTAGCTATTTCTGCTGAATGTAGAGCTTGATACTACTAGTATCCACGTATATCAATTTTTTTGTGTATAAAAATATTTCTAAATACTCCTAATCTTGCAGGTATAATGATTCTTAAATAGTATCATTAAGTTTGCTTGTTCAGCTCTTGTTCCTTTTCTGTGTTACTGTTTTTTCAGTAGCTCGTCCATAGATTCTAGTCTTTGGTCATGCGCAGCCACACGTGAATTTATTACGTTTAGCTTCTCAAGTATTTCTAGCAGGGAATGGTTTTCCTGACTTGGTGTTGTCTTGTAATTTTTGTTCCTCTGGAACGAGCTTTAACTGCCTTATTAAAAATTACTTTGATTTCATATACCCTAAACGCTCTCAGCGTTTTTAAATGTTATCATGAAAAGGGAAAGGCCAATTTTGGTTGTATCTTTTTCACTGTTTTCGTTTTTAGTAACCTTTTTCTTTAATATGTACACAGCGTTGAGGAGTTTGAATCTTTTCTGGCTAAATTCCTCAATTATTTCTTCATTCGAACAAATATGATGTAGCCTTGTGGCCATGACTTAAATTGGTTGCTCAGTTTTATTTTCATAGGTGAATCATTCCATCAAAACATCGAGTGATATTCAAAAAATGTGATAATTTACTATCTAGTGCATTGGTGTTGAGTTTGGAAATATTCCAAGCTGATTATTTAGTATGTTGTATTCTCAAAATACGGTACAAATAAACGAAAAAAATGTTTAGACGCTTGCGATAACTTAATTCCTATTCAAACAGAACCCAATCAAGTGGATCGAATCTTAACTTGAATGACGAACTTCAAATAAAATCTCTATGGCATCCAAAGTGTTACATCCAATATATTTTCTATTTTATAAATTCATTTCTATTAATTTCAAGCAGTTTAAAGATGAAAAAACTTTTCCAATTTAAAAATTCAACAAAACAAAGTACATCGATTCATACAATATACAATTCTGTGTAACAACATACACAAAAGCATATACGGTAAGAGCATACAACAATAATGTAACAGGAAGAAATAAAAAAAAATGAAAAGATGGAAAAAGAAAGCTCTCTAATCAGATTAAAAGCTTCAATATATAATTTATTTAAAAAATGTTTTATGTATCGAATGCTTTTTGTACGTTGTTGTTATTGTTGTAAATTTATAAAAATTATATCTCATATTGAATATTGTTGTTGTTGTTCTTAATTGTATCCATATTTAAATCCTTTTCAAATGTAATAACAAATTCGATACAGTAGAAGATGTTTGGTAAAAAGATTTCTCCGTTTGTACCTTTATAAATCATAATAAAGCTTTTGAGATATTGATTTCTTAATGGTTGTTGTTATAATGCATTTTCGGTAAATTCGGTCCAGTTTTAATTAAATTCCCATTTCAATATCTGTACCAATTTATATATTGCATATAATTCTATATTAAAAATAATATAATTTTTGTTGAGCTTTTTGAAACTTTTAATATCAAAATGAATTTTTAATTATTTTTAATTAGATTTCTAATTAATTAAATCGTATCTAATATGCATCTTTTGTTATTTAAACATAAAACTAATGTTTTAGTTGTCTACACAATACAAGTAAACGATTTTAAGTGAGTGTGAGTGTCTTAAAAACTTTACAAAAATTAAAAGCTCAATCAAAAACATATTATTTAAATATTAAAGCGTAACAATAATTTTCTGACTAAACGAGAGACGAAAACAATCCAAAATATATAATTAATAAAATGTTTAAGCTTTTAAGCTTCTTTCAAAGTTCCAATTATGTATTATATATAAATAAATTATATTCATAAATAAACATAATTATTCACAATGCCATATTAAAATAATTATATAAAGCTTTTGTCATATTTAAAAAAAAAATGTATAGGAACAGCCTAGTGGTGGTTGGTAAAATTATTAAAAAATAAATTACGAATGATAAATTAATAATAAATAGCAAATAACAAAAAAAAATTGTTTAATTATTATTTTGTATATTAATATAATTAATTATTGATTTATTGTTATTATTAAATATAATAATATAATTAAATAATATATTTAATCGAAAATCTGTACGCCATCATCTCAATGTATTTTTAATTAAAAATAAATGTAAACCACATCAAAAAAATTTTTTTGGAGGGATAAAGAGCTTTTTGAATTTTCTCTACGGAAACGATGTGTATGTATATATGTATACTCTTTTGTTTTTCCGAGCTTTTTATCCAGCTTTTAATATAAATATTATTATATAAAATACGTTGTATGTTGGTTTATCTGCATGTTGTAGTCGTAATACCTGGAAAAATTACTTATGAGCTTTTTTTAGCTATTTTACTTATGGCTTATTGGTTTAATGGCTGGTGATCGGAAAAATATACATAAAAGCTACCCGTATGTTGTAATTGAATTTTTTTATTTTTTTGGTTTGAAATTTATTTATGTCGTTGTGTACAATCTGGTCGTGATGGACATTTTGAAATTTTGTAGTTTATATTATTTAGCATTACAAAATCGCACTGTTGACAAAAATTCAAAAAATCTGACGGATATTGCTATATACCGATTCCGGGAACGATATGAAATTTTAAAATAGTTTCAGAGCTCCAGTGTGTTACAAGCCAAATATTGAAAATTCAATACACAAACGACGCTTCATCGACAACTGTTGAAAATATTAAAATAATAATTTTTTTCACTTTTAGTTGATACTCAGACTAGGTGGTGGTATAGATGGAATTGTTTAAACAGGTCCCAGATAGGTTAAAATTTAATTAAGTGTATGTAATGCTTATACTTAAGTAGTATACCGAATATCAGTCTACTCTACAGTTTCCATCAAATAATTTTAAGTGTTCCGCATTAACCGTCAAACGGTTTCAAAGGCAAAACTTAATTGTGACAGTAGCTATTATTGCAGCACGTTTCCAGGCGAGATAACCATCCGATGCGGATGGTTTTCAAAATGTTTAATAGTATATCGAGGACTTGGGGGTGAATTCAGCATAAATGCCAAAAACTGAGTGGGTTGAGTGTGGGAGTGGTAAAACACCACGTGTATGATCCAGGGTGTAGCCCAGAAAGATCGTGGAAGTTATAGACGAGTTTCATATAAATTTATAAAGAGAGATTTTTAAACTAGAAGGTCGTGCCAATACTTACATATGCTAAAGAGTACACCATAGTTTGCCATTATCACCACTACCACCTCGGAGTACAAGATTGATAGCCTCTACGAAGTACTCATAAATGGAAACGGGCGTGCGCTGGGTAATGTTCTGTAGAACGAACGGTGTTGGTTAACAGCTGTTAACAAGTTAACAGCGCTAAATAATGACATTTGGAAAATTAATACTCTGCGCTCAGATACCAATAGAACCTTATCTAAAAAATTGAATGCTGAAAAGTACCACTGGTTTACCCATGACACTTGCTCAATCAAAGAAATAATGGAAGACTTACAAAATAAAAGTCTTAAAATACAGAGGGTGTGAATATTGTTAAAAAAGAGAGTACAGAAATCCAGGAAGGGAACCAAACTTTCAGTAAAATAGGACTCTCACTTTTTATGCTGGTATTTCACAACAAAGAGAATATTCAAATCATTTATGGAATAAAAGGAATCCTTCACATGAAGGTGAAAATCAAACCAATGAGGAGAACCACAACACGCATACCCCAATGAAAGAAATTCAGGCATTTAATCACCCGTAAATATATTGCAGCCAGTATCCAAGATGTGTAAAATGCTGATGTAATCATATAACCCAGGCATCTACAATAGGTTGCTAAACAACTACAAAAATTATGAGATAAAACAAGAAATCAACCGCAAAATCACTACAATCGAAGGGTTCAAATATCAAATCAGATGGATTAAAATCCACAACCAAGCAACACAGCGCAAAGAAGATCATTTGCCCAGGTAGTGCAAAAAGGTTTGGGTTCAAGCAAACATTATATGGGCTCCAAAAAATAATCAAATTATGGAAAACATTATGAACAGCATTGCAGCTATTACAAAGCGGCTAGATAACCAAAGTAATCTAAACAACATGATACTTAATCAACTGAAGAAAATGTAACTCCAACAACACAATTTAACAATAAATGTTAAGTAAGAACACAACTTTCAAAATAGCAATCTGGAATGCGAAGGGGTATGGGCAACTTATTCCAGAAATGGAAATATTTTTAAATTCAGAAAAAATCGATATTTTCTTAATGTCTGAAATGAGGTTATAGCTTAACCACTACAATCATCCAGCGGAAAGAGTAAGAGGTGGTTCGGCATTGCTAATAAAAGAAAACATAAAACACCATTTAGAATCAAATATCGAAGAAGAAACAATGCACTTCGTTACTACTGTAAGGATCCAAATTAAACAGAGACAGCTTACTGCCTCCGCAATATATTGTCCTCCTCCTCCAGTTGGAAGATGAAAACGAACAACTCAATGAAACAATTCACTATGCTGCTTTGGCAAATACCTAATTATACAAATTAAGAAGAGGCTTAACATATCCTACCCGCAATAAAGTTCTGATTATTCACAGTGGAAAGCAACGAAGGGACTTAAAAGGCCCAAAATATAAGTGCCTCCACTTAAAAAAGAAGAAGGATGGAACCAGGGTAAGAGGTCCTAAAGAGAAGGCTGATCTGTTTGCGGAATATCTCGAAGATATCTTCTAACCACCACCAAGTCAAACGGCCAATGAACATATAATGTCAATCCACAAGCTAGATTATATACGCCCAGTAACTATCAAAGAATTAAAAGAAGAAATAAAAAGCAACGTGAATGTTAAAAAGGCCAAGGGGATGACTTTATTACTTGCCAAATAATCAAGGCTCTACCAGATAAAGGATTTCGTAAGCTATTCGGAACATATCCGTGGTAATGGAAAGTATTAGAAGTAATCATGATAGCAAAACTTGATAAACCACCTAACGATAAAAAATCATAATGGCCAATTTCATTGCTGCCAATTATGTTAAAATAAAATTTGGATTCAGAGAAAAACATTCCACAATTGAACAGGTGCATAGAATCACCAACATTAGTGCAAGAACGTTAGAACTGAATAAAGTATACTCCAGCATATTTCTGGACGTTGCCCAAGCATTCAATAAAGTCAAACATAGTGGAGTTTAGTTCAAGCTACATCGAGATTCTATGTCAGAGGCCATACTATGCCATACTAAGATCTTATTTATCCAATAGACATTTTCGGTTGAAATATGTGGATGAATACTCCGAACTATAGAAAAACCTCTGCCGGTGTCCCACAGGGGAGTGTCTTAGGACCAATCCTGTATTTATTATAATGTAATAGATTGTATAATAGATTGTTGAAATATCTTTTGTATATATTATTTATAAAGGATATTCCAACAATAAATGAAGGATTAACCATAGCCACCTTTGCAGATGAAACAGCAACCATGGCCATTGGAAGTAATATCGCCGATGTAATGAACAATCACCAGAAGATTACCAACGCGGTTTGTAATTGGAAGCGCTGGAGAATCAAGCCTAATGAGATGAAATCCACACATATTAACTTTACACATCAAAACGCTTTCCATCTACCGATAGAAATTAACTCACGACCGGTACCATATGCAAAGAAAGTTTAATATTTTGGCATGACCCTCAATGCCAAGCTCAAGTGAAAGAGCATGTCCAAAAGAAATCGAAAGAACTTAACATTAAGTACAGAAAAATGTATTGGCTCATAGAAAGAAGCTCTGAACTTACAATTTACAACAACGACGTTCCAAAACAAGATTCTTCGTACCATCATAAATGCTCCGTGGTACACAAGAAATAAAGACCGTCAAAAGCACTTATACAGATGGAATACCAAACACGAAGTAAGGTTTCAGGAACACGGAAACACCTATATTCGCCATATGATAGAAACCCCTGTCATTGAAAGAAGACTCCAAAGAACGAGGCCACTTGACCTAGTAAACTTACCAAACTAAAATTAATATATTTTAAATAGGTTTAATTAGTTATGGGACTAACCATTGGGTTTCACCCCAACAAATCAGAAGGAAATTCTTAAAAGATACAAATACTTGTTTATTTTCACATGAGATTTTGAATAATGGCCATTTACTCAAATGTGGACATACTTTTGGTGCTGGCAACTTGGTTAACAGTCATATCGGAGTTGAAAGGTTGTGCCAATTGTAATATACGATTTTCATATAAATTTATATACGGCTGATGAAGAGTTGACTTTAAGTTAGCATATTTAACTTAAAATATTAAGAATTACTACCGCCAAACCACATTTCGGTATTTCAATATATTATATGTACATATTTGGTTTACATAAACAACCACTAAACGAAAAATACTGGGATGGAATAGTTTCTTGTTTGGTTATAAATAGACATAAATAGAGAAAGCTTACCTATTTGATTCTTCTTCTTTAAAACATTATTAGGTTGAAGTGTCAAAACACTAAAAACTTAAAAACTTTGCAAGTTTCACTGCACTACAAACACAAACACAAACACAAAATTAATAATTCACATAAGATAAAATAAGACATTCACGGAACGCGAGTTCACACACACGATTACTTTTCGCGGACCACTCTCAGACTTAAAAAATAAATTAAATTTAAATAACTTGGAAAATAATTCGACGCACAACACAATTTTGGTAAAATTTTAATTTTACTGTGACCGGTTATCTATGGCCCGTTATCTTAAACGTGCAAACGTAATTACGTAGTAAAATTAGTAGGTTGCACCATGAAGGTGGAAAAATGATTTCAATTGGTAGTGGCCTGTACAAATTGATTTAAACTCATACCACTACAAAAATTGATATCTATAACGCGAAAAATTGAACTCACCTGATTTTTGGCAAAATTTTCTTGAATAATCAAAGATATGCCTAATTTATGTGAAATAATGTTTGAAGTCATTTCTGATAAAATTTAAAAAATGTTCTGAACTAATTTAGTTTGACAGTTTTGCAATCCTTTTTTTAACCGTTCTTCGTAAATGCTATATACTTCCAAAATATTTCCATAAAACGAAAAAGCTCTTATGGAAGCTGCCATTTCCGACGGAGCGTAGTCGGCTAAAACTAAGATCAAATGGTTCAGTTCAACAAATAAATCTCACTTTTTTATGTCAAGGAATATTGGCATTACTAGGAGCAGAACAAATGAAAAACGCAGTAGTATCGCGGGTCAATATACAAACTATTGAGTTACTATGAGAAAACCAATGCCATAACGCTTGGTGAACTATGTTAAAATCGCATGCTCCATCCGAACACAACTAATCGAGGAACTAGTAATCAAGAATCCAGAAAGAGCTAGGGTTTTTATCGAGATAGATATTAGTATATGAGCAGTATTTTATATTTGTTTGTATCGTCTGTTTCGGAAACGGCTCAGGCGATGTTCATAAAATTCACTGAAAACGAATTTTTTAGGTCTTAGTTTCGAGGAAATTTGTGAGAGCGCCCTTCCGGACCCAGGTTTTCCAGTACTAAAATATGATGGTGATGGAATATTTTTGAAAAGAATCGTTTACGGGTCCTCCGGTGGGGTCTCGGTCACATATTTAAAAGTGTTTTATATTGAAACGATTTCATAAAAATTGAGAGAGGGTGTTCCAGTGTACAGAAACAATTACGGTGAATCCAAATTTCGAGAAAATTTGTTTGAGGATTCTATGTTGAGACAAACTTGGGTCAATGAGACAAAAATCTGAGTTAATTTTGGCAAAATCTTGGTTATTTTCGATCAACCAAATCTCTTATAGTTAAAAAAACCAACAAGAAGATGGCCTAATGGTTTGGTATTGTTCCTAAGATCGCCTAATGGTTTGGGCCATTTCGTACTACGGAACAAATAACTGGTTAGAACAAACGACTGTCAAAAATCACTGGAATCTCCTAATTTATGGAAAAAGCTTAAGTTTGAAGTTTCACCGCGATCATTCAATCATAACCAACAACATTTATGGCCCGATTATGAAAATGTAAAAATTCAGTAGCATTCACTTTATAGAAATTGATTATCAAGAGACTGATACAATGTTTCAAGGAGATATTATAGTAAACCTATAAATCTTAAAATATACCATTTTCCTATAATTTCACAATAATGACCACAGATGTAATGATTAGTTAGGCTAATTTCAAATCAATCTATATAATCAACCCGGCAAATTCCCGCAAGAAACTTTTTTGAGATGAACTTTCTAGCGAGTTGCAGCCATATGTTTTAGGTACTGTCAGTAGATCTTGGATTTTGATTCGTCTGCGAATATTAACTATTACGGATTTTGTAGTTTATAAGCAACTATTAAACCAATTATTTTAGCTAAATCCCAAGCACTTGAACTAAAACTACGATTTTGTAATCGAACAGGGAGAACGATGTCCAGAATGTAGATTTTCGCAAAATCGATTATTTTCACTACAACGAATGTATCACAGCACAAACACCGTGCGAGTCACATAGAAACCATAATCCATTATTAAACCTTACCATCTACTTACATTTAATTTAGAAACACTCGAAACAAATCGCCATGGATGATTGATAGGCCAAAGTTCAATAACCCGCATTAGAAAATTGGTGGTACAGATTTGATGGTTTCTGGTTCAATGCAGCTCGTTATCCCTCCAGCTCCAACGCGCTAGATTGATAGCTCTTCTTCCCTCCAAAGATTTACTATTGCATTTAATGTTAGTATAGTTAGGAAGCAATTTTAATTTTCTACAACTACTATTAAACCATATTTGATTATTATTATAACAAATTCTTACCAACAAACGACGATAAATTACGGCGAGGGTGGCCAAATCTGCCAACTTAATACTTTTTACGCTGTTTGCCGTAGGCACTTGGCGAAACACACTTATACTTAATAAACACATTTGTTGGCTGAAATTTTCATGAATTTCTTCGAACAAATGATCATATCAAATAACAATCCTTATTTTCGTCATATAATCTTTTGGTACAGATATGTTGATGACATATTATGTCTATGGAATGGAACTGATAGACTGTTAGACTCTTTCCTTACTTGGTTAAATTCTCAATATCCCACCATTGATTTTACGTTAGAAAAAGAAGAAAATAAATGTATTAATTTTCTGGATATAACAATAACCAGGATTAATTCATCTTTAGACTTCAAAATTTATCGGAAACCCACGTATACAGACGCTGTTATCCCTAGTTCTTCAAACCATTCTCATAATATTAAAATGTCAGCTTTCCACTCACTCATAGACAGACTAATAAACATCCCTTTGACAAATTCAAATTACAACACTGAGCTTAACATAATTCTTCAAATAGCAACGAATAACGGATATGCAACTAGGACTATATTAAAGTTATTGAATAAAAAGCTAAAGCGTAAAACTCTAACGGGGATTTATCCACCGGATAGTCCAATGCGGGAAAATTGGCGTCGCTTAGAGTATATAGGAAAAACGAGCCAACGGATTAGCAACATCGTGTCCAATTATACCAATATAAGTTTTGCTTTTTATAATAATAACACAATAAAGAAAATGATTTTTAACAATAAACCTAGAGTTGATCGCCTTTCCAAATCTGGTGTCTATAGGATCAATTGCAATGATTGTAGTTTCTCCTATATTGGTCAGACTGGGCGCAATTTTGGAGTTAGAGCTAAAGAACATTTATCTGGTTGCAATCAATCAACTTTCCATAACCATTTAACTTCAGAAAATCATACAGCTAGCTTGAACAATTTAGACATATTACATATACAACCCAAAGGCAGACGTTTAGATACCTTAGAATCTTACGAAATTAGAAAATCAATACATCTTAACCAAAATATCCTTAACGAACAGAGAGAAATCCGGTTCTCACCAATTCCAGATCCCGCCCTTTTCTATTCTCACGTACGCAATAATATACCTTGAATTTTGTTACTCAACCTATGACTCATCGCCCACCTGCGCGATCCGTAGATTAATTTTTATTGCTTATTTTCTGTCCCTCCTTCTTTTATTTATAATTTGCTTTTTTCTGCTATATAACAAAATTTTTACTAATACAAATCAGTAGATACTCCTGATGATGACCTAACAAGTCGAAATCGATCGAGTGATTTTTTAAACTTTTTGAAAATTATTCAAAATAACTGCGAAACAAAAAACAAGTGATTAATAAAAAATATGTTTATTAAGTATAAGCAAATATAATATTGCCGATCTCATATACATTTTTTCGCCAATTTTTTTTTTAAAAGATGGAACCAATGCACACTAACCCACCATACGGACACTTTTTTCATTAAAAAGTTTAGCTAAGACAACAATTTTTGTGAGACATCTAACGTTACATGAACAAAATTTTACGAACTTTAAATTTTTTTATCGATCTTTATTTTTGACGATTTGCACATGCTGGATGCACATGTTGAAGTATGTGCATATACTTGTTGAATAAAAACGTAAACAAGAAGCAAGATCAAGTTTGAATTTCTTCAATTGTTTTTGCTTTTCGTAAAATATTTTTTTTTTGTTTTGTGTCCTTTTAAAACAAAATTATGTTTTGTGTCCTATATTACCTACGAGTATGTACCTTATGAATGAACTGTGAAAATATTTTATGATACGAGAGACTCCATTAAAAAGAAGTTATTGTAAATAAGACTTATTATTATTGTAAATGCAACATTGTTATTCGTATTATTAAGCGATAATTTGTTAATCCGTGGATAATTGATAGTAGGGATAATAAATATGTAGATTATATTTTTTTAATATTAAATCTAAGGAAGCATGCACGTGTTTTTTTTTTTTTTTTTTATTTTTTTTTTTTTTTTTTATTGGTAACTATGCGATCTGTTTTGGGGCTCAAGGCTCACCCTGCTCTTCCGCGGTTATGCTTTATACGTCCTTACTTTACGCCCCGCGGCCAACTCGAGGACGTACGGTTATAGGACCGATTTAAGACCATCTGCACATTGCAAGCTCCATGCCAGCCTATACTGGCATGGAGGATGGGTCGGCCCATGCACGTGTTAATTTTATCTTGTCTTTATGAGTGTGTATTTTAAAAACGCATATGAACAAAATCGACCTTGAACTAGTCTATGAACTAGACATTTTTGTTTTATAAACTTATTCTTAGTGTGGAATACCGTCGATGAGGTAAACTAGTTGAGCGTTGCACTTTTTTATTTATTTATTCTTGCATCGATTGGTTTTGATACCGAATAAATCTGAGAATGATAAAATTTCATAAAAGGGCCCCAATTTATAAATATAGTTTAGGAAGTAAGAATATTATTAAATTATAGGAGCCTATTATAATGAAAAAAATTAGTTCGTTAAAAAAACAGCAGCAGATATTTTTTTTTTATGAAAGCTGATGTTCGATAGGAACTAGAAGAAACTCGCGTTTATAGTTGATAAATTTGAATTTAGTTTGATTTCGGTTTTGTTATTTATTTAGTAGAAATGTGGAAATGGGAATTGACTGCCGGTTCATACGACGGATAATCTCGGATTTTTCTATCCCAGATTTTTGTTTAATTTTTTTCAACTTTTTTGTATGAAAAGAGGCGTGTCTGTTGTATAATTTACGTGATGTAATTGGTTTAAACGGTGGGATAGAAAAATCCGAGATTTTTATCCTTCGTATGAACTCGCTGTGAAGGAAGACGAACAAATATGAATATTTATACAAAATATTTTTTTTATTTTTTCCTGTGATGTATGTGCAATAAACTTTTATTTAAAAAAGTCGAATATTATAAATGTATTGTTTCTCCAAAATTATTTTTCCTTTAAATATTATAAACAGAAAAACGAAATTATTTAAATTCCTATTTTGTTTCTTCTTATTTTTTACGTTGATCGTGTACTCTCGACTGCAATTTATTCTAATGCTAATATATAAACGATAGTTATTAATATAACATACAAATTACAAGATGTAATATACATTAATAATATTAAAAAGCAGGTAGCCAATTTTTTTAACGATTTAAGTATGAAATATGGACAAATTAAATAAACCTTAAATTTTTTAATATTTCTTAGCGGTTGAACAGATGATTGACTTGTAATGATATCTGGATATTTTTTATTTTTTTATTTATTTATATTACGACTGAGTCTTGTACCCATTTAGTAATTTACATTGCATAATAAAGTATTTTGATAACTCGGCGTAATCAAGGGATTATCCCCAGTTTCGTGTAAGTCCTCCTCCTCAGATTTTTTGCCAAAGTAAGTCTACTGACCTCCTGGTCGCGAAAAGTCCAGTGGTTTGGTAAAAATAAAAATTAAAATTATTGCTGATTACGAAAAATTTATCGAATGAGTAATTTCAACTAGTTGGTTGGTGGGATTGTTTCACTTATTTAAGCGATTTCCTGGAACATGGAAATAGTTCACTAATATTAATTCAAAATGAAAAATCTAATTTGATTAGCAGGAAATAGAATCAGATTTTAGATTTAGATTTCTATATATATATAGATTTTTTGTTTTAAAATAATAAGTTGTAACTGGTTGCATAACCAAATTTAATAAATGATTACATTTGGATTTTTTAACGATTGTTATTTAACTTTTTAAAATATCGTCACACAATTAAATGTAAATTAATTTTATGAATTTTTAAAATTGGAGCAATAAAAGAAGCATGGGGATGAAAATTAAAATTTATTATTTTATTTCCAGTAAAATTCCATAGTACAAGTTACTTATAGTATCATGTTACTAACCTTTACGAGTATATTATATAAAGGAAACTTTTGTTGACATTTTTTGTAAACATTACGCATGAACGCCAGCGTCTCCGTGGCAAATATTATTGGCACAAAGTGCATTGATGCAGAAAAACTTGTAAACAATTGGATTGGTGAATATGTTGTGGCCTACACCACACTTTTTTTACCACGAATGTATACATAGATCTCGAATACATCAAACTTGATTTCTAAAGCGAAAAATTAAAGTTACTTGTCTTTTGGTAAAACTGTTTTGCACAATCAAAAATCATAATTCCCGCGTAAACTTCAGAAAACCAACAAAATCAACCCTTGTTGTAAATTTAATCTTTAAATTTATTTAAAACTTTAATCTTTAAATCTATAACTTTTTAACATCAGTGAAAAAATTGAAAAAGCTTCCGTGGAAGCTGCCACTTCTGGAACACAGATTCCTACTAAATCTCGCAAGAATCTCGCAATTAATACAAATTGATACAGATTAGTTAATCCGACTGGGCTATATAGATGTCGAACTTTTGTGACATAAAGTTTTATTTTAGAAAAAGTCATCATTTCCGATAAAAATTAAAAATTAACCAAACTAATGTATTTGGAAAATATTTTATGAGTAAATAATAGTAAATATAAGGTTTTTTTGGTATATGGCGCAGATTTTAAATTTATAATAATTAATTTCTAAGCTTTCGATGTCAATTTAACATCATTATCAAAGCTAAACTTCAAACTAATGTGTTTGAAATTAAATTTACGAGGATGCTCGATTTTTAATTGTAAATAAAACATGTTGTGTGAGATTTTTTGTTTGAAATAATATTTTATGGTATTTAAGCTTGGAATATAGCGTCATTCAAATGTCCGTTAGGGTTTTGCTTGGTGGGACGTATTGGGGAGGTACAATTTTCAATGAATCGAATAAATCTCGCTGAATTTGCTGGATGGCGTTCGTTATGTTTACTTTGAGGGCATCAATTGTTTGCGATTTACTCGCATAGATCTGCAATTTAAGGTAGCCCCAAAGGAAGAAGTCGATAAAGATGATTTTTTTAGCGAAATTTGGGTTAACTTCTAACTGCTCCAGAGTTAAACCAGCTAGCTTACGGCGTTGTCTATGGTCGTTTACCTTCAGTTCTTAGGTCAGTTGGATTTTATACGGGTGTAGACCCAAGCCTCTACGAGACAACTACTCTTGTGAATGACGAGAAATTTAACTGCCAAGGAGTTTCCCGTACACTCTTGCACAGCAGCGATGTTTTCATCAGACCTTGCTTTTCTGTGAGAAAATAACAAAAATCGCAAGATCAACATGTTTCATGGTTACTTTACTTTATTTTAATACGTAAAATAAATTAAAATGATCTGAACAAATTTTGTTTCAAATTTAATTTACAATCTTTTGGTTTTTAATGGTTTTTTCGTGAATGTTATATAAAAGTATGTATATAATATTGCTGCCACTTCTAAAATTAACGCGGTCTCTTAATTTATAGTAAAGTCTGGCTGTACAAAGCCTGAATTTTGTTGATAAACAGTTTTCTGTTAAAATTACCATTTCCATTGAAACACTGATTTTAGCCAATATTATTGTGAATTTAATTTAGAATCTTTTAGTTCATAATGTTTTTTCTAATTATAATAATACACTTTGCAAAATATTTGCACAAACCGAAAAGGCTCCTACGCCACTTCCGGACTTTCGGCTAAAAATAACTGGGATCTCCTAATTTATGAGAAAAGCTTAAGTATGAAGTTTCACTCCAATACAATGTAACAACTTCAAAAACAATTAATTTTAGAATCCAATTCCCGCAGATCATACCAAATTTCATTTAATCTCTTTAAACAATATTCAAGTTTCTGGTTAATTTGGAATCGTATTCCAGAACTTAAAAAATACAAGAAACTCAAACTCAAAATTTATTAAGAAATATTAAAAATTTAAGTAAATAAATCTTAAATTTTTATTATTTAAATATTTGCCCATATTTATATTAATTATCATCTATACATACAGGGTGTCCCTAAAGTAGCTAACACGAATGGTACCGTTGGATTCCTTGATCAAAACGAAGGTAAGGTTACTTCTGTCACTTTGCACGTTAAAGCCCCCCTTTCAAGTTATACATGTTTAAAGAGCAGCCTTCCAACGCAGCACCTTGTATTAAAGAAACTTCAATATCTTGAGAAATAACTATTTTTATTTCCAAGTATTAATTTCTTTAAAAAGCTGATACTATTCTCTTTTAAATAAGGTATAATAATTATTAATATTTAGTTAAAAAGTATTTCAAATTTAAACAAAACTTTTAGAATTCTATTTTTTTAAAGAAATTATTTTCTTTCTGTATCATTTAACTCTTAACACTACTTTACGTCAGTAAATATTTTTTGATAAAAAATTCAGAATCTCAGAAAAGCTTATTGTTAATCATATTTCCTATTTTATGTTACCTAAACAAAAATGTTGTAGTTTCTTTATTAGACACTGCTGCGCAAAACCAAAAATGTAACAGTAAAATTTAAAAAAAAATTCACCACATCATTCTTTGTCGAGTGTAAGGATTTCAGTGTGACACAAGCTGAAACTCTCGTGGTGACCTTTCTCGGTGCCAAGCCCCATATTGCGAAGTTTGCCTTTGATCTCGTAGGTTTTAATCGCTGCATACATTCCTCGGTAATGAATAACGCTTGAGATCCCAAGTCAAGCAACATTCTGCATATATTTGTAGTTTTCCAGATTGGAACTCGAACTACTGCTGTTGGTAATAATGATTGGAAACTTGATATGGTTGCTGCATTTGACAACGATATGAGTCATAGCCTCTTCTATATTTTTTCTAGTAGCCGTGTTCGCTGTTGGCCTGACTGCATCTTCGGTGTGTAGCATAAGATGGTGTTTTCTGTGGCATTTACCGAATGTATAACTCGAGCTGCATACGATTGACTGATGGCTTGGAGTGAAACAGTTTAAGCACAGCTTTCTCTCAGGCACAAAACCTACCTGTCTATCATTAACGCTTAGGGAAAGAAACTGGTCACATTTACTGAGGTAATGGCCTTGCGAGCATTTAAGGCACAAAGGCTCTGCACTTGATTGGAAGGAGTTAACTCGATTGCTGGTCGACACTTTATTGACTTCTATAGCATCCAATAAATCACTTCGTTTGCTTAAAAATCGGAAAAATCTTCTCATCGTAGGGAAATCCTCTACAAAATATGAATGAGCCATGGGTCCCTTTTTCCGCTTCGGCTAACACCTTCAATCCTCTCAGAACTTCATCCGATACGTCAGCTATTTGATGAAGCGCCTTAGCCGAAACCTTTGATATATCTGGCTTATCAACAAACTGCTTTATGAGATTTGTCATCACGAGCCTTTTTTTTTATCGTATCTCTATTTAATCTTCTCCGTAGCCGCACTATGTTTGCCTCAGTTACTGCGATATGACGAACTAATGTGGCAGCTTCTCCTGTTAAAAATTTATAATATTTAAAGGAAAAATAATTTAATTCCTCGGAAAAATAATTTTGGAGAAACAGTACATTTATAATACTCGACTTTTTTAAATAAATGTTTATTGCATATACATCACAGGAAAAAATAAAAAAATATTTTGTATAAATATTCATATTTGTTCGTCTTCCTTCAATTCCCATTTCCACATTTCTACTAAATAAATAACAAACCGAAATCAAACTAAATTCAAATTTATCAACTATAAACGCGAGTTTCTTCTAGTTCCTATCGAACATCAGCTTTCATAAAAAAAAATTATCTGCTGCTGTTTTTTTAACGAACTAATTTTTTTCATTATAATAGGCTCCTATAATTTAATAATATTCTTACTTCCTAGACTATATTTATAAATTGGGGCCCTTTTATGAAATTTTATCATTCTCAGATTTATTCGGTATCAAAACCAATCGATGCAAGAATAAATAAATAAAAAAGTGCAACGCTCAACTAGTTTACCTCATCGACGGTATTCCACACTAAGAATAAGTTTATAAAACAAAAATGTCTAGTTCATAGACTAGTTCAAGGTCGATTTTGTTCATATGCGTTTTTAAAATACACACTCATAAAGACAAGATAAAATTAACACGTGCATGGGCCGACCCATCCTCCATGCCAGTATAGGCTGGCATGGAGCTTGCAATGTGCAGATGGTCTTAAATCGGTCCTATAACCGTACGTCCTCGAGTTGGCCGCGGGGCGTAAAGTAAGGACGTATAAAGCATAACCGCGGAAGAGCAGGGTGAGCCTTGAGCCCCAAAACAGATCGCATAGTTACCAATAAAAAATAAAAAAAAAAAAAAAAATAAAAAAAAAAAAAAAAAACACGTGCATGCTTCCTTAGATTTAATATTAAAAAAATATAATCTACATATTTATTATCCCTACTATCAATTATCCACGGATTAACAAATTATCGCTTAATAATACGAATAACAATGTTGCATTTACAATAATAATAAGTCTTATTTACAATAACTTCTTTTTAATGGAGTCTCTCGTATCATAAAATATTTTCACAGTTCATTCATAAGGTACATACTCGTAGGTAATATAGGACACAAAACATAATTTTGTTTTAAAAGGACACAAAACAAAAAAAAAATATTTTACGAAAAGCAAAAACAATTGAAGAAATTCAAACTTGATCTTGCTTCTTGTTTACGTTTTTATTCAACAAGTATATGCACATACTTCAACATGTGCATCCAGCATGTGCAAATCGTCAAAAATAAAGATCGATAAAAAAATTTAAAGTTCGTAAAATTTTGTTCATGTAACGTTAGATGTCTCACAAAAATTGTTGTCTTAGCTAAACTTTTTAATGAAAAAAGTGTCCGTATGGTGGGTTAGTGTGCATTGGTTCCATCTTTAAAAAAAAAAATTGGCGAAAAAATGTATATGAGATCGGCAATATTATATTTGGTATAAGTGTGTTTCGCCAAGTGCCTACGGCAAACAGCGTAAAAAGTATTTTTTTTTATCATCTTCGAGGTCTCCTACATGTCTATAACCATCTGGTTAATACATTCAAAATCGCTCTGGAGCAATTACCGCCGGATGAACATAAAATCGTCATTCGTGCTGACAAGGATGGTTAACATTTCAACGTCATGCAAACCAACTCTGCTACAGGCTAACCAATCAATAAAAAAGTCTGTGCGATGGACTTTTACGTCTACAGCATAATGATACATGAAAGGTAAACTAACCATATTCTCAACTTTCGCCAGCTCTTCCACCAGTGCATAGTTGATATTTACACCAAAAACGAAAGTGAGCGTCTTTTTTATATTCGGCTGAATCAAACGAAGCTTTGTGCGGATGAGTACATCATTTTGCGAGATGCTGTGGCCAACGATGGGAATGTAGCTGATATTGGCAAATTGGTAATTTTACCTACCACTTTTACATGATGTCCGAGACATAGGCAGGAATACACCCAAGAAGCGATGACATATGTTAGAGCTGATGAACGTCTGGACCTCCTTATAACATTCTCTTGTTGCAATCCCACTTGGCCTGAGATTAAAGAAGCGCTTATATTCGGCCAGACATCAGTGGATCGTCATGTTTAAACAGCGAAGGTGTTTCAGCAAAAGCTATCAAAGTTGATGGACGTTTTGACGAAGAAAAAGCGCAATTTATTTAGAGAAGCTCGCTGTTGAATATAATCCGTCGAGTGGCAAAAGAGAGAACTGCTCCATGCTCATAAACTCCCTCAAGACCCCATCCTGTATGAGGTAATCAAGAGGAACATGATTCATGGGTCATGCAGTAAGCTCAATCCGAACGCACCATATCCATGAAGGACCGGAAATGCACGAAAAAATATTCCAGAGACCTGATTCAGACAGGCAACTCAGGATATGGAGGGTTTACTGCCACATTGATAATGCATGGAAACCAATAAAATTGAAGTATACAACAAGTGGGTGGTGTCATACTCGCCGCTGCTTTCGAAGATGTTCCAAGCTCATATCAACGTTGAGTACTGTAACTCGGTCAAATTCATCAAACATATTTGCAAATATGTGAACAATAAGGGTAGCAATATGGCTGTGTATGGGGTGAAAAATGTAAATAAACTTGACGAGATCACATGCTATCAAATGGGCAGATACAGGTTTGGCGTATTTTAAACTTTCACATCCTTGAACGCCATCTGACTGTTTTCCATCTAAGTGTACACTTGGCAAATAGGCAGCGAGTCTATTTCACTGCCAGTACCGCAAACGAGTTGCCACCACACCACCGAACAGAACGTTATTAACTTTGTCAACAAAATCCAAAGTATTATTCTGAGAATGCTTCGAGGAAAGTATTTTGCAAACGGAAACAAGGCATGCCGGCTCCTTGGCAAGATGCTGTAGCAAGCAACGCGTTTGGTCGGGTATACACCATCCATTCCAACAATGGGGAGTGTTATTTTCTGAGAATGTTGCTATACTGTTCGAGGACCAACATCTTTCCTGGCTTTGTGGACTGTTGATGGTGAAGTTTGTAAAACATTCAGAGAAGCATGCCTAAAGCTGGATTTACTCGAGAATGACCGACACTGGAAAATGCCACTTTCTGAACCAGCTTTAACCTGTTTACCAGTGGAAATTAGAAAAAAATTTCCATTATGTTAACAATATGCAACCCATCAAATTCGAACACCCTATGAGAAACAAATAAGGAGAGCATAAGCAAAGATGAACTTCTTGATGCCCGCAGGAACCACGCTGATCCGTACTTGAACCTTTTACCACAACTATTTAAAGAGGTATTAATTCTTTTAGAAGACAAGTGCGATGAACGGTAAGACATTGCTATAGCTCGTAGTGCAAGCTCCACAGAGAATTAGCTCCGACATTCTTCAAAGCGAAGCAATGAGGGAGCATAATTACAACGTCGAAGAGCTGGCGCAGCACGTTTAAACGACTAAACCGTTTTTGGTGGACAACCAAAGACGGGTATAAGATACCATCATGGAATGCGCAAAAACATCGAGCGAAGGCCTATTTTTCTTAAATGCACTTGGCGGCACAGACAAAACTTTCCTTATAAATCTCCTTATGGAGGGCGAACAGCACTATCAGTTTTGAAGTTACCTCTCAATATTACTACACAAAAGGAGAACACTATCTGCAACATAAGCAAGAGTTCTGCTCCTAACTCAAGTTTTAAAATTGAGCAAACTCATCGTATAGGACTAATGCACGATGGCACGCAGAAAATCTTTGGAAGCTCGTAACCGTATATTACAAGACCTAAACGGGAGTAGCGAACTGATGTGAGGAGTATTAGTGGTTCTCGCTGATGGTTTTCGCCAAACGCTGATGAGCTTAACGCCTGCCTGAAAGCTTCGGCTCTGTGGACAAAAAATAAAAGTACAGAAACTCCAATTGTCAACAAATATGCGAATTCCCATTCAAGAAAAAACAGATGCGCAGCAATTCGTAGCGAAACTGCTGCAGATTGGCAGTGGCACTTTCCCCCTTGATAAACTGACAGGCGAAATTACATTCACTGAAAATCTGTGCCAGTTAGTGTCGTCACTTACGCGGCTGATTTAGAAAATATACCCAAACATTGACAAAAACTTCAAAAATTATAATTGGCTATGCGAGAGAGCCATCCTTGCACCCTAAAAATAAAAACGTGAATCAAATTAACGAACTGATTCAGAGCCAAATACCAGGCTCTGCAACCACATACAAGTCATTTGATTCCGTAGACCTGCTGGAATTTCTGAACACGCTGGAGCCACCTGGAATGCCTTCTCATATCTTGAAATTGAAGAAAGTATCATCAATACAGCTTCTGCGAAATCTGGATCCGCCAAAACTATATGCAATGAAACACGGATCTGTGTCAAAAAGTTTGTTGGAAAATGTCATCACAGCCACTGTATTGACGGGGATTGCAAAAGGAGAGAATGTATTCATACCTCGCATACCGTTGATACCAACCGACCTGCCATTCAGCTTCAAACGAGTTCAGTTCCCAGTTAGACTTTCATTTGCTATAACCATCAACAAAGCTTAAGTACAGTCCCTTAAGTTTGCAGGTGTGAATTTGGAAAGTCCTTGCTTCTCTCATGACCAGTTGTATGTGGCATGCTCAAGAGTAGGGACTTCAAAAAATGTTTATGTTTTAGGTCCGCCAGGAAAATGCAGTTATCAAATCAAAAAAATACACCTCATGATATTCATCAGTTCATTTTTAACCCGGACAAAGCCGGGTACTTTAGCTAGTTTAAATATAAATTCAAATGTGAATTTACATTTTCTAATGTCACGATTAGAAACACAAATCCAAAGTAAATGTATTTCATTTTCAATTTTAAGCAGTTTTGTTAAAAAAATGCTATATGGTTTCGTTTTGCCGTCGGTCCGTCTGTCCGTCTGTGTCCACGATAACTTGACAACGAATGGAGAAATCAACTTAATTTCTGAACTAAAAGTTCAAAAAATTCATATGATAGAGCCCTATTGATTTGGACATTTCTCTGTTTAGGGTGTTTGGAGATATGTAGGGTTTGTTAACCCCCTCCTATAAATTGATAGAATTTTTATTTATTTTCTCTTCTAATTTGAGTTCGTGTGACTGTGGAGTAAAAGTATATCTTCTGTGGACGTGGGTTTGTGCGGGTGGTGTGTTTATGGGGGTGGTAGGAGTGGTGTGTTTAACTGCAGCAGGGAAACTTTAGAATTTCAAAATGAAACTTTGCATACCGATTAAGCCCAATTTGTGCTAATTAGTGCTCACGAAAAAAAAATTAGTGCTAGTCCAGGAACCGAAAAAACGGGAAAAGAAAATTTAAATTTCGCCTGAAAGATGAAAAAACTAAAACCCAATTTCTAGAAAAGACCAGAAATAATTTAAGCTTAATTTTAAAATGTTCATTTTGTGGTGGGGTGGGATGAGGTGTTTTGGGTTTTATTAAACTTTTTCTTAATTTCTTTATAGGCAAAAAAAACGATTATAGAGTTCGGCTCCGAACCTTTCCCGTCTTTTTTGTAATAATTTCACTCAAACAACTAGACAAAAATAAAATCTTACATCACAAAAATTTTGAATTTTATGTAAATTAATTAATGAATAAATTAAAATAAGAATGCACAACTGCATAGTCAAACATCATATTATTTTACAGTTGGTGATATTCGTTTGTAACCTTAAGAACACTGTATTTTCTGTTATATTGCAGACAAAATATTTGTTTTGACTGTACGTGTATGTAATGCAATATCAACATTTAGGCGTAAAGAAGTAAAGCAAAATTCTTAAACAAAAGAAAATTATCCAAAAGCTCGAAATCTACAATTGGCTTTAGCTTCAAATTTTGTTGATATAGAAATGCTTTTGGTAGTGGCACTACACGCAGACACACACATAGACATTTTTTAAAAACTACATATTTATAATTTAAATTTTTTTAATTTCACTGATATAGCGAATGGTAAATCTTCAAAAGTCGCAAGGTTAAAATTTTTCATGATCACTATACTTTATTTTACGTAGTGGGCGGATGACATTAGATGAGCTTCCACAAAAAGGAAATTAAAATTCAAGAGATGGAATCAAGGCCTTTAAAAGCTGGTTCATTGCAAAAAAATAAACGTGTGTTAGAGTTCAGTTATAGCTCAGATTATTTTGTAGTCAAACTTTACTAGCGTTCTAAAAAGATAAATCTTTTAAAATAATCTTTAAACTTAAAGAGTAACCAACGGTGTTTTTATCCGATTCGATTTTTAACATCCCAAAGCGAGATTCTAATTTTGGTAATTAAAAGACATAAATAAGCTCCCTCGACTAAAAATGTATATCATAAAATATAATGTTATAACTTTTTTGTTGTTGTAATGAAATAACTTAATTAATAAGGCCCTAATTAATAAACGTGAAAATTAGCAGTACGGTAATTATTTCAATTAATGTGGGTGTTATTGTTGTTTATGATTATTATTATTACGTAATATAATATCTGCTCGTATATATACAGCGCATGAAATCAAATTTTATGTAATGAGAGTTCGCGGAAGATGTGAACGGGGGAGTGGGTCGTTTTTCACACGCGCACCCAAATTGAAGTATAGTATATAGGGTTTGGGGGTAAATTAATCACTTTACACGTATTTATTTTTTGTGGGTGCGAAATGTTTTATTATTTTTAAACAAAATTACTACTAATAATAGAAATTAAATTAAATAAAAATTAAATAACATAAATTAGTTTTTATTATTTATTAAAACATAATTTTATTATTAAATAAACGACTTTTCGTTGTGTTGCGGGCAAATATATATCCATGTATATAGGGTTGCGGGCGGGCTATGGTTGTGTTGATTTTAATGGGTAAATTTTTTTCGACATTGGTAAATTTACGCTCGTCTTGTTTGTTTATGTACCAAAGCTGCTGGGATTTATGTGTATGTTCATAGGTAGACAGTTAAACGAGATAAATATATATTTTTTTAATATTTGTAAAATAATAAATGTATATAGCAAGTAAATAAATTTTCCGTTAAATAAATAATAGCGAACTAAAAAATTTTCAATGTTGGTATTTAATCTGAATATTTCCTTTGAGTAAAAGCTTTATGTATTCGTATGTTGCCACATTGATATACAAAAAATATTTATATAAATAAATTTAGAGTGAAATATAACATATATAACGAATGCACATAACGTACGTATAAATCTACTTCAAATAAGTTTAATTAAAAATTTTATTTTAAATTTTGTTGTTGCTTAATTTTGGTTAACGGTAGCTTTTTAAATATTTATTTAAATATGTACATAAAACTACAAATGTTGTTCAAATAATAGTTATATTAATTAAATTGTGTCTGGCAAAATAACACTTTTGAGGTTATTGGCTTCATTATGAGGTGTTTTCCTTACGTAGGAAATTTCGTATCTAGGAACATTGTTATTTATTCTGAATAAAGAAATTTTAAAATACTTAGTATTGCTAATTACACCAACCGCAATGTTATAAAAGTGGTACCATGTACAACTCATTTATAAATAATTAATTTCAAAGAAAAAGAGCTCAGGAGCAACAAATATAAAATTACAAATCTGTTGGAGGGTTTATTTTAAATTACCAAATTACTCTGTTAAATAAACATTACTACAGAAATTAATTGGTTTTATCGCCAGTTAATAATTTACATTATACAGGGTGTTCCAAAATTGGCAGATCTCATTTCCAACAAAAACAGCCAAGTAAAGATTTTTTGAATTCCATCAACTGCAAAAGTTATTCCACTTTTAGTGTTTTTTATTGAAATCGCATGCACACCCGCACCAAAAAATTAATTTAAAAGAAACCAAGACTTCTTGTTTTTAACTTTCTTTTTAATACGATTTAGAAGAGTGTGTCTTTCCAATAAAATCATTTTTATAAGCTGCATTATTTTCTGTCAAATAAAAATTTTGGTTTTGTAAACTTTCTTGTTTTTCAAATTTTTTTTGTTGATGTTTAAGTGACTCCAGCGAGTTCCCTCGGATCCTGGTTTCCCCCGGATATGGGTTTCCCCCGGTTTTCCATTGGATTTCCAACTAGTCTCTCTTGAATCCAGGAAATCTGGAAGAAAACCAGGAAATCCGAAAAAATCTGGAACAATCGGAGGGAATTCTGTGGGTAATCGGGAGGAAATCCGGAAAAACACGAGCAAACCGGGAGAAATTCTGGGAAATTCGGAGCTAACTCGGGAAATCCGGATTAAATCTGGCGAAAATCTGGGAAATCCGGACAATCCGGGAAATCTGGGGAAAAATCGGAAGAAATCCGGAAGAAAGCCGAGAAATCCGGGAAATCTTGTTAAAATCCGGAAACAATCCGGGAAATTGGAAGGAAATCCGTATAATAATATTTAAAATTAATATAAACACAAATTATTTTATTCATTTTGTTTTATTTCTGACAAAGCATTTATTTTAGAACTCAAAATTTTGTTAAGTGGGTTTTTTAATAAACACGACTTACTTTGTGAAAAAAATTGATAAAAAATATTGTTTTGTGAATAGCCCGGTGTTTGATATCATTTTAAAATTTGCATTAGTGTCACATATTTTCTGATAGTGGGACAACTTTCTGTAGTACATTCTTGTCCCGCTGGCGTCACTTAAACATCAACAAAAAAATTTGACCAACAAATAAAGTTTACAAAAACCAAAGTTTTTATTTGACCGAAGATAATGTAGCTTAAGAAAATTATTTTTTTAGAAAGGACACTCTTCTAGATCGTATTAAAAAGAAAGTTAAAAGAGCTCTTGGTTTCTTTTAAATTAGTTTTTTGATGGGTGCGCATGCAATTTCAGTAAAAAAACACTGAAAGTGGAATAACTTTTGCAGTTGATGGAACTCGAAAAAACTTTTCTTGGCTGTTTTTGTCGAAAATGAGCTCGTCTATCACCCTGTTTCGTTTAATCTGCCAATTTTGGGACACCCTGTATAATGAAGAGAAAGATGTGAAATTTATAACAGAACAATAAACAAAATTTGTTAAATTAACTAAAAGAAACAGTCGGTAAATGCAATTTTACTAGTCTAATTTAACTAACATAATTGAACACCATTATTAAAATTTAATTTGTTGAAACTAAAACAAATATGATTTAATAATACTAAAAATAAGTAATACAAAATATTAAATACAATTTAAGAATATTGTAAAATGTAATATTTAAGATTCCGTTAATAATGGCAACGTGCTGAAATCGAGTAACAAAGAATATTGTTACGAGTTCTACTCTACATAAATATGACACTTGGTGGTGCAGTGGCTAAGGTGTACACTAGTATGTGTGATTACATCAAATTTCCTGAGTTCGTATACAGTTGTAGTCAATAATGTTGTCAAAAAAATCAAGTATTAGACGATCATAGTATTAGACAATCATATCAGCGTGAGCGAATTGTTATGCAATAAAAGTAAATCAGTTAAAGTTTATTTGGTCCAAAATTGAGTATATTATGCATTTCAGCAATTGAGCGATAAGATGCACAGTTTCGGTTTTTCATCCGAGCGCAATAAAAACTCCGATACTACAGAGTGCCATGGAAGAGGATGCGGAAACAGGTAAGCGTAGATCGCGACAATTATCGCCGTGGGTCATGAGAGATGACGCCCGTTGCCCCAAACGATGAGCAGAAAGGTGAGCCTTAAGAAGAAAGTAGAAAATGAGATAACTTTTGGATTCCTTCACCAAATGAAGAAACTGTGAGTGGAAAAAAGTGGACAACTTGTTGACCAACTTAAAAAAAAAACTGATCTTTGAAAGGAGCAAGGTGGACAATTTACTGAGTAAGTAGACTGCTTGTTTACCGTCGTGAACTGCAGAACGTGCAGAATGGAGAACCCGACCACATTCGGCATACCCGAAAACTTCAAGTTAAAGATATTAGAGGATTAGGTCCTTTGAGGAAGTAGTCGAGAACGAATTTGAAGGACAAATCAGGTAAGAGTTTGAATATACAATTAAGTAAGAAGAGGCCCGCCTTGAAACAATGGCCAGCTAATCAAAACATTTTCAACATTTTTCAAATATGCGCCGTTTTTTCGATAACTTGTTGTCATTTAGCAGGCAATTGCATTTTACCGCTAGCCCGAAACGCCTTGTCCCTATTAGCAAAAAACTGAGATAACCAGTTTTCACAAGACTCTCTTGGACCCACCAAGAGCGTTTGCCATGGACAAAAGGAGACAAAAATTGTTTGATACCAGCTCCAAAGTATAAGGTGGATGCATAATAACCGCAAAACCAAACTCTCGGAGCTTCTGGTGGGTCATCATAAACGTGTGCTGTCCTGGCGGAACACGACGCCTCTAATATTGGCTAATTCTGTAAGTAGAGGTCCAAATTAGGCGTTTGGTCATTGGACAGCAGCTCGTAGTAGATGATTCCCTCCCAACCCCATCAAACATATAGCTTAACCTTCCTGGTTGTCAATCCTGGTTTGGCCATCGTTTTGGCCACGGCACCGCCATTCAATCATGATGGTTTCCGCTTAACAAAGTCGTATGTTACCCATTAATTGTCGCCAGTTACCATCCGCTTCAGAATTGGCTCGATTTCGTTCCGTTTGATTCCCAGATGGAATTACAGTCCACCTAGTTTTTTTGAGTCAACTCGTACGGCACCCAAACATTGAGGTTATTTTTGAGGCGATGACTCATCGCCCACCTGCGCGATCCGTAGATTAATTTTTATTGCTTATTTTTTGTCCCTCCTTCTTTTATTTATATTTTGCTTTTTTCTACTATATAACAAAATTTTTACTAATACAAATCTCAGTAGATACTCCTGATGATGACCTAACAAGTCGAAATCGATCAAGTGATTTTTTAAACTTTTTGAAAAATATTCAAAATATTCTGCGAAACAAAAAACAAGTGATTAATAAAAATGTGATACTAAAGCCATCCATCGAAAAAATATTGGAAATATATTCCCCCAACCTAATATGAAAGTAAGAATAGTTAATGAAATAATAAAGTTATTTAAAAAAAAAAACAATAATAAAAAAAAATAATTTATAACAAATATAAATTATTAAAAAAAAATGGGCAAAGGTTAAAAAAAGGTTAAAAAAAGGTTAAAAACCACTGACGTAAAGGACGACCATCTTAAACTACATTTGAGAGCCATTGCTACAGATAGAACCATGAATGAAGTATTATCCCTTGCTATGGAATATGAGGCAGCCAGAGCAAGTTTAGCAACTGATCCAGCAAAGTAGCAACGGCTTGATTCCAAAGATTCTACGGAGAAAAAGAAAATAATAAGAGAGTAGTTGAGACAACTAACACAAAGCTATTGGAGTCACAGAAAATTATAACAGTGCGGGAAGCTAGGTCACTATATAACGATTGTTTTGCGCAGCAGCATGATGCCCGAGACAAAGAACACGAAAACTGTCAAGCGGAACAAAGACCGGGAACAAAGAAAACCACTTCAGGTAAATAAAGTTCATTTGGTGTGTAGGATTATTTTGCAGAAGTGGGATTATTTTGCATCCCAGCAATTTAAAGATAAACTGCGGAGTATCAACCTTTAAACCGAGTGTAATTTATTTTCGAGTTATTTTCGATATTACAGAGCGCCCTGGAAGAGGATGCTGAAACAGAAAATTGTCGATCGCGACAATCATCACCGACACCAGGACCATTAGAGATGACGCTAGTAGCCCCAAACGATGAGAAGAAAGTCCAGCCTTTGGAAGATGAAGTAAAAAATGAGGGAACCGGAGCGACGGATCAAACAGAAACCAAAATATATCGGTATAGCCTTCTACATCCGAGCAGCAGAAATCACACTTTATTAAGGGAGATTATGATCCCTGCTACAGAAAATAAAATAAAGTAATCAGCGAAGGAAGAAGTAAGGTGAATAATATCTTGTTCACGTGGTCCGTAGTGTAGTGTAGTGTACTGTAATATCTCACCACGTGAACAGAGAAAAAACACTACCAAAGTGTATTATCAACCACGGTCTAAATGCTGTATTGTAGTGTAGTGTATTTGCAACTATACGCACCACGTGAACACTTGGCGTAATGTGTGTACTTAGTTTTGACACAAATAAAAAAAAAACAATAGAACACGCCAACGCCAAACACAATCGTCATTATGCAAACTAAAAAAACATCGAGAAATGTCTAATATTCTTAACACAATATTTCAACAACAGGGGCGTAATGGTAAACTTACTACACCACACCTCCAGATGAACAGTCATATAAGTGCTGTAGTCATAACTACACTACACTACACTACGGACCACGTGAACAAGATATAATTTGCTGAGCTATGTAAAGAAAGAGTAGAACAACGTGCAGAATGAAAAATTCGAGTAGATTTAGCATATTGGAGAGCTACAAATTAAAAAGTTAAGTAGAGCTTGAACATAAAAATAAAAGACGGGGCCCGCCTTGGAACGCTTCGCAAACTTTTGGAAATGGTCACCTAAACGAAACGTTTTCAAAGAAACCAGGTGCAGAGAAGCAGCTCAACGCACTCATCTTGGCTCTTCGTATGCAGGCTGAAAATGTCTTGCAAACTAGACCTACAACAGAAAAAAGTTATACTGAGTTTGAACTGAAGGCGACAACACGTAAAGAAGTACGCAATATTTTACTCAAAAGCAAGCGGCGACTACATATGGGGAGAGCTTTCAAAGCCTAAAAAGAGATGTAACGAAATTGGTTTGTCAAGCTTACGACAATGCACCTGTAAATGTGTTGAACAGGACAACCATCTCAACATTACTGATTCTTAAATCAGATTCTACCAACTGATTTAGCTAAATCGCGAAAGCTGCATTCCCAGGATATTACGGAGACAGGAGATACTTCAGATGCGAGAAGCTAGGTCACTACGTCTGAGATTGTACCCAACGGTGGAATGATCGTTTCGATACATCCGAGAGATGTGCCAAGGTGGCAACCATTGGAGTTGAGTAGAGAAAGTGCAGGAATGTGACGAGGCAGAGAGTGCAACGCAAACGATTTATGGCAGAGAGTACACAAAGATCAAATCATAGTAGAGATAGAACAACATCACGAATGCCATAGATAAATTAGATAAGCTACACGAGCAGCGTGAGAGATATGTCGATTTTAGACAAGGGGTTTAAATGTGGCTGTATAATTCCATGCACAGCGAAATTGGGAAATTCCCTATAAAATTATCAAGAGGTTCAGCGACAGTATGTATCGGATACTAGAACGATTTGGCGGTGGACGGAAAGCGATGAAACATCGGGACGAACAAAAATAGGATAAGGGTAGTGTTACGAATTTCACTATGCACAAAAATGTAAAGCTTGATGCTGAAGTGATTAATTTAATATTATCATCCCAACAGTCGCGAGTTCGAATCCTGTCGGAGTCCATAATTTTATTGAGGCAATTATTAGTCTTAACAGGCATCGATGTTGACAGATCAAGTATTCCTCCGATTGGGAATTGGATTTTAGAATTGCTTTCCATGCGGAGGTTAATATGGAAATAACGAAAGCAATTTTGATTAATTAATTAAATAAAAAATAAATTAAATAAATTAGATTATTCATAATTAATTAAATTCAATAAAGGGCCCTTGCAGATGATACACATCTGATTATAAGTGGTAGGACTGAACTGAGGCTCGCAAGAAAATTGCTCGCAATAAAAATCAGTCTACTGACCACTTTCAATTGACATGCCATGCCAGACCATTCAGTTGTTATGATATGATTATAAGTTAATTTGAAAAATACAACTGCTCACAGTGCCACGCTGAAGCCCTTCTTAAGACATCATAGGTATAGACATCCAGATAGTCAGACGGATGAAACTTTAGTTTTACATTTTAGAGGTCAGAGATCATCAAAATGGCAAGAAAAATGAGTTTGAGTAGGGTTTGAGTAGTTTTTCATCATTTTTATCAGGAATTCAATAACTATTTCTTACAGACCGAAGTAAATTTGACAAGCTCTGTTTCGCTTGGTAACGCTGCCATATTTTAACTATGGTCTGTAAGACCAAGTTGTTAAAATCCATAATTAAATTATGAAAAATAACCCTGGTCCAAAGTAATTTAACTCGACGATCCCAAAAAAGCGAAAAAATTTCCATCCGTTAAGATGTCTGTAATGATTAAATCTCTCAGACAACAATTCCATTTTCGTTCCCAGTACAATTTTCGTGTACTTTAAAATATACACCTGTCGTAAATCGTTGAAAACGTAGAAAGATTCCATGCTACAATTATGGCGCTGTAAGCAATTATTTAAGAAGTTTGATTTAGTTCACAAATCTGCCGTTTCGGCGCTAAGAGGAATACTACAAATCTAGTACTTTATTGTCTTTGCTCTGATAAATCCATCGTTTTCGTAAAATTTCCCGGATTGGTAGCAATTTTCAATCAAATCAGAACAGTTGTAATTTTTCACTTCATTGTGTATCACGAAAAAATTTTCAGATACGTTTTATTTTTATGATGGCGTTAAGCGTTTTTTTTTTTTTTTTGCAAAATGATGATCGTATTTTGAGAGTATATTTTCCTGAGCTACGACCAATTTTGTTATTGAAATTGTTTGATGTTTCTCAATTTCTCGTGAATTTTCCGTGTATGGCAATTTTCAGACCGAAGTTCTGAACTCACTTCATGAAGATTACCCCTAACACTATTTTTGTTAATATAAATTCTTTTAGTTTTTGAAAAATTGTACGAGTTTTCAGAATATAGCATTTTAAGAGAAACATTTGGCAAAAATCACCATTCAGCAGAACCACTATTTCATTGAACATAATCTTTCTACTTTTTGTTTATTTATTTATTCCGCTGGCACTACACATAGAAAGATTTGTAGTAACTTTGTACTCTCTTAGTACAAAGTTATACTAAAAGCAAGTTGTCGTAATTTATGCGGTCGTTGTGATTATTTTGTCTCGTTAAGACATTCCTACCACGTGTTATGTTTCGATGCAAAGCTTCTTGCTTGTGCAGCTTCGACAAATGTTGTGATAAGTATTGTAAGACAACGATTATCACACAAAACATTCCAAGGTGTTTTTGCAGCGTTTAGCATGAAACCGTTAAATTGTCAAGGATAATCAGTAAAGATTACTTAATACGAAATACGTTTTAAAACTGATACGAATCCTTGGTTTTAAAACTAAAAAGTTTTTGAAATGGTTTCAGATACGATTTTGACTCGTTACAAAACCTGAGCCGATACTACATCTCATTATATTGTTACTATTGGAGAACCAATTTTAGTTAGTCTAGAAAATTTCAGATTTTTATGAAACGATTTTAAAGGAGTAAACGACTTAACCTTGTTATTATCCTCAAAAACACTACTCAAAAATTACCACTTGACTATTATAGCCACATCAAAGATGCATTCACAGCAAATTTAGATGCTATCATTAGTCCCTTACTACCGCATTAAAAAGCACGTACCAAAATTTAACGACCAACGTATAATAAAATCCAAGATTATAGATCGATTCAAAACCCAGCACCGTCATAAAATTTTCAATTGAAAACTTTTCCGTCTATAAAATTGTGTCCACTCGGCAGACACAATTTTCCATTGAATTCCTTTATGTATCATTTTACCTTTATACAAAATACAATTTGGTAACAATAACAACAACAACAAATAAATAAAATTCAAAATGATGCTTTCAGGATTACGAAAGGTCTATATAATACAATAAATACTGCAAATATATATGGTAAGTAAATTTATGACCAATCCTAAAACTATAAATTTGCCATAAATCTTTTATCCATATCGTCAGTGTGTTCCGAATGTATCGAGCAAAAGGAAATTAACTTTTTATATTTTAATTTTATTACACCCCCAAGTCCATACTCATTCCCGGCCCGCATATTATAAATACAAAAGAAAGGTAGTTTACTATATATACGAAATAAAATAAAAAAAAAATCGTTGGAAAAGAATTTTCGATCAGAATTTTCACATTCCAATAAAAATAAATTTTATTTCAATTTGATTATTAGTAATTTTCGTTTATCTGTTTTCAGAAAAATTCACCAACCTCCCCCACACCAGTAGTATTTCGGTCAGTTCGTACTTACTTACTATACTACTAAATTAACATGTAGCTGGTCAAGAAATTTTTTTTTTTTTTGGTACATTTGGTAAAAGCAATAAGTGCAATCGATTATGTTAAATTCTTATTACGAATTCGATTTACAGATTAAAAAAGTTTTGTATTTGGATCGTTTCGTATATTATCCAACACACAGATAATATATATAGATAAATCTTAAATATTTGAAAATAATTAGATAAAATGAATATTATTGAGTTTCATTATGTCGAGATAAAAATATTAGAATCATCCCATGTTATTATCTCCCAGGACTGTCTGCACATATTTTAAAACGAGGGATAGGATTTATTATTGGAAAATTATTTTTTTTTTAAATAATGTTTCAATATGATCAAAGGAGATGGAAATTCTTTTCGCCAATTAATCCTGTATTATGCTGGAAAAATATTTATTGGAAAATCTAATTCGCATGATGAAATTAATTGAATTTTCGTATATGCCTACAGAATTATGTTTCAGTTCGATTCGAAGAATTGTTTTAATTGAAATTTTTCTATCGATAAGGAGTTATTTCGGTCGCTTTTTGTGAGATTCCCACCATGCGTAATTATTTGAATATAAATAAAGCTTTTCTAGTTAAGTATTTAATAACTTGTTTGTAGCAAACTTTTGAAATACGTGTAAGCTTTTATGAAAAAGATTTTATAAATATCATTTATTTAAATGATTTATATGATCAGTGTCAAAATATCTTCTTTAAAAATGCGTCATCCTCTTGTTAATGATGTCGATTTGAGCTTCAAAAGATTTCAAATCATTCAGCTACTTTCAGAAAATTCTCTTTATAACGACAAATAATGTCAAAAGCCTTTCGGTTGTAATAATTGCGATATTTTGAAAAGGAAATTTACCAAAATTCCTTTGACTCTGACTACATGGGTCAAACAAATGCTAGTGCTTGCATAATCAAACGAACGACATTATCTGGGGTCCCGCCCCATTTACTGTATGCTGTATTATATAGCAGAACATTTCCAGCAGAAAAGTGTATTCTGCTATTTACCGCTAGAAGCAGCATGAACGCTAAAAGTTGTTTTTATTATTTCTAGATTAAAAACTGGAAAGGCACCCGGTCTCGACAGAATCACTACAGTATTGATTACGGTCAAAGGCATTATGAGACCAGGAAGAGGTGCCTACAAAGTGTTGGCTAATGTTGTATTTCTCCAGATTCTTCCCTCTTTGCATGATTAGTAACTATCGGTGTGGCTTTTACCAACCATAAACTAGTGCTTCACCGTGAGGATGATTTGGAAAAATATTAGAATTACAATATAGCTCGATGTTGTTAAGAGATCTCGATAGGAAATCTATATTTAATTTAGGAATCGATTGTATGAATTTACAAATCAAATTATCTGAATTTTAAAAAAGTCAATATTCATCCCCTTTCCCATAAAGATCAAAGTGCTTTTAATCTAATTCTATAATATTTTTCCAATAAGCTTTTATGTTTTTCTCATTAAAATATAAAAAATCCTGAAATATTGAACAAGGAATACATTTTGATAGGATAGGTAAAAATATTCATATTTAAAATACATTTTCTAAATCATATTTTCAGTTTGCAGAATTAAATAAACATTTTCTACATAGAAATATTTGAAATGTTGATTAAGCTTTTGGGAATTATAGAAAGAGTAGCAAAAATTTATATGTTTCAAATACATATTCATGTAATCGATGTCTTTAAGCACAGTATGATGTAATTTTTATTTAAATCGGAACAAGATGGATTTCCTAAACGATGTTCATTTGCTTGGATTGAGCATCGGGAGTATTAAATTTTGTTGAAAGTTTAATAATTATTACATTTTTCATGTTCTGCTAAAATACTCACCACAAAAAAATGGTGTAAATTAGTAGAATAGAATTGGTTCTTGATTTGACTCTACAGATCCGAATGCAAATTTCAAACTTGCTAAATTCGGGTGATGATTTAAAATAAATTCTGGGCGCCCGTTTCTAATAGTCCAGCTATTCCAGCTATTGTGTTGTGCATTATAAGATGTTGGAACCTGAAACTCCACATTTTGAAGATTCGTATGCAGAGAGCAGTTATCACAAGTGCGCCGAAGTTAGTGCTCAGACTGATGCTTGAAATGACTGAAACATGACTGGTTTTGAGTCAGTGAAATATAAGATCTCCGGGAAAATTCTATTCTACTACAGATGCATATTAAACAATCACTCTATCGTGAGGGGCAAGGGGTCTCAAGGAAAACAAGTGCATTTAATTAGAGACAAGGAGGCTCCCATTAAAAACGTTCTCATCATGACCGGCTATGGGGTAACGTTAAGCATATAGGATGTCGTTAGTTGAAATGCAACCCACGTTAAACATGCACCCAATCGTGATAGACCAGAAGACACTTTAATAAATGACCCCATCGTAATTACCCCCACGCGCGCACGTTGGGATGAGTTTGTTCATCGTGGAGCGCACTTGATCTATCACTGGGTCAGTGGTAACTTGAGGTGTATGTGAATATTTGAGAAAGAATTCTTCAAATAGTTTGAGCGTATACCAGTTCAACGGGTGAACATTTTAGGTCCTCCTGGACTATGCTTGGATTCTCAACAAGAAGATTGGGATCTCTGAGCTCCAGAGCTCCGACTATTTTGCTAAAGTTTTGAAAGCTGTGGCTTCAGGGGGCGATGGAAGCGTTAAACTATACCGTTTGTTTGTAAATAGTCGTCTGTATTCCGTACTTGATGTGAATTTAGGAGCAGCGTTACTATGTTTAATGTTGACAGTTACGTCGAATCTAGAAATGCACTTCACGAAGAGTTACTTCTGGGGCGATATCTTTTATGCAGAAGGCTTCTTCACTTAGAAGGACACCGATTTGTAGAACTATGGAGTAAGTCTTTAGTGTTAGATCGCATTCTTGAGCATTTGCGATGGTTGTGATGTCGAAAGTGATTTCTGCAGAGGTGATCTTGCGGTCGGAAGTCTGGAACCTCGATATCCCTTGAAAGAAATTTTTTGAAAAAATCACAAAACTTACTACAAAAGTCACTCTATCACCGGCTAAAAACTAAAATAAAAATAAAAATAGAAATTTGGAGTTGACAGTCAAATTTAAAGGATAATACAGATATTGTAGTTCTTAAGAAAAGTAGATACCGAAAATCAAATATTGAGTAACTCTCTATAGCATACCATACGAGTACATGCAATATCCAAGGAGGAATTGCAACTTCCTCATTTTCTTGATAACCCTCTGAGATAGCTATCTTTTTTCTAAAGTGAAACGAAACCTTCAAACAATTGATTCACGAAATGTAAGGAATATGGAACATTGGGGGCACCATTACTATTTTCGGAAGAAAATTTTCTTGAAAATGGAAACCAACAACGAAAAGCCGACCCAAAAAACTAGTCAAAAAACCACAGAATTTTAAAGAATTAAAATTATTTCTCAGAAAGGCATCATAAGGACAAACCTAACTAGTTGTGAAAAAGCAAAATTTAAGAGAGCCTATCAACGTTAGTGAAAATTGCAAATTCAAGAATTCCACCGTATTACAAGAAAGGTATACTTTCACGTTCAGGCAATAGAACTGGTAGCGACCTATCACAGCGGAATAACGGCAAGGACAACTGTATATATTTCCAGGTCACGAAACATTTTAGAATTATGCAGTCGGACTTAAATTATGGACTTATGAAACTGTATGGGGCAAAGTAAAATAAAATTCTTACTGACCGCAGGAATCATTACCAGGTGTACACATACAAGGACGTCTTTTGGCGTGTTTTATTCTTTAAAAATTTGATTAGGGATTTGCCAATACAAAGTGAGGGCGGAAGAGTATAATATTCCAATTCTTACTGCACTATTGTGTTTTTGTATAAAATTAATATACCAATAGACAAATTAAAATCTAACACGGCAGAAACATTATTATATACTCGACTTGAATTAAAAATCAGGTCCGACATACCAAACTTCGACCAGTGGAAGATCAGATCGATCACGAAGCCTGAGTATCTGTGTACTTGCATAGAAGAACTTATTGAATAATGATTAGAATTGGGGGTTTTGACTTATCCTTAAGAAAATCGATCGAATGAACTCGATCGATATAAATTCAATTTAAAAATATGGTATTACAAGATAATTACGTCTTCTAGAAAAGTCACCAATCATAGAAAATACTTAATTCCTGTTGTGGATTAAACAAATCGCCATAATTTTAAATCTTGCAAAAGATTTTAACACCATCAGCATAAATCAGAAACTCACAATATGAAGCACCGTTTTACATTATCAATGAATGCAATAAATAAGAGAGTTCCGAGATGGCTACCTGGTGCGGTTTCAGACAAAACATTTATATCCAAAAAAAAAAAAATGTTATTTATAAAACCTTTTGGAATTCGGGTCGTCAAATGTTTAGTTCTTACCAGTTATTGATAGCTCGATGTTAAATTCTAATATGCAAATTTAGTACAAATTTGTCAACAGACGATTTGAAATAATAATTGCAAATGAATAAATTTTATTTTGCAAAGCAAAATTACTAGTTTGTTTAGTGCCATCTATGATAGACCTGTAGAAACTAGCCATAAAAAAAAATCACCGTTAGGTTAGACGAAGAAAAATGTATTTACATATGAATTGACAATATTTAAATCTTCATAGCTTAATAATGTTCTACAGAATATACTGCAGAAACGAAAGTTAGAAACCAATATTTTTTTTGACAATACTCCTAAAATATTTTCTACCTACGCCAATAGATGGTATACTAAATTAAAAAAAAAATAATTTTGTAAACATCAAATGGTTTTAGAAGTGTAAAATAAATTCTCTCGTTCGACTGTTTGTCAAATTGTTCGTGATCATTAATTGTCAAACAGTGAGTACTATTATTAACCCTTTGAGTGCCAACATGATTTCAGCCCGTGTATTGAGGAGCACCATTGTGCTCCTTGTCACTCAAAGGGTTTACGAAAATAGTTCGATTGAGGCTGCAAATTTAACATGGGCACGGAATATGCCTGTGGCACGGGTACAAATATATTTGATCGAATATGCCGAGATTGAGTAAAAAATATTGTCGTCTTTTTCCACGCATTACGTGGTCAGAATCTATCACACCGACAGTCTATCGTGGTTCAATTCAGCCGAGGCAACCCAATTATTTTAATTCGTCATCAAGCTATCTCTCTCTCTCTCTCTGTTTCTCTCACTCCCATCAATGAATTTGGCCTCCTCAAATGAGGTTTCATAATCATATTTTCATGATTATGATGATGAGCGATTAATTCATTGATCATAAACCAGCCGTGAAATTTGTTCCTTGTAACCACCGGGAATCGAACCCGGGACCTCCGGTCGCTGGAACAAGCATGCTGACCACTTTGCCACTGGGCGGCTATACCAGAATGGATTTTATTTATTGGACATTGGCATAATTACCCCTTGCAGTCAACAGTGTCGCGTTCGATGAATCTGACATGGGAGCCCCAAAAGTAGGGCCAGTCAAAGAATTCCAGCGACAAGAAAGACAGATTATACTCATTTCAAACGTACGCTCAACGAAACAATTGGCGATTAAAGACCGACAAAACGCTATTGGCCTTGTCGATGATATAAAGCGAATCAATGTAGCGATTTAACGTACTCGAGCATTTCATCCCATTTCAGTCGTTTTTCAGGATTCTTAAAATCTTCCTAATTATCTTGAAAATTCAAACAGAGCAGCAATTATGTGGAAACCGATACAGTAATACCTTGAGAGTAACGAGGTTGCCAAATTCTTAGACAGAGCGAGTTGTTGCGCTTAAACATAACTTTTCCGGAATCTTTCATTTTAATCACTACTATAATTTACAAAGGTGCCAAAAAGTTCATCTATTTTATGAAAAACCAGATGTGGCTTGACATATTTAGCTGTCACAAGGAAAAATAATGTGTTCTTTCCATTTATTGATAGATGTCTGTATTGTTTTTAAGCCAAAATTTGCCTAATATTAAATTCTTCTGCATATTCTGTAGATTTAAGAGCCACCACATATTTTGGCGCCAATTTTATAAATTTTACGTTTGCAGCGGATAGTATATGGAAACCAAATATATAACATCTCGTCCTCATTCATCACCCTGTACATGCAAAGAGAGTAAATCCACCAACGGAAACGACGATAAATAATTGAATTACAAAAAGTATGCCTTTATTAAGGTTCACACATCGCCAGCAGGTCGCCTTGACGTTTAAAGTCGTGCGGACTAGTTTTGACGTCCATTTGAATTTCTGTCTGAAAAAAATACGACTAAAGAGTCGCCTACAAATTTTAGGTGAGAGGAGTTGACATTAAGCTCACTCACGAGAAGTATAATATCCCATTTTGTCCCTGTCCACACAATTGTGTGGGAAAGGCAAAAGAATCATGTCAAAAATGTATTTTTGTTTGTGATTTGACCCAACTTACACCTTTGTACATTCCTTACAAACTTATTTTCGCTCAAAAAAAAACGCTACATATAACTATACACACAATTGTGTTGGTTGTACCTCAGATCAAGCGAATTTTTTTTTATCAAAAACACCATTACAAACTATGTTTTTATCGGACTTAAATTGAGCCAATTTTTTTTGGTTGAAAAAGGGTTATTGCTATTTGAATTTGGCGAGTTGAAGTTGCCGGATAACTCAAAATGAAGAACGATAATAGGGGCCTTAATTTTCGGATCAGTTCATTCCAAGCAGCCGTTCAAATAACACTATTTTGTGTTTTATTCCATTTGAGTGCAGGAATTTCCATGTCCCATTTCCATTGCGCTGCCACACATAGTGCAGAGAACAACCCAATTTATATTCGTGTTCTTGCGTCGGCATCGATCATGCAACTCCCGTGATCAGCGACATGCATGGTACAGTAAACATCAAATCATATCAACTGTTGCTTTCGTGGATCATGGTACTTCCATAATTTTTGAGTTAAAAAGAAACCCAACAAACCTCCACAGATACCCCAACCTCCATACCAAAAGCAGTACTCGGATCTTCAGGATTACCTGGTTCCATGAGTCTCGCTAGTTTCAACTGAAAAGTAGGCTTTTAATAAAACTAATCTTTTCTTACACCAGCTTCTTGACTCATAATCTTGCGGCATTCTCGATCGACTGGCTAAATAAACATTCAACAAATACCAAAAAATAAGACGTTGGAAGCGATCTCAGCAACTAGCCACGATCAATAATTTAACATTTACACTGGAAAAAAATCAATCACGATTAGCAAGCTCTTACTTACACTCCAAACTAGCGAAAAGATAATTGTCTCAAAGAACGGAAACCTTTCGGTATCTTAATGAATCAATCAAACGATCGTGCAATCAATCGCTAATTAATTCGCAATGAATCGATCAGCTAATCCTGCGATACCCAAAGATATGATATCATCAACGCACTGGCTCCCAATCTTTACCGTATTGAGCATATCGACAGATATCAATGATAATGCAGATAGTGTCTTTGCTATCCCAGCCGAAAAATGGCAATGCAGATATTAATTTTGATATCCCAAAATATTTTAAAACGTCGATAACGCAGATTGTGTCGTCAAAGAAGACTAACTTCAACCGAAAAATGCTGGTAATACAGATTTAAAAGTTACAAATGAATCATCAATTTTCTAACATAAAATGTCAATAACGAATATTTATACAATAGCAATGAGTCGCAGTCACGTTTAGCTGATGAATGGTTTGTATATCAAGATTTTGACAGATGAATGATGATCTGAGTGTACCAATTTGATGAACCATGACAATAAATAGAATTTGATTATATGTTTGGAGCGGGTTTTATTAGGTTATATTGGTGAAATGTTCAATTTTCAGTTGTTGCGACGGTTAAGTTGTCCATAATTCGAGATTTTGCCAGATGGATTCCAATCTGACTGCTGATTCGATAGCTATATTATCATAAGTAGATTTTTATTATAGGTTAGGAGTGGGCCTGATGAAATTTCATCCATAATGGCATATCTGCCTCATACAGCCGGAAGTAGTCGATAAAGAAGATTGAAAATAATCAAACATTGTCAAGAAGCGTTCGTCATTCGTGATTTTGGTATACACCAATTTTGATAGACACCAATCTATCTATACCGATTCGATAGCTCATGAGTCATGACCATAGGTAGATTCTGAGTATGTCTGATGGGGTTGTAGGGGTGACATTTTTATTTTTAAATAGACTATATGGGAAAATCTCAAATGGCGAACGATTTTATCGTTGAAAAATGGGGATAATTAGAACTTCACCCATATAACCTCATCAGACCCACCCGTAACTTGACGAACGATTCTTGACAATGCTTCATAATTTCCAATCTTCTTTATCGACTACTTCCGGCTGAATGAAGCCATTATGGATGAAATTTCATCAGACCCACCCCTAACTTATACTCAGAATCTACCTATGGTCATGTGCTATCGAATCGGTGTAGTCAGATTGGTGTCTATTAGCCAAAATCTCAAATGACGAACGATTTTTGACGACGTTTGATTATTTTAAATCTTCTTTATCGACTACTTTTGGGTGTATGACGCAAATATGCCATTTCATCCCTTTAACCCTATTAGACCCACCCCTAATCTATAATCAGAACCTACCTATGGTCATGGGCTATCGAATCGGCATAGTCAGATTGGTGTCCGTTTGGCAAAATCTCGAATGATAAACGATTTTGTTGTCAGAAGAAGGGAAAAACTAAATTTCACCCCTATATCATCAGACCTACCCAAAACCTATATTTAAAAATATAATTTGCTTATGATCACGTCCTCGTTGCCTATGAATCGGCATAGTCAGATCTGTGTATGTCTGGCATAGTCTTGAATTCCAAATAATTTTAACGACAATTATACAAACCATTTACAACTTGATAATTTTTAAACTTCTTTATATGCAATTTTCGGCTTACAAAACAGATATGACCACTTGCAAACCTTCTTTTAAACCTCTTCAAATGATACTTTTTCCAAACATAACACTTTTAACGTTAAGTTTTCATAAATAAAATATGAGTGATATGAAACAATAAATTAATATCGGTTAAATTGAAAATTGTATTTGTTGTTTGTTATAAATTTATGTTTTCGGCTAATTTTGTAGGTTAGTCACTTTCGGCTACGATATTTCAATTTAGTACATAATTTGTTTAACTTTCGGCTGAAGTAGCCAAGACACTATCTGCATTATCGATTTTTTCACTTTCGGCTAACTTTAAGAAGGGGTTAGAATATTGAAACCAAATATGCTAATTTTACATATTAAAAAAATAACAACTCGCAAACCCATCAGTCACCACTTCAACAGATGTACGTATACGCGCAAGACAGGAACAACCGAAGAACGTTTAATTTAATACCTTGTTAAAGTTATCCGAAACTTTCCAGCCGAAAGATAATGCAGATAGTGTCTTGAATACAGCAAAAATCAGTCATGAACTCGAATTTAGGATCGGGTTATATCGTCCGGGTGAAGGGAAATCATTTCTGTTTATAGGAATTTAAAAATCGATAGAAGCGAGAGTATAAAGAGAGTTTAACTTTCGGCTGAAATAGTCAAGACACTATCTGCATTATTTTTCGGCTGGCAACTTTCGGCTAACTTTAACAAGGTTAATTTAATTAAATTAAAAAAAAACTTATCCATTGGCATTGCGTCCCAACCAGTGGTTCGAGTAACACTCGAAATTCCATTTCCACTCGCCAAAATAATAATTATAATTATAAAGAAATTTTTAATAAGCGTTACAGGTTATTTAATAAATTATAGTTAAGCATCTGCAGATATCGTTGAATGCCATCGATGAATGATCGATATGAACTAACCATCAATTTAGTATAGTAGCAAACCATTTATTTTATACTGGACTTCGAACTAACTATGGATGACTAACTCTCAGCTACTGTTCGGTAGAACAACGGTCCACAGGGTGGACTTTTTAAAACAATATGAGGGTGAACATTTAATATTAAAGTGTTATAACTTACCAAATCATTAAAGATTACTCGACCATCCTTCTAATTGTAAATTATTTTTAATATTCCATGTTTCTGTATACGAATCGATTTCTACCAACAAATAGACCGGCAAACATTTCATTATTCATGTAGAAGTTTTCAACCCGCCTTAAAGCTTTGAATGGGGAAAACAGCATAAATTTCCAAAAATTACAGTTGTGGTATATTGTGTATACCATTGAGCTTTACGCACTCATAATTTTATGTATTTTATGCTCAACAACTCCCAACCAAAATATTTGGTACAAAACGTATAACACAACATCGATCAAATCTATATTTGTATGGCAAAGTGTATAAAAAAAACCTTGATAATTTGATGGAAAGTTTTCAGAAAACTTTTTCACGTTATTTTCTAGGAAAAGTAAAAGTTTTGTGAGAGCTTTAATTTCCCCATTGTCTATGTATTATAATTTAACTTGTTTATTTTATGTATATGTGTGTCCTCTGCCCATATTCTTGTGTCCCATCGATTTTCCCATTTTCGCCTTTACGTTCATTATCTTCAATCTATTTGTTTATGTGTATGTGTGTATATGTATTCTATTGTTTTGTTCGGTTAAGAAAACAATATATTATATGAAGATGAATCTGTTGTATTATTTATGTACTCGATCTCTTCTTCTTATCCTTCTTCGGCCGTTGTCTTTTCCGAGTTCTGTAATGTATGAATACATTTTTGATTGCCTTGATTCATGCGTGTGGTTTTTCTATTGTGTTACGAGATTCACACGAGTTCATATTAAAGGCGGAAAAGCATACATGTATATACATAATTCACCCAATTTACAAACATCTTCCGCATCCTACTCGAAAACGTATATATACGAGTACATATTTTTAAAGAATTGGCAAGATTTATGATGTGAATCCGATTATGTGCGATGTGTTAGTGACACAGTAACGACCTTAATTTTATACCAAATCAGCTGCGGTCGATATTGTCGTCGCATATAGATTAGGACATACTATGGCTTACTAACTGATATATGGCTGCGACACCTTAATCTGTTTTATATATGTAACCTGAACTTTTTTTATTATTAATCGGTTTGGATCCACTTAAAAATGTCTTACACACATCGTCTCAAAATATATTCGTTACGTTCTCATAAGAAAAATGAAAATCCATATATTCATTTTTACATCCATTAATCTTATCACACATACAGGATACAATGGTATATGCGAACGAAATTATTATCCTGACGTTGTTGCTTGTTGATGATCATCATCGTCGTCATTATCTCAATCATGCATTCTATGAATTCGAAATAAGTTGCGCGCAAACGGTACGCATAATATAAATAACGCGTTTTCCATTTCCAACGTTTTCCATTTCCAACGTTTTCCATTTCCAACGTTTTGCCGACACCATGGTATTTTTGTAGCCACCCTTTATATATATAGTATATATGTATAAATATATATGAAACACAATCCTTTTCCATCCGATAGTAGCGGGAGGTAAACCTTTTCGTATCGTACACCATGTGAAATTCAATTTTGTATCAAATGATGATGGAAAATGGCAGAAAAAATATTCGGAATTGGTAAACAATATGGGGGGGATATGTGATACGGAAGTAATCTTTTGTTTTTGTTTCTATATTCTAAAACAAAATATTAAGCTTTTCAAAGTTGAGCTTTTTGTGTTTTTAAATGATATTCGTTTTTATTTTTTGTTTTCTTGCCAATTCTAATTCAAATTGATGCTGAATCGTTAGACGAAATTTTAATGAGATGAAAATGAACAATGAATATGGTGGGGTGGCATCACCAGCAGGAGATTAATGATTTTAAAGCGTTTTTGGTTCGTTAGACACACGCATAAGGTCAATCATCATACTTTAGTGGGAATTTGTGTAATGACTATAATAGGATTAAATTAATTTATTCATGTGACAATATCAATTACAAAATTAAACTTATCGCGCGTTGTAACACTATCCGTAATTCAACAACACGTATTATGTTACGTTTGGTATCTGCAGCATAAAATTCATTAAAATTAATTCATGAATATTTATTTTGGTAGTCACAGAAGCAAATTTTTAGTGTTATATACAACAATTGTCCATGTCATAAAAAATTAACAAATTAAAATTGAAAAAATATTATCATTTCATGTATGACCTCAATTGATATAAAAATAACAAAATATAAAATTTATCCGCCGCATATTCCAGCCTGCGTTCATTGTGTTGCAGGATACAATTTTAATTTACATTTCAATGTGCACCGATGGTCGAAAAATTGCAATTGATTTAAATTTTAAAGGTTTTATTGCAGCGTCGATAACGAGCTTCGATGTTTTTTTTGTCAAAAATGGAGCTTAAATGTTAATGCTGGACAGCAATGCAGCTACTAACATTAAACTACAAGAATTATGACAAACAAGCAAGACAGAGCTTTAATCTAAAACATGTATGTGGTATTTTTCAAATAGATAAACGGGTAATGCATAATAGGAGACACTCGAGAATATATTCACATAAAAAGGGTTGGGTTCCCCTGACAAAATACGAAATGTTAAAAAATATCACGTAAAAGACAAACATATACACACTCAATTAACATTCCATCCGCAGTGTAGCCACAGCAGACACTCGAGCCTAAACAAATAAATATCCATGAACAAATTTGAAATATTGACAAAATATTATAGTCCAGTGAATGAAGGGGTCAACCTGTAAGTTATTAGTTGCGATTTTCATTTTCTGGTGATAAGTGGAATTTGGTACCTCATTAAAAATGAGATCGAGTTTTCAAGAAAACATTCTGTTGTAGGGGGAGAAAATAGCCCCAATAGACCCAGAAAATCGATTTTCCACAAATATCTCCTAAAATATGGCAGTTAAAGATTTGTTGTTCACATAAATATTGAAAATCAGTTAATTCTCTACAAAAATGGTCCTCATGACTTTTTCAAAAAATTAACCGTTTCCTAGATAAACGCACGTGTTGTATGCCGGAGAGCACAGTGCATTTACACATGAGCGGACGGACAAACTATTCAATAACTTTGTTAAAAATGCTTATTTTCTCATGATTCAAAGTTCATGTGAAAGAGGAAATCTACCGCTAACATACCCTGTGACTTGAATCACGTTTTGACTTTTTGGCCATATTGGAAAAACGGGTCAAACTTTATGTTCCCGCGCAATTTTGACCTCGTCAGGAAGTTGTTCACATTTTTTTTTTGTATTGCACTAATTTGCTCCTTTGTCATCTGTGAAATTTGTATAATCTAATTTTTTTCCATTTTGATTAAAACTTTGTTTGTTGAATCCCATTTTTTTGCTGTTTTTGGAGCGCGGGGAAATTTTGTAATCAACCACCCATTAAAAATTCATACATGATCGGATTGGTCTCTATGACATACCATTTGAAAGCTGAGAACGTCTACTTTTTGGCTGTGCAATAATTTATTTTCACAAAATCGACCATTTTCCAATAAATTTGGTAAAACGCGTGCTTAAGGAAGAAGCGTACTTTTTCTTTTCGGGGCTTTTTTCTCCTGGCTCTTTATTTCTGACGTTCTGACACCTTGACTAGTGGTAAAGGAGGAATTCTCACCTTTCCGTCAATGTATATAAAGTCATCTCATTTATACGTGGGGAAACCCCGAGTCCTAAACGTAATGCTATTTCATTACTTCCACTTCTTGAAAACCGCTAAATAAGCTCTAAGAAAGATATTCTCGGCAGAAACCGGGAATATTGACAAGACTAAATGTATTCACGTTATCGACGGGAGCATATTGATACATCGGGTACCCTGGACGATAAAGGAATTATTTTTTTGAAATTTGCGGCAGATATGTAACACATTTAAGAGATAATTGTTCCCGGGAAGTCACAGTGGTTTTCGATGGCTATGAATGCAATCGCGATAGTATAAAAGGGTCAGAACAGAACGTTTGCAATAGACAAAAAATATGGCATAAGGTTCGAGCCTAACATGGTTTTACCACTTCCAAAAGAAACATTTTTGTAAAATAATATTAATAAAATTCACTTCATTCAGTATTTGAAGGGTGTTCACGGCCCACAAGTTAAAGTAGTGGCAGAGGATATTGACATCTTTGTACTGATAACAGCCCTGACCCAAAAAGATCAAACAATTTATTTCTTGAAGCCTGGAAAAGGAAAAAACCCTCAGCAAATATTTTCCTCCTAGAGCTTGGAATCGCGGCCCTTAGTTAGAGACTATATTTTATTTTTCCATGCAATTTCGGGAAGCGATATATCTTCCGCTTTTTTCGGGAAAGGAAAAACGTCAATAGTTGCCAAATTAGAGGGAAATGTTACGAAGAACAGAGACACGGCTGGAAGCGGTCATCGAAAGTTTTAAAAACCATAATCTTACCCACGAGACCGTATTTCAGGACCGGCAAACTGTCATTGCGTCGATGCACAGTGATGATGATACAGAAAACCTGACAACAATTAGATATGAGATCTTCAAGCGATTCACCAGAGACAGAATAAGAAACCAAACCGTTTCCCATTTATGGCCCTGAGGATTTGCCAGTGGATGGATTGTAGTGGCTACATCTACAATTGGTTTTCACAGTCCAAAACATTGAAAATAGTGTATTTGCCACACACATTTGCCGCCATCTCAAATTTTGTAAAAACCTTGCATATTTCATGAGTCTCAAAATTTTGGATTTTTCAACCCGAGTTTTTGCAAAAAATATTAATGTTGCGAAAAAAATCATCAGGATTTTTTTGTACAGAATTAACTGATCTTCAATGTTTATCTGAACAAAAAATCTCTAACTGCCATATTTTGGAAGATATTCGCTGAAAACCGATTTTCCGGGTCTTTTGGGGAAAATTTTCTCCCCCTACAACAGAATGTTTTCTTGAAAACTCGGTTACCAAATGCCACTTATCACCAGAAAATGAAAATTGCAACTAATAACTTACAGGTTGGCCTTTTTTCCTTCCTCATTTACTGGACTATTAAGTGAAAACCTATCATAACAGTTCAACCGAGAAAACAGGAAAATTTCTAATTTCGCCTGAAAGACCATAGAACTAAAACTTGATTTCTAGAAAAAAAAAAGAAATAATTTAAGCCTAATTTTAAAACTTTCCAAACGCTAGTACTTTGTGCTTATCATAGAAATATAATTTTCATAAATTTTCATTCATAAATTGAGGAAAAACAAACTTACCCCTAAAAGATACTACTTTAAAAAAATAAAGTACATAGGTCGTTCAATAATATTTGTGTTGAACAACAATGTTTAGTTTGTTAGAAGTAAAATGTTCTAAAATCCAAGAATTAGAAATGCAAATAGCGTATTCCTGTGGCATGTTCATTGCCATCCGAAAAATGTAATGGCTAAATTTATGCTAAGTGGTTCCTAGACAATTATATGTTAAAAAATTGTTCATGCAACGGTCGATGTTGTTCAATGGAGTTGGGCCAATTCTGGATTAACCCAAATTCAGCTACTGCAGTTTTCATTTTAATTTCTATAAAGACAATCAATATTTCGTCCAACCATTCATACAAGCTTCCAATTAAAAAACTAATGCTTATTCTACCTTTGCACGGTTAAAAAACCGCGACGCTTTCAAGGGGCAGGTTAGACTTAAACAAAAAACAAAAAGACACGTTTTACAGAAATTTGCAATTAGAAGTGCCAATTTCATTGGTTTCTAGAACACCCTTGTCAGAAAATTATTCATTGAACGGTCGTTGTTGTTCAAGGGAATTAGAACAATTCTGGATTAGCACAAATTCAGCCACTATAAAAATATAGCCACTATATTTTTCGGATGGCAATGAACATAACTTAACCAACTTATTCTTGGATTTTAAAATATTTTATTTCTAATAATGCTATTCTTTACCCCTAAAAGATACTACATTAATAGAATAAATTACAGAGGTATACCGTTCAATAAAATTTTTGTTGAACAACAAATTAAGATGTTGTTCATTAAAAATATTATTGAACGGTATACCTCTGTAGTTTATTCTATTAATGTACATAGTATCTTTTAGGGGTAAGTTTGTTTTCCCTATATTATGAATGAAAATTGATGAAAATCATATTTTCAGTGTAGCCGACTTTGGAAAGTTTTAAAATCAGGCTTAAATTATTTCTGTTTTTTTTTAGAAATTGGGTTTATTAATTGTTTCGTCTTTCAGGTGAAATTTGAAATTTTCTTTTCCCGTTTTTTCGGCTCCTGGATTAGCACTAATTTTTACCCGTGAGCACTAATTAGAACAAATTTGGCTTAATCGGTATGCAAAGTTTCATTTTGAATTTCGAAAGTTTCCCTGCTGCAGTTACCCACCCGAAAAATCCGTACATATAAAAATGATTGCGCTCCACTGAAAAAATTCGAAATGTTGACAAAAATATCCCATCCTAAAATTTCCGCATTATTAGCATAGAATATTAATTCGAAGGTCGTAATGGCAATATTGCGGATCCTCTAGGATGAACTGGATTTTGTCACCATTTAGAATTTTGTCAAGAGGACAAAACGCCTTTTGCATGTACGAAATAAACCAATTTAAAAAGGCTTCAGTGTCAATTCAACACTTCTAACGGTTTATTTTTACAAATTTTACAAGTTTGCACGTGTATTCCACTCTCCCCAATTTCCCCAAATTCCCTACATGAAACTTGACCTATAACCGTATTCTGGCTTTCCCTGGAAATTGAGAATTTTGAAAAATTTGTTTATAGCATTTTTGTATGAATTGTGAAACAAAGTTACATATTTGGGAAATTATTTTTCCAAATAAAATTTTTATGGAACAAACCTTTCTTATTCCACTTTGTTTTATAAAATATGTATTGCAAACTGATTCCATCAGAAGGCTAGAAATACAGGGTTATCCAATTCGAGGTTGATAAAGTAGAAATCTGTATACCGACATCTGTCAAAGATAAACGTCAAGTATGCTGTCATTTATTTAGTTGACATTCTGCCATTTAAGAATATGGAGCAACATACGCAGCAGAACATACGCAAATTGGGTGTTGGAAAAACAGGCCGTCGATGCTGATTTTTCGAACAAAATTTTCTTCAGTGATGAAGCTCATTTTTCGCTTGGTGGATACGTTAATAAGCAAAACTGTAGAATTTGGGGCTCAGAAAATCCACAATTGATTGTAGAGAAGCCATTACACCCGGAAAAAGTCACTGTTTGGTGCGCATTGTGGTCTGGTGGTGTGATTGGGCCGTATTTTTTTGAGAACAACCATGGACGAACCGTTACCGTCAATTCTGAGCGCTATGGCCGCATGTTAACCGATTATTTTTTTACGAAAATCGAAGATTATGATCTTGACGATATGTGGTTCCAGCAGGATGGAGCAACCAGTTACGTAACACGAGCAAATCGAGATCTTTTTCAAGAGAAATTTCCTGGACGTTTGATTTCGCGATTGGCTGATGTCAATTGGCCTCCAAGATCCTATGATTTAACGCCTTTGGATTTCTTTTTGTGGGGCTACGCGAAAGATCGTGTTTACGCAAACAATCCTCAAACTCTTGACGAATTGAAAACTAATATTCGTAAGGTAATGGCTGAGATACCGCCCGAAATGTGCCGAAAAGTCATTGAAAATTACCTCAAAAGAATCAAGGCCTGTAAGAAGTCCCGTGGAGAACATTTGAATGATATCTTGTTTAACTAAAAATGGCAAGAATCAGTCTGTAGAATGAAATAAAAATTACAATACATTCCGAATATTTTGTGTGTTTTTTTTAAGTTTACTTTATCAACCTCGAATTGGATAACCCTTTATATAATTCAAATAACAATCCTATAAAAATATTTTTTGTCATTCCCTATACCCAAGGAAAGCCAGAATCGTACCACTGGGAAATTAAGATTGTTAAAATTGATTTATAAATAATTTGATACACTAGTACACCTTATTCAGTATGTACAATAAACATACATAACTTACTTAGTGGCAGTATAAATGATTTTCTTTTCGACTACCTACCAGGTATGCCTAAAATTAAGAAGCCCTACAGTAAAAATATCAAAAATTATACAGAATGCATGCATATTTCAAAATGCTCTGTAGTTTAGCTTTATCGGAAAGTGGTTAAAATGTCCTACATTCTCGTTTTAAATCAAAGAACGTTGAATTTCCGATCATTTTATTTTTGGGCGGTCATAAATCGCATTTGAGCATGAGTATCAGAACTATGTGTGCAGTTGAAGATTGTTTTAGTATGACTATATCCAAATGCAATAAGAATCTTACAACCAGCGGACGTAGCAGTATTTAAGCCTTTGAAGAACGGCTTGTAAAAAGCAATTTTGGAATTTAGAACCAACCATTCAGATGTCAACGTAACTAAAGAGCACATAGCACCGATTCTGCAAAAAGCTGTGAAAAACCATTTGCATCCTACAACTATTAAAAATGGTTTTAAGGCTTGCTTATACCTTTTTAATAAAGATGCCATCGGCTTTTTTCGATATTTGGACAGGACTGGTAATATGCTTCTTGAAAGTCCCACCCACTACATTAAACTCAATCACTTTTAAAAAATTTAAGGAAATAATCGGAACAACTAAATTAGCTGAGTTGGAAAATTTTTCAAATTCAACACATTCTGAAGATTTTATAATTCTTCATGACATTTGTAGGAAATTAAAGGAATAACCTCAACTTGGAACGTCGAACATAGACAAAGAAGAAGTAATTATTTTGGAAATTGGACCGTTCGGAATGAAACTTTGCCACTCGTGGTACCAAATCTCAATTTAACGAATCAGCTGAATTTCCGGAAAATATCAAAATTATCAAAAATCGTCGTCAAGCTGTTAGCGAACTGCAGAATGACGTGAAGGTAGTAGTAATGAACTGAATTTAAAAAGATTGGATCTCGAAGATACTTCAGTATGCAGAGAAATAGTCGCTGTTTTTTGTGCTCAATCATATGTAATACGCAACGATAAAAAACGCCTGGAAACCTGATCTGTTGGAATTTTCAGAATATTGGATACGAAGAGTGCTCAGAAGAAATGAAGCATATCTTGTGTTATGGGTGCGGAACCCATGACAAAATAAAACCAAAAACCATGACTTACTAAAAATCAATCGGAAAACTGCATACCGATAGTCTTCCAGCCTGGATGAATTCGTGTGGGCGAGAAGACGATGTAATCCAAGAAACAAAACATTCCGTAGTTAAGCCGCCGATGCATTACGAAGCAGTTGTAATGAATTCCAACACCTTGATAAGAAATCTCCAGAACTACAAAAACCTAATGAATCACTTAAGTGGAATTATTGGAAGGAGCGAAATTGAGATCGCCAAATTTGCAGTAACAGGGTTGTGAAAAATTAGTGGCAAAAATATATTTGGGCTTCTAGACAGTGGTACGTCTATTAGTATATTGGGCAAAATTTCTTAGAATTAATGAGGTTGGTGAATCTTAATTACAGAAGGTGACATCACTCAGAAAAACGACCTACGAAATTCAAAATTAAATTCTCGGTTGGCCAACGAAATTAAGTCAGTTCAACACCTTGTTAACACAACACAACGTCTAGAACTCGAAAGAAATAAAAAGTAATTTCCTTCTGACAAGACAAATGTCCTTGGAAAAACTACGTTATGGAGCATACGGTTGATGTCACTAGCAATTCAGGACCTTATGAACGAGAAACTTGATCGCACGATAAAACTGAAGGTTAGAGAAGTTTACGACTATTAGGGAAACTATATCAAATCAAGTTCATAAGTTCGCAGTAGCTCAAAGATGGCTTTTTGCAAATACCATTGTGTAAGAGGTTAAGCGATAAAACAGGTTACAAAAAGGGGGGGGGGGGGGGTTACAAACATGTCTAAACATTCACGGTACCTGTTAGACGCTTCTACCACTTTACCGTAATGCGGTTTGGCCTCTATATTGTCCCTCAGACAATATATCGACTTATGAACTTGGTTATCCCATATCAGTTGCACCACCGCATATTCGTCTATCTTGTAAACCTACTGATTTATTCTACGGCTTCAGGGGGACATTTTTTGAAATCTCTTTTGAAATTTAAAGAACAGCAGCATATTATTTTCATTATGAGAGCAGTTCTACCGCCCCGGTGGCAAAATGGCCTGCATGCTTGCTCCAGCGACCGGAGGTCCCGGGATCGATTCCCGGTGGTGACAAGGAAAACATTTTCACGGATAGTTTAGGATCAATGAATTAATCACTCATTATCCGAAATAAAAATATGATTATGAAACCTCATTTGAGGCGGCCAAATCCCTTGATGGGATATAGTGCCAGAGAGAGAGAGAGAGAGAAAGAGTTCGTGATGTGCGAAATTAAATATTTTAGATATCTGGTAGGAGTGAATGATCTCATGACCGATCCCGATAAAATAAACGCGATTTTTAACTTCTCAGTTTCAAAAAGAATTAAACAAAACCGAAGGTAACAAACGGAGGTAAGTATGGTTGGCTGTTACCGAAGATTCTTTACCAATTTCGGTGAATTAACCACCCCTATCACGAATTTACCCAAGAAAGGCGAGAAATTTGAAGCAACCTGATTTTGAAGCTTTAAAGTCTTGTCTCTCATCGGCTCCGGCACTGACAAACACAGATTTCAACAAATCAATTTTACACAGTGCGCGGCTAGTTCACAAGCTGTAAGTAGTGTTTTTTACAAGAAGACGGAAGATGGGGCAGAAAGGCTCATATCTTTTAAGCTACAAAAGTTGAATTCCTTCCAAGAGAATTATTCGGTTACAGAGCCTGAATGTTTAGCCTTTATCCTTAGTATCAAAAAATTCTGTCCGTACATTGAAGGTTACTTCACACTCATAACAATTTCATGGCTGTTTATATTACCGATATTCTCGTAGCATCATTAAACGAAAACCAAAACAAACTTAAATTGGAACAACTCTGAAAAGTTACAATAACTTAAAGTCACCGTTCACCGACTACAAACTGCTACCAGAGTAGTTTACAACGGATATATAGCACATAAAGGGTGAGAACAATGTGATTGCCGGCACACTATCGATATTTGTTCCGACATCATAGCAATAGCAAAAGCTCTAGAATGCGATATAAAGAATTTAATTAAATGAACTAGACGGCAGGATTAAGATTGACTCTCAACCATATCCGTACTAAACATAGAATATTTTGAATAAAATTTTCAATTTATGAGGTATCAGTGCGAGTCAAATTCAAAACCATTAAAAATTTGCCCATCATACAAAAATCCATGCTGCGGGTTTAAGAAAAATTTAAAATTATATCACGTTCATACCGGAGTGATGAATTTAACAAAATCTTTTATTTTATTTTAAAATTTATGCGATTCAATATTTTATCAGTGTATTTCAGCAAAAAATTGAACAGAGTTGATTGGAAATCGCATTAAAATGGTTAAAAGTAAACTCATTCAATTTTTTGTGTTGCTCAATATGTTTCACGAGCCCAATTAGAAAATATTCCACGCCGGTTTCACTTATATACATGAAATAGGCTTTCAAAATATCATTGTAAAATTTAGGGCCTTGAATTACAAGCTTTCAATGGGAAATCTTAGCTCATTCAATTTTTTGTGTTGGAACCGTTTTACCGTTTTTTATACGTGGCCATGTATCGAGTTAAGATTCTCCATTGAAAGCTTGGTAATTCATAGAACAATTTTGAAAGCCTATTGGTTATGATATATAACGTCTGGCTTGGTACTGGTGCGAACGGTGCAACTGCACAGAGCCTCGCGTTATATATTTTAATATATAAGTTTATTAAAATAATTTCGAAATTTTTCTGAAAAAAATATTAATTTTTGCAATCATCTATTATTAAAAACACAAACTAAAATCTAAGCAACATAATTTATAAAAAATATTTTTATTTAACATATGCACTATATACTCATTTTATGTACTCGTACAAAAAATTAATAATTTCCATTAAATTCGAAATATTCCGTTTAGACTCTGGGTGCTCCTCTAAGTTTAATTATTTCATTCCAACTAAACAGTTAAGCAGTTTGGTATTATAGTTAAAAAGAAAATGAAAAATCTATACAGCTATACGGGATCCGTTCAGAACGGCATAATTTAAAATTGCAATTTTCAAATTAGCATATTTAAAAACTGCATAAGGTTCAAAACGGCATTTTTCACGGCACAAGGTAGAAAGAAATCGTTTAATCGATTATGAATCTAGAATTATCTCTTCATTATCTTCTGGACTATGGTCAACTGATATGATTAATTATTAACGGAACACGATGAAATTTGACATGAATGAAACTTTTGAACGATTCTTAGATTAACTTCTAGGATAAAGCTAAATGAATAAGAACTTGTCTATTTCTTAGTCGGTTAAGATCAAATTTCACATGTTCCTATGGTAGGGTTTAATTTACAAGTGATCTGGAATAAAATTGATGAAATGAAATTGATTATGACAAACTTACTCTACATGTTTTATTTAAAAACTTAAGCATGTATGTTATAAGAAAAGTATTTATCTTCCTTGGAATTACAAATTATTTGAAGATTTGGTATGCATATAATATTATCCGTCACCTAAATTTTTAAATAGAGCTTCGATGTTCTAGTTAGTTACTACAATTGCGTGATCTTAGCGGATTACTCCATATTCGCAGCGTATTCAAATTCGCACATATCCAATCAGTGCGTTGGCAAACCCGGTACAACAGTGATATAGGTTATGGTTTCAAGAAATAAGACATGAAATGGGTTAGGAATTAGATCCTCTAGCACACTGGCTAGTAGAGCATAACATTTTAGGAAAAAATGGGAGAGGTTCATCGTTTCCGCCAAATCTATGGAGCGTATCTGATCAAAATTCAATAGTAACCACGGTCGCGTAAACTTGATTTTGTTAAATAAAAGAATACAGCAATTATGGCTTTTTGAAAGCAATTTCTGGAAATATATCGTTTTAGTATGTAAGTATAAAATTAAAATTTATTTATACATAAAGTATGTATTTATTTATGCACTTTTGAAAAATGCTGAAGAAAATCTAAATAAACGATGAATGTCGTTATGAAAAATATCGTTTTGTACCTTATGCCGTTTTAAAATATGCCATTTCGACTGGGACCCTGCCATTTCAACTGGGACTGGGAAAATAATAAAACTGAAAAGTGCTTAAAAAAAATTGTTGCTTTCCGATTCGATATTGGTAAAAAATTTCATTGGTAAAATTTACAACAGACATAATTTTTGTTTTCATATTGTTGGAATATATGTTTAATAAATACTGTGTTACGATCCGAGCAAAGGAAAAGAAAACAAGAGCAATTTTTAAATAGTCAAAAAAATAGCCTGCTCCGATTAGTCACGAAAACTAAAATTGATCAAGGTACATGTTCTAGAGTCTAGACCATACAACCGTTCCAAAAGACAGAGGCCTAACGAAGCTGAAAATAAAGCGGTAGATAATAAGGATCAAACTCAGAAGTTTTGCAAACCGAAAATTTGCTTCATACTAACAATGACAGCAAAACTTCGTTCAAACGGTTGCCACTGAATCAATAAACGATATCGAAATTGAAGAAGATATTCATACCGATGTAGATGAAGAACATACTCTACAAATTTTAGTCCAGGTATTAAGCGAATTTGTAGTTAATGATCCTTCTACTTGACCTATTAGCTTATCATATGATAATAGAAGTACAATAGTTCGACATGGTCCTACACAATTTGATGAGCCATTTTCAAAGAATAAGTTTGGTCGAAGTTTCACAGTTAAATATTATAGAAGAAAATTAGCAAATGTAGTCGCACAAATACGGCGTTGATTACGTTATTCAAAAATTACTGATACAGTATGGTGTTTTGCCTGCAAATTATTCTCCGTTCAGGGTGCATCCTTATCGAATGAAGGATTATATGATTGGACTCATTTGGGTAAAACGAGTGTACGGTTATCGAGCCACGAGCGAAATGCGGTGCATTTAGAATCTTTACAGATTTGGCTAAATACAGAAAAGCTTATAAAATCGGGTAGAACTATCGACCATGGACATCTAAAATATTTAATAATTGAGTCGCTATATTGTATTTGGCGGAACACAATTTAGCCTTTAGAGGATGTTCTGACCTATTATTTGCTAAAAATAATGGAAACTTCCTAGGACTAATTGAGCTTATTGCTAAACTCGACCCTGTCTTAAAAGAACATTTATCAAGAACGACAAATTAAATCAAAAGGCGAAAAACAAGCAATACTTATTTATCGCAAGTAGCTTCAATAAAGAGGCGAAATACCGAAATATTATTCAATAGTATACTATGTAAATTGTACTCCTGATGTTAGCCATAAGGAGCAGCTCTCTTTAATTCTCCGCTTTGAGGATTTTAATGAATTGACTGTGGAGATTAAAGAAAGTTTTCTAACATACGAGGTAGTTCAAGAAACAACCGGACGAACTTTATCATCAAAAGTTATCAGCATTTTACAAGGGGTAAGGGGATCAATTTGTCAGATAATCGAGGGCAGGAATTTGATAATGTGATGCTAATAAATCTTCCGTTAAAGCTCTCACTTTCTTTGGTATTGTTCAGAAAGTGTATACAACATTTTCTGAATCAACGACACGATATGGGATCTCTTAATAAAACATGTGAAATATCCAATACCGAAACCTCATTCAGACACCAGATGGGATTGCCATAACGACAGTGCCAAAGCTATATATCTACAATTTTCAAAAATTTTAAATGCTTTGACTGAGCTTGGAAATTCCGTAATTGACAGTAAAATTAAGCACGAAATTTTGTCAATATATAACCAGCTGGGTTCTTATGAATTCCTTGTAAGCATTATTATTAAGTACGATATGTTGAGTAAAGTTGATTTCGTTAGTTTTCGTTGCATTGCATGACATTGAAATTGTCAGAACTTTTTTACTCAATTCATTTTTATGTTTCGATTTATCAAAATAAGAAATCTATGGTAAAATTATTTTTCTATGGCTCAGCCATGCAAATGGATTTGGCAATAAAACATCTAAAAATGTTGTTATCATTTTTTGAAAAATATAGAGAAACTGGTTTCAATCTGTCTTTGGCTAAAGCCAACGAGATTGCGTTAGAATCCGTCCTAGGAAAATACGACCATTATTTGATTATCAAGCTGGCGATGATGCTATAAATGATGAAAAAGAAAATTTTAGAACCGATTATTTTTTCAGAATTGTCGATACTGATTTTGTGACATTTAAGCCTTTTTAATAATTACAAAAATTTACATGCTGTATTCGAAGAAGATTTTCATCCGGATGATTTAATTCAAGAATTGTTTTCTTGCTGGTACTGTTCGTAATACAAAATGAATTCTTATTGTTTATAGAGGATTAGCCATCCTGGGGAAACCTCTTTAAAAAACGCGAATCGACTCTCCTACCTCGACAATATATTAATATATGTCAGGTGATGTGGAAACGGTTTCATGAAATACCTTTTGTCAAAGATCCTTAATTCTCTTGAACTAAATGTTTGATATAAATTTTACTTAAGTGTCTATGTATTTTTAAGTTAAAGTACTTAAGGTATATTTGATATTTTAGATTAGTCTTAAACCTCGTAGCTCGTCGTGCACAGGCTCTTGCAAAATATCAAGCCGGGTCTGCATCTAACTAACTGTGTAATAGTTCCAATACAATAAAAATTAATGAGTTAATATTTCCAATTGAAAGCTTCATTTTTAGGTTAGACTATTTAATTTATGTCGAAATGTCTCGTAAAACATATTGAGCAACACAAAAAGTTTAATAAGTTCACTTTTAACCATTTTAATATGATTTTCAATCAATTCTCTTCAATTTTTTGAGTTACACTTAAAATATTGAATGCACACTCGCGTAAATTTTAAAATAATAAATTTTACGGATGTGAAGTTTTTAACAAAATTAAAAATTAACAAAAAATAAACAGTCGGTAAAAGCAATGTTAACAATGGAAACCTGGAAATTTTGATTGAAATAAAAAAAGTTAAATTACAATTTAAAAATATGTATTTACATAAAAAAGACAAAACATTTAATGTAATTAAATAATGTTAATAAATTGGAGTATCCACTACTAAATAATCGCAGTTACATATATGCAAATTGACACAGCGAGGATTTCAAATGATGGCATAAGAGGCGCTCTTTGAAATAAAATTGGTCTCATCAAAAAACTACGAAATTTTCCAATTTGTTAATGCGTTTGAAAATCGAATCGCATTGAATATTTTGGTGATTTTTGGGTTCCAGTGTATTAATTATTGGCCAGATCACAGAGATACTACCGAAAAGTGACTAGTATCAAATGATGGCATAAGGTGCTGTTTGAAATAAAATTATTATATCTCTTATTAAAAAACTGCAAGATTTTCACCAGAAACCATTTTACACGTTTTTTCCCGAAACCAGGATCAATCGCAATCGGTTTCGGGTACTCGAAAACCTCTTTCCAGAATTTTTCATTAAAATCGTTTGAGCTGAACAAAAAAATTAAAAATAAACCTGAGGCTCCCAAAAAACCTCCACGATTTTCTCCGATATCAGGATCCATTGTAATCGCTTTCTGGTGCTAGAAAAGCTCCTTTTATCAATACAAATACACCCGGGGCAGAAAACCACTTAAACGTTTTTTCCCAAAATCAGGATCCATCGCAATCGGTTGCTGGTACTCGTAGACTTCCTAACAGTATTTTTCATTAAAATCGTTTGAGCTGAGCAAAAAAATAAAATATAAACCTGGAGCTCACCAGAAAACCTCTTACACGATTTTTTCTAATATAACGATCCACCGCCATCGGGTCCTGGTACTCGAAAACCTCCTACCAGCAATTTACCTCTTACACGATGTTTTTCGATATCAGGATCCATCGTAATAGGTTGGTACTAGAAAACCTGCTTTTAGCAATTGTCATTAAAATCGTTAGAGCGGTGAAAAAAAAAATAAACAAGGGGCTATCCAGAAAACCCCTTAAACGTGTTTTCCCAAAATCAGGATTCATCGCCAATGGTTGCTGGTACTCGAAAACCTCCTACCAGAAATTTTCATTAAAATCGTTTGAGCTGAACAAAAAAATTAAAAATAAACCCGGGCTCACCAAAAAACCTACACGATTTTCTCCGATATCAGGATTCATCGTAATCGGTTCCTGGTACTAGAAAACCTCCTTTTATCAATTGTTATTAAAAATACACCCGGGGCAGAAATCACTTAAACGTTTTTTCCCAAAATCAGGATACATCGCAATCGGTTGCTGGTACTCGTAGACCTCCTACCAGTATTTTTCATTAAAATCGTTTAAGCTGAGCAAAAAAATAAAACATAAACCCGGAGCTCACCAGAAAACCTCTTACACATTTTTCCGATATCCGGATCCATCGCCATCGGGTCCTGGTACTCGAAAACATCCTTCCAACAATTTTCGTTAAAATCGTTTGAGCTGAACAAAAAAAATAAAAATAAACCTGGGCTCACCAGAAAACCTCTTACACGATTTTTTCTAATATAACGATCCACCGCCATCGGGTCCTGGTACTCGAAAACCTCCTACCAGCAATTTACCTCTTACACGATGTTTTTCGATATCAGGATCCATCGTAATAGGTTGGTACTAGAAAACCTGCTTTTAGCAATTGTCATTAAAATCGTTAGAGCGGTGAAAAAAAATAAACAAGGGGCTATCCAGAAAACCCCTTAAACGTGTTTTCCCAAAATCAGGATCCATCGCCATCGGTTGCTGGTACTCATAAACCTCCTACCAGTATTTTTCGTTAAAATCGTTTGAGCACGAAACCCCTTACACATTTTTTCCTAAATCAGTATCCATCGCCATCGGTTCCTGGTACTCGAAAAGCTCATTCCGCACCATGCATTGCTCGAAAAACGACAAGAATGGGAAACGAGACACGAACGAATGATATTGCAGCACGACAATGCTCCATGCTATCCTACTGCAATTGTCAAATGCATGCCAACTGAGACCAATTTTATTTCAAAGAGCGCCTCTTATGCCATCATTTGAAATCCTCGCTGTGTCAATTTGCATATATGTAACTGATTATTTAGTAGTGGATACTCCAATTTATTAACATTATTTAATTACATTAAATGTTTTGTCTTTTTATGTAAATACATATTTTTAAATTGTAATTTTATTTTTTTTATTTCAATCAAAATTTCCAGGTTTCCATTGTTAACATTGCTTTTACCTTTTAGTTTTTGTCAATTTTTCATTTTGTTAAAAACTTCACATCCGTTAAATTTTGTTAAGTTCGTCATACCGGTATGAACGGGATACAATTTGTCTGTTTCTAATGGGAAATTGGCATATTAAATTTTTTTCGCCAAAATTCGGTCCTAAAGTTGACTTTGACTACTTCACAAAGTTCGTTTTCTTGAAATGATTCAGTTTAGAGCAATTGATAATCAAATTGCTTAGGGCGCTCGAAAGATCGAATTATTTTCCAAAAATAAATTCTAAAGGTAAGTTTAAATTGAAGCGTAAGCGCAGTTTAAAGTGTTACTGGAAAAAATATTCATACGATTACGTGTAAGAACTTATAATATTGAAGTTTGCAAATTTTCTAATTTAAAACAGATAAGTATGGTCAAAATATTCCATCTATTGATCTTATACCAATTCAAAATTCTCGCAGAGATGTGTGAAAGACATTTTCTCAAAAAACAATTTAAATATTCAAAAATTGTGACATCCCTAAAATTTTGAAATGTCCTATCCACATACACCACAATAATCTTAATATTCTTTATCAAGTACCAAATAATCGACGAGAGACATCATCGTCTAAGTCTCATTTTATTGCGATCTATATCGATAGAACACAGACCTTTATGAAATCCTATTATCCGTAACAAAAAAATAAAACGAAAACTTCGCATAATCAAATTTCACATCATCAACTTTCTTAAATTCTTAAACTCAACGCAATAATAAAAATGAAAAAAAAAAAGTTTCCATTTGTCAACCTTTCAAAACCTATCTATGTCTATATATAGCACGATACGATATAGTCTTAATATCCATTCCAATCAAATTACCATAAAAATTTCTTCCATCTTAGGAAAAAAAACCCTTAAAAGTAGACACAAAGTAGGAAAAAATATTTCTTTAACTCTCAGCATAACTTTTTGGCAACATTCGTAAAATCAATAAGAAACAAAAAGAAAATTAAGACAAACGATTGGTGAAACGGCATCAGTAGAGAGAACATAAAATAAAATTCAAATTAAATTTTTACTACACAATTTTCAATATACATACTCAACAAAAAGCACTGTAGCTATTTGCAGAAAATTGGGTCAACATAAAAATGAGAAGAAAATCAAAAGTTTTCCCAAACAAGCAAACAAACAGCACACAACGAGGACGTCGTCGGAACCAAAAAAATATATAAAATTAAATAAAACTTTGCTTTTATGTATAAACTCATTTCAATACGTGTATGGTGCAGAGCTTTAATACCCCAAAAAAGAATAAATTAAGCTCGCCCACATAACCTTAAATTTAATTTATTATACTGTTGCGGCTTACGGTTGTACCCGATCCACAATTTTATCGCATCTCGCTTCTAACCTCGAAATACATCAATTAAGATTCATCGCAAACGTATAATATCCACAAAATTAGTGCGAATTGTGCGGAACGAAAAACCCCGAATTTTTACTTTTCAGGCCCCAATTAAAATTAAATTACAATCAATATCGCTGTGATATACGAGAGATGTGAGTGGATACACAGCAAAAGCAAAATAATAATAATAATATCCTTAAAATCTCATCAATTTATCCTGTTTTTTTCCGATCGAAATATTTTGCGTGTGTGTGTGTGTATGCGCTTGTTAACCCTCATACAACACAATACAAAAAAAAAATCGCATACACTCGACAAAATATATCCTTTATATAAAATATATATTTAGGCGATGGTTTGAATGTAAGTATATCGTTGGGAGATAAATTCATTAAAATTAAATTAAATTTTATTTTTATTTGTTTGATGCTTTTTGGTACTTACCTAAAGGATCAACACGATGTACCGGATCGCACAGGATAACATTTATCCATATAAAAATTTGAAATTTCTGATAAAATTTTAACATTTTTATAGTGTTGTGTATGTGTGTGTGCTGTTTACTGGCCGCCTCCCCTTTTTTTGTACAAAGGGTATGCTATTTGCTTGATTTTCCGGTTCTCGAAAATTATATTTTTATTTGTACAACAAAATATCCTTTTACAGTCCTTGAGCAGACGACGCGCACGAGTGGTGGATTATATTATCACCGTAACATTATTAAGGATTGTTGCAAGATCTGCGTACGTTTCGATTCGTTTATAATTAAAATAACAATTAGATGTACGACTCGCTTTTATAGACGTATCGGAGGTTACTCGTGCTTTACTGTAGTATGCACCCTTTTCTCTAGAACGAGTCAGATAATCCGTTTTGTTGTTGTCGTTCATTCACCTGAAACGAAAAATAAATCAGGTAAGGAAAATTAATAAAAAATTATTTAAGACAATTTACTTGTATTTTTTTGGTGGAGGATGGCAAATAACATTCAAAATGAGTAGCGTAATCGGATTATCCGAAATTAATCACAGCGTAGAGTTTTTCGTTGTTTCCCCCGAAATGAAGATAAAGAGTGGATTGGAAAATAATATGTCTTGTTCGATGTAAAATTATAATCCTCCGCTCTGTATTTAATTGCGAATATTATTTAGGGATTTATCAACATCCTGAAAACGGAGGAAAATAGATCAGTTTGCAGTTGATTTGGACCTGAATATTACAAAAGACGAATTGAATGTAGCAAGTAACCTATTTCGTATTAGGTCGTTAAATGGTCAAGTAATATGTCACCAATAACATCTGATCGTATAATAATCTCCTTGAACAAATAAAATAACTTTTTGATGTTGCTCTTATTTTCGTATTCATGTTGCTCTGTGAGCATCGCCCACACCAATAAGATCGGAAATTTTCGGCGCGGTTGAAGACTCCCCAAAAAACACTAGATGATGATGAAAACGAGATCATTATGTGCAAATGGTACGAATTCTACTCTATACAGAACTAAAACTTGGTGTTCGAGTGGTTATAATAATAAAGTTAATAATAATTTCCAACGACCAATTACCCTCCCTTTACCCTCCCTGAATTCAGGGGAACTATAAACAAAGATATCATTCTACTAAATTAAAATTAAAGAAAAACAACAAAAATAAATTAATAACAATCGAATTAAAAAAAAGGAGAGATCGACTGTTGGTGTGCTTAAAGCAAGCAGATTTGAAACTAGTGATGGAAAAAAATAGAACAGAAGAAAAATAAAAGATAAAGATAAGTAAAGTAGATGGGGAGAAAAAAATGTTTCAAATTATAAATACTCAAAGTATTTAAGTCAAATAGATAAAAAAAATATAAAAGAAAAAAAATTAAAGTTTATTGGTTTATCAACATTATGTAATAGGCTCGTTCTGGCCGTAGGTCGTTCTGTAAGAAGCAATCTTAAAAACAAGTACCATTCTCAAAGCACGAGCATTTACATTACGAGCTATGTTTTCGAGTAGAGCTGAAGAATCTACCCTACCTTATAAAAATTGATAAAGGAAAATGAAAACTCTCCAAGCAGTCGAGATATTGAGCCAAGTTGAAAGCAAAGTGGAAAAATCTACGTTGTACAGCCACAGTTGTGTTCGTATGTGTACTTCATATGGTATGACGACCAAACTTGACTTGCATATTCGAGCAAAGTTAGAAAAAATCTCATATAAATAGCCCTCATAACATAAGGATTGAAAATTCTTTAGACCAGTGTTTGACAAATCCAAGTGAAAAGTTTCCTCTATTGACAATAAAATCGATGTGATCTCTAAAGTTACGTCTGCGGTCACAGATTACCCCTAAGTTCTGTATGGCCAAAACTTTTGCAACAGCAGTGCTGTATGTAATGGATTGGCATTTATTCATGAAGTTATTAAGGTCATTCTGTAATAGGACAACATCGATGGAGCTTCAAATTTGTCGGTAAATTTTCATATCGTCAGCATAAATGGAAGTCTCTTTTTGATCACGAAATCGACATCGTTGATGGATATGACGAAAAAATATGAACAAGATAACGGCGTTGTGGTACCCCGGAAGTAGCTATAAACGCAGCAGAAATTGATGACCTAAAGATCATCTGATACCTACGTTCCCTGAGATAAGATTCCACCCTAAGTAAGAGTTGAGGTGCGAAACCAAGAGCCTTAGGTTTAAACAAAATCATCTTATGGGGAAAACGTGTCAAATGCCTTGCTGAAATTTGTGGTAAAAACATCAATTTCGTTTTCGCCTTCCATAACGTTCAAAGTATGAGATGTAAATTCGGTTAAACTGGTTGTAGTAGATCGTCCTCTAAGAAAGCCATGCTACTTGAGGATACAGGAAAATCGCGCAATTTGTCTTTCCATATTGATGGGAATATTCTTTGCGAGATCGAGTTTTAGAATGCTGCTGATAGTTCAAAAAATAGTTCATAATTTACGTGCCAAAGCGTTCTATATGTTATGTGGAAATGATGATCCTGACTCAGAAAAATTTTGTTTTGGTCTACAACAAGTCCAAACATTGCTAAGGACCCCCATCGGAGAGTCTTTTGTTCTAGACAGATTAGCTGTTGCTTTTTGGCTATGGACTCGAGAAAGTCGCATTTCTATTTCAATGGTCCGAAGATCAAGGTGGAAGAGGAGCTACTGAAGTTGGATCGGCACTCTTGCATCATTTAAATTTTTTGAATTTAATGGACAAAAGCGTATTACGTTTGTTTTATGACGGTTGTAGTGGGCAAAATAAAAATTCACTTATAGTCCATTGTCTTATGTTTTGGCTCGTCAATGAATCTCCAGAAAATATTAAAGGGATATGTTTGACGTTCCAAGTACGTGCGCACAGTTTTTGCCCGTCACATTGCATTAACAAGTGTGAACAGGAAAATCAGTATAAAGACATCCTCAGTCCATGACTCCACTGAATGTAAATAAATGCCTACCGTAATGGTGAAACAATTTGGTGACGGCTGGGAGAAAAACGAAACTTTTTCCTGGTACAAAAAATTATTGAATGAAAATTCCACTGAACCAAGTGATACAGAAGCAGAAGTTACAGATGACCCTGAACGAAATGACAGTGATTCCGATTGTGACTGTGAAGAACCAGAAATAGTGAAAAAATGTATAAAATAATTTATAATAAAGTTGTTCAATAATTCAAAACTGACAAAGGCTTTGGCGAACAAGGATATATCCTATCGCGTTTTATCAAATAACGATATATCCATTTTGTTTTTTCTAATATCTCAACGGGTACCGCACAAAGGAATTTGTGCAATATTTTTCAATTTCTCAAAAATAAATTGCGACGACGTTAACCATCATCAAGAGAGGGATGCTCAAGGTAATAGATGACGTGGAATGTTCGCAAATACAACTATTTCAAGTTGCACTAAGTGATTTCCGGTTCAATTTACACACATCATCAGTTAAAATAAATGGTATCGAACAGCGATAGATATGCTTACAAAAAAATATGATAGGCCAAAACGGCCAATAACACCCAATGAATATCGTACATAGAGATTTTTGTTTCTTTCACTATAGCGTATTCAACAGACCTGAAATAAATATGAACGTTTAGAACCTTTTTTACAAAAATTCGACATACAACTACACCAGACTGCATTCAACCTTGCGGAAACTCATGAAAATAGTTTTTATTGGTTATGCTTCATGAGAAAATTACAAATTCGATATTCGATTGTATCCTTTCTTATAACAACACCATGCATACGGCAACAAAATTTATGCTTTTTGAGCATATTTCAGGTCATGTATTCAATCACACTTTACCCTATGACAAATTATGCAAACGTATTTATGAGGAAACTCACACGAGGAAAATTGAACTAAAATAAACTTAATAAACTTAAAATTGATAAATAAACCTCCCAATCTACTAGTGAACCAAGCAGTTATCTCGGATTTGTAATAAGAAAGTTTTAAAAGACAATAAAGTGACTGTTGTAAACAAAAAGTTGGCAAGTATCACAAAAAAGGAAAAAACTAATCATACAATCATTCAGGTGCAACCTATCTACCATGTGTCAAACACCCAAGGTGACCAACCTCGAGAACAACAGAGACCTGACACCGATTCATGAAAAACAGAACAGACGAGCAATAATCAATATGCGGTGCCACATATTTTTTTGGCGATATAGTCCAAATCTAAATTTAACGAGGTCGATAATTTCTTTGTCAACTATTATATCTGCATTAGTCCCGAACTTTGTTTGATTGACTGGAAGATACTGAAATAGTAAGTCGAGTTCAATCTGTGGTCATATTTAGTTTGCAACTTTTTATAACATCAACTATGTTATTGATGTACAGAATATAAAGCAACGGTCTAAGTGCTGAACCTTGAGGTACTCCTAGATTGTTTTCCATTATAGTGACGATGTGAAATTGTCAAATTTCGTTATTGCTGCCTTCATTGAAAATAATTTTTAAGCTACCCTTGTAACTTTTTAGATACAATCCCTTTTCGATGGTTTCAGATCATAATGAGTATCTGGTTGTCCCCTTTCTGTGAGTTTTCCAGCTATCCAACAATAGGTTTAAGACGATTCCATTCTAATTCTTTAAATCCATATTGTTCATCATCTAATGCTAAAGACACATTCCTATGGTTTCGAGTTAACCATAGTTTCGTTGTAATGTGTCACCCCTAACAATGGTTTGCAACTCGGTTTAAATATAGTTTCGGAATTAGATATTTTTTCTCATCCCGAGGCATTTTTGTGCTCCTAAGGCCAAATACATCAAAAATAGTGATTCAGTGGCCCTATTCTAGCTTTATGGAAATAGGGAATGGGTAAAAATATGTTCATAGCATTTTTATTAAAATTATACTTTTCTAGCCTGCTGAAAGAGTAAGTTTAGTGCAAAAATTTTCAAAACAAAGTGATTTGGAAAAATTTTGTTTCACAAAATTTTTGTAGGCAAAAATATTTTCCCATTTAACTTTGTTTCGAAAATATTAACACCAATCCATGTTCCCTCGAGTAGGCCAAAAAAATACAATTTAGACAAAAATTCTATGAAAATATTTTTCTCAATTCTGTATTCCCAGGGAAATCTAGAATAAGGCCACAGGAAACTAATAGTTTACCAAGCAAATCTATCTATAAAAGTCATTTCTGACAATTTAGTAGTCAACTATATGTCAATCTTGACATTTTTGTCAATGCCTACTCTATTACTATTTAAAACCAAAAGAGAAGCCAAAAGAAATTGTAGTGTGTTGAGAGTTATCATCTCGCAAATCATAGTTTCATAATCCTAGTTACAAAACCTGGGGCGACATGTTGTACCATCACTATTTTCGTCTTTCGACTTCGTTTATGTCTCAATTTTCAGGAATAAATTAACATTCTATTCCGCGTAAACAATTATGTGTTTTATATTACGATTTCAACCTCTTGATATAGTTATGAGGTTTCTCTCTTTTCTACATTTCAATAAACGTATCACGAAAACTTATTTGATAATAAATAGAATCGACTAATCTAGTAGTTTTAGAAATCGTAGAAAAGATAGAGTGATGTTTTACTCGAGCAAGTTGAGAACACATTAGAAAAAGGGTGATTTTCGAAGTGAAATAGGCTGCCATTTTACTCGCAAAAAATGAGACATAAACAAAGTCGAAAGTCCAAAATACTGATGGTACAACATGCCGCCCCTGATATGTGTCTATGGTATAAAAGATTGTTATCAGCGATATGATTTAACAGTTGGTTTTTAGCTATCTGTTCAGGAAAGTTGAATACAGTTCCATCACAGTTTCATTCAGTTTGTCACAGGGTCGCCCTAACTACCTTTTAATTTCTAGCCGATTTGCATGTTATGAACAGAGCTAATGGAATAGACACACTTTTAGTTTCGTAAGTATGATTAACTCGAAATCGTGATTTCATACTTTTTTTTTTTTTTTTTTTTTTTATTATGCCCAATGGTATAAAAGGTTGGTTGGCAATAAATTTGTTTTCTGTTCTGTCAATTTAAAAGTTATTTCTGATAATTTAAAAGTCTATTAAGCTAGAAACAGAACAAGAGCGACGACGGCAAGCGTCGACGAATAAATAAAAAATATCGCCGCGATATTGCTGTAGCTAACAGAACAAAAGCGTCAGCGTATGGCGATAAAAAAACAACCAAACGGCATAACCTTCTGTGTTTTTGACACATGACATTGTGGCATTAGGCTACTAGATTGAAAAAAAATGGTTAATAATATGACGGTTAATTGATGCCAACTTATACATATATAAAAAACAGTTGGCAACATTGTTTCGTCGGCAACAAAAATAGAAATAGACTCTAAATTTTTTTCAACGAAAAAATCGTCGTCGCCTGCGTTGATGGTTGTGTTTGTTTTGCATGATTTCGGTGTTTTCTAATATGACAGGCGATTTCGCTCGCCGCCTTCGCTCTTGTTCTGTTTTGAGCTTTAAATGTCAATCGTGTCATTTTTATCAAAGCCTACTCAATTACTATTTTAAACCAAATGAGAAGACAAAAGAAATTATAGTGTGTTGAGATGGCTTGATTCAGTGTAGTATCGAGTTTCATAATAACCAAAAAGATTAGGCTTGTTTTTTCTTAGTGCATCGGGGGAATGTATTCTATTATGCCATAGACGGACTATTTGTTTCATAACTATAATTTCCAGATCATGATTTCCGAAATTAAAACTCAAGAAATATTACAACTCCTGATGTGTTCTCGTTTGGTATTAAATATAGTAATGGAGTAGGCATTGACAAAAATGTTACGATTGACATTTAATTGACTTGTAAATTGTCAGAAATTACTTTTATATTGACAGAACAGAAAAAAATTTGTTCCCCCAACTAAATATCTCATTGACAAATAGCAAACTCAAAGAAAACTAGATTTGCTTGGTAAACTATTAGTGTCCGGAATCTCCCTTTTTGATGTATTCGGCGTTAGGAGCACAAAAATGCCTCGGGGTAAGAAAAAATATCTCATTCCGAAACTATGTATACACCTATAGTTGTACATCATGGTTAGGCGTGACACATAACAACGAAACCATGGTTAACTCGAAACGGTGGGTGCGCATGCGATTTCACTAAAAACACTGAAAGTGGAATGACTTTTGCACCGTCAACAATTCGAAAAATCTTTACGTGGCTGTTTTGTTGGAAATAAGCTCCCCAATCACACCCTGTATAAAGATAATCAATCCACCTGTGGTCCTATTCTGGTTTTCGCTTGGAATAGGGGATTGGGAATTAGTGAAGTTTTTCTAGTAGTTGGGTATTTTTTCTTCCCCAAAGTGTATTCTGGCGTTGGGAATTTTTTTATTGAGAATATAATATAGTTCCATTTTATAGCAGTTTTGACGTTAATGTTTTTTCCCTATTATTTTTTGGAGGAATTGCGAATCGTACATTTTCGAATTTTTAAACATTATTTTTACAAATAAATATATATTTAAAAGTAAATTAAACTTGTAATAAGGTCGCAATAAGCAATATTTTATAAAAAAAAAAAAAAAAATTCCCCGAAAAATTATTCCTATAGTCAACCATATTTGGGAACGGGAAATAAATCTTTGGGAAGTAGTTCAATTTGTAATTACAGCACCATTTTTTTCCAATTCCCTATGAAAGCCAGAATAGGGCCACTGGTCTGTATAGATGCCGAATTTTGGTAAAATAAATTTTTTAAATAAAAACTGGTCATTTCAGGGAAAATTTTTAAATATTATCTGCACTAATTTTGTTTGATAGCTAACCTACAATCTTTTGATTGTAATCGCTTTTCGAAATAATATATACTTTACAAAAGATTTGCAAAAAACGAAAAAGCTCCAACTGAAGCTTCCACTTCCGGTGGACCAATTTCGGTCAAAAATCACTAAGATGGTCCGATTTATTGAAAACGGTGGAAGTATTAGGTTTTAACTCGATCATTCATTCCGTCTGCGCTAAACAGAGGACACAGATATTTAGTCAAAAACTCAATTGACCTGAAACTATACTGCAAATTTAATTTAGAATCCTTCAGAGCATAATCGATTTTCTCATAATTAAGATATTTTTCAATATATCATCAGTCATTTCCGGTGAACCGATTTTAGCCAAATATCACTGGAATCTCAAAACTTATGGAAAAACATTAATCTGACCAATTAGTCGTACGTAGCTTTTAAAAATATTTATCAAAAAAGGAAGACTGATTTGTGGAAAAAATTACTGAAATCTCCCAATTTGTAGAAAAAGCTCAAGATGAAGTTTCTGAGCGCTGTACAGGACCGAATTATTGTTGAAAAACAGTTTTTTTTTGACAAAAAACATCATTTCCGGTTAAAATTTGGAAAAATGATTTATGCCGATACTATTTCAAATTTAATTTAGAATCTTAGTTTGAAATTGTTTTTTTCGTAAATATTATATACTTTTTAAGATATCAGTAAAAAGAAAATTTCCTATTGAAGCTATCACTTTCAGTGGACCGGATGTTGGAACTAAAAAATGCTAAATTAGTTTTGCAATAATATGGTTGTATCGGTATGAAACTTTCCCGTTTTTCTACCGGAAATTAGAATTTATAAAAGTATATCATTTACGGGAAAACGGTTATGAACTAACAGATTCTAAATAAATTTTGCAATATTACAACAAAAAAGATTCTAAATTAGGAGAACGAAAGTTCTTGATTTAATTTGTAATAGTATCGGTTCAACTGAATTTTCTGAAATTCATTAAACGGAAAGGTTTACAAAAAACTGTTTTTTGAATAGTAATCATGAACCAATTTCTTACCTCGAGTTTTTTAACTAAACGTCTGTGTCCTCTCTACGAAACTTCATACATAAGTTTTTTTTTCATAAATCGGGTGACTTCAGTGATTCTTTGGTGAATTCGGTCCACCAGAAATAGCACCTTTCAAATGAGCTTTTTTTGTATTCCAAATTCTTTGAAGAGTATAGCATTTATGAGAAAAACGATTAATAATTAAAATAGTTTTAATTAAATTTGACACAATATCAGTCCGTGTTATTTTTCCAAAATTTAACCGCATATGACGATTTCTGGCAAAAAATGTTTATCAACAAAATGTTGGCCCTGTACAGCCCAGGCGGATTCATTGATCGGGATGAAACTAAATCTTAAGCTTTCTCTACAAAATCGGTCGGCAAAAAGTGGCAGCTTTTTCGGTTTCTGCAAAATATTTTGAGACTTAAAAAGTATCTGCGAAATTAAATTTGTAACAATATCGATTTAAATGTTTTTTTTTTAAATTTAATCGGAAAGTTCGGTTTGAAAAAGAACTGTTTTTTTGTATAGCAATCAAGAAAATTTATAACCTCGAGTTTTTGACTAAATTTCTGTGTCCTCTATACAGCTCAGATGGATGGACTGATCATGGTGAAACTAATTACTGAAGGTACTGAGAAAACAAATTTCTTTTTTTTGTATCGATATTTTAAATGCCCCCAAATGTATGTATATCTTTAATAAGTTTGAGTACCATAATTTCGTAAAATATTGCTTAATAAACTTTACTTATATTTTTCATACACAAATTAATTATTAAATTTATTATTTTTCAATATTGCTGATCTAAATAACATTGCATATTATAATAAATTAATAACCTCTTATCTTGGTCACACATTTTGTAATTCGTTAAAAAAATCGTCATTGCGGCGTAAAACAAATAAACTTATCTTTCGACGAAGGATACAATTTAAAACCTAGCCATACACAAACTAAAAATTTTATTTGGACATTTACAGCCTTGGCTAAAAGTACTGAACACGCTATCAATTTCGGGCGTACACTATAAGTAGAGCAGAAACAAGCCCTTACTGTTTATTGTGTTTTTTTTATTTCTAAAAAGAGTTAAAAACAATGAGTCACACTGCGGGGGTTGCAATAAACCATATGGTGCAATAAAATTTGTTATTTTTCCATTTTGCATTTATTCATCAGTGCGCTACTTTTTCTCATTGTTTACACATCCATTGAATTGGTGCTTTTGGTATTTTTATTTGTTAAATTAAGTAATATCATTGAAATATGCCGAAACAAAACGAGTTAAGTTTAGAACTACGTGTGCGTAGAAACAGCTTCTGCATGAGCAAGGGGAATCACAAGTAGAGATTTATTGAGCGATTCTCCGCTAGTGGATCACAGTAATAGGGCTTAAACGCATCACCACACACCGTGAGGACCGAAAGTTAGTAAGAGAAGCTTTAAAATATAAGGAAAAAAACTTCTTCAAACCTCGCTGCTGAGTTGTCAGTAGAAATTAAGAAACCAAATTGTGCTCGCACCAGTCGCAGAAGGCTTCAGGGAGCTGGTTTGAGGAAAGAGAGGAAGAAACCATGGCTCCCCGACAAAAAACAAGAAGGCTCTGTATAAATGGACCCTAAAATACCAAAGTTTCATCGAAGAAGATTGGTGAAATATCTTGTGGTCAGACGAATCAAATTTTGAAGTAAGTTGACAATTCTATGCCCTAATAATATTAAATAATATGATTTTAAAATAAAATTCATTGATACAAATATTTTATTTTTCCGAATTCTCTACCTTTTTTTTATTTCAAATTTTTGGTACACCAGGTACCAACCCTAAAACACAGCTTGGTCTGAGGTAGCATGACTAATTCTGAATATGGGTTGCTCCCCTCATTTTTAACTCTTTTAGTAATAGAAACATGGATAATGTAACGCCATGGATGACGTTAAATTTCGAGCACAATGGCACGATTTCGAGTTTATTAAAACGCAATGCTAGGCGCCACACAATAAATAAAAAAGAAGACCTAAAACGCTGTCGCAGAAACCAAAACTTGTAAGCTCTCCACCCAAAAGAATTTCTGCCTTAATTAAGGCCAACAAAATATTACCCACAAAATATTAATTTTGTATAAATAAATAGTAATGTGAACCTTTAAAAAACGTTTCAATATATTTCAAAATGATACTCCCAAAAAATTGTACGATATCATAGATGCAGGGTGCTCAATACTTTTGACCAAGGGTGTATGTATTAATCCCTCAATTATACTTCTAAGTTCATGCTAAAGAAAGAATTTGGCAAAATGGTAATAAAGCTTATGGTCAAAAAGTGACTTTTTCACAAACATCGTTTTTGACATTTGATTACCATACAGCCTTAGCTTTTGCCATAAATCGGAAGATCCCATTAGTTTTGGCCAAAATGGCTCGATCGGAAGTAACAGCTGAAAGGAGCTTTTTTGTTTTTTAAAAATAGTTTGAAAATTATATTTATTATACGAAGAAACGGTTAATACAAAAACATTTTAAATTTTACTGGATATGACGAGTTTTGAGTTTTTGACATAAAAAAAAATTGTTTGACCAAAAGTCGGTACATCAACATATCAGGCAGATTGCATAAATTTGGTGAGCTATGCGAAATGTGGTGGATACCAGCGTACCAGAAGTGGCAACTTCCATAGAAGCTTTTCGATTAATTGCAATGAAGATTATATTTTTATCAAGGGTTGACATTGGTAATTTTCTCAAATTTTAGCTGGAATAGGTTTGGTAGATTCGATTTTTCGCTTTAGATGTAAAAGAAAGTAAAATGAGGTAGACAAATGAATTAAAAATGTTCGCAACATTTGCGGTAGTGCTACCTCTTGCGGCGAATAGAATAACATTTTATTTTCCTCTCGAAAATTTCCGATATCTCAGACAGCATCATTTATGTATTCATTTTATAAAAATATCTATTTCGCTTAATGAACAAAATGTTATATAATTTGTGTTCAATTGATGGTCCAAAATTTTGAAAAACATTTGATAAGAAATTTTGGTAAAAAATATTTGACGAAGATTAATTCAGAACTGAAAAGTAAATTTATATATATTAAGATTTCAAATGTATAATCCTGACAAACCAGAACCACATTATGACATTCACAATTAAAATCAATTACGTATGTACGTCAATTTTATGCTATTCATAGAAAAAATATTCCTATTCCAAAAATAGCCCTAATCGCCTTTTTCAAATATGAATGACGGTTTTTTTTTTGTATCTGTCACAAATTATTTCGAATTTGATTTAACCACCACAAACTTGAAAACTCTTTTGGGTGACACAAACTCCATTTCTATTTCATACACATCTACATACATACACATAATTCAAGTTATTGTTGTATATAGTTTTTCTCCGCCCATATCTACATATTTTTATATTCCGAGCATACGTACATCTAAAATGATTGATACCGCTTCCAAAAAGTTAGATTTGATTGACGGTTTGATTGATTGTCATTTGTTTTATTTCCGATGTACTAAACAATTTTTTTTTTTTACAAATTGAATTGGGAAAACATTCGGAAAAAAAACTTTCAATCATTTCCGAAATCATACAAAAAAAAATAATTTTGATTTAATTCTCAATTTTAAATGAAACTTAAATATAGCGGTATGTGTATAGGGGGTATATACTATTATTAAAGCTTAACATATTCGTATACACACACACAGAAAAGCTTTGCTAATTATAAAGCAAAATAATATGATAATTAAAAGTTTTGGATGCTGTGCGTTTAGAAATTCTAAATAGTGTTTCTGGGAAATAAATTTTCGTAACTTTTTGTTTCGATTGTTTTTGTAAATTTTTTTTAGGATATAATACGAGAAGAAGAATATTTATTCTTTATGTAATAATAATAATAATATCAAAATGGATTCTTAAGAATTATTACTAAGCACATTTTACAAAAATTATTTTTATTTAATAATAGAATAATATAAAAGTTTAAACCTTTTGGGTGTTTAGATGAAATTCGAACGATAAAATTCCTGTAAAAGCGATCTTTGTGTAAGAGTATGTGTGTGTGTGTGCACAGGAGAGTGTGATGTGGGTGGGTTTTATAAAAATAAATAAACCTCAAGATTTGATTTTTTATTTTTTGGCAGAAAACGATTTAAATTTCATTTTATCTTAGGTAATTGAATATTCACATTTCGTGGTTTATAAAATTTTAGATATTTGGCGTAGGATGTATAAAATTTTTGTAAAACACTTTGTTCCTCAATTACCACATACAACACCTTTCATTGATGCATGCGCACGAACTATTTCTTAAACGACTTTAGACTTTGGTCATAGAATACTACAGAAACGACAGTTAGAAACCATTTTTTTTGACAATACTCCTAAAATAGTTCCCACGTGCGCCAATAGATGGCTCTAAATTTGTAAAAAAAATAAACCATGTTGTAAACATTAAAACTTTTAGACGGCCGAGAAAATGACATTAATGATAATTCGTCGGAAAATATGCAACTTTTACCCAAATCAGACCACTTCAAATATACTATATTTGCAGAGCCATACCGATGTAAATTGTTTTCAAAATGTGAATCTGCACTCGAAACTATTCGATTTGAGCAAAATTACACTTAACATCGAAGACCACGACGATCCATTAATCCGATGCGTTATTAATGATATCAAATGCAATACTTCACGTTTTTATCAAATCACAAATCCAAATGGGTACGAATATGAATTATCCAATTCTGAGTCTGAAGCCAATATAAATGAAATGAGTATGGTTGACCGAACGAACCATATACAACATCAATGTCTTCAGTGTGATGAGATATTTGCTCGTACCAATTAAATTTACATTTAGAAATTGAACACAATGAGTATCAAAATAAATTTTTTAGTATTGATTGTGGACGGAAATTTCCAACGGAATGGCTTATAAATCGTCGTTTTAAAACGTAAATGTAAATATAAACTGAAGCAATACCCCATGTAAACTGTATAAATTTAAATTTATGCGGCAATACTGTTACGATTTGCATAACGAGATATTTCATTCGGGCAAAAAAAATAAAGCGTTCAACAATCGTGTCTTTTAAAACGTGCCCAATATATTTTAATAGTAATTGCAAGTGACCGAACATCGTTAATATTTCGTTGGCATATAAACTTCCCAGTAACGGAATCTCCTTCGTTTACCTCAATCACTTCCTTCATATAGAATACGGTTTGTGTCCAATGGATTCCAGCGAATTCGGTAACTCAAAAAATGTATCAAAATATCCAAAGATTGAGGTTTGTTTCCCACCCTTTGTAACATTTAATTTAAAATCGCAAAAGAAATTAGGGCAATGTATATCCAACAATATTAAATGAAAATCCGCTATAACATTCGATAAGCTAAGACCATATTCTGGTTTACAGATTTCTATGGTCACCTCCTTTAGAACTTCTCATGCATGACATATTGTGCCAATAATCGATAAACTTCGGCAGCAAGATTCCACAGTAAAAAAATATCCCATCCATTCCGAAACAATTATATCAAGTTTATCTACAGGAAGATCATAATCCTCAATCCGACCCTTCATCAATATTCTAAACTTTATTTCGTAGTACAATTCATCGTATAAGAATTAAAATAATTTTAGATCGCTTCCGACTACATAACTATGTGCTGGAATATTTCTTGTAATTTCGTCACTTCCCTTTATAATATCCATATAATTTAAAAATGAAGCATACAGCAGCAGGTTGATTTCATTTTCTCATCAGATTTAAATTTATAGCAATGTCTTAATCAATAACAGAAATACGGTGCAGCCAAAGTTAAAATGATATTTAAAATGGAGAGAGCCCATTGAGAGGAAATTTTAGTTGTACACTGCGAAGATTTTATAATCGATATTAATTTTTTGAAAACTACTAGCGCTATCTATTATCTAACTATCTAAACTATTTTTACAACTCCTGTTTTGATGTAGAAGGCCAAATATTCGAGTGGAAATAAATCCATACAAAAATGGAGTTATGTTGAATAAGAAGAAATAGCCTTATCTATGATATCTGAGACTACTGATTAATTTCTGAGAAAGCTCGCAATTATATCAAGAGATTGAAATCGCGATATAAAACACATAATTGTTTACGCGAAATAGAATGTTAATTGATTTCTGTAAATTGAGACATAAAGTGGAAGTCGAAAATAGTGATAGTACAATATTTCAGGGGTGGGATTTTGTAACATCACTCTTTTCGATACTATCAAAATTTACGTATCTTTCATCATGAATAATATTGAACGTTTTTTTCATTTTTCAATTATGATGTTTCTATTGCGATCTCAGCGAGCTCGAATAGAATAGTATGCTTCTCTAACATGATATAAATATTACAGGTATGTTCCAAATCATTAACAAATCGCCATGTTTTTTTTTGGTATATCATTTTGTATTATGACAAGTAAATTAATGTTTAAAATTTTATTTAGTTGAGTTTTGTGTATTTGATTTGTGTACAGTGGTTAAATATAATTATTGTTGAAAATTTTGGTGTTAAAAACTGTATTTTGTGTTTAAAAACTGTGTTAAGAAAATATGTATATTTTTTTCGGGAAAATTATATTTTGTAATTAAAAACTATAATTTGTGTTGTTTCTGCTCAAACCGTTTAAACATTAAAACAACATGCCGAACTATTTATTGTGCATTGAATAACTGTAAAAGTTTTTCCAAAAATCAAAGTGATATTATAAAGTTTTTTCTTTTCCGAAAAATAAAACTTTCCGACTTGTGGATTAAATCTACTGGAAAAAAACATCATTGTGCACTATACGAAAGAATTTGCTCGTTGCACTTTACAGATGACGATTGGCGTCTTAAAGATAAACTTTTAAATGTGCCGTTAACAAAAAGGAGACTAGCTCCAAACGCTGTACCATCAAAATATTTGACCGAGAATATAATGAGGAAGCAGCAAATCTTAGAAAAAAGGATTTCTACCAAAATAGTTCAAGACGCTATTGAAGAATTTGATTTAAGGTTGGTTCTATACGAGTAGAAAATGTGCTTACCATTTATTCATTTTGCTTTCTTAATATGTACATATATGCAAATTTTTTTTTTTTTTTTTTATTTTCATAATATATCAGTGGGAATTGTATTGCCTACAGAAGACGCTGAGTAAACTGTAAGCTCTTCAAATTCGGTTCAAATCGAAACAAACTAAATCAATTAATTTGCTTACAATACGTACATAAATTATCGTTTTATTTTCTTCTATTTTAGAATTGATTTTCAATGTGTTCAAGAATTAAAAATAATTGATCTGAGAAAGAAAATGTCTGCCCTTCGGAAAGAGAACGCAAAAATGGAAAAGGAAATGGAACAGTTACGCCGACTGGAAAAAGCTAATAAAATTATTTTCACTAGAGGACAAATTAAAAAATTAAAAAATCCGAAAACGAAAATAAAGTGGTCATTTGATGATATCTTCATCAATTTGCCTACATTCCGCCGGTCCCCATGTATATCGATATCTTTACAAAAAAAAAGTAAACATTACCAAGACAATCAAATTTGAAGAAATGGGCTAATAAAATGAATGTCCGCCCAGGAATTTTAGATGATGTACTAACATGTATGAAGTAATATCGTTTGATGAAATTAAGATCAGAGTCGAATATGAGTATATGACAAAGCCAGCGATACGGTGTTAAAACCTGCTAACTATGTTCAAGTCATGATGTTCAGAGGTCTAGTAGGCAACTGGAAACAGCCCATCTTTTACAATTATGACTGTAGAATGTCAAAGGCAATTTTGATGGAAATTTTAAAAAAATTGCATGAATCTTATTATTCGGTTGTTGCAATAGTTTCCGATATGGGCTCAACCAACCAAGACTTAGGGAAGGAGCTTGGTATTTCTACGGAAAACAACGTGAATACGGCTGATGAAACACGAAAAAGTTTCGTATTTGCTGATGTTTCACATCTCATAAAGCTGTTGAGAAATCATTTCATGGATACTGTCTTTATCTACATCAACAAAAACATACATTGTACACCCATAAGGGAGTTCCTTACAGACTTCATCAAAACGGTAAATGATTGGTTTGATATTTTTAATTCCAAGCTACCATCTGTCGGAATGGGACAAAATTCCAGAAGAAAAAAAAATCCAAAATCCAAAAATTTTACTAAATTTTTTTTCAGCTTTCCAAAGTATAAAATTCCAATTTCTAAAAATCCAAAATTTTCCATAAAATTAAATTTAGCCTTAAATATATCTATGATTCCTTTGAAATCCGAGTACTGAATTTAGGGGCCAATCCATTTTATATGTCAGGATATTGATATAAGTAAATCGGGCCTCGAACTCTACGATTTCGCCGTAATCAGTTAAGATAGAACGTAAAATGTGATTCACTTAACAGTTAGGAGTACCGCCAGCCACAGAAAAGATGTAAAGTACCAAAAACAATCAAAAATAAATTATATTCCAACATTTTATTTATTAATCAAAACTATGATCTCTGCCAAATTTGATAAAAATTCATATTTAGTTATGTTATATTGTTTTTTAGCATACGTTTCTTATATTTTTGTGTGAAAGGACTAGTTCACCTCTTAATTCTTCAATTATTTTATATACTCCACTGTGCTTGCTTTCAACTATTGTTTTTATTCGTCTATGTCAAGCTTCGACTGAGTTTTGAGTTTTAGGATAACTATATTAAGGATAGACTGGTTTACGGACTAGAAATCAGGTATATTTTGCTTTTCCGGCAATGTATAGCATTGCTTAAATTGTTTTGCGACTTTCTTCACATCTTCATCATATAATGAGCGCTCAAAACTTTCGAAATATTGAGTAATGCAGTCGGCAGGTAGAAAAGCTAAAGCTTTGAGCATTTGTTGTAAAAATTTTCTGATTTACCATATTTTTAGTTAATCCTTATTTTTGAATTTTCTTCCAAATTAGCTGGCCAAAATGATAAAAGCATCCCTTAAATTTTGTATCCTGAAAAAACTCTAAAGCAGAGATTAAAACTTGCGCTAAAAATTTAGAGCAGGTTCTTCTTCCTAAAATAAAAATTTTATCGTCATTGAATGTTTTCTCGTTTAAAACAAAAAGCTCGTCCTCCAAATATCTTAATTCATCCGGTATGGATATCGTTATTACGTTATTTGGTTCATTATATTTTTGAACGCTACACCGTACTCGATAATTTTTTTTCTTTTGTGCGTTTTGTTCTGTAAATATTCACGGGCACATGGGCTCAGAGCACACAGTAACATTATGAATAATTTGGGAGAGTAAATTGGATGAGATTTTGACACAATTTATGATTCGCCATTGACAGGTGGACTAATGCGGGGTTGAGGATTAAGTTCATGTTGTAATTTGTGAACAGATATCTCATGTTTTCTGTTGGAATTTATAATGGTTTTGACAGAACTTTTACAATGAAACGATATTCTTTTCGCACATCTCTAATAGCAAATATTTTTGTATAATCTTTTATTTAATTTTAACAACCAAGTAAAATTTAATGCATTTATTAGTGGCATTTCATTTGACCAAGGAATTGAAGTTGGTATTCAATTGATACTCTTGATGATGACCTAACACGTCCAAATCGATCGAGTGATTTTTTAAACTTTTTGAAAATATTCAAAATAATTTTGCGAAATAAAAAACAAGTGGTTAATAAAAATGTGTTTATTAATTATTTCTATTAGAGAAGTCCCTAAGACCCTAATAGTATCGCTGTAAAGATCAAATAATTTTCTAACGATCGTAACGAGAAAATCGTAAATTAATTTAATAAAAAAAATCAATCAATTCAATTTAATTCTAATTTTTTTTTTAAAATACATTTTATTCATCAGCATAATCTCCTTCTAGAGCGATCCTGCGCCTTTTTACATTTCGATCCTGTTTTGTAAAATGAATGTACTTTGTCTTCAAAATAAGTTTCAGTTTAGGCAATCACTTCTTCATTGGAGCCAAACCTCTTTCCCGGCGCACGAAATCATCGATGCGTTATCGTTTTTGATCCATTGTGAGCAAACGCGGTATCCAATTCGAACACAGCTTTTTCATGGACAAATGTTCGTGTTAAATATGACCTTCACGTCCCATTGACCCTTACGGTCTTTCAAAATAATTTCGTGGATTTTTTTATGTTTTCTGGGGTCACAGCCTCATTTGGGTGTCCTGAGCGTGGTGCATAATCGGTGGTTGTACGACCAAGTTTAAATTCAGCATACCAGTCAATGATGGTTGATTTTCCTGGTGTATATTTCGGATAACACTTATTAAACCACTGCATTGTTTGAACGGTATTTTTTCCATCAAAAACAGTATTTAATCAACATATGAAATAATTTTTTTCATTGTTTTGAAATTAACAAAAGAAGCTTCACTAAAACAACTGTTAAACTTAAGGATCAAAATGTCATAAAATTTTAACAGGTTAAAATTTGAAGGTTGGTAGAATGCTGTGGATCTACTGAACCATATGTACACCGAAGATGTACTGCGAGAGGAATGTGGCGCATTACCAAAAACATATTAATCAAATTTGAATGATTTTCATTTTGATTAATTAATTTTTAATCGCGTTTCCGGGTAATCTAGTGAATTCAAGAATGCAACAGGATAGCAACAGGATCGAAAACAGTGTTGAGAGATTTGAACGACATTTCATTGCCAGGCAATGTTGTATTTTAAAATGAATAGCGTTATCATCGTTATTTTTTGCGGATAGACCGTTTTGTAGTTGAACACGGATATTTATGTTAAGGCGTAATTTATTGACATTGATTGTTTCAAACATTCGTTAATTTGGCAATGTCTCTGAAATCACCGAACAGCAACAGTAGGGTGCCACCAAAAATATCCTCAATCTTTATTAACGCCTCGTTGTAAATTTTCGGCAAAAATTTACATTGGGATCTTCTCGCTCATTAAATCTTTATATTTGTAGGGATCAGAAGCTTGTGCCGGAAAAGTTGTCGTTAACAATATGGGGAATAATTGGCCAATTTTATGAGGAAAGGAACTCAGAACTGCATCTGCAAGTGTGAGATCCCAATGCTCGTCAGCTTCCAGCAAATGCAATTCGCGACACGCACCGTGGTACGTGTCGTACAAAATACCATGGTCTGTTCCCAAGTATTGGAAGGAGATCAGTGCAGGAGTGTTAATCAACAACAAACGCAAACAACAATTATCGTTGCTTCGGATGGACTGTGTATAACCGGCCTAATCTATTTTCCATAAATATGCCATCGTATCCTTGGACTGGAACGCTCCGCTCTCGTGGGTGTGGATCACATTTTTGACTGTTTATTCCACGTGAAAAGTCACATCACAGGCACATCAGTATACATTAATGTCTTTGCGAATTGACTGAAAATAGTTAATGCTTGCTGTATAGCAGTCTCTTTAATGAAATAAACACGCTGCACATTTTCAAGGTGCAAGCCTAAATGCTTGGGTCTCTGTCGCTTATGGGAAAACTCAAAATGCGCCAAACTACTGTATTGCTGCTAATGAATCGGCTCATTGGATAACGTGTTATTTTGTCGGTATCATTTAAATTTTGAACAACAAATCACCCATATCGCTGCCCTTATGAACGTATTCAAATGTATTTGAGGGACTTCACCGAATTGCAGAACTCAACGTTTATGTGTGCTTTGTCGGTTTTGCACAGCAATGGCGAATACGGAACTACTCAGCGGTTGTCAATGTCAACCTTTCCACCATTTAACATGCGTAATTGATATGATTGACAGAACAACGCCAAGGTACAACCCACGCAAATTCCCCATGTATTGATGCGTACGTCAAATACCACAGAATTTAATATCAGCACCACACCTATGGTACACAAACATAACTATATGAGTTATTCACAAGAGTTAAACTATTCATGAACTTTCAAACGGCCAATCATTCTTGAACCTATGATTTTTTTTCCTTTTATAAAATATTTGGGGGTGGTGAGGAGTGACATTTTGGGGTTATATGTTCTAATGTGGAAAAAATATCTTAAAAAAATTTCGTCGAAAAATAAAAATAAAAACTCCTAGAACCCGATCGTAGTGCTACTTACCGGATCCTAGTATAAATTTAAACCATCCAGGGACCAACTGAAATACACATAAAATATTTCATTAGAATCGGTCCAGCTGTTTAGAAGGAGTTCAATTACATAAACAAGTACAGAAGAATTATATATATAAAACGATAAGGGGGTGGTGGGGTTGGTGAAATTTTGGGGTTATACATATGTTCTGATATGCGAAAAATCTAAAAAAAAATGAATCAAAAACTGTCCAAAAACAAAAAAAAATTCCTAGAACTCACCTACTGGGTCCAATTGTGACTAAAAACCCTCCAGCAACCAACTAAAACACACAAAATTTCATTAAAATCAGTTCAGCCATTTAGAAGTCACATACACACGTATACAGAAGAAGTATAAATATAAAGATAAACGTGGAGTGATAGGGTCTAGGAGGTAATCAAAACATCCGTCAAAAAATTGAAAGTAAGACAATTGGTCCCAAAACAACGAAGGAAAATAAAGGAAAATAATTTGGAATGGAATTTTTGATTTGGAATTTTGGTTTTTGGATTTGGCAATTTTGTGCCTGGAAATACAACCCCAACCCACCAGCTGTTGACTCTAGAGAGCATATGAGTGCCTACGGATTATCGTTAGAAACACAGGACCATATAATTAATAATATGAACGATTTTATATCTAAAATACTGGCCCCAAATAAAAAAAAAACAAGATTCCTTTGCAAAAGGGCATTTTGATTACCAATTTATCGCTACCACAGCTATTCACATGGGTTCGAATGCTTCATATTCAACAAAAGCGCCTTGTTCGTAAAAGTATTTGGACATCAACGAAATGATAATATTTTTTTTGATAATGAGCCAAAGTTTTTATATTTTTAAATTCTCCGTGTACAGCGTTTTTTATTAATATTTTGAATGCCAAAATTTACCCCAATTATTATAAATGGCCGAAAATTTTACCAACGTTTGTTCGAGAGGTACTCGAGAGCATTTGATGATTCATGCTAATTTTATATCCAAAATTATTAGTATTAATAAATTAGCCTGGGCCAAGCAAAAGCTGAAGCGGTTCCAATATTGTCAGAATTATTAAAAGAAAAGTTGAAAATTTAACAAACGGCCCGAAATCTTACGATGATTCATGCTAATTATATTCCTAACTATTGGTAGTATTATTATACTGTGCATTTAACAAATCAGGTCAAATCCTAGGATATGCAGATGATATATCGTGCTTTTTGATCGAAGGGCTAGCGACATCGAGGACAGTTTTATACCGCTCGACAGTTTCATACCGTAGATTGAAACCATATGGGCAAATTGTTTAACATCGGAAATTTTCACCAAAATAAGCTTCTAGTATGATTAAGGACAAATATGGAACTTACTATTTGGCACACATTTCCGATGTTGCTATATCTAGGATTCCTGCAAACAATTTATTAATTTAATCGATTTTTTCATAGGTCGGACTCCTATAGTCATGAATTCTAAATGAGCTTCTGGTATGATTTGAGTTATAGATGCGCCAAACTTTTACTTGCAACTTCTCGATGGGGTCATCTCTAGTTATGGTTAAATTAAAAATCGATAAATATTCGAATTGAATTGAAATTTGCACTAATGCCATAAAAATACTCCACATTTCGAAGCAATACAAAATTTATTTCTCAGTTTTTTTAGTCTGGCATTTACCGAATTCGGATTTTTACCGTAACATATAAATATACTATCACTCGTAATAGTCTATTAGCATTATCACCGTTAATTTATAATAATAGTTTATTGCGAGTAAATTCAAATGATGTAAGTTATGCAAATCGACACCATTCAGGTGGAAAATATAAAGCTTAGAAAATGGAGAGAGCGCACTTAGAGACCACGAGCGTACGATATCCATGAGCAATTTTAATTTGTATTTAATGTATATTCTTTTTACGAAATAAATTAAATAAATAGCGTAATCATTAAACTAAGTGAAATAAAAAAAGTTTAAATTAGGTCAGATTTAGGCCTCAGCAAATATTGCAAACTCTAATCGTAAACAACTTTTCACAAAATAAAATTAAGCCGGAGCTTTTTCTATATAAAAAGTTTATCGATCTTTAACTACCGTCTATATATGATGTCACCTCCTATCTACGTTTCCAGCATAATAAAATAATTTCAATGCTCATAAACATAATTCATGAATATATAAAAGTTAGTAGTTATAACTTAATTTGAGCTTTATGTATAAAATGAAAATACGAAAGTTTATGGCTTTTTTGCGACAAAAAAGTTTGATTACGGAATAAAAAAACGGGTCATTGGCCCAAATAAGATAGTAAAAGAAAATCGCATAAAATTACCAATGCTAATATTTAAGGGAGGCGCACACACTTCACAAAATGTTCTTCAATTGAATAATCGAATTTTATGGGACTTGAAATATAGCGGCACGCAAAATTTAAATATATTTCAGAAACAGTTTTCAATTCCAACCTTTTATTACTGTTTGCGATTTATCAATGCAATGTGTACTTTAAAAAATGAATTTCCTCCCATAAATATACGCGCACACACGTACACCAACAACAACAACAAAAAATTGTTAAAAAAGCTTAAAAGCACATATACTTCAGGCGGTTCTTACATAATTTCCATAATTTAATGTCAACCAGTCAAAGAATCAACAACAAAAGCCACCACCACCATTACGCCAGCAAAAAGTATGTTTGCAAATGTCATCGTTTTCCATCGTAATTTTTTATTTCCACCAAAAAAGCACATCTCCATAATATATATACATATATTATGTATATATAAATGTGTGTGTGCGAGTGGTATAATATATATATTTTTTTTGTCAGAATTGATAAGAGTACGACGCAAAACTCGATTCGACTGTTTTAGAAAGTGACACGTGCATATCGGATTCGCATCGGTGAAATAATGAAAATGAAATAAATCTATTTACGGATTTAATGCGGTTTTACATGTGTAATCCACATCCACACACGCCGTGATATTACATTTCGCGTATCTCCCGGTTCCCTTTACCCTATACACGTACTCAGCGAAGTCATTAAATTTTCAATGTACATCCGAAAATACTTTACACATCATTAATCGATACACGATAAAATATTTTTTTAGAAAATTAGATCTATATATGGTACAATAGAGTGTAGAATAGATATAGAATTTAGAAGAGAGATGCTGATGGGTTTAGAAATGTGCTGTAATAAAAGCAAAGTAGAAACGGAAGCTGTTAAAATTTATATAAATATAGCGAAGCACCGCAACAGAAGAGATATCGAAATTCATCACACGTTATTATGGCATTTTTCTATAGACACAAAGTAATTTTTTTTGCTATTTTTTGTGAAAGCAACTTTTTGGCAACAATACTCGAATAATAGCGAGCTTTTCATACAAAAATATATTACGAGGTAACTTTTAGATTTGGCTTATTTCATGTTTGGGATTTTCAGTGCTCCTCGTAGAGAAAGGACGTTTTTCTATAATACGGATGTTTATGTTATGGTGATTTTAGGGGAACAAGAGCTTTTGTGTGTACCGGCTAAACAAACTAAATTTTATTTTCTATAATATGGTAATTTTATTTTGTTTAAACAGAATGAAGGTTGTTGTTATTGTTGCTTTTTGGCAGAGGGTATATATATTTAAATTATGTAGTTCCCTATATACAACGAAGTTTTTATTATTCGTTTTATTAAAATTGTAACATGAGTGGAAGTATGTTACAATATGAGGTATATTTACATGGAAGAGCTTTAAAGTTATGCAAATTATTTTTCAAGTATATTTATAAATGGATATTTAAAATAATTTGGTTGTATTAGCAGAAGCTTTAAAGAGCTTTAAGTAAATTTTAAATAATCTTTAGTATAGTAGATTTAAAATATTTATTACCATTTATGTATTGGGTGTGAGTTAAAGGTATAAGAGATCGTAACATGACTTTACACCGGCCAATTATCCCTACCCAGTCCATTATCCTCCAGCCATTAGACTCCGGATAATTATGTGATAATATAACAATTCGTTAGAAGTCAAATTTTGTTTTTGAATTTTTTGTTATAACCGATTCGAGTTCAGCTTGAAAAGCTTCAGTGTAACAAACTATAACACATGTCGCAAGAAATTAAAACTTGTGGGTGGATAGGAATAGGAGCTGAGATATGGGTTTTTAATCAAATCAATACCTTTAGCTAGATCGTCGAAGTAAAAAAATGGATTTCAATTTAATCACTGTGTACCTGTGTGTCTGTGTGTGCAGACATGCCTGTGTCTTCTTTAAAACCCGGACGGCTTGTCTAATTATGGTAAAACTTCATAATTATCCTTTCTTCATAAAATTGAGGATTCCAGTATTTTTGACCGAAATCGGTCCACCGGAAATTTCAGCTTCCAAAGAAGCTTTTTCGTTTTTAGCAAATGTTTTAAGAAGTATATCATTTACAAGAAAAACGATTAAGAACTAAAAGATTCTAAATTAAATTTGCAACAATACCGATTCAAAACAATTTTCCAAAATTTAAACGGAAATGACGATTTTTCACATTTTACTCAGGGCACTAAACTTTCTGATTGAGATTTGAGACTTCGGTAAAGTTCTGAACAATATTTTCTTCGATCACAGATTTCAGTTTCAAATTTTGCTCAGCGTACTGAACTTTCTGATTGAGAAATGAGACTACGCTAGGTTTTGGGCAATATTTGGATGTTCGATCACAGATTTGACTTTCAAATTTTACTCAGCGTACTGAACTTTCTGATTGAAAAATGAGACTGCGTAAAGGTTTTGGGCAATATTTGGATGTTCGATCACAGATTTGACTTGGGCAAAACATCGACATTCCGAATTTTCATTGCATAGCAAAGTGCAAACGGGAAAATGTTCCTGCGGGGGGGAGTAGCTATTTATCATAATGCAAGTGACCATAATAATACAGTCACTTCTCACATGAATGTTCATTCGGGAGCATCAGAATCTCTTGTTGCAGCACAGTCTGCTATTGGTGAAATTTGTATCAGTAAATGCGTTCCAGAAACTGGTCGAGAATTTGTAGTTGTGGCAATATACATCTCCCCTGGTAAAACTGTTAACCAGATCATGAAGTTTATACACCAAAACTTATTAATGTATACTAGAGAAGGTTCCGCACTGCTCGAGGAAAATTTTCATGAAATCCCAATGATAATGAGCGGCGATTTCAACATAAATTTTTCCGATGCAAAAACAGAGCCATTGATACATTTCCTAAAAGCAAGCTAGACTTGGTAATGTCGAATGATAAGAATCAAAGTACGACCAAATACGGAACGACCATTGATGCTGTATTTAGTAGATATCTTGAGAAGTTTGAATCTAGAATATTTGTTAGTTACTTTAGTTATCATAAACCGATTGTGTCTTTCTTGGAATATAATACGATTTCTAATGAGCAACCAGAAAATAACCAAGATGAAAGAATGATTATAGAAGAAATTACTGATAATGATAATGTATATAGGTGTATAGTATAATATTGAAGTCATTTATAATAATATATTGAAGAGAAATATATTGAATAACAGAGGAAATGTCTTATATTTCATTTACATATCCTATCTGTCTGTGTGTGTGAGTGGGCGCGTGCAAATGACCAAAGAAGTATAACTTCGACCGTCTGGTCCGACGCAGACCAAATTTTTTTGTATCATATTTAGTTTGTCAGAAACTTCACTATATGCAAAAATTCTGCACTTAATACTTAACACTTAACACTTAATACTTACTCATTACACTTAAGCTAGAAATCCCCTTAATTTTTGGCCAACCTCGGTTTACCGGAAGTGGCACCTTCCGTTGAAGCTTTCTGCCAAATATTTACACAAACACCTTCACAATCTTCTGTTTGTCTAGCTGATTCAACATTATTATTGCTCACAACCAAGTTTCTGCCACTGCTATAAAACCTATGCTAAAATTAATTGAGTTAAGTATATTGTTGAGGTGTTCAATTTTTAGACCAGTAAGATAATAAAGTTTTAGTGAATCGAGTGATACGATAAGAATTAAATAATTAAAGTTGTAGGCGACTATCCTCATTTATACGGATCAACATATTCCCAACTCTTATTATAAAATGAATTCTATAAGTTGTTTTTTACATAAGATCTTCTTTTTCCTATGTTCAAGCAAGTAAAAACTGCCAAGTTCTCGGTAGTTTGCAGAATTGACTAAAGGATTCTAGTGTGCGTTACATTAATTGTGGCAATTTTTAATGAAAGCTACCTTGTGCGATAGATCACCGATAACAACAATAATACGGTGATTACCCATTTTGTTTTTATAATTTTTTTTCTCCTAAGAATAGAGTGCCCGTAGTTAGAGAGTCGGACATACTCCAAAATATGCAGGCCAAATCACTGAATTTTTATTCAAATCATCAAACATTAATTTAGAGACTCTCAATCAATAGTTCAAAATCACTCATTAAAATTAACCACATTTTACGAACCCGAACACTCATATTTTCACGTTATCACGTTGTGTTTTTTTATCAACTTAAATCGCGGTTCAAATTTTAGATTCTGCACTCATTCTGCTTTTTGTATAAGGATTTATCTTTGGCATCAAAATAGGCGCAAATCTCTTTCACTGGAACATTTTTGAGGTAAATGAACAGGTAGTAGTTGCTGGGAGCCAGATTGAACCTGGAAAAAATTGAACACAATAGAACAGAAGAGAAAAGTGGATAAGTGGATTTTACTTATAAAACAAATTACAATGAAAATGAACATACCCCTACTTCTATCGATTAAGAAAGACCGATATCGCGTTACGTCATTGATTTAGCTACTAAGCCAGTAATAAAAATGGCTTTGTACCGTTACTATAAAAAGTGTAAATTTGTTTAAGATTTTGTTTGAGTTTTCCATTAGATGTGCCATCTATGCGTAAGCCTTGTAACTTATTGATCGAAAGATTAATTATTATCCGGTTAGCCTGAATCATACATAATTCAATTATTTAAGTTTAATTAACCTCTTAGCTTCTATTTACGAGATTCAGACAATAGACTTGGTTGAGGTTTGATAGTCCAAGAAAACAGTTAAAAAACCTGCTACAATAAAGGGGAGTTAATTTTTTAGTGAAATTGTAATAAAGAGGAGCACTATTTTACAAGCCTTCGATTATTTGTACATACATTTGTACAAAAAATCCACATAATGATAAAATAAATAATAATAATAAATAACGGAAATAGTAAATCACTAAAGACTTTGTGGCAACTTCGCAGGAGGAAAAAACTACTATTAAAGTTAGCCGATATTTCCCAGCCGAAAGTAAAAAAAAAAACGATAATGCAGATAGTGTCTTTGCTATCTCAGCCGAAAATATAATATGAAATGTCAAATATTAATATGCATCAGCCGATATTTTTCAGCCGACAGTATTTTTTTATACCAAAAATATTTGTTTTCTAAAAAAAAAAAAAATAATAAAAAATCAACTAAAATGGTTAAAAATAAAACATTAACCTATATTTTTAATAGCATTATAGATTGTTTAGAAAATTCATTTTCCAATAGGGAAACTTGTATTTAAATATATCGCACACACAAAGTTTAAAATTTCTAAAAACTGACCTTTTTAAGTATCATGGTTGGAAATAGATTTAGATCAAAGGTTTTAATGATGCTGACGCCTGGAAAAAATTAAAGGTCAATTTCCATGTGGGAAGCTCGGGAACACTCGATTGAATATATCGCACACAAAATTTGAAAATTTCTAAACGGTAAATATTTAGAAATTTTCAAATTTTGTGTGTACGATATATAAAAACGTTTTTTCCCGAGCTCCCCACATGAATTTTTTTCCAGGTGTGAACATCATTGAGACCTTTGATTTAAATCTGTTTCCAGCCATGACACTTTAAACGGTCAATATTTAGAAAATTTAAAATTTGTGTGCGATATATTCAATCGAGTTTTCTCGAGCTCTCCACATGGAAATTGACCCGAAATTTTTTCCAGGTGTGAACATCATTAAGACCTTTCGTTTGAATCCTTCCTACTATGACACTTTAAATGGTCGATTTTTAGAAATTTTCAAATTTTGTGTGTGCGATATATTTATATACAAGTTTCCTTTTTGGAAAATGAATTTTCTTA